>OX337244.1:49428689-50816689 GCA_946965025.1 Blera fallax
CTATAAATCGAATCCCGAATCCGAAAGCAGATTCGGATTCAGGAAAGATGCGGGCTGAATTCTACATAAAAAATGTTAAAATCGAAAACGATAAAAAATTCGCCATTTTTTACCGAGGGCGGTAGTGCAACTTTTGACCCCCGAAGAGCCCTACAAAAAATTCATTTTCTCGAAAACTATAAATCGAATCCCGAATCCGAAAGCAGATTCGGATTCAGGAAAGTTGCGGGCTCAATTCTACATAAAAAATGTTAAAATCGAAAACGATAAAAAATTCGCCATTTTTTACCGAGGGCGGTAGTGCAACTTTTGACCCCCGAAGAGCCCTACAAAAAATTCATTTTCTCGAAAACTATAAATCGAATCCCGAATCCGAAAGCAGATTCGGATTCAGGAAAGATGCGGGCTCAATTCTACATAAAAAATGTTAAAATCGAAAACGATAAAAAATTCGCCATTTTTTACCGAGGGCGGTAGTGCAACTTTTGACCCCCGAAGAGCCCTACAAAAAATTCATTTTCTCGAAAACTATAAATCGAATCCCGAATCCGAAAGCAGATTCGGATTCAGGAAAGATGCGGGATCAATTCAACATAAAAAATGTTAAAATCGAAAACGATAAAAAATTCGCCATTTTTTACCGAGGGCGGTAGTGCAACTTTTGACCCCCGAAGAGCCCTACAAAAAATTCATTTTCTCGAAAACTATAAATCGAATCCCGAATCCGAAAGCAGATTCGGATTCAGGAAAGATGCGGGCTCAATTCTACATTGAAAATATTAAAATCGAAAACGATAAAAAATTCGCCATTTTTTACCGAGGGCGGTAGTGCAACTTTTGACCCCCGAAGAGCCCTACAAAAAATTCATTTTCTCGAAAACTATAAATCGAATCCCGAATCCGAAAGCAGATTCGGATTCAGGAAAGATGCGGGCTCAATTCTACATAAAAAATGTTAAAATCGAAAACGATAAAAAATTCGCCATTTTTTACCGAGGGCGGTAGTGCAACTTTTGACCCCCGAAGAGCCCTACAAAAAATTCATTTTCTCGAAAACTATAAATCGAATCCCGAATCCGAAAGCAGATTCGGATTCAGGAAAGATGCGGGCTCAATTCTACATAAAAAATGTTAAAATCGAAAACGATAAAAAATTCGCCATTTTTTACCGAGGGCGGTAGTGCAACTTTTGACCCCCGAAGAGCCCTACAAAAATTCATTTTCTCGAAAACTATAAATCGAATCCCGAATCCGAAAGCAGATTCGCATTCAGGAAAGATGCGGGCTCAATTCTACATAAAAAATGTTAAAATCGAAAACGATAAAAAATTCGCCATTTTTTACCGAGGGCGGTAGTGCAACTTTTGACCCCCGAAGAGCCCTACAAAAAATTCATTTTCTCGAAAACTATAAATCGAATCCCGAATCCGAAAGCAGATTCGGATTCAGGAAAGATGGGGGCTCAATTCTACATAAAAAATGTTAAAATCGAAAACGATAAAAAATTCGCCATTTTTTACCGAGGGCGGTAGTGCAACTTTTGACCCCCGAAGAGCCCTACAAAAAATTCATTTTCTCGAAAACTATAAATCGAATCCCGAATCCGAAAGCAGATTCGGATTCAGGAAAGATGCGGGCTCAATTCTACATAAAAAAATGTTAAAATCGAAAACGATAAAAAATTCGCCATTTTTTACCGAGGGCGGTAGTGCAACTTTTGACCCCCGAAGAGCGCTACAAAAAATTCATTTTCTCGAAAACTATAAATCGAATCCCGAATCCGTGAGCAGATTCGGATTCAGTAAAGATGGGGGCTCAATTCTACATAAAAAATGTTAAAATTGAAAACGATAAAAAATTCGCCATTTTTTACCGAGGGCGGTAGTGCAACTTTTGACCCCCGAAGAGCCCTACAAAAAATTCATTTTCTCGAAAACTATAAATCGAATCCCGAATCCGAAAGCAGATTCGGATTCAGGAAAGATGGGGGCTCAATTCTACATAAAAAATGTTAAAATCGAAAACGATAAAAAATTCGCCATTTTTTACCGAGGGCGGTAGTGCAACTTTTGACCCCCGAAGAGCCCTACAAAAAATTCATTTTCTCGAAAACTATAAATCGAATCCCGAATCCGTGAGCAGATTCGGATTCAGTAAAGATGGGGGCGTTCCACAAGGTAGCCATTTGGGCCCGTTGCTATTTACTTTATTTGTGAATGATGTCGACGGGATTTTCCAATATTGTAATGTTTTAACTTTCGCGGATGACTTGAAATTATATTCTAGAATAAATAATTCATTTGACTGCATTCGATTTCAGTCAGATATCAATAAGCTGTCGGAGTGGTGTGGTCATAACGCTTTGGAACTAAATATTTCAAAATGTAAGATTTTCTCGGCATATCGTATTTCACTGCCACTTTTTAATGATTATTTTATAAACGATCTTAAACTTCACCGTCACAATGAAGTGAAAGATCTCGGAGTCATATTTGACAATAAATTGAATTTTTCATTGCATTATGACTACGTCATTTCCAAGTCCAACTCTATGTTAGGCTTTCTTAAACGTAATTGCAAAGACTTTCGAGATGTTTATAGCCTTAAGGCTATTTACTGCTCGTTAGTTAGACCTTATTTAGAATATGCATCCATAGTTTGGGATTCACCATTTGATGTTCTAGACCTTAGATTAGAAAGAGTTCAAAAAAACTTCACGAGATATGCTATTCGTAAATTGAGTATGTTTGAAGAACTCCCTAATTATGACGGGAGGTGCAAAATTATAGGCTTGCAAACCTTAAGTTTCAGGCGTAAGGCAACTTCTGTCATTTTTATTCGCGATTTAATTAATTATCATATTGATTCACCGGAATTGGTTTCTCTTATTAATGTATATGCTCCCCAAAGGTGTCTTCGGGTGAGAAATTTATTTTCCGCCGTAAGGCATACTACCAATTATGGTAGCAATGAGCCAATTTCAAGGTGCATATGCACGTTTAATCGGCTTTGCAACAAAATTGATTTTTGCTTACCTCGGGTAGAATTTAAAAACTGCGTTTACTCTATTGTTTTCGATTAATTTTTTTTGGTAGTCTATAAGATTGAAGATCGGTAGATGATTCCTAAGTCGCGCAACTAAAAACGGTTGTGTAAAGCGATACTGAGAGTAAACACTTAGAGAACGTAGTGTTCTGTGTACTCTGTGATGGAAAAAAAAAAAATAAAAAAAAAATAAAAAAAAATTCTACATTAAAAATATTAAAATCGAAAACGATAAAAAATTCGCCATTTTTTACCGAGGGCGGTAGTGCAACTTTTGACCCCCGAATCCGAAAGCAGATTAGTATTCAGGAAAGATGCGGGCTCAATTCTACATTAAAAATATTAAAATCTAAAACGATAAAAAATTCGCCATTTTTTACCGAGGGCGGTAGTGCACCTTTTGACCCCCGAAGAGCCCTACAAAAAAATTCATTTTGTCGAAAACTATAAATCGAATCCCGAATCCGTGAGCAGATTCGGATTCAGTAAAGATGGGGGCTCAATTCTACATTAAAAATATTAAAATCGAAAACGATAAAAAATTCGCCATTTTTTACCGAGGGCGGTAGTGCAACTTTTGACCCCCGAAGAGCCCTACAAAAAATTAATTTTCTCGAAAACTATAAATCGAATCCCGAATCCGAAAGCAGATTCGGATTCAGGAAAGATGCGGGCTCAATTCTACATAAAAAGTGTTAAAATCGAAAACGATAAAAAATTCGCCATTTTTTACCGAGGGCGGTAGTGCAACTTTTGACCCCCGAAGAGCCCTACAAAAAATTCATTTTCTCGAAAACTATAAATCGAATCCCGAATCCGAAAGCAGATTCGGATTCAGGAAAGATGCGGGCTCAATTCTACTTAAAAAATGTTAAAATCGAAAACGATAAAAAATTCGCCATTTTTTACCGAGGGCGGTAGTGCAACTTTTGACCCCCGAAGAGCGCTACAAAAAATTCGAATCCCGAATCCGTGAGCAGATTCGGATTCAGTAAAGATGGGGGCTCAATTCTACATAAAAAATGTTAAAATCGAAAACGATAAAAAATTCGCCAATTTTTACCGAGGGCGGTAGTGCAACTTTTGACCCCCGAAGAGCCCTACAAAAAATTCATTTTCTCGAAAACTATAAATCGAATCCCGAATCCGAAAGCAGATTCGGATTCAGGAAAGATGGGGGCTCAATTCTACATAAAAAATGTTAAAATCGAAAACGATAAAAAATTCGCCATTTTTTACCGAGGGCGGTAGTGCAACTTTTGACCCCCGAAGAGCCCTACAAAAAATTCATTTTCTCGAAAACTATAAATCGAATCCCGAATCCGAAAGCAGATTCGGATTCAGGAAAGATGCGGGCTCAATTCTACATAAAAAATGTTAAAATCGAAAACGATAAAAAATTCGCCATTTTTTACCGAGGGTGGTAGTGCAACTTTTGACCCCCGAAGAGCGCTACAAAAAATTCATTTTCTCGAAAACTATAAATCGAATCCCGAATCCGTGAGCAGATTCGGAAAGATGCGGGCTCAATTCTACATAAAAAATATTAAAATCGAAAACGATAAAAAATTCGCCATTTTTTACCGAGGGCGGTAGTGCAACTTTTGACCCCCGAAGAGCCCTACAAAAAATTCATTTTCTCGAAAACTATAAATCGAATCCCGAATCCGAAAGCAGATTCGGATTCAGGAAAGATGCGGGCTCAATTCTACATTAAAAATATTAAAATCGAAAACGATAAAAAATTCGCCATTTTTTACCGAGGGCGGTAGTGCAACTTTTGACCCCCGAAGAGCCCTACAAAAAATTCATTTTCTCGAAAACTATAAATCGAATCCCGAATCCGAAAGCAGATTAGTATTCAGGAAAGATGCGGGCTCAATTCTACATAAAAAATATTAAAATCGAAAACGATTAAAAATTCGCCATTTTTTACCGAGGGCGGTAGTGCAACTTTTGACCCCCGAAGAGCCCTACAAAAAATTCATTTTCTCGAAAACTATAAATCGAATCCCGAATCCGTGAGCAGATTCGGATTCAGTAAAGATGGGGGCTCAATTCTACATAAATAATGTTAAAATCGAGAACGATAAAAAATTCGCCATTTTTTACCGAGGGCGGTAGTGCAACTTTTGACCCCCGAAGAGCCCTACAAAAAATTAATTTTCTCGAAAACTATAAATCGAATCCCGAATCCGAAAGCAGATTCGGATTCAGGAAAGATGCGGGCTCAATTCTACATAAAAAGTGTTAAAATCGAAAACGATAAAAAATTCGCCATTTTTTACCGAGGGCGGTAGTGCAACTTTTGACCCCCGAAGAGCGCTACAAAAAATTCGAATCCCGAATCCGTGAGCAGATTCGGATTCAGTAAAGATGGGGGCTCAATTCTACATAATAAATGTTAAAATCGAAAACGATAAAAAATTCGCCAATTTTTACCGAGGGCGGTAGTGCAACTTTTGACCCCCGAAGAGCCCTACACAAAATTCATTTTCTCGAATACTATAAATCGAATCCCGAATCCGAAAGCAGATTCGGATTCAGGAAAGATGCGGGCTCAATTCTACATAAATAATGTTAAAATCGAGAACGATAAAAAATTCGCCATTTTTTACCGAGGGCGGTAGTGCAACTTTTGACCCCCGAAGAGCCCTACAAAAAATTAATTTTCTCGAAAACTATAAATCGAATCCCGAATCCGAAAGCAGATTCGGATTCAGGAAAGATGCGGGCTCAATTCTACATAAAAAATGTTAAAATCGAAAACGATAAAAAATTCGCCATTTTTTACCGAGGGTGGTAGTGCAACTTTTGACCCCCGAAGAGCGCTACAAAAAATTCATTTTCTCGAAAACTATAAATCGAATCCCGAATCCGTGAGCAGATTCGGATTCAGTAAAGATGCGGGCTCAATTCTACATAAAAAATATTAAAATTGAAAACGATAAAAAATTCGCCATTTTTTACCGAGGGCGGTAGTGCAACTTTTGACCCCCGAAGAGCCCTACACAAAATTCATTTTCTCGAATACTATAAATCGAATCCCGAATCCGAAAGCAGATTCGGATTCAGGAAAGATGCGGGCTCAATTCTACATAAAAAGTGTTAAAATCGAAAACGATAAAAAATTCGCCAATTTTTACCGAGGGCGGTAGTGCAACTTTTGACCCCCGAAGAGCCCTACAAAAAATTCATTTTCTCGAAAACTATAAATCGAATCCCGAATCCGAAAGCAGATTCGGATTCAGGAAAGATGGGGGCTCAATTCTACATAAAAAATGTTAAAATCGAAAACGATAAAAAATTCGCCATTTTTTACCGAGGGCGGTAGTGCAACTTTTGACCCCCGAAGAGCCCTACAAAAAATTCATTTTCTCGAAAACTATAAATCGAATCCCGAATCCGAAAGCAGATTCGGATTCAGGAAAGATGCGGGCTCAATTCTACATAAAAAATGTTAAAATCGAAAACGATAAAAAATTCGCCATTTTTTACCGAGGGCAGTAGTGCAACTTTTGACCCCCGAAGAGCGCTACAAAAAATTCATTTTCTCGAAAACTATAAATCGAATCCCGAATCCGTGAGCAGATTCGGATTCAGTAAAGATGGGGGCTCAATTCTACATAAAAAATGTTAAAATCGAAAACGATAAAAAATTCTCCATTTGTTACCGAGGGCGGTAGTGCAACTTTTGACCCCCGAAGAGCCCTACAAAAAATTCATTTTCTCGAAAACTATAAATCGAATCCCGAATCCGAAAGCAGATTCGGATTCAGGAAAGATGCAGGCTCAATTCTACATTAAAAATATTAAAATCGAAAACGATAAAAAATTCGCCATTTTTTACCGAGGGCGGTAGTGCAACTTTTGACCCCCGAAGAGCCCTACAAAAAATTCATTTTCTCGAAAACTATAAATCGAATCCCGAATCCGAAAGCAGATTCGGATTCAGGAAAGATGCGGGCTCAATTCTACATAAAAAATGTTAAAATCGAAAACGATAAAAAATTCGCCATTTTTTACCGAGGGTGGTAGTGCAACTTTTGACCCCCGAAGAGCGCTACAAAAAATTCATTTTCTCGAAAACTATAAATCGAATCCCGAATCCGTGAGCAGATTCGGATTCAGTAAAGATGCGGGCTCAATTCTACATAAAAAATATTAAAATCGAAAACGATAAAAAATTCGCCATTTTTTACCGAGGGCGGTAGTGCAACTTTTGACCCCCGAAGAGCCCTACAAAAAATTCATTTTCTCGAAAACTATAAATCGAATCCCGAATCCGAAAGCAGATTCGGATTCAGGAAAGATGCGGGCTCAATTCTACATTAAAAATATTAAAATCGAAAACGATAAAAAATTCGCCATTTTTTACCAAGGGCGGTAGTGCAACTTTTGACCCCCGAAGAGCCCTACAAAAAATTCATTTTCTCGAAAACTATAAATCGAATCCCGAATCCGAAAGCAGATTAGTATTCAGGAAAGATGCGGGCTCAATTCTACATAAAAAATATTAAAATCGAAAACGATTAAAAATTCGCCATTTTTTACCGAGGGCGGTAGTGCAACTTTTGACCCCCGAAGAGCCCTACAAAAAATTCATTTTCTCGAAAACTATAAATCGAATCCCGAATCCGTGAGCAGATTCGGATTCAGTAAAGATGGGGGCTCAATTCTACATAAATAATGTTAAAATCGAAAACGATAAAAAATTCGCCATTTTTTACCGAGGGCGGTAGTGCAACTTTTGACCCCCGAAGAGCCCTACAAAAAATTCATTTTCTCGAAAACTATAAATCGAATCCCGAATCCGAAAGCAGATTCGGATTCAGGAAAGATGCGGGCTCAATTCTACATAAAAAGTGTTAAAATCGAAAACGATAAAAAATTCGCCATTTTTTACCGAGGGCGGTAGTGCAACTTTTGACCCCCGAAGAGCGCTACAAAAAATTCGAATCCCGAATCCGTGAGCAGATTCGGATTCAGTAAAGATGGGGGCTCAATTCTACATAATAAATGTTAAAATCGAAAACGATAAAAAATTCGCCAATTTTTACCGAGGGCGGTAGTGCGACTTTTGACCCCCGAAGAGCTATACAAAAAATTCATTTTCTCGAAAACTATAAATCGAATCCCGAATCCGAAAGCAGATTCGGATTCAGGAAAGATGGGGGCTCAATTCTACATAAAAAATGTTAAAATCGAAAACGATAAAAAATTCGCCATTTTTTACCGAGGGCGGTAGTGCAACTTTTGACCCCCGAAGAGCCCTACAAAAAATTCATTTTCTCGAAAACTATAAATCGAATCCCGAATCCGAAAGCAGATTCGGATTCAGGAAAGATGCGGGCTCAATTCTACATAAAAAATGTTAAAATCGAAAACGATAAAAAATTCGCCATTTTTTACCGAGGGTGGTAGTGCAACTTTTGACCCCCGAAGAGCGCTACAAAAAATTCATTTTCTCGAAAACTATAAATCGAATCCCGAATCCGTGAGCAGATTCGGATTCAGTAAAGATGCGGGCTCAATTCTACATAAAAAATATTAAAATTGAAAACGATAAAAAATTCGCCATTTTTTACCGAGGGCGGTAGTGCAACTTTTGACCCCCGAAGAGCCCTACACAAAATTCATTTTCTCGAATACTATAAATCGAATCCCGAATCCGAAAGCAGATTCGGATTCAGGAAAGATGCGGGCTCAATTCTACATAAAAAGTGTTAAAATCGAAAACGATAAAAAATTCGCCAATTTTTACCGAGGGCGGTAGTGCAACTTTTGACCCCCGAAGAGCCCTACAAAAAATTCATTTTCTCGAAAACTATAAATCGAATCCCGAATCCGAAAGCAGATTCGGATTCAGGAAAGATGGGGGCTCAATTCTACATAAAAAATGTTAAAATCGAAAACGATAAAAAATTCGCCATTTTTTACCGAGGGCGGTAGTGCAACTTTTGACCCCCGAAGAGCCCTACAAAAAATTCATTTTCTCGAAAACTATAAATCGAATCCCGAATCCGAAAGCAGATTCGGATTCAGGAAAGATGGGGGCTCAATTCTACATAAAAAATGTTAAAATCGAAAACGATAAAAAATTCGCCATTTTTTACCGAGGGCGGTAGTGCAACTTTTGACCCCCGAAGAGCCCTACAAAAAATTCATTTTCTCGAAAACTATAAATCGAATCCCGAATCCGAAAGCAGATTCGGATTCAGGAAAGATGCGGGCTCAATTCTACATAAAAAATGTTAAAATCGAAAACGATAAAAAATTCGCCATTTTTTACCGAGGGTGGTAGTGCAACTTTTGACCCCCGAAGAGCGCTACAAAAAATTAATTTTCTCGAAAACTATAAATCGAATCCCGAATCCGAAAGCAGATTCGGATTCAGGAAAGACGCGGGCTCAATTCTACATTAAAAATATTAAAATCGAAAACGATAAAAAATTCGCCATTTTTTACCGAGGGCGGTAGTGCAACTTTTGACCCCCGAAGAGCGCTACAAAAAATTCATTTTCTCGAAAACTATAAATCGAATCCCGAATCCGTGAGCAGATTCGGATTCAGTAAAGATGGGGGCTCAATTCTACATAAAAAATATTAAAATCGAAAACGATAAAAAATTCGCCATTTTTTACCGAGGGCGGTAGTGCAACTTTTGAACCCCGAAGAGCCCTACAAAAAATTCATTTTCTCGAAAACTATAAATCGAATCGCGAATCCGAAAGCAGATTCGGATTCAGGAAAGATGCGGGCTCAATTCTACATAAAAAGTGTTAAAATCGAAAACGATAAAAAATTCGCCATTTTTTACCGAGGGCGGTAGTGCAACTTTTGACCCCCGAAGAGCGCTACAAAAAATTCGAATCCCGAATCCGTGAGCAGATTCGGATTCAGTAAAGATGGGGGCTCAATTCTACATAATAAATGTTAAAATCGAAAACGATAAAAAATTCGCCAATTTTTACCGAGGGCGGTAGTGCGACTTTTGACCCCCGAAAAAATTCATTTTCTCGAAAACTATAAATCGAATCCCGAATCCGAAAGCAGATTCGGATTCAGGAAAGATGGGGGCTCAATTCTACATAAAAAATGTTAAAATCGAAAACGATAAAAAATTCGCCATTTTTTACCGAGGGCGGTAGTGCAACTTTTGACCCCCGAAGAGCCCTACAAAAAATTCATTTTCTCGAAAACTATAAATCGAATCCCGAATCCGAAAGCAGATTCGGATTCAGGAAAGATGCGGGCTCAATTCTACATAAAAAATGTTAAAATCGAAAACGATAAAAAATTCGCCATTTTTTACCGAGGGTGGTAGTGCAACTTTTGACCCCCGAAGAGCGCTACAAAAAATTCATTTTCTCGAAAACTATAAATCGAATCCCGAATCCGTGAGCAGATTCGGATTCAGTAAAGATGCGGGCTCAATTCTACATAAAAAATATTAAAATTGAAAACGATAAAAAATTCGCCATTTTTTACCGAGGGCGGTAGTGCAACTTTTGACCCCCGAAGAGCCCTACACAAAATTCATTTTCTCGAATACTATAAATCGAATCCCGAATCCGAAAGCAGATTCGGATTCAGGAAAGATGCGGGCTCAATTCTACATAAAAAGTGTTAAAATCGAAAACGATAAAAAATTCGCCAATTTTTACCGAGGGCGGTAGTGCAACTTTTGACCCCCGAAGAGCCCTACAAAAAATTCATTTTCTCGAAAACTATAAATCGAATCCCGAATCCGAAAGCAGATTCGGATTCAGGAAAGATGGGGGCTCAATTCTACATAAAAAATGTTAAAATCGAAAACGATAAAAAATTCGCCATTTTTTACCGAGGGCGGTAGTGCAACTTTTGACCCCCGAAGAGCCCTACAAAAAATTCATTTTCTCGAAAACTATAAATCGAATCCCGAATCCGAAAGCAGATTCGGATTCAGGAAAGATGCGGGCTCAATTCTACATTAAAAATATTAAAATCGAAAACGATAAAAAATTCGCCATTTTTTACCGAGGGCGGTAGTGCAACTTTTGACCCCCGAAGAGCCCTACAAAAAATTCATTTTCTCGAAAACTATAAATCGAATCCCGAATCCGAAAGCAGATTCGGATTCAGGAAAGATGCGGGCTCAATTCTACATAAAAAATGTTAAAATCGAAAACGATAAAAAATTCGCCATTTTTTACCGAGGGTGGTAGTGCAACTTTTGACCCCCGAAGAGCGCTACAAAAAATTCATTTTCTCGAAAACTATAAATCGAATCCCGAATCCGAAAGCAGATTCGGATTCAGGAAAGACGCGGGCTCAATTCTACATTAAAAATATTAAAATCGAAAACGATAAAAAATTCGCCATTTTTTACCGAGGGCGGTAGTGCAACTTTTGACCCCCGAAGAGCGCTACAAAAAATTCATTTTCTCGAAAACTATAAATCGAATCCCGAATCCGTGAGCAGATTCGGATTCAGTAAAGATGGGGGCTCAATTCTACATAAAAAATATTAAAATCGAAAACGATAAAAAATTCGCCATTTTTTACCGAGGGCGGTAGTGCAACTTTTGAACCCCGAAGAGCCCTACAAAAAATTCATTTTCTCGAAAACTATAAATCGAATCGCGAATCCGAAAGCAGATTCGGATTCAGGAAAGATGCGGGCTCAATTCTACATAAAAAATGTTAAAATCGAAAACGATAAAAAATTCGCCAAAACGATAAAAAATTCGCCATTTTTTACCGAGGGCGGTAGTGCAACTTTTGACCCCCGAAGAGCGCTACAAAAAATTCATTTTCTCGAAAACTATAAATCGAATCCCGAATCCGTGAGCAGATTCGGATTCAGTAAAGATGGGGGCTCAATTCTACATAAAAAATATTAAAATCGAAAACGATAAAAAATTCGCCATTTTTTACCGAGGGCGGTAGTGCAACTTTTGAACCCCGAAGAGCCCTACAAAAAATTCATTTTCTCGAAAACTATAAATCGAATCCCGAATCCGAAAGCAGATTCGGATTCAGGAAAGATGCGGGCTCAATTCTACATAAAAAATGTTAAAATCGAAAACGATAAAAAATTCGCCATTTTTTACCGAGGGCGGTAGTGCAACTTTTGACCCCCGAAGAGCCCTACAAAAAATTCATTTTCTCGAAAACTATAAATCGAATCCCGAATCCGAAAGCAGATTCGGATTCAGGAAAGATGCGGGCTCAATTCTACATAAAAAATATTAAAATCGAAAACGATAAAAAATTCGCCATTTTTTACCGAGGGCGGTAGTGCAACTTTTGACCCCCGAAGAGCCCTACAAAAAATTCATTTTCTCGAAAAATATAAATCGAATCCCGAATCCGAAAGCAGATTCGGATTCAGGAAAGATGCGGGCTCAATTCTACATAAAAAATATTAAAATCGAAAACGATAAAAAATTCGCCATTTTTTACCTAGGGCGGTAGTGCACCTTTTGACCCCCGAAGAGCCCTACAAAAAAATCATTTTCTCGAAAACTATAAATCGAATCCCGAATCCGTGAGCAGATTCGGATTCAGTAAAGATGGGGGCTCAATTCTACATTAAAAATATTAAAATCGAAAACGATAAAAAATTCGCCATTTTTTACCGAGGGCGGTAGTGCAACTTTTGACCCCCGAAGAGCCCTACAAAAAATTCATTTTCTCGAAAACTATAAATCGAATCCCGAATCCGAAAGCAGATTCGGATTCAGGAAAGATGCGGGCTCAATTCTACATAAAAAATATTAAAATCGAAAACGATAAAAAATTCGCCATTTTTTACCGAGGGCGGTAGTGCAACTTTTGACCCCCGAAGAGCCCTACAAAAAATTCATTTTCTCGAAAACTATAAATCGAATCCCGAATCCGAAAGCAGATTCGGATTCAGGAAAGATGCGGGCTCAATTCTACATAAAAAATGTTAAAATCGAAAACGATAAAAAATTCGCCATTTTTTACCGAGGGCGGTAGTGCAACTTTTGAACCCCGAAGAGCCCTACAAAAAATTCATTTTCTCGAAAACTATAAATCGAATCCCGAATCCGAAAGCAGATTCGGATTCAGGAAAGATGCGGGCTCAATTCTACATAAAAAATGTTAAAATCGAAAACGATAAAAAATTCGCCATTTTTTACCGAGGGCGGTAGTGCAACTTTTGACCCCCGAAGAGCCCTACAAAAAATTCATTTTCTCGAAAACTATAAATCGAATCCCGAATCCGAAAGCAGATTCGGATTCAGGAAAGATGCGGGCTCAATTCTACATAAAAAATATTAAAATCGAAAACGATAAAAAATTCGCCATTTTTTACCGAGGGCGGTAGTGCAACTTTTGACCCCCGAAGAGCCCTACAAAAAATTCATTTTCTCGAAAAATATAAATCGAATCCCGAATCCGAAAGCAGATTCGGATTCAGGAAAGTTGCGGGCTCAATTCTACATAAAAAATGTTAAAATCGAAAACGATAAAAAATTCGCCATTTTTTACCGAGGGCGGTAGTGCAACTTTTGACCCCCGAAGAGCCCTACAAAAAATTCATTTTCTCGAAAACTATAAATCGAATCCCGAATCCGAAAGCAGATTCGGATTCAGGAAAGATGCGGGCTCAATTCTACATAAAAAATGTTAAAATCGAAAACGATAAAAAATTCGCCATTTTTTACCGAGGGCGGTAGTGCAACTTTTGACCCCCGAAGAGCGCTACAAAAAATTCATTTTCTCGAAAACTATAAATCGAATCCCGAATCCGTGAGCAGATTCGGATTCAGTAAAGATGGGGGCTCAATTCTACATAAAAAATATTAAAATCGAAAACGATAAAAAATTCGCCATTTTTTACCGAGGGCGGTAGTGCAACTTTTGAACCCCGAAGAGCCCTACAAAAAATTCATTTTCTCGAAAAAAATAAATCGAATCCCGAATCCGAAAGCAGATTCGGATTCAGGAAAGATGCGGGCTCAATTCTACATAAAAAATGTTAAAATTGAAAACGATAAAAAATTCGCCATTTTTTACCGAGGGCGGTAGTGCAACTTTTGACCCCCGAAGAGCCCTACAAAAAATTCATTTTCTCGAAAACTATAAATCGAATCCCGAATCCGAAAGCAGATTCGGATTCAGGAAAGATGCGGGCTCAATTCTACATAAAAAATGTTAAAATCGAAAACGATAAAAAATTCGCCATTTTTTACCGAGGGCGGTAGTGCAACTTTTGACCCCCGAAGAGCCCTACAAAAAATTCATTTTCTCGAAAACTATAAATCGAATCCCGAATCCGAAAGCAGATTCGGATTCAGAAAAGATGCGGGCTCAATTCTACATAAAAAATGTTAAAATCGAAAACGATAAAAAATTCGCCATTTTTTACCTAGGGCAGTAGTGCACCTTTTGACCCCCGAAGAGCCCTACAAAAAATTCATTTTCTCGAAAACTATAAATCGAATCCCGAATCCGTGAGCAGATTCGGATTCAGTAAAGATGCGGGCTCAATTCTACATTAAAAATATTAAAATCGAAAACGATAAAAAATTCGCCATTTTTTACCGAGGGCGGTAGTGCAACTTTTGACCCCCGAAGAGCCCTACAAAAAATTCATTTTCTCGAAAACTATAAATCGAATCCCGAATCCGAAAGCAGATTCGGATTCAGGAAAGATGCGGGCTCAATTCTACATAAAAAATATTAAAATCGAAAACGATAAAAAATTCGCCATTTTTTACCGAGGGCGGTAGTGCAACTTTTGACCCCCGAAGAGCCCTACAAAAAATTCATTTTCTCGAAAACTATAAATCGAATCCCGAATCCGTGAGCAGATTCGGATTCAGTAAAGATGGGGGCTCAATTCTACATTAAAAATATTAAAATCGAAAACGATAAAAAATTCGCCATTTTTTACCGAGGGCGGTAGTGCAACTTTTGACCCCCGAAGAGCGCTACAAAAAATTAATTTCCTCGAAAACTATAAATCGAATCCCGAATCCGTGAGCAGATTCGGATTCAGTAAAGATGGGGGCTCAATTCTACATAAATAATGTTAAAATCGAAAACGATAAAAAATTCGCCATTTTTTACCGAGGGCGGTAGTGCAACTTTTGACCCCCGAAGAGCCCTACAAAAAATTCATTTTCTCGAAAACTATAAATCGAATCCCGAATCCGAAAGCAGATTCGGATTCAGGAAAGATGCGGGCTCAATTCTACATAAAAAGTGTTAAAATCGAAAACGATAAAAAATTCGCCATTTTTTACCGAGGGCGGTAGTGCAACTTTTGACCCCCGAAGAGCGCTACAAAAAATTCGAATCCCGAATCCGTGAGCAGATTCGGATTCAGTAAAGATGGGGGCTCAATTCTACATAAAAAATATTAAAATCGAAAACGATAAAAAATTCGCCATTTTTTACCGAGGGCGGTAGTGCAACTTTTGACCCCCGAAGAGCCCTACAAAAAATTCATTTTCTCGAAAACTATAAATCGAATCCCGAATCCGAAAGCAGATTCGGATTCAGGAAAGATGCGGGCTCAATTCTACATAAAAAATTCGCCATTTTTTACCGAGGGCGGTAGTGCAACTTTTGACCCCCGAAGAGCGCTACAAAAAATTCATTTTCTCGAAAACTATAAATCGAATCCCGAATCCGTGAGCAGATTCGGATTCAGTAAAGATGCGGGCTCAATTCTACATAAAAAATATTAAAATCGAAAACGATAAAAAATTCGCCATTTTTTACCGAGGGCGGTAGTGCAACTTTTGACCCCCGAAGAGCCCTACAAAAAATTCATTTTCTCGAAAACTATAAATCGAATCCCGAATCCGAAAGCAGATTCGGATTCAGGAAAGATGCGGGCTCAATTCTACATAAAAAATTCGCCATTTTTTACCGAGGGCGGTAGTGCAACTTTTGACCCCCGAAGAGCGCTACAAAAAATTCATTTTCTCGAAAACTATAAATCGAATCCCGAATCCGTGAGCAGATTCGGATTCAGTAAAGATGCGGGCTCAATTCTACATAAAAAATATTAAAATCGAAAACGATAAAAAATTCGCCATTTTTTACCGAGGGCGGTAGTGCAACTTTTGACCCCCGAAGAGCCCTACAAAAAATTAATTTTCTCGAAAACTATAAATCGAATCCCGAATCCGAAAGCAGATTCGGATTCAGGAAAGATGCGGGCTCAATTCTACATAAAAAATGTTAAAATCGAAAACGATAAAAAATTCGCCATTTTTTACCGAGGGCGGTAGTGCAACTTTTGACCCCCGAAGAGCCCTACAAAAAATTCTTTTCTCGAAAACTATAAATCGAATCCCGAATCCGAAAGCAGATTCGGATTCAGGAAAGATGCGGGCTCAATTCTACATAAAAAATTTTGAAATCGAAAACGATAAAAAATTCGCCATTTTTTACCGAGGGCGGTAGTGCAACTTTTGACCCCCGAAGAGCCCTACAAAAAATTCATTTTCTCGAAAACTATAAATCGAATCCCGAATCCGAAAGCAGATTCGGATTCAGGAAAGATGCGGGCTCAATTCTACATAAAAAATGTTAAAATCGAAAACGATAAAAAATTCGCCATTTTTTACCGAGGGCGGTAGTGCAACTTTTGACCCCCGAAGAGCCCTACAAAAAATTCTTTTCTCGAAAACTATAAATCGAATCCCGAATCCGAAAGCAGATTCGGATTCAGGAAAGATGCGGGCTCAATTCTACATAAAAAATGTTAAAATCGAAAACGATAAAAAATTCGCCATTTTTTACCGAGGGCGGTAGTGCAACTTTTGACCCCCGAAGAGCCCTACAAAAAATTCATTTTCTCGAAAACTATAAATCGAATCCCGAATCCGAAAGCAGATTCGGATTCAGGAAAGATGCATGCTCATTTCTACATTAAAAATATTAAAATCGAAAACAATAAAAAATTCGCCATTTTTTACCGAGGGCGGTAGTGCAACTTTTGACCCCCGAAGAGCCCTACAAAAAATTCATTTTCTCGAAAACTATAAATCAAATCCCGAATCCGAAAGCAGATTCGGATTCAGGAAAGATGCGGGCTCAATTCTACATAAAAAATGTTAAAATCGAAAACGATAAAAAATTCGCCATTTTTTACCGAGGGCGGTAGTGCAACTTTTGACCCCCGAAGAGCGCTACAAAAAATTCATTTTCTCGAAAACTATAAATCGAATCCCGAATCCGTGAGCAGATTCGGATTCAGTAAAGATGGGGGCTCAATTCTACATTAAAAATATTAAAATCGAAAACGATAAAAAATTCGCCATTTTTTACCGAGGGCGGTAGTGCAACTTTTGACCCCCGAAGAGCCCTACAAAAAATTCATTTTCTCGAAAACTATAAATCGAATCCCGAATCCGAAAGCAGATTCGGATTCAGGAAAGATGCGGACTCAATTCTACATAAAAAATGTTAAAATCGAAAACGATAAAAAATTCGCCATTTAGTAGTAGTGCAACTTTTGACCCCCGAAGAGCCCTACAAAAAATTCATTTTCTCGAAAACTATAAATCGAATCCCGAATCCGAAAGCAGATTCGGATTCAGGAAAGATGCGGGCTCAATTCTACATAAAAAATGTTAAAATCGAAAACGAAAAAAAATTCGCCATTTTTTACCGAGGGCGGTAGTGCAACTTTTGACCCCCGAAGAGCCCTACAAAAAATTCATTTTCGCGAGAACTATAAATCGAATCCCGAATCCGAAAGCAGATTCGGATTCAGGAAAGATGCGGGCTCAATTCTACATAAAAAATGTTAAAATCGAAAACGATAAAAAATTCGCCATTTTTTACCGAGGGCGGTAGTGCAACTTTTGACCCCCGAAGAGCCCTACAAAAAATTCATTTTCTCGAAAACTATAAATCGAATCCGGAATCTGAAAGCAGATTCGGATTCAGGAAAGATGCGGGCTCAATTCTACATAAAAAATGTTAAAATCGAAAACGATAAAAAATTCGCCATTTTTTACCGAGGGCGGTAGTGCAACTTTTGACCCCCGAAGAGCGCTACAAAAAATTCATTTTCTCGAAAACTATAAATCGAATCCCGAATCCGTGAGCAGATTCGGATTCAGTAAAGATGGGGGCTCAATTCTACATAAAAAATATTAAAATCGAAAACGATAAAAAATTCGCCATTTTTTACCGAGGGCGGTAGTGCAACTTTTGACCCCCGAAGAGCCCTACAAAAAATTCATTTTCTCGAAAACTATAAATCGAATCCCGAATCCGAAAGCAGATTCGGATTCAGGAAAGATGCGGACTCAATTCTACATAAAAAATGTTAAAATCGAAAACGATAAAAAATTCGCCATTTAGTAGTAGTGCAACTTTTGACCCCCGAAGAGCCCTACAAAAAATTCATTTTCTCGAAAACTATAAATCGAATCCGGAATCTGAAAGCAGATTCGGATTCAGGAAAGATGCGGGCTCAATTCTACATAAAAAATGTTAAAATCGAAAACGATAAAAAATTCGCCATTTTTTACCGAGGGCGGTAGTGCAACTTTTGACCCCCGAAGAGCCCTACAAAAAATTCATTTTCTCGAAAACTATAAATCGAATCCCGAATCCGAAAGCAGATTCGGATTCAGGAAAGATGCGGGCTCAATTCTACATAAAAAATTTTAAAATCGAAAACGATAAAAAATTCGCCATTTTTTACCGAGGGCGGTAGTGCAACTTTTGACCCCCGAAGAGCCCTACAAAAAATTCATTTTCTCGAAAACTATAAATCGAATCCGGAATCCGAAAGCAGATTCGGATTCAGGAAAGATGCGGGCTCAATTCTACATAAAAAATGTTAAAATCGAAAACGATAAAAAATTCGCCATTTTTTACCGAGGGCGGTAGTGCAACTTTTGACCCCCGAAGAGCCCCACAAAAAATTCATTTTCTCGAAAACTATAAATCGAATCCCGAATCCGAAAGCAGATTCGGATTCAGGAAAGATGCGGGCTCAATTCTACATAAAAAATGTTAAAATCGAAAACGATAAAAAATTCGCCATTTTTTACCGAGGGCGGTAGTGCAACTTTTGACCCCCGAAGAGCGCTACAAAAAATTCATTTTCTCGAAAACTATAAATCAATTCTACATAAAAAATGTTAAAATCGAAAACGATAAAAAATTCGCCAATTTTTACCGAGGGCGGTAGTGCAACTTTTGACCCCCGAAGAGCCCTACAAAAAATTCATTTTCTCGAAAACTATAAATCGAATCCCGAATCCGAAAGCAGATTCGGATTCAGGAAAGATGCGGGCTCAATTCTACATAAAAAATGTTAAAATCGAAAACGATAAAAAATTCGCCATTTTTTACCGAGGGCGGTAGTGCAACTTTTGACCCCCGAAGAGCCCCACAAAAAATTCATTTTCTCGAAAACTATAAATCGAATCCCGAATCCGAAAGCAGATTCGGATTCAGGAAAGATGCGGGCTCAATTCTACATAAAAAATGTTAAAATCGAAAACGATAAAAAATTCGCCATTTTTTACCGAGGGCGGTAGTGCAACTTTTGACCCCCGAAGAGCCCTACAAAAAATTCATTTTCTCGAAAACTATAAATCGAATCCCGAATCCGAAAGCAGAAAAGATGCGGGCTTAATTCTACATAAAAAATGTTAAAATCGAAAACGATAAAAAATTCGCCATTTTTTACCGAGGGTGGTAGTGCAACTTTTGACCCCCGAAGAGCGCTACAAAAAATTCATTTTCTCGAAAACTATAAATCGAATCCGGAATCCGAAAGCAGATTCGGATTCAGGAAAGATGCGGGCTCAATTCTACATAAAAAATGTTAAAATCGAAAACGATAAAAAATTCGCCATTTTTTACCGAGGGCGGTAGTGCAACTTTTGACCCCCGAAGAGCGCTACAAAAAATTCATTTTCTCGAAAACTATAAATCAATTCTACATAAAAAATGTTAAAATCGAAAACGATAAAAAATTCGCCAATTTTTACCGAGGGCGGTAGTGCAACTTTTGACCCCCGAAGAGCCCTACAAAAAATTCATTTTCTCGAAAACTATAAATCGAATCCCGAATCCGAAAGCAGATTCGGATTCAGGAAAGATGCGGGCTCAATTCTACATAAAAAATGTTAAAATCGAAAACGATAAAAAATTCGCCATTTTTTACCGAGGGCGGTAGTGCAACTTTTGACCCCCGAAGAGCCCTACAAAAGATTCATTTTCTCGAAAACTATAAATCGAATCCCGAATCCGAAAGCAGATTCGGATTCAGGAAAGATGCGGGCTCAATTCTACATAAAAAATGTTAAAATCGAAAACGATAAAAAATTCGCCATTTTTTACCGAGGGCGGTAGTGCAACTTTTGACCCCCGAAGAGCCCTACAAAAAATTCATTTTCTCGAAAACTATAAATCGAATCCCGAATCCGAAAGCAGAAAAGATGCGGGCTTAATTCTACATAAAAAATGTTAAAATCGAAAACGATAAAAAATTCGCCATTTTTTTACCGAGGGTGGTAGTGCAACTTTTGACCCCCGAAGAGCGCTACAAAAAATTCTCTCGAAAACTATAAATCGAATCCCGAATCCGAAAGCAGATTCGGATTCAGGAAAGATGCGGGCTCAATTCTACATAAAAAATGTTAGAATCGAAAACGATAAAAAATTCGCCATTTTTTGCCGAGGGCGGTAGTGCAACTTTTGACCCCCGAAGAGCCCTACAAAAAATAAATTTTCTCGAAAACTATAAATCGAATCCCGAATCCGTGAGCAGATTCGGATTCAGTAAAGATGGGGGCTCAATTCTACATAAAAAATGTTAAAATCGAAAACGATAAAAAATTCGCCATTTTTTACCGAGGGCGGTAGTGCAACTTTTGACCCCCGAAGAGCGCTACAAAAAATTCATTTTCTCGAAAACTATAAATCGAATCCCGAATCCGTGAGCAGATTCGGATTCAGTAAAGATGGGGGCTCAATTCTACATAAAAAATGTTAAAATCAAAAACGATAAAAAATTCGGCATTTTTTACCGAGGGTGGTAGTGCAACTTTTGACCCCCGAAGAGCGCTACAAAAAATTCTCTCGAAAACTATAAATCGAATCCGGAATCCGAAAGCAGATTCGGATTCAGGAAAGATGCGGGCTCAATTCTACATAAAAAATGTTAAAATCGAAAACGATAAAAAATTCGCCATTTTTTACCGAGGGCGGTAGTGCAACTTTTGACCCCCGAAGAGCCCCACAAAAAATTCATTTTCTCGAAAACTATAAATCGAATCCCGAATCCGAAAGCAGATTCGGATTCAGGAAAGATGCGGGCTCAATTCTACATAAAAAATGTTAAAATCGAAAACGATAAAAAATTCGCCATTTTTTACCGAGGGCGGTAGTGCAACTTTTGACCCCCGAAGAGCGCTACAAAAAATTCATTTTCTCGAAAACTATAAATCAATTCTACATAAAAAATGTTAAAATCGAAAACGATAAAAAATTCGCCAATTTTTACCGAGGGCGGTAGTGCAACTTTTGACCCCCGAAGAGCCCTACAAAAAATTCATTTTCTCGAAAACTATAAATCGAATCCCGAATCCGAAAGCAGATTCGGATTCAGGAAAGATGCGGGCTCAATTCTACATAAAAAATGTTAAAATCGAAAACGATAAAAAATTCGCCATTTTTTACCGAGGGCGGTAGTGCAACTTTTGACCCCCGAAGAGCCCCACAAAAAATTCATTTTCTCGAAAACTATAAATCGAATCCCGAATCCGAAAGCAGATTCGGATTCAGGAAAGATGCGGGCTCAATTCTACATAAAAAATGTTAAAATCGAAAACGATAAAAAATTCGCCATTTTTTACCGAGGGCGGTAGTGCAACTTTTGACCCCCGAAGAGCCCTACAAAAAATTCATTTTCTCGAAAACTATAAATCGAATCCCGAATCCGAAAGCAGAAAAGATGCGGGCTTAATTCTACATAAAAAATGTTAAAATCGAAAACGATAAAAAATTCGCCATTTTTTACCGAGGGTGGTAGTGCAACTTTTGACCCCCGAAGAGCGCTACAAAAAATTCATTTTCTCGAAAACTATAAATCGAATCCGGAATCCGAAAGCAGATTCGGATTCAGGAAAGATGCGGGCTCAATTCTACATAAAAAATGTTAAAATCGAAAACGATAAAAAATTCGCCATTTTTTACCGAGGGCGGTAGTGCAACTTTTGACCCCCGAAGAGCGCTACAAAAAATTCATTTTCTCGAAAACTATAAATCAATTCTACATAAAAAATGTTAAAATCGAAAACGATAAAAAATTCGCCAATTTTTACCGAGGGCGGTAGTGCAACTTTTGACCCCCGAAGAGCCCTACAAAAAATTCATTTTCTCGAAAACTATAAATCGAATCCCGAATCCGAAAGCAGATTCGGATTCAGGAAAGATGCGGGCTCAATTCTACATAAAAAATGTTAAAATCGAAAACGATAAAAAATTCGCCATTTTTTACCGAGGGCGGTAGTGCAACTTTTGACCCCCGAAGAGCCCTACAAAAGATTCATTTTCTCGAAAACTATAAATCGAATCCCGAATCCGAAAGCAGATTCGGATTCAGGAAAGATGCGGGCTCAATTCTACATAAAAAATGTTAAAATCGAAAACGATAAAAAATTCGCCATTTTTTACCGAGGGCGGTAGTGCAACTTTTGACCCCCGAAGAGCCCTACAAAAAATTCATTTTCTCGAAAACTATAAATCGAATCCCGAATCCGAAAGCAGAAAAGATGCGGGCTTAATTCTACATAAAAAATGTTAAAATCGAAAACGATAAAAAATTCGCCATTTTTTTACCGAGGGTGGTAGTGCAACTTTTGACCCCCGAAGAGCGCTACAAAAAATTCTCTCGAAAACTATAAATCGAATCCCGAATCCGAAAGCAGATTCGGATTCAGGAAAGATGCGGGCTCAATTCTACATAAAAAATGTTAGAATCGAAAACGATAAAAAATTCGCCATTTTTTGCCGAGGGCGGTAGTGCAACTTTTGACCCCCGAAGAGCCCTACAAAAAATAAATTTTCTCGAAAACTATAAATCGAATCCCGAATCCGTGAGCAGATTCGGATTCAGTAAAGATGGGGGCTCAATTCTACATAAAAAATGTTAAAATCGAAAACGATAAAAAATTCGCCATTTTTTACCGAGGGCGGTAGTGCAACTTTTGACCCCCGAAGAGCGCTACAAAAAATTCATTTTCTCGAAAACTATAAATCGAATCCCGAATCCGTGAGCAGATTCGGATTCAGTAAAGATGGGGGCTCAATTCTACATAAAAAATGTTAAAATCAAAAACGATAAAAAATTCGGCATTTTTTACCGAGGGTGGTAGTGCAACTTTTGACCCCCGAAGAGCGCTACAAAAAAATCATTTTCTCGAAAACTATAAATCGAATCCCGAATCCGTGAGCAGATTCGGATTCAGTAAAGATGCGAGCTCAATTCTACATTAAAAATATTAAAATCGAAAACAATAAAAAATTCGCCATTTTTTACCGAGGGCGGTAGTGCAACTTTTGACCCCCGAAGAGCCCTACAAAAAATTCATTTTCTCGAAAACTATAAATCGAATCCCGAATCCGAAAGCAGATTCGGATTCAGGAAAGATGCGGGCTCAATTCTACATTAAAAATATTAAAATCGAAAACAATAAAAAATTCGCCATTTTTTACCGAGGGCGGTAGTGCAACTTTTGACCCCCGAAGAGCGCTACAAAAAATTCATTTTCTCGAAAACTATAAATCGAATCCCGAATCCGTGAGCAGATTCGGATTCAGTAAAGATGGGGGCTCAATTCTACATAAAAAATATTAAAATCGAAAACGATAAAAAATTCGCCATTTTTTACCGAGGGCGGTAGTGCAACTTTTGACCCCCGAAGAGCCCTACAAAAAATTCATTTTCTCGAAAACTATAAATCGAATCCCGAATCCGAAAGCAGATTCGGATTCAGGAAAGATGCGGGCTCAATTCTACATAAAAAATGTTAAAATCGAAAACGATAAAAAATTCGCCATTTTTTACCGAGGGCGGTAGTGCAACTTTTGACCCCCGAAGAGCGCTACAAAAAATTCATTTTCTCGAAAACTATAAATCGAATCCCGAATCCGTGAGCAGATTCGGATTCAGTAAAGATGGGGGCTCAATTCTACATAAAAAATATTAAAATCGAAAACGATAAAAAATTCGCCATTTTTTACCGAGGGCGGTAGTGCAACTTTTGACCCCCGAAGAGCCCTACAAAAAATTCATTTTCTCGAAAACTATAAATCGAATCCCGAATCCGAAAGCAGATTCGGATTCAGGAAAGATGCGGACTCAATTCTACATAAAAAATGTTAAAATCGAAAACGATAAAAAATTCGCCATTTAGTAGTAGTGCAACTTTTGACCCCCGAAGAGCCCTACAAAAAATTCATTTTCTCGAAAACTATAAATCGAATCCCGAATCCGAGAGCAGATTCGGATTCAGGAAAGATGCGGGCTCAATTCTACATAAAAAATGTTAAAATCGAAAACGATAAAAAATTCGCCATTTTTTACCGAGGGCGGTAGTGCAACTTTTGACCCCCGAAGAGCCCTACAAAAAATTCATTTTCGCGAGAACTATAAATCGAATCCCGAATCCGAAAGCAGATTCGGATTCAGGAAAGATGCGGGCTCAATTCTACATAAAAAATGTTAAAATCGAAAACGATAAAAAATTCGCCATTTTTTACCGAGGGCGGTAGTGCAACTTTTGACCCCCGAAGAGCCCCACAAAAAATTCATTTTCTCGAAAACTATAAATCGAATCCCGAATCCGAAAGCAGATTCGGATTCAGGAAAGATGCGGGCTCAATTCTACATAAAAAATGTTAAAATCGAAAACGATAAAAAATTCGCCATTTTTTACCGAGGGCGGTAGTGCAACTTTTGACCCCCGAAGAGCCCTACAAAAAATTCATTTTCTCGAAAACTATAAATCGAATCCCGAATCCGAAAGCAGAAAAGATGCGGGCTTAATTCTACATAAAAAATGTTAAAATCGAAAACGATAAAAAATTCGCCATTTTTTACCGAGGGTGGTAGTGCAACTTTTGACCCCCGAAGAGCGCTACAAAAAATTCATTTTCTCGAAAACTATAAATCGAATCCGGAATCCGAAAGCAGATTCGGATTCAGGAAAGATGCGGGCTCAATTCTACATAAAAAATGTTAAAATCGAAAACGATAAAAAATTCGCCATTTTTTACCGAGGGCGGTAGTGCAACTTTTGACCCCCGAAGAGCGCTACAAAAAATTCATTTTCTCGAAAACTATAAATCAATTCTACATAAAAAATGTTAAAATCGAAAACGATAAAAAATTCGCCAATTTTTACCGAGGGCGGTAGTGCAACTTTTGACCCCCGAAGAGCCCTACAAAAAATTCATTTTCTCGAAAACTATAAATCGAATCCCGAATCCGAAAGCAGATTCGGATTCAGGAAAGATGCGGGCTCAATTCTACATAAAAAATGTTAAAATCGAAAACGATAAAAAATTCGCCATTTTTTACCGAGGGCGGTAGTGCAACTTTTGACCCCCGAAGAGCCCTACAAAAGATTCATTTTCTCGAAAACTATAAATCGAATCCCGAATCCGAAAGCAGATTCGGATTCAGGAAAGATGCGGGCTCAATTCTACATAAAAAATGTTAAAATCGAAAACGATAAAAAATACGCCATTTTTTACCGAGGGCGGTAGTGCAACTTTTGACCCCCGAAGAGCCCTACAAAAAATTCATTTTCTCGAAAACTATAAATCGAATCCCGAATCCGAAAGCAGAAAAGATGCGGGCTTAATTCTACATAAAAAATGTTAAAATCGAAAACGATAAAAAATTCGCCATTTTTTTACCGAGGGTGGTAGTGCAACTTTTGACCCCCGAAGAGCGCTACAAAAAATTCATTTTCTCGAAAACTATAAATCGAATCCCGAATCCGAAAGCAGATTCGGATTCAGGAAAGATGCGGGCTCAATTCTACATAAAAAATGTTAGAATCGAAAACGATAAAAAATTCGCCATTTTTTGCCGAGGGCGGTAGTGCAACTTTTGACCCCCGAAGAGCCCTACAAAAAATAAATTTTCTCGAAAACTATAAATCGAATCCCGAATCCGTGAGCAGATTCGGATTCAGTAAAGATGGGGGCTCAATTCTACATAAAAAATGTTAAAATCGAAAACGATAAAAAATTCGCCATTTTTTACCGAGGGCGGTAGTGCAACTTTTGACCCCCGAAGAGCGCTACAAAAAATTCATTTTCTCGAAAACTATAAATCGAATCCCGAATCCGTGAGCAGATTCGGATTCAGTAAAGATGGGGGCTCAATTCTACATAAAAAATGTTAAAATCAAAAACGATAAAAAATTCGGCATTTTTTACCGAGGGTGGTAGTGCAACTTTTGACCCCCGAAGAGCGCTACAAAAAATTCATTTTCTCGAAAACTATAAATCGAATCCCGAATCCGTGAGCAGATTCGGATTCAGTAAAGATGCGAGCTCAATTCTACATTAAAAATATTAAAATCGAAAACAATAAAAAATTCGCCATTTTTTACCGAGGGCGGTAGTGCAACTTTTGACCCCCGAAGAGCCCTACAAAAAATTCATTTTCTCGAAAACTATAAATCGAATCCCGAATCCGAAAGCAGATTCGGATTCAGGAAAGATGCGGGCTCAATTCTACATTAAAAATATTAAAATCGAAAACAATAAAAAATTCGCCATTTTTTACCGAGGGCGGTAGTGCAACTTTTGACCCCCGAAGAGCGCTACAAAAAATTCATTTTCTCGAAAACTATAAATCGAATCCCGAATCCGTGAGCAGATTCGGATTCAGTAAAGATGGGGGCTCAATTCTACATAAAAAATATTAAAATCGAAAACGATAAAAAATTCGCCATTTTTTACCGAGGGCGGTAGTGCAACTTTTGACCCCCGAAGAGCCCTACAAAAAATTCATTTTCTCGAAAACTATAAATCGAATCCCGAATCCGAAAGCAGATTCGGATTCAGGAAAGATGCGGGCTCAATTCTACATAAAAAATGTTAAAATCGAAAACGATAAAAAATTCGCCATTTTTTACCGAGGGCGGTAGTGCAACTTTTGACCCCCGAAGAGCCCTACAAAAAATTCATTTTCTCGAAAACTATAAATCGAATCCCGAATCCGAAAGCAGATTCGGATTCAGGAAAGATGCGGACTCAATTCTACATAAAAAATGTTAAAATCGAAAACGATAAAAAATTCGCCATTTAGTAGTAGTGCAACTTTTGACCCCCGAAGAGCCCTACAAAAAATTCATTTTCTCGAAAACTATAAATCGAATCCCGAATCCGAGAGCAGATTCGGATTCAGGAAAGATGCGGGCTCAATTCTACATAAAAAATGTTAAAATCGAAAACGATAAAAAATTCGCCATTTTTTACCGAGGGCGGTAGTGCAACTTTTGACCCCCGAAGAGCCCTACAAAAAATTCATTTTCGCGAGAACTATAAATCGAATCCCGAATCCGAAAGCAGATTCGGATTCAGGAAAGATGCGGGCTCAATTCTACATAAAAAATGTTAAAATCGAAAACGATAAAAAATTCGCCATTTTTTACCGAGGGCGGTAGTGCAACTTTTGACCCCCGAAGAGCCCTAAAAAAAATTCATTTTCTCGAAAACTATAAATCGAATCCGGAATCTGAAAGCAGATTCGGATTCAGGAAAGATGCGGGCTCAATTCTACATAAAAAATGTTAAAATCGAAAACGATAAAAAATTCGCCATTTTTTACCGAGGGCGGTAGTGCAACTTTTGACCCCCGAAGAGCCCTACAAAAAATTCATTTTCTCGAAAACTATAAATCGAATCCCGAATCCGAAAGCAGATTCGGATTCAGGAAAGATGCGGGCTCAATTCTACATAAAAAATTTTAAAATCGAAAACGATAAAAAATTCGCCATTTTTTACCGAGGGCGGTAGTGCAACTTTTGACCCCCGAAGAGCCCTACAAAAAATTCATTTTCTCGAAAACTATAAATCGAATCCCGAATCCGAAAGCAGATTCGGATTCAGGAAAGATGCGGGCTCAATTCTACATAAAAAATGTTGAAATCGAAAACGATAAAAAATTCGCCATTTTTTACCGAGGGCGGTAGTGCAACTTTTGACCCCCGAAGAGCCCTACAAAAAATTCATTTTCTCGAAAACTATAAATCGAATCCCGAATCCGAAAGCAGATTCGGATTCAGGAAAGATGCGGGCTCAATTCTACATAAAAAATATTAAAATCGAAAACGATAAAAAATTCGCCATTTTTTACCGAGGGCGGTAGTGCAACTTTTGACCCCCGAAGAGCGCTACAAAAAATTCATTTTCTCGAAAACTATAAATCGAATCCCGAATCCGTGAGCAGATTCGGATTCAGTAAAGATGGGGGCTCAATTCTACATAAAAAATATTAAAATCGAAAACGATAAAAAATTCGCCATTTTTTACCGAGGGCGGTAGTGCAACTTTTGACCCCCGAAGAGCCCTACAAAAAATTCATTTTCTCGAAAACTATAAATCGAATCCCGAATCCGAAAGCAGATTCGGATTCAGGAAAGATGCGGGCTCAATTCTACATAAAAAATGTTAAAATCGAAAACGATAAAAAATTCGCCATTTTTTACCGAGGGCGGTAGTGCAACTTTTGACCCCCGAAGAGCCCTACAAAAAATTCATTTTCTCGAAAACTATAAATCGAATCCCGAATCCGAAAGCAGATTCGGATTCAGGAAAGATGCGGGCTCAATTCTACATAAAAAAATGTTAAAATCGAAAACGATAAAAAATTCGCCATTTTTTACCGAGGGCGGTAGTGCAACTTTTGACCCCCGAAGAGCCCTACAAAAAATTCATTTTCTCGAGAACTATAAATCGAATCCCGAATCCGAAAGCAGATTCGGATTCAGGAAAGATGCGGGCTCAATTCTACGTAAAAAATATTAAAATCGAAAACGATAAAAAATTCGCCATTTTTTTCCTAGGGCGGTAGTGCACCTTTTGACCCCCGAAGAGCCCTACAAAAAATTCATTTTCTCGAAAACTATAAATCGAATCCCGAATCCGAAAGCAGATTCGGATTCAGGAAAGATGGGGGCTCAATTCTACATAAAAAATGTTAAAATCGAAAACGATAAAAAATTCGAAATTTTTTACCGAGGGCGGTAGTGCAACTTTTGACCCCCGAAGAGCCCTACAAAAAATTAATTTTCTCGAAAACTATAAATCGAATCCCGAATCCGTGAGCAGATTCGGATTCAGTAAAGATGGGGGCTCAATTCTACATAAAAAATGTTAAAATCGAAAACGACAAAAAATTCGCCATTTTTTACCGAGGGCGGTAGTGCAACTTTTGACCCCCGAAGAGAACTACAAAAAATTCATTTTCTCGAAAACTATAAATCGAATCCCGAATCCGAAAGCAGAAAAGATGCGGGCTTAATTCTACATAAAAAATGTTAAAATCGAAAACGACAAAAAATTCGCCATTTTTTACCGAGGGTGGTAGTGCAACTTTTGACCCCCGAAGAGCGCTACAAAAAATTCATTTTCTCGAAAACTATAAATCGAATCCCGAATCCGTGAGCAGATTCGGATTCAGTAAAGATGCGGGCTCAATTCTACATAAAGAATATTAAAATCGAAAACGATAAAAAATTCGCCATTTTTTACCGAGGGCGGTAGTGCAACTTTTGACCCCCGAAGAGCCCTACAAAAAATTCATTTTCTCGAAAACTATAAATCGAATCCCGAATCCGAAAGCAGATTCGGATTCAGGAAAAATGCGGGCTCAATTCTACATAAAAAATGTTAAAATCGAAAACGATAATAAATTCTCCATTTTTTACCGAGGGCGGTAGTGCAACTTTTGACCCCCGAAGAGCCCTACAAAAAATTCATTTTCTCGAAAACTATAAATCGAATCCCGAATCCGAAAGCAGACTCGGATTCAGGAAAGATGCGGGCTCAATTCTACATTAAAAATATTAAAATCGAAAACGATAAAAAATTCGCCATTTTTTACCGAGGGCGGTAGTGCAACTTTTGACCCCCGAAGAGCCCTACAAAAAATTCATTTTCTCGAAAACTATAAATCGAATCCCGAATCCGAAAGCAGATTCGGATTCAGGAAAGACGCGGGCTCAATTCTACATAAAAATGTTAAAATCGAAAACGATAAAAAATTCGCCATTTTTTACCGAGGGCGGTAGTGCAACTTTTGACCCCCGAAGAGCGCTACAAAAAATTCATTTTCTCGAAAACTATAAATCGAATCCCGAATCCGTGAGCAGATTTGGATTCAGTAAAGATGCGGGCTCAATTCTACATAAAGAATATTAAAATCGAAAACGATAAAAAATTCGCCATTTTTTACCGAGGGCGGTAGTGCAACTTTTGACCCCCGAAGAGCCCTACAAAAAATTCATTTTCTCGAAAACTATAAATCGAATCCCGAATCCGAAAGCAGATTCGGATTCAGGAAAGTTGCGGGCTCAATTCTACATAAAAAATGTTAAAATCGAAAACGATAAAAAATTCGCCATTTTTTACCGAGGGCGGTAGTGCAACTTTTGACCCCCGAAGAGCAGTACAAAAAATTCATTTTCTCGAAAACTATAAATCGAATCCCGAATCCGAAAGCAGATTCGGATTCAGGAAAGATGCGGGCTCAATTCTACATAAAAAATGTTAAAATCGAAAACGATAAAAAATTCGCCATTTTTTACCGAGGGCGGTAGTGCAACTTTTGACCCCCGAAGAGCGCTACAAAAAATTCGAATCCCGAATCCGTGAGCAGATTCGGATTCAGTAAAGATGGGGGCTCAATTCTACATAAAAAATGTTAAAATCGAAAACGATAAAAAATTCGCCAATTTTTACCGAGGGCGGTAGTGCAACTTTTGACCCCCGAAGAGCCCTACAAAAAATTAATTTTCTCGAAAACTATAAATCGAATCCCGAATCCGAAAGCAGATTCGGATTCAGGAAAGATGGGGGCTCAATTCTACATAAAAAATGTTAAAATCGAAAACGATAAAAAATTCGTCATTTTTTACCGAGGGCGGTAGTGCAACTTTTGACCCCCGAAGAGCCCTGCAAAAAATTCATTTTCTCGAAAACTATAAATCGAATCCCGAATCCGAAAGCAGATTCGGATTCAGGAAAGATGCGGGCTCAATTCTACATAAAAAAATGTTAAAATCGAAAACGATAAAAAATTCGCCATTTTTTACCGAGGGCGGTAGTGCAACTTTTGACCCCCGAAGAGCGCTACAAAAAATTCATTTTCTCGAAAACTATAAATCGAATCCCGAATCCGTGAGCAGATTCGGATTCAGTAAAGATGGGGGCTCAATTCTACATAAAAAATGTTAAAATCGAAAACGATAAAAAATTCGCCATTTTTTACCGAGGGCGGTAGTGCAACTTTTAACCCCCGAAGAGCCCTACAAAAAATTCATTTTCTCGAAAACTATAAATCGAATCCCGAATCCGAAAGCAGATTCGGATTCAGGAAAGATGCGGGCTCAATTCTACATAAAAAATGTTAAAATCGAAAACGATAAAAAATTCGCCATTTTATACCGAGGGTGGTAGTGCAACTTTTGACCCCCGAAGAGCGCTACAAAAAATTCATTTTCTCGAAAACTATAAATCGAATCCCGAATCCGTGAGCAGATTCGGATTCAGTAAAGATGCGGGCTCAATTCTACATAAAAAATATTAAAATCGAAAACGATAAAAAATTCGCCATTTTTTACCGAGGGCGGTAGTGCAACTTTTGACCCCCGAAGAGCGCTACAAAAAATTCATTTTCTCGAAAACTATAAATCGAATCCCGAATCCGTGAGCAGATTCGGATTCAGTAAAGATGCGGGCTCAATTCTACATAAAAAATATTAAAATCGAAAACGATAAAAAATTCGCCATTTTTTACCGAGGGCGGTAGTGCAACTTTTGACCCCCGAAGAGCCCTACAAAAAATTCATTTTCTCGAAAACTATAAATCGAATCCCGAATCCGAAAGCAGATTCGGATTCAGGAAAGATGCGGGCTCAATTCTACTTTAAAAATATTAAAATCGAAAACGATAAAAAATTCGATATTTTTTACCGAGGGCGGTAGTGCAACTTTTGACCCCCGAAGAGCCCTACAAAAAATTCATTTTCTCAAAAACTATAAATCGAATCCCGAATCCGAAAGCAGATTCGGATTCAGGAAAGATGCGGGCTCAATTCTACAAAAAAAATGTTAAAATCGAAAACGATAAAAAATTCGCCATTTTTTACCGAGGGCGGTAGTGCAACTTTTGACCCCCGAAGAGCCCTACAAAAAATTCATTTTCTCGAAAACTATAAATCGAATCCCGAATCCGTGAGCAGATTCGGATTCAGTAAAGATGCGGGCTCAATTCTACATAAAAAATATTAAAATCGAAAACGATAAAAAATTCGCCATTTTTTACCGAGGGCCATTTTTTGACCCCCGAAGAGCCCTACAAAAAATTCATTTTCTCGAAAACTATAAATCGAATCCCGAATCCGAAAGCAGATTCGGATTCAGGAAAGATGCGGGCTCAATTCTACATAAAAAATGTTGAAATCGAAAACGATAAAAAATTCGCCAATTTTTACCGAGGGCGGTAGTGCAACTTTTGACCCCCGAAGAGCCTTACAAAAAATTCGAATCCCGAATCCGTGAGCAGATTCGGATTCAGTAAAGATGGGGGCTCAATTCTACATAAAAAATGTTAAAATCGAAAACGATAAAAAATTCGCCATTCTTTACCGAGGGTGGTAGTGCAACTTTTGACCCCCGAAGAGCGCTACAGAAAATTCATTTTCTCGAAAACTATAAATCGAATCCCGAATCCGTGAGCAGATTCGGATTCAGTAAAGATGCGGGCTCAATTCTACATAAAAAATATTAAAATCGAAAACGATAAAAAATTCGCCATTTTTTACCGAGGGCGGTAGTGCAACTTTTGACCCCCGAAGAGCCCTACAAAAAATTCATTTTCTCGAAAACTATAAATCGAATCCCGAATCCGAAAGCATATTCGGATTCAGGAAAGATGCGGGCTCAATTCTACATAAAAAATGTTAAAATCGAAAACGATAAAAAATTCGCCATTTTTTACCGAGGGCGGTAGTGCAACTTTTGACCCCCGAAGAGCCCTACAAAAAATTCATTTTCTCGAAAACTATAAATCGAATCCCGAATCCGAAAGCAGATTCGGATTCAGGAAAGATGCGGGCTCAATTCTACATAAAAATGTTAGAATCGAAAACGATAAAAAATCCGCCATTTTTTACCGAGGGCGGTAGTGCAACTTTTGACCCCCGAAGAGCCCTACAAAAAATTCATTTTCTCGAAAACTATAAATCGAATCCCGAACCCGAAAGCAGATTCGGATTCACGAAAGATGCGGGCTCAATTCTACATAAAAAATGTTAAAATCGAAAACGATAAAAAATTCGCCATTTTTTACCGAGGGCGGTAGTGCAACTTTTGACCCCAGAAGAGCCCTACAAAAAATTCATTTTCTCGAAAACTATAAATCGAATCCCGAACCCGAAAGCAGATTCGGATTCAGGAAAGATGCGGGCTCAATTCTACATAAAAAATGTTAAAATCGAAAACGATAAAAAATTCGCCATTTTTTACCGAGGGCGGTAGTGCAACTTTTGACCCCCGAAGAGCCCTACAAAAAATTCATTTTCTCGAAAACTATAAATCGAATCCCGAATCCGAAAGCAGATTCGGATTCAGGAAAGATGCGGGCTCAATTCTACTTTAAAAATATTAAAATCGAAAACGATAAAAAATTCGATATTTTTTACCGAGGGCGGTAGTGCAACTTTTGACCCCCGAAGAGCCCTACAAAAAATTCATTTTCTCGAAAACTATAAATCGAATCCCGAATCCGAAAGCAGATTCGGATTCAGGAAAGATGCGGGCTCAATTCTACAAAAAAAAATGTTAAAATCGAAAACGATAAAAAATTCGCCATTTTTTACCGAGGGCGGTAGTGCAACTTTTGACCCCCGAAGAGCCCTACAAAAAATTCATTTTCTCGAAAACTATAAATCGAATCCCGAATCCGTGAGCAGATTCGGATTCAGTAAAGATGCGGGCTCAATTCTACATAAAAAATATTAAAATCGAAAACGATAAAAAATTCGCCATTTTTTACCGAGGGCGGTAGTGCAACTTTTGACCCCCGAAGAGCCCTACAAAAAATTCATTTTCTCGAAACTATAAATCGAATCCCGAATCCGAAAGCAGATTCGGATTCAGGAAAGATGCGGGCTCAACTCTACATAAAAATGTTAAAATCGAAAACGATAAAAAATTCGCCAATTTTTACCGAGGGCGGTAGTGCAACTTTTGACCCCCGAAGAGCCCTACAAAAAATTCATTTTCTCGAAAACTATAAATCGAATCCCGAATCCGAAAGCAGATTCGGATTCAGGAAAGATGCGGGCTCAATTCTACATAAAAAATGTTAAAATCGAAAACGATAAAAAATTCGCCATTTTTTACCGAGGGCGGTAGTGCAACTTTTGACCCCCGAAGAGCCCTACAAAAAATTCATTTTCTCGAAAACTATAAATCGAATCCCGAATCCGAAAGCAGATTCGGATTCAGGAAAGATGCGGGATCAATTCTACATAAAAAATGTTAAAATCGAAAACGATAAAAAATTCGCCATTTTTTACCGAGGGCGGTAGTGCAACTTTTGACCCCCGAAGAGCCCTACAAAAAATTCATTTTCTCGAAAACTATAAATCGAATCCCGAATCCGAAAGCAGATTCGGATTCAGGAAAGATGCGGGCTCAATTCTACATAAAAAATGTTAAAATCGAAAACGATAAAAAATTCGCCATTTTTTACCGAGGGCGGTAGTGCAACTTTTGACCCCCGAAGAGCCCTACAAAAAATTCATTTTCTCGAAAACTATAAATCGAATCCCGAATCCGAAAGCAGATTCGGATTCAGGAAAGATGCGGGATCAATTCTACATAAAAAATGTTAAAATCGAAAACGATAAAAAATTCGCCATTTTTTACCGAGGGCGGTAGTGCAACTTTTGACCCCCGAAGAGCCCTACAAAAAATTCATTTTCTCGAAAACTATAAATCGAATCCCGAATCCGAAAGCAGATTCGGATTCAGTAAAGATGGGGGCTCAATTCTACATCAAAAATGTTAAAATCGAAAACGATAAAAAATTCGCCAATTTTTACCGAGGGCGGTAGTGCAACTTTTGACCCCCGAAGAGCCCTACAAAAAATTCATTTTCTCGAAAACTATAAATCGAATCCCGAATCCGAAAGCAGATTCGGATTCAGGAAAGATGGGGGCTCAATTCTACATAAAAAATGTTAAAATCGAAAACGATAAAAAATTCGCCATTTTTTACCGAGGGCGGTAGTGCAACTTTTGACCCCCGAAGAGCCCTACAAAAAATTCATTTTCTCGAAAACTATAAATCGAATCCCGAATCCGAAAGCAGATTCGGATTCAGGAAAGATGGGGGCTCAATTCTACATAAAAAATGTTAAAATCGAAAACGATAAAAAATTCGCCATTTTTTACCGAGGGCGGTAGTGCAACTTTTAACCCCCGAAGAGCCCTACAAAAAATTCATTTTCTCGAAAACTATAAATCGAATCCCGAATCCGAAAGCAGATTCGGATTCAGGAAAGATGCGGGCTCAATTCTACATAAAAAATGTTAAAATCGAAAACGATAAAAAATTCGCCATTTTTTACCGAGGGTGGTAGTGCAACTTTTGACCCCCGAAGAGCGCTACAAAAAATTCATTTTCTCGAAAACTATAAATCGAATCCCGAATCCGTGAGCAGATTCGGATTCAGTAAAGATGCGGGCTCAATTCTACATAAAAAATATTAAAATCGAAAACGATAAAAAATTCGCCATTTTTTACCGAGGGCGGTAGTGCAACTTTTGACCCCCGAAGAGCGCTACAAAAAATTCATTTTCTCGAAAACTATAAATCGAATCCCGAATCCGTGAGCAGATTCGGATTCAGTAAAGATGCGGGCTCAATTCTACATAAAAAATATTAAAATCGAAAACGATAAAAAATTCGCCATTTTTTACCGAGGGCGGTAGTGCAACTTTTGACCCCCGAAGAGCCCTACAAAAAATTCATTTTCTCGAAAACTATAAATCGAATCCCGAATCCGAAAGCAGATTCGGATTCAGGAAAGATGCGGGCTCAATTCTACTTTAAAAATATTAAAATCGAAAACGATAAAAAATTCGCCATTTTTTACCGAGGGCGGTAGTGCAACTTTTGACCCCCGAAGAGCGCTACAAAAAATTCATTTTCTCGAAAACTATAAATCGAATCCCGAATCCGTGAGCAGATTCGGATTCAGTAAAGATGCGGGCTCAATTCTACATAAAAAATATTAAAATCGAAAACGATAAAAAATTCGCCATTTTTTACCGAGGGCGGTAGTGCAACTTTTGACCCCCGAAGAGCGCTACAAAAAATTCATTTTCTCGAAAACTATAAATCGAATCCCGAATCCGTGAGCAGATTCGGATTCAGTAAAGATGCGGGCTCAATTCTACATAAAAAATATTAAAATCGAAAACGATAAAAAATTCGCCATTTTTTACCGAGGGCGGTAGTGCAACTTTTGACCCCCGAAGAGCCCTACAAAAAATTGATTTTCTCGAAAACTATAAATCGAATCCCGAATCCGTGAGCAGATTCGGATTTAGGAAAGATGCGGGCCCAATTCTACATAAAAAATATTAAAATCGAAATCGATAAAAAATTCGCCATTTTTTACCGAGGGCGGTAGTGCAACTTTTGACCCCCGAAGAGCCCTACAAAAAATTCATTTTCTCGAAAACTATAAATCGAATCCCGAATCCGAAAGCAGATTCGGATTCAGGAAAGATGCGGGCTCAATTCTACATAAAAAAATGTTAAAATCGAAAACGATAAAAAATTCGCCATTTTTTACCGAGGGCGGTAGTGCAACTTTTGACCCCCGAAGAGCCCTACAAAAAATTTATTTTCTCGAAAACTATAAATCGAATCCCGAATCCGAAAGCAGATTCGGATTCAGGAAAGATGCGGGCTCAATTCTACATTAAAAATATTAAAATCGAAAACGATAAAAAATTCGCCATTTTTTACCGAGGGCGGTAGTGCAACTTTTGACCCCCGAAGAGCCCTACAAAAAATTCATTTTCTCGAAAACTATAAATCGAATCCCGAATCCGAAAGCAGATTCGGATTCAGGAAAGATGCGGGCTCAATTCTACATTAAAAATATTAAAATCGAAAACGATAAAAAATTCGCCATTTTTTACCGAGGGCGGTAGTGCAACTTTTGACCCCCGAAGAGCCCTACAAAAAATTCATTTTCTCGAAAACTATAAATCGAATCCCGAACCCGAAAGCAGATTCGGATTCACGAAAGATGCGGGCTCAATTCTACATAAAAAATGTTAAAATCGAAAACGATAAAAAATTCGCCATTTTTTACCGAGGGCGGTAGTGCAACTTTTGACCCCCGAAGAGCCCTACAAAAAATTCATTTTCTCGAAAACTATAAATCGAATCCCGAACCCGAAAGCAGATTCGGATTCAGGAAAGATGCGGGCTCAATTCTACATAAAAAATGTGAAAATCGAGAACGATAAAAAATTCGCCATTTTTTACCGAGGGCGGTAGTGCAACTTTTGACCCCCGAAGAGCCCTACAAAAAATGCATTTTCACGAAAACTATAAATCGAATCCCGAATCCGTGAGCAGATTCGGATTCAGGAAAGATGCGGGCCCAATTCTACATAAAAAATATTAAAATCGAAATCGATAAAAAATTCGCCATTTTTTACCGAGGGCGGTAGTGCAACTTTTGACCCCCGAAGAGCCCTACAAAAAATTCATTTTCTCGAAAACTATAAATCGAATCCCGAATCCGAAAGCAGATTCGGATTCAGGAAAGATGCGGGCTCAATTCTACATAAAAAAATGTTAAAATCGAAAACGATAAAAAATTCGCCATTTTTTACCGAGGGCGGTAGTGCAACTTTTGACCCCCGAAGAGCCCTACAAAAAATTTATTTTCTCGAAAACTATAAATCGAATCCCGAATCCGAAAGCAGTTTCGGATTCAGGAAAGATGCGGGCTCAATTCTACATTAAAAATATTAAAATCGAAAACGATAAAAAATTCGCCATTTTTTACCGAGGGCGGTAGTGCAACTTTTGACCCCCGAAGAGCCCTACAAAAAATTCATTTTCTCGAAAACTATAAATCGAATCCCGAATCCGAAAGCAGATTCGGATTCAGGAAAGATGCGGGCTCAATTCTACATTAAAAATATTAAAATCGAAAACGATAAAAAATTCGCCATTTTTTACCGAGGGCGGTAGTGCAACATATTCGGATTCAGGAAAGATGGGGCTCAATTCTACATAAAAAATGTTAAAATCGAAAACGATAAAAAATTCGCCATTTTTTACCGAGGGCGGTAGTGCAACTTTTGACCCCCGAAGAGCCCTACAAAAAATTCATTTTCTCGAAAACTATAAATCGAATCCCGAATCCGAAAGCAGATTCGGATTCAGGAAAGATGCGGGCTCAATTCTACATAAAAATGTTAGAATCGAAAACGATAAAAAATTCGCCATTTTTTACCGAGGGCGGTAGTGCAACTTTTGACCCCCGAAGAGCCCTACAAAAAATTCATTTTCTCGAAAACTATAAATCGAATCCCGAACCCGAAAGCAGATTCGGATTCACGAAAGATGCGGGCTCAATTCTACATAAAAAATGTTAAAATCGAAAACGATAAAAAATTCGCCATTTTTTACCGAGGGCGGTAGTGCAACTTTTGACCCCCGAAGAGCCCTACAAAAAATTCATTTTCTCGAAAACTATAAATCGAATCCCGAACCCGAAAGCAGATTCGGATTCAGGAAAGATGCGGGCTCAATTCTACATAAAAAATGTTAAAATCGAGAACGATAAAAAATTCGCCATTTTTTACCGAGGGCGGTAGTGCAACTTTTGACCCCCGAAGAGCCCTACAAAAAATTTATTTTCTCGAAAACTATAAATCGAATCCCGAATCCGAAAGCAGTTTCGGATTCAGGAAAGATGCGGGCTCAATTCTACATTAAAAATATTAAAATCGAAAACGATAAAAAATTCGCCATTTTTTACCGAGGGCGGTAGTGCAACTTTTGACCCCCGAAGAGCCCTACAAAAAATTCATTTTCTCGAAAACTATAAATCGAATCCCGAATCCGAAAGCAGATTCGGATTCAGGAAAGATGCGGGCTCAATTCTACATTAAAAATATTAAAATCGAAAACGATAAAAAATTCGCCATTTTTTACCGAGGGCGGTAGTGCAACATATTCGGATTCAGGAAAGATGGGGCTCAATTCTACATAAAAAATGTTAAAATCGAAAACGATAAAAAATTCGCCATTTTTTACCGAGGGCGGTAGTGCAACTTTTGACCCCCGAAGAGCCCTACAAAAAATTCATTTTCTCGAAAACTATAAATCGAATCCCGAATCCGAAAGCAGATTCGGATTCAGGAAAGATGCGGGCTCAATTCTACATAAAAATGTTAGAATCGAAAACGATAAAAAATTCGCCATTTTTTACCGAGGGCGGTAGTGCAACTTTTGACCCCCGAAGAGCCCTACAAAAAATTCATTTTCTCGAAAACTATAAATCGAATCCCGAACCCGAAAGCAGATTCGGATTCACGAAAGATGCGGGCTCAATTCTACATAAAAAATGTTAAAATCGAAAACGATAAAAAATTCGCCATTTTTTACCGAGGGCGGTAGTGCAACTTTTGACCCCCGAAGAGCGCTACAAAAAATTCATTTTCTCGAAAACTATAAATCGAATCCCGAATCCGTGAGCAGATTCGGATTCAGGAAAGATGCGGGCTCAATTCTACATAAAAAATGTTAAAATCGAGAACGATAAAAAATTCGCCATTTTTTACCGAGGGCGGTAGTGCAACTTTTGACCCCCGAAGAGCCCTACAAAAAATGCATTTTCACGAAAACTATAAATCGAATCCCGAATCCGTGAGCAGATTCGGATTCAGGAAAGATGCGGGCTCAATTCTACATAAAAAATATTAAAATCGAAATCGATAAAAAATTCGCCATTTTTTACCGAGGGCGGTAGTGCAACTTTTGACCCCCGAAGAGCCCTACAAAAAATTCATTTTCTCGAAAACTATAAATCGAATCCCGAATCCGAAAGCAGATTCGGATTCAGGAAAGATGCGGGCTCAATTCTACATAAAAAAATGTTAAAATCGAAAACGATAAAAAATTCGCCATTTTTTACCGAGGGCGGTAGTGCAACTTTTGACCCCCGAAGAGCCCTACAAAAAATTTATTTTCTCGAAAACTATAAATCGAATCCCGAATCCGAAAGCAGATTCGGATTCAGGAAAGATGCGGGCTCAATTCTACATTAAAAATATTAAAATCGAAAACGATAAAAAATTCGCCATTTTTTACCGAGGGCGGTAGTGCAACTTTTGACCCCCGAAGAGCCCTACAAAAAATTCATTTTCTCGAAAACTATAAATCGAATCCCGAATCCGAAAGCAGATTCGGATTCAGGAAAGATGCGGGCTCAATTCTACATTAAAAATATTAAAATCGAAAACGATAAAAAATTCGCCATTTTTTACCGAGGGCGGTAGTGCAACTTTTGACCCCCGAAGAGCCCTACAAAAAATTCATTTTCTCGAAAACTATAAATCGAATCCCGAACCCGAAAGCAGATTCGGATTCACGAAAGATGCGGGCTCAATTCTACATTAAAAATGTTAAAATCGAAAACGATAAAAAATTCGCCATTTTTTACCGAGGGCGGTAGTGCAACTTTTGACCCCCGAAGAGCCCTACAAAAAATTCATTTTCTCGAAAACTATAAATCGAATCCCGAACCCGAAAGCAGATTCGGATTCAGGAAAGATGCGGGCTCAATTCTACATAAAAAATGTGAAAATCGAGAACGATAAAAAATTCGCCATTTTTTACCGAGGGCGGTAGTGCAACTTTTGACCCCCGAAGAGCCCTACAAAAAATGCATTTTCACGAAAACTATAAATCGAATCCCGAATCCGTGAGCAGATTCGGATTCAGGAAAGATGCGGGCCCAATTCTACATAAAAAATATTAAAATCGAAATCGATAAAAAATTCGCCATTTTTTACCGAGGGCGGTAGTGCAACTTTTGACCCCCGAAGAGCCCTACAAAAAATTCATTTTCTCGAAAACTATAAATCGAATCCCGAATCCGAAAGCAGATTCGGATTCAGGAAAGATGCGGGCTCAATTCTACATAAAAAAATGTTAAAATCGAAAACGATAAAAAATTCGCCATTTTTTACCGAGGGCGGTAGTGCAACTTTTGACCCCCGAAGAGCCCTACAAAAAATTTATTTTCTCGAAAACTATAAATCAAATCCCGAATCCGAAAGCAGTTTCGGATTCAGGAAAGATGCGGGCTCAATTCTACATTAAAAATATTAAAATCGAAAACGATAAAAAATTCGCCATTTTTTACCGAGGGCGGTAGTGCAACTTTTGACCCCCGAAGAGCCCTACAAAAAATTAATTTTCTCGAAAACTATAAATCGAATCCCGAATCCGAAAGCAGATTCGGATTCAGGAAAGATGCGGGCTCAATTCTACATTAAAAATATTAAAATCGAAAACGATAAAAAATTCGCCATTTTTTACCGAGGGCGGTAGTGCAACTTTTGACCCCCGAAGAGCCCTACAAAAAATTCATTTTCTCGAAAACTATAAATCGAATCCCGAATCCGAAAGCAGATTCGAATTCAGGAAAGATGCGGGCTCAATTCTACATAAAAAATGTTAAAATCGAAAACGATAAAAAATTCGCCATTTTTTACCGAGGGCGGTAGTGCAACTTTTGACCCCCGAAGAGCACTACAAAAAATTCATTTTCTCGAAAACTATAAATCGAATCCCGAATCCGTGAGCAGATTCGGATTTAGTAAAGATGGGGGCTCAATTCTACATTAAAAATATGAAAAATTGAAAATGATAGAAAATTCGCCATTTTTTACCGAGGGCGGTAGTGCAACTTTTGACCCCCGAAGAGCCCTACAAAAAATTCATTTTCTCGAAAACTATAAATCGAATCCCGAATCCGTGAGCAGATTCGAATTCAGTAAAGATGCGGGCTCAATTCTACATAAAAAATGTTAAAATCGAAAACGATAAAAAATTCGTCATTTTTTACCGAGGGCGGTAGTGCAACTTTTGACCCCCGAAGAGCCCTGCAAAAAATTCATTTTCTCGAAAACTATAAATCGAATCCCGAATCCGAAAGCAGATTCGGATTCAGGAAAGATGCGGGCTCAATTCTACATAAAAAATGTTAAAATCGAAAACGATAAAAAATTCGCCATTTTTTACCGAGGGCGGTAGTGCAACTTTTGACCCCCGAAGAGCACTACAAAAAATTCATTTTCTCGAAAACTATAAATCGAATCCCGAATCCGTGAGCAGATTCGGATTTAGTAAAGATGGGGGCTCAATTCTACATTAAAAATATGAAAAATTGAAAATGATAGAAAATTCGCCATTTTTTACCGAGGGCGGTAGTGCAACTTTTGACCCCCGAAGAGCCCTACAAAAAATTCATTTTCTCGAAAACTATAAATCGAATCCCGAATCCGTGAGCAGATTCGAATTCAGTAAAGATGCGGGCTCAATTCTACATAAAAAATGTTAAAATCGAAAACGGTAAAAAATTCGCCATTTTTTACCGAGGGCGGTAGTGCAACTTTTGACCCCCGAAGAGCGCTACAAAAAATTCATTTTCTCGAAAACTATAAATCGAATCCCGAATCCGTGAGCAGATTCGGATTCAGTAAAGATGGGGGCTCAATTCTACATTAAAAATATTAAAATCGAAAACGATAAAAAATTCGCCATTTTTTACCGAGGGCGGTAGTGCAACTTTTAACCCCCGAGGAGCCCTACAAAAAATTCATTTTCTCGAAAACTATAAATCGAATCCCGAATCCGAAAGCAGATTCGGATTCAGGAAAGATGCGGGCTCAATTCTACATTAAAAATATTAAAATCGAAAACGATAAAAAATTCGCCATTTTTTACCGAGGGTGGTAGTGCAACTTTTGACCCCCGAAGAGCGCTACAAAAAATTCATTTTCTCGAAAACTATAAATCGAATCCCGAATCCGTGAGCAGATTCGGATTCAGTAAAGATGCGGGCTCAATTCTACATAAAAAATATTAAAATCGAAAACGATAAAAAATTCGCCATTTTTTACGGAGGGCGGTAGTGCAACTTTTGACCCCCGAAGAGCGCTACAAAAAATTCATTTTCTCGAAAACTATAAATCGAATCCCGAATCCGTGAGCAGATTCGGATTCAGTAAAGATGCGGGCTCAATTCTACATAAAAAATATTAAAATCGAAAACGATAAAAAATTCGCCATTTTTTACCGAGGGCGGTAGTGCAACTTTTGACCCCCGAAGAGCCCTACAAAAAATTCATTTTCTCGAAAACTATAAATCGAATCCCGAATCCGAAAGCAGATTCGGATTCAGGAAAGATGCGGGCTCAATTCTACTTTAAAAATATTAAAATCGAAAACGATAAAAAATTCGATATTTTTTACCGAGGGCGGTAGTGCAACTTTTGACCCCCGAAGAGCCCTACAAAAAATTCATTTTCTCGAAAACTATAAATCGAATCCCGAATCCGAAAGCAGATTCGGATTCAGGAAAGATGCGGGCTCAATTCTACAAAAAAAAATGTTAAAATCGAAAACGATAAAAAATTCGCCATTTTTTACCGAGGGCGGTAGTGCAACTTTTGACCCCCGAAGAGCCCTACAAAAAATTCATTTTCTCGAAAACTATAAATCGAATCCCGAATCCGAAAGCAGATTCGGATTCAGGAAAGATGCGGGCTCAATTCTACATAAAAATGTTAGAATCGAAAACGATAAAAAATTCGCCATTTTTTACCGAGGGCGGTAGTGCAACTTTTGACCCCCGAAGAGCCCTACAAAAAATTCATTTTCTCGAAAACTATAAATCGAATCCCGAACCCGAAAGCAGATTCGGATTCACGAAAGATGCGGGCTCAATTCTACATAAAAAATGCTAAAATCGAAAACGATAAAAAATTCGCCATTTTTTACCGAGGGCGGTAGTGCAACTTTTGACCCCCGAAGAGCCCTACAAAAAATTCATTTTCTCGAAAACTATAAATCGAATCCCGAATCCGTGAGCAGATTCGGATTCAGTAAAGATGGGGGCTCAATTCTACATAAAAAATGTTAAAATCGAAAACGATAAAAAATTCGCCATTTTTTACCGAGGGCGGTAGTGCAACTTTTAACCCCCGAAGAGCGCTACAAAAAATTAATTTTCTCGAAAACTATAAATCGAATCCCGAATCCGAAAGCAGATTCGGATTCAGGAAAGATGCGGGCTCAATTCTACATAAAAAATGTTAAAATCGAAAACGATAAAAAATTCGCCATTTTTTACCGAGGGTGGTAGTGCAACTTTTGACCCCCGAAGAGCGCTACAAAAAATTCATTTTCTCGAAAACTATAAATCGAATCCCGAATCCGAAAGCAGATTCGGATTCAGGAAAGATGCGGGCTCAATTCTACATAAAAAAATGTTAAAATCGAAAACGATAAAAAATTCGCCATTTTTTACCGAGGGCGGTAGTGCAACTTTTGACCCCCGAAGAGCCCTACAAAAAATTCATTTTCTCGAAAACTATAAATCGAATCCCGAATCCGAAAGCAGATTCGGATTCAGGAAAGATGCGGGCTCAATTCTACATTAAAAATATTAAAATCGAAAACGATAAAAAATTCGCCATTTTTTACCGAGGGCGGTAGTGCAACTTTTGACCCCCGAAGAGCCCTACAAAAAATTCATTTTCTCGAAAACTATAAATCGAATCCCGAATCCGTGAGCAGATTCGGATTCAGGAAAGATGCGGGCTCAATTCTACATAAAAAATGTTAAAATCGAAAACGATAAAAAATTCGCCATTTTTTACCGAGGGCGGTAGTGCAACTTTTGACCCCCGAAGAGCCCTACAAAAAATTCATTTTCTCGAAAACTATAAATCGAATCCCGAATCCGAAAGCAGATTCGGATTCAGGAAAGATGCGGGCTCAATTCTACATAAAAAAATGTTAAAATCGAAAACGATAAAAAATTCGCCATTTTTTACCGAGGGCGGTAGTGCAACTTTTGACCCCCGAAGAGCCCTACAAAAAATTCATTTTCTCGAAAACTATAAATCGAATCCCGAATCCGAAAGCAGATTCGGATTCAGGAAAGATGCGGGCTCAATTCTACATTAAAAATATTAAAATCGAAAACGATAAAAAATTCGCCATTTTTTACCGAGGGCGGTAGTGCAACTTTTGACCCCCGAAGAGCCCTACAAAAAATTCATTTTCTCGAAAACTATAAATCGAATCCCGAATCCGTGAGCAGATTCGGATTCAGGAAAGATGCGGGCTCAATTCTACATAAAAAATGTTAAAATCGAAAACGATAAAAAATTCGCCATTTTTTACCGAGGGCGGTAGTGCAACTTTTGACCCCCGAAGAGCCCTACAAAAAATTCATTTTCTCGAAAACTATAAATCGAATCCCGAATCCGTGAGCTGATTCGGATTCAGGAAAGATGGGGGCTCAATTCTACATAAAAAATGTTAAAATCGAAAACGATAAAAAATTCGCCATTTTTTTACCGAGGGCGGTAGTGCAACTTTTGACCCCCGAAGAGCGCTACAAAAAATTCATTTTCTCGAAAACTATAAATCGAATCCCGAATCCGTGAGCAGATTCGGATTCAGTAAAGATGCGGGCTCAATTCTACATAAAAAATGTTAAAATCGAAAACGATAAAAAATTCGCCATTTTTTACCGAGGGCGGTAGTGCAACTTTTGACCCCCGAAGAGCCCTACAAAAAATTCATTTTCTCGGAAACTATAAATCGAATCCCGAATCCGAAAGCAGATTCGGATTCAGGAAAGATGCGGGCTCAATTCTACATAAAAAATGTTAAAATCGAAAACGATAAAAAATTCGCCATTTTTTACCGAGGGCGGTAGTGCAACTTTTGACCCCCGAAGAGCCCTACAAAAAATTCATTTTCTCGAAAACTATAAATCGAATCCCGAATCCGTGAGCAGATTCGGATTCAGTAAAGATGGGGGCTCAATTCTACATTAAAAATATTAAAATCGAAAACGATAAAAAATTCGCCATTTTTTACCGAGGGCGGTAGTGCAACTTTTGACCCCCGAAGAGCCCTACAAAAAATTCATTTTCTCGAAAACTATAAATCGAATCCCGAATCCGAAAGCAGATTAGGATTCAGGAAAGATGCGGGCTCAATTCTACATTAAAAATATTAAAATCGAAAACGATAAAAAATTCGCCATTTTTTACCGAGGGCGGTAGTGCAACTTTTGACCCCCGAAGAGCCCTACAAAAAATTCATTTTCTCGAAAACTATAAATCGAATCCCGAATCCGAAAGCAGATTCGGATTCAGGAAAGATGCGGGCTCAATTCTACATAAAAAATGTTAAAATCGAAAACGATAAAAAATTCGCCATTTTTTACCGAGGGCGGTAGTGCAACTTTTGACCCCCGAAGAGCCCTACAAAAAATTCATTTTCTCGAAAACTATAAATCGAATCCCGAATCCGTGAGCAGATTCGGATTCAGTAAAGATGGGGGCTCAATTCTACATAAAAAATATTAAAATCGAAAACGATAAAAAATTCGCCATTTTTTACCGAGGGCGGTAGTGCAACTTTTGACCCCCGAAGAGCGCTACAAAAAATTCATTTTCTCGAAAACTATAAATCGAATCCCGAATCCGTGAGCAGATTCGGATTCAGGAAAGATGCGGGCTCAATTCTACATAAAAAATGTTAAAATCGAAAACGATAAAAAATTCGCAATTTTCTACCGAGGGCGGTAGTGCAACTTTTGACCCCCGAAGAGCCCTACAAAAAATTCATTTTCTCGAAAACTATAAATCGAATCCCGAATCCGAAAGCAGATTCGGATTCAGGAAAGATGCGGGCTCAATTCTACATAAAAAATGTTAAAATCGAAAACAATAAAAAATTCGCCATTTTTTACCGAGGGCGGTAGTGCAACTTTTGACCCCCGAAGAGCGCTACAAAAAATTCATTTTCTCGAAAACTATAAATCGAATCCCGAATCCGTGAGCAGATTCGGATTCAGTAAAGATGCGGGCTCAATTCTACATAAAAAATGTTAAAATCGAAAACGATAAAAAATTCGCCATTTTTTACCGAGGGCGGTAGTGCAACTTTTGACCCCCGAAGAGCGCTACAAAAAATTCATTTTCTCGAAAACTATAAATCGAATCCCGAATCCGTGAGCAGATTCGGATTCAGTAAAGATGGGGGCTCAATTCTACATAAAAAATGTTAAAATCGAAAACGATAAAAAATTCGCCATTTTTTACCGAGGGCGGTAGTGCAACTTTTGACCCCCGAAGAGCCCTACAAAAAATTCATTTTCTCGAAAACTATAAATCGAATCCCGAATCCGTGAGCAGATTCGGATTCAGTAAAGATGGGGGCTCAATTCTACATTAAAAATATTAAAATCGAAAACGATAAAAAATTCGCCATTTTTTACCGAGGGCGGTAGTGCAACTTTTGACCCCCGAAGAGCGCTACAAAAAATTCATTTTCTCGAAAACTATAAATCGAATCCCGAAGCCGTGAGCAGATTCGGATTCAGTAAAGATGGGGGCTCAATTCTACATAAAAAATGTTAAAATCGAAAACGATAAAAAATTCGCCATTTTTTACCGAGGGCGGTAGTGCAACTTTTGACTCCCGAAGAGCCCTACAAAAAATTCATTTTCTCGAAAACTATAAATCGAATCTCGAATCCGAAAGCAGATTCGGATTCAGGAAAGATGCGGGCTCAATTCTACATTAAAAATATTAAAATCGAAAACGATGAAAAATTCGCCATTTTTTACCGAGGGCGGTAGTGCAACTTTTGACCCCCGAAGAGCCCTACAAAAAATTCATTTTCTCGAAAACTATAAATCGAATCCCGAATCCGAAAGCAGATTCGAATTCAGGAAAGATGCGGGCTCAATTCTACATAAAAAATGTTAAAATCGAAAACGATAAAAAATTCGCCATTTTTTACCGAGGGCGGTAGTGCAACTTTTGACCCCCGAAGAGCCCTACAAAAAATTCATTTTCTCGAAAACTATAAATCGAATCCCGAATCCGTGAGCAGATTCGGATTCAGGAAAGATGGGGGCTCAATTCTACATAAAAAATGTTAAAATCGAAAACGATAAAAAATTCGCCATTTTTTTACCGAGGGCCGTAGTGCAACTTTTGACCCCCGAAGAGCGCTACAAAAAATTCATTTTCTCGAAAACTATAAATCGAATCCCGAATCCGTGAGCAGATTCGGATTCAGTAAAGATGCGGGCTCAATTCTACATAAAAAATGTTAAAATCGAAAACGATAAAAAATTCGCCATTTTTTACCGAGGGCGGTAGTGCAACTTTTGACCCCCGAAGAGCCCTACAAAAAATTCATTTTCTCGAAAACTATAAATCGAATCCCGAATCCGAAAGCAGATTCGGATTCAGGAAAGATGCGGGCTCAATTCTACATAAAAAATGTTAAAATCGAAAACGATAAAAAATTCGCCATTTTTTACCGAGGGCGGTAGTGCAACTTTTGACCCCCGAAGAGCCCTACAAAAAATTCATTTTCTCGAAAACTATAAATCGAATCCCGAATCCGAAAGCAGATTCGGATTCAGGAAAGATGCGGGCTCAATTCTACATAAAAAATGTTAAAATCGAAAACGATAAAAAATTCGCCATTTTTTACCGAGGGCGGTAGTGCAACTTTTGACCCCCGAAGAGCGCTACAAAAAATTCATTTTCTCGAAAACTATAAATCGAATCCCGAATCCGTGAGCAGATTCGGATTCAGTAAAGATGGGGGCTCAATTCTACATTAAAAATATTAAAATCGAAAACGATAAAAAATTCGCCATTTTTTACCGAGGGCGGTAGTGCAATTTTTGACCCCCGAAGAGCCCTACAAAAAATTCATTTTCTCGAAAACTATAAATCGAATCCCGAATCCGAAAGCAGATTAGGATTCAGGAAAGATGCAGGCTCAATTCTACATTAAAAATATTAAAATCGAAAACGATAAAAAAATCGCCATTTTTTACCGAGGGCGGTAGTGCAACTTTTGACCCCCGAAGAGCCCTACAAAAAATTCATTTTCTCGAAAACTATAAATCGAATCCCGAATCCGAAAGCAGATTCGGATTCAGGAAAGATGCGGGCTCAATTCTACATAAAAAATGTTAAAATCGAAAACGATAAAAAATTCGCCATTTTTTACCGAGGGCGGTAGTGCAACTTTTGACCCCCGAAGAGCCCTACAAAAAATTCATTTTCTCGAAAACTATAAATCGAATCCCGAATCCGTGAGCAGATTCGGATTCAGTAAAGATGGGGGCTCAATTCTACATTAAAAATATTAAAATCGAAAACGATAAAAAATTCGCCATTTTTTACCGAGGGCGGTAGTGCAACTTTTGACCCCCGAAGAGCGCTACAAAAAATTCATTTTCTCGAAAACTATAAATCGAATCCCGAATCCGTGAGCAGATTCGGATTCAGGAAAGATGCGGGCTCAATTCTACATAAAAAATGTTAAAATCGAAAACGATAAAAAATTCGCCATTTTTTACCGAGGGCGGTAGTGCAACTTTTGACCCCCGAAGAGCCCTACAAAAAATTCATTTTCTCGAAAACTATAAATCGAATCCCGAATCCGAAAGCAGATTCGGATTCAGGAAAGATGCGGGCTCAATTCTACATAAAAAATGTTAAAATCGAAAACAATAAAAAATTCGCAATTTTTTACCGAGGGCGGTAGTGCAACTTTTGACCCCCGAAGAGCGCTACAAAAAATTAATTTTCTCGAAAACTATAAATCGAATCCCGAATCCGTGAGCAGATTCGGATTCAGTAAAGATGCGGGCTCAATTCTACATAAGAAATGTTAAAATCGAAAACGATAAAAAATTCGCCATTTTTTACCGAGGGCGGTAGTGCAACTTTTGACCCCCGAAGAGCCCAACAAAAAATTCATTTTCTCGAAAACTATAAATCGAATCCCGAATCCGTGAGCAGATTCGGATTCAGTAAAGATGGGGGCTCAATTCTACATAAAAAATGTTAAAATCGAAAACGATAAAAAATTCGCCATTTTTTACCGAGGGCGGTAGTGCAACTTTTGACCCCCGAAGAGCCCTACAAAAAATTCATTTTCTCGAAAACTATAAATCGAATCCCGAATCCGAAAGCAGATTCGGATTCAGGAAAGATGCGGGCTCAATTCTACATAAAAAATGTTAAAATCGAAAACGATAAAAAATTCGCCATTTTTTACCGAGGGCGGTAGTGCAACTTTTGACCCCCGAAGAGCGCTACAAAAAATTCATTTTCTCGAAAACTATAAATCGAATCCCGAATCCGTGAGCAGATTCGGATTCAGTAAAGATGCGGGCTCAATTCTACATAAAAAATGTTAAAATCGAAAACGATAAAAAATTCGCCATTTTTTACCGAGGGCGGTAGTGCAACTTTTGACCCCCGAAGAGCCCTAAAAAAAAATCATTTTCTCGAAAACTATAAATCGAATCCCGAATCCGAAAGCAGATTCGGATTCAGGAAAGATGCGGGCTCAATTCTACATAAAAAATGTTAAAATCGAAAACGATAAAAAATTCGCCATTTTTTACCGAGGGCGGTAGTGCAACTTTTGACCCCCGAAGAGCGCTACAAAAAATTCATTTTCTCGAAAACTATAAATCGAATCCCGAATCCGTGAGCAGATTCGGATTCAGTAAAGATGGGGGCTCAATTCTACATTAAAAATATTAAAATCGAAAACGATAAAAAATTCGCCATTTTTTACCGAGGGCGGTAGTGCAACTTTTGACCCCCGAAGAGCCCTACAAAAAATTCATTTTCTCGAAAACTATAAATCGAATCCCGAATCCGAAAGCAGATTAGGATTCAGGAAAGATGCGGGCTCAATTCTACATTAAAAATATTAAAATCGAAAACGATAAAAAATTCGCCATTTTTTACCGAGGGCGGTAGTGCAACTTTTGACCCCCGAAGAGCCCTACAAAAAATTCATTTTCTCGAAAACTATAAATCGAATCCCGAATCCGAAAGCAGATTCGGATTCAGGAAAGATGCGGGCTCAATTCTACATAAAAAATGTTAAAATCGAAAACGATAAAAAATTCGCCATTTTTTACCGAGGGCGGTAGTGCAACTTTTGACCCCCGAAGAGCCCTACAAAAAATTCATTTTCTCGAAAACTATAAATCGAATCCCGAATCCGTGAGCAGATTCGGATTCAGTAAAGATGGGGGCTCAATTCTACATTAAAAATATTAAAATCGAAAACGATAAAAAATTCGCCATTTTTTACCGAGGGCGGTAGTGCAACTTTTGACCCCCGAAGAGCGCTACAAAAAATTCATTTTCTCGAAAACTATAAATCGAATCCCGAATCCGTGAGCAGATTCGGATTCAGGAAAGATGCGGGCTCAATTCTACATAAAAAATGTTAAAATCGAAAACGATAAAAAATTCGCCATTTTTTACCGAGGGCGGTAGTGCAACTTTTGACCCCCGAAGAGCCCTACAAAAAATTCATTTTCTCGAAAACTATAAATCGAATCCCGAATCCGTGAGCAGATTCGGATTCAGTAAAGATGGGGGCTCAATTCTACATTAAAAATATTAAAATCGAAAACGATAAAAAATTCGCCATTTTTTACCGAGGGCGGTAGTGCAACTTTTGACCCCCGAAGAGCGCTACAAAAAATTCATTTTCTCGAAAACTATAAATCGAATCCCGAATCCGTGAGCAGATTCGGATTCAGGAAAGATGCGGGCTCAATTCTACATAAAAAATGTTAAAATCGAAAACGATAAAAAATTCGCCATTTTTTACCGAGGGCGGTAGTGCAACTTTTGACCCCCGAAGAGCGTTACAAAAAATTCATTTTCTCGAAAACTATAAATCGAATCCCGAATCCGAAAGCAGATTCGGATTCAGGAAAGATGCGGGCTCAATTCTACATAAAAAATGTTAAAATCGAAAACAATAAAAAATTCGCAATTTTTTACCGAGGGCGGTAGTGCAACTTTTGACCCCCGAAGAGCGCTACAAAAAATTCATTTTCTCGAAAACTATAAATCGAATCCCGAATCCGTGAGCAGATTCGGATTCAGTAAAGATGCGGGCTCAATTCTACATAAAAAATGTTAAAATCGAAAACGATAAAAAATTCGCCATTTTTTACCGAGGGCGGTAGTGCAACTTTTGACCCCCGAAGAGCGCTACAAAAAATTCATTTTCTCGAAAACTATAAATCGAATCCCGAATCCGTGAGCAGATTCGGATTCAGTAAAGATGGGGGCTCAATTCTACATTAAAAATATTAAAATCGAAAACGATAAAAAATTCGCCATTTTTTACCGAGGGCGGTAGTGCAACTTTTGACCCCCGAAGAGCGCTACAAAAAATTCATTTTCTCGAAAACTATAAATCGAATCCCGAATCCGTGAGCAGATTCGGATTCAGGAAAGATGCGGGCTCAATTCTACATAAAAAATGTTAAAATCGAAAACGATAAAAAATTCGCCATTTTTTACCGAGGGCGGTAGTGCAACTTTTGACCCCCGAAGAGCCCTACAAAAAATTCATTTTCTCGAAAACTATAAATCGAATCCCGAATCCGAAAGCAGATTCGGATTCAGGAAAGATGCGGGCTCAATTCTACATAAAAAATGTTAAAATCGAAAACAATAAAAAATTCGCAATTTTTTACCGAGGGCGGTAGTGCAACTTTTGACCCCCGAAGAGCGCTACAAAAAATTCATTTTCTCGAAAACTATAAATCGAATCCCGAATCCGTGAGCAGATTCGGATTCAGTAAAGATGCGGGCTCAATTCTACATAAAAAATGTTAAAATCGAAAACGATAAAAAATTCGCCATTTTTTACCGAGGGCGGTAGTGCAACTTTTGACCCCCGAAGAGCCCTACAAAAAATTCATTTTCTCGAAAACTATAAATCGAATCCCGAATCCGTGAGCAGATTCGGATTCAGTAAAGATGGGGGCTCAATTCTACATAAAAAATGTTAAAATCGAAAACGATAAAAAATTCGCCATTTTTTACCGAGGGCGGTAGTGCAACTTTTGACCCCCGAAGAGCCCTACAAAAAATTCATTTTCTCGAAAACTATAAATCGAATCCCGAATCCGAAAGCAGATTCGGATTCAGGAAAGATGCGGGCTCAATTCTACATAAAAAATGTTAAAATCGAAAACGATAAAAAATTCGCCATTTTTTACCGAGGGCGGTAGTGCAACTTTTGACCCCCGAAGAGCGCTACAAAAAATTCATTTTCTCGAAAACTATAAATCGAATCCCGAATCCGTGAGCAGATTCGGATTCAGTAAAGATGCGGGCTCAATTCTACATAAAAAATGTTAAAATCGAAAACGATAAAAAATTCGCCATTTTTTACCGAGGGCGGTAGTGCAACTTTTGACCCCCGAAGAGCCCTACAAAAAATTAATTTTCTCGAAAACTATAAATCGAATCCCGAATCCGAAAGCAGATTCGGATTCAGTAAAGATGCGGGCTCAATTCTACATAAAAAATGTTAAAATCGAAAACGATAAAAAATTCGCCATTTTTTACCGAGGGCGGTAGTGCAACTTTTGACCCCCGAAGAGCCCTACAAAAAATTAATTTTCTCGAAAACTATAAATCGAATCCCGAATCCGTGAGCAGATTCGGATTCAGTAAAGATGCGGGCTCAATTCTACATAAAAAATGTTAAAATCGAAAACGATAAAAAATTCGCCATTTTTTACCGAGGGCGGTAGTGCAACTTTTGACCCCCGAAGAGCCCTACAAAAAAATCATTTTCTCGAAAACTATAAATCGAATCCCGAATCCGAAAGCAGATTCGGATTCAGGAAAGATGCGGGCTCAATTCTACATAAAAAATGTTAAAATCGAAAACGATAAAAAATTCGCCATTTTTTACCGAGGGCGGTAGTGCAACTTTTGACCCCCGAAGAGCGCTACAAAAAATTCATTTTCTCGAAAACTATAAATCGAATCCCGAATCCGTGAGCAGATTCGGATTCAGGAAAGATGCGGGCTCAATTCTACATAAAAAATGTTAAAATCGAAAACGATAAAAAATTCGCCATTTTTTACCGAGGGCGGTAGTGCAACTTTTGACCCCCGAAGAGCCCTACAAAAAATTCATTTTCTCGAAAACTATAAATCGAATCCCGAATCCGTGAGCAGATTCGGATTCAGGAAAGATGCGGGCTCAATTCTACATAAAAAATGTTAAAATCGAAAACGATAAAAAATTCGCCATTTTTTACCGAGGGCGGTAGTGCAACTTTTGACCCCCGAAGAGCCCTACAAAAAATTCATTTTCTCGAAAACTATAAATCGAATCCCGAATCCGTGAGCAGATTCGGATTCAGTAAAGATGGGGGCTCAATTCTACATTAAAAATATTAAAATCGAAAACGATAAAAAATTCGCCATTTTTTACCGAGGGCGGTAGTGCAACTTTTGACCCCCGAAGAGCGCTACAAAAAATTCATTTTCTCGAAAACTATAAATCGAATCCCGAATCCGTGAGCAGATTCGGATTCAGGAAAGATGCGGGCTCAATTCTACATAAAAAATGTTAAAATCGAAAACGATAAAAAATTCGCCATTTTTTACCGAGGGCGGTAGTGCAACTTTTGACCCCCGAAGAGCGTTACAAAAAATTCATTTTCTCGAAAACTATAAATCGAATCCCGAATCCGAAAGCAGATTCGGATTCAGGAAAGATGCGGGCTCAATTCTACATAAAAAATGTTAAAATCGAAAACAATAAAAAATTCGCAATTTTTTACCGAGGGCGGTAGTGCAACTTTTGACCCCCGAAGAGCGCTACAAAAAATTCATTTTCTCGAAAACTATAAATCGAATCCCGAATCCGTGAGCAGATTCGGATTCAGTAAAGATGCGGGCTCAATTCTACATAAAAAATGTTAAAATCGAAAACGATAAAAAATTCGCCATTTTTTACCGAGGGCGGTAGTGCAACTTTTGACCCCCGAAGAGCCCTACAAAAAATTCATTTTCTCGAAAACTATAAATCGAATCCCGAATCCGTGAGCAGATTCGGATTCAGTAAAGATGGGGGCTCAATTCTACATTAAAAATATTAAAATCGAAAACGATAAAAAATTCGCCATTTTTTACCGAGGGCGGTAGTGCAACTTTTGACCCCCGAAGAGCGCTACAAAAAATTCATTTTCTCGAAAACTATAAATCGAATCCCGAATCCGTGAGCAGATTCGGATTCAGGAAAGATGCGGGCTCAATTCTACATAAAAAATGTTAAAATCGAAAACGATAAAAAATTCGCCATTTTTTACCGAGGGCGGTAGTGCCACTTTTGACCCCCGAAGAGCCCTACAAAAAATTCATTTTCTCGAAAACTATAAATCGAATCCCGAATCCGAAAGCAGATTCGGATTCAGGAAAGATGCGGGCTCAATTCTACATAAAAAATGTTAAAATCGAAAACAATAAAAAATTCGCAATTTTTTACCGAGGGCGGTAGTGCAACTTTTGACCCCCGAAGAGCGCTACAAAAAATTCATTTTCTCGAAAACTATAAATCGAATCCCGAATCCGTGAGCAGATTCGGATTCAGTAAAGATGCGGGCTCAATTCTACATAAAAAATGTTAAAATCGAAAACGATAAAAAATTCGCCATTTTTTACCGAGGGCGGTAGTGCAACTTTTGACCCCCGAAGAGCCCTACAAAAAATTCATTTTCTCGAAAACTATAAATCGAATCCCGAATCCGTGAGCAGATTCGGATTCAGTAAAGATGGGGGCTCAATTCTACATAAAAAATGTTAAAATCGAAAACGATAAAAAATTCGCCATTTTTTACCGAGGGCGGTAGTGCAACTTTTGACCCCCGAAGAGCCCTACAAAAAATTCATTTTCTCGAAAACTATAAATCGAATCCCGAATCCGAAAGCAGATTCGGATTCAGGAAAGATGCGGGCTCAATTCTACATAAAAAATGTTAAAATCGAAAACGATAAAAAATTCGCCATTTTTTACCGAGGGCGGTAGTGCAACTTTTGACCCCCGAAGAGCGCTACAAAAAATTCATTTTCTCGAAAACTATAAATCGAATCCCGAATCCGTGAGCAGATTCGGATTCAGTAAAGATGCGGGCTCAATTCTACATAAAAAATGTTAAAATCGAAAACGATAAAAAATTCGCCATTTTTTACCGAGGGCGGTAGTGCAACTTTTGACCCCCGAAGAGCCCTACAAAAAAATCATTTTCTCGAAAACTATAAATCGAATCCCGAATCCGAAAGCAGATTCGGATTCAGGAAAGATGCGGGCTCAATTCTACATAAAAAATGTTAAAATCGAAAACGATAAAAAATTCGCCATTTTTTACCGAGGGCGGTAGTGCAACTTTTGACCCCCGAAGAGCGCTACAAAAAATTCATTTTCTCGAAAACTATAAATCGAATCCCGAATCCGTGAGCAGATTCGGATTCAGTAAAGATGGGGGCTCAATTCTACATTAAAAATATTAAAATCGAAAACGATAAAAAATTCGCCATTTTTTACCGAGGGCGGTAGTGCAACTTTTGACCCCCGAAGAGCGCTACAAAAAATTCATTTTCTCGAAAACTATAAATCGAATCCCGAATCCGTGAGCAGATTCGGATTCAGGAAAGATGCGGGCTCAATTCTACATAAAAAATGTTAAAATCGAAAACGATAAAAAATTCGCCATTTTTTACCGAGGGCGGTAGTGCAACTTTTGACCCCCGAAGAGCCCTACAAAAAATTCATTTTCTCGAAAACTATAAATCGAATCCCGAATCCGAAAGCAGATTCGGATTCAGGAAAGATGCGGGCTCAATTCTACATAAAAAATGTTAAAATCGAAAACAATAAAAAATTCGCCATTTTTTACCGAGGGCGGTAGTGCAACTTTTGACCCCCGAAGAGCGCTACAAAAAATTCATTTTCTCGAAAACTATAAATCGAATCCCGAATCCGTGAGCAGATTCGGATTCAGTAAAGATGGGGGCTCAATTCTACATTAAAAATATTAAAATCGAAAACGATAATAAATTCGCCATTTTTTACCGAGGGCGGTAGTGCAACTTTTGACCCCCGAAGAGCCCTACAAAAAATTCATTTTCTCGAAAACTATAAATCGAATCCCGAATCCGAAAGCAGATTCGGATTCAGGAAAGATGCGGGCTCAATTCTACATAAAAAATGTTAAAATCGAAAACGATAAAAAATTCGCCATTTTTTACCGAGGGCGGTAGTGCAACTTTTGACCCCCGAAGAGCCCTACAAAAAATTCATTTTCTCGAAAACTATAAATCGAAACCCGAATCCGAAAGCAGATTCGGATTCAGTAAAGATGGGGGCTCAATTCTACATAAAAAATGTTAAAATCGAAAACGATAAAAAATTCGCCATTTTTTACCGAGGGCGGTAGTGCAACTTTTGACCCCCGAAGAGCCCTACAAAAAATTCATTTTCTCGAAAACTATAAATCGAATCCCGAATCCGAAAGCAGATTCGGATTCAGGAAAGATGGGGGCTCAATTCTACATTAAAAATATTAAAATCGAAAACGATAAAAAATTCGCCATTTTTTACCGAGGGCGGTAATGCAGCTTTTGACCCCCGAAGAGCGCTACAAAAAATTCATTTTCTCGAAAACTATGAATCGAATCCCGAATCCGAAAGCAGATTCGGATTCAGGAAAGATGCGGGCTCAATTCTACATAAAAAATATTAAAATCGAAAACGATAAAAAATTCGCCATTTTTTACCGAGGGCGGTAGTGCAACTTTTGACCCCCGAAGAGCGCTACAAAAAATTCATTTTCTCGAAAACTATAAATCGAATCCCGAATCCGTGAGCAGATTCGGATTCAGTAAAGATGGGGGCTCAATTCTACATTAAAAATATTAAAATCGAAAACGATAAAAAATTCGCCATTTTTTACCGAGGGCGGTAGTGCAACTTTTGACCCCCGAAGAGCCCTACAAAAAACTCATTTTCTCGAAAACTATAAATCGAATCCCGAATCCGAAAGCAGATTCGGATTCAGGAAAGATGCGGGCTCAATTCTACATAAAAAATGTTAAAATCGAAAACGATAAAAAATTCGCCATTTTTTACCGAGGGCGGTAGTGCAACTTTTGACCCCCGAAGAGCCCTACAAAAAATTCATTTTCTCGAAAACTATAAATCGAATCCCGAATCCGAAAGCAGATTCGGATTCAGGAAAAATGCGGGCTCAATTCTACATAAAACATGTGAAAATCGAAAACGATAAAAAATTCGCCATTTTTTACCGAGGGCGGTAGTGCAACTTTTGACCCCCGAAGAGCCCTACAAAAAATTCATTTTCTCGAAAACTATAAATCGAATCCCGAATCCGAAAGCAGATTCGGATTCAGTAAAGATGGGGGCTCAATTCTACATAAAAAATGTTAAAATCGAAAACGATAAAAAATTCGCCATTTTTTACCGAGGGCGGTAGTGCAACTTTTGACCCCCGAAGAGCCCTACAAAAAATTCATTTTCTCGAAAACTATAAATCGAATCCCGAATCCGAAAGCAGATTCGGATTCAGGAAAGATGCGGGCTCAATTCTACATAAAAAATGTTAAAATCGAAAACAATAAAAAATTCGCCATTTTTTACCGAGGGCGGTAGTGCAACTTTTGACCCCCGAAGAGCGCTACAAAAAATTCATTTTCTCGAAAACTATAAATCGAATCCCGAATCCGTGAGCAGATTCGGATTCAGTAAAGATGGGGGCTCAATTCTACATTAAAAATATTAAAATCGAAAACGATAATAAATTCGCCATTTTTTACCGAGGGCGGTAGTGCAACTTTTGACCCCCGAAGAGCCCTACAAAAAATTCATTTTCTCGAAAACTATAAATCGAATCCCGAATCCGAAAGCAGATTCGGATTCAGGAAAGATGCGGGCTCAATTCTACATAAAAAATGTTAAAATCGAAAACGATAAAAAATTCGCCATTTTTTACCGAGGGCGGTAGTGCAACTTTTGACCCCCGAAGAGCCCTACAAAAAATTCATTTTCTCGAAAACTATAAATCGAATCCCGAATCCGAAAGCAGATTCGGATTCAGTAAAGATGGGGGCTCAATTCTACATAAAAAATGTTAAAATCGAAAACGATAAAAAATTCGCCATTTTTTACCGAGGGCGGTAGTGCAACTTTTGACCCCCGAAGAGCCCTACAAAAAATTCATTTTCTCGAAAACTATAAATCGAATCCCGAATCCGAAAGCAGATTCGGATTCAGGAAAGATGGGGGCTCAATTCTACATTAAAAATATTAAAATCGAAAACGATAAAAAATTCGCCATTTTTTACCGAGGGCGGTAATGCAGCTTTTGACCCCGAAGAGCGCTACAAAAAATTCATTTTCTCGAAAACTATGAATCGAATCCCGAATCCGAAAGCAGATTCGGATTCAGGAAAGATGCGGGCTCAATTCTACATAAAAAATATTAAAATCGAAAACGATAAAAAATTCGCCATTTTTTACCGAGGGCGGTAGTGCAACTTTTGACCCCCGAAGAGCGCTACAAAAAATTCATTTTCTCGAAAACTATAAATCGAATCCCGAATCCGTGAGCAGATTCGGATTCAGTAAAGATGGGGGCTCAATTCTACATTAAAAATATTAAAATCGAAAACGATAAAAAATTCGCCATTTTTTACCGAGGGCGGTAGTGCAACTTTTGACCCCCGAAGAGCCCTACAAAAAACTCATTTTCTCGAAAACTATAAATCGAATCCCGAATCCGAAAGCAGATTCGGATTCAGGAAAGATGCGGGCTCAATTCTACATAAAAAATGTTAAAATCGAAAACGATAAAAAATTCGCCATTTTTTACCGAGGGCGGTAGTGCAACTTTTGACCCCCGAAGAGCCCTACAAAAAATTCATTTTCTCGAAAACTATAAATCGAATCCCGAATCCGAAAGCAGATTCGGATTCAGGAAAAATGAGGGCTCAATTCTACATAAAAAATGTGAAAATCGAAAACGATAAAAAATTCGCCATTTTTTACCGAGGGCGGTAGTGCAACTTTTGACCCCCGAAGAGCCCTACAAAAAATTCATTTTCTCGAAAACTATAAATCGAATCCCGAATCCGAAAGCAGATTCGGATTCAGTAAAGATGGGGGCTCAATTCTACATTAAAAATATTAAAATCGAAAACGATAAAAAATTCGCCATTTTTTACCGAGGGCGGTAGTGCAACTTTTGACCCCCGAAGAGCCCCACAAAAAATTCATTTTCTCGAAAACTATAAATCGAATCCCGAATCCGTGAGCAGATTCGGATTCAGTAAAGATGGGGGCTCAATTCTACATTAAAAATATTAAAATCGAAAACGATAAAAAATTCGCCATTTTTTGCCGAGGGCGGTAGTGCAACTTTTGACCCCCGAAGAGCGCTACAAAAAATTCATTTTCTCGAAAACTATAAATCGAATCCCGAATCCGAGAGCAGATTCGGATTCAGGAAAGATGCGGGCTCAATTCTACATAAAAAATGTTAAAATCGAAAACGATAAAAAATTCGCCATTTTTTACCGAGGGTGGTAGTGCAACTTTTGACCCCCGAAGAGCGCTACAAAAAATGCATTTTTTCGAAAACTATAAATCGAATCCCGAATCCGTGAGCAGATTCGGATTCAGTAAAGATGGGGGCTCAATTCTACATTAAAAATATTAAAATCGAAAACGATAAAAAATTCGCCATTTTTTACCGAGGGCGGTAGTGCAACTTTTGACCCCCGAAGAGCCCTACAAAAAATTCATTTTCTCGAAAACTATAAATCGAATCCCGAATCCGTGAGCAGATTCGGATTCAGTAAAGATGGGGGCTCAATTCTACATTAAAAATATTAAAATCGAAAACGATAAAAAATTCGCCATTTTTTACCGAGGGCGGTAGTGCAACTTTTGACCCCCGAAGAGCCCTACAAAAAACTCATTTTCTCGAAAACTATAAATCGAATCCCGAATCCGAAAGCAGATTCGGATTCAGGAAAGATGCGGGCTCAATTCTACATAAAAAATGTTAAAATCGAAAACGATAAAAAATTCGCCATTTTTTACCGAGGGCGGTAGTGCAACTTTTGACCCCCGAAGAGCCCTACAAAAAATTCATTTTCTCGAAAACTATAAATCGAATCCCGAATCCGAAAGCAGATTCGGATTCAGGAAAAATGCGGGCTCAATTCTACATAAAAAATGTGAAAATCGAAAACGATAAAAAATTCGCCATTTTTTACCGAGGGCGGTAGTGCAACTTTTGACCCCCGAAGAGCCCTACAAAAAATTCATTTTCTCGAAAACTATAAATCGAATCCCGAATCCGAAAGCAGATTCGGATTCAGGAAAGATGGGGGCTCAATTCTACATTAAAAATATTAAAATCGAAAACGATAAAAAATTCGCCATTTTTTACCGAGGGCGGTAATGCAGCTTTTGACCCCCGAAGAGCGCTACAAAAAATTCATTTTCTCGAAAACTATGAATCGAATCCCGAATCCGAAAGCAGATTCGGATTCAGGAAAGATGGGGGCTCAATTCTACATAAAAAATATTAAAATCGAAAACGATAAAAAATTCGCCATTTTTTACCGAGGGCGGTAGTGCAACTTTTGACCCCCGAAGAGCGCTACAAAAAATTCATTTTCTCGAAAACTATAAATCGAATCCCGAATCCGTGAGCAGATTCGGATTCAGTAAAGATGGGGGCTCAATTCTACATTAAAAATATTAAAATCGAAAACGATAAAAAATTCGCCATTTTTTACCGAGGGCGGTAGTGCAACTTTTGACCCCCGAAGAGCCCTACAAAAAACTCATTTTCTCGAAAACTATAAATCGAATCCCGAATCCGAAAGCAGATTCGGATTCAGGAAAGATGCGGGCTCAATTCTACATAAAAAATGTTAAAATCGAAAACGATAAAAAATTCGCCATTTTTTACCGAGGGCGGTAGTGCAACTTTTGACCCCCGAAGAGCCCTACAAAAAATTCATTTTCTCGAAAACTATAAATCGAATTCCGAATCCGAAAGCAGATTCGGATTCAGGAAAAATGCGGGCTCAATTCTACATAAAAAATGTTAAAATCGAAAACGATAAAAAATTCTCCATTTTTTACCGAGGGCGGTAGTGCAACTTTTGACCCCCGAAGAGCGCTACAAAAAATTCATTTTCTCGAAAACTATAAATCGAATCCCGAATCCGTGAGCAGATTCGGATTCAGTAAAGATGGGGGCTCAATTCTACATTAAAAATATTAAAATCGAAAACGATAAAAAATTCGCCATTTTTTACCGAGGGCGGTAGTGCAACTTTTGACCCCCGAAGAGCCCTACAAAAAATTCATTTTCTCGAAAACTATAAATCAAATCCCGAATCCGAAAGCAGATTCGGATTCAGGAAAGATGCGGGCTCAATTCTACATAAAAAATGTTAAAATCGAAAACGATAAAAAATTCGCCATTTTTTACCGAGGGCGGTAGTGCAATTTTTGACCCCCGAAGAGCGCTACAAAAAATTCATTTTCTCGAAAACTATAAATCGAATCCCGAATCCGTGAGCAGATTCGGATTCAGTAAAGATGGGGGCTCAATTCTACATTAAAAATATTAAAATCGAAAACGATAAAAAATTCGCCATTTTTTACCGAGGGCGGTAGTGCAACTTTTGACCCCCGAAGAGCGCTACAAAAAATTCATTTTCTCGAAAACTATAAATCGAATCCCGAATCCGTGAGCAGATTCGGATTCAGTAAAGATGGGGCTCAATTCTACATTAAAAATATTAAAGTCGAAAACGATAATAAATTCGCCAATTTTTACCGAGGGCGGTAGTGCAACTTTTGACCCCCGAAGAGCCCTACAAAAAATTCATTTTCTCGAAAACTATAAATCGTATCCCGAATCCGAAAGCAGATTCGGATTCAGGAAAGATGCGGGCTCAATTCTACATAAAAAATGTTAAAATCGAAACCGATAAAAAATTCGCCATTTTTTACCGAGGGCGGTAGTGCAACTTTTGACCCCCGAAGAGCCCTACAAAAAATTCATTTTCTCGAAAACTATAAATCGAATCCCGAATCCGTGAGCAGATTCGGATTCAGTAAAGATGGGGGCTCAATTCTACATTAAAAATATTAAAATCGAAAACGATAAAAAATTCGCCATTTTTTACCGAGGGCGGTAGTGCAACTTTTGACCCCCGAAGAGCCCTACAAAAAACTCATTTTATCGAAAACTATAAATCGAATCCCGAATCCGAAAGCAGATTCGGATTCAGGAAAAATGCGGGCTCAATTCTACATAAAAATGTTAAAATCGAAAACGATAAAAAATTCGCCATTTTTTACCGAGGGCGGTAGTGTAACTTTTGACCCCCGAAGAGCCCTACAAAAAATTCATTTTCTCGAAAACTATAAATCGAATCCCGAATCCGAAAGCAGATTCGGATTCAGGAAAGATGCGGGGTCAATTCTACATTAAAAATATTAAAATCGAAAACGATAAAAAATTCGCCATTTTTTACCGAGGGCGGTAGTGCAACTTTTGACCCCCGAAGAGCGCTACAAAAAATTCATTTTCTCGAAAACTATAAATCGAATCCCGAATCCGAGAGCAGATTCGGATTCAGGAAAGATGCGGGCTCAATTCTACATAAAAAATATTAAAATCGAAAACGATAAAAAAATCGCCATTTTTTACCGAGGGCGGTAGTGCAACTTTTGACCCCCGAAGAGCGCTACAAAAAATTCATTTTCTCGAAAACTATAAATGGAATCCCGAATCCGTGAGCAGATTCGGATTCAGTAAAGATGGGGGCTCAATTCTACATTAAAAATATTAAAATCGAAAACGATAAAAAATTCGCCATTTTTTACCGAGGGCGGTAGTGCAACTTTTGACCCCCGAAGAGCGCTACAAAAAATTCATTTTCTCGAAAACTATAAATCAAATCCCGAATCCGTGAGCAGATTCGGATTCAGTAAAGATGATGGCTCATTTCTACATTAAAAATATTAAAATCGAAAACGATAAAAAATTCGCCATTTTTTACCGAGGGCGGTAGTGCAACTTTTGACAAAAAATTCATTTTCTCGAAAACTATAAATCGAATCCCGAATCCGAAAGCAGATTCGGATTCAGTAAATATGGGGGCTCAATTCTACATTAAAAATATTAAAATCGAAAACGATAAAAAATTCGCCATTTTTTACCGAGGGCGGTAGTGCTACTTTTGACCCCCGAAGAGCGCTACAAAAAATTCATTTTCTCGAAAACTATAAATCGAATCCCGAATCCGTGAGCAGATTCGGATTCAGTAAAGATGGGGGCTCATTTCTAGATTAAAAATATTAAAATCGAAAACGATAAAAAATTCGCCATTTTTTACCGAGGGCGGTAGTGCAACTTTTGACCCCCGAAGAGCGCTACAAAAAATTCATTTTCTCGAAAACTATAAATCGAATCCCGAATCCGTGAGCAGATTCGGATTCAGTAAAGATGGGGGCTCAATTCTACATTTAAAATATTAAAATCGAAAACGATAATAAATTCGCCATTTTTTACCGAGGGCGGTAGTGCAACTTCTGACCCCCGAAGAGCCCTACAAAAAATTCATTTTCTCGAAAACTATAAATCGAATCCCGAATCCGAAAGCAGATTCGGATTCAGGAAAGATGCGGGCTCAATTCTACATAAAAAATGTTAAAATCGAAACCGATAAAAAATTCGCCATTTTTTACCGAGGGCGGTAGTGCAACTTTTGACCCCCGAAGAGCCCTACAAAAAATTCATTTTCTCGAAAACTATAAATCGAATACCGAATCCGTGAGCAGGATCGGATTCAGTAAAGATGGGGGCTCAATTCTACATTAAAAATATTAAAATCGAAAACGATAAAAAATTCGCCATTTTTTACCGAGGGCGGTAGTGCAACTTTTGACCCCCGAAGAGCCCTACAAAAAACTCATTTTCTCGAAAACTATAAATCGAATCCCGAATCCGAAAGCAGATTCGGATTCAGGAAAGATGCGGGCTCAATTCTACATTAAAAATATTAAAATCGAAAACGATAAAAAATTCGCCATTTTTTGCCGAGGGCGGTAGTGCAACTTTTGACCCCCGAAGAGCGCTACAAAAAATTCATTTTCTCGAAAACTATAAATCGAATCCCGAATCCGAGAGCAGATTCGGATTCAGGAAAGATGCGGGCTCAATTCTACATAAAAAATGTTAAAATCGAAAACGATAAAAAATTCGCCATTTTTTACCGAGGGTGGTAGTGCAACTTTTGACCCCCGAAGAGCGCTACAAAAAATGCATTTTTTCGAAAACTATAAATCGAATCCCGAATCCGTGAGCAGATTCGGATTCAGTAAAGATGGGGGCTCAATTCTACATTAAAAATATTAAAATCGAAAACGATAAAAAATTCGCCATTTTTTACCGAGGGCGGTAGTGCAACTTTTGACCCCCGAAGAGCCCTACAAAAAATTCATTTTCTCGAAAACTATAAATCGAATCCCGAATCCGTGAGCAGATTCGGATTCAGTAAAGATGGGGGCTCAATTCTACATTAAAAATATTAAAATCGAAAACGATAAAAAATTCGCCATTTTTTACCGAGGGCGGTAGTGCAACTTTTGACCCCCGAAGAGCCCTACAAAAAATTCATTTTCTCGAAAACTATAAATCGAATCCCGAATCTGAAAGCAGATTCGGATTCAGGAAAGATGCGGGCTCAATTCTACATTAAAAATATTAAAATCGAAAACGATAAAAAATTCGCCATTTTTTACCGAGGGCGGTAGTGCAACTTTTGACCCCCGAAGAGCCCTACAAAAAATTCATTTTCTCGAAAACTATAAATCGAATCCCGAATCCGAGAGCAGATTCGGATTCAGGAAAGATGCGGGCTCAATTCTACATAAAAATTGTTAAAATCGAAAACGATAAAAAATTCGCCATTTTTTACCGAGGGCGGTAGTGCAACTTTTGACCCCCGAAGAGCGCTACAAAAAATTCATTTTCTCGAAAACTATAAATCGAATCCCGAATCCGTGAGCAGATTCGGATTCAGTAAAGATGGGGGCTCAATTCTACATTAAAAATATTAAAATCGAAAACGATAAAAATTTCGCCATTTTTTACCGAGGGCGGTAGTGCAACTTTTGACCCCCGAAGAGCCCTACAAAAAATTCATTTTCTCGAAAACTATAAATCAAATCCCGAATCCGAAAGCAGATTCGGATTCAGGAAAGATGCGGGCTCAATTCTACATAAAAAATGTTAAAATCGAAAACGATAAAAAATTCGCCATTTTTTACCGAGGGCGGTAGTGCAACTTTTGACCCCCGAAGAGCGCTACAAAAAATTCATTTTTTCGAAAACTATAAATCGAATCCCGAATCCGTGAGCAGATTCGGATTCAGTAAAAATGGGGGCTCAATTCTACATTAAAAATATTAAAATCGAAAACGATAAAAAATTCGATATTTTTTACCGAGGGCGGTAGTGCAACTTTTGACCCCCGAAGAGCCCTACAAAAAATTCATTTTCTCGAAAACTATAAATCGAATCCCGAATCCGTGAGCAGATTCGGATTCAGTAAAGATGGGGGCTCAATTCTACATTAAAAATATTAAAATCGAAAACGATAATAAATTCGCCATTTTTTACCGAGGGCGGTAGTGCAACTTTTGACCCCCGAAGAGCCCTACAAATAATTCATTTTCTCGAAAACTATAAATCGAATCCCGAATCCGAAAGCAGATTCGGATTCAGGAAAGATGCGGGCTCAATTCTACATAAAAAATGTTAAAATCGAAACCGATAAAAAATTCGCCATTTTTTACCGAGGGCGGTAGTGCAACTTTTGACCCCCGAAGAGCCCTACAAAAAATTCATTTTCTCGAAAACTATAAATCGAATCCCGAATCCGTGAGCAGATTCGGATTCAGGAAAGATGCGGGCTCAATTCTACATTAAAAATATTAAAATCGAAAACGATAAAAAATTCGCCATTTTTTACCGAGGGCGGTAGTGCAACTTTTGACCCCCGAAGAGCCCTACAAAAAACTCATTTTCTCGAAAACTATAAATCGAATCCCGAATCCGTGAGCAGATTCGGATTCAGTAAAAATGGGGGCTCAATTCTACATTAAAAATATTAAAATCGAAAACGATAAAAAATTCGATATTTTTTACCGAGGGCGGTAGTGCAACTTTTGACCCCCGAAGAGCCCTACAAAAAATTCATTTTCTCGAAAACTATAAATCGAATCCCGAATCCGTGAGCAGATTCGGATTCAGTAAAGATGGGGGCTCAATTCTACATTAAAAATATTAAAATCGAAAACGATAATAAATTCGCCATTTTTTACCGAGGGCGGTAGTGCAACTTTTGACCCCCGAAGAGCCCTACAAATAATTCATTTTCTCGAAAACTATAAATCGAATCCCGAATCCGAAAGCAGATTCGGATTCAGGAAAGATGCGGGCTCAATTCTACATAAAAAATGTTAAAATCGAAACCGATAAAAAATTCGCCATTTTTTACCGAGGGCGGTAGTGCAACTTTTGACCCCCGAAGAGCCCTACAAAAAATTCATTTTCTCGAAAACTATAAATCGAATCCCGAATCCGTGAGCAGATTCGGATTCAGGAAAGATGCGGGCTCAATTCTACATTAAAAATATTAAAATCGAAAACGATAAAAAATTCGCCATTTTTTACCGAGGGCGGTAGTGCAACTTTTGACCCCCGAAGAGCCCTACAAAAAACTCATTTTCTCGAAAACTATAAATCGAATCCCGAATCCGTGAGCAGATTCGGATTCAGGAAAGATGCGGGCTCAATTCTACATTAAAAATATTAAAATCGAAAACGATAAAAAATTCGCCATTTTTTACCGAGGGCGGTAGTGCAACTTTTGACCCCCGAAGAGCCCTACAAAAAATTCATTTTCTCGAAAACTATAAATCGAATCCCGAATCCGAGAGCAGATTCGGATTCAGGAAAGATGCGGGCTCAATTCTACATAAAAATTGTTAAAATCGAAAACGATAAAAAATTCGCCATTTTTTACCGAGGGCGGTAGTGCAACTTTTGACCCCCGAAGAGCGCTACAAAAAATTCATTTTCTCGAAAACTATAAATCGAATCCCGAATCCGTGAGCAGATTCGGATTCAGTAAAGATGGGGGCTCAATTCTACATTAAAAATATTAAAATCGAAAACGATAAAAATTTCGCCATTTTTTACCGAGGGCGGTAGTGCAACTTTTGACCCCCGAAGAGCCCTACAAAAAATTCATTTTCTCGAAAACTATAAATCAAATCCCGAATCCGAAAGCAGATTCGGATTCAGGAAAGATGCGGGCTCAATTCTACATAAAAAATGTTAAAATCGAAAACGATAAAAAATTCGCCATTTTTTACCGAGGGCGGTAGTGCAACTTTTGACCCCCGAAGAGCGCTACAAAAAATTCATTTTTTCGAAAACTATAAATCGAATCCCGAATCCGTGAGCAGATTCGGATTCAGTAAAAATGGGGGCTCAATTCTACATTAAAAATATTAAAATCGAAAACGATAAAAAATTCGATATTTTTTACCGAGGGCGGTAGTGCAACTTTTGACCCCCGAAGAGCCCTACAAAAAATTCATTTTCTCGAAAACTATAAATCGAATCCCGAATCCGTGAGCAGATTCGGATTCAGTAAAGATGGGGGCTCAATTCTACATTAAAAATATTAAAATCGAAAACGATAATAAATTCGCCATTTTTTACCGAGGGCGGTAGTGCAACTTTTGACCCCCGAAGAGCCCTACAAATAATTCATTTTCTCGAAAACTATAAATCGAATCCCGAATCCGAAAGCAGATTCGGATTCAGGAAAGATGCGGGCTCAATTCTACATAAAAAATGTTAAAATCGAAACCGATAAAAAATTCGCCATTTTTTACCGAGGGCGGTAGTGCAACTTTTGACCCCCGAAGAGCCCTACAAAAAATTCATTTTCTCGAAAACTATAAATCGAATCCCGAATCCGTGAGCAGATTCGGATTCAGGAAAGATGCGGGCTCAATTCTACATTAAAAATATTAAAATCGAAAACGATAAAAAATTCGCCATTTTTTACCGAGGGCGGTAGTGCAACTTTTGACCCCCGAAGAGCCCTACAAAAAACTCATTTTCTCGAAAACTATAAATCGAATCCCGAATCCGTGAGCAGATTCGGATTCAGGAAAGATGCGGGCTCAATTCTACATTAAAAATATTAAAATCGAAAACGATAAAAAATTCGCCATTTTTTACCGAGGGCGGTAGTGCAACTTTTGACCCCCGAAGAGCCCTACAAAAAATTCATTTTCTCGAAAACTATAAATCGAATCCCGAATCCGTGAGCAGATTCGGATTCAGTAAAGATGGGGTCTCAATTCTACATTAAAAATATTAAAATCGAAAACGATAATAAATTCGCCATTTTTTACCGAGGGCGGTAGTGCAACTTTTGACCCCCGAAGAGCCCTACAAAAAATTAATTTTCTCGAAAACTATAAATCGAATCCCGAATCCGAAAGCAGATTCGGATTCAGGAAAGATGCGGGCTCAATTCTACATAAAAAATGTTAAAATCGAAACCGATAAAAAATTCGCCATTTTTTACCGAGGGCGGTAGTGCAACTTTTGACCCCCGAAGAGCCCTACAAAAAATTCATTTTCTCGAAAACTATAAATCGAATCCCGAATCCGTGAGCAGATTCGGATTCAGTAAAGATGGGGGCTCAATTCTACATTAAAAATATTAAAATCGAAAACGATAAAAAATTCGCCATTTTTTACCGAGGGCGGTAGTGCAACTTTTGACCCCCGAAGAGCCCTACAAAAAACTCATTTTCTCGAAAACTATAAATCGAATCCCGAATCCGAAAGCAGATTCGGATTCAGGAAAGATGCGGGCTCAATTCTACATAAAAAATGTTAAAATCGAAAACGATAAAAAATTCGCCATTTTTTACCGAGGGCGATAGTGCAACTTTTGACCCCCGAAGAGCCCTACAAAAAATTCATTTTCTCGAAAACTATAAATCGAATCCCGAATCCGAAAGCAGATTCGGATTCAGGAAAAATGCGGGCTCAATTCTACATAAAAATGTTAAAATCGAAAACGATAAAAAATTAGCCATTTTTTACCGAGGGCGGTAGTGTAACTTTTGACCCCCGAAGAGCCCTACAAAAAATTCATTTTCTCGAAAACTATAAATCGAATCCCGAATCCGAAAGCAGATTCGGATTCAGGAAAGATGGGGGCTCAATTCTACATTAAAAATATTAAAATCGAAAACGATAAAAAATTCGCCATTTTTTACCGAGGGCGGTAGTGCAACTTTTGACCCCCGAAGAGCCCTACAAAAAATTCATTTTCTCGAAAACTATAAATCGAATCCCGAATCCGTGAGCAGATTCGGATTCAGTAAAGATGGGGGCTCAATTCTACATTAAAAATATTAAAATCGAAAACGATAAAAAATTCGCCATTTTTTACCGAGGGCGGTAGTGCAACTTTTGACCCCCGAAGAGCCCTACAAAAAACTCATTTTCTCGAAAACTATAAATCGAATCCCGAATCCGAAAGCAGATTCGGATTCAGGAAAGATGCGGGCTCAATTCTACATAAAAAATGTTAAAATCGAAAACGATAAAAAATTCGCCATTTTTTACCGAGGGCGGTAGTGCAACTTTTGACCCCCGAAGAGCCCTACAAAAAATTCATTTTCTCGAAAACTATAAATCGAATCCCGAATCCGAAAGCAGATTCGGATTCAGGAAAAATGCGGGCTCAATTCTACATAAAAATGTTAAAATCGAAAACGATAAAAAATTAGCCATTTTTTACCGAGGGCGGTAGTGTAACTTTTGACCCCCGAAGAGCCCTACAAAAAATTCATTTTCTCGAAAACTATAAATCGAATCCCGAATCCGAAAGCAGACTCGGATTCAGGAAAGATGCGGGCTCAATTCTACATTAAAAATATTAAAATCGAAAACGATAAAAAATTCGCCATTTTTTACCGAGGGCGGTAGTGCAACTTTTGACCCCCGAAGAGCCCTACAAAAAATTCATTTTCTCGAAAACTATAAATCGAATCCCGAATCCGTGAGCAGATTCGGATTCAGTAAAGATGGGGGCTCAATTCTACATTAAAAATATTAAAATCGAAAACGATAAAAAATTCGCCATTTTTTACCGAGGGCGGTAGTGCAACTTTTGACCCCCGAAGAGCCCTACAAAAAATTCATTTTCTCGAAAACTATAAATCGAATCCCGAATCCGAAAGCAGATTCGGATTCAGGAAAGATGCGGGCTCAATTCTACATTAAAAATATTAAAATCGAAAACGATAAAAAATTCGCCATTTTTTACCGAGGGCGGTAGTGCAACTTTTGACCCCCGAAGAGCGCTACAAAAAATTCATTTTCTCGAAAACTATAAATCGAATCCCGAATCCGAGAGCAGATTCGGATTCAGGAAAGATGCGGGCTCAATTCTACATAAAAAATGTTAAAATCGAAAACGATAAAAAATTCGCCATTTTTTACCGAGGGCGGTAGTGCAACTTTTGACCCCCGAAGAGCGCTACAAAAAATTCATTTTCTCGAAAACTATAAATCGAATCCCGAATCCGTGAGCAGATTCGGATTCAGTAAAGATGGGGGCTCAATTCTACATTAAAAATATTAAAATCGAAAACGATAAAAAATTCGCCATTTTTTACCGAGGGCGGTAGTGCAACTTTTGACCCCCGAAGAGCCCTACAAAAAATTCATTTTCTCGAAAACTATAAATCAAATCCCGAATCCGAAAGCAGATTCGGATTCAGGAAAGATGCGGGCTCAATTCTACATAAAAAATGTTAAAATCGAAAACGATAAAAAATTCGCCATTTTTTACCGAGGGCGGTAGTGCAACTTTTGACCCCCGAAGAGCGCTACAAAAAATTCATTTTTTCGAAAACTATAAATCGAATCCCGAATCCGTGAGCAGATTCGGATTCAGTAAAAATGGGGGCTCAATTCTACATTAAAAATATTAAAATCGAAAACGATAAAAAATTCGCCATTTTTTACCGAGGGCGGTAGTGCAACTTTTGACCCCCGAAGAGCGCTACAAAAAATTCATTTTCTCGAAAACTATAAATCGAATCCCGAATCCGTGAGCAGATTCGGATTCAGTAAAGATGGGGGCTCAATTCTACATTAAAAATATTGAAATCGAAAACGATAAAAAATTCGCCATTTTTTACCGAGGGCGGTAGTGCAACTTTTGACCCCCGAAGAGCCCTACAAAAAATTCATTTTCTCGAAAACTATAAATCGAATCCCGAATCCGAAAGCAGATTCGGATTCAGGAAAGATGCGGGCTCAATTCTACATAAAAAATGTTAAAATCGAAACCGATAAAAAATTCGCCATTTTTTACCGAGGGCGGTAGTGCAACTTTTGACCCCCGAAGAGCCCTACAAAAAATTCATTTTCTCGAAAACTATAAATCGAATCCCGAATCCGTGAGCAGATTCGGATTCAGTAAAGATGGGGGCTCAATTCTACATTAAAAATATTAAAATCGAAAACGATAAAAAATTTGCCATTTTTTACCGAGGGCGGTAGTGCAACTTTTGACCCCCGAAGAGCCCTACAAAAAACTCATTTTCTCGAAAACTATAAATCGAATCCCGAATCCGAAAGCAGATTCGGATTCAGGAAAGATGCGGGCTCAATTCTACATAAAAAATGTTAAAATCGAAAACGATAAAAAATTCGCCATTTTTTACCGAGGGCGGTAGTGCAACTTTTGACCCCCGAAGAGCCCTACAAAAAATTCATTTTCTCGAAAACTATAAATCGAATCCCGAATCCGAAAGCAGATTCGGATTCAGGAAAAATGCGGGCTCAATTCTACATAAAAATGTTAAAATCGAAAACGATAAAAAATTCGCCATTTTTTACCGAGGGCGGTAGTGTAACTTTTGACCCCGAAGAGCCCTACAAAAAATTCATTTTCTCGAAAACTATAAATCGAATCCCGAATCCGAAAGCAGATTCGGATTCAGGAAAGATGCGGGCTCAATTCTACATTAAAAATATTAAAATCGAAAACGATAAAAAATTCGCCATTTTTTACCGAGGGCGGTAGTGCAACTTTTGACCCCCGAAGAGCGCTACAAAAAATTCATTTTCTCGAAAACTATAAATCAAATCCCGAATCCGTGAGCAGATTCGGATTCAGTAAAGATGGGGGCTCAATTCTACATTAAAAATATTAAAATCGAAAGCGATAAAAAATTCGCCATTTTTTGCCGAGGGCGGTAGTGCAACTTTTGACCCCCGAAGAGCCCTACAAAAAATTCATTTTCTCGAAAACTATAAATCGAATCCCGAATCCGAAAGCAGATTCGGATTCAGGAAAGATGCGGGCTCAATTCTACATAAAAAATGTTAAAATCGAAAACGGTAAAAAATTCGCCATTTTTTACCGAGGGCGGTAGTGCAACTTTTGACCCCCGAAGAGCGCTACAAAAAATTCATTTTCTCGAAAACTATAAATCGAATCCCGAATCCGTGAGCAGATTCGGATTCAGTAAAGATGGGGGCTCAATTCTACATTAAAAATATTAAAATCGAAAACTATAAAAAATTCGCCATTTTTTACCGAGGGCGGTAGTGCAACTTTTGACCCCCGAAGAGCCCTACAAAAAATTCATTTTCTCGAAAACTATAAATCGAATCCCGAATCCGAAAGCAGATTCGGATTCAGGAAAGATGCGGGCTCAATTCTACATTAAAAATATTAAAATCGAAAACGATAAAAAATTCGCCATTTTTTACCGAGGGCGGTAGTGCAACTTTTGACCCCCGAAGAGCCCTACAAAAAACTCATTTTCTCGAAAACTATAAATCGAATCCCGAATCCGTGAGCAGATTCGGATTCAGGAAAGATGCGGGCTCAATTCTACATAAAAAATGTTAAAATCGAAAACGATAAAGAATTCGCCATTTTTTACCGAGGGCGGTAGTGCAACTTTTGACCCCCGAAGAGTGCTACAAAAATTCATTTTCTCGAAAACTATAAATCGAATCCCGAATCCGTGAGCAGATTCGGATTCAGTAAAGATGGGGGCTCAATTCTACATAAAAAATGTTAAAATCGAAAACGATAAAAAATTCGCCATTTTTTACCGAGGGCGGTAGTGCAACTTTTGACCCCCGAAGAGCCCTACAAAAAATTAATTTTCTCGAAAACTATAAATCGAATCCCGAATCCGAAAGCAGATTCGGATTCAGGAAAGATGCGGGCTCAATTCTACATAAAAAATGTTAAAATCGAAAACGATAAAAAATTCGCCATTTTTTACCGAGGGCGGTAGTGCAATTTTTGACCCCCGAAGAGCCCTACAAAAAATACATTTTCTCGAAAACTATAAATCGAATCCCAAATCCGTGTGCAGATTCGGATTCAGTAAAGATGGGGGCTCAATTCTACATAAAAAATGTTAAAATCGAAAACGATAAAAAATTCGCCATTTTTTACCGAGGGCGGTAGTGCAACTTTTGACCCCCGAAGAGCATTACAAAAAATTCATTTTCTCGAAAACTATAAATCAAATCCCGAATCCGAAAGCAGATTCGGATTCAGGAAAGATGCGGGCTCAATTCTACATTAAAAATATTAAAATCGAAAACGATAAAAAATTCGCCATTTTTTACCGAGGGCGGTAGTGCAACTTTTGACCCCCGAAGAGCGCTACAAAAAATTCATTTTCTCGAAAACTTTAAATCAAATCCCGAATCCGAAAGCAGATTCGGATTCAGGAAAGATGTGGGCTCAATTCTACATTAAAAATATTAAAATCGAAAACGATAAAAAATTCGAAATTTTTTACCGAGGGCGGTAGTGCAACTTTTGAACCCCGAAGAGCCCTACAAAAAATTCATTTTCTCGAAAACTATAAATCGAATCCCGAATCCGTGAGCAGATTCGGATTCAGTAAAGATGGGGGCTCAATTCTACATTAAAAATATTAAAATCGACAACGATAAAAAATTCGCCATTTTTTACCGAGGGCGGTAGTGCAACTTTTGACCCCCGAAGAGCCCTACAAAAAATTCATTTTCTCGAAAACTATAAATCGAATCCCGAATCCGAAAGCAGATTCGGATTCAGGAAAGATGCGGGCTCAATTCTACATAAAAATGTTAAAATCGAAAACGATAAAAAATTCGCCATTTTTTACCGAGGGCGGTAGTGTAACTTTTGACCCCGAAGAGCCCTACAAAAAATTCATTTTCTCGAAAACTATAAATCGAATCCCGAATCCGAAAGCAGATTCGGATTCAGGAAAGATGCGGGCTCAATTCTACATTAAAAATATTAAAATCGAAAACGATAAAAAATTCGCCATTTTTTACCGAGGGCGGTAGTGCAACTTTTGACCCCCGAAGAGCGCTACAAAAAATTCATTTTCTCGAAAACTATAAATCAAATCCCGAATCCGTGAGCAGATTCGGATTCAGTAAAGATGGGGGCTCAATTCTACATTAAAAATATTAAAATCGAAAGCGATAAAAAATTCGCCATTTTTTGCCGAGGGCGGTAGTGCAACTTTTGACCCCCGAAGAGCCCTACAAAAAATTCATTTTCTCGAAAACTATAAATCGAATCCCGAATCCGAAAGCAGATTCGGATTCAGGAAAGATGCGGGCTCAATTCTACATAAAAAATGTTAAAATCGAAAACGGTAAAAAATTCGCCATTTTTTACCGAGGGCGGTAGTGCAACTTTTGACCCCCGAAGAGCGCTACAAAAAATTCATTTTCTCGAAAACTATAAATCGAATCCCGAATCCGTGAGCAGATTCGGATTCAGTAAAGATGGGGGCTCAATTCTACATTAAAAATATTAAAATCGAAAACTATAAAAAATTCGCCATTTTTTACCGAGGGCGGTAGTGCAACTTTTGACCCCCGAAGAGCCCTACAAAAAATTCATTTTCTCGAAAACTATAAATCGAATCCCGAATCCGAAAGCAGATTCGGATTCAGGAAAGATGCGGGCTCAATTCTACATTAAAAATATTAAAATCGAAAACGATAAAAAATTCGCCATTTTTTACCGAGGGCGGTAGTGCAACTTTTGACCCCCGAAGAGCCCTACAAAAAACTCATTTTCTCGAAAACTATAAATCGAATCCCGAATCCGTGAGCAGATTCGGATTCAGGAAAGATGCGGGCTCAATTCTACATAAAAAATGTTAAAATCGAAAACGATAAAGAATTCGCCATTTTTTACCGAGGGCGGTAGTGCAACTTTTGACCCCCGAAGAGTGCTACAAAAATTCATTTTCTCGAAAACTATAAATCGAATCCCGAATCCGTGAGCAGATTCGGATTCAGTAAAGATGGGGGCTCAATTCTACATAAAAAATGTTAAAATCGAAAACGATAAAAAATTCGCCATTTTTTACCGAGGGCGGTAGTGCAACTTTTGACCCCCGAAGAGCCCTACAAAAAATTAATTTTCTCGAAAACTATAAATCGAATCCCGAATCCGAAAGCAGATTCGGATTCAGGAAAGATGCGGGCTCAATTCTACATAAAAAATGTTAAAATCGAAAACGATAAAAAATTCGCCATTTTTTACCGAGGGCGGTAGTGCAATTTTTGACCCCCGAAGAGCCCTACAAAAAATACATTTTCTCGAAAACTATAAATCGAATCCCAAATCCGTGTGCAGATTCGGATTCAGTAAAGATGGGGGCTCAATTCTACATAAAAAATGTTAAAATCGAAAACGATAAAAAATTCGCCATTTTTTACCGAGGGCGGTAGTGCAACTTTTGACCCCCGAAGAGCATTACAAAAAATTCATTTTCTCGAAAACTATAAATCAAATCCCGAATCCGAAAGCAGATTCGGATTCAGGAAAGATGCGGGCTCAATTCTACATTAAAAATATTAAAATCGAAAACGATAAAAAATTCGCCATTTTTTACCGAGGGCGGTAGTGCAACTTTTGACCCCCGAAGAGCGCTACAAAAAATTCATTTTCTCGAAAACTTTAAATCAAATCCCGAATCCGAAAGCAGATTCGGATTCAGGAAAGATGTGGGCTCAATTCTACATTAAAAATATTAAAATCGAAAACGATAAAAAATTCGAAATTTTTTACCGAGGGCGGTAGTGCAACTTTTGAACCCCGAAGAGCCCTACAAAAAATTCATTTTCTCGAAAACTATAAATCGAATCCCGAATCCGTGAGCAGATTCGGATTCAGTAAAGATGGGGGCTCAATTCTACATTAAAAATATTAAAATCGACAACGATAAAAAATTCGCCATTTTTTACCGAGGGCGGTAGTGCAACTTTTGACCCCCGAAGAGCCCTACAAAAAATTCATTTTCTCGAAAACTATAAATCGAATCCCGAATCCGAAAGCAGATTCGGATTCAGGAAAGATGCGGGCTCAATTCTACATAAAAAATTTTAAAATCGAAAACGATAAAAAATTCGCCATTTCTTACCGAGGGCGGTAGTGCAACTTTTGACCCCCGAACAGCGCCACGAAAAATTCATTTTCTCGAAAACTATAAATCAAATCCCGAATCCGAAAGCAGATTCGGATTCAGGTAGATGCGGGCTCAGTTCTACATCAAAAAAAATATTAAAATCGAAAACGATAAAAAATTCGCCATTTTTTACCGAGGGCGGTAGTGCGACTTTTGACCCCCGAAGAGCGCTACAAAAAATTCATTTTCTCGAAAACTATAAATCGAATCCCGAATCCGAGAGCAGATTCGGATTCAGGAAAGATGCGGGCTCAATTCTACAAAAAAAATGTTAAAATCGAAAACGATAAAAAATTCCCCATTTTTTACCGAGGGCGGTAGTGTAACTTTTGACCCCGAAGAGCCCTACAAAAAATTCATTTTCTCGAAAACTATAAATCGAATCCCGAATCCGAAAGCAGATTCGGATTCAGGAAAGATGCGGGCTCAATTCTACATTAAAAATATTAAAATCGAAAACGATAAAAAATTCGCCATTTTTTACCGAGGGTGGTAGTGCAACTTTTGACCCCCGAAGAGCCCTACAAAAAATTCATTTTCTCGAAAACTATAAATCGAATCCCGAATCCGAAAGCAGATTCGGATTCAGGAAAGATGGGGGCTCAATTCTACATTAAAAATATTAAAATCGAAAACGATAAAAAATTCGCCATTTTTTACCGAGGGCGGTAGTGCAACTTTTGACCCCCGAAGAGCCCTACAAAAAATTCATTTTCTCGAAAACTATAAATCGAATCCCGAATCCGAAAGCAGATTCGGATTCAGGAAAGATGCGGGCTCAATTCTACATAAAAAATGTTAAAATCGAAAACGATAAAAAATTCGCCATTTCTTACCGAGGGCGGTAGTGCAACTTTTGACCCCCGAACAGCGCCACGAAAAATTCATTTTCTCGAAAACTATAAATCAAATCCCGAATCCGAAAGCAGATTCGGATTCAGGAAAGATGCGGGCTCAATTCTACATTAAAAATATTAAAATCGAAAACGATAAAAAATTCGCCATTTTTTACCGAGGGCGGTAGTGCAACTTTTGACCCCCGAAGAGCGCTACAAAAAATTCATTTTCTCGAAAACTATAAATCGAATCCCGAATCCGAGAGCAGATTCGGATTCAGGAAAGATGCGGGCTCAATTCTACATAAAAAATGTTAAAATCGAAAACGATAAAGAATTCGCCATTTTTTACCGAGGGCGGTAGTGCAACTTTTGACCCCCGAAGAGTGCTACAAAAAATTCATTTTCTCGAAAACTATAAATCGAATCCCGAATCCGTGAGCAGATTCGGATTCAGTAAAGATGGGGGCTCAATTCTACATAAAAAATGTTAAAATCGAAAACGATAAAAAATTCGCCATTTTTTACCGAGGGCGGTAGTGCAACTTTTGACCCCCGAAGAGCCCTACAAAAAATTAATTTTCTCGAAAACTATAAATCGAATCCCGAATCCGAAAGCAGATTCGGATTCAGGAAAGATGCGGGCTCAATTCTACATAAAAAATGTTAAAATCGAAAACGATAAAAAATTCGCCATTTTTTACCGAGGGCGGTAGTGCAATTTTTGACCCCCGAAGAGCCCTACAAAAAATACATTTTCTCGAAAACTATAAATCGAATCCCGAATCCGTGAGCAGATTCGGATTCAGTAAAGATGGGGGCTCAATTCTACATAAAAAATGTTAAAATCGAAAACGATAAAAAATTCGCCATTTTTTACCGAGGGCGGTAGTGCAACTTTTGACCCCCGAAGAGCCCTACAAAAAATTCATTTTCTCGAAAACTATAAATCAAATCCCGAATCCGAAAGCAGATTCGGATTCAGGAAAGATGCGGGCTCAATTCTACATTAAAAATATTAAAATCGAAAACGATAAAAAATTCGCCATTTTTTACCGAGGGCGGTAGTGCAACTTTTGACCCCCGAAGAGCGCTACAAAAAATTCATTTTCTCGAAAACTTTAAATCAAATCCCGAATCCGAAAGCAGATTCGGATTCAGGAAAGATGTGGGCTCAATTCTACATTAAAAATATTAAAATCGAAAACGATAAAAAATTCGAAATTTTTTACCGAGGGCGGTAGTGCAACTTTTGAACCCCGAAGAGCCCTACAAAAAATTCATTTTCTCGAAAACTATAAATCGAATCCCGAATCCGTGAGCAGATTCGGATTCAGTAAAGATGGGGGCTCAATTCTACATTAAAAATATTAAAATCGACAACGATAAAAAATTCGCCATTTTTTACCGAGGGCGGTAGTACAACTTTTGACCCCCGAAGAGCCCTACAAAAAATTCATTTTCTCGAAAACTATAAATCGAATCCCGAATCCGAAAGCAGATTCGGATTCAGGAAAGATGCGGGCTCAATTCTACATAAAAAATGTTAAAATCGAAAACGATAAAAAATTCGCCATTTCTTACCGAGGGCGGTAGTGCAACTTTTGACCCCCGAACAGCGCCACGAAAAATTCATTTTCTCGAAAACTATAAATCAAATCCCGAATCCGAAAGCAGATTCGGATTCAGGTAGATGCGGGCTCAGTTCTACATCAAAAAAAATATTAAAATCGAAAACGATAAAAAATTCGCCATTTTTTACCGAGGGCGGTAGTGCGACTTTTGACCCCCGAAGAGCGCTACAAAAAATTCATTTCCTCGAAAACTATAAATCGAATCCCGAATCCGAGAGCAGATTCGGATTCAGGAAAGATGCGGGCTCAATTCTACATAAAAAATGTTAAAATCGAAAACGATAAAAAATTCCCCATTTTTTACCGAGGGCGGTAGTGTAACTTTTGACCCCGAAGAGCCCTACAAAAAATTCATTTTCTCGAAAACTATAAATCGAATCCCGAATCCGAAAGCAGATTCGGATTCAGGAAAGATGCGGGCTCAATTCTACATTAAAAATATTAAAATCGAAAACGATAAAAATTCGCCATTTTTTACCGAGGGTGGTAGTGCAACTTTTGACCCCCGAAGAGCCCTACAAAAAATTCATTTTCTCGAAAACTATAAATCGAATCCCGAATCCGAGAGCAGATTCGGATTCAGGAAAGATGCGGGCTCAATTCTACATAAAAAATGTTAAAATCGAAAACGATAAAGAATTCGCCATTTTTTACCGAGGGCGGTAGTGCAACTTTTGACCCCCGAAGAGTGCTACAAAAAATTCATTTTCTCGAAAACTATAAATCGAATCCCGAATCCGTGAGCAGATTCGGATTCAGTAAAGATGGGGGCTCAATTCTACATAAAAAATGTTAAAATCGAAAACGATAAAAAATTCGCCATTTTTTACCGAGGGCGGTAGTGCAACTTTTGACCCCCGAAGAGCCCTACAAAAAATTAATTTTCTCGAAAACTATAAATCGAATCCCGAATCCGAAAGCAGATTCGGATTCAGGAAAGATGCGGGCTCAATTCTACATAAAAAATGTTAAAATCGAAAACGATAAAAAATTCGCCATTTTTTACCGAGGGCGGTAGTGCAATTTTTGACCCCCGAAGAGCCCTACAAAAAATACATTTTCTCGAAAACTATAAATCGAATCCCGAATCCGTGAGCAGATTCGGATTCAGTAAAGATGGGGGCTCAATTCTACATAAAAAATGTTAAAATCGAAAACGATAAAAAATTCGCCATTTTTTACCGAGGGCGGTAGTGCAACTTTTGACCCCCGAAGAGCCCTACAAAAAATTCATTTTCTCGAAAACTATAAATCAAATCCCGAATCCGAAAGCAGATTCGGATTCAGGAAAGATGCGGGCTCAATTCTACATTAAAAATATTAAAATCGAAAACGATAAAAAATTCGCCATTTTTTACCGAGGGCGGTAGTGCAACTTTTGACCCCCGAAGAGCGCTACAAAAAATTCATTTTCTCGAAAACTTTAAATCAAATCCCGAATCCGAAAGCAGATTCGGATTCAGGAAAGATGTGGGCTCAATTCTACATTAAAAATATTAAAATCGAAAACGATAAAAAATTCGAAATTTTTTACCGAGGGCGGTAGTGCAACTTTTGAACCCCGAAGAGCCCTACAAAAAATTCATTTTCTCGAAAACTATAAATCGAATCCCGAATCCGTGAGCAGATTCGGATTCAGTAAAGATGGGGGCTCAATTCTACATTAAAAATATTAAAATCGACAACGATAAAAAATTCGCCATTTTTTACCGAGGGCGGTAGTACAACTTTTGACCCCCGAAGAGCCCTACAAAAAATTCATTTTCTCGAAAACTATAAATCGAATCCCGAATCCGAAAGCAGATTCGGATTCAGGAAAGATGCGGGCTCAATTCTACATAAAAAATGTTAAAATCGAAAACGATAAAAAATTCGCCATTTCTTACCGAGGGCGGTAGTGCAACTTTTGACCCCCGAACAGCGCCACGAAAAATTCATTTTCTCGAAAACTATAAATCAAATCCCGAATCCGAAAGCAGATTCGGATTCAGGTAGATGCGGGCTCAGTTCTACATCAAAAAAAATAATAAAATCGAAAACGATAAAAAATTCGCCATTTTTTACCGAGGGCGGTAGTGCGACTTTTGACCCCCGAAGAGCGCTACAAAAAATTCATTTCCTCGAAAACTATAAATCGAATCCCGAATCCGAGAGCAGATTCGGATTCAGGAAAGATGCGGGCTCAATTCTACATAAAAAATGTTAAAATCGAAAACGATAAAAAATTCCCCATTTTTTACCGAGGGCGGTAGTGTAACTTTTGACCCCGAAGAGCCCTACAAAAAATTCATTTTCTCGAAAACTATAAATCGAATCCCGAATCCGAAAGCAGATTCGGATTCAGGAAAGATGCGGGCTCAATTCTACATTAAAAATATTAAAATCGAAAACGATAAAAATTCGCCATTTTTTACCGAGGGTGGTAGTGCAACTTTTGACCCCCGAAGAGCCCTACAAAAAATTCATTTTCTCGAAAACTATAAATCGAATCCCGAATCCGTGAGCAGATTCGGATTCAGTAAAGATGGGGGCTCAATTCTACATTAAAAATATTAAAATCGAAAACGATAAAAAATTCGCCATTTTTTACCGAGGGCGGTAGTGCAACTTTTGACCCCCGAAGAGCCCTACAAAAAATTCATTTTCTCGAAAACTATAAATCGAATCCCGAATCCGAAAGCAGATTCGGATTCAGGAAAGATGCGGGCTCAATTCTACATAAAAAATGTTAAAATCGAAAACGATAAAAAATTCGCCATTTTTTACCGAGGGCGGTAGTGCAACTTTTGACCCCCGAAGAGCGCTACAAAAAATTCATTTTCTCGAAAACTATAAATCGAATCCCGAATCCGAGAGCAGATTCGGATTCAGGAAAGATGCGGGCTCAATTCTACATAAAAAATGTTAAAATCGAAAGCGATAAAAAATTCGCCATTTTTTACCGAGGGCGGTAGTGCAACTTTTGACCCCCGAAGAGCGCTACAAAAAATTCATTTTCTCGAAAACTATAAATCGAATCCCGAATCCGTGAGCAGATTCGGATTCAGTAAAGATGGGGGCTCAATTCTACATTAAAAATATTAAAATCGAAAACGATAAAAAATTCGCCATTTTTTACCGAGGGCGGTAGTGCAACTTTTGACCCCCGAAGAGCGCTACAAAAAATTCATTTTCTCGAAAACTATAAATCGAATCCCGAATCCGAAAGCAGATTCGGATTCAGGAAAGATGCGGGCTCAATTCTACATTAAAAATATTAAAATCGAAAACGATAAAAAATTCGCCATTTTTTACCGAGGGCGGTAGTGCAACTTTTGACCCCCGAAGAGCGCTACAAAAAATTCATTTTCTCGAAAACTATAAATCGAATCCCGAATCCGAGAGCAGATTCGGATTCAGGAAAGATGCGGGCTCAATTCTACATAAAAAATGTTAAAATCGAAAGCGATAAAAAATTCGCCATTTTTTACCGAGGGCGGTAGTGCAACTTTTGACCCCCGAAGAGCGCTACAAAAAATTCATTTTCTCGAAAACTATAAATCGAATCCCGAATCCGTGAGCAGATTCGGATTCAGTAAAGATGGGGGCTCAATTCTACATTAAAAATATTAAAATCGAAAACGATAAAAAATTCGCCATTTTTTACCGAGGGCGGTAGTGCAACTTTTGACCCCCGAAGAGCGCTACAAAAAATTCATTTTCTCGAAAACTATAAATCGAATCCCGAATCCGAGAGCAGATTCGGATTCAGGAAAGATGTGGGCTCAATTCTACATTAAAAATATTAAAATCGAAAACGATAAAAAATTCGCCATTTTTTACCGAGGGCGGTAGTGCAACTTTTGAACCCCGAAGAGCCCTACAAAAAATTCATTTTCTCGAAAACTATAAATCGAATCCCGAATCCGTGAGCAGATTCGGATTCAGTAAAGATGGGGGCTCAATTCTACATTAAAAATATTAAAATCGACAACGATAAAAAATTCGCCATCTTTTACCGAGGGCGGTAGTGCAACTTTTGACCCCCGAAGAGCCCTACAAAAAATTCATTTTCTCGAAAACTATAAATCGAATCCCGAATCCGAAAGCAGATTCGGATTCAGGAAAGATGGGGGCTCAATTCTACATAAAAAAAATTAAAATCGAAAACGATAAAAAATTCGCCATTTTTTACCTAGGGCGGCAGTGGAACTTTTGACCCCCGAAGAGCGCTACAAAAAATTCATTTTCTCGAAAACTATAAATCGAATCCCGAATCCGTGAGCAGATTCGGATTCAGTAAAGATGGGGGCTCAATTCTACATTAAAAATATTAAAATCGAAAACGATAAAAAATTCGCCATTTTTTACCGAGGGCGGTAGTGCAACTTTTGACCCCCGAAGAGCGCTACAAAAAATTCATTTTCTCGAAAACTATAAATCGAATCCCGAATCCGAAAGCAGATTCGGATTCAGGAAAGATGCGGGCTCAATTCTACATAAAAAATGTTAAAATCGAAAACGATAAAAAATTCGCCATTTTTTACCGAGGGCGGTAGTGCAACTTTTGACCCCCGAAGAGCCCTACAAAAAATTCATTTTCTCGAAAACTATAAATCGAATCCCGAATCCGAAAGCAGATTCGGATTCAGGAAAGATGGGGGCTCAATTCTACATAAAAAATGTTAAAATCGAAAACGATAAAAAATTCGCCATTTTTTACCGAGGGCGGTAGTGCAACTTTTGACCCCCGAAGAGCGCTACAAAAAATTCATTTTCTCGAAAACTATAAATCGAATCCCGAATCCGTGAGCAGATTCGGATTCAGTAAAGATGGGGGCTCAATTCTACATCAAAAATATTAAAATCGAAGACGATAAAAAATTCGCCATTTCTTACCGAGGGCGGTAGTGCAACTTTTGACCCCCGAACAGCGCCACGAAAAATTCATTTTCTCGAAAACTATAAATCAAATCCCGAATCCGAAAGCAGATTCGGATTCAGGTAGATGCGGGCTCAGTTCTACATCAAAAAAAATATTAAAATCGAAAACGATAAAAAATTCGCCATTTTTTACCGAGGGCGGTAGTGCGACTTTTGACCCCCGAAGAGCGCTACAAAAAATTCATTTTCTCGAAAACTATAAATCGAATCCCGAATCCGAGAGCAGATTCGGATTCAGGAAAGATGCGGGCTCAATTCTACATAAAAAATGTTAAAATCGAAAACGATAAAAAATTCGCCATTTTTTACTGAGGGCGGTAGTGCAACTTTTGACCCCCGAAGAGCCCTACAAAAAATTCATTTCCTCGAAAACTATAAATCGAATCCCGAATCCGTGAGCAGATTCGGATTCAGTAAAGATGGGGGCTCAATTCTACATTAAAAATATTAAAATCGAAAACGATAAAAAATTCGCCATTTTTTACCGAGGGCGGTAGTGCAACTTTTGACCCCCGAAGAGCGCTACAAAAAATTCATTTTCTCGAAAACTATAAATCGAATCCTGAATCCGAGAGCAGATTCGGATTCAGGAAAGATGTGGGCTCAATTCTACATTAAAAATATTAAAATCGAAAACGATAAAAAATTCGCCATTTTTTACCGAGGGCGGTAGTGCAACTTTTGAACCCCGAAGAGCCCTACAAAAAATTCATTTTCTCGAAAACTATAAATCGAATCCCGAATCCGTGAGCAGATTCGGATTCAGTAAAGATGGGGGCTCAATTCTACATTAAAAATATTAAAATCGACAACGATAAAAAATTCGCCATCTTTTACCGAGGGCGGTAGTGCAACTTTTGACCCCCGAAGAGCGCTACAAAAAATTCATTTTCTCGAAAACTATAAATCGAATCCCGAATCCGAAAGCAGATTCGGATTCAGGAAAGATGGGGGCTCAATTCTACATAAAAAATATTAAAATCGAAAACGATAAAAAATTCGCCATTTTTTACCTAGGGCGGCAGTGGAACTTTTGACCCCCGAAGAGCGCTACAAAAAATTCACTTTCTCGAAAACTATAAATCGAATCCCGAATCCGAAAGCAGATTCGGATTCAGGAAAGATGCGGGCTCAATTCTACATAAAAAATGTTAAAATCGAAAACGATAAAAAATTCGCCATTTTTTACCGAGGGCGGTAGTGCAACTTTTGACCCCCGAAGAGCGCTACAAAAAATTCATTTTCTCGAAAACTATAAATCGAATCCCGAATCCGTGAGCAGATTCGGATTCAGTAAAGATGGGGGCTCAATTCTACATTAAAAATATTAAAATCGAAAACGATAAAAAATTCGCCATTTTTTACCGAGGGCGGTAGTGCAACTTTTGACCCCCGAAGAGCGCTACAAAAAATTCGAATCCCGAATCCGTGAGCAGATTCGGATTCAGTAAAGATGGGGGCTCAATTCTACATAAAAAATGTTAAAATCGAAAACGATAAAAAATTCGCCATTTTTTACCGAGGGCGGTAGTGCAACTTTTGACCCCCGAAGAGCCCTACAAAAAATTCATTTTCTCGAAAACTATAAATCGAATCCCGAATCCGAAAGCAGATTCGGATTCAGGAAAGTTGCGGGCTCAATTCTACATAAAAATGTTAAAATCGAAAACGATAAAAAATTCGCCATTTTTTACCGAGGGCGGTAGTGCAACTTTTGACCCCCGAAGAGCGCTACAAAAAATTCATTTTCTCGAAAACTATAAATCGAATCCCGAATCCGTGAGCAGATTCGGATTCAGTAAAGATGGGGGCTCAATTCTACATAAATAATGTTAAAATCGAAAACGATAAAAAATTCGCCATTTTTTACCGAGGGCGGTAGTGCAACTTTTGACCCCCGAAGAGGCCTACAAAAAATTCATTTTCTCGAAAACTATAAATCGAATCCCGAATCCGAAAGCAGATTCGGATTCAGGAAAGATGCGGGCTCAATTCTACATAAAAAATTTTAAAATCGAAAACGATAAAATATTCGCCATTTTTTACCGAGGGCGGTAGTGCAACTTTTGACCCCCGAAGAGCGCTACAAAAAATTCGAATCCCGAATCCGTGAGCAGATTCGGATTCAGTAAAGATGGGGGCTCAATTCTACATAAAAAATGTTAAAATCGAAAACGATAAAAAATTCGTCATTTTTTACCGAGGGCGGTAGTGCAACTTTTGACCCCCGAAGAGCCCTACAAAAAATTCATTTTCTCGAAAACTATAAATCGAATCCCGAATCCGAAAGCAGATTCGGATTCAGGAAAGATGGGGGCTCAATTCTACATAAAAAATGTTAAAATCGAAAACGATAAAAAATTCGTCATTTTTTACCGAGGGCGGTAGTGCAACTTTTGCCCCCGAAGAGCCCTACAAAAAATTCATTTTCTCGAAAACTATAAATCGAATCCCGAATCCGAAAGCAGATTCGGATTCAGGAAAGATGCGGGCTCAATTCTACATAAAAAATGTTAAAATCGAAAACGATAAAAAATTCGCCATTTTTTTACCGAGGGCGGTAGTGCAACTTTTGACCCCCGAAGAGCGCTACAAAAAATTCATTTTCTCGAAAACTATAAATCGAATCCCGAATCCGTGAGCAGATTCGGATTCAGTAAAGATGGGGGCTCAATTCTACATAAAAAATGTTAAAATCGAAAACGATAAAAAATTCGCCATTTTTTACCGAGGGCGGTAGTGCAACTTTTGACCCCCGAAGAGCGCTACAAAAAATTCATTTTCTCGAAAACTATAAATCGAATCCCGAATCCGAAAGCAGATTCGGATTCAGGAAAGATGCGGGCTCAATTCTACATAAAAAATCATAAAATCGAAAACGATAAAAAATTCGCCATTTTTTACCGAGGGCGGTAGTGCAACTTTTGACCCCCGAAGAGCCCTACAAAAAATTCATTTTCTCGAAAACTATAAATCGAATCCCGAATCCGAAAGCAGATTCGGATTCAGGAAAGATGCGGGCTCAGTTCTACATAAAAAATATTAAAATCGAAAACGATAAAAAATTCGCCATTTTTTACCGAGGGCGGTAGTGCAACTTTTGACCCCCGAAGAGCCCTACAAAAAATTCATTTTCTCGAAAACTATAAATCGAATCCCGAATCCGAAAGCAGATTCGGATTCAGGAAAGATGCGGGCTCAATTCTACATTAAAAATATTAAAATCGAAAACGATAAAAAATTCGCCATTTTTTACCGAGGGCGGTAGTGCAACTTTTGACCCCCGAAGAGCCCTACAAAAAATTCATTTTCTCGAAAACTATAAATCGAATCACGAATCCGAAAGCATATTCGGATTCAGGAAAGATGCGGGCTCAATTCTACATAAAAAATGTTAAAATCGAAAACGATAAAAAATTCGCCATTTTTTACCGAGGGCGGTAGTGCAACTTTTGACCCCCGAAGAGCGCTACAAAAAATTCATTTTCTCGAAAACTATAAATCGAATCCCGAATCCGAAAGCAGATTCGGATTCAGGAAAGATGCGGGCTCAATTCTACATAAAAAATATTAAAATCGAAAACGATAAAAAATTCGCCATTTTTTACCGAGGGCGGTAGTGCACCTTTTGACCCCCGAAGAGCCCTACAAAAAATTCATTTTCTCGAAAACTATAAATCGAATCCCGAATCCGTGAGCAGATTCGGATTCAGTAAAGATGGGGGCTCAATTCTACATTAAAAATATTAAAATCGAAAACGATAAAAAATTCGCCATTTTTTACCGAGGGCGGTAGTGCAACTTTTGACCCCCGAAGAGCCCTACAAAAAATTCATTTTCTCGAAAACTATAAATCGAATCCCGAATCCGAAAGCAGATTCGGATTCAGGAAAGATGCGGGCTCGATTCTACATAAAAAATGTTAAAATCGAAAACGATAAAAAATTCGCCATTTTTTACCGAGGGCGGTAGTGCAACTTTTGACCCCCGAAGAGCCCTACAAAAAATTCATTTTCTCGAAAACTATAAATCGAATCCCGAATCCGAAAGCAGATTCGGATTCAGGAAAGATGCGGGCTCAATTCTACATTAAAAATATTAAAATCGAAAACGATAAAAAATTCGCCATTTTTTACCGAGGGCGGTAGTGCAACTTTTGACCCCCGAAGAGCCCTACAAAAAATTCATTTTCTCGAAAACTATAAATCGAATCCCGAATCCGAAAGCAGATTCGGATTCAGGAAAGATGCGGGCTCAATTCTACATTAAAAATATTAAAATCGAAAACGATAAAAAATTCGCCATTTTTTACCGAGGGCGGTAGTGCAACTTTTGACCCCCGAAGAGCCCTACAAAAAATTAATTTTCTCGAAAACTATAAATCGAATCCCGAATCCGAAAGCAGATTCGGATTCAGGAAAGATGCAGGCTCAATTCTACATAAAAAATGTTAAAATCGAAAACGATAAAAAATTCGCCATTTTTTACCGAGGGCGGTAGTGCAACTTTTAACCCCCGAAGAGCGCTACAAAAAATTCATTTTCTCGAAAACTATAAATCGAATCCCGAATCCGTGAGCAGATTCGGATTCAGTAAAGATGGGGGCTTAATTCTACATTAAAAATATGAAAAATCGAAAACGATAGAAAATTCGCCATTTTTTACCGAGGGCGGTAGTGCAACTTTTGACCCCCGAAGAGCCCTACAAAAAATTCATTTTCTCGAAAACTATAAATCGAATCCCGAATCCGTGAGCAGATTCGGATTCAGTGAAGATGCGGGCTCAATTCTACATAAAAAATGTTAAAATCGAAAACGATAAAAAATTCGCCATTTTTTACCGAGGGCGGTAGTGCAACTTTTGACCCCCGAAGAGCCCTACAAAAAATTCATTTTCTCGAAAACTATAAATCGAATCCCGAATCCGTGAGCAGATTCGGATTCAGGAAAGATGCGGGCTCAATTCTACATAAAAAATGTTAAAATCGAAAACGATAAAAAATTCGCCATTTTTTACCGAGGGCGGTAGTGCAACTTTTGACCCCCGAAGAGCGCTACAAAAAATTCATTTTCTCGAAAACTATAAATCGAATCCGGAATCCGTGAGCAGATTCGGATTCAGTAAAGATGGGGGCTCAATTCTACATAAAAAATGTTAAAATCGAAAACGATAAAAAATTCGCCATTTTTTACCGAGGGCGGTAGTGCAACTTTTGACCCCCGAAGAGCCCTACAAAAAATTCATTTTCTCGAAAACTATAAATCGAATCCCGAAACCGAAAGCAGATTCGGATTCAGGAAAGATGCGGGCTCAATTCTACATAAAAAATGTTAAAATCGAAAACGATAAAAAATTCGCCATTTTTTACCGAGGGCGGTAGTGCAACTTTTGACCCCCGAAGAGCCCTACAAAAAATTCATTTTCTCGAAAACTATAAATCGAATCCGGAATCCGAAAGCAGATTCGGATTCAGGAAAGATGCGGGCTCAATTCTACATAAAAAATGTTAAAATCGAAAACGATAAAAAATTCGCCATTTTTTACCGAGGGCGGTAGTGCAACTTTTGACCCCCGAAGAGCCCTACAAAAAATTCATTTTCTCGAAAACTATAAATCGAATCCGGAATCCGAAAGCAGATTCGGATTCAGGAAAGATGCGGGCTCAATTCTACATAAAAAATGTTAAAATCGAAAACGATAAAAAATTCGCCATTTTTTACCGAGGCCGGTAGTGCAACTTTTGACCCCCGAAGAGCCCTACAAAAAATTCATTTTCTCGAAAACTATAAATCGAATCCCGAATCCGTGAGCAGATTCGGATTCAGTAAAGATGGGGGCTCAATTCTACATTAAAAATATTAAAATCGAAAACGATAAAAAATTCGCCATTTTTTACCGAGGGCGGTAGTGCAACTTTTGACCCCCGAAGAGCGCTACAAAAAATTCATTTTCTCGAAAACTATAAATCGAATCCCGAATCCGAAAGGAGATTCGGATTCAGGAAAGATGCGGGCTCAATTCTACATAAAAAAATGTTAAAATCGAAAACGATAAAAAATTCGCCATTTTTTACCGAGGGCAGTAGTGCAACTTTTGACCCCCGAAGAGCCCTACAAAAAATTCATTTTCTCGAAAACTATAAATCGAATCCCGAATCCGTGAGCAGATTCGGATTCAGGAAAGATGCGGGCTCAATTCTACATAAAAAATATTAAAATCGAAAACGATAAAAAATTCGCCATTTTTTACCGAGGGCAGTAGTACAACTTTTGACCCCCGAAGAGCCCTACAAAAAATTCATTTTCTCGAAAACTATAAATCGAATCCCGAATCCGAAAGCAGATTCGGATTCAGGAAAGATGCGGGCTCAATTCTACATAAAAAATGTTAAAATCGAAAACGATAAAAAATTCGCCATTTTTTACCGAGGGCGGTAGTGCAACTTTTGACCCCCGAAGAGCGCTACAAAAAATTCATTTTCTCGAAAACTATAAATCGAATCCCGAATCCGTGAGCAGATTCGGATTCAGTAAAGATGCGGGCTCAATTCTACATAAAAAATGTTAAAATCGAAAACGATAAAAAATTCGCCATTTTTTACGGAGGGCGGTAGTGCAACTTTTGACCCCCGAAGAGCCCTACAAAAAATTCATTTTCTCGAAAACTATAAATCGAATCCCGAATCCGTGAGCAGATTCGGATTCAGTAAAGATGGGGGCTCAATTCTACATAAAAAATGTTAAAATCGAAAACGATAAAAAATTCGCCATTTTTTACCGAGGGCGGTAGTGCAACTTTTGACCCCCGAAGAGCCCTACAAAAAATTCATTTTCTCGAAAACTATAAATCGAATCCCGAATCCGTGAGCAGATTCGGATTCAGTAAAAATGGTTGCTCAATTCTACATAAAAAATATTAAAATCGAAAACGATAAAAAAATCGCCATTTTTTACCGAGGGCGGTAGTGCAACTTTTGACCCCCGAAGAGCCCTACAAAAAATTCATTTTCTCGAAAACTATAAATCGAATCCCGAATCCGTGAGCAGATTCGGATTCAGTGAAGATGCGGGCTCAATTCTACATAAAAAATGTTAAAATCGAAAACGATAAAAAATTCGCCATTTTTTACCGAGGGCGGTAGTGCAACTTTTGACCCCCGAAGAGCCCTACAAAAAATTCATTTTCTCGAAAACTATAAATCGAATCCCGAATCCGTGAGCAGATTCGGATTCAGTAAAGATGGGGGCTCAATTCTACATTAAAAATATTAAAATCGAAAACGATAAAAAATTCGCCATTTTTTACCGAGGGCGGTAGTGCAACTTTTGACCCCCGAAGAGCCCTACAAAAAATTCATTTTCTCGAAAACTATAAATCGAATCCCGAATCCGAAAGCAGATTCGGATTCAGGAAAGATGCGGGCTCAATTCTACATAAAAAATGTTAAAATCGAAAACGATAAAAAATTCGCCATTTTTTACCGAGGGCGGTAGTGCAACTTTTGACCCCCGAAGAGCCCTACAAAAAATTCATTTTCTCGAAAACTATAAATCGAATCCCGAATCCGAAAGCAGATTCGGATTCAGGAAAGATGGGGGCTCAATTCTACATTAAAAATATTAAAATCGAAAACGATAAAAAATTCGCCATTTTTTACCGAGGGCGGTAATGCAACTTTTGACCCCCGAAGAGCGCTACAAAAAATTCATTTTCTCGAAAACTATGAATCGAATCCCGAATCCGTGAGCAGATTCGGATTCAGTAAAGATGGGGGCTCAATTCTACATTAAAAATATTAAAATCGAAAACGATAAAAAATTCGCCATTTTTTACCGAGGGCGGTAGTGCAACTTTTGACCCCCGAAGAGCCCTAAAAAAAATTCATTTTCTCGAAAACTATAAATCAAATCCCGAATCCGAAAGCAGATTCGGATTCAGGAAAGATGGGGGCTCAATTCTACATAAAAAATATTAAAATCGAAAACGATAAAAAATTCGCCATTTTTTACCTAGGGCGGCAGTGGAACTTTTGACCCCCGAAGAGCGCTACAAAAAATTCATTTTCTCGAAAACTATAAATCGAATCCCGAATCCGTGAGCAGATTCGGATTCAGTAAAGATGGGGGATCAATTCTACATTAAAAATATTAAAATCGAAAACGATAAAAAATTCGCCATTTTTTACTGAGGTCGGTAGTGCAACTTTTGACCCCCGAAGAGCGCTACAAAAAATTCATTTTCTCGAAAACTATAAATCGAATCCCGAATCCGAAAGCAGATTCGGATTCAGGAAAGATGGGGGCTCAATTCTACATAAAAAATGTTAAAATCGAAAACGATAAAAAATTCGCCATTTTTTACCGAGGGCGGTAGTGCAACTTTTGACCCCCGAAGAGCCCTACAAAAAATTCATTTTCTCGAAAACTATAAATCGAATCCCGAACCCGAAAGCAGATTCGGATTCACGAAAGATGCGGGCTCAATTCTACATAAAAAATGTTAAAATCGAAAACGATAAAAAATTCGCCATTTTTTACCGAGGGCGGTAGTGCAACTTTTGACCCCCGAAGAGCTCTACAAAAAATTCATTTTCTCGAAAACTATAAATCGAATCCCGAATCCGAAAGCAGATTCGGATTCAGGAAAGATGCGGGCTCAATTCTACATTAAAAATATTAAAATCGAAAACGATAAAAAATTCGCCATTTTTTACCGAGTTCGGTAGTGCAACTTTTGACCCCCGAAGAGCCCTACAAAAAATTCATTTTCTCGAAAACTATAAATCGAATCCCGAATCCGAAAGCAGATTCGGATTCAGGAAAGATGCGGGCTCAATTCTACATAAAAAATGTTAAAATCGAAAACGATAAAAAATTCGCCATTTTTTACCGAGGGCGGTAGTGCAACTTTTGACCCCCGAAGAGCGCTACAAAAAATTCATTTTCTCGAAAACTATAAATCGAATCCCGAATCCGTGAGCAGATTCGGATTCAGTAAAGATGGGGGCTCAATTCTACATCAAAAATATTAAAATCGAAGACGATAAAAAATTCGCCCTTTCTTACCGAGGGCGGTAGTGCAACTTTTGACCCCCGAACAGCGCCACGAAAAATTCATTTTCTCGAAAACTATAAATCAAATCCCGAATCCGAAAGCAGATTCGGATTCAGGTAGATGCGGGCTCAGTTCTACATCAAAAAAAATATTGAAATCGAAAACGATAAAAAATTCGCCATTTTTTACCGAGGGCGGTAGTGCGACTTTTGACCCCCGAAGAGCGCTACAAAAAATTCATTTTCTCGAAAACTATAAATCGAATCCCGAATCCGAGAGCAGATTCGGATTCAGGAAAGATGCGGGCTCAATTCTACATAAAAAATGTTAAAATCGAAAACGATAAAAAATTCGCCATTTTTTACCGAGGGCGGTAGTGCAACTTTTGACCCCCGAAGAGCGCTACAAAAAATTCATTTTCTCGAAAACTATAAATCGAATCCCGAATCCGTGAGCAGATTCGGATTCAGTAAAGATGGGGGCTCAATTCTACATTAAAAATATTAAAATCGAAAACGATAAAAAATTCGCCATTTTTTACCGAGGGCGGTAGTGCAACTTTTGACCCCCGAAGAGCCCTACAAAAAATTCATTTTCTCGAAAACTATAAATCAAATCCCGAATCCGAAAGCAGATTCGGATTCAGGAAAGATGTGGGCTCAATTCTACATTAAAAATATTAAAATCGAAAACGATAAAAAATTCGCCATTTTTTACCGAGGGCGGTAGTGCAACTTTTGACCCCCGAAGAGCGCTACAAAAAATTCATTTTCTCGAAAACTATAAATCAAATCCCGAATCCGAAAGCAGATTCGGATTCAGGAAAGATGGGGGCTCAATTCTACATTAAAAATATTAAAATCGAAAACGATAAAAAATTCGCCATTTTTTACTGAGGGCGGTAGTGCAACTTTTGAACCCCGAAGAGCCCTACAAAAAATTCATTTTCTCGAAAACTATAAATCGAATCCCGAATCCGTGAGCAGATTCGGATTCAGTAAAGATGGGGGCTCAATTCTACATTAAAAATATTTAAATCGAAAACGATAAAAAATTCGCCATTTTTTACCGAGGGCGGTAGTGCAACTTTTGACCCCCGAAGAGCCCTACAAAAAATTCATTTTCTCGAAAACTATAAATCGAATCCCGAATCCGAAAGCAGATTCGGATTCAGGTAGATGCGGGCTCAGTTTTACATCAAAAAAAATATTAAAATCGAAAACGATAAAAAATTCGCCATTTTTTACCGAGGGCGGTAGTGCGACTTTTGACCCCCGAAGAGCGCTACAAAAAATTCATTTTCTCGAAAACTATAAATCGAATCCCGAATCCGAGAGCAGATTCGGATTCAGGAAAGATGCGGGCTCAATTCTACAAAAAAAATTTTAAAATCGAAAACGATAAAAAATTCGCCATTTTTTACCGAGGGCGGTAGTGCAACTTTTGACCCCCGAAGAGCCCTACAAAAAATTCATTTTCTCGAAAACTATAAATCAAATCCCGAATCCGAAAGCAGATTCGGATTCAGGAAAGATGCGGGCTCAATTCTACATTAAAAATATTAAAATCGAAAACGATAAAAAATTCGCCATTTTTTACCGAGGGCGGTAGTGCAACTTTTGACCCCCGAAGAGCGCTACAAAAAATTCATTTTCTCGAAAACTATAAATCAAATCCCGGATCCGTAAGCAGATTCGGATTCAGGAAAGGTGCGGGCTCAGTTCTACATCATTAAAAATATTAAAATCGAAAACGATAAAAAATTCGCCATTTTTTTCTCGAAAACTATAAATCGAATCCCGAATCCGTGAGCAGATTCGGATTCAGTAAAGATGGGGGCTCAATTCTACATTAAAAATATTAAAATCAAAAACGATAAAAAATTCGCCATTTTTTACCGAGGGCGGTAGTGCAACTTTTGACCCCCGAAGAGCCCTACAAAAAATTCATTTTCTCGAAAACTATAAATCAAATCCCGAATCCGAAAGCAGATTCGGATTCAGGAAAGATGCGGGCTCAATTCTACATTAAAAATATTAAAATCGAAAACGATAAAAAATTCGCCATTTTTTACCGAGGGCGGTAGTGCAACTTTTGAACCCCGAAGAGCCCTACAAAAAATTCATTTTCTCGAAAACTATAAATCGAATCCCGAATCCGTGAGCAGATTCGGATTCAGTAAAGATGGGGGCTCAATTCTACATTAAAAATATTAAAATCGAAAACGATAAAAAATTCGCCATTTTTTACCGAGGCCGGTAGTGCAACTTTTGACCCCCGAAGAGCGCTACAAAAAATTCATTTTCTCGAAAACTATAAATCGAATCCCGAATCCGAAAGCAGATTCGGATTCAGGTAGATGCGGGCTCAGTTCTACATCAAAAAAAATATTAAAATCGAAAACGATAAAAAATTCGCAATTTTTTACCGAGGGCGGTAGTGCGACTTTTGACCCCCGAAGAGCGCTACAAAAAATTCATTTTCTCGAAAACTATAAATCGAATCCCGAATCCGAGAGCAGATTCGGATTCAGGAAAGATGCGGGCTCAATTCTACATAAAAAATTTTAAAATCGAAAACGATAAAAAATTCGCCATTTTTTACCGAGGGCGGTAGTGCAACTTTTGACCCCCGAAGAGCCCTACAAAAAATTCATTTTCTCGAAAACTATAAATCAAATCCCGAATCCGAAAGCAGATTCGGATTCAGGAAAGATGCGGGCTCAATTCTACATTAAAAATATTAAAATCGAAAACGATAAAAAATTCGCCATTTTTTACCGAGGGCGGTAGTGCAACTTTTGACCCCCGAAGAGCGCTACAAAAAATTCATTTTCTCGAAAACTATAAATCAAATCCCGAATCCGAAAGCAGATTCGGATTCAGGAAAGATGTGGGCTCAATTCTACATTAAAAATATTAAAATCGAAAACGATAAAAAATTCGCCATTTTTTACCGAGGGCGGTAGTGCAACTTTTGAACCCCGAAGAGCCCTACAAAAAATTCATTTTCTCGAAAACTATAAATCAAATCCCGAATCCGAAAGCAGATTCGGATTCAGGAAAGATGTGGGCTCAATTCTACATTAAAAATATTAAAATCGAAAACGATAAAAAATTCGCCATTTTTTACCGAGGGCGGTAGTGCAACTTTTGACCCCCGAAGAGCGCTACAAAAAATTCATTTTCTCGAAAACTATAAATCGAATCCCGAATCCGAAAGCAGATTCGGATTCAGGTAGATGCGGGCTCAGTTCTACATCAAAAAAAATATTAAAATCGAAAACGATAAAAAATTCGCCATTTTTTACCGAGGGCGGTAGTGCAACTTTTGACCCCCGAAGAGCGCTACAAAAAATTCATTTTCTCGAAAACTATAAATCGAATCTCGAATCCGTGAGCAGATTCGGATTCAGTAAAGATGGGGGCTCAATTCTACATTAAAAATATTAAAATCGAAAACGATAAAAAATTCGCCATTTTTTACCGAGGGCGGTAGTGCAACTTTTGACCCCCGAAGAGCCCTACAAAAAATTCATTTTCTCGAAAACTATAAATCGAATCCCGAATCCGAAAGCAGATTCGGATTCAGGTAGATGCGGGCTCAGTTCTACATCAAAAAAAATATTAAAATCGAAAACGATAAAAAATTCGCAATTTTTTACCGAGGGCGGTAGTGCGACTTTTGACCCCCGAAGAGCGCTACAAAAAATTCATTTTCTCGAAAACTATAAATCGAATCCCGAATCCGAGAGCAGATTCGGATTCAGGAAAGATGCGGGCTCAATTCTACATAAAAAATTTTAAAATCGAAAACGATAAAAAATTCGCCATTTTTTACCGAGGGCGGTAGTGCAACTTTTGACCCCCGAAGAGCCCTACAAAAAATTCATTTTCTCGAAAACTATAAATCAAATCCCGAATCCGAAAGCAGATTCGGATTCAGGAAAGATGCGGGCTCAATTCTACATTAAAAATATTAAAATCGAAAACGATAAAAAATTCGCAATTTTTTACCGAGGGCGGTAGTGCGACTTTTGACCCCCGAAGAGCGCTACAAAAAATTCATTTTCTCGAAAACTATAAATCAAATCCCGAATCCGAAAGCAGATTCGGATTCAGGAAAGATGCGGGCTCAATTCTACATTAAAAATATTAAAATCGAAAACGATAAAAAATTCGCCATTTTTTACCGAGGGCGGTAGTGCAACTTTTGACCCCCGAAGAGTGCTACAAAAAATTCATTTTCTCGAAAACTATAAATCAAATCCCGAATCCGAAAGCAGATTCGGATTCAGGAAAGATGTGGGCTCAATTCTACATTAAAAATATTAAAATCGAAAACGATAAAAAATTCGCCATTTTTTACCGAGGGCGGTAGTGCAACTTTTGAACCCCGAAGAGCCCTACAAAAAATTCATTTTCTCGAAAACTATAAATCGAATCCCGAATCCGTGAGCAGATTCGGATTCAGTAAAGATGGGGGCTCAATTCTACATTAAAAATATTAAAATCGAAAACGATAAAAAATTCGCCATTTTTTACTGAGGGCGGTAGTGCAACTTTTGACCCCCGAAGAGCGCTACAAAAAATTCATTTTCTCGAAAACTATAAATCGAATCCCGAATCCGAAAGCAGATTCGGATTCAGGAAAGATGGGGGCTCAATTCTACATACAAAATGTTAAAATCGAAAACGATAAAAAATTCGCCATTTTTTACCGAGGGCGGTAGTGCAACTTTTGACCCCCGAAGAGCCCTACAAAAAATTCATTTTCTCGAAAACTATAAATCGAATCCCGAATCCGAAAGCAGATTCGGATTCAGGAAAGATGCGGGCTCAATTCTACATAAAAAATGTTAAAATCGAAAACGATAAAAAATTCGCCATTTTTTACCGAGGGCGGTAGTGCAACTTTTGACCCCCGAACAGCCCTACAAAAAATTCATTTTCTCGAAAACTATAAATCGAATCCCGAATCCGAAAGCAGATTCGGATTCAGGACAGATGCGGGCTCAATTCTACATAAAAAATGTTAAAATCGAAAACGATAAAAAATTCGCCATTTTTTACCGAGGGCGGTAGTGCAACTTTTGACCCCCGAAGAGCGCTACAAAAAATTCATTTTCTCGAAAACTATAAATCGAATCCCGAATCCGAAAGCAGATTCGGATTCAGGAAAGATGCGGGCTCAATTCTACATAAAAAATGTTAAAATCGAAAACGATAAAAAATTCGCCATTTTTTACCGAGGGCGGTAGTGCAACTTTTGACCCCCGAACAGCGCCACGAAAAATTCATTTTCTCGAAAACTATAAATCGAATCCCGAATCCGAAAGCAGATTCGGATTCAGGAAAGATGGGGGCTCAATTCTACATTAAAAATATTAAAATCGAAAACGATAAAAAATTCGCCATTTTTTACCGAGGGCGGTAGTGCAACTTTTGACCCCCGAAGAGCGCTACAAAAAATTCATTTTCTCGAAAACTATAAATTAAATCCCGAATCCGAAAGCAGATTCGGATTCAGGAAAGATGTGGGCTCAATTCTACATTAAAAATATTAAAATCGAAAACGATAAAAAATTCGCCATTTTTTACCGAGGGCGGTAGTGCAACTTTTGAACCCCGAAGAGCCCTACAAAAAATTCATTTTCTCGAAAACTATAAATCGAATCCCGAATCCGTGAGCAGATTCGGATTCAGTAAAGATGGGGGCTCAATTCTACATTAAAAATATTAAAATCGAAAACGATAAAAAATTCGCCATTTTTTACTGAGGGCGGTAGTGCAACTTTTGACCCCCGAAGAGCGCTACAAAAAATTCATTTTCTCGAAAACTATAAATCGAATCCCGAATCCGAAAGCAGATTCGGATTCAGGAAAGATGGGGGCTCAATTCTACATTAAAAATATTAAAATCGAAAACGATAAAAAATTCGCCATTTTTTACCGAGGGCGGTAGTGCAACTTTTGAACCCCGAAGAGCCCTACAAAAAATTCATTTTCTCGAAAACTATAAATCGAATCCCGAATCCGTGAGCAGATTCGGATTCAGTAAAGATGGGGGCTCAATTCTACATTAAAAATATTAAAATCGAAAACGATAAAAAATTCGCCATTTTTTACTGAGGGCGGTAGTGCAACTTTTGACCCCCGAAGAGCGCTACAAAAAATTCATTTTCTCGAAAACTATAAATCGAATCCCGAATCCGAAAGCAGATTCGGATTCAGGAAAGATGGGGGCTCAATTCTACATACAAAATGTTAAAATCGAAAACGATAAAAAATTCGCCATTTTTTACCGAGGGCGGTAGTGCAACTTTTGACCCCCGAAGAGCGCTACAAAAAATTCATTTTCTCGAAAACTATAAATCAAATCCCGAATCCGAAAGCAGATTCGGATTCAGGAAAGATGTGGGCTCAATTCTACATTAAAAATATTAAAATCGAAAACGATAAAAAATTCGCCATTTTCTACCGAGGGCGGTAGTGCAACTTTTGAACCCCGAAGAGCCCTACAAAAAATTCATTTTCTCGAAAACTATAAATCGAATCCCGAATCCGTGAGCAGATTCGGATTCAGTAAAGATGGGGGCTCAATTCTACATTAAAAATATTAAAATCGAAAACGATAAAAAATTCGCCATTTTTTACTGAGGGCGGTAGTGCAACTTTTGACCCCCGAAGAGCGCTACAAAAAATTCATTTTCTCGAAAACTATAAATCGAATCCCGAATCCGAAAGCAGATTCGGATTCAGGAAAGATGGGGGCTCAATTCTACATACAAAATGTTAAAATCGAAAACGATAAAAAATTCGCCATTTTTTACCGAGGGCGGTAGTGCAACTTTTGACCCCCGAAGAGCCCTACAAAAAATTCATTTTCTCGAAAACTATAAATCGAATCCCGAATCCGAAAGCAGATTCGGATTCAGGAAAGATGCGGGCTCAATTCTACATAAAAAATGTTAAAATCGAAAACGATAAAAATTTCGCCATTTTTTACCGAGGGCGGTAGTGCAACTTTTGACCCCCGAACAGCCCTACAAAAAATTCATTTTCTCGAAAACTATAAATCGAATCCCGAATCCGAAAGCAGATTCGGATTCAGGACAGATGCGGGCTCAATTCTACATAAAAAATGTTAAAATCGAAAACGATAAAAAATTCGCCATTTTTTACCGAGGGCGGTAGTGCAACTTTTGACCCCCGAAGAGCGCTACAAAAAATTCATTTTCTCGAAAACTATAAATCGAATCCCGAATCCGAAAGCAGATTCGGATTCAGGAAAGATGCGGGCTCAATTCTACATAAAAAATGTTAAAATCGAAAACGATAAAAAATTCGCCATTTTTTACCGAGGGCGGTAGTGCAACTTTTGACCCCCGAACAGCGCCACGAAAAATTCATTTTCTCGAAAACTATAAATCAAATCCCGAATCCGAAAGCAGATTCGGATTCAGGTAGATGCGGGCTCAGTTCTACATCAAAAAAAATATTAAAATCGAAAACGATAAAAAATTCGCCATTTTTTACCGAGGGCGGTAGTGCGACTTTTGACCCCCGAAGAGCGCTACAAAAAATTCATTTTCTCGAAAACTATAAATCGAATCCCGAATCCGAAAGCAGATTCGGATTCAGGAAAGATGCGGGCTCAATTCTACATAAAAAATATTAAAATCGGAAATGATAAAAAATTCGCTATTTTTTACCGAGGGCTGTAATCCAACTTTTGACCCCCGAAGAGCCCTACAAAAAATTAATTTTCTCGAAAACTATAAATCGACTCCCGAAGCCGAAAGCAGATTCGGAATCAGGAAAGATGCGGGCTCAATTCGGCATAAAAAAATATTAAAATCGGAAATGATAAAAAACTCGCTATTTCTTACCGAAAGCGGTAGTGCAACTTTTGACCCCCGAAGAGCGCTACAAAAAAGTAATTTTCTCGAAAACTATAAATCGAATCCCGAATCCGAAAGCAGATTCGGATTCAGTAAAGGTGCGGGCTCAATTCTACATCAAAAAATATGAAAATCGAAAACGATAAAAAATTCGCCATTTTTTACCGAGGACGGTAGTGCAACTTTTGACCCCCGAAGAGCATAACAATTTGCCGTAGTCATTTGCCACTCGAAGACGGAAGAGCAAAGCCTCACTAAATTTTGTTGACTTAGCTTCAAAGGATTTCTTTCTGATATTTTAACAGCGTATGTTATGATCAAGCAACAGAGCTTCTGAGGTTAATGCTTTCCACACAATCTGATCCCGCCAGAGGGTAGGGGCAGAAATGGTCAGGAAGGAACAATTTCTCCATCCACAACAGGTGACAGTTTGGTGTGTTTTTGGGTTGGCGTTGTCATTAGGCAAAATTTTTTCAAAAAATATGCTGGTGCGAAGGTAATTATGCAAAGTGCTCTAAGAGCCTTCTCCCCTACCCCCGCGTTGAGATATCTAATTTTCATTATTTCACCCTAAGCTACCTTCGCCCTAAGATACTTTCCTAGCAATCTGACAAGTGCTCTAAGAGCCTTCTCTCCTACCGTCCGTAGGGAGGATCTCGCCTACCGTCCGCAGGGAGATATCCAATTTCTAGAACTTCGCCCTAAGAAACTTTCCTAGCAATCTGACAAAGTGCTCTAAGAGCCTTCTCTTATACCATCCGTAGGGAGGATCTCACCTACCGTCCGTAGGGAGATATCCAATTTTTAGAACTTCGCCCTAAGCTACCTTTACCCTAAGAAACCTTCCCAGCAATCTGACAAAGTGCTCTAAGAGCCCTCTCTCCTACCGTCCGTAGGGAGGATCTAACCTACCGTCCGTAGGGAGATATTCAATTTTTAGAACTTCGCCCTAACATAGTATCGCATTAAGAAATCTTCCTAACAATTGTGTAAAGTGCTCTTAGAGCCTTCTCACCTACCGTCCGTAGGGAGATATCCAATTTTTAGAACTTCACCCTAAGCTACCTTCGCCCTAAGAAACCTTCCTAGCAATCTGACAAAGTGCTCTAAGAGCCTTCTCTCCTACCGTCCGTAGGGAGGATCTAACCTGCCGTCCGTAGGGAGATATTCAATTTTTAGAACTTTGCCGTAACATAGTATCGCACTAAGAAACCTTCCTAAAAATCTGACAAAGTGCTCTAAGAGCCTTCTCTCCTACCGTCCGTAGGGAGGATCTCACCTACCGTCCGTAGGGAGACATCCAATTTTTAGAACTTCGCCCTAAGCTACCTTCGCCCTGAGAAACCTTCCTAGCAATCTGACAAAGTGCTCTAAGAGCCTTCTCTCCTACCGTCCGTAGGGAAGATCTCACCTACCGTCCGTAGGGAGATATCGAATTTTCAGTACGTCGCCCTAAGCTACCTTCGCCTTAAGAAACCTTCCTAGCAATCTGACAAAGTGCTCTAAGAGCCTTCTCTCCTACCGTCCGTAGGGAGGATCTCACCTACCGTCCGTAGGGAGATATCCAATTTTTAGAACTTCGCCCTAAGCTACCTTCACCCTAAGAAACCTTCCTAGCAATCTGACAAAGTGCTCTAAGAGCCTTCTCTCCTACCGTCCGTAGGGAGATATCCAATTTTAAGAACTTCGCCCTAAGCTACCTTCGCCCTAAGAAACCTTCCTAGCAATCTGACAAAGTGCTCTAAGAGCCTTCTCTCCTACCGTCCGTAGGGAGGTTCTCACCTACCGTCCGTAGGGAGATATCCAATTGTTAGAACTTCGCCCTAAGCTACCTTCGCCCTAAGAAACCTTCCTAGCAATCTGACAAAGTGCTCTAAGAGCCTTCTCTCCTACCGTCCGTAGGGCGGTTCTCACCTACCGTCCGTAGGGAGATATTCAATTTTTAGAACTTCGCCCTAAGCTACCTTCGCCCTAAGAAACCTTCCTAGCAATCTGACGAAGTGCTCTAAGAGCCTTCTCTCCTACCGTCCGTAGGGAGGTTCTCACCTACCGTCCGTAGGGAGATATTCAATTTTTAGAACTTCACCCTAAGCTACCTTCGCCCTAAGAAACCTTCCTAGCAATTTGACAAAGTGCTCTAAGAGCCTTCTCTCCTACCGTCCGTAGGGAGATATCGAATTTTCAGTACTGCGCCCTACGCTACCTTCGCCCTAAGAAACCTTCCTAGCAATCTGACAAAGTGCCTTCTCTCCTATCGTCCGTAGGGAGGATCTCACCTACCGTCCGTAGGGAGATATCGAATTTTCAGTACTTCGCCCTAAGCTACCTTCGCCCTAAGAAACCTTCCTAGCAATCTGACAAAGTGCTCTAAGAGCCTTCTCTCCTACCGTCCGTAGGGAGGATCTCACCTACCGTCCGTAGGGAGATATCCAATTTTTAGAACTTCGCCCTAAGCTACCTTCGCCCTAAGAAACCTTCCTAGCAATCTGACAAAGTGCTCTAAGAGCCTTCTCTCCTACCGTCCGTAAGGAGGATCTCACCTATCGAGATATCGAATTTTCAGTACTTCGAACTTCGCCCTTCGCTACCTTCGCCTTAAGAAACCTTCCTAGCAATCTGACAAAGTGCTCTGAGAGCCTTCTCTCCTACCGTCCGTAGGGAGGATCTCACCTACCGTCCGTAGGGAGATATCGAATTTTCAATACTTCGCCCTAAGCTACCTTCGCCCTAAGAAACCTTCCTAGCAAAATGACAAAGTGCTCTAAGAGCCTTCTCTCCTACCGTCCGTAGAGAGGATCTCACCTACCGTCCGTAGGGAGATATCCAATTTTTAGAACTTCGCCCTAAGCTGCCTTCGCCCTAAGAAACTTTCCTAGCAATCTGACAAAGGCTCTAAGAGCCTTCTCTCCTACCGTCCGTAGGGAGGATCTCACCTACCGTCCGTAGGGAGATATCGAATTTTCAGTACTTCGCCCTAAGCTACCTTCGCCCTAAGAAACCTTCCTAGCAATCTGCCAAAGTGCTCTAAGAGCCTTCTCTCCTACCGTCCGTAGGGAGGATCCCACCTACCGCCCGTAGGGAGATATCGAATTTTCAGTACACCGCCCTAAGCTAACGTCGCCCTAAGAAACCTTCCTAGCAATCTGACAAAGTGCTCTAAGAGCCTTCTCTCCTACCGTCCGTAGGGAGGATCTCACCTACCGTCCGTAGGGAGATATTCAATTTTTAGAACTTCGCCCTAAGCTACCTTCGCCCTAAGAAACCTTCCTAGCAATCTGACAAAGTGCTCTAAGAGCCTTCTCTCCTACCGTCCGTAGGGAGGATCTCACCTACCGTCCGTAGGGAGATATCCAATTTTTAGAACTTCGCCCTAAGCTACCTTCGCCCTAAGAAACCTTCCTAGCAATTTGACAAAGTGCTCTAAGAGCCTTCTCTCCTACCGTCCGTAGGGAGGATCTCACCTACCCCCCGTAGGGAGATATCGAATTTTCAGTACTTCGCCCTAAGCTACCTTCGCCCTAAGAAACCTTAATAGCAATCTGTCAAAGTGCTCTAAGAGCCTTCTCTCCTACCGTCCGTAGGGAGGATCTCACCTACCGCCCGTAGGGAGATATCGAATTTTCAGTACTCCGCCCTAAGCTACCTTCGCCCTAAGAAACCTTCCTAGCAATCTGACAAAGTGCTCTAAGAGCCTTCTCTCCTACCGTCCGTAGGGAGGATCTCACCTACCGTCCGTAGAGAGATATTAAATTTTTAGAACTTCTCGCTAAGCTACCCTCGCCCTAAGAAACCTTCCTAGCAATTTGACCAAGTGCTCTAAGAGCCTTCTCTCCTACCGTCCGTAGGGAGGATCTCACCTACCCCCCGTAGGGAGATATCGAATTTTCAGTACTTCGCCCTAAGCTACCTTCGCCCTAAGAAACCTTCCTAGCAATCTGACAAAGTGCTCTAAGAGCCTTCTCTCCTACCGTCCGTAGGGAGGATCTCACCTACCGCCCGTAGGGAGATATCGAATTTTCAGTACTCCGCCCTAAGCTACCTTCGCCCTAAGAAACCTTCCTAGCAATCTGCCAAAGTGCTCTAAGAGCCTTCTCTCCTACCGTCCGTAGGGAGGATCTCACCTACCGTCCGTAGGGAGATATCCAATTTTTAGAACTTCGCCCTACGCTACCTTCGCCCTAAGAAACCTTCCTAGCAATCTGACAAAGTGCTCTAAGAGCCTTCTCTAATACCGTCCGTAGGGAGGATCTCACCTACAGTCCGTAGGGAGATATCCAATTTTTAGAACTTCGCCCTAAGCTACCTTCGCCCTAAGAAACCTTCCTAGCAATCTGACAAAGTGCTCTAAGAGCCTTCTCTCCTACCGTCCGTAGGGAGGTTCTCACCTACCGTCCGTAGGGAGATATTCAATTTTTAGAACTTCACCCTAAGCTACCTTCGCCCTAAGAAACCTTCCTAGCAATTTGACAAAGTGCTCTAAGAGCCTTCTCTCCTACCGTCCGTAGGGAGATATCGAATTTTCAGTACTGCGCCCTACGCTACCTTCGCCCTAAGAAACCTTCCTAGCAATCTGACAAAGTGCCTTCTCTCCTATCGTCCGTAGGGAGGATCTCACCTACCGTCCGTAGGGAGATATCGAATTTTCAGTACTTCGCCCTAAGCTACCTTCGCCCTAAGAAACCTTCCTAGCAATCTGACAAAGTGCTCTAAGAGCCTTCTCTCCTACCGTCCGTAGGGAGGATCTCACCTACCGTCCGTAGGGAGATATCCAATTTTTAGAACTTCGCCCTAAGCTACCTTCGCCCTAAGAAACCTTCCTAGCAATCTGACAAAGTGCTCTAAGAGCCTTCTCTCCTACCGTCCGTAAGGAGGATCTCACCTATCGAGATATCGAATTTTCAGTACTTCGAACTTCGCCCTTCGCTACCTTCGCCTTAAGAAACCTTCCTAGCAATCTGACAAAGTGCTCTAAGAGCCTTCTCTCCTACCGTCCGTAGGGAGGATCTCACCTACCGTCCGTAGGGAGATATCGAATTTTCAATACTTCGCCCTAAGCTACCTTCGCCCTAAGAAACCTTCCTAGCAAAATGACAAAGTGCTCTAAGAGCCTTCTCTCCTACCGTCCGTAGAGAGGATCTCACCTACCGTCCGTAGGGAGATATCCAATTTTTAGAACTTCGCCCTAAGCTGCCTTCGCCCTAAGAAACTTTCCTAGCAATCTGACAAAGGCTCTAAGAGCCTTCTCTCCTACCGTCCGTAGGGAGGATCTCACCTACCGTCCGTAGGGAGATATCGAATTTTCAGTATTTCGCCCTAAGCTACCTTCGCCCTAAGAAACCTTCCTAGCAATCTGCCAAAGTGCTCTAAGAGCCTTCTCTCCTACCGTCCGTAGGGAGGATCCCACCTACCGCCCGTAGGGAGATATCGAATTTTCAGTACACCGCCCTAAGCTAACGTCGCCCTAAGAAACCTTCCTAGCAATCTGACAAAGTGCTCTAAGAGCCTTCTCTCCTACCGTCCGTAGGGAGGATCTCACCTACCGTCCGTAGGGAGATATTCAATTTTTAGAACTTCGCCCTAAGCTACCTTCGCCCTAAGAAACCTTCCTAGCAATCTGACAAAGTGCTCTAAGAGCCTTCTCTCCTACCGTCCGTAGGGAGGATCTCACCTACCGTCCGTAGGGAGATATCCAATTTTTAGAACTTCGCCCTAAGCTACCTTCGCCCTAAGAAACCTTCCTAGCAATTTGACAAAGTGCTCTAAGAGCCTTCTCTCCTACCGTCCGTAGGGAGGATCTCACCTACCGTCCGTAGGGAGATATCCAATTTTTAGAACTTCGCCCTAAGCTACCTTCGCCCTAAGAAACCTTAATAGCAATCTGTCAAAGTGCTCTAAGAGCCTTCTCTCCTACCGTCCGTAGGGAGGATCTCACCTACCGCCCGTAGGGAGATATCGAATTTTCAGTACTCCGCCCTAAGCTACCTTCGCCCTAAGAAACCTTCCTAGCAATCTGACAAAGTGCTCTAAGAGCCTTCTCTCCTACCGTCCGTAGGGAGGATCTCACCTACCGTCCGTAGAGAGATATTAAATTTTTAGAACTTCTCGCTAAGCTACCCTCGCCCTAAGAAACCTTCCTAGCAATTTGACCAAGTGCTCTAAGAGCCTTCTCTCCTACCGTCCGTAGGGAGGATCTCACCTACCCCCCGTAGGGAGATATCGAATTTTCAGTACTTCGCCCTAAGCTACCTTCGCCCTAAGAAACCTTCCTAGCAATCTGACAAAGTGCTCTAAGAGCCTTCTCTCCTACCGTCCGTAGGGAGGATCTCACCTACCGCCCGTAGGGAGATATCGAATTTTCAGTACTCCGCCCTAAGCTACCTTCGCCCTAAGAAACCTTCCTAGCAATCTGCCAAAGTGCTCTAAGAGCCTTCTCTCCTACCGTCCGTAGGGAGGATCTCACCTACCGTCCGTAGGGAGATATCCAATTTTTAGAACTTCGCCCTACGCTACCTTCGCCCTAAGAAACCTTCCTAGCAATCTGCCAAAGTGCTCTAAGAGCCTTCTCTAATACCGTCCGTAGGGAGGATCTCACCTACAGTCCGTAGGGAGATATCCAATTTTTAGAACTTCGCCCTAAGCTACCTTCGCCCTAAGAAACCTTCCTAGCAATCTGACAAAGTGCTCTAAGAGCCTTCTCTCCTACCGTCCGTAGGGAGGTTCTCACCTACCGTCCGTAGGGAGATATTCAATTTTTAGAACTTCACCCTAAGCTACCTTCGCCCTAAGAAACCTTCCTAGCAATTTGACAAAGTGCTCTAAGAGCCTTCTCTCCTACCGTCCGTAGGGAGGATCTCACCTACCCCCCGTAGGGAGATATCGAATTTTCAGTACTTCGCCCTAAGCTACCTTCGCCCTAAGAAACCTTCCTAGCAATCTGACAAAGTGCTCTAAGAGCCTTCTCTAATACCGTCCGTAGGGAGGATCTCACCTACAGTCCGTAGGGAGATATCCAATTTTTAGAACTTCGCCCTAAGCTACCTTCGCCCTAAGAAACCTTCCTAGCAATCTGACAAAGTGCTCTAAGAGCCTTCTCTCCTACCGTCCGTAGGGAGGATCTCACCTACCGTCCGTAGAGAGATATTAAATTTTTAGAACTTCTCGCTAAGCTACCCTCGCCCTAAGAAACCTTCCTAGCAATTTGACAAAGTGCTCTAAGAGACTTCTCTCCTACCGTCCGTAGGGAGATATCCAATTTTAAGAACTTCGCCCTAAGCTACCTTCGCCCTAAGAAACCTTCCTAGCAATCTGACAAAGTGCTCTAAGAGCCTTCTCTCCTACCGTCCGTAGGGAGGTTCTCACCTACCGTCCGTAGGGAGATATCCAATTGTTAGAACTTCGCCCTAAGCTACCTTCGCCCTAAGAAACCTTCCTAGCAATCTGACAAAGTGCTCTAAGAGCCTACTCTCCTACCGTCCGTAGGGCGGTTCTCACCTACCGTCCGTAGGGAGATATTCAATTTTTAGAACTTCGCCCTAAGCTACCTTCGCCCTAAGAAACCTTCCTAGCAATCTGACGAAGTGCTCTAAGAGCCTTCTCTCCTACCGTCCGTAGGGAGGTTCTCACCTACCGTCCGTAGGGAGATATTCAATTTTTAGAACTTCACCCTAAGCTACCTTCGCCCTAAGAAACCTTCCTAGCAATTTGACAAAGTGCTCTAAGAGCCTTCTCTCCTACCGTCCGTAGGGAGATATCGAATTTTTAGTACTGCGCCCTACGCTACCTTCGCCCTAAGAAACCTTCCTAGCAATCTGACAAAGTGCCTTCTCTCCTATCGTCCGTAGGGAGGATCTCACCTACCGTCCGTAGGGAGATATCGAATTTTCAGTACTTCGCCCTAAGCTACCTTCGCCCTAAGAAACCTTCCTAGCAATCTGACAAAGTGCTCTAAGAGCCTTCTCTCCTACCGTCCGTAGGGAGGATCTCACCTACCGTCCGTAGGGAGATATCCAATTTTTAGAACTTCGCCCTAAGCTACCTTCGCCCTAAGAAACCTTCCTAGCAATCTGACAAAGTGCTCTAAGAGCCTTCTCTCCTACCGTCCGTAAGGAGGATCTCACCTATCGAGATATCGAATTTTCAGTACTTCGAACTTCGCCCTTCGCTACCTTCGCCTTAAGAAACCTTCCTAGCAATCTGACAAAGTGCTCTAAGAGCCTTCTCTCCTACCGTCCGTAGGGAGGATCTCACCTACCGTCCGTAGGGAGATATCGAATTTTCAATACTTCGCCCTAAGCTACCTTCGCCCTAAGAAACCTTCCTAGCAAAATGACAAAGTGCTCTAAGAGCCTTCTCTCCTACCGTCCGTAGAGAGGATCTCACCTACCGTCCGTAGGGAGATATCCAATTTTTAGAACTTCGCCCTAAGCTGCCTTCGCCCTAAGAAACTTTCCTAGCAATCTGACAAAGGCTCTAAGAGCCTTCTCTCCTACCGTCCGTAGGGAGGATCTCACCTACCGTCCGTAGGGAGATATCGAATTTTCAGTACTTCGCCCTAAGCTACCTTCGCCCTAAGAAACCTTCCTAGCAATCTGCCAAAGTGCTCTAAGAGCCTTCTCTCCTACCGTCCGTAGGGAGGATCCCACCTACCGCCCGTAGGGAGATATCGAATTTTCAGTACACCGCCCTAAGCTAACGTCGCCCTAAGAAACCTTCCTAGCAATCTGACAAAGTGCTCTAAGAGCCTTCTCTCCTACCGTCCGTAGGGAGGATCTCACCTACCGTCCGTAGGGAGATATTCAATTTTTAGAACTTCGCCCTAAGCTACCTTCGCCCTAAGAAACCTTCCTAGCAATCTGACAAAGTGCTCTAAGAGCCTTCTCTCCTACCGTCCGTAGGGAGGATCTCACCTACCGTCCGTAGGGAGATATCCAATTTTTAGAACTTCGCCCTAAGCTACCTTCGCCCTAAGAAACCTTCCTAGCAATTTGACAAAGTGCTCTAAGAGCCTTCTCTCCTACCGTCCGTAGGGAGGATCTCACCTACCCCCCGTAGGGAGATATCGAATTTTCAGTACTTCGCCCTAAGCTACCTTCGCCCTAAGAAACCTTAATAGCAATCTGTCAAAGTGCTCTAAGAGCCTTCTCTCCTACCGTCCGTAGGGAGGATCTCACCTACCGCCCGTAGGGAGATATCGAATTTTCAGTACTCCGCCCTAAGCTACCTTCGCCCTAAGAAACCTTCCTAGCAATCTGACAAAGTGCTCTAAGAGCCTTCTCTCCTACCGTCCGTAGGGAGGATCTCACCTACCGTCCGTAGAGAGATATTAAATTTTTAGAACTTCTCGCTAAGCTACCCTCGCCCTAAGAAACCTTCCTAGCAATTTGACCAAGTGCTCTAAGAGCCTTCTCTCCTACCGTCCGTAGGGAGGATCTCACCTACCCCCCGTAGGGAGATATCGAATTTTCAGTACTTCGCCCTAAGCTACCTTCGCCCTAAGAAACCTTCCTAGCAATCTGACAAAGTGCTCTAAGAGCCTTCTCTCCTACCGTCCGTAGGGAGGATCTCACCTACCGCCCGTAGGGAGATATCGAATTTTCAGTACTCCGCCCTAAGCTACCTTCGCCCTAAGAAACCTTCCTAGCAATCTGCCAAAGTGCTCTAAGAGCCTTCTCTCCTACCGTCCGTAGGGAGGATCTCACCTACCGTCCGTAGGGAGATATCCAATTTTTAGAACTTCGCCCTACGCTACCTTCGCCCTAAGAAACCTTCCTAGCAATCTGACAAAGTGCTCTAAGAGCCTTCTCTAATACCGTCCGTAGGGAGGATCTCACCTACAGTCCGTAGGGAGATATCGAATTTTCAGTACTTCGCCCTAAGCTACCTTCGCCCTAAGAAACCTTCCTAGCAATCTGACAAAGTGCTCTAAGAGCCTTCTCTCCTACCGTCCGTAGGGAGGATCTCACCTACCGTCCGTAGGGAGATATCCAATTTTAAGAACTTCGCCCTAAGCTGCCTTCGCCCTAAGAAACCTTCCTAGCAATCTGACAAAGTGCTCTAAGGGCCTTCTCTCCTACCGTCCGTAGGGAGGATCTCACCTACCGCCCGTAGGGAGGATCTCACCTACCGCCCGTAGGGAGGATCTCACCTACCGCCCGTAGGGAGATATCGAATTTTCAGTACTCCGCCCTAAGCTACCTTCGCCCTAAGAAACCTTCCTAGCAATCTGACAAAGTGCTCTAAGAGCCTTCTCTCCTACCGTCCATAGGGAGGATTTCACCTACCGTCCGTAGGGAGATATCCAATTTTTAGAACTTCGCCCTAACCTAGTTTCGCACTAAGAAACCTTCCTAACAATTGTGTAAAGTGCGCTTAGAGCCTTCTCTCCTACCGTCCGTATGAAAATATGTTGGAGAGGCTAGATTTTGTGTTCGAGAAGGATCTTTCATCGATCATGGTGCTATATTGTTCACAATGTTTTGAGGGCTACTTCGTCTGCAGTCCGTAAGGGACTGTAGATCAAAACTCTCTGCTTCGGCTGCTTAGTCGAAATAATGATAATTCCGCTAAGCACTAGGCATTTCATATTTGTTAGGGCTTGATTGAACCGCAAACGATATTTCGCCGCGACTGCATAGCCATAGCCAGCTAAGGCAGTTTAATAGACTTGTTCTGCTTGAATACGAACGTAAGTTGCTGCATTATGCCGACCTTTCAGTTTACCTAGTACGCATGCGAATGTACATAACATCAAACTAGCCTCTCCAACCAAATTTAATCTAAGCTAACACGAAACTCATCAAGTTGGCGTCGATCGTCATCAGGTTATACAGCCCTCAACTACGTAGCGCTCTACGTATGTGGCCCTCATTTATTAAGGATCACTATACTGGCACCGTGTGCCTACAAACGACCTACAAATGACCTACAAACCTGAAAAGACTCACAAAGAAGCAGTTGGTATTTTCCCAACTGCCGCCGAACAATTAATTCCCGAACCCCGTTAAGCCTATACACACGTTAGCTAAAAGTCAACGTTTTTAAAATAGTTAATTTTAAATATAATAACACACCACCTAAAAAAAATTTCCTAAAAAAATAAAATTTCCTACAAAATTAAATTTCCTAAAGAAATAAAATTTCCAAAAATAACTAAAATTCCCTAAAAAATTAAATTTTCCTAAAAAAATTAAATTTCATAAAAAAATATAATTTCGTAAAAAAAATATTTCCTAAGACTAAAAGTTGAAAAATTGTACCCATAAAGGGATGCTAGATGTTGACCTAAAGGTCAGGTATATTTCCAAAATATCGGCAAAAAAAAAATTAAAAATTCTAGCACAGTTGAACCAATTTTTTAAGAAGGAAAAAAAAAATATTTTGATACGCGAAATCTTTTTGCAAAAACATGGAAAAATTTGATTTAAAAAACTTAAATCTAGCACTCACCGGTATAACAACAGCATACCACAGCATACAACAGGATACAACAGGTACAACAGGATACAACAGCTAGAACAGGATACAACAGCATACCACACACACTCACGCACACACGCACACGACCGCGGGCCCCAAACCGGCGAACAAAATTCGCTTCTGCTACTACACTACCGTCGCGACAGGGGTGGGGGTGGGGGGAGGGGAAGGAGATTCAAAAAATTTCAAATTCAAAAATTAAAAAATTCTTTTTAAAAATTCAAAAAGAAAAATCACATGGATAGCAATTTCACTTCACTGCACACACACACACATTCACTATTGCTATCCTCTTTCAATTCACTACACCAGAGCAGGGTCAGACACACAGACTAACTGAGAGGAGACCACGGAAAAAAAAAAAAAACAATCGGATCCGGGTTGGGGCTTCCAACGAGTTAATCCGCGAACTGAACCGATCGCCTCGACGATCCACTTGAGACTGACTCCAAGCAGGCGACTGGGACTAGATTTTACCCACGAAAGTACCACTGTGAGTGTAAACTCATTTCGTAGGTGGATCCTGTGTGATCCTCTCAAATGATTTTTTTCAGTGAATTTTGAGGTTTTTGATGGGAAAATTTGGCGGGAGTGTTGTCAATTTTTTTATTTTTTTCGTGAGAACTTCATAGAAACGTGGAAAAATGGATGAAAAGTGGTAGAATACGCAAAAAATGGTAAAAAAAATATGCCTGCTGTGAGTAGCAACTCATGACAGGAGCCTGCAATCTTTCTTTTTGCCGCGAACGCCCATAATTTACGAGCAAAGATGAAAGACAAATTTCGAATAAATAATTTTAGGTGTAGAGAGAGGCGCAATTACGATTTTTTTTGGCGCGAATAACTTGAGCGACTGAGAGTTGTAATAACTTTGCTTCGATTCGTGAGTGTTTTATAAGAAACGGAAAAAAAAATCATAAAAAATGGCAAAAATTGCCAAAAAGAGGACAAAAAAATTACAATTTTTCATTGTTTTGTTTTATAACAATTTGCCGTAGTCAGGTGCCACTCGAAGACGGAAGAGCAAAGCCTCACTAAATTTTGTTAATTGAGCTTCAAAGGATTTCTTTCTGATATTTTAACAGCGTATGTCATGATCAAGCAACAGAGCTTTTAAGGTTAATGCTTTCCACACAATCTGATCCCGCCAGAGGGTAGGAGCAGAAATGGTCAGGAAGGAACAATTTCTCCATCCACAACAAGTGACAGTTTGGTGTGTTTTTGGGCTGGCGGTGTCATTAGGCAACATTTTTTCAAAAAATATGCTGGTGCGAAGGTAATTATGCAAAGTGCTCTAAGAGCCTTCTCCCCTACCCCCGCATTGAGATATCTAATTTTCATTATTTCACCCTAAGCTACCTTCGCCCTAAGAAACCTTCCTAGCAATCTGACAAAGTGCTCTAAGAGCCTTCTCTCCTACCGTCCGTAGGGAGATATTCAATTTTTAGAACTTCGCCCTAAGCTACCTTCGCCCTAAGAAACCTTCCTAGCAATTTGACAAAGTGCTCTAAGAGCCTTCTCTCCTACCGTCCGTAGGGAGGATCTCACCTACCGTCCGTAGGGAGATATCCAATTTTTAGAACTTCGCCCTAAGCTACCTTCGCCCTAAGAAACATTCCTAGCAATCTGTCAAAGTGCTCTAAGAGCCTTCTCTCCTACCGTCCGTAGGGAGGATCTCACCTACCGCCCGTAGGGATATATCGAATTTTCAGTACTCCGCCCTAAGCTACCTTCGCCCTAAGAAACCTTCCTAGCAATCTGACAAAGTGCTCTAAGAGCCTTCTCTCCTACCGTCCGTAGGGAGGATCTCACCTACCGTCCGTAGAGAGATATTAAATTTTTAGAACTTCTCGCTAAGCTACCCTCGCCCTAAGAAACCTTCCTAGCAATTTGACAAAGTGCTCTAAGAGCCTTCTCTCCTACCGTCCGTAGGGAGGATCTCACCTACCCCCCGTAGGGAGATATCGAATTTTCAGTACTTCGCCCTAAGCTACCTTCGCCCTAAGAAACCTTCCTAGCAATCTGACAAAGTGCTCTAAGAGCCTTCTCTCCTACCGTCCGTAGGGAGGATCTCACCTACCGCCCGTAGGGAGATATCGAATTTTCAGTACTCCGCCCTAAGCTACCTTCGCCCTAAGAAACCTTCCTAGCAATCTGACAAAGTGCTCTAAGAGCCTTCTCTCCTACCGTCCGTAGGGAGGATCTCACCTACCGTCTGTAGGGAGATATCCAATTTTTAGAACTTCGCCCTAACCTAGTTTCGCACTAAGAAACCTTCCTAACAATTGTGTAAAGTGCGCTTAGAGCCTTCTCTCCTACCGTCCGTATGAAAATATGTTGGAGAGGCTAGATTTTGTGTTCGAGAAGGATCTTTCATCGATCATGGTGCTATATTGTTCACAATGTTTTGAGGGCTACTTCGTCTGCAGTCCGTAAGGGACTGTAGATCAAAACTCTCTGCTTCGGCTGCTTAGTCGAAATAATGATAATTCCGCTAAGCACTAGGCATTTCATATTTGTTAGGGCTTGATTGAACCGCAAACGATATTTCGCCGCGACTGTATAGCCATAGCCAGCTAAGACAGTTTAATAGACTTGTTCTGCTTGAATACGAACGTAAGTTGCTGCATTATGCCGACCTTTCAGTTTACCTAGTACGCATGCGAATGTACATAACATCAAACTAGCCTCTCCAACCAAATTTAATCTAAGCTAACACGAAACTCATCAAGTTGGCGTCGATCGTCATCAGGTTATACAGCCCTCAACTACGTAGCGCTCTACGTATGTGGCCCTCATTTATTAAGGATCACTATACTGGCACCGTGTGCCTACAAACGACCTACAAATGACCTACAAACCTGAAAAGACTCACAAAGAAGCAGTTGGTATTTTCCCAACTGCCGCCGAACAATTAATTCCCGAACCCCGTTAAGCCTATACACACGTTAGCTAAAAGTCGACGTTTTTAAAATAGTTAATTTTAAATATAATAACACACCACCTAAAAAAAATTTCCTAAAAAAATAAAATTTCCTACAAAATTAAATTTCCTAAAGAAATAAAATTTCCAAAAATAACTAAAATTCCCTAAAAAATTAAATTTTCCTAAAAAAATTAAATTTCATAAAAAAATATAATTTCGTAAAAAAAATATTTCCTAAGACTAAAAGTTGAAAAATTGTACCCATAAAGGGATGCTAGATGTTGACCTAAAGGTCAGGTATATTTCCAAAATATCGGCAAAAAAAAAATTAAAAATTCTAGCACAGTTGAACCAATTTTTTAAGAAGGAAAAAAAAAATATTTTGATACGCGAAATCTTTTTGCAAAAACATGGAAAAATTTGATTTAAAAAACTTAAATCTAGCACTCACCGGTATAACAACAGCATATCACAGCATACAACAGGATACAACAGGTACAACAGGATACAACAGCATACCACACACACTCACGCACACACGCACACGACCGCGGGCCCCAAACCGGCGAACAAAATTCGCTTCTGCTACTGCACTACCGTCGCGACAGGGGTGGGGGTGGGGGGAGGGGAAGGAGATTCAAAAAATTTCAAATTCAAAAATTAAAAAATTCTTTTTAAAAATTCAAAAAGAAAAATCACATGGATAGCAATTTCACTTCACTGCACACACACACACATTCACTATTGCTATCCACTTTCAATTCACTACACCAGAGCAGGGTCAGACACACAGACTAACTGAGAGGAGACCACGGAAAAAAAAAAAAAAACAATCGGATCCGGGTTGGGGCTTCCAACGAGTTAATCCGCGAACTGAACCGATCGCCTCGACGATCCACTTGAGACTGACTCCAAGCAGGCGACTGGGACTAGATTTTACCCACGAAAGTACCACTGTGAGTGTAAACTCATTTCGTAGGTGGATCCTGTGTGATCCTCTCAAATGATTTTTTTCAGTGAATTTTGAGGTTTTTGATGGGAAAATTTGGCGGGAGTGTTGTCAATTTTTTTATTTTTTTCGTGAGAACTTCATAGAAACGTGGAAAAATGGATGAAAAGTGGTAGAATACGCAAAAAATGGTAAAAAAAATATGCCTGCTGTGAGTAGCACCTCATGACAGGAGCCTGCAATCTTTCTTTTTGCCGCGAACGCCCATAATTTACGAGCAAAGATGAAAGACAAATTTCGAATAAATAATTTTAGGTGTAGAGAGAGGCGCAATTACGATTTTTTTTGGCGCGAATAACTTGAGCGACTGAGAGTTGTAATAATTTTGCTTCGATTCGTGACTGTTTTATAAGAAACGGAAAAAAAAATCATAAAAAATGGCAAAAATTGCCAAAAAGAGGACAAAAAAATTACAATTTTTCATTGTTTTGTTTTATAACAATTTGCCGTAGTCAGGTGCCACTCGAAGACGGAAGAGCAAAGCCTCACTAAATTTTGTTAATTTAGCTTCAAAGGATTTCTTTCTGATATTTTAACAGCGTATGTCATGATCAAGCACCAGAGCTTTTGAGGTTAATGCTTTCCACACAATCTGATCCCGCCAGAGGGTAGGAGCAGAAATGGTCAGGAAGGAACAATTTCTCCATCCACAACAAGTGACAGTTTGGTGTGTTTTTGGGCTGGCGGTGTCATTAGGCAAAATTTTTTCAAAAAATATGCTGGTGCGAAGGTAATTATGCAAAGTGCTCTAAGAGCCTTCTCCCCTACCCCCGCATTGAGATATCTAATTTTCATTATTTCACCCTAAGCTACCTTCGCCCTAAGAATCCTTCCTAGCAATCTGACAAAGTGCTCTAAGAGCCTTCTCCCCTACCGTCCGTAGGGAGGATCTCACCTACCGTCCGTAGAGAGATATTCAATTTTTAGAACTTCTCGCTAAGCTACCCTCGCCCTAAGAAACCTTCCTAGCAATTTGACAAAGTGCTCTAAGAGCCTTCTCTCCTACCGTCCGTAGGGAGGATCTCACCTACCGTCCGTAGGGAGATATCCAATTTTTAGAACTTCGCCCTACGCTACCTTCGCCCTAAGAAACCTTCATAGCAATCTGACAAAGTGCTCTAAGAGCCTTCTCTAATACCGTCCGTAGGGAGAATCTCACCTACAGTCCGTAGGGAGATATCGAATTTTCAGTACTTCGCCCTAAGCTACCTTCGCCCTAAGAAACCTTCCTAGCAATCTGTCAAAGTGCTCTAAGAGCCTTCTCTCCTACCGTCCGTAGGGAGGATCTCAAATACCGTCCGAAGGGAGATATCCAATTTTTAGAACTTCGCCCTAAGCTGCCTTCGCCCTAAGCTGCCTTCGCCCTAAGAAACTTTCCTAGCAATATGACAAAGTGCTCTAAGAGCCTTCTCTCCTACCGTCCGTAGGGAGGATCTCGCCTACCGTCCGTAGGGAGATATCCAATTTTTAGAACTTCGCCCTAAGCTACCTTCGCCCTAAGAAACCTTCCTAGCAATTTGACAAAGTGCTCTAAGGGCCTTCTCTCCTACCGTCCGTAGGGAGGATCTCACCTACCCCCCGTAGGGAAATATCGAATTTTCAGTACTTCGCCCTAAGCTACCTTCGCCCTAAGAAACCTTCCTAGCAATCTGCCAAACTGCTCTAAGAGCCTTCTCTCCTACCGACCGTAGGGAGGATCTCACCAACCGACCGTAGGGAGGATCTCACCTACCGTCCGTAGGGAGATATCCAATTTTTAGAACTTCGCCCTAAGCTACCTTCGCCCTAAGAAACCTTCCTAGCAATTTGACAAAGTGCTCTAAGGGCCTTCTCTCCTACCGTCCGTAGGGAGGATCTCACCTACCCCTAGTAGGGAAATATCGAATTTTCAGTACTTCGCCCTAAGCTACCTTCGCCCTAAGAAACCTTCCTAGCAATCTGACAATGTGCTCTAAGAGCCTTCTCTCCTACCGTCCGTAGGGAGGATCTCACCTACCGCCCGTAGGGAGATATCCAATTTTAAGAACTCCGCCCTAAGCTACCTTCGCCCTAAGAAACCTTCCTAGCAATCTGACAAAGTGCTCTAAGAGCCTTCTCTCCTACCGTCCGTAGGGAGGATCTCACCTACCGTCCGTAGAGAGATATTCAATTTTTAGAACTTCTCGCTAAGCTACCCTCGCCCTAAGAAACCTTCCTAGCAATTTGACAAAGTGCTCTAAGAGCCTTCTCTCCTACCGTCCGTAGGGAGGATCTCATCTACCATCCGTAGGGAGATATCCAATTTTTAGAACTTCGCCCTACGCTACCTTCGCCCTAAGAAACCTTCCTAGCAATCTGACAAAGTGCTCTAAGAGCCTTCTCTCCTACCGTCCGTAGGGAGGATCTCACCTACCGTCCGTAGGGAGATATCGAATTTTCAGTACTTCGCCCTAAGCTAACTTCGCCCTAAGAAACCTTCCTAGCAATCTGACAAAGTGCTCTAAGAGCCTTCTCTCCTACCGTCCGTAGGTAGGTTCTCACCTACCGTCCGTACTGAGATATCCAATTTTAAGAACTTCGCCCTAAGCTGCCTTCGCCCTAAGAAACCTTCCTAGCAATCTGACAAAGTGCTCTAAGAGCCTTCTCTCCTACCGTCCGTAGGGAGGATCTCACCTACCGTCCGTAGGGAGATATCCAATTTTTAGAACTTCGCCCTAAGCTACCTTCGCCCTAAGAAACCTTCCTAGCAATTTGACAAAGTGCTCTAAGAGCCTTCTCTTCTACCGTCCGTAGGGAGGATCTCACCTACCCCCCGTAGGGAGATATCGAATTTTCAGTACTTCGCCCTAAGCTACCTTCGCCCTAAGAAACCTTCCTAGCAATCTGACAAAGTGCTCTAAGAGCCTTCTCTCCTACCGTCCGTAGGGAGGATCTCACCTACCGCCCGTAGGGAGATATCGAATTTTCAGTACTCCGCCCTAAGCTACCTTCGCCCTAAGAAACCTTCCTAGCAATCTGACAAAGTGCTCTAAGAGCCTTCTCTCCTACCGTCCGTAGGGAGGATCTCACCTACCGTCCGTAGAGAGATATTCAATTTTTAGAACTTCTCGCTAAGCTACCCTCGCCCTAAGAAACCTTCCTAGCAATTTGACAAAGTGCTCTAAGAGCCTTCTCTCCTACCGTCCGTAGGGAGGATCTCACCTACCGTCCGTAGGGAGTTATCCAATTTTTAGAACTTCGCCCTACGCTACCTTCGCCCTAAGAAACCTTCCTAGCAATCTGACAAAGTGCTCTAAGAGCCTTCTCTCCTACCGTCCGTAGGGAGGATCTCACCAACAGTCCGTAGGGAGATATCGAATTTTCAGTACTTCGCCCTAAGCTACCTTCGCCCTAAGAAACCTTCCTAGCAATCTGACAAAGTGCTCTAAGAGCCTTCTCTCCTACCGTCCGTAGGGAGATATCCAATTTTAAGAACTTCGCCCTAAGCTGCCTTCGCCCTAAGAAACCTTCCTAGCAATCTGACAAAGTGCTCTAAGAGCCTTCTCTCCTACCGTCCGTAGGGAGGATCTCACCTACCCCCCGTAGGGAGATATCGAATTTTCAGTACTCCGCTCTAAGCTACCTTCGCCCTAAGAAACCTTCCTAGCAATCTGACAAAGTGCTCTAAGAGCCTTCTCTCCTACCGTCCGTAGGGAGGATCTCACCTACCGTCCGTAGAGAGATATTCAATTTTTAGAACTTCTCGCTAAGCTACCCTCGCCCTAAGAAACCTTCCTAGCAATTTGACAAAGTGCTCTAAGAGCCTTCTCTCCTACCGTCCGTAGGGAGGATCTCACCTACCGTCCGTAGGGAGATATCCAATTTTTAGAACTTCGCCCTACGCTACCTTCGCCCTAAGAAACCTTCCTAGCAATCTGACAAAGTGCTCTAAGAGCCTTCTCTCCTACCGTCCGTAGGGAGGATCTCACCAACAGTCCGTAGGGAGATATCGAATTTTCAGTACTTCGCCCTAAGCTACCTTCGCCCTAAGAAACCTTCCTAGCAATCTGTCAAAGTGCTCTAAGAGCCTTCTCTCCTACCGTCCGTAGGGAGGATCTCACCTACCCCCCGTAGGGAGATATCGAATTTTCAGTACTTCGCCCTAAGCTACCTTCGCCCTAAGAAACCTTCCTAGCAATCTGACAAAGTGCTCTAAGAGCCTTCTCTCCTACCGTCCGTAGGGAGGATCTCACCTACCGCCCGTAGGGAGATATCGAATTTTCAGTACTCCGCCCTAAGCTACCTTCGCCCTAAGAAACCTTCCTAGCAATCTGACAAAGTGCTCTAAGAGCCTTCTCTCCTACCGTCCGTAGGGAGGATCTCACCAACAGTCCGTAGGGAGATATCGAATTTTCAGTACTTCGCCCTAAGCTACCTTCGCCCTAAGAAACCTTCCTAGCGATCTGACAAAGTGCTCTAAGAGCCTTCTCTCCTACCGTCCGTAGGGAGGATCTCACCTACCGTCCGTAGGGAGATATCCAATTTTAAGAACTTCGCCCTAAGCTGCCTTCGCCCTAAGAAACCTTCCTAGCAATCTGACAAAGTGCTCTAAGAGCCTTCTCTCCTACCGTCCGTAGGGAGGATCTCACCTACCGCCCGTAGGGAGATATCGAATTTTCAGTACTCCGCCCTAAGCTACCTTCGCCCTAAGAAACCTTCCTAGCAATCTGACAAAGTGCTCTAAGAGCCTTCTCTCCTACCGTCCGTAGGGAGATATCCAATTTTTAGAACTTCGCCCTAACCTAGTTTCGCACTAAGAAACCTTCCTAACAATTGTGTAAAGTGCTCTTAGAGCCTTCTCTCCTACCGTCCGTATGAAAATATGTTGGAGAGGCTAGATTTTGTGTTCGAGAAGGATCTTTCATCGATCATGGTGCTATATTGTTCACAATGTATTGAGGGCTACTTCGTCTGCAGTCCGTAAGGGACTGTAGATCAAAACTCTCTGCTTCGGCTGCTTAGTCGAAATAATGATAATTCCGCTAAGCACTAGGCATTTCATATTTGTTAGGGCTTGATTGAACCGCAAACGATATTTCGCCGCGACTGCATAGCCATAGCCAGCTAAGACAGTTTAATAGACTTGCTCTGCTTGAATACGAACGTAAGTTGCTGCATTATGCCGACCTTTCAGTTTACCTAGTACGCATGCGAATGTACATAACATCAAACTAGCCTCTCCAACCAAATTTAATCTAAGCTAACACGAAACTCATCAAGTTGGCGTCGATCGTCATCAGGTTATACAGCCCTCAACTACTTAGCGCTCTACGTATGTGGCCCTCATTTATTAAGGATCACTATACTGGCACCGTGTGCCTACAAACGACCTACAAATGACCTACAAACCTGAAAAGACTCACAAAGAAGCAGTTGGTATTTTCCCAACTGCCGCCGAACAATTAATTCCCGAACCCCGTTAAGCCTATACACACGTTAGCTAAAAGTCAACGTTTTTAAAATAGTTAATTTTAAATATAATAACACACCACCTAAAAAAAATTTCCTAAAAAAATAAAATTTCCTACAAAATTAAATTTCCTAAAGAAATAAAATTTCCAAAAATAACTAAAATTCCCTAAAAAATTAAATTTTCCTAAAAAAGAAAAATTTCATAAAAAAATATAATTTCGTAAAAAAAATATTTCCTAAGACTAAAAGTTGAAAAATTGTACCCATAAAGGGATGCTAGATGTTGACCTAAAGGTCAGGTATATTTCCAAAATATCGGCAAAAAAAAAATTAAAAATTCTAGCACAGTTGAACCAATTTTTTAAGAAGGAAAAAAAAAATATTTTGATACGCGAAATCTTTTTGCAAAAACATGGAAAAATTTGATTTAAAAAACTTAAATCTAGCACTCACCGGTATAACAACAGCATACCACAGCATACAACAGGATACAACAGGTACAACAGGATACAACAGCTAGAACAGGATACAACAGCATACCACACACACTCACGCACACACGCACACGACCGCGGGCCCCAAACCGGCGAAAAAAATTCGCTTCTGCTACTACACTACCGTCGCGACAGGGGTGGGGGTGGGGGGAGGGGAAGGAGATTCAAAAAATTTCAAATTCAAAAATTAAAAAATTCTTTTTAAAAATTCAAAAAGAAAAATCACATGGATAGCAATTTCACTTCACTGCACACACACACACATTCACTATTGCTATCCTCTTTCAATTCACTACACCAGAGCAGGGTCAGACACACAGACTAACTGAGAGGAGATAACGAAAAAAAAAAAAAAAAAAATCGGATCCGGGTTGGGGCTTCCAACGAGTTAATCCGCGAACTGAACCGATCGCCTCGACGATCCACTTAAGACTGACTCCAAGCAGGCGACTGGGACTAGATTTTACCCACGAAAGTACCACTGTGAGTGTAAACTCATTTCGTAGGTGGATCCTGTGTGATCCTCTCAAATGATTTTTTTCAGTGAATTTTGAGGTTTTTGATGGGAAAAATTTGGCGGGAGTGTTGTACATTTTTTTATTTTTTTCGTGAGAACTTCATAGAAACGTGGAAAAATGGATGAAAAGTGGTAGAATACGCAAAAAATGGTAAAAAAAAATATGCCTGCTGTGAGTAGCACCTCAAGACAGGAGCCTGCAATCTTTCTTTTTGCCGCGCACGCCCATAATTTACGAGCAAAAATGAAAGACAAATTTCGAATAAATAATTTTAGGTGTAGAGAGAGGCGCAATTACGATTTTTTTTGGCGCGAATAACTTGAGCGACTGAGAGTTGTAATAATTTTGCTTCGATTCGTGAGTGTTTTATAAGAAACGGAAAAAAAAATCATAAAAAATGGCAAAAATTGCCAAAAAGAGGACAAAAAAATTACAATTTTTCATTGTTTTGTTTTATAACAATTTGCCGTAGTCAGGTGCCACTCGAAGACGGAAGAGCAAAGCCTCACTAAATTTTGTTAATTTAGCTTCAAAGGATTTCTTTCTGATATTTTAACAGCGTATGTCATGATCAAGCAACAGAGCTTTTGAGGTTAATGCTTTCCACACAATCTGATCCCGCCAGAGGGTAGGGGCAGAAATGGTCAGGAAGGAACAATTTTTCCATCCACAACAAGTGACAGTTTGGTGTGTTTTTGGGCTGGCGGTGTCATTAGGCAAAATTTTTTCAAAAAATATGCTGGTGCGAAGGTAATTATGCAAAGTGCTCTAAGAGCCTTCTCCCCTACCCCCGCAATGAGATATCTAATTTTCATTATTTCACCCTAAGCTACCTTCGCCCTAAGAAACCTTCCTAGCAATCTGACAAAGTGCTCTAAGAGCCTTCTCTCCTACCGTCCGTAGGGAGATATTCAATTTTTAGAACTTCGCCCTAAGCTACCTTCGCCCTAAGAAACCTTCCTAGCAATCTGACAAAGTGCTCTAAGAGCCTTCTCTCCTACCGTCCGTAGGGAGGATCTCACCTACCGTCCGTAGGGAGATATTCAATTTTTAGAACTTCGCCCTAAGCTACCTTCGCCCTAAGAAACCTTCCTAGCAATTTGACAAAGTGCTCTAAGGGCCTTCTCTCCTACCGTCCGTAGGGAGGATCTCACCTACCCCCCGTAGGGAGATATCGAATTTTCAGTACTTCGCCCTAAGCTACCTTCGCCCTAAGAAACCTTCCTAGCAATCTGACAAAGTGCTCTAAGAGCCTTCTCTCCTACCGTCCGTAGGGAGGATCTCACCTACCGCCCGTAGGGAGATATCGAATTTTCAGTACTCCGCCCTAAGCTACCTTCGCCCTAAGAAACCTTCCTAGCAATCTGACAAAGTGCTCTAAGAGCCTTCTCTCCTACCGTTCGTAGGGAGGATCTCACCTACCGTCCGTAGGGAGATATCCAATTTTTAGAACTTCGCCCTAAGCTGCCTTCGCCCTAAGAAACTTTCCTAGCAATCTGACAAAGTGCTCTAAGAGCCTTCTCTCCTACCGTCCGTAGGGAGAATCTCACCTACCGTCCGTAGGGAGATATCCAATTTTTAGAACTTCGCCCTAAGCTACCTTCGCCCTAAGAAACCTTCCTAGCAATTTGACAAACTGCTCTAAAGGCCTTCTCTCCTACCGTCCGTAGGGAGGATCTCACCTACCCCCCGTAGGGAGATATCGAATTTTCAGTACTTCGCCCTAAGCTACCTTCGCCCTAAGAAACCTTCCTAGCAATCTGTCAAACTGCTCTAAGAGCCTTCTCTCCTACCATCCGTAGGGAGGATCTCACCTACCGTCCGTAGGGAGATATCCAATTTTTAGAACTTCGCCCTAAGCTACCTTCGCCCTAAGAAACCTTCCTAGCAATTTGACAAAGTGCTCTAAGAGCCTTCTCTCCTACCGTCCGTAGGGAGGATCTCACCTACCCCCCGTAGGGAGATATCGAATTTTCAGTACTTCGCCCTAAGCTACCTTCGCCCTAAGAAACCTTCCTAGCAATCTGACAAAGTGCTCTAAGAGCCTTCTCTTCTACCGTCCGTAGGGAGGATCTCACCTACCGCCCGTACTGAGATATCCAATTTTAAGAACTTCGCCCTAAGCTACCTTCGCCCTAAGAAACCTTCCTAGCAATCTGACAAAGTGCCCTAAGAGCCTTCTCTCCTACCGTCCGTAGGGAGGATCTCACCTACCGTCCGTAGGGAGATATCCAATTTTTAGAACTTCGCCCTAAGCTACCTTCGCCCTAAGAAACCTTCCTAGCAATTTGACAAAGTGCTCTAAGAGCCTTCTCTCCTACCGTCCGTAGGGAGGATCTCACCTACCCCCCGTAGGGAGATATCGAATTTTCAGTACTTCGCCCTAAGCTACCTTCGCCCTAAGAAACCTTCCTAGCAATCTGACAAAGTGCTCTAAGAGCCTTCTCTCCTACCGTCCGTAGGGAGGATCTCACCTACCCCCCGTAGGGAAATATCGAATTTTCAGTACTCCGCCCTAAGCTACCTTCGCCCTAAGAAACCTTCCTAGCAATCTGACAAAGTGCTCTAAGAGCCTTCTCTCCTACCGTCCGTAGGGAGGATCTCACCTACCGTCCGTAGAGAGATATTCAATTTTTAGAACTTCTCGCTAAGCTACCCTCGCCCTAAGAAACCTTCCTAGAAATTTGACAAAGTGCTCTAAGAGCCTTCTCTCCTACCGTCCGTAGGGAGGATCTCACCTACCGTCCGTAGGGAGATATCCAATTTTTAGAACTTCGCCCTACGCTACCTTCGCCCTAAGAAACCTTCCTAGCAATCTGACAAAGTGCTCTAAGAGCCTTCTCTCCTACCGTCCGTAGGGAGGATCTCACCAACAGTCCGTAGGGAGATATCGAATTTTCAGTACTTCGCCCTAAGCTACCTTCGCCCTAAAAAACCTTCCTAGCAATCTGACAAAGTGCTCTAAGAGCCTTCTCTCCTACCGTCCGTAGGGAGGTTCTCACCTACCGTCCGTACTGAGATATCCAATTTTAAGAACTTCGCCCTAAGCTGCCTTCGCCCTAAGCTGCCTTCGCCCTAAGAAACCTTCCTAGCAATCTGACAAAGTGCTCTAAGAGCCTTCTCTCCTACCGTCCGTAGGGAGGATCTCACCTACCGTCCGTAGAGAGATATCCAATTTTTAGAACTTCGCCCTAAGCTACCTTCGCCCTAAGAAACCTTCCTAGCAATCTGACAAAGTGCTCTAAGAGCCTTCTCTCCTACCGTCCGTAGGGAGGATCTCACCTACCCCCCGTAGGGAGATATCGAATTTTCAGTACTTCGCCCTAAGCTACCTTCGCCCTAAGAAACCTTCCTAGCAATCTGTCAAACTGCTCTAAGAGCCTTCTCTCCTACCGTCTGTAGGGAGGATCTCACCTACCGTCCGTACGGAGATATCCAATTTTTAGAACTTCGCCCTAACCTAGTTTCGCACTAAGAAACCTTCCTAACAATTGTGTAAAGTGCTCTTAGAGCCTTCTCTCCTACCGTCCGTATGAAAATATGTTGGAGAGGCTAGATTTTGTGTTCGAGAAGGATCTTTCATCGATCATGGTGCTATATTGTTCACAATGTATTGAGGGCTACTTCGTCTGCAGTCCGTAAGGGATTGTAGATCAAAACTCTCTGCTTCGGCTGCTTAGTCGAAATAATGATAATTCCGCTAAGCACTAGGCATTTCATATTTGTTAGGGCTTGATTGAACCGCAAACGATATTTCGCCGCGACTGCATAGCCATAGCCAGCTAAGGCAGTTTAATAGACTTGTTCTGCTTGAATACGAACGTAAGTTGCTGCATTATGCCGACCTTTCAGTTTACCTAGTACGCATGCGAATGTACATAACATCAAACTAGCCTCTCCAACCAAATTTAATCTAAGCTAACACGAAACTCATCAAGTTGGCGTCGATCGTCATCAGGTTATACAGCCCTCAACTACTTCGCGCTCTACGTATGTAGCCCTCATTTATTAAGGATCACTATACTGGCACCGTGTGCCTACAAACGACCTACAAATGACCTACAAACCTGAAAAGACTCACAAAGAAGCAGTTGGTATTTTCCCAACTGCCGCCGAACAATTAATTCCCGAACCCCGTTAAGCCTATACACACGTTAGCTAAAAGTCAACGTTTTTAAAATAGTTAATTTTAAATATAATAACACACCACCTAAAAAAAATTTCCTAAAATAACTAAAATTCCCTAAAAAATTAAATTTTCCTAAAAAAAATAAAATTTCCTAAAAAATTTAATTTTCCTAAAAAAATAAAATTTCCTACAAAATTAAATTTCCTAAAGAAATAAAATTTCCAAAAATAACTAAAATTTCCTAAAAAATTAAATTTTCCTAAAAAAATAAAATTTCATAAAAAAATATAATTTCGTAAAAAAAATATTTCCTAAGACTAAAAGTTGAAAAATTGTACCCATACAGGGATGCTAGATGTTGACCTAAAGGTCAGGTATATTTCCAAAATATCGGCAAAAAAAAAATTAAAAATTCTAGCACAGTTGACCAATTTTTTAAGAAGGAAAAAAAAATATTTTGATACGCGAAATCTTTTTGCAAAAACATGGAAAAATTTGATTTAAAAAACTTAAATCTAGCACTCACCGGTATAACAACAGCATACCACAGCATACAACAGGATACAACAGCTACAACAGGATACAACAGGTACAACAGGATACAACAGGATACAACAGGTACAACAGGATACAACAGCATACCACACACACTCACGCACACACGCACACGACCGCGGGCCCCAAACCGGCGAACAAAATTCGCTTCTGCTACTACACTACCGTCGCGACAGGGGTGGTGGTGGGGGGGGGAGGGGAAGGAGATTCAAAAAATTTCAAATTCAAAAATTAAAAAATTCTTTTTAAAAATTCAAAAAGAAAAATCACATGGATAGCAATTTCACTTCACTGCACACACACACACATTCACTATTGCTATCCCCTTTCAATTTACTACACCAGAGCAGGGTCAGACACACAGACTAACTGAGAGGAGACCACGGAAAAAAAAAAAAAAAAATCGGATCCGGGTTGGGGCTTCCAACGAGTTAATCCGCGAACTGAACCGATCGCCTCGACGATCCACTTAAGACTGACTCCAAGCAGGCGACTGGGACTAGATTTTACCCACGAAAGTACCACTGTGAGTGTAAACTCATTTCGTAGGTGGATCCTGTGTGATCCTCTCAAATGATTTTTTTCAGTGAATTTTGAGGTTTTTGATGGGAAAAATTTGGCGGGAGTGTTGTACATTTTTTTATTTTTTTTGTGAGAACTTCATAGAAACGTGGAAAAATGGATGAAAAGTGGTAGAATACGCAAAAAATGGTAAAAAAAAATATGCCTGCTGTGAGTAGCACCTCAAGACAGGAGCCTGCAATCTTTCTTTTTGCCGCGCACGCCCATAATTTACGAGCAAAAATGAAAGACAAATTTCGAATAAATAATTTTAGGTGTAGAGAGAGGCGCAATTACGATTTTTTTTGGCGCGAATAACTTGAGCGACTGAGAGTTGTAATAATTTTGCTTCGATTCGTGAGTGTTTTATAAGAAACGGAAAAAAAAATCATAAAAAATGGCAAAAATTGCCAAAAAGAGGACAAAAAAATTACAATTTTTCATTGTTTTGTTTTATAACAATTTGCCGTAGTCAGGTGCCACTCGAAGACGGAAGAGCAAAGCCTCACTAAATTTTGTTAATTTAGCTTCAAAGGATTTCTTTCTGATATTTTAACAGCGTATGTCATGATCAAGCAACAGAGCTTTTGAGGTTAATGCTTTCCACACAATCTGATCCCGCCAGAGGGTAGGGGCAGAAATGGTCAGGAAGGAACAATTTTTCCATCCACAACAAGTGACAGTTTGGTGTGTTTTTGGGCTGGCGGTGTCATTAGGCAACATTTTTTCAAAAAATATGCTGGTGCGAAGGTAATTATGCAAAGTGCTCTAAGAGCCTTCTCCCCTACCCCCGCATTGAGATATCTAATTTTCATTATTTCACCCTAAGCTACCTTCGCCCTAAGAAACCTTCCTAGCAATCTGACAAAGTGCTCTAAGAGCCTTCTCTCCTACCGTCCGTAGGGAGATATTCAATTTTTAGAACTTCGCCCTAAGCTACCTTCGCCCTAAGAAACCTTCCTAGCAATCTGACAAAGTGCTCTAAGAGCCTTCTCTCCTACCGTCCGTAGGGAGGATCTCACCTACCGTCCGTAGGGAGATATTCAATTTTTAGAACTTCGCCCTAAGCTACCTTCGCCCTAAGAAACCTTCCTAGCAATTTGACAAAGTGCTCTAAGGGCCTTCTCTCCTACCGTCCGTAGGGAGGATCTCACCTACCCCCCGTAGGGAGATATCGAATTTTCAGTACTCCGCCCTAAGCTACCTTCGCCCTAAGAAACCTTCCTAGCAATCTGACAAAGTGCTCTAAGAGCCTTCTCTCCTACCGTTCGTAGGGAGGATCTCACCTACCGTCCGTAGGGAGATATCCAATTTTTAGAACTTCGCCCTAAGCTGCCTTCGCCCTAAGAAACTTTCCTAGCAATCTGACAAAGTGCTCTAAGAGCCTTCTCTCCTACCGTCCGTAGGGAGAATCTCACCTACCGTCCGTAGGGAGATATCCAATTTTTAGAACTTCGCCCTAAGCTACCTTCGCCCTAAGAAACCTTCCTAGCAATTTGACAAACTGCTCTAAAGGCCTTCTCTCCTACCGTCCGTAGGGAGGATCTCACCTACCCCCCGTAGGGAGATATCGAATTTTCAGTACTTCGCCCTAAGCTACCTTCGCCCTAAGAAACCTTCCTAGCAATCTGTCAAACTGCTCTAAGAGCCTTCTCTCCTACCGTCCGTAGGGAGGATCTCACCTACCGTCCGTAGGGAGATATCCAATTTTTAGAACTTCGCCCTAAGCTACCTTCGCCCTAAGAAACCTTCCTAGCAATTTGACAAAGTGCTCTAAGAGCCTTCTCTCCTACCGTCCGTAGGGAGGATCTCACCTACCCCCCGTAGGGAGATATCGAATTTTCAGTACTTCGCCCTAAGCTACCTTCGCCCTAAGAAACCTTCCTAGCAATCTGACAAAGTGCTCTAAGAGCCTTCTCTTCTACCGTCCGTAGGGAGGATCTCACCTACCGCCCGTACTGAGATATCCAATTTTAAGAACTTCGCCCTAAGCTACCTTCGCCCTAAGAAACCTTCCTAGCAATTTGACAAAGTGCTCTAAGAGCCTTCTCTCCTACCGTCCGTAGGGAGGATCTCACCTACCGTCCGTAGGGAGATATCCAATTTTTAGAACTTCGCCCTAAGCTACCTTCGCCCTAAGAAACCTTCCTAGCAATTTGACAAAGTGCTCTAAGAGCCTTCTCTCCTACCGTCCGTAGGGAGGATCTCACCTACCCCCCGTAGGGAGATATCGAATTTTCAGTACTTCGCCCTAAGCTACCTTCGCCCTAAGAAACCTTCCTAGCAATCTGACAAAGTGCTCTAAGAGCCTTCTCTCCTACCGTCCGTAGGGAGGATCTCACCTACCCCCCGTAGGGAAATATCGAATTTTCAGTACTCCGCCCTAAGCTACCTTCGCCCTAAGAAACCTTCCTAGCAATCTGACAAAGTGCTCTAAGAGCCTTCTCTCCTACCGTCCGTAGGGAGGATCTCACCTACCGTCCGTAGAGAGATATTCAATTTTTAGAACTTCTCGCTAAGCTACCCTCGCCCTAAGAAAAATTCCTAGCAATTTGACAAAGTGCTCTAAGAGCCTTCTCTCCTACCGTCCGTAGGGAGGATCTCACCTACCGTCCGTAGGGAGATATCCAATTTTTAGAACTTCGCCCTACGCTACCTTCGCCCTAAGAAACCTTCCTAGCAATCTGACAAAGTGCTCTAAGAGCCTTCTCTCCTACCGTCCGTAGGGAGGATCTCACCAACAGTCCGTAGGGAGATATCGAATTTTCAGTACTTCGCCCTAAGCTACCTTCGCCCTAAAAAACCTTCCTAGCAATCTGACAAAGTGCTCTAAGAGCCTTCTCTCCTACCGTCCGTAGGGAGGATCTCACCTACCGTCCGTACTGAGATATCCAATTTTAAGAACTTCGCCCTAAGCTGCCTTCGCCCTAAGAAACCTTCCTAGCAATCTGACAAAGTGCTCTAAGAGCCTTCTCTCCTACCGTCCGTAGGGAGGATCTCACCTACCGTCCGTAGAGAGATATCCAATTTTTAGAACTTCGCCCTAAGCTACCTTCGCCCTAAGAAACCTTCCTAGCAATCTGACAAAGTGCTCTAAGAGCCTTCTCTCCTACCGTCCGTAGGGAGGATCTCACCTACCCCCCGTAGGGAGATATCGAATTTTCAGTACTCTGCCCTAAGCTACCTTCGCCCTAAGAAACCTTCCTAGCAATCTGACAAAGTGCTCTAAGAGCCTTCTCTCCTACCGTCCGTAGGGAGGATCTCACCTACCGTCTGTAGGGAGATATCCAATTTTTAGAATTTCGCCCTAACCTAGTTTCGCACTAAGAAACCTTCCTAACAATTGTGTAAAGTGCTCTTAGAGCCTTCTCTCCTACCGTCCGTATGAAAATATGTTGGAGAGGCTAGATTTTGTGTTCGAGAAGGATCTTTCATCGATCATGGTGCTATATTGTTCATAATGTATTGAGGGCTACTTCGTCTGCAGTCCGTAAGGGACTGTAGATCAAAACTCTCTGCTTCGGCTGCTTAGTCGAAATAATGATAATTCCGCTAAGCACTAGGCATTTCATATTTGTTAGGGCTTGATTGAACCGCAAACGATATTTCGCCGCGACTGCATAGCCATAGCCAGCTAAGGCAGTTTAATAGACTTGTTCTGCTTGAATACGAACGTAAGTTGCTGCATTATGCCGACCTTTCAGTTTACCTAGTACGCATGCGAATGTACATAACATCAAACTAGCCTCTCCAACCAAATTTAATCTAAGCTAACACGAAACTCATCAAGTTGGCGTCGATCGTCATCAGGTTATACAGCCCTCAACTACGTAGCGCTCTACGTATGTGGCCCTCATTTATTAAGGATCACTATACTGGCACCGTGTGCCTACAAACGACCTACAAATGACCTACAAACCTGAAAAGACTCACAAAGAAGCAGTTGGTATTTTCCCAACTGCCGCCGAACAATTAATTCCCGAACCCCGTTAAGCCTATACACACGTTAGCTAAAAGTCGACGTTTTTAAAATAGTTAATTTTAAATATAATAACACACCACCTAAAAAAAATTTCCTAAAAAAATAAAATTTCCTACAAAATTAAATTTCCTAAAGAAATAAAATTTCCAAAAATAACTAAAATTCCCTAAAAAATTAAATTTTCCTAAAAAAATTAAATTTCATAAAAAAATATAATTTCGTAAAAAAAATATTTCCTAAGACTAAAAGTTGAAAAATTGTACCCATACAGGGATGCTAGATGTTGACCTAAAGGTCAGGTATATTTCCAAAATATCGGCAAAAAAAAAATTAAAAATTCTAGCACAGTTGACCAATTTTTTAAGAAGGAAAAAAAAATATTTTGATACGCGAAATCTTTTTGCAAAAACATGGAAAAATTTGATTTAAAAAACTTAAATCTAGCACTCACCGGTATAACAACAGCATACCACAGCATACAACAGGATACAACAGCTACAACAGGATACAACAGGTACAACAGGATACAACAGGATACAACAGGTACAACAGGATACAACAGCATACCACACACACTCACGCACACACGCACACGACCGCGGGCCCCAAACCGGCGAACAAAATTCGCTTCTGCTACTACACTACCGTCGCGACAGGGGTGGGGGTGGGGGGAGGGGAAGGAGATTCAAAAAATTTCAAATTCAAAAATTAAAAAATTCTTTTTAAAAATTCAAAAAGAAAAATCACATGGATAGCAATTTCAATTTCACTTCACTGCTCACACACACACATTCACTATTGCTATCCTCTTTCAATTCACTACACCAGAGCAGGGTCAGACACACAGACTAACTGAGAGGAGACCACGGAAAAAAAAAAAAAACAATCGGATCCGGGTTGGGGCTTCCAACGAGTTAATCCGCGAACTGAACCGATCGCCTCGACGATCCACTTGAGACTGACTCCAAGCAGGCGACTGGGACTAGATTTTACCCACGAAAGTACCACTGTGAGTGTAAACTCATTTCGTAGGTGGATCCTGTGTGATCCTCTCAAATGATTTTTTTCAGTGAATTTTGAGGTTTTTGATGGGAAAATTTGGCGGGAGTGTTGTAAATTTTTTTATTTTTTTCGTGAGAACTTCATAGAAACGTGGAAAAATGGATGAAAAGTGGTAGAATACGCAAAAAATGGTAAAAAAAAATATGCCTGCTGTGAGTAGCACCTCAAGACAGGAGCCTGCAATCTTTCTTTTTGCCGCGCACGCCCATAATTTACGAGCAAAAATGAAAGACAAATTTCGAATAAATAATTTTAGGTGTAGAGAGAGGCGCAATTACGATTTTTTTTGGCGCGAATAACTTGAGCGACTGAGAGTTGTAATAATTTTGCTTCGATTCGTGAGTGTTTTATAAGAAACGGAAAAAAAAATCATAAAAAATGGCAAAAATTGCCAAAAAGAGGACAAAAAAATTACAATTTTTCATTGTTTTGTTTTATAACAATTTGCCGTAGTCAGGTGCCACTCGAAGACGGAAGAGCAAAGCCTCACTAAATTTTGTTAATTTAGCTTCAAAGGATTTCTTTCTGATATTTTAACAGCGTATGTCATGATCAAGCAACAGAGCTTTTGAGGTTAATGCTTTCCACACAATCTGATCCCGCCAGAGGGTAGGGGCAGAAATGGTCAGGAAGGAACAATTTTTCCATCCACAACAAGTGACAGTTTGGTGTGTTTTTGGGCTGGCGGTGTCATTAGGCAACATTTTTTCAAAAAATATGCTGGTGCGAAGGTAATTATGCAAAGTGCTCTAAGAGCCTTCTCCCCTACCCCCGCATTGAGATATCTAATTTTCATTATTTCACCCTAAGCTACCTTCGCCCTAAGACCCCTTCCTAGCAATCTGACAAAGTGCTCTAAGAGCCTTCTCTCCTACCGTCCGTAGGGAGATATTCAATTTTTAGAACTTCGCCCTAAGCTACCTTCGCCCTAAGAAACCTTCCTAGCAATCTGACAAAGTGCTCTAAGAGCCTTCTCTCCTACCGTCCGTAGGGAGGATCTCACCTACCGTCCGTAGGGAGATATTCAATTTTTAGAACTTCGCCCTAAGCTACCTTCGCCCTAAGAAACCTTCCTAGCAATTTGACAAAGTGCTCTAAGGGCCTTCTCTCCTACCGTCCGTAGGGAGGATCTCACCTACCCCCCGTAGGGAGATATCGAATTTTCAGTACTTCGCCCTAAGCTACCTTCGCCCTAAGAAACCTTCCTAGCAATCTGTTAAAGTGCTCTAAGAGCCTTCTCTCCTACCGTCCGTAGGGAGGATCTCACCTACCGCCCGTAGGGAGATATCGAATTTTCAGTACTCCGCCCTAAGCTACCTTCGCCCTAAGAAACCTTCCTAGCAATCTGACAAAGTGCTCTAAGAGCCTTCTCTCCTACCGTTCGTAGGGAGGATCTCACCTACCGTCCGTAGGGAGATATTCAATTTTTAGAACTTCGCCCTAAGCTGCCTTCGCCCTAAGAAACTTTCCTAGCAATCTGACAAAGTGCTCTAAGAGCCTTCTCTCCTACCGTCCGTAGGGAGAATCTCACCTACCGTCCGTAGGGAGATATCCAATTTTTAGAACTTCGCCCTAAGCTACCTTCGCCCTAAGAAACCTTCCTAGCAATTTGACAAACTGCTCTAAAGGCCTTCTCTCCTACCGTCCGTAGGGAGGATCTCACCTACCCCCCGTAGGGAGATATCGAATTTTCAGTACTTCGCCCTAAGCTACCTTCGCCCTAAGAAATCTTCCTAGCAATCTGTCAAACTGCTCTAAGAGCCTTCTCTCCTACCGTCCGTAGGGAGGATCTCACCTACCGTCCGTAGGGAGATATCCAATTTTTAGAACTTCGCCCTAAGCTACCTTCGCCCTAAGAAACCTTCCTAGCAATTTGACAAACTGCTCTAAAGGCCTTCTCTCCTACCGTCCGTAGGGAGGATCTCACCTACCCCCCGTAGGGAGATATCGAATTTTCAGTACTTCGCCCTAAGCTACCTTCGCCCTAAGAAACCTTCCTAGCAATCTGACAAAGTGCTCTAAGAGCCTTCTCTTCTACCGTCCGTAGGGAGGATCTCACCTACCGCCCGTACTGAGATATCCAATTTTAAGAACTTCGCCCTAAGCTACCTTCGCCCTAAGAAACCTTCCTAGCAATCTGACAAAGTGCCCTAAGAGCCTTCTCTCCTACCGTCCGTAGGGAGGATCTCACCTACCGTCCGTAGGGAGATATCCAATTTTTAGAACTTCGCCCTAAGCTACCTTCGCCCTAAGAAACCTTCCTAGCAATTTGACAAAGTGCTCTAAGAGCCTTCTCTCCTACCGTCCGTAGGGAGGATCTCACCTACCCCCCGTAGGGAGATATCGAATTTTCAGTACTTCGCCCTAAGCTACCTTCGCCCTAAGAAACCTTCCTAGCAATCTGACAAAGTGCTCTAAGAGCCTTCTCTCCTACCGTCCGTAGGGAGGATCTCACCTACCCCCCGTAGGGAAATATCGAATTTTCAGTACTCCGCCCTAAGCTACCTTCGCCCTAAGAAACCTTCCTAGCAATCTGACAAAGTGCTCTAAGAGCCTTCTCTCCTACCGTCCGTAGGGAGGATCTCACCTACCGTCCGTAGAGAGATATTCAATTTTTAGAACTTCTCGCTAAGCTACCCTCGCCCTAAGAAACCTTCCTAGAAATTTGACAAAGTGCTCTAAGAGCCTTCTCTCCTACCGTCCGTAGGGAGGATCTCACCTACCGTCCGTAGGGAGATATCCAATTTTTAGAACTTCGCCCTACGCTACCTTCGCCCTAAGAAACCTTCCTAGCAATCTGACAAAGTGCTCTAAGAGCCTTCTCTCCTACCGTCCGTAGGGAGGATCTCACCAACAGTCCGTAGGGAGATATCGAATTTTCAGTACTTCGCCCTAAGCTACCTTCGCCCTAAAAAACCTTCCTAGCAATCTGACAAAGTGCTCTAAGAGCCTTCTCTCCTACCGTCCGTAGGGAGGTTCTCACCTACCGTCCGTACTGAGATATCCAATTTTAAGAACTTCGCCCTAAGCTGCCTTCGCCCTAAGAAACCTTCCTAGCAATCTGACAAAGTGCTCTAAGAGCCTTCTCTCCTACCGTCCGTAGGGAGGATCTCACCTACCGTCCGTAGGGAGATATCCAATTTTTAGAACTTCGCCCTAAGTTACCTTCGCCCTAAGAAACCTTCCTAGCAATTTGACAAACTGCTCTAAAGGCCTTCTCTCCTACCGTCCGTAGGGAGGATCTCACCAACAGTCCGTAGGGAGATATCGAATTTTCAGTACTTCGCCCTAAGCTACCTTCGCCCTAAGAAACCTTCCTAGCAATCTGACAAAGTGCTCTAAGAGCCTTCTCTCCTACCGTCCGTAGGGAGGATCTCACCTACCGTCCGTAGGGAGATATCCAATTTTAAGAACTTCGCCCTAAGCTGCCTTCGCCCTAAGAAACCTTCCTAGCAATCTGACAAAGTGCTCTAAGAGCCTTCTCTCCTACCGTCCGTAGGGAGAATCTCACCTACCGTCCGTAGGGAGATATCCAATTTTTAGAACTTCGCCCTAAGCTACCTTCGCCCTAAGAAACCTTCCTAGCAATTTGACAAAGTGCTCTAATAGCCTTCTCTCCTACCGTCCGTAGGGAGGATCTCACCTACCCCCCGTAGGGAGATATCGAATTTTCAGTACTTCGCCCTAAGCTACCTTCGCCCTAAGAAACCTTCCTAGCAATCTGTCAAAGTGCTCTAAGAGCCTTCTCTCCTACCGTCCGTAGGGAGGATCTCACCTACCGCCCGAAGGGAGATATCGAATTTTCAGTACTCCGCCCTAAGCTACCTTCGCCCTAAGAAACCTTCCTAGCAATCTGACAAAGTGCTCTAAGAGCCTTCTCTCCTACCGTCCGTAGGGAGGATCTCACCTACCGTCCGTAGGGAGATATCCAATTTTTAGAACTTCGCCCTAAGCTGCCTTCGCCCTAAGAAACTTTCCTAGCAATCTGACAAAGTGCTCTAAGAGCCTTCTCTCCTACCGTCCGTAGGGAGGATCTCACCTACCGTCCGTAGGGAGATATCCAATTTTTAGAACTTCGCCCTAAGCTACCTTCGCCCTAAGCTACCTTCGCCCTAAGAAACCTTCCTAGCAATTTGACAAAGTGCTCTAAGGGCCTTCTCTCCTACCGTCCGTAGGGAGGATCTCACCTACCCCCCGTAGGGAGATATCGAATTTTCAGTACTTCGCCCAAAGCTACCTTCGCCCTAAGAAACCTTCCTAGCAATCTGACAAAGTGCTCTAAGAGCCTTCTCTCCTACCGTCCGTAGGGAGGATCTCACCTACCGCCCGTAGGGAGATATCGAATTTTCAGTACTCCGCCCTAAGCTACCTTCGCCCTAAGAAACCTTATTAGCAATCTGACAAAGTGCTCTAAGAGCCTTCTCTCCTACCGTCCGGAGGGAGGATCTCACCTACCGTCCGTAGGGAGATATCCAATTTTTAGTACTTCGCCCTAAGCTACCTTCGCCCTAAGAAAGCTTAGTAGCAATTTGACAAAGTGCTCTAAGAGAATTCTCTCCTACCGTCCGTAGGGAGGATCTCACCAACAGTCCGTAGGGAGATATCGAATTTTCAGTACTTCGCCCTAAGCTACCTTCGCCCTAAGAAACCTTCCTAGCAATCTGACAAAGTGCTCTAAGAGCCTTCTCTCCTACCGTCCGTAGGGAGGATCTCACCTACCGCCCGTAGGGAGATATCGAATTTTCAGTACTCCGCCCTAAGCTACCTTCGCCCTAAGAAACCTTCCTAGCAATCTGACAAAGTGCTCTAAGAGCCTTCTCTCCTACCGTCCGTAGGGAGGATCTCACCTACCGTCCGTAGAGAGATATTCAATTTTTAGAACTTCTCGCTAAGCTACCCTCGCCCTAAGAAACCTTCCTAGCAATTTGACAAAGTGCTCTAAGAGCCTTCTCTCCTACCGTCCGTAGGGAGGATCTCACCTACCGTCCGTAGGGAGATATCCAATTTTTAGAACTTCGCCCTACGCTACCTTCGCCATAAGAAACCTTCCTAGCAATCTGACAAAGTGCTCTAAGAGCCTTCTCTCCTACCGTCCGTAGGGAGGATCTCACCAACAGTCCGTAGGGAGATATCGAATTTTCAGTACTTCGCCCTAAGCTACCTTCGCCCTAAGAAACCTTCCTAGCAATCTGACAAAGTGCTCTAAGAGCCTTCTCTCCTACCGTTCGTAGGGAGGTTCTCACTTACCGTCCGTACTGAGATATCCAATTTTAAGAACTTCGCCCTAAGCTGCCTTCGCCCTAAGAAACCTTCCTAGCAATCTGACAAAGTGCTCTAAGAGCCTTCTCTCCTACCGTCCGTAGGGAGGATCTCACCAACAGTCCGTAGGGAGATATCGAATTTTCAGTACTTCGCCCTAAGCTACCTTCGCCCTAAAAAACCTTCCTAGCAATCTGACAAAGTGCTCTAAGAGCCTTCTCTCCTACCGTCCGTAGGGAGGTTCTCACCTACCGTCCGTACTGAGATATCCAATTTTAAGAACTTCGCCCTAAGCTGCCTTCGCCCTAAGAAACCTTCCTAGCAATCTGACAAAGTGCTCTAAGAGCCTTCTCTCCTACCGTCCGTAGGGAGGATCTCACCTACCGTCCGTAGAGAGATATCCAATTTTTAGAACTTCGCCCTAAGCTACCTTCGCCCTAAGAAACCTTCCTAGCAATCTGACAAAGTGCTCTAAGAGCCTTCTCTCCTACCGTCCGTAGGGAGGATCTCACCAACAGTCCGTAGGGAGATATCGAATTTTCAGTACTTCGCCCTAAGCTACCTTCGCCCTAAGAAACCTTCCTAGCAATCTGACAAAGTGCTCTAAGAGCCTTCTCTCCTACCGTAAGTAGGGAGGATCTCACCTACCCCCCGTAGGGAGATATCGAATTTTCAGTACTTCGCCCTAAGCTACCTTCGCCCTAAGAAACCATCCTAGCAATCTGACAAAGTGCTCTAAGAGCCTTCTCTCCTACCGTCCGTAGGGAGGATATCACCTACCGTCCGTAGGGAGATATTCAATTTTTAGAACTTCGCCCTAAGCTACCTTCGCCCAAAGAAACCTTCCTAGCAATTTGACAAAGTGCTCTAAGAGCCTTCTCTCCTACCGTCCGTAGGGAGGATCTCACCTACCCCCCGTAGGGAGATATCGAATTTTCAGTACTTCGCCCTAAGCTACCTTCGCCCTAAGAAACCATCCTAGCAATCTGACAAAGTGCTCTAAGAGCCTTCTCTCCTACCGTCCGTAGGGAGGATCTCACCTACCGACCGTAGGGAGATATCGAATTTTCAGTACTCCGCCCTAAGCTACCTTCGCCCTAAGAAACCTTCCTAGCAATCTGACAAAGTGCTCTAAGAGCCTTCTCTCCTACCGTCCGTAGGGAGGATCTCACCAACAGTCCGTAGGGAGATATCGAATTTTCAGTACTTCGCCCTAAGCTACCTTCGCCCTAAGAAACCTTCCTAGCAATCTGACAAAGTGCTCTAAGAGCCTTCTCTCCTAAAGTCCGTAGGGAGGATCTCACCTACCGTCCGTAGGGAGATATCCAATTTTAAGAACTTCGCCCTAAGCTGCCTTCGCCCTAAGAAACCTTCCTAGCAATCTGACAAAGTGCTCTAAGAGCCTTCTCTCCTACCGTCCGTAGGGAGAATCTCACCTACCGTCCGTAGGGAGATATCCAATTTTTAGAACTTCGCCCTAAGCTACCTTCGCCCTAAGAAACCTTCCTAGCAATTTGACAAAGTGCTCTAAGGGCCTTCTCTCCTACCGTCCGTAGGGAGGATCTCACCTACCCCCCGTAGGGAGATATCGAATTTTCAGTACTTCGCCCTAAGCTACCTTCGCCCTAAGAAACCTTCCTAGCAATCTGTCAAAGTGCTCTAAGAGCCTTCTCTCCTACCGTCCGTAGGGAGGATCTCACCTACCGCCCGAAGGGAGATATCGAATTTTCAGTACTCCGCCCTAAGCTACCTTCGCCCTAAGAAACCTTCCTAGCAATCTGACAAAGTGCTCTAAGAGCCTTCTCTCCTACCGTCCGTAGGGAGGATCTCACCTACCGTCCGTAGGGAGATATCCAATTTTTAGAACTTCGCCCTAAGCTGCCTTCGCCCTAAGAAACTTTCCTAGCAATCTGACAAAGTGCTCTAAGAGCCTTCTCTCCTACCGTCCGTAGGGAGGATCTCACCTACCGTCCGTAGGGAGATATCCAATTTTTAGAACTTCGCCCTAAGCTACCTTCGCCCTAAGAAACCATCCTAGCAATCTGACAAAGTGCTCTAAGAGCCTTCTCTCCTACCGTCCGTAGGGAGGATCTCACCTACCCCCCGTAGGGAGATATCGAATTTTCAGTACTTCGCCCTAAGCTACCTTCGCCCTAAGAAACCATCCTAGCAATCTGACAAAGTGCTCTAAGAGCCTTCTCTCCTACCGTCCGTAGGGAGGATCTCACCTACCGCCCGTAGGGAGATATCGAATTTTCAGTACTCCGCCCTAAGCTACCTTCGCCCTAAGAAACCTTCCTAGCAATCTGACAAAGTGCTCTAAGAGCCTTCTCTCCTACCGTCCGTAGGGAGGATCTCACCAACAGTCCGTAGGGAGATATCGAATTTTCAGTACTTCGCCCTAAGCTACCTTCGCCCTAAGAAACCTTCCTAGCAATCTGACAAAGTGCTCTAAGAGCCTTCTCTCCTAAAGTCCGTAGGGAGGATCTCACCTACCGTCCGTAGGGAGATATCCAATTTTAAGAACTTCGCCCTAAGCTGCCTTCGCCCTAAGAAACCTTCCTAGCAATCTGACAAAGTGCTCTAAGAGCCTTCTCTCCTACCGTCCGTAGGGAGAATCTCACCTACCGTCCGTAGGGAGATATCCAATTTTTAGAACTTCGCCCTAAGCTACCTTCGCCCTAAGAAACCTTCCTAGCAATTTGACAAAGTGCTCTAAGGGCCTTCTCTCCTACCGTCCGTAGGGAGGATCTCACCTACCCCCCGTAGGGAGATATCGAATTTTCAGTACTTCGCCCTAAGCTACCTTCGCCCTAAGAAACCTTCCTAGCAATCTGTCAAAGTGCTCTAAGAGCCTTCTCTCCTACCGTCCGTAGGGAGGATCTCACCTACCGCCCGAAGGGAGATATCGAATTTTCAGTACTCCGCCCTAAGCTACCTTCGCCCTAAGAAACCTTCCTAGCAATCTGACAAAGTGCTCTAAGAGCCTTCTCTCCTACCGTCCGTAGGGAGGATCTCACCAACAGTCCGTAGGGAGATATCGAATTTTCAGTACTTCGCCCTAAGCTACCTTCGCCCTAAGAAACCTTCCTAGCAATCTGACAAAGTGCTCTAAGAGCCTTCTCTCCTACCGTCCGTAGGGAGAATCTCACCTACCGTCCGTAGGGAGATATCCAATTTTTAGAACTTCGCCCTAAGCTACCTTCGCCCTAAGAAACCTTCCTAGCAATTTGACAAAGTGCTCTAAGGGCCTTCTCTCCTACCGTCCGTAGGGAGGATCTCACCTACCCCCCGTAGGGAGATATCGAATTTTCAGTACTTCGCCCAAAGCTACCTTCGCCCTAAGAAACCTTCCTAGCAATCTGACAAAGTGCTCTAAGAGCCTTCTCTCCTACCGTCCGTAGGGAGGTTCTCACCTACCGTCCGTACTGAGATATCCAATTTTAAGAACTTCGCCCTAAGCTACCTTCGCCCTAAGAAACCTTCCTAGCAATCTGACAAAGTGCTCTAAGAGCCTTCTCTCCTACCGTCCGTAGGGAGGATCTCACCTACCGTCCGTAGGGAGATATCCAATTTTTAGTACTTCGCCCTAAGCTACCTTCGCCCTAAGAAACCTTCCTAGCAATTTGACAAAGTGCTCTAAGAGCCTTCTCTCCTACCGTCCGTAGGGAGGATCTCACCAACAGTCCGTAGGGAGATATCGAATTTTCAGTACTTCGCCCTAAGCTACCTTCGCCCTAAGAAACCTTCCTAGCAATCTGACAAAGTGCTCTAAGAGCCTTCTCTCCTACCGTCCGTAGGGAGGATCTCACCTACCCCCCGTAGGGAGATATCGAATTTTCAGTACTCCGCCCTAAGCTACCTTCGCCCTAAGAAACCTTCCTAGCAATCTGACAAAGTGCTCTAAGAGCCTTCTCTCCTACCGTCCGTAGGGAGGATCTCACCTACCGTCCGTAGAGAGATATTCAATTTTTAGAACTTCTCGCTAAGCTACCCTCGCCCTAAGAAACCTTCCTAGCAATTTGACAAAGTGCTCTAAGAGCCTTCTCTCCTACCGTCCGTAGGGAGGATCTCACCTACCGTCCGTAGGGAGATATTAAATTTTTAGAACTTCGCCCTACCCTAAATTCGCCATAAGAAACCTTCCTAGCAATCTGACAAAGTGCTCTAAGAGCCTTCTCTCCTACCGTCCGTAGGGAGGATCTCACCAACAGTCCGTAGGGAGATATCGAATTTTCAGTACTTCGCCCTAAGCTACCTTCGCCCTAAGAAACCTTCCTAGCAATCTGACAAAGTGCTCTAAGAGCCTTCTCTCCTACCGTTCGTAGGGAGGTTCTCACCTACCGTCCGTACTGAGATATCCAATTTTAAGAACTTCGCCCTAAGCTGCCTTCGCCCTAAGAAACCTTCCTAGCAATCTGACAAAGTGCTCTAAGAGCCTTCTCTCCTACCGTCCGTAGGGAGGATCTCACCAACAGTCCGTAGGGAGATATCGAATTTTCAGTACTTCGCCCTAAGCTACCTTCGCCCTAAAAAACCTTCCTAGCAATCTGACAAAGTGCTCTAAGAGCCTTCTCTCCTACCGTCCGTAGGGAGGTTCTCACCTACCGTCCGTACTGAGATATCCAATTTTAAGAACTTCGCCCTAAGCTGCCTTCGCCCTAAGAAACCTTCCTAGCAATCTGACAAAGTGCTCTAAGAGCCTTCTCTCCTACCGTCCGTAGGGAGGATCTCACCTACCGCCCGTAGAGAGATATCCAATTTTTAGAACTTCGCCCTAAGCTACCTTCGCCCTAAGAAACCTTCCTAGCAATCTGACAAAGTGCTCTAAGAGCCTTCTCTCCTACCGTCCGTAGGGAGGATCTCACCAACAGTCCGTAGGGAGATATCGAATTTTCAGTACTTCGCCCTAAGCTACCTTCGCCCTAAGAAACCTTCCTAGCAATCTGACAAAGTGCTCTAAGAGCCTTCTCTCCTACCGTCCGTAGGGAGGATCTCACCTACCCCCCGTAGGGAGATATCGAATTTTCAGTACTTCGCCCTAAGCTACCTTCGCCCTAAGAAACCATCCTAGCAATCTGACAAAGTGCTCTAAGAGCCTTCTCTCCTACCGTCCGTAGGGAGGATCTCACCTACCGTCCGTAGGGAGATATCCAATTTTTAGAACTTCGCCCTAAGCTACCTTCGCCCTAAGAAACCTTCCTAGCAATTTGACAAAGTGCTCTAAGAGCCTTCTCTCCTACCGTCCGTAGGGAGGATCTCACCTACCCCCCGTAGGGAGATATCGAATTTTCAGTACTTCGCCCTAAGCTACCTTCGCCCTAAGAAACCATCCTAGCAATCTGACAAAGTGCTCTAAGAGCCTTCTCTCCTACCGTCCGTAGGGAGGATCTCACCTACCGCCCGTAGGGAGATATCGAATTTTCAGTACTCCGCCCTAAGCTACCTTCGCCCTAAGAAACCTTCCTAGCAATCTGACAAAGTGCTCTAAGAGCCTTCTCTCCTACCGTCCGTAGGGAGGATCTCACCTACCGTCCGTAGAGAGATATTCAATTTTTAGAACTTCTCGCTAAGCTACCCTCGCCCTAAGAAACCTTCCTAGCAATTTGACAAAGTGCTCTAAGAGCCTTCTCTCCTACCGTCCGTAGGGAGGATCTCACCTACCGTCCGTAGGGAGATATCCAATTTTTAGAACTTCGCCCTACGCTACCTTCGCCATAAGAAACCTTCCTAGCAATCTGACAAAGTGCTCTAAGAGCCTTCTCTCCTACCGTCCGTAGGGAGATATTCAATTTTAAGAACTTCGCCCTAAGCTACCTTCGCCCTAAGAAACCTTCCTAGCAATCTGACAAAGTGCTCTAAGAGCCTTCTCTCCTACCGTCCGTAGGGAGATATCCAATTTTTAGTACTTCGCCCTAAGCTACCTTCGCCCTAAGAAACCTTCCTAGCAATCTGACAAAGTGCTCTAAGAGCCTTCTCTCCTACCGTCCGTAGGGAGGATCTCACCTACCCCCCGTAGGGAGATATCGAATTTTCAGTACTTCGCCCTAAGCTACCTTCGCCCTAAGAAACCTTCCTAGCAATCTGACAAAGTGCTCTAAGAGCCTTCTCTCCTACCGTCCGTAGGGAGGATCTCACCTACCGCCCGTAGGGAGATATCGAATTTTCAGTACTCCGCCCTAAGCTACCTTCGCCCTAAGAAACCTTCCTAGCAATCTGACAAAGTGCTCTAAGAGCCTTCTCTCCTACCGTCCGTAGGGAGGATCTCACCTACCGTCCGTAGAGAGATATTCAATTTTTAGAACTTCTCGCTAAGCTACCCTCGCCCTAAGAAACCTTCCTAGCAATTTGACAAAGTGCTCTAAGAGCCTTCTCTCCTACCGTCCGTAGGGAGGATCTCACCTACCGTCCGTAGGGAGATATTAAATTTTTAGAACTTCGCCCTACGCTAAATTCGCCATAAGAAACCTTCCTAGCAATCTGACAAAGTGCTCTAAGAGCCTTCTCTCCTACCGTCCGTAGGGAGGATCTCACCTACCCCCCGTAGGGAGATATCGAATTTTCAGTACTTCGCCCTAAGCTACCTTCGCCCTAAGAAACCTTCCTAGCAATCTGACAAAGTGCTCTAAGAGCCTTCTCTCCTACCGTCCGTAGGGAGGATCTCACCTACCGTCCGTAGGGAGATATTAAATTTTTAGAACTTCGCCCTACGCTAAATTCGCCATAAGAAACCTTCCTAGCAATCTGACAAAGTGCTCTAAGAGCCTTCTCTCCTACCGTCCGTAGGGAGGATCTCACCAACAGTCCGTAGGGAGATATCGAATTTTCAGTACTTCGCCCTAAGCTACCTTCGCCCTAAGAAACCTTCCTAGCAATCTGACAAAGTGCTCTAAGAGCCTTCTCTCCTACCGTTCATAGGGAGGTTCTCACCTACCGTCCGTACTGAGATATCCAATTTTAAGAACTTCGCCCTAAGCTGCCTTCGCCCTAAGAAACCTTCCTAGCAATCTGACAAAGTGCTCTAAGAGCCTTCTCTCCTACCGTCCGTAGGGAGGATCTCACCAACAGTCCGTAGGGAGATATCGAATTTTCAGTACTTCGCCCTAAGCTACCTTCGCCCTAAAAAACCTTCCTAGCAATCTGACAAAGTGCTCTAAGAGCCTTCTCTCCTACCGTCCGTAGGGAGGTTCTCACCTACCGTCCGTACTGAGATATCCAATTTTAAGAACTTCGCCCTAAGCTGCCTTCGCCCTAAGAAACCTTCCTAGCAATCTGACAAAGTGCTCTAAGAGCCTTCTCTCCTACCGTCCGTAGGGAGGATCTCACCTACCGTCCGTAGAGAGATATCCAATTTTTAGAACTTCGCCCTAAGCTACCTTCGCCCTAAGAAACCTTCCTAGCAATCTGACAAAGTGCTCTAAGAGCCTTCTCTCCTACCGTCCGTAGGGAGGATCTCACCAACAGTCCGTAGGGAGATATCGAATTTTCAGTACTTCGCCCTAAGCTACCTTCGCCCTAAGAAACCTTCCTAGCAATCTGACAAAGTGCTCTAAGAGCCTTCTCTCCTACCGTCCGTAGGGAGGATCTCACCAACAGTCCGTAGGGAGATATCGAATTTTCAGTACTTCGCCCTAAGCTACCTTCGCCCTAAGAAACCTTCCTAGCAATCTGACAAAGTGCTCTAAGAGCCTTCTCTCCTACCGTCCGTAGGGAGGATCTCACCTACCGTCCGTAGGGAGATATCCAATTTTTAGAACTTCGCCCTAAGCTACCTTCGCCCTAAGAAACCTTCCTAGCAATTTGACAAAGTGCTCTAAGAGCCTTCTCTCCTACCGTCCGTAGGGAGGATCTCACCTACCCCCCGTAGGGAGATATCGAATTTTCAGTACTTCGCCCTAAGCTACCTTCGCCCTAAGAAACCATCCTAGCAATCTGACAAAGTGCTCTAAGAGCCTTCTCTCCTACCGTCCGTAGGGAGGATCTCACCTACCGCCCGTAGGGAGATATCGAATTTTCAGTACTCCGCCCTAAGCTACCTTCGCCCTAAGAAACCTTCCTAGCAATCTGACAAAGTGCTCTAAGAGCCTTCTCTCCTACCGTCCGTAGGGAGGATCTCACCTACCGTCCGTAGAGAGATATTCAATTTTTAGAACTTCTCGCTAAGCTACCCTCGCCCTAAGAAACCTTCCTAGCAATTTGACAAAGTGCTCTAAGAGCCTTCTCTCCTACCGTCCGTAGGGAGGATCTCACCTACCGTCCGTAGGGAGATATCCAATTTTTAGAACTTCGCCCTACGCTACCTTCGCCATAAGAAACCTTCCTAGCAATCTGACAAAGTGCTCTAAGAGCCTTCTCTCCTACCGTCCGTAGGGAGGATCTCACCAACAGTCCGTAGGGAGATATCGAATTTTCAGTACTTCGCCCTAAGCTACCTTCGCCCTAAGAAACCTTCCTAGCAATCTGACAAAGTGCTCTAAGAGCCTTCTCTCCTACCGTCCGTAGGGAGGATCTCACCTACCGTCCGTAGGGAGATATCCAATTTTAAGAACTTCGCCCTAAGCTGCCTTCGCCCTAAGAAACCTTCCTAGCAATCTGACAAAGTGCTCTAAGAGCCTTCTCTCCTACCGTCCGTAGGGAGGATCTCACCTACCGCCCGTAGGGATATATCGAATTTTCAGTACTCCGCCCTAAGCTACCTTCGCCCTAAGAAACCTTCCTAGCAATCTGACAAAGTGCTCTAAGAGCCTTCTCTCCTACCGTCCGTAGGGAGGATCTCACCTACCGTCCGTAGGGAGATATCCAATTTTTAGAACTTCGCCCTAACCTAGTTTCGCACTAAGAAACCTTCCTAACAATTGTGTAAATTGCTCTTAGAGCCTTCTCTCCTACCGTCCGTATGAAAATATGTTGGAGAGGCTAGATTTTGTGTTCGAGAAGGATCTTTCATCGATCATGGTGCTATATTGTTCACAATGTATTGAGGGCTACTTCGTCTGCAGTACGTAAGGGACTGTAGATCAAAACTCTCTGCTTCGGCTGCTTAGTCGAAATAATGATAATTCCGCTAAGCACTAGGCATTTCATATCTGTTAGGGCTTGATTGAACCGCAAACGATATTTCGCCGCGACTGCATAGCCATAGCCAGCTAAGACAGTTTAATAGACTTGTTCTGCTTGAATACGAACGTAAGTTGCTGCATTATGCCGACCTTTCAGTTTACCTAGTACGCATGCGAATGTACATAGCATCAAACTAGCCTCTCCAACCAAATTTAATCTAAGCTAACACGAAACTCATCAAGTTGGCGTCGATCGTCATCAGGTTATACAGCCCTCAACTACTTAGCGCTCTACGTATGTAGCCCTCATTTATTAAGGATCACTATACTGGCACCGTGTGCCTACAAACGACCTACAAATGACCTACAAACCTGAAAAGACTCACAAAGAAGCAGTTGGTATTTTCCCAACTGCCGCCGAACAATTAATTCCCGAACCCCGTTAAGCCTATACACACGTTAGCTAAAAGTCAACGTTTTTAAAATAGTTAATTTTAAATATAATAACACACCACCTAAAAAAAATTTCCTAAAATAACTAAAATTCCCTAAAAAATTAAATTTTCCTAAAAAAAATAAAATTTCCTAAAAAATTTAATTTTTATAAAAAAATAAAATTTCCTACAAAATTAAATTTCCTACAGAAATAAAATTTCCAAAAATAACTAAAATTTCCTAAAAAATTAAATTTTCCTAACAAAATAAAATTTCATAAAAAAATATAATTTCGTAAAAAAAATATTTCCTAAGACTAAAAGTTGAAAAATTGTACCCATACAGGGATGCTAGATGTTGACCTAAAGGTCAGGTATATTTCCAAAATATCGGCAAAAAAAAAATTAAAAATTCTAGCACAGTTGACCAATTTTTTAAGAAGGAAAAAAAAATATTTTGATACGCGTAATCTTTTTGCAAAAACATGGAAAAATTTGATTTAAAAAACTTAAATCTAGCACTCACCGGTATAACAACAGCATACCACAGCATACAACAGGATACAACAGGTACAACAGGATACAACAGCATACCACACACACTCACGCACACACGCACAAACCGGCGAACAAAATTCGCTTCTGCTACTACACTACCGTCGCGACAGGGGTGGGGGTGGGGGGAGGGGAAGGAGATTCAAAAAATTTCAAATTCAAAAATTAAAAAATTCTTTTTAAAAATTCAAAAAGAAAAATCACATGGATAGCAATTTCACTTCACTGCACACACACACACATTCACTATTGCTATCCTCTTTCAATTCACTACACCAGAGCAGGGTCAGACACGCAGACTAACTGAGAGGAGACCAGTAAAAAAAAAAATAAAAAATAAAAAATCGGATCCGGGTTGGGGCTTCCAAAGAGTTAATCCGCGAACTGAACCGATCGCCTCGACGATCCACTTAAGACTGACTCCAAGCAGGCGACTGGGACTAGATTTTACCCACGAAAGTACCACTGTGAGTGTAAACTCATTTCGTAGGTGGATCCTGTGTGATCCTCTCAAATGATTTTTTTCAGTGAATTTTGAGGTTTTTGATGGGAAAAATTTGGCGGGAGTGTTGTACTTTTTTTTATTTTTTTCGTGAGAACTTCATAGAAACGTGGAAAAATGGATGAAAAGTGGTAGAATACGCAAAAAATGGTAAAAAAAAATATGCCTGCTGTGAGTAGCACCTCAAGACAGGAGCCTGCAATCTTTCTTTTTGCCGCGAACGCCCATAATTTACGAGCAAAGATGAAAGACAAATTTCGAATAAATAATTTTAGGTGTAGAGAGAGGCGCAATTACGATTTTTTTTGGCGCGAATAACTTGAGCGACTGAGAGTTGTAATAATTTTGCTTCGATTCGTGAGTGTTTTATAAGAAACGGAAAAAAAAATCATAAAAAATGGCAAAAATTGCCAAAAAGAGGACAAAAAAATTACAATTTTTCATTGTTTTGTTTTATAACAATTTGCCGTAGTCAGGTGCCACTCGAAGACGGAAGAGCAAAGCCTCACTAAATTTTGTTAATTTAGCTTCAAAGGATTTCTTTCTGATATTTTAACAGCGTATGTCATGATCAAGCAACAGAGCTTTTGAGGTTAATGCTTTCCACACAATCTGATCCCGCCAGAGGGTAGGGGCAGAAATGGTCAGGAAGGAACAATTTCTCCATCCACAACAAGTGACAGTTTGGTGTGTTTTTGGGCTGGCGGTGTCATTAGGCAAAATTTTTTCAAAAAATATGCTGGTGCGAAGGTAATTATGCAAAGTGCTCTAAGAGCCTTCTCCCCTACCCCCGCATTGAGATATCTAATTTTCATTATTTCACCCTAAGCTACCTTCGCCCTAAGAAACCTTCCTAGCAATCTGACAAAGTGCTCTAAGAGCCTTTTCTCCTACCGTCCGTAGGGAGATATTCAATTTTTAGAACTTCGCCCTAAGCTACCTTCGCCCTAAGAAACCTTCCTAGCAATCTGACAAAGTGCTCTAAGAGCCTTCTCTCCTACCGTCCGTAGGGAGATATTCAATTTTTAGAACTTCGCCCTAAGCTACCTTCGCCCTAAGAAACCTTCCTAGCAATTTGACAAAGTGCTCTAAGGGCCTTCTCTCCTACCGTCCGTAGGGAGGATCTCACCTACCCCCCGTAGGGAGATATCGAATTTTCAGTACTTCGCCCTAAGCTACCTTCGCCCTAAGAAACCTTCCTAGCAATCTGTTAAAGTGCTCTAAGAGCCTTCTCTCCTACCGTCCGTAGGGAGGATCTCACCTACCGCCCGTAGGGAGATATCGAATTTTCAGTACTCCGCCCTAAGCTACCTTCGCCCTAAGAAACCTTCCTAGCAATCTGACAAAGTGCTCTAAGAGCCTTCTCTCCTACCGTCCGTAGGGAGGATCTCACCTACCGTCCGTACGGAGATATCCAATTTTTAGAACTTCGCCCTAAGCTGCCTTCGCCCTAAGAAACTTTATTAGTAATCTGACAAAGTGCTCTAAGAGCCTTCTCTCCTACCGTCCGTAGGGAGAATCTCACCTACCGTCCGTAGGGAGATATCCAATTTTTAGAACTTCGCCCTAAGTTACCTTCGCCCTAAGAAACCTTCCTAGCAATTTGACAAACTGCTCTAAAGGCCTTCTCTCCTACCGTCCGTAGGGAGGATCTCACCTACCCCCCGTAGGGAGATATCGAATTTTCAGTACTTCGCCCTAAGCTACCTTCGCCCTAAGAAACCTTCCTAGCAATCTGACAAAGTGCTCTAAGAGCCTTCTCTTCTACCGTCCGTAGGGAGGATCTCACCTACCGCCCGTACTGAGATATCCAATTTTAAGAACTTCGCCCTAAGCTACCTTCGCCCTAAGAAACCTTCCTAGCAATCTGACAAAGTGCTCTAAGAGCCTTCTCTCCTACCGTCCGTAGGGAGGATCTCACCTACCGTCCGTAGGGAGATATCCAATTTTTAGAACTTCGCCCTAAGCTACCTTCGCCCTAAGAAACCTTCCTAGCAATTTGACAAAGTGCTCTAAGAGCCTTCTCTCCTACCGTCCGCAGGGAGGATCTCACCTACCCCCCGTAGGGAGATATCGAATTTTCAGTACTTCGCCCTAAGCTACCTTCGCCCTAAGAAACCTTCCTAGCAATCTGACAAAGTGCTCTAAGAGCCTTCTCTCCTACCGTCCGTAGGGAGGATCTCACCTACCCCCCGTAGGGAGATATCGAATTTTCAGTACTCCGCCCTAAGCTACCTTCGCCCTAAGAAACCTTCCTAGCAATCTGACAAAGTGCTCTAAGAGCCTTCTCTCCTACCGTCCGTAGGGAGGATCTCACCTACCGTCCGTAGAGAGATATTCAATTTTTAGAACTTCTCGCTAAGCTACCCTCGCCCTAAGAAACCTTCCTAGCACTTTGACAAAGTGCTCTAAGAGCCTTCTCTCCTACCGTCCGTAGGGAGATATCCAATTTTTAGAACTTCGCCCTACGCTACCTTCGCCCTAAGAAACCTTCCTAGCAATCTGACAAAGTGCTCTAAGAGCCTTCTCTCATACCGTCCGTAGGGAGGATCTCACCAACAGTCCGTAGGGAGATATCGAATTTTCAGTACTTCGCCCTAAGCTACCTTCGCCCTAAAAAACCTTCCTAGCAATCTGACAAAGTGCTCTAAGAGCCTTCTCTCCTACCGTCCGTAGGGAGGTTCTCACCTACCGTCCGTACTGAGATATCCAATTTTAAGAACTTCGCCCTAAGCTGCCTTCGCCCTAAGAAACCTTCCTAGCAATCTGACAAAGTGCTCTAAGAGCCTTCTCTCCTACCGTCCGTAGGGAGGATCTCACCTACCGTCCGTAGAGAGATATCCAATTTTTAGAACTTCGCCCTAAGCTACCTTCGCCCTAAGAAACCTTCCTAGCAATCTGACAAAGTGCTCTAAGAGCCTTCTCTCCTACCGTCCGTAGGGAGGATCTCACCAACAGTCCGTAGGGAGATATCGAATTTTCAGTACTTCGCCCTAAGCTACCTTCGCCCTAAGAAACCTTAATAGCAATCTGACAAAGTGCTCTAAGAGCCTTCTCTCCTACCGTCCGTAGGGAGGATCTCACCTACCGTCCGTAGGGAGATATCCAATTTTAAGTACTTCGCCCTAAGCTGCCTTCGCCCTAAGAAACCTTCCTAGCAATCTGACAAAGTGCTCTAAGAGCCTTCTCTCCTACCGTCCGTAGGGAGGATCTCACCTACCGTCCGTAGGGAGATATCCAATTTTAAGAACTTCGCCCTAAGCTGCCTTCGCCCTAAGAAACCTTCCTAGCAATCTGACAAAGTGCTCTAAGAGCCTTCTCTCCTACCGTCCGTAGGGAGGATCTCACCTACCCCCCGTAGGGAGATATCGAATTTTCAGTACTTCGCCCTAAGCTACCTTCGCCCTAAGAAACCTTCCTAGCAATCTGTCAAAGTGCTCTAAGAGCCTTCTCTCCTACCGTCCGTAGGGAGGATCTCACCTACCGCCCGAAGGGAGATATCGAATTTTCAGTACTCCGCCCTAAGCTACCTTCGCCCTAAGAAACCTTCCTAGCAATCTGACAAAGTGCCTTCTCTCCTACCGTCCGTAGGGAGGATCTCAATTACCGTCCGTAGGGAGATATCCAATTTTAAGAACTTCGCCCTAAGCTGCCTTCGCCCTAAGAAACCTTCCTAGCAATCTGACAAAGTGCTCTAAGAGCCTTCTCTCCTACCGTCCGTAGGGAGGATCTCACCTACCGTCCGTAGGGAGATATCCAATTTTAAGAACTTCGCCCTAAGCTGCCTTCGCCCTAAGAAACCTTCCTAGCAATCTGACAAAGTGCTCTAAGAGCCTTCTCTCCTACCGTCCGTAGGGAGGATCTCACCTACCGCCCGTAGGGATATATCGAATTTTCAGTACTCCGCCCTAAGCTACCTTCGCCCTAAGAAACTTTCCTAGCAATCTGACAAAGTGCTCTAAGGGCCTTCTCTCCTACCGTCCGTAGGGAGGATCTCACCTACCCCCCGTATTGAGATATCGAATTTTCAGTACTTCGCCCAAAGCTACCTTCGCCCTAAGAAACCTTCCTAGCAATCTGACAAAGTGCTCTAAGAGCCTTCTCTCCTACCGTCCGTAGGGAGGTTCTCACCTACCGTCCGTACTGAGATATCCAATTTTAAGAACTTCGCCCTAAGCTACCTTCGCCCTAAGAAACCTTCCTAGCAATCTGACAAAGTGCTCTAAGAGCCTTCTCTCCTACCGTCCGTAGGGAGGATCTCACCTACCGTCCGTAGGGAGATATCCAATTTTTAGTACTTCGCCCTAAGCTACCTTCGCCCTAAGAAACCTTCCTAGCAATTTGACAAAGTGCTCTAAGAGCCTTCTCTCCTACCGTCCGTAGGGAGGATCTCACCAACAGTCCGTAGGGAGATATCGAATTTTCAGTACTTCGCCCTAAGCTACCTTCGCCCTAAGAAACCTTCCTAGCAATCTGACAAAGTGCTCTAAGAGCCTTCTCTCCTACCGTCCGTAGGGAGGATCTCACCTACCGCCCGTAGGGAGATATCGAATTTTCAGTACTCCGCCCTAAGCTACCTTCGCCCTAAGAAACCTTCCTAGCAATCTGACAAAGTGCTCTAAGAGCCTTCTCTCCTACCGTCCGTAGGGAGGATCTCACCTACCGTCCGTAGAGAGATATTCAATTTTTAGAACTTCTCGCTAAGCTACCCTCGCCCTAAGAAACCTTCCTAGCAATTTGACAAAGTGCTCTAAGAGCCTTCTCTCCTACCGTCCGTAGGGAGGATCTCACCTACCGTCCGTAGGGAGATATCCAATTTTTAGAACTTCGCCCTACGCTACCTTCGCCATAAGAAACCTTCCTAGCAATCTGACAAAGTGCTCTAAGAGCCTTCTCTCCTACCGTCCGTAGGGAGGATCTCACCAACAGTCCGTAGGGAGATATCGAATTTTCAGTACTTCGCCCTAAGCTACCTTCGCCCTAAGCAATTTGACAAAGTGCTCTAAGAGCCTTCTCTCCTACCGTCCGTAGGGAGGATCTCACCTACCCCCCGTAGGGAGATATCGAATTTTCAGTACTTCGCCCTAAGCTACCTTCGCCCTAAGAAACCTTCCTAGCAATCTGACAAAGTGCTCTAAGAGCCTTCTCTCCTACCGTCCGTAGGGAGGATCTCACCTACCGTCCGTAGGGAGATATCCAATTTTAAGAACTTCGCCCTAAGCTGCCTTCGCCCTAAGAAACCTTCCTAGCAATCTGACAAAGTGCTCTAAGAGCCTTCTCTCCTACAGTCCGTAGGGAGGATCTCACCTACCGCCCGTAGGGATATATCGAATTTTCAGTACTCCGCCCTAAGCTACCTTCGCCCTAAGAAACTTTCCTAGCAATCTGACAAAGTGCTCTAAGAGTCTTCTCTCCTACCGTCCGTAGGGAGGATCTCACCTACCGTCCGTAGGGAGATATCCAATTTTAAGAACTTCGCCCTAAGCTGCCTTCGCCCTAAGAAACCTTCCTAGCAATCTGACAAAGTGCTCTAAGAGCCTTCTCTCCTACCGTCCGTAGGGAGGATCTCACCTACCCCCCGTAGGGATATATCGAATTTTCAGTACTCCGCCCTAAGCTACCTTCGCCCTAAGAAACCTTCCTAGCAATTTGACAAAGTGCTCTAAGAGCCTTCTCTCCTACCGTCCGTAGGGAGGATCTCACCTACCGTCCGTAGGGAGATATCCAATTTTTAGAACTTCGCCCTACGCTACCTTCGCCATAAGAAACCTTCCTAGCAATCTGACAAAGTGCTCTAAGAGCCTTCTCTCCTACCGTCCGTAGGGAGGATCTCACCAACAGTCCGTAGGGAGATATCGAATTTTCAGTACTTCGCCCTAAGCTACCTTCGCCCTAAGAAACCTTCCTAGCAATCTGACAAAGTGCTCTAAGAGCCTTCTCTCCTACCGTCCGTAGGGAGGATCTCACCTACCGTCCGTAGGGAGATATCCAATTTTAAGAACTTCGCCCTAAGCTGCCTTCGCCCTAAGAAACCTTCCTAGCAATCTGACAAAGTGCTCTAAGAGCCTTCTCTCCTACCGTCCGTAGGGAGGATCTCACCTACCGCCCGTAGGGATATATCGAATTTTCAGTACTCCGCCCTAAGCTACCTTCGCCCTAAGAAACCTTCCTAGCAATCTGTCAAAGTGCTCTAAGAGCCTTCTCTCCTACCGTCCGTAGGGAGGATCTCACCTACCGCCCGAAGGGAGATATCGAATTTTCAGTACTCCGCCCTAAGCTACCTTCGCCCTAAGAAACCTTCCTAGCAATCTGACAAAGTGCTCTAAGAGCCTTCTCTCCTACCGTCCGTAGGGAGGATCTCAATTACCGTCCGTAGGGAGATATCCAATTTTAAGAACTTCGCCCTAAGCTGCCTTCGCCCTAAGAAACCTTCCTAGCAATCTGACAAAGTGCTCTAAGAGCCTTCTCTCCTACCGTCCGTAGGGAGGATCTCACCTACCGTCCGTAGGGAGATATCCAATTTTTAGAACTTCGCCCTAAGCTACCTTCGCCCTAAGAAACCTTCCTAGCAATTTGACAAAGTGCTCTAAGGGCCTTCTCTCCTACCGTCCGTAGGGAGGATCTCACCTACCCCCCGTAGGGAGATATCGAATTTTCAGTACTTCGCCCAAAGCTACCTTCGCCCTAAGAAACCTTCCTAGCAATCTGACAAAGTGCTCTAAGAGCCTTCTCTCCTACCGTCCGTAGGGAGGTTCTCACCTACCGTCCGTACTGAGATATCCAATTTTAAGAACTTCGCCCTAAGCTACCTTCGCCCTAAGAAACCTTCCTAGCAATCTGACAAAGTGCTCTAAGAGCCTTCTCTCCTACCGTCCGTAGGGAGGATCTCACCTACCGTCCGTAGGGAGATATCCAATTTTTAGTACTTCGCCCTAAGCTACCTTCGCCCTAAGAAACCTTCCTAGCAATTTGACAAAGTGCTCTAAGAGCCTTCTCTCCTACCGTCCGTAGGGAGGATCTCACCAACAGTCCGTAGGGAGATATCGAATTTTCAGTACTTCGCCCTAAGCTACCTTCGCCCTAAGAAACCTTCCTAGCAATCTGACAAAGTGCTCTAAGAGCCTTCTCTCCTACCGTCCGTAGGGAGGATCTCACCTACCGCCCGTAGGGAGATATCGAATTTTCAGTACTCCGCCCTAAGCTACCTTCGCCCTAAGAAACCTTCCTAGCAATCTGACAAAGTGCTCTAAGAGCCTTCTCTCCTACCGTCCGTAGGGAGGATCTCACCTACCGTCCGTAGAGAGATATTCAATTTTTAGAACTTCTCGCTAAGCTACCCTCGCCCTAAGAAACCTTCCTAGCAATTTGACAAAGTGCTCTAAGAGCCTTCTCTCCTACCGTCCGTAGGGAGGATCTCACCTACCGTCCGTAGGGAGATATCCAATTTTTAGAACTTCGCCCTACGCTACCTTCGCCATAAGAAACCTTCCTAGCAATCTGACAAAGTGCTCTAAGAGCCTTCTCTCCTACCGTCCGTAGGGAGGATCTCACCAACAGTCCGTAGGGAGATATCGAATTTTCAGTACTTCGCCCTAAGCTACCTTCGCCCTAAGAAACCTTCCTAGCAATCTGACAAAGTGCTCTAAGAGAATTCTCTCCTACCGTTCGTAGGGAGGTTCTCACCTACCGTCCGTACTGAGATATCCAATTTTAAGAACTTCGCCCTAAGCTGCCTTCGCCCTAAGAAACCTTCCTAGCAATCTGACAAAGTGCTCTAAGAGCCTTCTCTCCTACCGTCCGAAGGGAGGATCTCACCTACCGTCCGTAGGGAGATATCCAATTTTTAGAACTTCGCCCTAAGCTACCTTCGCCCTAAGAAACCTTCCTAGCAATTTGACAAAGTGCTCTAAGAGCCTTCTCTCCTACCGTCCGTAGGGAGGATCTCACCTACCCCCCGTAGGGAGATATCGAATTTTCAGTACTTCGCCCTAAGCTACCTTCGCCCTAAGAAACCATCCTAGCAATCTGACAAAGTGCTCTAAGAGCCTTCTCTCCTACCGTCCGTAGGGAGGATCTCACCTGCCGCTCGTAGGGAGATATCGAATTTTCAGTACTCCTCCCTAAGCTACCTTCGCCCTAAGAAACCTTCCTAGCAATCTGACAAAGTGCTCTAAGAGCCTTCTCTCCTACCGTCCGTAGGGAGGATCTCACCTACCGTCCGTAGAGAGATATTCAATTTTTAGAACTTCTCGCTAAGCTACCCTCGCCCTAAGAAACCTTCCTAGCAATTTGACAAAGTGCTCTAAGAGCCTTCTCTCCTACCGTCCGTAGGGAGGATCTCACCTACCGTCCGTAGGGAGATATCCAATTTTTAGAACTTCGCCCTACGCTACCTTCGCCATAAGAAACCTTCCTAGCAATCTGACAAAGTGCTCTAAGAGCCTTCTCTCCTACCGTCCGTAGGGATAATCTCACCAACAGTCCGTAGGGAGATATCGAATTTTCAGTACTTCGCCCTAAGCTACCTTCGCCCTAAGAAATCTTCCTAGCAATCTGACAAAGTGCTCTAAGAGCCTTCTCTCCTACCGTCCGTAGGGAGGATCTCACCTACCGTCCGTAGGGAGATATCCAATTTTAAGAACTTCGCCCTAAGCTGCCTTCGCCCTAAGAAACCTTCCTAGCAATCTGACATGGTGCTCTAAGAGCCTTCTCTCCTACCGTCCGTAGGGAGGATCTCACCTACCGCCCGTAGGGATATATCGAATTTTCAGTACTCCGCCCTAAGCTACCTTCGCCCTAAGAAACTTTCCTAGCAATCTGACAAAGTGCTCTAAGAGCCTTCTCTCCTACCGTCCGTAGGGAGGATCTCACCTACCGTCCGTAGGGAGATATCCAATTTTAAGAACTTCGCCCTAAGCTGCCTTCGCCCTAAGAAACCTTCCTAGCAATCTGCCAAAGTGCTCTAAGAGCCTTCTCTCCTACCGTCCGTAGGGAGGATCTCACCTACCGCAAGTATGGATATATCGAATTTTCAGTACTCCGCCCTAAGCTACCTTCGCCCTAAGAAACCTTCCTAGCAATCTGACAAAGTGCTCTAAGAGCCTTCTCTCCTACCGTCCGTAGGGAGGATCTCACCTACCGTCCGTATCGAGATATCCAATTTTTAGAACTTCGCCCTACGCTACCTTCGCCATAAGAAACCTTCCTAGCAATCTGACAAAGTGCTCTAAGAGCCTTCTCTCCTACCGTCCGTAGGGAGGATCTCACCAACAGTCCGTAGGGAGATATCGAATTTTCAGTACTTCGCCCTAAGCTACCTTCGCCCTAAGAAACCTTCCTAGCAATCTGACAAAGTGCTCTAAGAGCCTTCTCTCCTACCGTCCGTAGGGAGGATCTCACCTACCGTCCGTAGGGAGATATCCAATTTTAAGAACTTCGCCCTAAGCTGCCTTCGCCCTAAGAAACCTTCCTAGCAATCTGACAAAGTGCTCTAAGAGCCTTCTCTCCTACCGTCCGTAGGGAGGATCTCACCTACCGCCCGTAGGGATATATCGAATTTTCAGTACTCCGCCCTAAGCTACCTTCGCCCTAAGAAACCTTCCTAGCAATCTGACAAAGTGCTCTAAGAGCCTTCTCTCCTACCGTCCGTAGGGAGGATCTCACCTACCGCCCGTAGGGATATATCGAATTTTCAGTACTCCGCCCTAAGCTACCTTCGCCCTAAGAAACCTTCCTAGCAATCTGACAAAGTGCTCTAAGAGCCTTCTCTCCTACCGTCCGTAGGGAGGATCTCACCTACCGTCCGTAGGGAGATATCCAATTTTTAGAACTTCGCCCTACGCTACCTTCGCCCTAAGAAACCTTCCTAGCAATCTGACAAAGTGCTCTAAGAGCCTTCTCTCCTACCGTCCGTAGGGAGGATCTCACCTACAGTACGTAGGGAGAAATCCAATTTTCAGTACTTCGCCCTAAGCTACCTTCGCCCTAAGAAACCTTCCTAGCAATCTGACAAAGTGCTCTAAGAGCCTTATCTCCTACCGTCCGTAGGGAGGATCTCACCTACCGCCCGTAGGGATATATCGAATTTTCAGTACTCCGCCCTAAGCTACCTTCGCCCTAAGAAACCTTCCTAGCAATCTGACAAAGTGCTCTAAGAGCCTTCTCTCCTACCGTCCGTAGGGAGGATCTCACCTACCGCAAGTATGGATATATCGAATTTTCAGTACTCCGCCCTAAGCTACCTTCGCCCTAAGAAACCTTCCTAGCAATCTGACAAAGTGCTCTAAGAGCCTTCTCTCCTACCGTCCGTAGGGAGGATCTCACCTACAGTACGTAGGGAGAAATCCAATTTTCAGTACTTCGCCCTAAGCTACCTTCGCCCTAAGAAACCTTCCTAGCAATCTGACAAAGTGCTCTAAGAGCCTTATCTCCTACCGTCCGTAGGGAGGATCTCACCAACAGTCCGTAGGGAGATATCGAATTTTCAGTACTTCGCCCTAAGCTACCTTCGCCCTAAGAAACCTTCCTAGCAATCTGACAAAGTGCTCTAAGAGCCTTCTCTCCTACCGTCCGTAGGGAGGATCTCACCTACCGTCCGTAGGGAGATATCCAATTTTTAGAACTTCGCCCTACGCTACCTTCGCCCTAAGAAACCTTCCTAGCAATCTGACAAAGTGCTCTAAGAGCCTTCTCTCCTACCGTCCGTAGGGAGGATCTCACCTACAGTACGTAGGGAGAAATCCAATTTTCAGTACTTCGCCCTAAGCTACCTTCGCCCTAAGAAACCTTCCTAGCAATCTGACAAAGTGCTCTAAGAGCCTTATCTCCTACCGTCCGTAGGGAGGATCTCACCTACCGTCCGTAGGGAGATATCCAATTTTTAGAACTTCGCCCTGCGCTACCTTCGCCCTAAGAAACCTTCCTAGCAATCTGACAAAGTGCTCTAAGAGCCTTCTCTCCTACCGTCCGTAGGGAGGATCTCACCTACCGCCCGTAGGGAGATATCGAATTTTCAGTACTCCGCCCTAAGCTACCTTCGCCCTAAGAAACCTTCCTAGCAATCTGACAAAGTGCTCTAAGAGCCTTCTCTCCTACCGTCCGTAGGGAGGATCTCACCTACCGCCCGTAGGGAGATATCGAATTTTCAGTACTCCGCCCTACGCTACCTTCGCCCTAAGAAACCTTCCTAGCAATCTGACAAAGTGCTCTAAGAGCCTTCTCTCCTACCGTCCGTAGGGAGGATCTCACCTACCGTCCGTAGGGAGGATCTCACCTACCGTCCGTAGGGAGATATCCAATTTTTAGAACTTCGCCCTAACCTAGTTTCGCACTAAGAAACCTTCCTAACAATTGTGTAAAGTGCTCTTAGAGCCTTCTCTCCTACCGTCCGTATGAAAATATGTTGGTGAGGCTAGATTTTGTGTTCGAGAAGGATCTTTCATCGATCATGGTGCTATATTGTTCACAATGTATTGAGGGCTAAAACTCTCTGCTTCGGCTGCTTAGTCGAAATAATGATAATTCCGCTAAGCACTAGGCATTTCATATTTGTTAGGGCTTGATTGAACCGCAAACGATATTTCGCCGCGACTGCATAGCCATAGCCAGCTAAGGCAGTTTAATAGACTTGTTCTGCTTGAATACGAACGTAAGTTGCTGCATTATGCCGACCTTTCAGTTTACCTAGTACGCATGCGAATGTACATAACATCAAACTAGCCTCTCCAACCAAATTTAATCTAAGCTAACACGAAACTCATCAAGTTGGCGTCGATCGTCATCAGGTTATACAGCCCTCAACTACTTAGCGCTCTACGTATGTAGCCCTCATTTATTAAGGATCACTATACTGGCACCGTGTGCCTACAAACGACCTACAAACGACCTACAAACCTGAAAAGACTCACAAAGAAGCAGTTGGTACTTTCCCAACTGCCGCCGAACAATTAATTCCCGAACCCCGTTAAGCCTATACACACGTTAGCTAAAAGTCAACGTTTTTAAAATAGTTAATTTTAAATATAATAACACACCACCTAAAAAAAATTTCCTAAAATAACTAAAATTCCCTAAAAAATTAAATTTTCCTAAAAAAAATAAAATTTCCTAAAAAATTTAATTTTCCTAAAAAAATAAAATTTCCTACAAAATTAAATTTCCTAAAGAAATAAAATTTCCAAAAATAACTAAAATTTCCTAAAAAATTAAATTTTCCTAAAAAAATAAAATTTCATAAAAAAATATAATTTCGTAAAAAAAATATTTCCTAAGACTAAAAGTTGAAAAATTGTACCCATACAGGGATGCTAGATGTTGACCTAAAGGTCAGGTATATTTCCAAAATATCGGCAAAAAAAAAATTAAAAATTCTAGCACAGTTGACCAATTTTTTAAGAAGGAAAAAAAAATATTTTGATACGCGAAATCTTTTTGCAAAAACATGGAAAAATTTGATTTAAAAAACTTAAATCTAGCACTCACCGGTATAACAACAGCATACCACAGCATACAACAGGATACAACAGCTACAACAGGATACAACAGGTACAACAGGATACAACAGCTAGAACAGGATACAACAGCATACCACACACACTCACGCACACACGCACACGACCGCGGGCCCCAAACCGGCGAACAAATATCGCTTCTGCTACTACACTACCGTCGCGACAGGGGTGGGGGTGGGGGGAGGGGAAGGAGATTCAAAAAATTTCAAATTCAAAAATTAAAAAATTCTTTTTAAAAATTCAAAAAGAAAAATCACATGGATAGCAATTTCACTTCACTGCACACACACACACATTCACTATTGCTATCCTCTTTCAATTCACTACACCAGAGCAGGGTCAGACACGCAGACTAACTGAGAGGAGATCAGTAAAAAAAAAAAAAAAATCGGATCCGGGTTGGGCCTTCCAACGAGTTAATCCGCGAACTGAACCGATCGCCTCGACGATCCACTTAAGACTGACTCCAAGCAGCCGACTGGGACTAGATTTTACCCACGAAAGTACCACTGTGAGTGTAAACTCATTTCGTAGGTGGATCCTGTGTGATCCTCTCAAATGATTTTTTTCAGTGAATTTTGAGGTTTTTGATGGGAAAAATTTGGCGGGAGTGTTGTAAATTTTTTTATTTTTTTCGTGAGAACTTCATAGAAACGTGGAAAAATGGATGAAAAGTGGTTGAATACGCAAAAAATGGTAAAAAAAATATGCCTGCTGTGAGTAGCACCTCATGACAGGAGCCTGGAATCTTTCTTTTTGCCGCGAACGCCCATAATTTACGAGCAAAGATGAAAGACAAATTTCGAATAAATAATTTTAGGTGTAGAGAGAGGCGCAATTACGATTTTTTTTGGCGCGAATAACTTGAGCGACTGAGAGTTGTAATAATTTTGCTTCGATTCGTGAGTGTTTTATAAGAAACGGAAAAAAAAATCATAAAAAATGGCAAAAATTGCCAAAAAGAGGACAAAAAAATTACAATTTTTCATTGTTTTGTTTTATAACAATTTGCCGTAGTCAGGTGCCACTCGAAGACGGAAGAGCAAAGCCTCACTAAATTTTGTTAATTTAGCTTCAAAGGATTTCTTTCTGATATTTTAACAGCGTATGTCATGATCAAGCAACAGAGCTTTTGAGGTTAATGCTTTCCACACAATCTGATCCCGCCAGAGGGTAGGGGCAGAAATGGTCAGGAAGGAACAATTTCTCCATCCACAACAAGTGACAGTTTGGTGTGTTTTTGGGCTGGCGGTGTCATTAGGCAAAATTTTTTCAAAAAATATGCTGGTGCGAAGGTGATTATGCAAAGTGCTCTAAGAGCCTTCTCCCCTACCCCCGCATTGAGATATCTAATTTTCATTATTTCACCCTAAGCTACCTTCGCCCTAAGAATCCTTCCTAGCCATCTGACAAAGTGCTCTAAGAGCCTTCTCTCCTACCGTCCGTAGGGAGGATCTCACCTACCGTCCGTAGAGAGATATTAAATTTTTAGAACTTCTCGCTAAGCTACCCTCGCCCTAAGAAACCTTCCTAGCAATTTGACAAAGTGCTCTAAGAGCCTTCTCTCCTACCGTCCGTAGGGAGGATCTCACCTACCGTCCGTAGGGAGATATCCAATTTTTAGAACTTCGCCCTACGCTACCTTCGCCCTAAGAAACCTTCCTAGCAATCTGACAAAGTGCTCTAAGAGCCTTCTCTCCTACCGTCCGTAGGGAGGATCTCACCTACTGTCCGTAGGGAGATATCGAATTTTCAGTACTTCGCCCTAAGCTACCTTCGCCCTAAGAAACCTTCCTAGCAATCTGACAAAGTGCTCTAAGAGCCTTCTCTCCTACCGTCCGTAGGGAGGATCTCACCTACCGTCCGTAGGGAGATATCCAATTTTTAGAACTTCGCCCTAAGCTGCCTTCGCTCTAAGAAACTTTCCTAGCAATCTGACAAAGTGCTCTAAGAGCCTTCTCTCCTACCGTCCGTAGGGAGGATCTCACCTACCGTCCGTAGAGAGATATTAAATTTTTAGAACTTCTCGCTAAGCTACCCTCGCCCTAAGAAACCTTCCTAGCAATTTGACAAAGTGCTCTAAGAGCCTTCTCTCCTACCGTCCGTAGGGAGGATCTCACCTACCGTCCGTAGGGAGATATCCAATTTTTAGAACTTCGCCCTACGCTACCTTCGCCCTAAGAAACCTTCCTAGCAATCTGACAAAGTGCTCTAAGAGCCTTCTCTCCTACCGTCCGTAGGGAGGATCTCACCTACCGTCCGTAGGGAGATATCCAATTTTTAGAACTTCGCCCTAAGCTGCCTTCGCTCTAAGAAACTTTCCTAGCAATCTGACAAAGTGCTCTAAGAGCCTTCTCTCCTACCGTCCGTAGGGAGGATCTCACCTACCGTCCGTAGGGAGATATCCAATTTTTAGAACTTCGCCCTAAGTTACCTTCGCCCTAAGAAACCTTCCTAGCAATTTGACAAACTGCTGTAAAGGCCTTCTCTCCTACCGTCCGTAGGGAGGATCTCACCTACCCCCCGTAGGGAGATATCGAATTTTCAGTACTTCGCCCTAAGCTACCTTCGCCCTAAGAAACCTTCCTAGCAATCTGACAAAGTGCTCTAAGGGCCTTCTCTCCTACCGTCCGTAGGGAGGATCTCACCTACCCCCCGTAGGGAGATATCGAATATTTAGTACTTCGCCCTAAGCTACCTTCGCCCTAAGAAACCTTCCTAGCAATCTGACAAAGTGCTCTAAGAGCCTTCTATCCTACCGTCCGTAGGGAGGATCTCACCTACCGTCCGTAGGGAGATATTCAATTTTTAGAACTTCGCCCTAAGCTGCCTCCGCCCTAAGAAACTTTCCTAGCAATCTGACAAAGTGCTCTAAGAGCCTTCTCTCCTACCGTCCGTAGGGAGGATCTCACCTACCGTCCGTAGGGAGATATCCAATTTTTAGAACTTCGCCCTAAGCTACCTTCGCCCTAAGAAACCTTCCTAGCAATTTGACAAAGTGCTCTAAGGGCCTTCTCTCCTACCGTCCGTAGGGAGGATCTCACCTACCCCCCGTAGGGAGATATCGAATTTTCAGTACTTCGCCCTAAGCTACCTTCGCCCTAAGAAACCTTCCTAGCAATCTGTCAAACTGCTCTAAGAGCCTTCTCTCCTACCGTCTGTAGGGAGGATCTCACCTACCGTCCGTACGGAGATATCCAATTTTTAGAACTTCGCCCTAACCTAGTTTCGCACTAAGAAACCTTCCTAACAATTGTGTAAAGTGCTCTTAGAGCCTTCTCTCCTACCGTCCGTATGAAAATATGTTGGAGAGGCTAGATTTTGTGTTCGAGAAGGATCTTTCATCGATCATGGTGCTATATTGTTCACAATGTATTGAGGGCTACTTCGTCTGCAGTCCGTAAGGGACTGTAGATCAAAACTCTCTGCTTCGGCTGCTTAGTCGAAATAATGATAATTCCGCTAAGCACTAGGCATTTCATATTTGTTAGGGCTTGATTGAACCGCAAACGATATTTCGCCGCGACTGCATAGCCATAGCCAGCTAAGACAGTTTAATAGACTTGTTCTGCTTGAATACGAACGTAAGTTGCTGCATTATGCCGACCTTTCAGTTTACCTAGTACGCATGCGAATGTACATAACATCAAACTAGCCTCTCCAACCAAATTTAATCTAAGCTAACACGAAACTCATCAAGTTGGCGTCGATCGTCATCAGGTTATACAGCCCTCAACTACTTAGCGCTCTACGTATGTGGCCCTCATTTATTAAGGATCACTATACTGGCACCGTGTGCCTACAAACGACCTACAAATGACCTACAAATGACCTACAAACCTGAAAAGACTCACAAAGAAGCAGTTGGTATTTTCCCAACTGCCGCCGAACAATTAATTCCCGAACCCCGTTAAGCCTATACACACGTTAGCTAAAAGTCAACGTTTTTAAAATAGTTAATTTTAAATATAATAACACACCACCTAAAAAAAATTTCCTAAAATAACTAAAATTCCCTAAAAAATTAAATTTTCCTAAAAAAAATAAAATTTCCTAAAAAATTTAATTTTACTAAAAAAATTAAATTTTCTACAAAATTAAATTTCCTAAAGAAGTAAAATTTCCAAAAATAACTAAAATTTCCTAAAAAATTAAATTTTCCTAAAAAAATTAAATTTCATAAAAAAATACAATTTCGTAAAAAAAATATTTCCTAAGACTAAAAGTTGAAAAATTGTACCCATAAAGGGATGCTAGATGTTGACCTAAAGGTCAGGTATATTTCCAAAATATCGGCAAAAAAAAAATTAAAAATTCTAGCACAGTTGAACCAATTTTTTAAGAAGGAAAAAAAAAATATTTTGATACGCGAAATCTTTTTGCAAAAACATGGAAAAATTTGATTTAAAAAACTTAAATCTAGCACTCACCGGTATAACAACAGCATACCACAGCATACAACAGGATACAACAGCTACAACAGGATACAACAGGTACAACAGGATACAACAGCTAGAACAGGATACAACAGCATACCACACACACTCACGCACACACGCACACGACCGCGGGCCCCAAACCGGCGAACAAAATTCGCTTCTGCTACTACACTACCGTCGCGACAGGGGTGGGGGTGGGGGGGAGGGGAAGGAGATTCAAAAAATTTCAAATTCAAAAATTAAAAAATTCTTTTTAAAAATTCAAAAAGAAAAATCACATGGATAGCAATTTCACTTCACTGCACACACACACACATTCACTATTGCTATCCTCTTTCAATTCACTACACCAGAGCAGGGTCAGACACGCAGACTAACTGAGAGGAGACCAGTAAAAAAAAAAAAAAAAAAATCGGATCCGGGTTGGGGCTGCCAACGAGTTAATCCGCGAACTGAACCGATCGCCTCGACGATCCACTTAAGACTGACTCCAAGCAGCCGACTGGGACTAGATTTTACCCACGAAAGTACCACTGTGAGTGTAAACTCATTTCGTAGGTGGATCCTGTGTGATCCTCTCAAATGATTTTTTTCAGTGAATTTTGAGGTTTTTGATGGGAAAAATTTGGCGGGAGTGTTGTAAATTTTTTTATTTTTTTCGTGAGAACTTCATAGAAACGTGGAAAAATGGATGAAAAGTGGTTGAATACGCAAAAAATGGTAAAAAAAATATGCCTGCTGTGAGTAGCACCTCATGACAGGAGCCTGGAATCTTTCTTTTTGCCGCGAACGCCCATAATTTACGAGCAAAGATGAAAGACAAATTTCGAATAAATAATTTTAGGTGTAGAGAGAGGCGCAATTACGATTTTTTTTGGCGCGAATAACTTGAGCGACTGAGAGTTGTAATAATTTTGCTTCGATTCGTGAGTGTTTTATAAGAAACGGAAAAAAAAATCATAAAAAATGGCAAAAATTGCCAAAAAGAGGACAAAAAAATTACAATTTTTCATTGTTTTGTTTTATAACAATTTGCCGTAGTCAGGTGCCACTCGAAGACGGAAGAGCAAAGCCTCACTAAATTTTGTTAATTTAGCTTCAAACGATTTCTTTCTGATATTTTAACAGCGTATGTCATGATCAAGCAACAGAGCTTTTGAGGTTAATGCTTTCCACACAATCTGATCCCGCCAGAGGGTAGGGGCAGAAATGGTCAGGAAGGAACAATTTCTCCATCCACAACAAGTGACAGTTTGGTGTGTTTTTGGGCTGGCGGTGTCATTAGGCAAAATTTTTTCAAAAAATATGCTGGTGCGAAGGTAATTATGCAAAGTGCTCTAAGAGCCTTCTCCCCTACCCCCGCATTGAGATATCTAATTTTCATTATTTCACCCTAAGCTACCTTCGCCCTAAGAATCCTTCCTAGCCATCTGACAAAGTGCTCTAAGAGCCTTCTCTCCTACCGTCCGTAGGGAGGATCTCACCTACCGTCCGTAGAGAGATATTAAATTTTTAGAACTTCTCGCTAAGCTACCCTCGCCCTAAGAAACCTTCCTAGCAATTTGACAAAGTGCTCTAAGAGCCTTCTCTCCTACCGTCCGTAGGGAGGATCTCACCTACCGTCCGTAGGGAGATATCCAATTTTTAGAACTTCGCCCTACGCTACCTTCGCCCTAAGAAACCTTCCTAGCAATCTGACAAAGTGCTCTAAGAGCCTTCTCTCCTACCGTCCGTAGGGAGGATCTCACCTACCGTCCGTAGGGAGATATCCAATTTTTAGAACTTCGCCCTAAGCTGCCTTCGCTCTAAGAAACTTTCCTAGCAATCTGACAAAGTGCTCTAAGAGCCTTCTCTCCTACCGTCCGTAGGGAGGATCTCACCTACTGTCCGTAGGGAGATATCGAATTTTCAGTACTTCGCCCTAAGCTACCTTCGCCCTAAGAAACCTTCCTAGCAATCTGACAAAGTGCTCTAAGAGCCTTCTCTCCTACCGTCCGTAGGGAGGATCTCACCTACCGTCCGTAGGGAGATATCCAATTTTTAGAACTTCGCCCTAAGCTGCCTTCGCTCTAAGAAACTTTCCTAGCAATCTGACAAAGTGCTCTAAGAGCCTTCTCTCCTACCGTCCGTAGGGAGGATCTCACCTACCGTCCGTAGGGAGATATCCAATTTTTAGAACTTCGCCCTAAGCTACCTTCGCCCTAAGAAACCTTCCTAGCAATTTGACAAAGTGCTCTAAGAGCCTTCTCTCCTACCGTCCGTAGGGAGGATCTCACCTACCGTCCGTAGGGAGATATCCAATTTTTAGAACTTCGCCCTACGCTACCTTCGCCCTAAGAAACCTTCCTAGCAATCTGACAAAGTGCTCTAAGAGCCTTCTCTCCTACCGTCCGTAGGGAGGATCTCACCTACCGCCCGTAGGGAGATATCGAATTTTCAGTACTCCGCCCTAAGCTACCTTCGCCCTAAGAAACCTTCCTAGCAATCTGACAAAGTGCTCTAAGAGCCTTCTCTCCTACCGTCCGTAGGGAGGATCTCACCTACCGTCCGTAGGGAGATATCCAATTTTTAGAACTTCGCCCTACGCTACCTTCGCCCTAAGAAACCTTCCTAGCAATCTGACAAAGTGCTCTAAGAGCCTTCTCTCCTACCGTCCGTAGGGAGGATCTCACCTACTGTCCGTAGGGAGATATCGAATTTTCAGTACTTCGCCCTAAGAAACCTTCCTAGCAATCTGACAAAGTGCTCTAAGAGCCTTCTCTCCTACCGTCCGTAGGGAGGATCTCACCTACCGTCCGTAGGGAGATATCCAATTTTTAGAACTTCGCCCTAAGCTGCCTTCGCTCTAAGAAACTTTCCTAGCAATCTGACAAAGTGCTCTAAGAGCCTTCTCTCCTACCGTCCGTAGGGAGGATCTCACCTACTGTCCGTAGGGAGTTATCGAATTTTCAGTACTTCGCCCTAAGCTACCTTCGCCCTAAGAAACCTTCCTAGCAATCTGACAAAGTGCTCTAAGAGCCTTCTCTCCTACCGTCCGTAGGGAGGATCTCACCTACCGTCCGTAGGGAGATATCCAATTTTTAGAACTTCGCCCTACGCTACCTTCGCCCTAAGAAACCTTCCTAGCAATCTGACAAAGTGCTCTAAGAGCCTTCTCTCCTACCGTCCGTAGGGAGGATCTCACCTACCGTCCGTAGGGAGATATCCAATTTTTGGAACTTCGCCCTAACCTAGTTTCGCACTAAGAAACCTTCCTAACAATTGTGTAAAGTGCTCTTAGAGCCTTCTCTCCTACCGTCCGTATGAAAATATGTTGGAGAGGCTAGATTTTGTGTTCGAGAAGGATCTTTCATCGATCATGGTGCTATATTGTTCACAATGTATTGAGGGCTACTTCGTCTGCAGTCCGTAAGGGACTGTAGATCAAAACTCTCTGCTTCGGCTGCTTAGTCGAAATAATGATAATTCCGCTAAGCACTAGGCATTTCATATTTGTTAGGGCTTGATTGAACCGCAAACGATATTTCGCCGCGACTGCATAGCCATAGCCAGCTAAGGCAGTTTAATAGACTTGCTCTGCTTGAATACGAACGTAAGTTGCTGCATTATGCCGACCTTTCAGTTTACCTAGTACGCATGCGAATGTACATAACATCAAACTAGCCTCTCCAACCAAATTTAATCTAAGCTAACACGAAACTCATCAAGTTGGCGTCGATCGTCATCAGGTTATACAGCCCTCAACTACTTAGCGCTCTACGTATGTGGCCCTCATTTATTAAGGATCACTATACTGGCACCGTGTGCCTACAAACGACCTACAAATGACCTACAAACCTGAAAAGACTCACAAAGAAGCAGTTGGTATTTTCCCAACTGCCGCCGAACAATTAATTCCCGAACCCCGTTAAGCCTATACACACGTTAGCTAAAAGTCAACGTTTTTAAAATAGTTAATTTTAAATATAATAACACACCACCTAAAAAAAATTTCCTAAAATAACTAAAATTCCCTAAAAAATTAAATTTTCCTAAAAAAAATAAAATTTCCTAAAAAATTTAATTTTCCTAAAAAAATAAAATTTCCTACAAAATTAAATTTCCTAAAGAAATAAAATTTCCAAAAATAACTAAAATTTCCTAAAAAATTAAATTTTCCTAAAAAAATAAAATTTCATAAAAAAATATAATTTCGTAAAAAAAATATTTCCTAAGACTAAAAGTTGAAAAATTGTACCCATACAGGGATGCTAGATGTTGACCTAAAGGTCAGGTATATTTCCAAAATATCGGCAAAAAAAAAATTAAAAATTCTAGCACAGTTAACCAATTTTTTAAGAAGGAAAAAAAAAATATTTTGATACGCGAAATCTTTTTGCAAAAACATGGAAAAATTTGATTTAAAAAACTTAAATCTAGCACTCACCGGTATAACAACAGCATACCACAGCATACAACAGGATACAACAGCTACAACAGGATACAACAGGTACAACAGGATACAACAGCATACCACACACACTCACGCACACACGCACACGACCGCGGGCCCCAAACCGGCGAACAAAATTCGCTTCTGCTACTACACTACCGTCGCGACAGGGGTGGGGGTGGGGGGAGGGGAGGGGAAGGAGATTCAAAAAATTTCAAATTAAAAAATTAAAAAATTCTTTTTAAAAATTCAAAAAGAAAAATCACATGGATAGCAATTTCACTTCACTGCACACACACACACATTCACTATTGCTATCCTCTTTCAATTCACTACACCAGAGCAGGGTCAGACACGCAGACTAACTGAGAGGAGATCAGTAAAAAAAAAAAAAAAAATCGGATCCGGGTTGGGGCTTCCAACGAGTTAATCCGCGAACTGAACCGATCGCCTCGACGATCCACTTAAGACTGACTCCAAGCAGGCGACTGGGACTAGATTTTACCCACGAAAGTACCACTGTGAGTGTAAACTCATTTCGTAGGTGGATCCTGTGTGATCCTCTCAAATGATTTTTTTCAGTGAATTTTGAGGTTTTTGATGGGAAAAATTTGGCGGGAGTGTTGTAAATTTTTTTATTTTTTTTGTGAGAACTTCATAGAAACGTGGAAAAATGGATGAAAAGTGGTAGAATACGCAAAAAATGGTAAAATAAAATATGCCTGCTGTGAGTAGCACCTCATGACAGGAGCCTGCAATCTTTCTTTTTGCCGCGAACGCCCATAATTTACGAGCAAAGATGAAAGACAAATTTCGAATAAATAATTTTAGGTGTAGAGAGAGGCGCAATTACGATTTTTTTTGGCGCGAATAACTTGAGCGACTGAGAGTTGTAATAACTTTGCTTCGATTCGTGAGTGTTTTATAAGAAACGGAAAAAAAAATCATAAAAAATGGCAAAAATTGCCAAAAAGAGGACAAAAAAATTACAATTTTTCATTGTTTTGTTTTATAACAATTTGCCGTAGTCAGGTGCCACTCGAAGACGGAAGAGCAAAGCCTCACTAAATTTTGTTAATTTAGCTTCAAAGGATTTCTTTCTGATATTTTAACAGCGTATGTCATGATCAAGCAACAGAGCTTTTGAGGTTAATGCTTTCCACACAATCTGATCCCGCCAGAGGGTAGGGGCAGAAATGGTCAGGAAGGAACAATTTCTCCATCCACAACAAGTGACAGTTTGGTGTGTTTTTGGGCTGGCGGTGTCATTAGGCAACATTTTTTCAAAAAATATGCTGGTGCGAAGGTAATTATGCAAAGTGCTCTAAGAGCCTTCTCCCCTACCCCCGCATTGAGATATCTAATTTTCATTATTTCACCCTAAGCTACCTTCGCCCTAAGAAACCTTCCTAGCAATCTGACAAAGTGCTCTAAGAGCCTTCTCTCCTACCGTCCGTAGGGAGATATTCAATTTTTAGAACTTCGCCCTAAGCTACCTTCGCCCTAAGAAACCTTCCTAGCAATCTGACAAAGTGCTCTAAGAGCCTTCTCTCCTACCGTCCGTAGGGAGATATTCAATTTTTAGAACTTCTCGCTAAGCTACCCTCGCCCTAAGAAACCTTCCTAGCAATTTGACAAAGTGCTCTAAGAGCCTTCTCTCCTACCGTCCGTAGGGAGATATCCAATTTTTAGAACTTCGCCCTACGCTACCTTCGCCCTAAGAAACTTTACTAGCAATCTGACAAAGTGCTCTAAGAGCCTTCTCTCCTACCGTCCGTAGGGAGGATCTCACCTACTGTCCGTAGGGAGTTATCGAATTTTCAGTACTTCGCCCTAAGCTACCTTCGCCCTAAGAAACCTTCCTAGCAATCTGACAAAGTGCTCTAAGAGCCTTCTCTCCTACCGTCCGTAGGGAGGATCTCACCTACCGTCCGTAGGGAGATATCCAATTTTTAGAACTTCGCCCTAAGCTGCCTTCGCTCTAAGAAACTTTCCTAGCAATCTGACAAAGTGCTCTAAGAGCCTTCTCTCCTACCGTCCGTAGGGAGGATCTCACCTACCGTCCGTAGGGAGATATCCAATTTTTAGAACTTCGCCCTAAGCTACCTTCGCCCTAAGAAACCTTCCTAGCAATTTGACAAAGTGCTCTAAGAGCCTTCTCTCCTACCGTCCGTAGGGAGGATCTCACCTACCGTCCGTAGGGAGATATCCAATTTTTAGAACTTCGCCCTACGCTACCTTCGCCCTAAGAAACCTTCCTAGCAATCTGACAAAGTGCTCTAAGAGCCTTCTCTCCTACCGTCCGTAGGGAGGATCTCACCTACCGCCCGTAGGGAGATATCGAATTTTCAGTACTCCGCCCTAAGCTACCTTCGCCCTAAGAAACCTTCCTAGCAATCTGACAAAGTGCTCTAAGAGCCTTCTCTCCTACCGTCCGTAGGGAGGATCTCACCTACCGTCCGTAGGGAGATATCCAATTTTTAGAACTTCGCCCTACGCTACCTTCGCCCTAAGAAACCTTCCTAGCAATCTGACAAAGTGCTCTAAGAGCCTTCTCTCCTACCGTCCGTAGGGAGGATCTCACCTACTGTCCGTAGGGAGATATCGAATTTTCAGTACTTCGCCCTAAGAAACCTTCCTAGCAATCTGACAAAGTGCTCTAAGAGCCTTCTCTCCTACCGTCCGTAGGGAGGATCTCACCTACCGTCCGTAGGGAGATATCCAATTTTTAGAACTTCGCCCTAAGCTGCCTTCGCTCTAAGAAACTTTCCTAGCAATCTGACAAAGTGCTCTAAGAGCCTTCTCTCCTACCGTCCGTAGGGAGGATCTCACCTACCGTCCGTAGGGAGATATCCAAGTTTTAGAACTTCGCCCTAAGCTACCTTCGCCCTAAGAAACCTTCCTAGCAATTTGACAAAGTGCTCTAAGAGCCTTCTCTCCTACCGTCCGTAGGGAGGATCTCACCTACCGTCCGTAGGGAGATATCCAATTTTTGGAACTTCGCCCTAACCTAGTTTCGCACTAAGAAACCTTCCTAACAATTGTGTAAAGTGCTCTTAGAGCCTTCTCTCCTACCGTCCGTATGAAAATATGTTGGAGAGGCTAGATTTTGTGTTCGAGAAGGATCTTTCATCGATCATGGTGCTATATTGTTCACAATGTATTGAGGGCTACTTCGTCTGCAGTCCGTAAGGGACTGTAGATCAAAACTCTCTGCTTCGGCTGCTTAGTCGAAATAATGATAATTCCGCTAAGCACTAGGCATTTCATATTTGTTAGGGCTTGATTGAACCGCAAACGATATTTCGCCGCGACTGCATAGCCATAGCCAGCTAAGGCAGTTTAATAGACTTGCTCTGCTTGAATACGAACGTAAGTTGCTGCATTATGCCGACCTTTCAGTTTACCTAGTACGCATGCGAATGTACATAACATCAAACTAGCCTCTCCAACCAAATTTAATCTAAGCTAACACGAAACTCATCAAGTTGGCGTCGATCGTCATCAGGTTATACAGCCCTCAACTACTTAGCGCTCTACGTATGTGGCCCTCATTTATTAAGGATCACTATACTGGCACCGTGTGCCTACAAACGACCTACAAATGACCTACAAACCTGAAAAGACTCACAAAGAAGCAGTTGGTATTTTCCCAACTGCCGCCGAACAATTAATTCCCGAACCCCATTAAGCCTATACACACGTTAGCTAAAAGTCAACGTTTTTAAAATAGTTAATTTTAAATATAATAACACACCACCTAAAAAAAATTTCCTAAAATAACTAAAATTCCCTAAAAAATTAAATTTTCCTAAAAAAAATAAAATTTCCTAAAAAATTTAATTTTCCTAAAAAAATAAAATTTCCTACAAAATTAAATTTCCTAAAGAAATAAAATTTCCAAAAATAACTAAAATTTCCTAAAAAATTAAATTTTCCTAAAAAAATAAAATTTCATAAAAAAATATAATTTCGTAAAAAAAATATTTCCTAAGACTAAAAGTTGAAAAATTGTACCCATACAGGGATGCTAGATGTTGACCTAAAGGTCAGGTATATTTCCAAAATATCGGCAAAAAAAAAATTAAAAATTCTAGCACAGTTAACCAATTTTTTAAGAAGGAAAAAAAAAATATTTTGATACGCGAAATCTTTTTGCAAAAACATGGAAAAATTTGATTTAAAAAACTTAAATCTAGCACTCACCGGTATAACAACAGCATACCACAGCATACAACAGGATACAACAGCTACAACAGGATACAACAGGTACAACAGGATACAACAGCTAGAACAGGATACAACAGCATACCACACACACTCACGCACACACGCACACGACCGCGGGCCCCAAACCGGCGAACAAATATCGCTTCTGCTACTACACTACCGTCGCGACAGGGGTGGGGGTGGGGGTGGGGGGGAGGGGAAGGAGATTCAAAAAATTTCAAATTCAAAAATTAAAAAATTCTTTTTAAAAATTCAAAAAGAAAAATCACATGGATAGCAATTTCACTTCACTGCACACACACACACATTCACTATTGCTATCCTCTTTCAATTCACTACACCAGAGCAGGGTCAGACACGCAGACTAACTGAGAGGAGATCAGTAAAAAAAAAAAAAAAAATCGGATCCGGGTTGGGCCTTCCAACGAGTTAATCCGCGAACTGAACCGATCGCCTCGACGATCCACTTAAGACTGACTCCAAGCAGGCGACTGGAACTAGATTTTACCCACGAAAGTACCACTGTGAGTGTAAACTCATTTCGTAGGTGGATCCTGTGTGATCCTCTCAAATGATTTTTTTCAGTGAATTTTGAGGTTTTTGATGGGAAAAATTTGGCGGGAGTGTTGTAAATTTTTTTATTTTTTTCGTGAGAACTTCATAGAAACGTGGAAAAATGGATGAAAAGTGGTAGAATACGCAAAAAATGGTAAAAAAAAAATATGCCTGCTGTGAGTAGCACCTCATGACAGGAGCCTGCAATCTTTCTTTTTGCCGCGAACGCCCATAATTTACGAGCAAAGATGAAAGACAAATTTCGAATAAATAATTTTAGGTGTAGAGAGAGGCGCAATTACAATTTTTTTTGGCGCGAATAACTTGAGCGACTGAGAGTTGTAATAATTTTGCTTCGATTCGTGAGTGTTTTATAAGAAACGGAAAAAAAAATCATAAAAAATGGCAAAAATTGCCAAAAAGAGGACAAAAAAATTACAATTTTTCATTGTTTTGTTTTATAACAATTTGCCGTAGTCAGGTGCCACTCGAAGACGGAAGAGCAAAGCCTCACTAAATTTTGTTAATTTAGCTTCAAAGGATTTCTTTCTGATATTTTAACAGCGTATGTCATGATCAAGCAACAGAGCTTTTGAGGTTAATGCTTTCCACACAATCTGATCCCGCCAGAGGGTAGGGGCAGAAATGGTCAGGAGGGAACAATTTCTCCATCCACAACAAGTGACAGTTTGGTGTGTTTTTGGGCTGGCGGTGTCATTAGGCAAAATTTTTTCAAAAAATATGCTGGTGCGAAGGTAATTATGCAAAGTGCTCTAAGAGCCTTCTCCCCTACCCCCGCATTGAGATATCTAATTTTCATTATTTCACCCTAAGCTACCTTCGCCCTAAGAAACCTTCCTAGCAATCTGACAAAGTGCTCTAAGAGCCTTCTCTCCTACCGTCCGTAGGGAGATATTCAATTTTTAGAACTTCGCCCTAAGCTACCTTCGCCCTAAGAAACCTTCCTAGCAATCTGACAAAGTGCTCTAAGAGCCTTCTCTCCTACCGTCCGTAGGGAGATATTCAATTTTTAGAACTTCTCGCTAAGCTACCCTCGCCCTAAGAAAAATTCCTAGCAATTTGACAAAGTGCTCTAAGAGCCTTCTCTCCTACCGTCCGTAGGGAGATATCCAATTTTTAGAACTTCGCCCTACGCTACCTTCGCCCTAAGAAACTTTCCTAGCAATCTGACAAAGTGCTCTAAGAGCCTTCTCTCCTACCGTCCGTAGGGAGGATCTCACCTACTGTCCGTAGGGAGTTATCGAATTTTCAGTACTTCGCCCTAAGCTACCTTCGCCCTAAGAAACCTTCCTAGCAATCTGACAAAGTGCTCTAAGAGCCTTCTCTCCTACCGTCCGTAGGGAGGATCTCACCTACAGTCCGTAGGGAGATATCGAATTTTCAGTACTTCGCCCTAAGCTACCTTCGCCCTAAGAAACCTTCCTAGCAATCTGACAAAGTGCTCTAAGAGCCTTCTCTCCTACCGTCCGTAGGGAGGATCAGACCTACCGTCCGTAGGGAGATATTCAATTTTTAGAACTTCGCCCTAACATAGTATAGCAATAAGAAATCTTCCTAACAATTGTGTAAAGTGCTCTAAGAGCCTTCTCTCCTACCGTCCGTAGGGAGGATCTCACCTACCGCCCGTAGGGAGATATCGAATTTTCAGTACTCTGCCCTAAGCTACCTTCGCCCTAAGAAACCTTCCTAGCAATCTGACAAAGTGCTCTAAGAGCCTTCTCTCCTACCGTCCGTAGGGAGGATCTCACCTACCGTCTGTAGGGAGATATCCAATTTTTAGAATTTCGCCCTAACCTAGTTTCGCACTAAGAAACCTTCCTAACAATTGTGTAAAGTGCTCTTAGAGCCTTCTCTCCTACCGTCCGTATGAAAATATGTTGGAGAGGCTAGATTTTGTGTTCGAGAAGGATCTTTCATCGATCATGGTGCTATATTGTTCATAATGTATTGAGGGCTACTTCGTCTGCAGTCCGTAAGGGACTGTAGATCAAAACTCTCTGCTTCGGCTGCTTAGTCGAAATAATGATAATTCCGCTAAGCACTAGGCATTTCATATTTGTTAGGGCTTGATTGAACCGCAAACGATATTTCGCCGCGACTGCATAGCCATAGCCAGCTAAGGCAGTTTAATAGACTTGTTCTGCTTGAATACGAACGTAAGTTGCTGCATTATGCCGACCTTTCAGTTTACCTAGTACGCATGCGAATGTACATAACATCAAACTAGCCTCTCCAACCAAATTTAATCTAAGCTAACACGAAACTCATCAAGTTGGCGTCGATCGTCATCAGGTTATACAGCCCTCAACTACTTAGCGCTCTACGTATGTAGCCCTCATTTATTAAGGATCACTATACTGGCACCGTGTGCCTACAAACGACCTACAAACGACCTACAAACCTGAAAAGACTCACAAAGAAGCAGTTGGTACTTTCCCAACTGCCGCCGAACAATTAATTCCCGAACCCCGTTAAGCCTATACACACGTTAGCTAAAAGTCAACGTTTTTAAAATAGTTAATTTTAAATATAATAACACACCACCTAAAAAAAATTTCCTAAAATAACTAAAATTCCCTAAAACATTAAATTTTCCTAAAAAAAATAAAATTTCCTAAAAAATTTAATTTTCCTAAAAAAATAAAATTTCCTACAAAATTAAATTTCCTAAAGAAATAAAATTTCCAAAAATAACTAAAATTTCCTAAAAAATTAAATTTTCCTAAAAAAATAAAATTTCATAAAAAAATATTTCCTAAGACTAAAAGTTGAAAAATTGTACCCATACAGGGATGCTAGATGTTGACCTAAAGGTCAGGTATATTTCCAAAATATCGGCAAAAAAAAAATTAAAAATTCTAGCACAGTTGACCAATTTTTTAAGAAGGAAAAAAAAATATTTTGATACGCGAAATCTTTTTGCAAAAACATGGAAAAATTTGATTTAAAAAACTTAAATCTAGCACTCACCGGTATAACAACAGCATACCACAGCATACAACAGGATACAACAGCTACAACAGGATACAACAGGTACAACAGGATACAACAGCTAGAACAGGATACAACAGCATACCACACACACTCACGCACACACGCACACGACCGCGGGCCCCAAACCGGCGAACAAATATCGCTTCTGCTACTACACTACCGTCGCGACAGGGGTGGGGGTGGGGGTGGGGGGAGGGGAAGGAGATTCAAAAAATTTCAAATTCAAAAATTAAAAAATTCTTTTTAAAAATTCAAAAAGAAAAATCACATGGATAGCAATTTCACTTCACTGCACACACATTCACTATTGCTATCCTCTTTCAATTCACTACACCAGAGCAGGGTCAGACACGCAGACTAACTGAGAGGAGATCAGTAAAAAAAAAAAAAAAAATCGGATCCGGGTTGGGCCTTCCAACGAGTTAATCCGCGAACTGAACCGATCGCCTCGACGATCCACTTAAGACTGACTCCAAGCAGCCGACTGGGACTAGATTTTACCCACGAAAGTACCACTGTGAGTGTAAACTCATTTCGTAGGTGGATCCTGTGTGATCCTCTCAAATGATTTTTTTCAGTGAATTTTGAGGTTTTTGATGGGAAAAATTTGGCGGGAGTGTTGTAAATTTTTTTATTTTTTTTGTGAGAACTTCATAGAAACGTGGAAAAATGGATGAAAAGTGGTAGAATACGCAAAAAATGGTAAAATAAAATATGCCTGCTGTGAGTAGCACCTCATGACAGGAGCCTGCAATCTTTCTTTTTGCCGCGAACGCCCATAATTTACGAGCAAAGATGAAAGACAAATTTCGAATAAATAATTTTAGGTGTAGAGAGAGGCGCAATTACGATTTTTTTTGGCGCGAATAACTTGAGCGACTGAGAGTTGTAATAATTTTGCTTCGATTCGTGAGTGTTTTATAAGAAACGGAAAAAAAAATCATAAAAAATGGCAAAAATTGCCAAAAAGAGGACAAAAAAATTACAATTTTTCATTGTTTTGTTTTATAACAATTTGCCGTAGTCAGGTGCCACTCGAAGACGGAAGAGCAAAGCCTCACTAAATTTTGTTAATTTAGCTTCAAAGGATTTCTTTCTGATATTTTAACAGCGTATGTCATGATCAAGCAACAGAGCTTTTGAGGTTAATGCTTTCCACACAATCTGATCCCGCCAGAGGGTAGGGGCAGAAATGGTCAGGAGGGAACAATTTCTCCATCCACAACAAGTGACAGTTTGGTGTGTTTTTGGGCTGGCGGTGTCATTAGGCAACATTTTTTCAAAAAATATGCTGGTGCGAAGGTAATTATGCAAAGTGCTCTAAGAGCCTTCTCCCCTACCCCCGCATTGAGATATCTAATTTTCATTATTTCACCCTAAGCTACCTTCGCCCTAAGAAACCTTCCTAGCAATCTGACAAAGTGCTCTAAGAGCCTTCTCTCCTACCGTCCGTAGGGAGATATTCAATTTTTAGAACTTCGCCCTAAGCTACCTTCGCCCTAAGAAACCTTCCTAGCAATCTGACAAAGTGCTCTAAGAGCCTTCTCTCCTACCGTCCGTAGGGAGATATTCAATTTTTAGAACTTCTCGCTAAGCTACCCTCGCCCTAAGAAAAATTCCTAGCAATTTGACAAAGTGCTCTAAGAGCCTTCTCTCCTACCGTCCGTAGGGAGATATCCAATTTTTAGAACTTCGCCCTACGCTACCTTCGCCCTAAGAAACTTTCCTAGCAATCTGACAAAGTGCTCTAAGAGCCTTCTCTCCTACCGTCCGTAGGGAGGATCTCACCTACTGTCCGTAGGGAGTTATCGAATTTTCAGTACTTCGCCCTAAGCTACCTTCGCCCTAAGAAACCTTCCTAGCAATCTGACAAAGTGCTCTAAGAGCCTTCTCTCCTACCGTCCGTAGGGAGGATCTCACCTACAGTCCGTAGGGAGATATCGAATTTTCAGTACTTCGCCCTAAGCTACCTTCGCCCTAAGAAACCTTCCTAGCAATCTGACAAAGTGCTCTAAGAGCCTTCTCTCCTACCGTCCGTAGGGAGGATCAGACCTACCGTCCGTAGGGAGATATTCAATTTTTAGAACTTCGCCCTAACATAGTATAGCAATAAGAAATCTTCCTAACAATTGTGTAAAGTGCTCTAAGAGCCTTCTCTCCTACCGTCCGTAGGGAGGATCTCACCTACCGCCCGTAGGGAGATATCGAATTTTCAGTACTCTGCCCTAAGCTACCTTCGCCCTAAGAAACCTTCCTAGCAATCTGACAAAGTGCTCTAAGAGCCTTCTCTCCTACCGTCCGTAGGGAGGATCTCACCTACCGTCTGTAGGGAGATATCCAATTTTTAGAATTTCGCCCTAACCTAGTTTCGCACTAAGAAACCTTCCTAACAATTGTGTAAAGTGCTCTTAGAGCCTTCTCTCCTACCGTCCGTATGAAAATATGTTGGAGAGGCTAGATTTTGTGTTCGAGAAGGATCTTTCATCGATCATGGTGCTATATTGTTCATAATGTATTGAGGGCTACTTCGTCTGCAGTCCGTAAGGGACTGTAGATCAAAACTCTCTGCTTCGGCTGCTTAGTCGAAATAATGATAATTCCGCTAAGCACTAGGCATTTCATATTTGTTAGGGCTTGATTGAACCGCAAACGATATTTCGCCGCGACTGCATAGCCATAGCCAGCTAAGGCAGTTTAATAGACTTGTTCTGCTTGAATACGAACGTAAGTTGCTGCATTATGCCGACCTTTCAGTTTACCTAGTACGCATGCGAATGTACATAACATCAAACTAGCCTCTCCAACCAAATTTAATCTAAGCTAACACGAAACTCATCAAGTTGGCGTCGATCGTCATCAGGTTATACAGCCCTCAACTACTTAGCGCTCTACGTATGTAGCCCTCATTTATTAAGGATCACTATACTGGCACCGTGTGCCTACAAACGACCTACAAACGACCTACAAACCTGAAAAGACTCACAAAGAAGCAGTTGGTACTTTCCCAACTGCCGCCGAACAATTAATTCCCGAACCCCGTTAAGCCTATACACACGTTAGCTAAAAGTCAACGTTTTTAAAATAGTTAATTTTAAATATAATAACACACCACCTAAAAAAAATTTCCTAAAATAACTAAAATTCCCTAAAACATTAAATTTTCCTAAAAAAAATAAAATTTCCTAAAAAATTTAATTTTCCTAAAAAAATAAAATTTCCTACAAAATTAAATTTCCTAAAGAAATAAAATTTCCAAAAATAACTAAAATTTCCTAAAAAATTAAATTTTCCTAAAAAAATAAAATTTCATAAAAAAATATAATTTCGTAAAAAAAATATTTCCTAAGACTAAAAGTTGAAAAATTGTACCCATACAGGGATGCTAGATGTTGACCTAAAGGTCAGGTATATTTCCAAAATATCGGCAAAAAAAAAATTAAAAATTCTAGCACAGTTGACCAATTTTTTAAGAAGGAAAAAAAAATATTTTGATACGCGAAATCTTTTTGCAAAAACATGGAAAAATTTGATTTAAAAAACTTAAATCTAGCACTCACCGGTATAACAACAGCATACCACAGCATACAACAGGATACAACAGCTACAACAGGATACAACAGGTACAACAGGATACAACAGCTAGAACAGGATACAACAGCATACCACACACACTCACGCACACACGCACACGACCGCGGGCCCCAAACCGGCGAACAAATATCGCTTCTGCTACTACACTACCGTCGCGACAGGGGTGGGGGTGGGGGTGGGGGGAGGGGAAGGAGATTCAAAAAATTTCAAATTCAAAAATTAAAAAATTCTTTTTAAAAATTCAAAAAGAAAAATCACATGGATAGCAATTTCACTTCACTGCACACACATTCACTATTGCTATCCTCTTTCAATTCACTACACCAGAGCAGGGTCAGACACGCAGACTAACTGAGAGGAGATCAGTAAAAAAAAAAAAAAAAATCGGATCCGGGTTGGGCCTTCCAACGAGTTAATCCGCGAACTGAACCGATCGCCTCGACGATCCACTTAAGACTGACTCCAAGCAGCCGACTGGGACTAGATTTTACCCACGAAAGTACCACTGTGAGTGTAAACTCATTTCGTAGGTGGATCCTGTGTGATCCTCTCAAATGATTTTTTTCAGTGAATTTTGAGGTTTTTGATGGGAAAAATTTGGCGGGAGTGTTGTAAATTTTTTTATTTTTTTTGTGAGAACTTCATAGAAACGTGGAAAAATGGATGAAAAGTGGTAGAATACGCAAAAAATGGTAAAATAAAATATGCCTGCTGTGAGTAGCACCTCATGACAGGAGCCTGCAATCTTTCTTTTTGCCGCGAACGCCCATAATTTACGAGCAAAGATGAAAGACAAATTTCGAATAAATAATTTTAGGTGTAGAGAGAGGCGCAATTACGATTTTTTTTGGCGCGAATAACTTGAGCGACTGAGAGTTGTAATAATTTTGCTTCGATTCGTGAGTGTTTTATAAGAAACGGAAAAAAAAATCATAAAAAATGGCAAAAATTGCCAAAAAGAGGACAAAAAAATTACAATTTTTCATTGTTTTGTTTTATAACAATTTGCCGTAGTCAGGTGCCACTCGAAGACGGAAGAGCAAAGCCTCACTAAATTTTGTTAATTTAGCTTCAAAGGATTTCTTTCTGATATTTTAACAGCGTATGTCATGATCAAGCAACAGAGCTTTTGAGGTTAATGCTTTCCACACAATCTGATCCCGCCAGAGGGTAGGGGCAGAAATGGTCAGGAGGGAACAATTTCTCCATCCACAACAAGTGACAGTTTGGTGTGTTTTTGGGCTGGCGGTGTCATTAGGCAACATTTTTTCAAAAAATATGCTGGTGCGAAGGTAATTATGCAAAGTGCTCTAAGAGCCTTCTCCCCTACCCCCGCATTGAGATATCTAATTTTCATTATTTCACCCTAAGCTACCTTCGCCCTAAGAAACCTTCCTAGCAATCTGACAAAGTGCTCTAAGAGCCTTCTCTCCTACCGTCCGTAGGGAGATATTCAATTTTTAGAACTTCGCCCTAAGCTACCTTCGCCCTAAGAAACCTTCCTAGCAATCTGACAAAGTGCTCTAAGAGCCTTCTCTCCTACCGTCCGTAGGGAGATATTCAATTTTTAGAACTTCTCGCTAAGCTACCCTCGCCCTAAGAAAAATTCCTAGCAATTTGACAAAGTGCTCTAAGAGCCTTCTCTCCTACCGTCCGTAGGGAGATATCCAATTTTTAGAACTTCGCCCTACGCTACCTTCGCCCTAAGAAACTTTCCTAGCAATCTGACAAAGTGCTCTAAGAGCCTTCTCTCCTACCGTCCGTAGGGAGGATCTCACCTACTGTCCGTAGGGAGTTATCGAATTTTCAGTACTTCGCCCTAAGCTACCTTCGCCCTAAGAAACCTTCCTAGCAATCTGACAAAGTGCTCTAAGAGCCTTCTCTCCTACCGTCCGTAGGGAGGATCTCACCTACAGTCCGTAGGGAGATATCGAATTTTCAGTACTTCGCCCTAAGCTACCTTCGCCCTAAGAAACCTTCCTAGCAATCTGACAAAGTGCTCTAAGAGCCTTCTCTCCTACCGTCCGTAGGGAGGATCAGACCTACCGTCCGTAGGGAGATATTCAATTTTTAGAACTTCGCCCTAACATAGTATAGCAATAAGAAATCTTCCTAACAATTGTGTAAAGTGCTCTAAGAGCCTTCTCTCCTACCGTCCGTAGGGAGGATCTCACCTACCGCCCGTAGGGAGATATCGAATTTTCAGTACTCTGCCCTAAGCTACCTTCGCCCTAAGAAACCTTCCTAGCAATCTGACAAAGTGCTCTAAGAGCCTTCTCTCCTACCGTCCGTAGGGAGGATCTCACCTACCGTCTGTAGGGAGATATCCAATTTTTAGAATTTCGCCCTAACCTAGTTTCGCACTAAGAAACCTTCCTAACAATTGTGTAAAGTGCTCTTAGAGCCTTCTCTCCTACCGTCCGTATGAAAATATGTTGGAGAGGCTAGATTTTGTGTTCGAGAAGGATCTTTCATCGATCATGGTGCTATATTGTTCATAATGTATTGAGGGCTACTTCGTCTGCAGTCCGTAAGGGACTGTAGATCAAAACTCTCTGCTTCGGCTGCTTAGTCGAAATAATGATAATTCCGCTAAGCACTAGGCATTTCATATTTGTTAGGGCTTGATTGAACCGCAAACGATATTTCGCCGCGACTGCATAGCCATAGCCAGCTAAGGCAGTTTAATAGACTTGTTCTGCTTGAATACGAACGTAAGTTGCTGCATTATGCCGACCTTTCAGTTTACCTAGTACGCATGCGAATGTACATAACATCAAACTAGCCTCTCCAACCAAATTTAATCTAAGCTAACACGAAACTCATCAAGTTGGCGTCGATCGTCATCAGGTTATACAGCCCTCAACTACTTAGCGCTCTACGTATGTAGCCCTCATTTATTAAGGATCACTATACTGGCACCGTGTGCCTACAAACGACCTACAAACGACCTACAAACCTGAAAAGACTCACAAAGAAGCAGTTGGTACTTTCCCAACTGCCGCCGAACAATTAATTCCCGAACCCCGTTAAGCCTATACACACGTTAGCTAAAAGTCAACGTTTTTAAAATAGTTAATTTTAAATATAATAACACACCACCTAAAAAAAATTTCCTAAAATAACTAAAATTCCCTAAAACATTAAATTTTCCTAAAAAAAATAAAATTTCCTAAAAAATTTAATTTTCCTAAAAAAATAAAATTTCCTACAAAATTAAATTTCCTAAAGAAATAAAATTTCCAAAAATAACTAAAATTTCCTAAAAAATTAAATTTTCCTAAAAAAATAAAATTTCATAAAAAAATATAATTTCGTAAAAAAAATATTTCCTAAGACTAAAAGTTGAAAAATTGTACCCATACAGGGATGCTAGATGTTGACCTAAAGGTCAGGTATATTTCCAAAATATCGGCAAAAAAAAAATTAAAAATTCTAGCACAGTTGACCAATTTTTTAAGAAGGAAAAAAAAATATTTTGATACGCGAAATCTTTTTGCAAAAACATGGAAAAATTTGATTTAAAAAACTTAAATCTAGCACTCACCGGTATAACAACAGCATACCACAGCATACAACAGGATACAACAGCTACAACAGGATACAACAGGTACAACAGGATACAACAGCTAGAACAGGATACAACAGCATACCACACACACTCACGCACACACGCACACGACCGCGGGCCCCAAACCGGCGAACAAATATCGCTTCTGCTACTACACTACCGTCGCGACAGGGGTGGGGGTGGGGGGAGGGGAAGGAGATTCAAAAAATTTCAAATTCAAAAATTAAAAAATTCTTTTTAAAAATTCAAAAAGAAAAATCACATGGATAGCAATTTCACTTCACTGCACACACATTCACTATTGCTATCCTCTTTCAATTCACTACACCAGAGCAGGGTCAGACACGCAGACTAACTGAGAGGAGATCAGTAAAAAAAAAAAAAAAAATCGGATCCGGGTTGGGCCTTCCAACGAGTTAATCCGCGAACTGAACCGATCGCCTCGACGATCCACTTAAGACTGACTCCAAGCAGCCGACTGGGACTAGATTTTACCCACGAAAGTACCACTGTGAGTGTAAACTCATTTCGTAGGTGGATCCTGTGTGATCCTCTCAAATGATTTTTTTCAGTGAATTTTGAGGTTTTTGATGGGAAAAATTTGGCGGGAGTGTTGTAAATTTTTTTATTTTTTTTGTGAGAACTTCATAGAAACGTGGAAAAATGGATGAAAAGTGGTAGAATACGCAAAAAATGGTAAAATAAAATATGCCTGCTGTGAGTAGCACCTCATGACAGGAGCCTGCAATCTTTCTTTTTGCCGCGAACGCCCATAATTTACGAGCAAAGATGAAAGACAAATTTCGAATAAATAATTTTAGGTGTAGAGAGAGGCGCAATTACGATTTTTTTTGGCGCGAATAACTTGAGCGACTGAGAGTTGTAATAATTTTGCTTCGATTCGTGAGTGTTTTATAAGAAACGGAAAAAAAAATCATAAAAAATGGCAAAAATTGCCAAAAAGAGGACAAAAAAATTACAATTTTTCATTGTTTTGTTTTATAACAATTTGCCGTAGTCAGGTGCCACTCGAAGACGGAAGAGCAAAGCCTCACTAAATTTTGTTAATTTAGCTTCAAAGGATTTCTTTCTGATATTTTAACAGCGTATGTCATGATCAAGCAACAGAGCTTTTGAGGTTAATGCTTTCCACACAATCTGATCCCGCCAGAGGGTAGGGGCAGAAATGGTCAGGAGGGAACAATTTCTCCATCCACAACAAGTGACAGTTTGGTGTGTTTTTGGGCTGGCGGTGTCATTAGGCAACATTTTTTCAAAAAATATGCTGGTGCGAAGGTAATTATGCAAAGTGCTCTAAGAGCCTTCTCCCCTACCCCCGCATTGAGATATCTAATTTTCATTATTTCACCCTAAGCTACCTTCGCCCTAAGAAACCTTCCTAGCAATCTGACAAAGTGCTCTAAGAGCCTTCTCTCCTACCGTCCGTAGGGAGATATTCAATTTTTAGAACTTCGCCCTAAGCTACCTTCGCCCTAAGAAACCTTCCTAGCAATCTGACAAAGTGCTCTAAGAGCCTTCTCTCCTACCGTCCGTAGGGAGATATTCAATTTTTAGAACTTCTCGCTAAGCTACCCTCGCCCTAAGAAAAATTCCTAGCAATTTGACAAAGTGCTCTAAGAGCCTTCTCTCCTACCGTCCGTAGGGAGATATCCAATTTTTAGAACTTCGCCCTACGCTACCTTCGCCCTAAGAAACTTTCCTAGCAATCTGACAAAGTGCTCTAAGAGCCTTCTCTCCTACCGTCCGTAGGGAGGATCTCACCTACTGTCCGTAGGGAGTTATCGAATTTTCAGTACTTCGCCCTAAGCTACCTTCGCCCTAAGAAACCTTCCTAGCAATCTGACAAAGTGCTCTAAGAGCCTTCTCTCCTACCGTCCGTAGGGAGGATCTCACCTACAGTCCGTAGGGAGATATCGAATTTTCAGTACTTCGCCCTAAGCTACCTTCGCCCTAAGAAACCTTCCTAGCAATCTGACAAAGTGCTCTAAGAGCCTTCTCTCCTACCGTCCGTAGGGAGGATCAGACCTACCGTCCGTAGGGAGATATTCAATTTTTAGAACTTCGCCCTAACATAGTATAGCAATAAGAAATCTTCCTAACAATTGTGTAAAGTGCTCTAAGAGCCTTCTCTCCTACCGTCCGTAGGGAGGATCTCACCTACCGCCCGTAGGGAGATATCGAATTTTCAGTACTCTGCCCTAAGCTACCTTCGCCCTAAGAAACCTTCCTAGCAATCTGACAAAGTGCTCTAAGAGCCTTCTCTCCTACCGTCCGTAGGGAGGATCTCACCTACCGTCTGTAGGGAGATATCCAATTTTTAGAATTTCGCCCTAACCTAGTTTCGCACTAAGAAACCTTCCTAACAATTGTGTAAAGTGCTCTTAGAGCCTTCTCTCCTACCGTCCGTATGAAAATATGTTGGAGAGGCTAGATTTTGTGTTCGAGAAGGATCTTTCATCGATCATGGTGCTATATTGTTCATAATGTATTGAGGGCTACTTCGTCTGCAGTCCGTAAGGGACTGTAGATCAAAACTCTCTGCTTCGGCTGCTTAGTCGAAATAATGATAATTCCGCTAAGCACTAGGCATTTCATATTTGTTAGGGCTTGATTGAACCGCAAACGATATTTCGCCGCGACTGCATAGCCATAGCCAGCTAAGGCAGTTTAATAGACTTGTTCTGCTTGAATACGAACGTAAGTTGCTGCATTATGCCGACCTTTCAGTTTACCTAGTACGCATGCGAATGTACATAACATCAAACTAGCCTCTCCAACCAAATTTAATCTAAGCTAACACGAAACTCATCAAGTTGGCGTCGATCGTCATCAGGTTATACAGCCCTCAACTACTTAGCGCTCTACGTATGTAGCCCTCATTTATTAAGGATCACTATACTGGCACCGTGTGCCTACAAACGACCTACAAACGACCTACAAACCTGAAAAGACTCACAAAGAAGCAGTTGGTACTTTCCCAACTGCCGCCGAACAATTAATTCCCGAACCCCGTTAAGCCTATACACACGTTAGCTAAAAGTCAACGTTTTTAAAATAGTTAATTTTAAATATAATAACACACCACCTAAAAAAAATTTCCTAAAATAACTAAAATTCCCTAAAAAATTAAATTTTCCTAAAAAAAATAAAATTTCCTAAAAAATTTAATTTTCCTAAAAAAATAAAATTTCCTACAAAATTAAATTTCCTAAAGAAATAAAATTTCCAAAAATAACTAAAATTTCCTAAAAAATTAAATTTTCCTAATAAAATTAAATTTCATAAAAAAATATAATTTCGTAAAAAAAATATTTCCTAAGACTAAAAGTTGAAAAATTGTACCCATACAGGGATGCTAGATGTTGACCTAAAGGTCAGGTATATTTCCAAAATATCGGCAAAAAAAAAAATTAAAAATTCTAGCACAGTTGACCAATTTTTTAAGAAGGAAAAAAAAAATATTTTGATACGCGAAATCTTTTTGCAAAAACATGGAAAAATTTGATTTAAAAAACTTAAATCTAGCACTCACCGGTATAACAACAGCATACCACAGCATACAACAGGATACAACAGCTACAACAGGATACAACAGGTACAACAGGATACAACAGCTAGAACAGGATACAACAGCATACCACACACACTCACGCACACACGCACACGACCGCGGGCCCCAAACCGGCGAACAAAATTCGCTTCTGCTACTACACTACCGTCGCGACAGGGGTGGGGGTGGGGGGAGGGGAAGGAGATTCAAAAAATTTCAAATTCAAAAATTAAAAAATTCTTTTTAAAAATTCAAAAAGAAAAATCACATGGATAGCAATTTCACTTCACTGCACACACACACACATTCACTATTGCTATCCTCTTTCAATTCACTACACCAGAGCAGGGTCAGACACGCAGACTAACTGAGAGGAGATCAGTAAAAAAAAAAAAAAAAATCGGATCCGGGTTGGGCCTTCCAACGAGTTAATCCGCGAACTGAACCGATCGCCTCGACGATCCACTTAAGACTGACTCCAAGCAGCCGACTGGGACTAGATTTTACCCACGAAAGTACCACTGTGAGTGTAAACTCATTTCGTAGGTGGATCCTGTGTGATCCTCTCAAATGATTTTTTTCAGTGAATTTTGAGGTTTTTGATGGGAAAAATTTGGCGGGAGTGTTGTAAATTTTTTTATTTTTTTTGTGAGAACTTCATAGAAACGTGGAAAAATGGATGAAAAGTGGTAGAATACGCAAAAAATGGTAAAATAAAATATGCCTGCTGTGAGTAGCACCTCATGACAGGAGCCTGCAATCTTTCTTTTTGCCGCGAACGCCCATAATTTACGAGCAAAGATGAAAGACAAATTTCGAATAAATAATTTTAGGTGTAGAGAGAGGCGCAATTACGATTTTTTTTGGCGCGAATAACTTGAGCGACTGAGAGTTGTAATAATTTTGCTTCGATTCGTGAGTGTTTTATAAGAAACGGAAAAAAAAATCATAAAAAATGGCAAAAATTGCCAAAAAGAGGACAAAAAAATTACAATTTTTCATTGTTTTGTTTTATAACAATTTGCCGTAGTCAGGTGCCACTCGAAGACGGAAGAGCAAAGCCTCACTAAATTTTGTTAATTTAGCTTCAAAGGATTTCTTTCTGATATTTTAACAGCGTATGTCATGATCAAGCAACAGAGCTTTTGAGGTTAATGCTTTCCACACAATCTGATCCCGCCAGAGGGTAGGGGCAGAAATGGTCAGGAGGGAACAATTTCTCCATCCACAACAAGTGACAGTTTGGTGTGTTTTTGGGCTGGCGGTGTCATTAGGCAACATTTTTTCAAAAAATATGCTGGTGCGAAGGTAATTATGCAAAGTGCTCTAAGAGCCTTCTCCCCTACCCCCGCATTGAGATATCTAATTTTCATTATTTCACCCTAAGCTACCTTCGCCCTAAGAAACCTTCCTAGCAATCTGACAAAGTGCTCTAAGAGCCTTCTCTCCTACCGTCCGTAGGGAGATATTCAATTTTTAGAACTTCGCCCTAAGCTACCTTCGCCCTAAGAAACCTTCCTAGCAATCTGACAAAGTGCTCTAAGAGCCTTCTCTCCTACCGTCCGTAGGGAGATATTCAATTTTTAGAACTTCTCGCTAAGCTACCCTCGCCCTAAGAAAAATTCCTAGCAATTTGACAAAGTGCTCTAAGAGCCTTCTCTCCTACCGTCCGTAGGGAGATATCCAATTTTTAGAACTTCGCCCTACGCTACCTTCGCCCTAAGAAACTTTCCTAGCAATCTGACAAAGTGCTCTAAGAGCCTTCTCTCCTACCGTCCGTAGGGAGGATCTCACCTACTGTCCGTAGGGAGTTATCGAATTTTCAGTACTTCGCCCTAAGCTACCTTCGCCCTAAGAAACCTTCCTAGCAATCTGACAAAGTGCTCTAAGAGCCTTCTCTCCTACCGTCCGTAGGGAGGATCTCACCTACAGTCCGTAGGGAGATATCGAATTTTCAGTACTTCGCCCTAAGCTACCTTCGCCCTAAGAAACCTTCCTAGCAATCTGACAAAGTGCTCTAAGAGCCTTCTCTCCTACCGTCCGTAGGGAGGATCAGACCTACCGTCCGTAGGGAGATATTCAATTTTTAGAACTTCGCCCTAACATAGTATAGCAATAAGAAATCTTCCTAACAATTGTGTAAAGTGCTCTAAGAGCCTTCTCTCCTACCGTCCGTAGGGAGGATCTCACCTACCGCCCGTAGGGAGATATCGAATTTTCAGTACTCTGCCCTAAGCTACCTTCGCCCTAAGAAACCTTCCTAGCAATCTGACAAAGTGCTCTAAGAGCCTTCTCTCCTACCGTCCGTAGGGAGGATCTCACCTACCGTCTGTAGGGAGATATCCAATTTTTAGAATTTCGCCCTAACCTAGTTTCGCACTAAGAAACCTTCCTAACAATTGTGTAAAGTGCTCTTAGAGCCTTCTCTCCTACCGTCCGTATGAAAATATGTTGGAGAGGCTAGATTTTGTGTTCGAGAAGGATCTTTCATCGATCATGGTGCTATATTGTTCATAATGTATTGAGGGCTACTTCGTCTGCAGTCCGTAAGGGACTGTAGATCAAAACTCTCTGCTTCGGCTGCTTAGTCGAAATAATGATAATTCCGCTAAGCACTAGGCATTTCATATTTGTTAGGGCTTGATTGAACCGCAAACGATATTTCGCCGCGACTGCATAGCCATAGCCAGCTAAGGCAGTTTAATAGACTTGTTCTGCTTGAATACGAACGTAAGTTGCTGCATTATGCCGACCTTTCAGTTTACCTAGTACGCATGCGAATGTACATAACATCAAACTAGCCTCTCCAACCAAATTTAATCTAAGCTAACACGAAACTCATCAAGTTGGCGTCGATCGTCATCAGGTTATACAGCCCTCAACTACTTAGCGCTCTACGTATGTAGCCCTCATTTATTAAGGATCACTATACTGGCACCGTGTGCCTACAAACGACCTACAAACGACCTACAAACCTGAAAAGACTCACAAAGAAGCAGTTGGTACTTTCCCAACTGCCGCCGAACAATTAATTCCCGAACCCCGTTAAGCCTATACACACGTTAGCTAAAAGTCAACGTTTTTAAAATAGTTAATTTTAAATATAATAACACACCACCTAAAAAAAATTTCCTAAAATAACTAAAATTCCCTAAAAAATTAAATTTTCCTAAAAAAAATAAAATTTCCTAAAAAATTTAATTTTCCTAAAAAAATAAAATTTCCTACAAAATTAAATTTCCTAAAGAAATAAAATTTCCAAAAATAACTAAAATTTCCTAAAAAATTAAATTTTCCTAATAAAATTAAATTTCATAAAAAAATATAATTTCGTAAAAAAAATATTTCCTAAGACTAAAAGTTGAAAAATTGTACCCATACAGGGATGCTAGATGTTGACCTAAAGGTCAGGTATATTTCCAAAATATCGGCAAAAAAAAAAATTAAAAATTCTAGCACAGTTGACCAATTTTTTAAGAAGGAAAAAAAAAATATTTTGATACGCGAAATCTTTTTGCAAAAACATGGAAAAATTTGATTTAAAAAACTTAAATCTAGCACTCACCGGTATAACAACAGCATACCACAGCATACAACAGGATACAACAGCTACAACAGGATACAACAGGTACAACAGGATACAACAGCTAGAACAGGATACAACAGCATACCACACACACTCACGCACACACGCACACGACCGCGGGCCCCAAACCGGCGAACAAAATTCGCTTCTGCTACTACACTACCGTCGCGACAGGGGTGGGGGTGGGGGGAGGGGAAGGAGATTCAAAAAATTTCAAATTCAAAAATTAAAAAATTCTTTTTAAAAATTCAAAAAGAAAAATCACATGGATAGCAATTTCACTTCACTGCACACACACACACATTCACTATTGCTATCCTCTTTCAATTCACTACACCAGAGCAGGGTCAGACACGCAGACTAACTGAGAGGAGATCAGTAAAAAAAAAAAAAAAAATCGGATCCGGGTTGGGCCTTCCAACGAGTTAATCCGCGAACTGAACCGATCGCCTCGACGATCCACTTAAGACTGACTCCAAGCAGCCGACTGGGACTAGATTTTACCCACGAAAGTACCACTGTGAGTGTAAACTCATTTCGTAGGTGGATCCTGTGTGATCCTCTCAAATGATTTTTTTCAGTGAATTTTGAGGTTTTTGATGGGAAAAATTTGGCGGGAGTGTTGTAAATTTTTTTATTTTTTTTGTGAGAACTTCATAGAAACGTGGAAAAATGGATGAAAAGTGGTAGAATACGCAAAAAATGGTAAAATAAAATATGCCTGCTGTGAGTAGCACCTCATGACAGGAGCCTGCAATCTTTCTTTTTGCCGCGAACGCCCATAATTTACGAGCAAAGATGAAAGACAAATTTCGAATAAATAATTTTAGGTGTAGAGAGAGGCGCAATTACGATTTTTTTTGGCGCGAATAACTTGAGCGACTGAGAGTTGTAATAATTTTGCTTCGATTCGTGAGTGTTTTATAAGAAACGGAAAAAAAAATCATAAAAAATGGCAAAAACTGCCAAAAAGAGGACAAAAAAATTACAATTTTTCATTGTTTTGTTTTATAACAATTTGCCGTAGTCAGGTGCCACTCGAAGACGGAAGAGCAAAGCCTCACTAAATTTTGTTAATTTAGCTTCAAAGGATTTCTTTCTGATATTTTAACAGCGTATGTCATGATCAAGCAACAGAGCTTTTGAGGTTAATGCTTTCCACACAATCTGATCCCGCCAGAGGGTAGGGGCAGAAATGGTCAGGAGGGAACAATTTCTCCATCCACAACAAGTGACAGTTTGGTGTGTTTTTGGGCTGGCGGTGTCATTAGGCAACATTTTTTCAAAAAATATGCTGGTGCGAAGGTAATTATGCAAAGTGCTCTAAGAGCCTTCTCCCCTACCCCCGCATTGAGATATCTAATTTTCATTATTTCACCCTAAGCTACCTTCGCCCTAAGAAACCTTCCTAGCAATCTGACAAAGTGCTCTAAGAGCCTTCTCTCCTACCGTCCGTAGGGAGATATTCAATTTTTAGAACTTCGCCCTAAGCTACCTTCGCCCTAAGAAACCTTCCTAGCAATCTGACAAAGTGCTCTAAGAGCCTTCTCTCCTACCGTCCGTAGGGAGATATTCAATTTTTAGAACTTCTCGCTAAGCTACCCTCGCCCTAAGAAAAATTCCTAGCAATTTGACAAAGTGCTCTAAGAGCCTTCTCTCCTACCGTCCGTAGGGAGATATCCAATTTTTAGAACTTCGCCCTACGCTACCTTCGCCCTAAGAAACTTTCCTAGCAATCTGACAAAGTGCTCTAAGAGCCTTCTCTCCTACCGTCCGTAGGGAGGATCTCACCTACTGTCCGTAGGGAGTTATCGAATTTTCAGTACTTCGCCCTAAGCTACCTTCGCCCTAAGAAACCTTCCTAGCAATCTGACAAAGTGCTCTAAGAGCCTTCTCTCCTACCGTCCGTAGGGAGGATCTCACCTACAGTCCGTAGGGAGATATCGAATTTTCAGTACTTCGCCCTAAGCTACCTTCGCCCTAAGAAACCTTCCTAGCAATCTGACAAAGTGCTCTAAGAGCCTTCTCTCCTACCGTCCGTAGGGAGGATCAGACCTACCGTCCGTAGGGAGATATTCAATTTTTAGAACTTCGCCCTAACATAGTATAGCAATAAGAAATCTTCCTAACAATTGTGTAAAGTGCTCTAAGAGCCTTCTCTCCTACCGTCCGTAGGGAGGATCTCACCTACCGCCCGTAGGGAGATATCGAATTTTCAGTACTCTGCCCTAAGCTACCTTCGCCCTAAGAAACCTTCCTAGCAATCTGACAAAGTGCTCTAAGAGCCTTCTCTCCTACCGTCCGTAGGGAGGATCTCACCTACCGTCTGTAGGGAGATATCCAATTTTTAGAATTTCGCCCTAACCTAGTTTCGCACTAAGAAACCTTCCTAACAATTGTGTAAAGTGCTCTTAGAGCCTTCTCTCCTACCGTCCGTATGAAAATATGTTGGAGAGGCTAGATTTTGTGTTCGAGAAGGATCTTTCATCGATCATGGTGCTATATTGTTCATAATGTATTGAGGGCTACTTCGTCTGCAGTCCGTAAGGGACTGTAGATCAAAACTCTCTGCTTCGGCTGCTTAGTCGAAATAATGATAATTCCGCTAAGCACTAGGCATTTCATATTTGTTAGGGCTTGATTGAACCGCAAACGATATTTCGCCGCGACTGCATAGCCATAGCCAGCTAAGGCAGTTTAATAGACTTGTTCTGCTTGAATACGAACGTAAGTTGCTGCATTATGCCGACCTTTCAGTTTACCTAGTACGCATGCGAATGTACATAACATCAAACTAGCCTCTCCAACCAAATTTAATCTAAGCTAACACGAAACTCATCAAGTTGGCGTCGATCGTCATCAGGTTATACAGCCCTCAACTACTTAGCGCTCTACGTATGTAGCCCTCATTTATTAAGGATCACTATACTGGCACCGTGTGCCTACAAACGACCTACAAACGACCTACAAACCTGAAAAGACTCACAAAGAAGCAGTTGGTATTTTCCCAACTGCCGCCGAACAATTAATTCCCGAACCCCATTAAGCCTATACACACGTTAGCTAAAAGTCAACGTTTTTAAAATAGTTAATTTTAAATATAATAACACACCACCTAAAAAAAATTTCCTAAAATAACTAAAATTCCCTAAAAAATTAAATTTTCCTAAAAAAAATAAAATTTCCTAAAAAATTTAATTTTCCTAAAAAAATAAAATTTCCTACAAAATTAAATTTCCTAAAGAAATAAAATTTCCAAAAATAACTAAAATTTCCTAAAAAATTAAATTTTCCTAATAAAATTAAATTTCATAAAAAAATATAATTTCGTAAAAAAAATATTTCCTAAGACTAAAAGTTGAAAAATTGTACCCATACAGGGATGCTAGATGTTGACCTAAAGGTCAGGTATATTTCCAAAATATCGGCAAAAAAAAAAATTAAAAATTCTAGCACAGTTGACCAATTTTTTAAGAAGGAAAAAAAAAATATTTTGATACGCGAAATCTTTTTGCAAAAACATGGAAAAATTTGATTTAAAAAACTTAAATCTAGCACTCACCGGTATAACAACAGCATACCACAGCATACAACAGGATACAACAGCTACAACAGGATACAACAGGTACAACAGGATACAACAGCTAGAACAGGATACAACAGCATACCACACACACTCACGCACACACGCACACGACCGCGGGCCCCAAACCGGCGAACAAAATTCGCTTCTGCTACTACACTACCGTCGCGACAGGGGTGGGGGTGGGGGGAGGGGAAGGAGATTCAAAAAATTTCAAATTCAAAAATTAAAAAATTCTTTTTAAAAATTCAAAAAGAAAAATCACATGGATAGCAATTTCACTTCACTGCACACACACACACATTCACTATTGCTATCCTCTTTCAATTCACTACACCAGAGCAGGGTCAGACACGCAGACTAACTGAGAGGAGATCAGTAAAAAAAAAAAAAAAAAATCGGATCCGGGTTGGGCCTTCCAACGAGTTAATCCGCGAACTGAACCGATCGCCTCGACGATCCACTTAAGACTGACTCCAAGCAGCCGACTGGGACTAGATTTTACCCACGAAAGTACCACTGTGAGTGTAAACTCATTTCGTAGGTGGATCCTGTGTGATCCTCTCAAATGATTTTTTTCAGTGAATTTTGAGGTTTTTGATGGGAAAAATTTGGCGGGAGTGTTGTAAATTTTTTTATTTTTTTTGTGAGAACTTCATAGAAACGTGGAAAAATGGATGAAAAGTGGTAGAATACGCAAAAAATGGTAAAATAAAATATGCCTGCTGTGAGTAGCACCTCATGACAGGAGCCTGCAATCTTTCTTTTTGCCGCGAACGCCCATAATTTACGAGCAAAGATGAAAGACAAATTTCGAATAAATAATTTTAGGTGTAGAGAGAGGCGCAATTACGATTTTTTTTGGCGCGAATAACTTGAGCGACTGAGAGTTGTAATAATTTTGCTTCGATTCGTGAGTGTTTTATAAGAAACGGAAAAAAAAATCATAAAAAATGGCAAAAATTGCCAAAAAGAGGACAAAAAAATTACAATTTTTCATTGTTTTGTTTTATAACAATTTGCCGTAGTCAGGTGCCACTCGAAGACGGAAGAGCAAAGCCTCACTAAATTTTGTTAATTTAGCTTCAAAGGATTTCTTTCTGATATTTTAACAGCGTATGTCATGATCAAGCAACAGAGCTTTTGAGGTTAATGCTTTCCACACAATCTGATCCCGCCAGAGGGTAGGGGCAGAAATGGTCAGGAGGGAACAATTTCTCCATCCACAACAAGTGACAGTTTGGTGTGTTTTTGGGCTGGCGGTGTCATTAGGCAAAATTTTTTCAAAAAATATGCTGGTGCGAAGGTAATTATGCAAAGTGCTCTAAGAGCCTTCTCCCCTACCCCCGCATTGAGATATCTAATTTTCATTATTTCACCCTAAGCTACCTTCGCCCTAAGAAACCTTCCTAGCAATCTGACAAAGTGCTCTAAGAGCCTTCTCTCCTACCGTCCGTAGGGAGATATTCAATTTTTAGAACTTCGCCCTAAGCTACCTTCGCCCTAAGAAACCTTCCTAGCAATCTGACAAAGTGCTCTAAGAGCCTTCTCTCCTACCGTCCGTAGGGAGATATTCAATTTTTAGAACTTCTCGCTAAGCTACCCTCGCCCTAAGAAAAATTCCTAGCAATTTGACAAAGTGCTCTAAGAGCCTTCTCTCCTACCGTCCGTAGGGAGATATCCAATTTTTAGAACTTCGCCCTACGCTACCTTCGCCCTAAGAAACTTTCCTAGCAATCTGACAAAGTGCTCTAAGAGCCTTCTCTCCTACCGTCCGTAGGGAGGATCTCACCTACTGTCCGTAGGGAGTTATCGAATTTTCAGTACTTCGCCCTAAGCTACCTTCGCCCTAAGAAACCTTCCTAGCAATCTGACAAAGTGCTCTAAGAGCCTTCTCTCCTACCGTCCGTAGGGAGGATCTCACCTACAGTCCGTAGGGAGATATCGAATTTTCAGTACTTCGCCCTAAGCTACCTTCGCCCTAAGAAACCTTCCTAGCAATCTGACAAAGTGCTCTAAGAGCCTTCTCTCCTACCGTCCGTAGGGAGGATCAGACCTACCGTCCGTAGGGAGATATTCAATTTTTAGAACTTCGCCCTAACATAGTATAGCAATAAGAAATCTTCCTAACAATTGTGTAAAGTGCTCTAAGAGCCTTCTCTCCTACCGTCCGTAGGGAGGATCTCACCTACCGCCCGTAGGGAGATATCGAATTTTCAGTACTCTGCCCTAAGCTACCTTCGCCCTAAGAAACCTTCCTAGCAATCTGACAAAGTGCTCTAAGAGCCTTCTCTCCTACCGTCCGTAGGGAGGATCTCACCTACCGTCTGTAGGGAGATATCCAATTTTTAGAATTTCGCCCTAACCTAGTTTCGCACTAAGAAACCTTCCTAACAATTGTGTAAAGTGCTCTTAGAGCCTTCTCTCCTACCGTCCGTATGAAAATATGTTGGAGAGGCTAGATTTTGTGTTCGAGAAGGATCTTTCATCGATCATGGTGCTATATTGTTCATAATGTATTGAGGGCTACTTCGTCTGCAGTCCGTAAGGGACTGTAGATCAAAACTCTCTGCTTCGGCTGCTTAGTCGAAATAATGATAATTCCGCTAAGCACTAGGCATTTCATATTTGTTAGGGCTTGATTGAACCGCAAACGATATTTCGCCGCGACTGCATAGCCATAGCCAGCTAAGGCAGTTTAATAGACTTGTTCTGCTTGAATACGAACGTAAGTTGCTGCATTATGCCGACCTTTCAGTTTACCTAGTACGCATGCGAATGTACATAACATCAAACTAGCCTCTCCAACCAAATTTAATCTAAGCTAACACGAAACTCATCAAGTTGGCGTCGATCGTCATCAGGTTATACAGCCCTCAACTACTTAGCGCTCTACGTATGTAGCCCTCATTTATTAAGGATCACTATACTGGCACCGTGTGCCTACAAACGACCTACAAACGACCTACAAACCTGAAAAGACTCACAAAGAAGCAGTTGGTACTTTCCCAACTGCCGCCGAACAATTAATTCCCGAACCCCGTTAAGCCTATACACACGTTAGCTAAAAGTCAACGTTTTTAAAATAGTTAATTTTAAATATAATAACACACCACCTAAAAAAAATTTCCTAAAATAACTAAAATTCCCTAAAAAATTAAATTTTCCTAAAAAAAATAAAATTTCCTAAAAAATTTAATTTTCCTAAAAAAATAAAATTTCCTACAAAATTAAATTTCCTAAAGAAATAAAATTTCCAAAAATAACTAAAATTTCCTAAAAAATTAAATTTTCCTAATAAAATTAAATTTCATAAAAAAATATAATTTCGTAAAAAAAATATTTCCTAAGACTAAAAGTTGAAAAATTGTACCCATACAGGGATGCTAGATGTTGACCTAAAGGTCAGGTATATTTCCAAAATATCGGCAAAAAAAAAAATTAAAAATTCTAGCACAGTTGACCAATTTTTTAAGAAGGAAAAAAAAAATATTTTGATACGCGAAATCTTTTTGCAAAAACATGGAAAAATTTGATTTAAAAAACTTAAATCTAGCACTCACCGGTATAACAACAGCATACCACAGCATACAACAGGATACAACAGCTACAACAGGATACAACAGGTACAACAGGATACAACAGCTAGAACAGGATACAACAGCATACCACACACACTCACGCACACACGCACACGACCGCGGGCCCCAAACCGGCGAACAAAATTCGCTTCTGCTACTACACTACCGTCGCGACAGGGGTGGGGGTGGGGGGAGGGGAAGGAGATTCAAAAAATTTCAAATTCAAAAATTAAAAAATTCTTTTTAAAAATTCAAAAAGAAAAATCACATGGATAGCAATTTCACTTCACTGCACACACACACACATTCACTATTGCTATCCTCTTTCAATTCACTACACCAGAGCAGGGTCAGACACACAGACTAACTGAGAGGAGACCAGTAAAAAAAAAAAAAAAAAAAAATCGGATCCGGGTTGGGGCTTCCAACGAGTTAATCCGCGAACTGAACCGATCGCCTCGACGATCCACTTAAGACTGACTCCAAGCAGGCGACTGGAACTAGATTTTACCCACGAAAGTACCACTGTGAGTGTAAACTCATTTCGTAGGTGGATCCTGTGTGATCCTCTCAAATGATTTTTTTCAGTGAATTTTGAGGTTTTTGATGGGAAAAATTTGGCGGGAGTGTTGTAAATTTTTTTATTTTTTTCGTGAGAACTTCATAGAAACGTGGAAAAATGGATGAAAAGTGGTAGAATACGCAAAAAATGGTAAAAAAAAATATGCCTGCTGTGAGTAGCACCTCATGACAGGAGCCTGCAATCTTTCTTTTTGCCGCGAACGCCCATAATTTACGAGCAAAGATGAAAGACAAATTTCGAATAAATAATTTTAGGTGTAGAGAGAGGCGCAATTACAATTTTTTTTGGCGCGAATAACTTGAGCGACTGAGAGTTGTAATAATTTTGCTTCGATTCGTGAGTGTTTTATAAGAAACGGAAAAAAAAATCATAAAAAATGGCAAAAATTGCCAAAAAGAGGACAAAAAAATTACAATTTTTCATTGTTTTGTTTTATAACAATTTGCCGTAGTCAGGTGCCACTCGAAGACGGAAGAGCAAAGCCTCACTAAATTTTGTTAATTTAGCTTCAAAGGATTTCTTTCTGATATTTTAACAGCGTATGTCATGATCAAGCAACAGAGCTTTTGAGGTTAATGCTTTCCACACAATCTGATCCCGCCAGAGGGTAGGGGCAGAAATGGTCAGGAAGGAACAATTTCTCCATCCACAACAAGTGACAGTTTGGTGTGTTTTTGGGCTGGCGGTGTCATTAGGCAAAATTTTTTCAAAAAATATGCTGGTGCGAAGGTAATTATGCAAAGTGCTCTAAGAGCCTTCTCCCCTACCCCCGCATTGAGATATCTAATTTTCATTATTTCACCCTAAGCTACCTTCGCCCTAAGAAACCTTCCTAGCAATCTGACAAAGTGCTCTAAGAGCCTTCTCTCCTACCGTCCGTAGGGAGATATTCAATTTTTAGAACTTCGCCCTAAGCTACCTTCGCCCTAAGAAACCTTCCTAGCAATCTGACAAAGTGCTCTAAGAGCCTTCTCTCCTACCGTCCGTAGGGAGATATTCAATTTTTAGAACTTCTCGCTAAGCTACCCTCGCCCTAAGAAAAATTCCTAGCAATTTGACAAAGTGCTCTAAGAGCCTTCTCTCCTACCGTCCGTAGGGAGATATCCAATTTTTAGAACTTCGCCCTACGCTACCTTCGCCCTAAGAAACTTTCCTAGCAATCTGACAAAGTGCTCTAAGAGCCTTCTCTCCTACCGTCCGTAGGGAGGATCTCACCTACTGTCCGTAGGGAGTTATCGAATTTTCAGTACTTCGCCCTAAGCTACCTTCGCCCTAAGAAACCTTCCTAGCAATCTGACAAAGTGCTCTAAGAGCCTTCTCTCCTACCGTCCGTAGGGAGGATCTCACCTACAGTCCGTAGGGAGATATCGAATTTTCAGTACTTCGCCCTAAGCTACCTTCGCCCTAAGAAACCTTCCTAGCAATCTGACAAAGTGCTCTAAGAGCCTTCTCTCCTACCGTCCGTAGGGAGGATCAGACCTACCGTCCGTAGGGAGATATTCAATTTTTAGAACTTCGCCCTAACATAGTATAGCAATAAGAAATCTTCCTAACAATTGTGTAAAGTGCTCTAAGAGCCTTCTCTCCTACCGTCCGTAGGGAGGATCTCACCTACCGCCCGTAGGGAGATATCGAATTTTCAGTACTCTGCCCTAAGCTACCTTCGCCCTAAGAAACCTTCCTAGCAATCTGACAAAGTGCTCTAAGAGCCTTCTCTCCTACCGTCCGTAGGGAGGATCTCACCTACCGTCTGTAGGGAGATATCCAATTTTTAGAATTTCGCCCTAACCTAGTTTCGCACTAAGAAACCTTCCTAACAATTGTGTAAAGTGCTCTTAGAGCCTTCTCTCCTACCGTCCGTATGAAAATATGTTGGAGAGGCTAGATTTTGTGTTCGAGAAGGATCTTTCATCGATCATGGTGCTATATTGTTCATAATGTATTGAGGGCTACTTCGTCTGCAGTCCGTAAGGGACTGTAGATCAAAACTCTCTGCTTCGGCTGCTTAGTCGAAATAATGATAATTCCGCTAAGCACTAGGCATTTCATATTTGTTAGGGCTTGATTGAACCGCAAACGATATTTCGCCGCGACTGCATAGCCATAGCCAGCTAAGGCAGTTTAATAGACTTGTTCTGCTTGAATACGAACGTAAGTTGCTGCATTATGCCGACCTTTCAGTTTACCTAGTACGCATGCGAATGTACATAACATCAAACTAGCCTCTCCAACCAAATTTAATCTAAGCTAACACGAAACTCATCAAGTTGGCGTCGATCGTCATCAGGTTATACAGCCCTCAACTACTTAGCGCTCTACGTATGTAGCCCTCATTTATTAAGGATCACTATACTGGCACCGTGTGCCTACAAACGACCTACAAACGACCTACAAACCTGAAAAGACTCACAAAGAAGCAGTTGGTACTTTCCCAACTGCCGCCGAACAATTAATTCCCGAACCCCGTTAAGCCTATACACACGTTAGCTAAAAGTCAACGTTTTTAAAATAGTTAATTTTAAATATAATAACACACCACCTAAAAAAAATTTCCTAAAATAACTAAAATTCCCTAAAAAATTAAATTTTCCTAAAAAAAATAAAATTTCCTAAAAAATTTAATTTTCCTAAAAAAATAAAATTTCCTACAAAATTAAATTTCCTAAAGAAATAAAATTTCCAAAAATAACTAAAATTTCCTAAAAAATTAAATTTTCCTAATAAAATTAAATTTCATAAAAAAATATAATTTCGTAAAAAAAATATTTCCTAAGACTAAAAGTTGAAAAATTGTACCCATACAGGGATGCTAGATGTTGACCTAAAGGTCAGGTATATTTCCAAAATATCGGCAAAAAAAAAAATTAAAAATTCTAGCACAGTTGACCAATTTTTTAAGAAGGAAAAAAAAAATATTTTGATACGCGAAATCTTTTTGCAAAAACATGGAAAAATTTGATTTAAAAAACTTAAATCTAGCACTCACCGGTATAACAACAGCATACCACAGCATACAACAGGATACAACAGCTACAACAGGATACAACAGGTACAACAGGATACAACAGCTAGAACAGGATACAACAGCATACCACACACACTCACGCACACACGCACACGACCGCGGGCCCCAAACCGGCGAACAAAATTCGCTTCTGCTACTACACTACCGTCGCGACAGGGGTGGGGGTGGGGGGAGGGGAAGGAGATTCAAAAAATTTCAAATTCAAAAATTAAAAAATTCTTTTTAAAAATTCAAAAAGAAAAATCACATGGATAGCAATTTCACTTCACTGCACACACACACACATTCACTATTGCTATCCTCTTTCAATTCACTACACCAGAGCAGGGTCAGACACACAGACTAACTGAGAGGAGACCAGTAAAAAAAAAAAAAAAAAAATCGGATCCGGGTTGGGGCTTCCAACGAGTTAATCCGCGAACTGAACCGATCGCCTCGACGATCCACTTAAGACTGACTCCAAGCAGGCGACTGGAACTAGATTTTACCCACGAAAGTACCACTGTGAGTGTAAACTCATTTCGTAGGTGGATCCTGTGTGATCCTCTCAAATGATTTTTTTCAGTGAATTTTGAGGTTTTTGATGGGAAAAATTTGGCGGGAGTGTTGTAAATTTTTTTATTTTTTTCGTGAGAACTTCATAGAAACGTGGAAAAATGGATGAAAAGTGGTAGAATACGCAAAAAATGGTAAAAAAAAATATGCCTGCTGTGAGTAGCACCTCATGACAGGAGCCTGCAATCTTTCTTTTTGCCGCGAACGCCCATAATTTACGAGCAAAGATGAAAGACAAATTTCGAATAAATAATTTTAGGTGTAGAGAGAGGCGCAATTACAATTTTTTTTGGCGCGAATAACTTGAGCGACTGAGAGTTGTAATAATTTTGCTTCGATTCGTGAGTGTTTTATAAGAAACGGAAAAAAAAATCATAAAAAATGGCAAAAATTGCCAAAAAGAGGACAAAAAAATTACAATTTTTCATTGTTTTGTTTTATAACAATTTGCCGTAGTCAGGTGCCACTCGAAGACGGAAGAGCAAAGCCTCACTAAATTTTGTTAATTTAGCTTCAAAGGATTTCTTTCTGATATTTTAACAGCGTATGTCATGATCAAGCAACAGAGCTTTTGAGGTTAATGCTTTCCACACAATCTGATCCCGCCAGAGGGTAGGGGCAGAAATGGTCAGGAAGGAACAATTTCTCCATCCACAACAAGTGACAGTTTGGTGTGTTTTTGGGCTGGCGGTGTCATTAGGCAAAATTTTTTCAAAAAATATGCTGGTGCGAAGGTAATTATGCAAAGTGCTCTAAGAGCCTTCTCCCCTACCCCCGCATTGAGATATCTAATTTTCATTATTTCACCCTAAGCTACCTTCGCCCTAAGAAACCTTCCTAGCAATCTGACAAAGTGCTCTAAGAGCCTTCTCTCCTACCGTCCGTAGGGAGATATTCAATTTTTAGAACTTCGCCCTAAGCTACCTTCGCCCTAAGAAACCTTCCTAGCAATCTGACAAAGTGCTCTAAGAGCCTTCTCTCCTACCGTCCGTAGGGAGATATTCAATTTTTAGAACTTCTCGCTAAGCTACCCTCGCCCTAAGAAAAATTCCTAGCAATTTGACAAAGTGCTCTAAGAGCCTTCTCTCCTACCGTCCGTAGGGAGATATCCAATTTTTAGAACTTCGCCCTACGCTACCTTCGCCCTAAGAAACTTTCCTAGCAATCTGACAAAGTGCTCTAAGAGCCTTCTCTCCTACCGTCCGTAGGGAGGATCTCACCTACTGTCCGTAGGGAGTTATCGAATTTTCAGTACTTCGCCCTAAGCTACCTTCGCCCTAAGAAACCTTCCTAGCAATCTGACAAAGTGCTCTAAGAGCCTTCTCTCCTACCGTCCGTAGGGAGGATCTCACCTACAGTCCGTAGGGAGATATCGAATTTTCAGTACTTCGCCCTAAGCTACCTTCGCCCTAAGAAACCTTCCTAGCAATCTGACAAAGTGCTCTAAGAGCCTTCTCTCCTACCGTCCGTAGGGAGGATCAGACCTACCGTCCGTAGGGAGATATTCAATTTTTAGAACTTCGCCCTAACATAGTATAGCAATAAGAAATCTTCCTAACAATTGTGTAAAGTGCTCTAAGAGCCTTCTCTCCTACCGTCCGTAGGGAGGATCTCACCTACCGCCCGTAGGGAGATATCGAATTTTCAGTACTCTGCCCTAAGCTACCTTCGCCCTAAGAAACCTTCCTAGCAATCTGACAAAGTGCTCTAAGAGCCTTCTCTCCTACCGTCCGTAGGGAGGATCTCACCTACCGTCTGTAGGGAGATATCCAATTTTTAGAATTTCGCCCTAACCTAGTTTCGCACTAAGAAACCTTCCTAACAATTGTGTAAAGTGCTCTTAGAGCCTTCTCTCCTACCGTCCGTATGAAAATATGTTGGAGAGGCTAGATTTTGTGTTCGAGAAGGATCTTTCATCGATCATGGTGCTATATTGTTCATAATGTATTGAGGGCTACTTCGTCTGCAGTCCGTAAGGGACTGTAGATCAAAACTCTCTGCTTCGGCTGCTTAGTCGAAATAATGATAATTCCGCTAAGCACTAGGCATTTCATATTTGTTAGGGCTTGATTGAACCGCAAACGATATTTCGCCGCGACTGCATAGCCATAGCCAGCTAAGGCAGTTTAATAGACTTGTTCTGCTTGAATACGAACGTAAGTTGCTGCATTATGCCGACCTTTCAGTTTACCTAGTACGCATGCGAATGTACATAACATCAAACTAGCCTCTCCAACCAAATTTAATCTAAGCTAACACGAAACTCATCAAGTTGGCGTCGATCGTCATCAGGTTATACAGCCCTCAACTACTTAGCGCTCTACGTATGTAGCCCTCATTTATTAAGGATCACTATACTGGCACCGTGTGCCTACAAACGACCTACAAACGACCTACAAACCTGAAAAGACTCACAAAGAAGCAGTTGGTACTTTCCCAACTGCCGCCGAACAATTAATTCCCGAACCCCGTTAAGCCTATACACACGTTAGCTAAAAGTCAACGTTTTTAAAATAGTTAATTTTAAATATAATAACACACCACCTAAAAAAAATTTCCTAAAATAACTAAAATTCCCCAAAAAATTAAATTTTCCAAAAAAAAATAAAATTTCCTAAAAAATTTAATTTTCCTAAAAAAATAAAATTTCCTACAAAATTAAATTTCCTAAAGAAATAAAATTTCCAAAAATAACTAAAATTTCCTAAAAAATTAAATTTTCCTAAAAAAATAAAATTTCATAAAAAAATATAATTTCGTAAAAAAAATATTTCCTAAGACTAAAAGTTGAAAAATTGTACCCATAAAGGGATGCTAGATGTTGACCTAAAGGTCAGGTATATTTCCAAAATATCGGCAAAAAAAAAAATTAAAAATTCTAGCACAGTTGAACCAATTTTTTAAGAAGGAAAAAAAAATATTTTGATACGCGAAATCTTTTTGCAAAAACATGGAAAAATTTGATTTAAAAAACTTAAATCTAGCACTCACCGGTATAACAACAGCATACCACAGCATACAACAGGATACAACAGCTACAACAGGATACAACAGGTACAACAGGATACAACAGCTAGAACAGGATACAACAGCATACCACACACACTCACGCACACACGCACACGACCGCGGGCCCCAAACCGGCGAACAAAATTCGCTTCTGCTACTACACTACCGTCGCGACAGGGGTGGGGGTGGGGGGAGGGGAAGGAGATTCAAAAAATTTCAAATTCAAAAATTAAAAAATTCTTTTTAAAAATTCAAAAAGAAAAATCACATGGATAGCAATTTCACTTCACTGCACACACACACACATTCACTATTGCTATCCTCTTTCAATTCACTACACCAGAGCAGGGTCAGACACACAGACTAACTGAGAGGAGACCAGTAAAAAAAAAAAAAAAAAAATCGGATCCGGGTTGGGGCTTCCAACGAGTTAATCCGCGAACTGAACCGATCGCCTCGACGATCCACTTAAGACTGACTCCAAGCAGGCGACTGGAACTAGATTTTACCCACGAAAGTACCACTGTGAGTGTAAACTCATTTCGGAGGTGGATCCTGTGTGATCCTCTCAAATGATTTTTTTCAGTGAATTTTGAGGTTTTTGATGGGAAAAATTTGGCGGGAGTGTTGTAAATTTTTTTATTTTTTTCGTGAGAACTTCATAGAAACGTGGAAAAATGGATGAAAAGTGGTAGAATACGCAAAAAATGGTAAAAAAAAATATGCCTGCTGTGAGTAGCACCTCATGACAGGAGCCTGCAATCTTTCTTTTTGCCGCGAACGCCCATAATTTACGAGCAAAGATGAAAGACAAATTTCGAATAAATAATTTTAGGTGTAGAGAGAGGCGCAATTACGATTTTTTTTGGCGCGAATAACTTGAGCGACTGAGAGTTGTAATAATTTTGCTTCGATTCGTGAGTGTTTTATAAGAAACGGAAAAAAAAATCATAAAAAATGGCAAAAATTGCCAAAAAGAGGACAAAAAAATTACAATTTTTCATTGTTTTGTTTTATAACAATTTGCCGTAGTCAGGTGCCACTCGAAGACGGAAGAGCAAAGCCTCACTAAATTTTGTTAACTTAGCTTCAAAGGTTTCTTTCTGATATTTTAACAGCGTATGTCATGATCAAGCAACAGAGCTTTTGAGGTTAATGCTTTCCACACAATCTGATCCCGCCAGAGGGTAGGAGCAGAAATGGTCAGGAAGGAACAATTTCTCCATCCACAACAAGTGACAGTTTGGTGTGTTTTTGGGCTGGCGGTGTCATTAGGCAAAATTTTTTCAAAAAATATGCTGGTGCGAAGGTAATTATGCAAAGTGCTCTAAGAGCCTTCTCCCCTACCCCCGCATTGAGATATCTAATTTTCATTATTTCACCCTAAGCTACCTTCGCCCTAAGAAACCTTCCTAGCAATCTGACAAAGTGCTCTAAGAGCCTTCTCTCCTACCGTCCGTAGGGAGATATTCAATTTTTAGAACTTCGCCCTAAGCTACCTTCGCCCTAAGAAACCTTCCTAGCAATCTGACAAAGTGCTCTAAGAGCCTTCTCTCCTACCGTCCGTAGGGAGGATCTCACCTACCGTCTGTAGGGAGATATCCAATTTTTAGAATTTCGCCCTAACCTAGTTTCGCACTAAGAAACCTTCCTAACAATTGTGTAAAGTGCTCTTAGAGCCTTCTCTCCTACCGTCCGTATGAAAATATGTTGGAGAGGCTAGATTTTGTGTTCGAGAAGGATCTTTCATCGATCATGGTGCTATATTGTTCATAATGTATTGAGGGCTACTTCGTCTGCAGTCCGTAAGGGACTGTAGATCAAAACTCTCTGCTTCGGCTGCTTAGTCGAAATAATGATAATTCCGCTAAGCACTAGGCATTTCATATTTGTTAGGGCTTGATTGAACCGCAAACGATATTTCGCCGCGACTGCATAGCCATAGCCAGCTAAGGCAGTTTAATAGACTTGTTCTGCTTGAATACGAACGTAAGTTGCTGCATTATGCCGACCTTTCAGTTTACCTAGTACGCATGCGAATGTACATAACATCAAACTAGCCTCTCCAACCAAATTTAATCTAAGCTAACACGAAACTCATCAAGTTGGCGTCGATCGTCATCAGGTTATACAGCCCTCAACTACTTAGCGCTCTACGTATGTAGCCCTCATTTATTAAGGATCACTATACTGGCACCGTGTGCCTACAAACGACCTACAAACGACCTACAAACCTGAAAAGACTCACAAAGAAGCAGTTGGTACTTTCCCAACTGCCGCCGAACAATTAATTCCCGAACCCCGTTAAGCCTATACACACGTTAGCTAAAAGTCAACGTTTTTAAAATAGTTAATTTTAAATATAATAACACACCACCTAAAAAAAATTTCCTAAAATAACTAAAATTCCCTAAAAAATTAAATTTTCCTAAAAAAAATAAAATTTCCTAAAAAATTTAATTTTCCTAAAAAAATAAAATTTCCTACAAAATTAAATTTCCTAAAGAAATAAAATTTCCAAAAATAACTAAAATTTCCTAAAAAATTAAATTTTCCTAAAAAAATAAAATTTCATAAAAAAATATAATTTCGTAAAAAAAATATTTCCTAAGACTAAAAGTTGAAAAATTGTACCCATAAAGGGATGCTAGATGTTGACCTAAAGGTCAGGTATATTTCCAAAATATCGGCAAAAAAAAAAATTAAAAATTCTAGCACAGTTGAACCAATTTTTTAAGAAGGAAAAAAAAAATATTTTGATACGCGAAATCTTTTTGCAAAAACATGGAAAAATTTGATTTAAAAAACTTAAATCTAGCACTCACCGGTATAACAACAGCATACCACAGCATACAACAGGATACAACAGCTACAACAGGATACAACAGGTACAACAGGATACAACAGCTAGAACAGGATACAACAGCATACCACACACACTCACGCACACACGCACACGACCGCGGGCCCCAAACCGGCGAACAAAATTCGCTTCTGCTACTACACTACCGTCGCGACAGGGGTGGGGGTGGGGGGAGGGGAAGGAGATTCAAAAAATTTCAAATTCAAAAATTAAAAAATTCTTTTTAAAAATTCAAAAAGAAAAATCACATGGATAGCAATTTCACTTCACTGCACACACACACACATTCACTATTGCTATCCTCTTTCAATTCACTACACCAGAGCAGGGTCAGACACACAGACTAACTGAGAGGAGACCAGTAAAAAAAAAAAAAAAAAAATCGGATCCGGGTTGGGGCTTCCAACGAGTTAATCCGCGAACTGAACCGATCGCCTCGACGATCCACTTAAGACTGACTCCAAGCAGGCGACTGGAACTAGATTTTACCCACGAAAGTACCACTGTGAGTGTAAACTCATTTCGGAGGTGGATCCTGTGTGATCCTCTCAAATGATTTTTTTCAGTGAATTTTGAGGTTTTTGATGGGAAAAATTTGGCGGGAGTGTTGTAAATTTTTTTATTTTTTTCGTGAGAACTTCATAGAAACGTGGAAAAATGGATGAAAAGTGGTAGAATACGCAAAAAATGGTAAAAAAAATATGCCTGCTGTGAGTAGCACCTCATGACAGGAGCCTGCAATCTTTCTTTTTGCCGCGAACGCCCATAATTTACGAGCAAAGATGAAAGACAAATTTCGAATAAATAATTTTAGGTGTAGAGAGAGGCGCAATTACAATTTTTTTTGGCGCGAATAACTTGAGCGACTGAGAGTTGTAATAATTTTGCTTCGATTCGTGAGTGTTTTATAAGAAACGGAAAAAAAAATCATAAAAAATGGCAAAAATTGCCAAAAAGAGGACAAAAAAATTACAATTTTTCATTGTTTTGTTTTATAACAATTTGCCGTAGTCAGGTGCCACTCGAAGACGGAAGAGCAAAGCCTCACTAAATTTTGTTAATTTAGCTTCAAAGGATTTCTTTCTGATATTTTAACAGCGTATGTCATGATCAAGCAACAGAGCTTTTGAGGTTAATGCTTTCCACACAATCTGATCCCGCCAGAGGGTAGGGGCAGAAATGGTCAGGAGGGAACAATTTCTCCATCCACAACAAGTGACAGTTTGGTGTGTTTTTGGGCTGGCGGTGTCATTAGGCAACATTTTTTCAAAAAATATGCTGGTGCGAAGGTAATTATGCAAAGTGCTCTAAGAGCCTTCTCCCCTACCCCCGCATTGAGATATCTAATTTTCATTATTTCACCCTAAGCTACCTTCGCCCTAAGAAACCTTCCTAGCAATCTGACAAAGTGCTCTAAGAGCCTTCTCTCCTACCGTCCGTAGGGAGATATTCAATTTTTAGAACTTCGCCCTAAGCTACCTTCGCCCTAAGAAACCTTCCTAGCAATCTGACAAAGTGCTCTAAGAGCCTTCTCTCCTACCGTCCGTAGGGAGATATTCAATTTTTAGAACTTCTCGCTAAGCTACCCTCGCCCTAAGAAAAATTCCTAGCAATTTGACAAAGTGCTCTAAGAGCCTTCTCTCCTACCGTCCGTAGGGAGATATCCAATTTTTAGAACTTCGCCCTACGCTACCTTCGCCCTAAGAAACTTTCCTAGCAATCTGACAAAGTGCTCTAAGAGCCTTCTCTCCTACCGTCCGTAGGGAGGATCTCACCTACTGTCCGTAGGGAGTTATCGAATTTTCAGTACTTCGCCCTAAGCTACCTTCGCCCTAAGAAACCTTCCTAGCAATCTGACAAAGTGCTCTAAGAGCCTTCTCTCCTACCGTCCGTAGGGAGGATCTCACCTACAGTCCGTAGGGAGATATCGAATTTTCAGTACTTCGCCCTAAGCTACCTTCGCCCTAAGAAACCTTCCTAGCAATCTGACAAAGTGCTCTAAGAGCCTTCTCTCCTACCGTCCGTAGGGAGGATCAGACCTACCGTCCGTAGGGAGATATTCAATTTTTAGAACTTCGCCCTAACATAGTATAGCAATAAGAAATCTTCCTAACAATTGTGTAAAGTGCTCTAAGAGCCTTCTCTCCTACCGTCCGTAGGGAGGATCTCACCTACCGCCCGTAGGGAGATATCGAATTTTCAGTACTCTGCCCTAAGCTACCTTCGCCCTAAGAAACCTTCCTAGCAATCTGACAAAGTGCTCTAAGAGCCTTCTCTCCTACCGTCCGTAGGGAGGATCTCACCTACCGTCTGTAGGGAGATATCCAATTTTTAGAATTTCGCCCTAACCTAGTTTCGCACTAAGAAACCTTCCTAACAATTGTGTAAAGTGCTCTTAGAGCCTTCTCTCCTACCGTCCGTATGAAAATATGTTGGAGAGGCTAGATTTTGTGTTCGAGAAGGATCTTTCATCGATCATGGTGCTATATTGTTCATAATGTATTGAGGGCTACTTCGTCTGCAGTCCGTAAGGGACTGTAGATCAAAACTCTCTGCTTCGGCTGCTTAGTCGAAATAATGATAATTCCGCTAAGCACTAGGCATTTCATATTTGTTAGGGCTTGATTGAACCGCAAACGATATTTCGCCGCGACTGCATAGCCATAGCCAGCTAAGGCAGTTTAATAGACTTGTTCTGCTTGAATACGAACGTAAGTTGCTGCATTATGCCGACCTTTCAGTTTACCTAGTACGCATGCGAATGTACATAACATCAAACTAGCCTCTCCAACCAAATTTAATCTAAGCTAACACGAAACTCATCAAGTTGGCGTCGATCGTCATCAGGTTATACAGCCCTCAACTACTTAGCGCTCTACGTATGTAGCCCTCATTTATTAAGGATCACTATACTGGCACCGTGTGCCTACAAACGACCTACAAACGACCTACAAACCTGAAAAGACTCACAAAGAAGCAGTTGGTACTTTCCCAACTGCCGCCGAACAATTAATTCCCGAACCCCGTTAAGCCTATACACACGTTAGCTAAAAGTCAACGTTTTTAAAACAGTTAATTTTAAATATAATAACACACCACCTAAAAAAAATTTCCTAAAATAACTAAAATTCCCTAAAAAATTAAATTTTCCTAAAAAAAATAAAATTTTCTAAAAAATTTAATTTTCCTAAAAAAATAAAATTTCCTAAAAAATTAAATTTCCTAAAGAAATAAAATTTCCAAAAATAACTAAAATTTCCTAAAAAATTAAGTTTTCCTAATAAAATTAAATTTCATAAAAAAATATAATTTCGTAAAAAAAATATTTCCTAAGACTAAAAGTTGAAAAATTGTACCCATACAGGGATGCTAGATGTTGACCTAAAGGTCAGGTATATTTCCAAAATATCGGCAAAAAAAAAAATTAAAAATTCTAGCACAGTTGACCAATTTTTTAAGAAGGAAAAAAAAAATATTTTGATACGCGAAATCTTTTTGCAAAAACATGGAAAAATTTGATTTAAAAAACTTAAATCTAGCACTCACCGGTATAACAACAGCATACCACAGCATACAACAGGATACAACAGCTACAACAGGATACAACAGGTACAACAGGATACAACAGCTAGAACAGGATACAACAGCATACCACACACACTCACGCACACACGCACACGACCGCGGGCCCCAAACCGGCGAACAAAATTCGCTTCTGCTACTACACTACCGTCGCGACAGGGGTGGGGGTGGGGGGAGGGGAAGGAGATTCAAAAAATTTCAAATTCAAAAATTAAAAAATTCTTTTTAAAAATTCAAAAAGAAAAATCACATGGATAGCAATTTCACTTCACTGCACACACACACACATTCACTATTGCTATCCTCTTTCAATTCACTACACCAGAGCAGGGTCAGACACACAGACTAACTGAGAGGAGACCAGTAAAAAAAAAAAAAAAAAAAATCGGATCCGGGTTGGGGCTTCCAACGAGTTAATCCGCGAACTGAACCGATCGCCTCGACGATCCACTTAAGACTGACTCCAAGCAGGCGACTGGAACTAGATTTTACCCACGAAAGTACCACTGTGAGTGTAAACTCATTTCGTAGGTGGATCCTGTGTGATCCTCTCAAATGATTTTTTTCAGTGAATTTTGAGGTTTTTGATGGGAAAAATTTGGCGGGAGTGTTGTAAATTTTTTTATTTTTTTCGTGAGAACTTCATAGAAACGTGGAAAAATGGATGAAAAGTGGTAGAATACGCAAAAAATGGTAAAAAAAATATGCCTGCTGTGAGTAGCACCTCATGACAGGAGCCTGCAATCTTTCTTTTTGCCGCGAACGCCCATAATTTACGAGCAAAGATGAAAGACAAATTTCGAATAAATAATTTTAGGTGTAGAGAGAGGCGCAATTACAATTTTTTTTGGCGCGAATAACTTGAGCGACTGAGAGTTGTAATAATTTTGCTTCGATTCGTGAGTGTTTTATAAGAAACGGAAAAAAAAATCATAAAAAATGGCAAAAATTGCCAAAAAGAGGACAAAAAAATTACAATTTTTCATTGTTTTGTTTTATAACAATTTGCCGTAGTCAGGTGCCACTCGAAGACGGAAGAGCAAAGCCTCACTAAATTTTGTTAATTTAGCTTCAAAGGATTTCTTTCTGATATTTTAACAGCGTATGTCATGATCAAGCAACAGAGCTTTTGAGGTTAATGCTTTCCACACAATCTGATCCCGCCAGAGGGTAGGGGCAGAAATGGTCAGGAAGGAACAATTTCTCCATCCACAACAAGTGACAGTTTGGTGTGTTTTTGGGCTGGCGGTGTCATTAGGCAAAATTTTTTCAAAAAATATGCTGGTGCGAAGGTAATTATGCAAAGTGCTCTAAGAGCCTTCTCCCCTACCCCCGCATTGAGATATCTAATTTTCATTATTTCACCCTAAGCTACCTTCGCCCTAAGAAACCTTCCTAGCAATCTGACAAAGTGCTCTAAGAGCCTTCTCTCCTACCGTCCGTAGGGAGATATTCAATTTTTAGAACTTCGCCCTAAGCTACCTTCGCCCTAAGAAACCTTCCTAGCAATCTGACAAAGTGCTCTAAGAGCCTTCTCTCCTACCGTCCGTAGGGAGATATTCAATTTTTAGAACTTCTCGCTAAGCTACCCTCGCCCTAAGAAAAATTCCTAGCAATTTGACAAAGTGCTCTAAGAGCCTTCTCTCCTACCGTCCGTAGGGAGATATCCAATTTTTAGAACTTCGCCCTACGCTACCTTCGCCCTAAGAAACTTTCCTAGCAATCTGACAAAGTGCTCTAAGAGCCTTCTCTCCTACCGTCCGTAGGGAGGATCTCACCTACTGTCCGTAGGGAGTTATCGAATTTTCAGTACTTCGCCCTAAGCTACCTTCGCCCTAAGAAACCTTCCTAGCAATCTGACAAAGTGCTCTAAGAGCCTTCTCTCCTACCGTCCGTAGGGAGGATCTCACCTACAGTCCGTAGGGAGATATCGAATTTTCAGTACTTCGCCCTAAGCTACCTTCGCCCTAAGAAACCTTCCTAGCAATCTGACAAAGTGCTCTAAGAGCCTTCTCTCCTACCGTCCGTAGGGAGGATCAGACCTACCGTCCGTAGGGAGATATTCAATTTTTAGAACTTCGCCCTAACATAGTATAGCAATAAGAAATCTTCCTAACAATTGTGTAAAGTGCTCTAAGAGCCTTCTCTCCTACCGTCCGTAGGGAGGATCTCACCTACCGCCCGTAGGGAGATATCGAATTTTCAGTACTCTGCCCTAAGCTACCTTCGCCCTAAGAAACCTTCCTAGCAATCTGACAAAGTGCTCTAAGAGCCTTCTCTCCTACCGTCCGTAGGGAGGATCTCACCTACCGTCTGTAGGGAGATATCCAATTTTTAGAATTTCGCCCTAACCTAGTTTCGCACTAAGAAACCTTCCTAACAATTGTGTAAAGTGCTCTTAGAGCCTTCTCTCCTACCGTCCGTATGAAAATATGTTGGAGAGGCTAGATTTTGTGTTCGAGAAGGATCTTTCATCGATCATGGTGCTATATTGTTCATAATGTATTGAGGGCTACTTCGTCTGCAGTCCGTAAGGGACTGTAGATCAAAACTCTCTGCTTCGGCTGCTTAGTCGAAATAATGATAATTCCGCTAAGCACTAGGCATTTCATATTTGTTAGGGCTTGATTGAACCGCAAACGATATTTCGCCGCGACTGCATAGCCATAGCCAGCTAAGGCAGTTTAATAGACTTGTTCTGCTTGAATACGAACGTAAGTTGCTGCATTATGCCGACCTTTCAGTTTACCTAGTACGCATGCGAATGTACATAACATCAAACTAGCCTCTCCAACCAAATTTAATCTAAGCTAACACGAAACTCATCAAGTTGGCGTCGATCGTCATCAGGTTATACAGCCCTCAACTACTTAGCGCTCTACGTATGTAGCCCTCATTTATTAAGGATCACTATACTGGCACCGTGTGCCTACAAACGACCTACAAACGACCTACAAACCTGAAAAGACTCACAAAGAAGCAGTTGGTACTTTCCCAACTGCCGCCGAACAATTAATTCCCGAACCCCGTTAAGCCTATACACACGTTAGCTAAAAGTCAACGTTTTTAAAATAGTTAATTTTAAATATAATAACACACCACCTAAAAAAAATTTCCTAAAATAACTAAAATTCCCTAAAAAATTAAATTTTCCTAAAAAAAATAAAATTTTCTAAAAAATTTAATTTTCCTAAAAAAATAAAATTTCCTAAAAAATTAAATTTCCTAAAGAAATAAAATTTCCAAAAATAACTAAAATTTCCTAAAAAATTAAGTTTTCCTAATAAAATTAAATTTCATAAAAAAATATAATTTCGTAAAAAAAATATTTCCTAAGACTAAAAGTTGAAAAATTGTACCCATACAGGGATGCTAGATGTTGACCTAAAGGTCAGGTATATTTCCAAAATATCGGCAAAAAAAAAAATTAAAAATTCTAGCACAGTTGACCAATTTTTTAAGAAGGAAAAAAAAAATATTTTGATACGCGAAATCTTTTTGCAAAAACATGGAAAAATTTGATTTAAAAAACTTAAATCTAGCACTCACCGGTATAACAACAGCATACCACAGCATACAACAGGATACAACAGCTACAACAGGATACAACAGGTACAACAGGATACAACAGCTAGAACAGGATACAACAGCATACCACACACACTCACGCACACACGCACACGACCGCGGGCCCCAAACCGGCGAACAAAATTCGCTTCTGCTACTACACTACCGTCGCGACAGGGGTGGGGGTGGGGGGAGGGGAAGGAGATTCAAAAAATTTCAAATTCAAAAATTAAAAAATTCTTTTTAAAAATTCAAAAAGAAAAATCACATGGATAGCAATTTCACTTCACTGCACACACACACACATTCACTATTGCTATCCTCTTTCAATTCACTACACCAGAGCAGGGTCAGACACACAGACTAACTGAGAGGAGACCAGTAAAAAAAAAAAAAAAAAAAATCGGATCCGGGTTGGGGCTTCCAACGAGTTAATCCGCGAACTGAACCGATCGCCTCGACGATCCACTTAAGACTGACTCCAAGCAGGCGACTGGAACTAGATTTTACCCACGAAAGTACCACTGTGAGTGTAAACTCATTTCGTAGGTGGATCCTGTGTGATCCTCTCAAATGATTTTTTTCAGTGAATTTTGAGGTTTTTGATGGGAAAAATTTGGCGGGAGTGTTGTAAATTTTTTTATTTTTTTCGTGAGAACTTCATAGAAACGTGGAAAAATGGATGAAAAGTGGTAGAATACGCAAAAAATGGTAAAAAAAATATGCCTGCTGTGAGTAGCACCTCATGACAGGAGCCTGCAATCTTTCTTTTTGCCGCGAACGCCCATAATTTACGAGCAAAGATGAAAGACAAATTTCGAATAAATAATTTTAGGTGTAGAGAGAGGCGCAATTACAATTTTTTTTGGCGCGAATAACTTGAGCGACTGAGAGTTGTAATAATTTTGCTTCGATTCGTGAGTGTTTTATAAGAAACGGAAAAAAAAATCATAAAAAATGGCAAAAATTGCCAAAAAGAGGACAAAAAAATTACAATTTTTCATTGTTTTGTTTTATAACAATTTGCCGTAGTCAGGTGCCACTCGAAGACGGAAGAGCAAAGCCTCACTAAATTTTGTTAATTTAGCTTCAAAGGATTTCTTTCTGATATTTTAACAGCGTATGTCATGATCAAGCAACAGAGCTTTTGAGGTTAATGCTTTCCACACAATCTGATCCCGCCAGAGGGTAGGGGCAGAAATGGTCAGGAAGGAACAATTTCTCCATCCACAACAAGTGACAGTTTGGTGTGTTTTTGGGCTGGCGGTGTCATTAGGCAAAATTTTTTCAAAAAATATGCTGGTGCGAAGGTAATTATGCAAAGTGCTCTAAGAGCCTTCTCCCCTACCCCCGCATTGAGATATCTAATTTTCATTATTTCACCCTAAGCTACCTTCGCCCTAAGAAACCTTCCTAGCAATCTGACAAAGTGCTCTAAGAGCCTTCTCTCCTACCGTCCGTAGGGAGATATTCAATTTTTAGAACTTCGCCCTAAGCTACCTTCGCCCTAAGAAACCTTCCTAGCAATCTGACAAAGTGCTCTAAGAGCCTTCTCTCCTACCGTCCGTAGGGAGATATTCAATTTTTAGAACTTCTCGCTAAGCTACCCTCGCCCTAAGAAAAATTCCTAGCAATTTGACAAAGTGCTCTAAGAGCCTTCTCTCCTACCGTCCGTAGGGAGATATCCAATTTTTAGAACTTCGCCCTACGCTACCTTCGCCCTAAGAAACTTTCCTAGCAATCTGACAAAGTGCTCTAAGAGCCTTCTCTCCTACCGTCCGTAGGGAGGATCTCACCTACTGTCCGTAGGGAGTTATCGAATTTTCAGTACTTCGCCCTAAGCTACCTTCGCCCTAAGAAACCTTCCTAGCAATCTGACAAAGTGCTCTAAGAGCCTTCTCTCCTACCGTCCGTAGGGAGGATCTCACCTACAGTCCGTAGGGAGATATCGAATTTTCAGTACTTCGCCCTAAGCTACCTTCGCCCTAAGAAACCTTCCTAGCAATCTGACAAAGTGCTCTAAGAGCCTTCTCTCCTACCGTCCGTAGGGAGGATCAGACCTACCGTCCGTAGGGAGATATTCAATTTTTAGAACTTCGCCCTAACATAGTATAGCAATAAGAAATCTTCCTAACAATTGTGTAAAGTGCTCTAAGAGCCTTCTCTCCTACCGTCCGTAGGGAGGATCTCACCTACCGCCCGTAGGGAGATATCGAATTTTCAGTACTCTGCCCTAAGCTACCTTCGCCCTAAGAAACCTTCCTAGCAATCTGACAAAGTGCTCTAAGAGCCTTCTCTCCTACCGTCCGTAGGGAGGATCTCACCTACCGTCTGTAGGGAGATATCCAATTTTTAGAATTTCGCCCTAACCTAGTTTCGCACTAAGAAACCTTCCTAACAATTGTGTAAAGTGCTCTTAGAGCCTTCTCTCCTACCGTCCGTATGAAAATATGTTGGAGAGGCTAGATTTTGTGTTCGAGAAGGATCTTTCATCGATCATGGTGCTATATTGTTCATAATGTATTGAGGGCTACTTCGTCTGCAGTCCGTAAGGGACTGTAGATCAAAACTCTCTGCTTCGGCTGCTTAGTCGAAATAATGATAATTCCGCTAAGCACTAGGCATTTCATATTTGTTAGGGCTTGATTGAACCGCAAACGATATTTCGCCGCGACTGCATAGCCATAGCCAGCTAAGGCAGTTTAATAGACTTGTTCTGCTTGAATACGAACGTAAGTTGCTGCATTATGCCGACCTTTCAGTTTACCTAGTACGCATGCGAATGTACATAACATCAAACTAGCCTCTCCAACCAAATTTAATCTAAGCTAACACGAAACTCATCAAGTTGGCGTCGATCGTCATCAGGTTATACAGCCCTCAACTACTTAGCGCTCTACGTATGTAGCCCTCATTTATTAAGGATCACTATACTGGCACCGTGTGCCTACAAACGACCTACAAACGACCTACAAACCTGAAAAGACTCACAAAGAAGCAGTTGGTACTTTCCCAACTGCCGCCGAACAATTAATTCCCGAACCCCGTTAAGCCTATACACACGTTAGCTAAAAGTCAACGTTTTTAAAATAGTTAATTTTAAATATAATAACACACCACCTAAAAAAAATTTCCTAAAATAACTAAAATTCCCCAAAAAATTAAATTTTCCTAAAAAAAATAAAATTTCCTAAAAAATTTAATTTTCCTAAAAAAATAAAATTTCCTACAAAATTAAATTTCCTAAAGAAATAAAATTTCCAAAAATAACTAAAATTTCCTAAAAAATTAAATTTTCCTAAAAAAATAAAATTTCATAAAAAAATATAATTTCGTAAAAAAAATATTTCCTAAGACTAAAAGTTGAAAAATTGTACCCATAAAGGGATGCTAGATGTTGACCTAAAGGTCAGGTATATTTCCAAAATATCGGCAAAAAAAAAAATTAAAAATTCTAGCACAGTTGAACCAATTTTTTAAGAAGGAAAAAAAAATATTTTGATACGCGAAATCTTTTTGCAAAAACATGGAAAAATTTGATTTAAAAAACTTAAATCTAGCACTCACCGGTATAACAACAGCATACCACAGCATACAACAGGATACAACAGCTACAACAGGATACAACAGGTACAACAGGATACAACAGCTAGAACAGGATACAACAGCATACCACACACACTCACGCACACACGCACACGACCGCGGGCCCCAAACCGGCGAACAAAATTCGCTTCTGCTACTACACTACCGTCGCGACAGGGGTGGGGGTGGGGGGAGGGGAAGGAGATTCAAAAAATTTCAAATTCAAAAATTAAAAAATTCTTTTTAAAAATTCAAAAAGAAAAATCACATGGATAGCAATTTCACTTCACTGCACACACACACACATTCACTATTGCTATCCTCTTTCAATTCACTACACCAGAGCAGGGTCAGACACACAGACTAACTGAGAGGAGACCAGTAAAAAAAAAAAAAAAAAAATCGGATCCGGGTTGGGGCTTCCAACGAGTTAATCCGCGAACTGAACCGATCGCCTCGACGATCCACTTAAGACTGACTCCAAGCAGGCGACTGGAACTAGATTTTACCCACGAAAGTACCACTGTGAGTGTAAACTCATTTCGGAGGTGGATCCTGTGTGATCCTCTCAAATGATTTTTTTCAGTGAATTTTGAGGTTTTTGATGGGAAAAATTTGGCGGGAGTGTTGTAAATTTTTTTATTTTTTTCGTGAGAACTTCATAGAAACGTGGAAAAATGGATGAAAAGTGGTAGAATACGCAAAAAATGGTAAAAAAAAATATGCCTGCTGTGAGTAGCACCTCATGACAGGAGCCTGCAATCTTTCTTTTTGCCGCGAACGCCCATAATTTACGAGCAAAGATGAAAGACAAATTTCGAATAAATAATTTTAGGTGTAGAGAGAGGCGCAATTACGATTTTTTTTGGCGCGAATAACTTGAGCGACTGAGAGTTGTAATAATTTTGCTTCGATTCGTGAGTGTTTTATAAGAAACGGAAAAAAAATCATAAAAAATGGCAAAAATTGCCAAAAAGAGGACAAAAAAATTACAATTTTTCATTGTTTTGTTTTATAACAATTTGCCGTAGTCAGGTGCCACTCGAAGACGGAAGAGCAAAGCCTCACTAAATTTTGTTAATTTAGCTTCAAAGGATTTCTTTCTGATATTTTAACAGCGTATGTCATGATCAAGCAACAGAGCTTTTGAGGTTAATGCTTTCCACACAATCTGATCCCGCCAGAGGGTAGGAGCAGAAATGGTCAGGAAGGAACAATTTCTCCATCCACAACAAGTGACAGTTTGGTGTGTTTTTGGGCTGGCGGTGTCATTAGGCAAAATTTTTTCAAAAAATATGCTGGTGCGAAGGTAATTATGCAAAGTGCTCTAAGAGCCTTCTCCCCTACCCCCGCATTGAGATATCTAATTTTCATTATTTCACCCTAAGCTACCTTCGCCCTAAGAAACCTTCCTAGCAATCTGACAAAGTGCTCTAAGAGCCTTCTCTCCTACCGTCCGTAGGGAGATATTCAATTTTTAGAACTTCGCCCTAAGCTACCTTCGCCCTAAGAAACCTTCCTAGCAATCTGACAAAGTGCTCTAAGAGCCTTCTCTCCTACCGTCCGTAGGGAGATATTCAATTTTTAGAACTTCTCGCTAAGCTACCCTCGCCCTAAGAAAAATTCCTAGCAATTTGACAAAGTGCTCTAAGAGCCTTCTCTCCTACCGTCCGTAGGGAGATATCCAATTTTTAGAACTTCGCCCTACGCTACCTTCGCCCTAAGAAACTTTCCTAGCAATCTGACAAAGTGCTCTAAGAGCCTTCTCTCCTACCGTCCGTAGGGAGGATCTCACCTACTGTCCGTAGGGAGTTATCGAATTTTCAGTACTTCGCCCTAAGCTACCTTCGCCCTAAGAAACCTTCCTAGCAATCTGACAAAGTGCTCTAAGAGCCTTCTCTCCTACCGTCCGTAGGGAGGATCTCACCTACAGTCCGTAGGGAGATATCGAATTTTCAGTACTTCGCCCTAAGCTACCTTCGCCCTAAGAAACCTTCCTAGCAATCTGACAAAGTGCTCTAAGAGCCTTCTCTCCTACCGTCCGTAGGGAGGATCAGACCTACCGTCCGTAGGGAGATATTCAATTTTTAGAACTTCGCCCTAACATAGTATAGCAATAAGAAATCTTCCTAACAATTGTGTAAAGTGCTCTAAGAGCCTTCTCTCCTACCGTCCGTAGGGAGGATCTCACCTACCGCCCGTAGGGAGATATCGAATTTTCAGTACTCTGCCCTAAGCTACCTTCGCCCTAAGAAACCTTCCTAGCAATCTGACAAAGTGCTCTAAGAGCCTTCTCTCCTACCGTCCGTAGGGAGGATCTCACCTACCGTCTGTAGGGAGATATCCAATTTTTAGAATTTCGCCCTAACCTAGTTTCGCACTAAGAAACCTTCCTAACAATTGTGTAAAGTGCTCTTAGAGCCTTCTCTCCTACCGTCCGTATGAAAATATGTTGGAGAGGCTAGATTTTGTGTTCGAGAAGGATCTTTCATCGATCATGGTGCTATATTGTTCATAATGTATTGAGGGCTACTTCGTCTGCAGTCCGTAAGGGACTGTAGATCAAAACTCTCTGCTTCGGCTGCTTAGTCGAAATAATGATAATTCCGCTAAGCACTAGGCATTTCATATTTGTTAGGGCTTGATTGAACCGCAAACGATATTTCGCCGCGACTGCATAGCCATAGCCAGCTAAGGCAGTTTAATAGACTTGTTCTGCTTGAATACGAACGTAAGTTGCTGCATTATGCCGACCTTTCAGTTTACCTAGTACGCATGCGAATGTACATAACATCAAACTAGCCTCTCCAACCAAATTTAATCTAAGCTAACACGAAACTCATCAAGTTGGCGTCGATCGTCATCAGGTTATACAGCCCTCAACTACTTAGCGCTCTACGTATGTAGCCCTCATTTATTAAGGATCACTATACTGGCACCGTGTGCCTACAAACGACCTACAAACGACCTACAAACCTGAAAAGACTCACAAAGAAGCAGTTGGTATTTTCCCAACTGCCGCCGAACAATTAATTCCCGAACCCCGTTAAGCCTATACACACGTTAGCTAAAAGTCAACGTTTTTAAAATAGTTTATTTTAAATATAATAACACACCACCTAAAAAAAATTTCCTAAAATAACTAAAATTCCCTAAAAAATTAAATTTTCCTAAAAAAAATAAAATTTCCTAAAAAATTTAATTTTCCTAAAAAAATAAAATTTCCTACAAAATTAAATTTCCTAAAGAAATAAAATTTCCAAAAATAACTAAAATTTCCTAAAAAATTAAATTTTCCTAATAAAATTAAATTTCATAAAAAAATATAATTTCGTAAAAAAAATATTTCCTAGGGATGCTAGATGTTGACCTAAAGGTCAGGTATATTTCCAAAATATCGGCAAAAAAAAAAATTAAAAATTCTAGCACAGTTGACCAATTTTTTAAGAAGGAAAAAAAAAATATTTTGATACGCGAAATCTTTTTGCAAAAACATGGAAAAATTTGATTTAAAAAACTTAAATCTAGCACTCACCGGTATAACAACAGCATACCACAGCATACAACAGGATACAACAGCTACAACAGGATACAACAGGTACAACAGGATACAACAGCTAGAACAGGATACAACAGCATACCACACACACTCACGCACACACGCACACGACCGCGGGCCCCAAACCGGCGAACAAAATTCGCTTCTGCTACTACACTACCGTCGCGACAGGGGTGGGGGTGGGGGGAGGGGAAGGAGATTCAAAAAATTTCAAATTCAAAAATTAAAAAATTCTTTTTAAAAATTCAAAAAGAAAAATCACATGGATAGCAATTTCACTTCACTGCACACACACACACATTCACTATTGCTATCCTCTTTCAATTCACTACACCAGAGCAGGGTCAGACACACAGACTAACTGAGAGGAGACCAGTAAAAAAAAAAAAAAAAAAATCGGATCCGGGTTGGGGCTTCCAACGAGTTAATCCGCGAACTGAACCGATCGCCTCGACGATCCACTTAAGACTGACTCCAAGCAGGCGACTGGAACTAGATTTTACCCACGAAAGTACCACTGTGAGTGTAAACTCATTTCGTAGGTGGATCCTGTGTGATCCTCTCAAATGATTTTTTTCAGTGAATTTTGAGGTTTTTGATGGGAAAAATTTGGCGGGAGTGTTGTAAATTTTTTTATTTTTTTCGTGAGAACTTCATAGAAACGTGGAAAAATGGATGAAAAGTGGTAGAATACGCAAAAAATGGTAAAAAAAATATGCCTGCTGTGAGTAGCACCTCATGACAGGAGCCTGCAATCTTTCTTTTTGCCGCGAACGCCCATAATTTACGAGCAAAGATGAAAGACAAATTTCGAATAAATAATTTTAGGTGTAGAGAGAGGCGCAATTACAATTTTTTTTGGCGCGAATAACTTGAGCGACTGAGAGTTGTAATAATTTTGCTTCGATTCGTGAGTGTTTTATAAGAAACGGAAAAAAAAATCATAAAAAATGGCAAAAATTGCCAAAAAGAGGACAAAAAAATTACAATTTTTCATTGTTTTGTTTTATAACAATTTGCCGTAGTCAGGTGCCACTCGAAGACGGAAGAGCAAAGCCTCACTAAATTTTGTTAATTTAGCTTCAAAGGATTTCTTTCTGATATTTTAACAGCGTATGTCATGATCAAGCAACAGAGCTTTTGAGGTTAATGCTTTCCACACAATCTGATCCCGCCAGAGGGTAGGGGCAGAAATGGTCAGGAAGGAACAATTTCTCCATCCACAACAAGTGACAGTTTGGTGTGTTTTTGGGCTGGCGGTGTCATTAGGCAAAATTTTTTCAAAAAATATGCTGGTGCGAAGGTAATTATGCAAAGTGCTCTAAGAGCCTTCTCCCCTACCCCCGCATTGAGATATCTAATTTTCATTATTTCACCCTAAGCTACCTTCGCCCTAAGAAACCTTCCTAGCAATCTGACAAAGTCCTCTAAGAGCCTTCTCTCCTACCGTCCGTAGGGAGATATTCAATTTTTAGAACTTCGCCCTAAGCTACCTTCGCCCTAAGAAACCTTCCTAGCAATCTGACAAAGTGCTCTAAGAGCCTTCTCTCCTACCGTCCGTAGGGAGATATTCAATTTTTAGAACTTCTCGCTAAGCTACCCTCGCCCTAAGAAAAATTCCTAGCAATTTGACAAAGTGCTCTAAGAGCCTTCTCTCCTACCGTCCGTAGGGAGATATCCAATTTTTAGAACTTCGCCCTACGCTACCTTCGCCCTAAGAAACTTTCCTAGCAATCTGACAAAGTGCTCTAAGAGCCTTCTCTCCTACCGTCCGTAGGGAGGATCTCACCTACTGTCCGTAGGGAGTTATCGAATTTTCAGTACTTCGCCCTAAGCTACCTTCGCCCTAAGAAACCTTCCTAGCAATCTGACAAAGTGCTCTAAGAGCCTTCTCTCCTACCGTCCGTAGGGAGGATCTCACCTACAGTCCGTAGGGAGATATCGAATTTTCAGTACTTCGCCCTAAGCTACCTTCGCCCTAAGAAACCTTCCTAGCAATCTGACAAAGTGCTCTAAGAGCCTTCTCTCCTACCGTCCGTAGGGAGGATCAGACCTACCGTCCGTAGGGAGATATTCAATTTTTAGAACTTCGCCCTAACATAGTATAGCAATAAGAAATCTTCCTAACAATTGTGTAAAGTGCTCTAAGAGCCTTCTCTCCTATCGTCCGTAGGGAGGATCTCACCTACCGCCCGTAGGGAGATATCGAATTTTCAGTACTCTGCCCTAAGCTACCTTCGCCCTAAGAAACCTTCCTAGCAATCTGACAAAGTGCTCTAAGAGCCTTCTCTCCAACCGTCCGTAGGGAGGATCTCACCTACCGTCTGTAGGGAGATATCCAATTTTTAGAATTTCGCCCTAACCTAGTTTCGCACTAAGAAACCTTCCTAACAATTGTGTAAAGTGCTCTTAGAGCCTTCTCTCCTACCGTCCGTATGAAAATATGTTGGAGAGGCTAGATTTTGTGTTCGAGAAGGATCTTTCATCGATCATGGTGCTATATTGTTCATAATGTATTGAGGGCTGCAGTCGTCTGCAGTCCGTAAGGGACTGTAGATCAAAACTCTCTGCTTCGGCTGCTTAGTCGAAATAATGATAATTCCGCTAAGCACTAGGCATTTCATATTTGTTAGGGCTTGATTGAACCGCAAACGATATTTCGCCGCGACTGCATAGCCATAGCCAGCTAAGGCAGTTTAATAGACTTGTTCTGCTTGAATACGAACGTAAGTTGCTGCATTATGCCGACCTTTCAGTTTACCTAGTACGCATGCGAATGTACATAACATCAAACTAGCCTCTCCAACCAAATTTAATCTAAGCTAACACGAAACTCATCAAGTTGGCGTCGATCGTCATCAGGTTATACAGCCCTCAACTACTTAGCGCTCTACGTATGTAGCCCTCATTTATTAAGGATCACTATACTGGCACCGTGTGCCTACAAACGACCTACAAACGACCTACAAACCTGAAAAGACTCACAAAGAAGCAGTTGGTACTTTCCCAACTGCCGCCGAACAATTAATTCCCGAACCCCGTTAAGCCTATACACACGTTAGCTAAAAGTCAACGTTTTTAAAATAGTTAATTTTAAATATAATAACACACCACCTAAAAAAAATTTCCTAAAATAACTAAAATTCCCTAAAAAATTAAATTTTCCTAAAAAAAATAAAATTTCCTAAAAAATTTAATTTTCCTAAAAAAATAAAATTTCCTACAAAATTAAATTTCCTAAAGAAATAAAATTTCCAAAAATAACTAAAATTTCCTAAAAAATTAAATTTTCCTAAAAAAATAAAATTTCATAAAAAAATATAATTTCGTAAAAAAAATATTTCCTAAGACTAAAAGTTGAAAAATTGTACCCATAAAGGGATGCTAGATGTTGACCTAAAGGTCAGGTATATTTCCAAAATATCGGCAAAAAAAAAAATTAAAAATTCTAGCACAGTTGAACCAATTTTTTAAGAAGGAAAAAAAAAATATTTTGATACGCGAAATCTTTTTGCAAAAACATGGAAAAATTTGATTTAAAAAACTTAAATCTAGCACTCACCGGTATAACAACAGCATACCACAGCATACAACAGGATACAACAGCTACAACAGGATACAACAGGTACAACAGGATACAACAGCTAGAACAGGATACAACAGCATACCACACACACTCACGCACACACGCACACGACCGCGGGCCCCAAACCGGCGAACAAAATTCGCTTCTGCTACTACACTACCGTCGCGACAGGGGTGGGGGTGGGGGGAGGGGAAGGAGATTCAAAAAATTTCAAATTCAAAAATTAAAAAATTCTTTTTAAAAATTCAAAAAGAAAAATCACATGGATAGCAATTTCACTTCACTGCACACACACACACATTCACTATTGCTATCCTCTTTCAATTCACTACACCAGAGCAGGGTCAGACACACAGACTAACTGAGAGGAGACCAGTAAAAAAAAAAAAAAAAAAATCGGATCCGGGTTGGGGCTTCCAACGAGTTAATCCGCGAACTGAACCGATCGCCTCGACGATCCACTTAAGACTGACTCCAAGCAGGCGACTGGAACTAGATTTTACCCACGAAAGTACCACTGTGAGTGTAAACTCATTTCGTAGGTGGATCCTGTGTGATCCTCTCAAATGATTTTTTTCAGTGAATTTTGAGGTTTTTGATGGGAAAAATTTGGCGGGAGTGTTGTAAATTTTTTTATTTTTTTCGTGAGAACTTCATAGAAACGTGGAAAAATGGATGAAAAGTGGTAGAATACGCAAAAAATGGTAAAAAAAAAATATGCCTGCTGTGAGTAGCACCTCATGACAGGAGCCTGCAATCTTTCTTTTTGCCGCGAACGCCCATAATTTACGAGCAAAGATGAAAGACAAATTTCGAATAAATAATTTTAGGTGTAGAGAGAGGCGCAATTACAATTTTTTTTGGCGCGAATAACTTGAGCGACTGAGAGTTGTAATAATTTTGCTTCGATTCGTGAGTGTTTTATAAGAAACGGAAAAAAAAATCATAAAAAATGGCAAAAATTGCCAAAAAGAGGACAAAAAAATTACAATTTTTCATTGTTTTGTTTTATAACAATTTGCCGTAGTCAGGTGCCACTCGAAGACGGAAGAGCAAAGCCTCACTAAATTTTGTTAATTTAGCTTCAAAGGATTTCTTTCTGATATTTTAACAGCGTATGTCATGATCAAGCAACAGAGCTTTTGAGGTTAATGCTTTCCACACAATCTGATCCCGCCAGAGGGTAGGGGCAGAAATGGTCAGGAAGGAACAATTTCTCCATCCACAGCAAGTGACAGTTTGGTGTGTTTTTGGGCTGGCGGTGTCATTAGGCAAAATTTTTTCAAAAAATATGCTGGTGCGAAGGTAATTATGCAAAGTGCTCTAAGAGCCTTCTCCCCTACCCCCGCATTGAGATATCTAATTTTCATTATTTCACCCTAAGCTACCTTCGCCCTAAGACCCCTTCCTAGCAATCTGACAAAGTGCTCTAAGAGCCTTCTCTCCTACCGTCCGTAGGGAGATATTCAATTTTTAGAACTTCGCCCTAAGCTACCTTCGCCCTAAGAAACCTTCCTAGCAATCTGACAAAGTGCTCTAAGAGCCTTCTCTCCTACCGTCCGTAGGGAGATATTCAATTTTTAGAACTTCTCGCTAAGCTACCCTCGCCCTAAGAAAAATTCCTAGCAATTTGACAAAGTGCTCTAAGAGCCTTCTCTCCTACCGTCCGTAGGGAGATATCCAATTTTTAGAACTTCGCCCTACGCTACCTTCGCCCTAAGAAACTTTCCTAGCAATCTGACAAAGTGCTCTAAGAGCCTTCTCTCCTACCGTCCGTAGGGAGGATATCACCTACTGTCCGTAGGGAGTTATCGAATTTTCAGTACTTCGCCCTAAGCTACCTTCGCCCTAAGAAACCTTCCTAGCAATCTGACAAAGTGCTCTAAGAGCCTTCTCTCCTACCGTCCGTAGGGAGGATCTCACCTACAGTCCGTAGGGAGATATCGAATTTTCAGTACTTCGCCCTAAGCTACCTTCGCCCTAAGAAACCTTCCTAGCAATCTGACAAAGTGCTCTAAGAGCCTTCTCTCCTACCGTCCGTAGGGAGGATCAGACCTACCGTCCGTAGGGAGATATTCAATTTTTAGAACTTCGCCCTAACATAGTATAGCAATAAGAAATCTTCCTAACAATTGTGTAAAGTGCTCTAAGAGCCTTCTCTCCTACCGCCCGTAGGGAGATATCGAATTTTCAGTACTCTGCCCTAAGCTACCTTCGCCCTAAGAAACCTTCCTAGCAATCTGACAAAGTGCTCTAAGAGCCTTCTCTCCTACCGTCCGTAGGGAGGATCTCACCTACCGTCTGTAGGGAGATATCCAATTTTTAGAATTTCGCCCTAACCTAGTTTCGCACTAAGAAACCTTCCTAACAATTGTGTAAAGTGCTCTTAGAGCCTTCTCTCCTACCGTCCGTATGAAAATATGTTGGAGAGGCTAGATTTTGTGTTCGAGAAGGATCTTTCATCGATCATGGTGCTATATTGTTCATAATGTATTGAGGGCTACTTCGTCTGCAGTCCGTAAGGGACTGTAGATCAAAACTCTCTGCTTCGGCTGCTTAGTCGAAATAATGATAATTCCGCTAAGCACTAGGCATTTCATATTTGTTAGGGCTTGATTGAACCGCAAACGATATTTCGCCGCGACTGCATAGCCATAGCCAGCTAAGGCAGTTTAATAGACTTGTTCTGCTTGAATACGAACGTAAGTTGCTGCATTATGCCGACCTTTCAGTTTACCTAGTACGCATGCGAATGTACATAACATCAAACTAGCCTCTCCAACCAAATTTAATCTAAGCTAACACGAAACTCATCAAGTTGGCGTCGATCGTCATCAAGTTATACAGCCCTCAACTACTTAGCGCTCTACGTATGTAGCCCTCATTTATTAAGGATCACTATACTGGCACCGTGTGCCTACAAACGACCTACAAACGACCTACAAACCTGAAAAGACTCACAAAGAAGCAGTTGGTATTTTCCCAACTGCCGCCGAACAATTAATTCCCGAACCCCGTTAAGCCTATACACACGTTAGCTAAAAGTCAACGTTTTTAAAATAGTTAATTTTAAATATAATAACACACCACCTAAAAAAAATTTCCTAAAATAACTAAAATTCCCTAAAAAATTAAATTTTCCTAAAAAAAATAAAATTTCCTAAAAAATTTAATTTTCCTAAAAAAATAAAATTTCCTACAAAATTAAATTTCCTAAAGAAATAAAATTTCCAAAAATAACTAAAATTTCCTAAAAAATTAAATTTTCCTAATAAAATTAAATTTCATAAAAAAATATAATTTCGTAAAAAAAATATTTCCTAAGACTAAAAGTTGAAAAATTGTACCCATACAGGGATGCTAGATGTTGACCTAAAGGTCAGGTATATTTCCAAAATATCGGCAAAAAAAAAAATTAAAAATTCTAGCACAGTTGACCAATTTTTTAAGAAGGAAAAAAAAAATATTTTGATACGCGAAATCTTTTTGCAAAAACATGGAAAAATTTGATTTAAAAAACTTAAATCTAGCACTCACCGGTATAACAACAGCATACCACAGCATACAACAGGATACAACAGCTACAACAGGATACAACAGGTACAACAGGATACAACAGCTAGAACAGGATACAACAGCATACCACACACACTCACGCACACACGCACACGACCGCGGGCCCCAAACCGGCGAACAAAATTCGCTTCTGCTACTACACTACCGTCGCGACAGGGGTGGGGGTGGGGGGAGGGGAAGGAGATTCAAAAAATTTCAAATTCAAAAATTAAAAAATTCTTTTTAAAAATTCAAAAAGAAAAATCACATGGATAGCAATTTCACTTCACTGCACACACACACACATTCACTATTGCTATCCTCTTTCAATTCACTACACCAGAGCAGGGTCAGACACACAGACTAACTGAGAGGAGACCAGTAAAAAAAAAAAAAAAAAAAATCGGATCCGGGTTGGGCCTTCCAACGAGTTAATCCGCGAACTGAACCGATCGCCTCGACGATCCACTTAAGACTGACTCCAAGCAGGCGACTGGAACTAGATTTTACCCACGAAAGTACCACTGTGAGTGTAAACTCATTTCGTAGGTGGATCCTGTGTGATCCTCTCAAATGATTTTTTTCAGTGAATTTTGAGGTTTTTGATGGGAAAAATTTGGCGGGAGTGTTGTAAATTTTTTTATTTTTTTCGTGAGAACTTCATAGAAACGTGGAAAAATGGATGAAAAGTGGTAGAATACGCAAAAAATGGTAAAAAAAAATATGCCTGCTGTGAGTAGCACCTCATGACAGGAGCCTGCAATCTTTCTTTTTGCCGCGAACGCCCATAATTTACGAGCAAAGATGAAAGACAAATTTCGAATAAATAATTTTAGGTGTAGAGAGAGGCGCAATTACAATTTTTTTTGGCGCGAATAACTTGAGCGACTGAGAGTTGTAATAATTTTGCTTCGATTCGTGAGTGTTTTATAAGAAACGGAAAAAAAAATCATAAAAAATGGCAAAAATTGCCAAAAAGAGGACAAAAAAATTACAATTTTTCATTGTTTTGTTTTATAACAATTCGCCGTAGTCAGGTGCCACTCGAAGACGGAAGAGCAAAGCCTCACTAAATTTTGTTAACTTAGCTTCAAAGGTTTCTTTCTGATATTTTAACAGCGTATGTCATGATCAAGCAACAGAGCTTTTGAGGTTAATGCTTTCCACACAATCTGATCCCGCCAGAGGGTAGGAGCAGAAATGGTCAGGAAGGAACAATTTCTCCATCCACAACAAGTGACAGTTTGGTGTGTTTTTGGGCTGGCGGTGTCATTAGGCAAAATTTTTTCAAAAAATATGCTGGTGCGAAGGTAATTATGCAAAGTGCTCTAAGAGCCTTCTCCCCTACCCCCGCATTGAGATATCTAATTTTCATTATTTCACCCTAAGCTACCTTCGCCCTAAGAAACCTTCCTAGCAATCTGACAAAGTGCTCTAAGAGCCTTCTCTCCTACCGTCCGTAGGGAGGATCTCACCTACCGTCCGTAGGGAGATATTCAATTTTTAGAACTTCGCCCTAAGCTACCTTCGCCCTAAGAAACCTTCCTAGCAATCTGACAAAGTGCTCTAAGAGCCTTCTATCCTACCGTCCGTAGGGAGGATCTCACCTACCGTCCGTAGGGAGATATCCAATTTTTAGAACTTCGCCCTAAGCTACCTTCGCCCTAAGAAACCTTCCTAGCAATTTGACAAAGTGCTCTAAGGGCCTTCTCTCCTACCGTCCGTAGGGAGGATCTCACCTACCCCCCGTAGGGAGATATCGAATATTTAGTACTTCGCCCTAAGCTACCTTCGCCCTAAGAAACCTTCCTAGCAATCTGACAAAGTGCTCTAAGAGCCTTCTATCCTACCGTCCGTAGGGAGGATCTCACCTACCGTCCGTAGGGAGATATTCAATTTTTAGAACTTCGCCCTAAGCTGCCTCCGCCCTAAGAAACTTTCCTAGCAATCTGACAAAGTGCTCTAAGAGCCTTCTCTCCTACCGTCCGTAGGGAGGATCTCACCTACCGTCCGTAGGGAGATATCCAATTTTTAGAACTTCGCCCTAAGCTACCTTCGCCCTAAGAAACCTTCCTAGCAATTTGACAAAGTGCTCTAAGGGCCTTCTCTCCTACCGTCCGTAGGGAGGATCTCACCTACCCCCCGTAGGGAGATATCGAATTTTCAGTACTTCGCCCTAAGCTACCTTCGCCCTAAGAAACCTTCCTAGCAATCTGTCAAACTGCTCTAAGAGCCTTCTCTCCTACCGTCTGTAGGGAGGATCTCACCTACCGTCCGTACGGAGATATCCAATTTTTAGAACTTCGCCCTAACCTAGTTTCGCACTAAGAAACCTTCCTAACAATTGTGTAAAGTGCTCTTAGAGCCTTCTCTCCTACCGTCCGTATGAAAATATGTTGGAGAGGCTAGATTTTGTGTTCGAGAAGGATCTTTCATCGATCATGGTGCTATATTGTTCACAATGTATTGAGGGCTACTTCGTCTGCAGTCCGTAAGGGACTGTAGATCAAAACTCTCTGCTTCGGCTGCTTAGTCGAAATAATGATAATTCCGCTAAGCACTAGGCATTTCATATTTGTTAGGGCTTGATTGAACCGCAAACGATATTTCGCCGCGACTGCATAGCCATAGCCAGCTAAGACAGTTTAATAGACTTGTTCTGCTTGAATACGAACGTAAGTTGCTGCATTATGCCGACCTTTCAGTTTACCTAGTACGCATGCGAATGTACATAACATCAAACTAGCCTCTCCAACCAAATTTAATCTAAGCTAACACGAAACTCATCAAGTTGGCGTCGATCGTCATCAGGTTATACAGCCCTCAACTACTTAGCGCTCTACGTATGTAGCCCTCATTTATTAAGGATCACTATACTGGCACCGTGTGCCTACAAACGACCTACAAACGACCTACAAACCTGAAAAGACTCACAAAGAAGCAGTTGGTATTTTCCCAACTGCCGCCGAACAATTAATTCCCGAACCCCGTTAAGCCTATACACACGTTAGCTAAAAGTCAACGTTTTTAAAATAGTTAATTTTAAATATAATAACACACCACCTAAAAAAAATTTCCTAAAATAACTAAAATTCCCTAAAAAATTAAATTTTCCTAAAAAAAATAAAATTTCCTAAAAAATTTAATTTTCCTAAAAAAATAAAATTTCCTACAAAATTAAATTTCCTAAAGAAATAAAATTTCCAAAAATAACTAAAATTTCCTAAAAAATTAAATTTTCCTAATAAAATTAAATTTCATAAAAAAATATAATTTCGTAAAAAAAATATTTCCTAAGACTAAAAGTTGAAAAATTGTACCCATACAGGGATGCTAGATGTTGACCTAAAGGTCAGGTATATTTCCAAAATATCGGCAAAAAAAAAAATTAAAAATTCTAGCACAGTTGAACAATTTTTTAAGAAGGAAAAAAAAAATATTTTGATACGCGAATCTTTTTGCAAAAACATGGAAAAATTTGATTTAAAAAACTTAAATCTAGCACTCACCGGTATAACAACAGCATACCACAGCATACAACAGGATACAACAGCTACAACAGGATACAACAGCATACCACACACACTCACGCACACACGCACACGACCGCGGGCCCCAAACCGGCGAACAAAATTCGCTTCTGTTACCACACTACCGTCGCGACAGGGGTGGGGGGGGGAGGCGAGGCGAAGGAGATTCAAAAGATTTCAAATTCAAAAATTAAAAATTTCTTTTTAAAAATTCAAAAAGAAAAATCACATGGATAGCAATTTCACTTCACTGCACACACACACACATTCACTATTGCTATCCTCTTTCAATTCACTACACCAGAGCAGGGTCAGACACGCAGACTAACTGAGAGGAGACCAGTAAAAAAAAAAAAAAAAAAAATCGGATCCGGGTTGGGGCTTCCAACGAGTTAATCCGCGAACTGAACCGATCGCCTCGACGATCCAATTAAGACTGACTCCAAGCAGCCGACTGGGACTAGATTTTACCCACGAAAGTACCGCTGTGAGTGTAAACTCATTTCGTAGGTGGATCCTGTGTGATCCTCTCAAATGATTTTTTTCAGTGAATTTTGAGGTTTTTGATGGGAAAATTTGGCGGGAGTGTTGTCAATTTTTTTATTTTTTTCGTGAGAACTTTATAGAAACGTGGAAAAATGGATGAAAAGTGGTAGAATACGCAAAAAATGGTAAAAAAAATATGCCTGCTGTGAGTAGCACCTCATGACAGGAGCCTGCAATCTTTCTTTTTGCCGCGAACGCCCATAATTTACGAGCAAAGATGAAAGACAAATTTCGAATAAATAATTTTAGGTGTAGAGAGAGGCGCAATTACGATTTTTTTTGGCGCGAATAACTTGAGCGACTGAGAGTTGTAATAACTTTGCTTCGATTCGTGAGTGTTTTATAAGAAACGGAAAAAAAAATCATAAAAAATGGCAAAAATTGCCAAAAAGAGGACAAAAAAATTACAATTTTTCATTGTTTTGTTTTATAACAATTTGCCGTAGTCAGGTGCCACTCGAAGACGGAAGAGCAAAGCCTCACTAAATTTTGTTAATTTAGCTTCAAAGGATTTCTTTCTGATATTTTAACAGCGTATGTCATGATCAAGCAACAGAGCTTTTGAGGTTAATGCTTTCCACACAATCTGATCCCGCCAGAGGGTAGGAGCAGAAATGGTCAGGAAGGAACAATTTCTCCATCCACAACAAGTGACAGTTTGGTGTGTTTTTGGGCTGGCGGTGTCATTAGGCAAAATTTTTTCAAAAAATATGCTGGTGCGAAGGTAATTATGCAAAGTGCTCTAAGAGCCTTCTCCCCTACCCCCGCATTGAGATATCTAATTTTCATTATTTCACCCTAAGCTACCTTCGCCCTAAGAAACCTTCCTAGCAATCTGACAAAGTGCTCTAAGAGCCTTCTCTCCTACCGTCCGTAGGGAGGATCTCACCTACCGTCCGTAGGGAGATATTCAATTTTTAGAACTTCGCCCTAAGCTACCTTCGCCCTAAGAAACCTTCCTAGCAATCTGACAAAGTGCTCTAAGAGCCTTCTATCCTACCGTCCGTAGGGAGGATCTCACCTACCGTCCGTAGGGAGATATCCAATTTTTAGAACTTCGCCCTAAGCTACCTTCGCCCTAAGAAACCTTCCTAGCAATTTGACAAAGTGCTCTAAGGGCCTTCTCTCCTACCGTCCGTAGGGAGGATCTCACCTACCCCCCGTAGGGAGATATCGAATATTTAGTACTTCGCCCTAAGCTACCTTCGCCCTAAGAAACCTTCCTAGCAATCTGACAAAGTGCTCTAAGAGCCTTCTATCCTACCGTCCGTAGGGAGGATCTCACCTACCGTCCGTAGGGAGATATTCAATTTTTAGAACTTCGCCCTAAGCTGCCTCCGCCCTAAGAAACTTTCCTAGCAATCTGACAAAGTGCTCTAAGAGCCTTCTCTCCTACCGTCCGTAGGGAGGATCTCACCTACCGTCCGTAGGGAGATATCCAATTTTTAGAACTTCGCCCTAAGCTACCTTCGCCCTAAGAAACCTTCCTAGCAATTTGACAAAGTGCTCTAAGGGCCTTCTCTCCTACCGTCCGTAGGGAGGATCTCACCTACCCCCCGTAGGGAGATATCGAATTTTCAGTACTTCGCCCTAAGCTACCTTCGCCCTAAGAAACCTTCCTAGCAATCTGTCAAACTGCTCTAAGAGCCTTCTCTCCTACCGTCTGTAGGGAGGATCTCACCTACCGTCCGTACGGAGATATCCAATTTTTAGAACTTCGCCCTACGCTACCTTCGCCCTAAGAAACCTTCCTAGCAATTTGACAAAGTGCTCTAAGAGCCTTCTCTCCTACCGTCCGTAGGGAGGATCTCACCTACCGCCCGTAGGGAGATATCGAATTTTCAATACTCCGCCCTAAGCTAGTGTCGCACTAAGAAACCTTCCTAGCAATTTGACAAAGTGCTCTAAGAGCCTTCTCTCCTACCGTCCGTAGGGAGGATCTCACCTACCGTCCGTAGGGAGATATCCAATTTTTAGAACTTCGCCCTAACCTAGTTTCGCACTAAGAAACCTTCCTAACAATTGTGTAAAGTGCTCTTAGAGCCTTCTCTCCTACCGTCCGTATGAAAATATGTTGGAGAGGCTAGATTTTGTGTTCGAGAAGGATCTTTCATCGATCATGGTGCTATATTGTTCACAATGTATTGAGGGCTACTTCGTCTGCAGTCCGTAAGGGACTGTAGATCAAAACTCTCTGCTTCGGCTGCTTAGTCGAAATAATGATAATTCCGCTAAGCACTATTCATTTCATATTTGTTAGGGCTTGATTGAACCGCAAACGATATTTCGCCGCGACTGCATAGCCATAGCCAGCTAAGACAGTTTAATAGACTTGCTCTGCTTGAATACGAACGTAAGTTGCTGCATTATGCCGACCTTTCAGTTTACCTAGTACGCATGCGAATGTACATAACATCAAACTAGCCTCTCCAACCAAATTTAATCTAAGCTAACACGAAACTCATCAAGTTGGCGTCGATCGTCATCAGGTTATACAGCCCTCAACTACTTAGCGCTCTACGTATGTGGCCCTCATTTATTAAGGATCACTATACTGGCACCGTGTGCCTACAAACGACCTACAAATGACCTACAAACCTGAAAAGACTCACAAAGAAGCAGTTGGTATTTTCCCAACTGCCGCCGAACAATTAATTCCCGAACCCCGTTAAGCCTATACACACGTTAGCTAAAAGTCAACGTTTTTAAAATAGTTAATTTTAAATATAATAACACACCACCTAAAAAAAATTTCCTAAAATAACTAAAATTCCCTAAAAAATTAAATTTTCCTAAAAAAAATAAAATTTCCTAAAAAATTTAATTTTCCTAAAAAAATAAAATTTCCTACAAAATTAAATTTCCTAAAGAAATAAAATTTCCAAAAATAACTAAAATTCCCTAAAAAAATAAATTTTCCTAAAAAAATAAAATTTCATAAAAAAATATAATTTCGTAAAAAAAATATTTCCTAAGACTAAAAGTTGAAAAATTGTACCCATAAAGGGATGCTAGATGTTGACCTAAAGGTCAGGTATATTTCCAAAATATCGGCAAAAAAAAAAATTCAAAATTCTAGCACAGTTGAACCAATTTTTTAAGAAGGAAAAAAAAAATATTTTGATACGCGAAATCTTTTTGCAAAAACATGGAAAAATTTGATTTAAAAAACTTAAATCTAGCACTCACCGGTATAACAACAGCATACCACAGCATACAACAGGATACAACAGCTACAACAGGATACAACAGCATACCACACACACTCACGCACACACACACACGACCGCGGGCCCCAAACCGGCGAACAAAATTCGCTTCTGTTACCACACTACCGTCGCGACAGGGGTGGGGGGGGGGAGGCGAGGCGAAGGAGATTCAAAAGATTTCAAATTCAAAAATTAAAAATTTCTTTTTAAAAATTCAAAAAGAAAAATCACATGGATAGCAATTTCACTTCACTGCACACACACACACATTCACTATTGCTATCCTCTTTCAATTCACTACACCAGAGCAGGGTCAGACACGCAGACTAACTGAGAGGAGACCAGTAAAAAAAAAAAAAAAAAAAATCGGATCCGGGTTGGGGCTTCCAACGAGTTAATCCGCGAACTGAACCGATCGCCTCGACGATCCAATTAAGACTGACTCCAAGCAGCCGACTGGGACTAGATTTTACCCACGAAAGTACCGCTGTGAGTGTAAACTCATTTCGTAGGTGGATCCTGTGTGATCCTCTCAAATGATTTTTTTCAGTGAATTTTGAGGTTTTTGATGGGAAAAATTTGGCGGGAGTGTTGTAAATTTTTTTATTTTTTTCGTGAGAACTTCATAGAAACGTGGAAAAATGGATGAAAAGTGGTAGAATACGCAAAAAATGGTAAAAAAAATATGCCTGCTGTGAGTAGCACCTCATGACAGGAGCCTGCAATCTTTCTTTTTGCCGCGAACGCCCATAATTTACGAGCAAAGATGAAAGACAAATTTCGAATAAATAATTTTAGGTGTAGAGAGAGGCGCAATTACAATTTTTTTTGGCGCGAATAACTTGAGCGACTGAGAGTTGTAATAATTTTGCTTCGATTCGTGAGTGTTTTATAAGAAACGGAAAAAAAAATCATAAAAAATGGCAAAAATTGCCAAAAAGAGGACAAAAAAATTACAATTTTTCATTGTTTTGTTTTATAACAATTTGCCGTAGTCAGGTGCCACTCGAAGACGGAAGAGCAAAGCCTCACTAAATTTTGTTAATTTAGCTTCAAAGGATTTCTTTCTGATATTTTAACAGCGTATGTCATGATCAAGCAACAGAGCTTTTGAGGTTAATGCTTTCCACACAATCTGATCCCGCCAGAGGGTAGGGGCAGAAATGGTCAGGAAGGAACAATTTCTCCATCCACAACAAGTGACAGTTTGGTGTGTTTTTGGGCTGGCGGTGTCATTAGGCAAAATTTTTTCAAAAAATATGCTGGTGCGAAGGTAATTATGCAAAGTGCTCTAAGAGCCTTCTCCCCTACCCCCGCATTGAGATATCTAATTTTCATTATTTCACCCTAAGCTACCTTCGCCCTAAGAAACCTTCCTAGCAATCTGACAAAGTGCTCTAAGAGCCTTCTCTCCTACCGTCCGTAGGGAGGATCTCACCTACCGTCCGTAGGGAGATATTCAATTTTTAGAACTTCGCCCTAAGCTACCTTCGCCCTAAGAAACCTTCCTAGCAATCTGACAAAGTGCTCTAAGAGCCTTCTATCCTACCGTCCGTAGGGAGGATCTCACCTACCGTCCGCAGGGAGATATCCAATTTTTAGAACTTCGCCCTAAGCTACCTTCGCCCTAAGAAACCTTCCTAGCAATTTGACAAAGTGCTCTAAGGGCCTTCTCTCCTACCGTCCGTAGGGAGGATCTCACCTACCCCCCGTAGGGAGATATCGAATATTTAGTACTTTGCCCTAAGCTACCTTCGCCCTAAGAAACCTTCCTAGCAATCTGACAAAGTGCTCTAAGAGCCTTCTCTCCTACCGTCCGTAGGGAGGATCTCACCTACCGTCCGTAGAGAGATATTCAATTTTTAGAACTTCTCGCTAAGCTACCCTCGCCCTAAGAAACTTTCCTAGCAATCTGACAAAGTGCTCTAAGAGCCTTCTCTCCTACCGTCCGTAGGGAGGATCTCACCTACCGTCCATGGGCAGATATCCAATTTTTAGAACTTCGCCCTAAGCTACCTTCGCCCTAAGAAACCTTCCTAGCAATTTGACAAAGTGCTCTAAGAGCCTTCTCTCCTACCGTCCGTAGGGAGGATCTCACCTACCGTCCGTAGGGAGATATCCAATTTTTAGAACTGCGCCCTGCGCTACCTTCGCCCTAAGAAACCTTCATAGCAATCTGACAAAGTGCTCTAAGAGCCTTCTCTCCTACCGTCCGTAGGGAGGATCTCACCTACCGCCCGTAGGGAGATATCGAATTTTCAGTACTCCGCCCTAAGCTACCTTCGCCCTAAGAAACCTTCCTAGCAATCTGACAAAGTGCTCTAAGAGCCTTCTCTCCTACCGTCCGTAGGGAGGATCTCACCTACCGTCCGTAGGGAGATATCCAATTTTTAGAACTTCGCCCTACGCTACCTTCGCCCTAAGAAACTTTCCTAGCAATCTGACAAAGTGCTCTAAGAGCCTTCTCTCCTACCGTCCGTAGGGAGGATCTCACCTACCGTCCGTAGGGAGGATCTCACCTACCGTCCGTAGGGAGATATCCAATTTTTAGAACTTCGCCCTAAGCTACCTTCGCCCTAAGAAACCTTCCTAGCAATTTGACAAAGTGCTCTAAGAGCCTTCTCTCCTACCGTCCGTAGGGAGGTTCTCACCTACCGTCCGTAGGGAGATATCCAATTTTTAGAACTTCGCCCTACGCTACCTTCGCCCTAAGAAACCTTCCTAGCAATTTGACAAAGTGCTCTAAGAGCCTTCTCTCCTACCGTCCGTAGGGAGGATCTCACCTACCGTCCGTAGGGAGATATCCAATTTTTAGAACTGCGCCCTGCGCTACCTTCGCCCTAAGAAACCTTCATAGCAATCTGACAAAGTGCTCTAAGAGCCTTCTCTCCTACCGCCCGTAGGGAGATATCGAATTTTCAGTACTCCGCCCTAAGCTACCTTCGCCCTAAGAAACCTTCCTAGCAATCTGACAAAGTGCTCTAAGAGCCTTCTCTCCTACCGTCCGTAGGGAGGATCTCACCTACCGTCCGTAGGGAGATATCCAATTTTTAGAACTTCGCCCTAACCTAGTTTCGCACTAAGAAACCTTCCTAACAATTGTGTAAAGTGCTCTTAGAGCCTTCTCTCCTACCGTCCGTATGAAAATATGTTGGAGAGGCTAGATTTTGTGTTCGAGAAGGATCTTTCATCGATCATGGTGCTATATTGTTCACAATGTATTGAGGGCTACTTCGTCTGCAGTCCGTAAGGGACTGTAAATCAAAACTCTCTGCTTCGGCTGCTTAGTCGAAATAATGATAATTCCGCTAAGCACTATTCATTTCATATTTGTTAGGGCTTGATTGAACCGCAAACGATATTTCGCCGCGACTGCATAGCCATAGCCAGCTAAGACAGTTTAATAGACTTGCTCTGCTTGAATACGAACGTAAGTTGCTGCATTATGCCGACCTTTCAGTTTACCTAGTACGCATGCGAATGTACATAACATCAAACTAGCCTCTCCAACCAAATTTAATCTAAGCTAACACGAAACTCATCAAGTTGGCGTCGATCGTCATCAGGTTATACAGCCCTCAACTACTTAGCGCTCTACGTATGTGGCCCTCATTTATTAAGAATCACTATACTGGCACCGTGTGCCTACAAACGACCTACAAATGACCTACAAACCTGAAAAGACTCACAAAGAAGCAGTTGGTATTTTCCCAACTGCCGCCGAACAATTAATTCCCGAGCCCCGTTAAGCCTATACACACGTTAGCTAAAAGTCAACGTTTTTAAAATAGTTAATTTTAAATATAATAACACACCACCTAAAAAAATTTCCTAAAATAACTAAAATTCCCTAAAAAATTAAATTTTCCTAAAAAAAATAAAATTTCCTAAAAAATTTAATTTTACTAAAAAAATTAAATTTTCTACAAAATTAAATTTCCTAAAGAAGTAAAATTTCCAAAAATAACTAAAATTCCCTAAAAAATTAAATTTTCCTAAAAAAATAAAATTTCATAAAAAAATATAATTTCGTAAAAAAAATATTTCCTAAGACTAAAAGTTGAAAAATTGTACCCATAAAGGGATGCTAGATGTTGACCTAAAGGTCAGGTATATTTCCAAAATATCGGCAAAAAAAAAATTAAAAATTCTAGCACAGTTGAACCAATTTTTTAAGAAGGAAAAAAAAAATATTTTGATACGCGAAATCTTTTTGCAAAAACATGGAAAAATTTGATTTAAAAAACTTAAATCTAGCACTCACCGGTATAACAACAGCATACCACAGCATACAACAGGATACAACAGCTACAACCGGATACAACAGGTACAACAGGATACAACAGCTAGAACAGGATACAACAGCATACCACACACACTCACGCACACACGCACACGACCGCGGGCCCCAAACCGGCGAACAAAATTCGCTTCTGCTACTACACTACCGTCGCGACAGGGGTGGGGGTGGGGGGAGGGGAAGGAGATTCAAAAAATTTCAAATTCAAAAATTAAAAAATTCTTTTTAAAAATTCAAAAAGAAAAATCACATGGATAGCAATTTCACTTCACTGCACACACACACACATTCACTATTGCTATCCTCTTTCAATTCACTACACCAGAGCAGGGTCAGACACACAGACTAACTGAGAGGAGACCAGTAAAAAAAAAAAAAAAAAAATCGGATCCGGGTTGGGGCTTCCAACGAGTTAATCCGCGAACTGAACCGATCGCCTCGACGATCCACTTAAGACTGACTCCAAGCAGGCGACTGGAACTAGATTTTACCCACGAAAGTACCACTGTGAGTGTAAACTCATTTCGTAGGTGGATCCTGTGTGATCCTCTCAAATGATTTTTTTCAGTGAATTTTGAGGTTTTTGATGGGAAAAATTTGGCGGGAGTGTTGTAAATTTTTTTATTTTTTTCGTGAGAACTTCATAGAAACGTGGAAAAATGGATGAAAAGTGGTAGAATACGCAAAAAATGGTAAAAAAAATATGCCTGCTGTGAGTAGCACCTCATGACAGGAGCCTGCAATCTTTCTTTTTGCCGCGAACGCCCATAATTTACGAGCAAAGATGAAAGACAAATTTCGAATAAATAATTTTAGGTGTAGAGAGAGGCGCAATTACAATTTTTTTTGGCGCGAATAACTTGAGCGACTGAGAGTTGTAATAATTTTGCTTCGATTCGTGAGTGTTTTATAAGAAACGGAAAAAAAAATCATAAAAAATGGCAAAAATTGCCAAAAAGAGGACAAAAAAATTACAATTTTTCATTGTTTTGTTATATAACAATTTGCCGTAGTCAGGTGCCACTCGAAGACGGAAGAGCAAAGCCTCACTAAATTTTGTTAACTTAGCTTCAAAGGATTTCTTCCTGATATTTTAACAGCGTATGTCATGATCAAGCAACAGAGCTTTTGAAGTTAATGCTTTCCACACAATCTGATCCCGCCAGAGGGTAGGGGCAGAAATGGTCAGGAAGGAACAATTTCTCCATCCACAACAAGTGACAGTTTGGTGTGTTTTTGGGCTGGCGGTGTCATTAGGCAAAATTTTTTCAAAAAATATGCTGGTGCGAAGGTAATTATGCAAAGTGCTCTAAGAGCCTTCTCCGATACCCCCGCATTGAGATATCTAATTTTCATTATTTCACCCTAAGCTACCTTCGCCCTAAGAAACCTTCCTAGCAATCTGACAAAGTGCTCTAAGAGCCTTCTCTCCTACCGTCCGTAGGGAGGATCTCACCTACTGTCCGTAGGGAGATATCGAATTTTCAGTACTTCGCCCTAAGCTACCTTCGCCCTAAGAAACCTTCCTAGCAATCTGACAAAGTGCTCTAAGAGCCTTCTCTCCTACCGTCCGTAGGGAGGATCTCACCTACCGTCCGTAGGGAGATATCCAATTTTTAGAACTTCGCCCTTAGCTGCCTTCGCTCTAAGAAACTTTCCTAGCAATCTGACAAAGTGCTCTAAGAGCCTTCTCTCCTACCGTCCGTAGGGAGGATCTCACCTACCGTCCGTAGAGAGATATTCAATTTTTAGAACTTCTCGCTAAGCTACCCTCGCCCTAAGAAACCTTCCTAGCAATCTGACAAAGTGCTCTAAGAGCCTTCTCTCCTACCGTCCGTAGGGAGGATCTCACCTACCGTCCGTAGGGAGATATCCAATTTTTAGAACTTTGCCCTAAGCTACCTTCGCCCTAAGAAACCTTCCTAGCAATTTGACAAAGTGCTCTAAGAGCCTTCTCTCCTACCGTCCGTAGGGAGGATCTCACCTACCGCCCGTAGGGAGATATCCAATTTTTAGAACTTCGCCCTACGCTACCTTCGCCCTAAGAAACCTTCATAGCAATCTGACAAAGTGCTCTAAGAGCCTTCTCTCCTACCGTCCGTAGGGAGGATCTCACCTACCGCCCGTAGGGAGATATCGAATTTTCAGTACTCCGCCCTAAGCTACCTTCGCCCTAAGAAACCTTCCTAGCAATCTGACAAAGTGCTCTAAGAGCCTTCTCTCCTACCGTCCGTAGGGAGGATCTCACCTACCGTCCGTAGGGAGATATCCAATTTTTAGAACTTCGCCCTAACCTAGTTTCGCACTAAGAAACCTTCCTAACAATTGTGTAAAGTGCTCTTAGAGCCTTCTCTCCTACCGTCCGTATGAAAATATGTTGGAGAGGCTAGATTTTGTGTTCGAGAAGGATCTTTCATCGATCATGGTGCTATATTGTTCACAATGTATTGAGGGCTACTTCGTCTGCAGTCCGTAAGGGATTGTAGATCAAAACTCTCTGCTTCGGCTGCTTAGTCGAAATAATGATAATTCCGCTAAGCACTAGGCATTTTACATTTGTTAGGGCTTGATTGAACCGCAAACGATATTTCGCCGCGACTGCATAGCCATAGCCAGCTAAGACAGTTTAATAGACTTGTTCTGCTTGAATACGAACGTAAGTTGCTGCATTATGCCGACCTTTCAGTTTACCTAGTACGCATACGAATGTACATAACATCAAACTAGCCTCTCCAACCAAATTTAATCTAAGCTAACACGAAACTCATCAAGTTGGCGTCGATCGTCATCAGGTTATACAGCCCTCAACTACTTAGCGCTCTACGTATGTGGCCCTCATTTATTAAGGATCACTATACTGGCACCGTGTGCCTACAAACGACCTACAAATGACCTACAAACCTGAAAAGACTCACAAAGAGCAGTTGAGCAATTAATTCCCGAACCCCGTTAAGCCTATACACACGTTAGCTAAAAGTCAACGTTTTTAAAATAGTTAATTTTAAATATAATAACACACCACCTACAAAAAATTTCCTAAAATAACTAAAATTCCCTAAAAAATTAAATTTTCCTAAAAAAAATAAAATTTCCTAAAAAATTTAATTTTCCTAAAAAAATAAAATTTCCTACAAAATTAAATTTCCTAAAGAAATAAAATTTCCAAAAATAACTAAAATTTCCTAAAAAATTAAATTTTCCTAAAAAAATAAAATTTCATAAAAAAATATAATTTCGTAAAAAAAATATTTCCTAAGACTAAAAGTTGAAAAATTGTACCCATAAAGGGATGCTAGATGTTGACCTAAAGGTCAGGTATATTTCCAAAATATCGGCAAAAAAAAATTTAAAAATTCTAGCACAGTTGAACCAATTTTTTAAGAAGGAAAAAAAAAATATTTTGATACGCGAAATCTTTTTGCAAAAACATGGAAAAATTTGATTTAAAAAACTTAAATCTAGCACTCACCGGTATAACAACAGCATACCACAGCATACAACAGGATACAACAGCTACAACAGGATACAACAGCTAGAACAGGATACAACAGCATACCACACACACTCACGCACACACGCACACGACCGCGGGCCCCAAACCGGCGAACAAAATTAGCTTCTGCTACTACACTACCGTCGCGACAGGGGTGGGGGTGGGGGGAGGGGAAGGAGATTCAAAAAATTTCAAATTCAAAAATTAAAAAATTCTTTTTAAAAATTCAAAAAGAAAAATCACATGGATAGCAATTTCACTTCACTGCACACACACACACATTCACTATTGCTATCCTCTTTCAATTCACTACACCAGAGCAGGGTCAGACACGCAGACTAACTGAGAGGAGACCAGTAAAAAAAAAAATAAAAAATAAAAAATCGGATCCGGGTTGGGGCTTCCAACGAGTTAATCCGCGAACTGAACCGATCGCCTCGACGATCCACTTAAGACTGACTCCAAGCAGCCGACTGGGACTAGATTTTACCCACGAAAGTACCACTGTGAGTGTAAACTCATTTCGTAGGTGGATCCTGTGTGATCCTCTCAAATGATTTTTTTCAGTGAATTTTGAGGTTTTTGATGGGAAAAATTTGGCGGGAGTGTTGTAAATTTTTTTATTTTTTTCGTGAGAACTTCATAGAAACGTGGAAAAATGGATGAAAAGTGGTAGAATACGCAAAAAATGGTAAAAAAAAATATGCCTGCTGTGAGTAGCACCTCATGACAGGAGCCTGCAATCTTTCTTTTTGCCGCGAACGCCCATAATTTACGAGCAAAGATGAAAGACAAATTTCGAATAAATAATTTTAGGTGTAGAGAGAGGCGCAATTACAATTTTTTTTGGCGCGAATAACTTGAGCGACTGAGAGTTGTAATAATTTTGCTTCGATTCGTGAGTGTTTTATAAGAAACGGAAAAAAAAATCATAAAAAATGGCAAAAATTGCCAAAAAGAGGACAAAAAAATTACATTTTTCATTGTTTTGTTTTATAACAATTTGCCGTAGTCAGGTGCCACTCGAAGACGGAAGAGCAAAGCCTCACTAAATTTTGTTAACTTAGCTTCAAAGGATTTCTTTCTGATATTTTAACAGCGTATGTCATGATCAAGCAACAGAGCTTTTGAGGTTAATGCTTTCCACACAATCTGATCCCGCCAGAGGGTAGGGGCAGAAATGGTCAGGAAGGAACAATTTCTCCATCCACAACAAGTGACAGTTTGGTGTGTTTATGAGCTGGCGGTGTCATTAGGCAAAATTTTTTCAAAAAATATGCTGGTGCGAAGGTAGTTATGCAAAGTGCTCTAAGAGCCTTCTCCCCTACCCCCGCATTGAGATATCTAATTTTCATTATTTCACCCTAAGCTACCTTCGCCCTAAGAATCCTTCCTAGCAATCTGACAAAGTGCTCTAAGAGCCTTCTCTCCTACCGTCCGTAGGGAGATATCCAATTTTTAGAACTTCTCGCTAAGCTACCCTCGCCCTAAGAAACCTTCCTAGAAATCTGACAAAGTGCTCTAAGAGCCTTCTCTCCTACCGTCCGTAGGGAGGATCTCACCTACCGCCCGTAGGGAGATATCGAATTTTCAGTACTCCGCCCTAAGCTACCTTCGCCCTAAGAAACCTTCCTAGCAATCTGACAAAGTGCTCTAAGAGCCTTCTCTCCTACCGTCCGTAGGGAGGATCTCACCTACCGTCCGTAGGGAGATATCCAATTTTTAGAACTTCGCCCTAACCTAGTTTCGCACTAAGAAACCTTCCTAACAATTGTGTAAAGTGCTCTTAGAGCCTTCTCTCCTACCGTCCGTATGAAAATATGTTGGAGAGGCTAGATTTTGTGTTCGAGAAGGATCTTTCATCGATCATGGTGCTATATTGTTCACAATGTATTGAGGGCTACTTCGTCTGCAGTCCGTAAGGGACTGTAGATCAAAACTCTCTGCTTCGGCTGCTTAGTCGAAATAATGATAATTCCGCTAAGCACTATTCATTTCATATTTGTTAGGGCTTGATTGAACCGCAAACGATATTTCGCCGCGACTGCATAGCCATAGCCAGCTAAGACAGTTTAATAGACTTGCTCTGCTTGAATACGAACGTAAGTTGCTGCATTATGCCGACCTTTCAGTTTACCTAGTACGCATGCGAATGTACATAACATCAAACTAGCCTCTCCAACCAAATTTAATCTAAGCTAACACGAAACTCATCAAGTTGGCGTCGATCGTCATCAGGTTATACAGCCCTCAACTACTTAGCGCTCTACGTATGTGGCCCTCATTTATTAAGGATCACTATACTGGCACCGTGTGCCTACAAACGACCTACAAATGACCTACAAACCTGAAAAGACTCACAAAGAAGCAGTTGGTATTTTCCCAACTGCCGCCGAACAATTAATTCCCGAACCCCGTTAAGCCTATACACACGTTAGCTAAAAGTCAACGTTTTTAAAATAGTTAATTTTAAATATAATAACACACCACCTAAAAAAAATTTCCTAAAATAACTAAAATTCCCTAAAAAATTAAATTTTCCTAAAAAAAATAAAATTTCCTAAAAAATTTAATTTTCCTAAAAAAATAAAATTTCCTACAAAATTAAATTTCCTAAAGAAATAAAATTTCCAAAAATAACTAAAATTTCCTAAAAAATTAAATTTTCCTAAAAAAATTAAATTTCATAAAAAAATATAATTTCGTAAAAAAAATATTTCCTAAGACTAAAAGTTGAAAAATTGTACCCATACAGGGATGCTAGATGTTGACCTAAAGGTCAGGTATATTTCCAAAATATCGGCAAAAAAAAAATTAAAAATTCTAGCACAGTTGAACCAATTTTTTAAGAAGGAAAAAAAAAATATTTTGATACGCGAAATCTTTTTGCAAAAACATGGAAAAATTTGATTTAAAAAACTTAAATCTAGCACTCACCGGTATAACAACAGCATACCACAGCATACAACAGGATACAACAGCTACAACAGGATACAACAGCTAGAACAGGATACAACAGCATACCACACACACTCACGCACACACGCACACGACCGCGGGCCCCAAACCGGCGAACAAAATTCGCTTCTGCTACTACACTACCGTCGCGACAGGGGTGGGGGTGGGGGGAGGGGAAGGAGATTCAAAAAATTTCAAATTCAAAAATTAAAAAATTCTTTTTAAAAATTCAAAAAGAAAAATCACATGGATAGCAATTTCACTTCACTGCACACACACACACATTCACTATTGCTATCCTCTTTCAATTCACTACACCAGAGCAGGGTCAGACACGCAGACTAACTGAGAGGAGACCAGTAAAAAAAAAAATAAAAAATAAAAAATCGGATCCGGGTTGGGGCTTCCAACGAGTTAATCCGCGAACTGAACCGATCGCCTCGACGATCCACTTAAGACTGACTCCAAGCAGCCGACTGGGACTAGATTTTACCCACGAAAGTACCACTGTGAGTGTAAACTCATTTCGTAGGTGGATCCTGTGTGATCCTCTCAAATGATTTTTTTCAGTGAATTTTGAGGTTTTTGATGGGAAAAATTTGGCGGGAGTGTTGTAAATTTTTTTATTTTTTTCGTGAGAACTTCATAGAAACGTGGAAAAATGGATGAAAAGTGGTAGAATACGCAAAAAATGGTAAAAAAAAATATGCCTGCTGTGAGTAGCACCTCATGACAGGAGCCTGCAATCTTTCTTTTTGCCGCGAACGCCCATAATTTACGAGCAAAGATGAAAGACAAATTTCGAATAAATAATTTTAGGTGTAGAGAGAGGCGCAATTACAATTTTTTTTGGCGCGAATAACTTGAGCGACTGAGAGTTGTAATAATTTTGCTTCGATTCGTGAGTGTTTTATAAGAAACGGAAAAAAAAATCATAAAAAATGGCAAAAATTGCCAAAAAGAGGACAAAAAAATTACATTTTTCATTGTTTTGTTTTATAACAATTTGCCGTAGTCAGGTGCCACTCGAAGACGGAAGAGCAAAGCCTCACTAAATTTTGTTAACTTAGCTTCAAAGGATTTCTTTCTGATATTTTAACAGCGTATGTCATGATCAAGCAACAGAGCTTTTGAGGTTAATGCTTTCCACACAATCTGATCCCGCCAGAGGGTAGGGGCAGAAATGGTCAGGAAGGAACAATTTCTCCATCCACAACAAGTGACAGTTTGGTGTGTTTATGAGCTGGCGGTGTCATTAGGCAAAATTTTTTCAAAAAATATGCTGGTGCGAAGGTAGTTATGCAAAGTGCTCTAAGAGCCTTCTCCCCTACCCCCGCATTGAGATATCTAATTTTCATTATTTCACCCTAAGCTACCTTCGCCCTCTGAATCCTTCCTAGCAATCTGACAAAGTGCTCTAAGAGCCTTCTCTCCTACCGTCCGTAGGGAGATATCCAATTTTTAGAACTTCTCGCTAAGCTACCCTCGCCCTAAGAAACCTTCCTAGAAATCTGACAAAGTGCTCTAAGAGCCTTCTCTCCTACCGTCCGTAGGGAGGATCTCACCTACCGCCCGTAGGGAGATATCGAATTTTCAGTACTCCGCCCTAAGCTACCTTCGCCCTAAGAAACCTTCCTAGCAATCTGACAAAGTGCTCTAAGAGCCTTCTCTCCTACCGTCCGTAGGGAGGATCTCACCTACCGTCCGTAGGGAGATATCCAATTTTTAGAACTTCGCCCTAACCTAGTTTCGCACTAAGAAACCTTCCTAACAATTGTGTAAAGTGCTCTTAGAGCCTTCTCTCCTACCGTCCGTATGAAAATATGTTGGAGAGGCTAGATTTTGTGTTCGAGAAGGATCTTTCATCGATCATGGTGCTATATTGTTCACAATGTATTGAGGGCTACTTCGTCTGCAGTCCGTAAGGGATTGTAGATCAAAACTCTCTGCTTCGGCTGCTTAGTCGAAATAATGATAATTCCGCTAAGCACTAGGCATTTTACATTTGTTAGGGCTTGATTGAACCGCAAACGATATTTCGCCGCGACTGCATAGCCATAGCCAGCTAAGACAGTTTAATAGACTTGTTCTGCTTGAATACGAACGTAAGTTGCTGCATTATGCCGACCTTTCAGTTTACCTAGTACGCATACGAATGTACATAACATCAAACTAGCCTCTCCAACCAAATTTAATCTAAGCTAACACGAAACTCATCAAGTTGGCGTCGATCGTCATCAGGTTATACAGCCCTCAACTACTTAGAGCTCTACGTATGTGGCCCTCATTTATTAAGGATCACTATACTGGCACCGTGTGCCTACAAACGACCTACAAATGACCTACAAACCTGAAAAGACTCACAAAGAGCAGTTGAGCAATTAATTCCCGAACCCCGTTAAGCCTATACACACGTTAGCTAAAAGTCAACGTTTTTAAAATAGTTAATTTTAAATATAATAACACACCACCTACAAAAAATTTCCTAAAATAACTAAAATTCCCTAAAAAATTAAATTTTCCTAAAAAAAATAAAATTTCCTAAAAAATTTAATTTTCCTAAAAAAATAAAATTTCCTACAAAATTAAATTTCCTAAAGAAATAAAATTTCCAAAAATAACTAAAATTTCCTAAAAAATTAAATTTTCCTAAAAAAATAAAATTTCATAAAAAAATATAATTTCGTAAAAAAAATATTTCCTAAGACTAAAAGTTGAAAAATTGTACCCATAAAGGGATGCTAGATGTTGACCTAAAGGTCAGGTATATTTCCAAAATATCGGCAAAAAAAAATTTAAAAATTCTAGCACAGTTGAACCAATTTTTTAAGAAGGAAAAAAAAAATATTTTGATACGCGAAATCTTTTTGCAAAAACATGGAAAAATTTGATTTAAAAAACTTAAATCTAGCACTCACCGGTATAACAACAGCATACCACAGCATACAACAGGATACAACAGCTACAACAGGATACAACAGCTAGAACAGGATACAACAGCATACCACACACACTCACGCACACACGCACACGACCGCGGGCCCCAAACCGGCGAACAAAATTCGCTTCTGCTACTACACTACCGTCGCGACAGGGGTGGGGGTGGGGGGAGGGGAAGGAGATTCAAAAAATTTCAAATTCAAAAATTAAAAAATTCTTTTTAAAAATTCAAAAAGAAAAATCACATGGATAGCAATTTCACTTCACTGCACACACACACACATTCACTATTGCTATCCTCTTTCAATTCACTACACCAGAGCAGGGTCAGACACGCAGACTAACTGAGAGGAGACCAGTAAAAAAAAAAATAAAAAATAAAAAATCGGATCCGGGTTGGGGCTTCCAACGAGTTAATCCGCGAACTGAACCGATCGCCTCGACGATCCACTTAAGACTGACTCCAAGCAGCCGACTGGGACTAGATTTTACCCACGAAAGTACCACTGTGAGTGTAAACTCATTTCGTAGGTGGATCCTGTGTGATCCTCTCAAATGATTTTTTTCAGTGAATTTTGAGGTTTTTGATGGGAAAAATTTGGCGGGAGTGTTGTAAATTTTTTTATTTTTTTCGTGAGAACTTCATAGAAACGTGGAAAAATGGATGAAAAGTGGTAGAATACGCAAAAAATGGTAAAAAAAAATATGCCTGCTGTGAGTAGCACCTCATGACAGGAGCCTGCAATCTTTCTTTTTGCCGCGAACGCCCATAATTTACGAGCAAAGATGAAAGACAAATTTCGAATAAATAATTTTAGGTGTAGAGAGAGGCGCAATTACAATTTTTTTTGGCGCGAATAACTTGAGCGACTGAGAGTTGTAATAATTTTGCTTCGATTCGTGAGTGTTTTATAAGAAACGGAAAAAAAAATCATAAAAAATGGCAAAAATTGCCAAAAAGAGGACAAAAAAATTACAATTTTTCATTGTTTTGTTTTATAACAATTTGCCGTAGTCAGGTGCCACTCGAAGACGGAAGAGCAAAGCCTCACTAAATTTTGTTAACTTAGCTTCAAAGGATTTCTTTCTGATATTTTAACAGCGTATGTCATGATCAAGCAACAGAGCTTTTGAGGTTAATGCTTTCCACACAATCTGATCCCGCCAGAGGGTAGGGGCAGAAATGGTCAGGAAGGAACAATTTCTCCATCCACAACAAGTGACAGTTTGGTGTGTTTATGAGCTGGCGGTGTCATTAGGCAAAATTTTTTCAAAAAATATGCTGGTGCGAAGGTAGTTATGCAAAGTGCTCTAAGAGCCTTCTCCCCTACCCCCGCATTGAGATATCTAATTTTCATTATTTCACCCTAAGCTACCTTCGCCCTAAGAATCCTTCCTAGCAATCTGACAAAGTGCTCTAAGAGCCTTCTCTCCTACCGTCCGTAGGGAGATATCCAATTTTTAGAACTTCTCGCTAAGCTACCCTCGCCCTAAGAAACCTTCCTAGAAATCTGACAAAGTGCTCTAAGAGCCTTCTCTCCTACCGTCCGTAGGGAGGATCTCACCTACCGCCCGTAGGGAGATATCGAATTTTCAGTACTCCGCCCTAAGCTACCTTCGCCCTAAGAAACCTTCCTAGCAATCTGACAAAGTGCTCTAAGAGCCTTCTCTCCTACCGTCCGTAGGGAGGATCTCACCTACCGTCCGTAGGGAGATATCCAATTTTTAGAACTTCGCCCTAACCTAGTTTCGCACTAAGAAACCTTCCTAACAATTGTGTAAAGTGCTCTTAGAGCCTTCTCTCCTACCGTCCGTATGAAAATATGTTGGAGAGGCTAGATTTTGTGTTCGAGAAGGATCTTTCATCGATCATGGTGCTATATTGTTCACAATGTATTGAGGGCTACTTCGTCTGCAGTCCGTAAGGGACTGTAGATCAAAACTCTCTGCTTCGGCTGCTTAGTCGAAATAATGATAATTCCGCTAAGCACTATTCATTTCATATTTGTTAGGGCTTGATTGAACCGCAAACGATATTTCGCCGCGACTGCATAGCCATAGCCAGCTAAGACAGTTTAATAGACTTGCTCTGCTTGAATACGAACGTAAGTTGCTGCATTATGCCGACCTTTCAGTTTACCTAGTACGCATGCGAATGTACATAACATCAAACTAGCCTCTCCAACCAAATTTAATCTAAGCTAACACGAAACTCATCAAGTTGGCGTCGATCGTCATCAGGTTATACAGCCCTCAACTACTTAGCGCTCTACGTATGTGGCCCTCATTTATTAAGGATCACTATACTGGCACCGTGTGCCTACAAACGACCTACAAATGACCTACAAACCTGAAAAGACTCACAAAGAAGCAGTTGGTATTTTCCCAACTGCCGCCGAACAATTAATTCCCGAACCCCGTTAAGCCTATACACACGTTAGCTAAAAGTCAACGTTTTTAAAATAGTTAATTTTAAATATAATAACACACCACCTAAAAAAAATTTCCTAAAATAACTAAAATTCCCTAAAAAATTAAATTTTCCTAAAAAAAATAAAATTTCCTAAAAAATTTAATTTTCCTAAAAAAATAAAATTTCCTACAAAATTAAATTTCCTAAAGAAATAAAATTTCCAAAAATAACTAAAATTTCCTAAAAAATTAAATTTTCCTAAAAAAATTAAATTTCATAAAAAAATATAATTTCGTAAAAAAAATATTTCCTAAGACTAAAAGTTGAAAAATTGTACCCATACAGGGATGCTAGATGTTGACCTAAAGGTCAGGTATATTTCCAAAATATCGGCAAAAAAAAAATTAAAAATTCTAGCACAGTTGAACCAATTTTTTAAGAAGGAAAAAAAAAATATTTTGATACGCGAAATCTTTTTGCAAAAACATGGAAAAATTTGATTTAAAAAACTTAAATCTAGCACTCACCGGTATAACAACAGCATACCACAGCATACAACAGGATACAACAGCTACAACAGGATACAACAGCTAGAACAGGATACAACAGCATACCACACACACTCACGCACACACGCACACGACCGCGGGCCCCAAACCGGCGAACAAAATTCGCTTCTGCTACTACACTACCGTCGCGACAGGGGTGGGGGTGGGGGGAGGGGAAGGAGATTCAAAAAATTTCAAATTCAAAAATTAAAAAATTCTTTTTAAAAATTCAAAAAGAAAAATCACATGGATAGCAATTTCACTTCACTGCACACACACACACATTCACTATTGCTATCCTCTTTCAATTCACTACACCAGAGCAGGGTCAGACACGCAGACTAACTGAGAGGAGACCAGTAAAAAAAAAAAAAAAAAAAAATCGGATCCGGGTTGGGGCTTCCAACGAGTTAATCCGCGAACTGAACCGATCGCCTCGACGATCCACTTAAGACTGACTCCAAGCAGCCGACTGGGACTAGATTTTACCCACGAAAGTACCACTGTGAGTGTAAACTCATTTCGTAGGTGGATCCTGTGTGATCATCTCAAATGATTTTTTTCAGTGAATTTTGAGGTTTTTGATGGGAAAAATTTGGCGGGAGATATTCAAGACAGATGGTAAAAATGGCTTACAACACGCCCACAAAATATGCCTGGTGTGAGTAGTGCCTCATGGCAGGGGTTTGTAATCTTCATTTTGCCTCTGCTCATGCCTAAAATATGGGAAAAGATTAAAAAGGAATTTCAAATAAAGAGTTTTAGGTGAAGGAATGGTTTTGAAGGATGAGAAAATGACTGGTGTTATTTTGCGTAATCAGGTGCCACTCGAGGAAGAAAGAGCAAAGCCTCACTCGAATTTGTCCATTTAGCTTCAAACGATTTCTTTCTGAAATTTAAAGAGCGCTTTCCATGATCATTCTCTAAGGCTTGCTGCTGTTCTCCAGAGACTGGAATTTGATAATTTTTTCTCTGGAGGAATTTGACTGTTTTCAACACATAAAATGCTGACGGAGACTGAGGGTCAAACTCTTTTTGGTTCATCATATTGTCAGGTAGTTACGCCCTTCTTTCTAGTGAAACGCTCTTATTAGAGAGAAAAGGACCCTACTGGTCTAACCGAAGTCGTTTCTAGTGCAGCTTGCCACTATGACCTAACCTAACCTAGTGAAACTGAGATTTAATTCGTGTCTCTTTCGTGCTACATGGCTCTCGATTGTAGTTCCTGCACCTACTGAGTCACAACCAGAGACATACTACGTACTATACCGTGACCACCTCTAGTGGCCATCTATAGGCAAAGGAAGTGTTACAGTTCTATCTGCCTTTGATAACATTGATGAACCCTGATTTCAAAATCAATTAGCCAGGACCAACCCTAGACTTCTCCGTCAAAAATTCTTAATAAGATATAGGATCCCGTTTGCGTTGACACGCTTTGGATGATGATACATACATACGAGCTGTTCAGCGACATTGACCTAGTCAAAAAATTGCGCATCAGTCGCTTAAGATGGCTAGGACATGTAGAACGAATGGATATCAATGCTCCGTTCCGTAGCGTCTTCGAATCTAACCCAGAGGAGCAACAAAGGAAGGGACGAACTCACTAATGTGGTGCGCACATCAACTCAACTTGAAGTGCGCAACTAGAGGCAGTTATCTAAATGCCCAGGCTAACTGGAGAGGATAATTGACTGAAGTTGGACCATTTAAGAAAGTATTCAACTGATTTTGTGCACCGATTTGATACTATGGCTAAGATATGGGCCCATTACTAGATGCTAGAAGTGAAACAGCAATCTAAGGAGTGGAGGAAAGACCATGGCCGGCGTTTTTGGAATGCGAAATGGATTCTTTTCCTTGATTACCTTCAAAATGATAAAAATAAAACTAGCGAAATAGTCCGCAAGTCTTCTGGATAAATTGCATGAATAACTCCGTGAGAAGATTGCCAAAAAAAGATATTACATCGAACGCATAAACATGTCCACAAAGGTGCTTTGGCAATGGTAAACCTTTCAGAGTCGCACTTTCAATGATGAAATCTATTCATTGAAGAAACGTTGGACAAACTATGTACATTGAAATAAGAGCGGACTACGTAGAAAAAATAATCAATGAGCTAAGTAAATACAGTTTTTTTACTGCTAGGTGATCTGTCTAAAATGATTCAATCGGAAAGCTTCAGGCATTATAGCGTTCCAAATGCTAGACTGTAACCTCCGTTTTAAAGAAAAAGAGGTTGATTGCAAGGCAATTTGGTCTGAAACTAGAAGCTGGATCAACGGAATAGAAAACCCCTAGTCTTGATTCAAAGCCAGTTAAGGACCTAAGTAGAAAAGAGCAATGTAATCACGATTTTGATTTAGCTATCCGCGTTAATACACACCCGATCCTAGTTCCACTTATTCTACGAGCTCTATGCCAAGTGCACGCTCGTCAAAAGGGTCCAAAGTTAACAAATGAAGCATGGCAACTAGTGAAGAGCTTCAAAACCATTCTCCAGCAACTTCGGTTCAGTTTTGGTACACGTAGATGATCAGGTCGCTTCCAACCAAATTGCTCACATTTCATCTGCAAACACAGCCGCAGTTTAGTTAGATTTTAAGTTCACGTCGTGACCAGAAATTCTTTACAGTGTTATATTATGTACATATGTACATGATTCGCCGGTGCTCCGTTTTTTCACAAGTTCACTTGAAACGATTTTCCTTGAATTTTAGTCCAACTACATTTTTAAACCCAAAAGAAAAAGAGAGAGAAGTAAATTTAAGCACTGCAAATAATTCTTCTAAAAAGTCAATAAAAAGGCAACAAGAACCTTCGGAAATATTCCATAAAAACCCAGGATTGACAGTCCGTCCCACTTGACACTTTCCTAAAGCACAGTTCTGCTGTTGATTTTCATTTCAGCTCTGAGATATGTTTTCTTGTTGTCGGAAAGTTTATAATTGAATAAACCAAAGAAGCAGACAAAGTAGGTCTGTTCCTGTACCTGTCCAAAACAGCGAATATCTACGAAATGTTACGAAAAACTACGAAATCCTGTTCCCGTACAGCAAAATTTCGTAGCTTTTCGCAGAAGAGAGAGGTCACGAGAGAGTAAGAAATTTCCCCATGCTGCGAATTTTAGTGCAAGAAATTTCTTTGGTCTGATTTATGAGATCTGTCTAATCGCTGAGATCTGTCAATTTAATTGTTGTTGTTTTTTCCCCATTGGCAAAAATAAATTTTTTTTGGAAACAACATACACATGTTCTTGACATTTCAAAAGTGTGTGAGTTTTCTTGTTCAACGCGTTAGTTTACTCTTTCGTAGTCTTACCACTCTCGGAGAGAATTTCACCCCCACTCTTTGAAATTTGACAATATACGAATTTAAGTGCAGAAAGTACGCCAACGGACCTAATATTGTCGTTCCAATCCACAGCAAGATGACTTGAGTAGGTCTTAAGTTTGGTGTCAAGAGAATTTTCGGGAGCTCAATATCGACACATGTCAAGTTATCACATAAATTCCCAAGATTCTTTTTACTATCCCCTAAAACCTTTTTGCAATTGGAATCAAATCTTCTACTCCATATAAGGCGTCAGGAATGAGATCAACGAGTGGTATAACAGTTAACAGTTATTTCACTGCTCAAGTCGATCTTTACAAGTTGCCTTGAGTTAGATATTTAGGTAACCTTCAATAAAGAAAATGCCGATGTACTATATAATACACGGAGCTCAATTCCACACAGCTCTCTGCAAGGGCCTTGGAGTAATACTTAAGTCACGCAGTATTAACTCAACCCTGGAAGATATTAATAGCGGAAGGGATGGGGAACACCTTAGGGTAGCGGCCTCTCACTCCTTACATGACTGCTATAGTGTTGGACGATAAAGATAAATTAATAATGTGACGGACTATGACCGGTCCTCCTGGTGTCGAAGAAATTTCGTCTGAAATCGTTTGAAAGGCAGTGAGTTGTGTGCTTACCTATGAGATAGTTTCTTGTAATGACACCTACCACTGTGCTGATGCACAGCGAGATTACATTTTTAGAGCATTTCAGACATGGCATAGGACGAATCTCCTTGGTAACTTAACACGTCGTATCATATCGTTAAGACTGTGCTGCGCAATGAGATCAGCGGAAGCGATTGCCTCTGCAAATACAATCACGTTGATGACCCATACTGTCCAAATTGTGGTGAGTAAGTGACGACGAGAGGATTTATAACAGTCATGCTGAGGACGAACGAAGCATAAAAGACTGCGGAGGAAGTCATCACAAATATAATGCAGGAAAATAATTTTTCCCCAAGAAAAAAAGAAAGAAAATGTTTGCGTTAATCAGCTTGTTTTTCGTTAGTCATTAGTGGCACTCGTATCTTAATTGCTTAAAATCGTGGAGTGACCAGTTTGTGAGTCAGCTTTGAGTCTTACATCCGATTAGTTGCCATTCGTTTGCCAAAGATAGTCAATAAAGCCCTTTATTGGATGTTTGGTTTCGAACTTAGCATCGGTGGATGCTAAGCAGGCACTAGCCAAAAGTATGCTCAGTTTCTCCGGGATTTTTATTTACTAGAAAACTTGCTATAATACTCAAAACCTTATCTCCTATAACTTCTCATCTGCCCATTTATCGCTTAAGTGACGCGCTACCAACAGCCACATCCAATAAAGATGTGTATGAAGTTATCAGCATGAGATCAAAGTTCGAAGCCCTTTTCTGCATCCAAGGGTAAATCATATCGAAAATTGCAAATGTTTGTAAATCATCACTCCGTTTTATCTGCATATGTCTGTAGAGTGGAAATTCCGGAATTCTGGGGAACTTTCTGTTGAATGAGTAGAAACAACATACGAATCAATTAGTTGCTCTCTCTCTGCGTCCGTAGAATGAGCTTCAGTTTCGATACGGCTGCGGTTTTGTTTGGTTATAAACATACTTCCAAGTGTCTACATAAAATGTTAAATTCTTTTCAAATTCTATTCACTTTTGTGGTTCTTTTTGGGACAAGTTTTTTAGTGCGTAGTCAAAGTCCACAATACGAAGAAAAGTACATAACACTTCCAGTTGATCACTTCAATTACGTAGATGACAAGTCGTTCCAGCTTAGGTGAGTGTTAACTTGTTTTGACCTACACCAAGGTTTCTAGAAAAACAAGCTTTTATTGTTTTCTTTTACTCTCTTCGCCTAAGGTATCTCATAAATGACACATTCTCTCATGGCAATCCAGATGCGCCAATCCTATTTTATTGTGGTAACGAAGCTAGTATTGAGTACTTTGCCAAAGTTTCAGGATTAATCTGGGAGTTGGCACCAAAACTTAATGCTCTTGTGGTATTCGCTGAGCATCGTTACTTTGGAAAGTCATTACCATTTAAGAATGACTCCATGAAAGATCGAGAGCACTATGGATATCTCACTACTGAACAGGCACTGGCCGACTTTGCGGCTTTGGTGAATCTTTTGAATAAGGATAGTTCTAAGAGGAGGCCGACTATTGCGATCGGTGGTTCGCACGGTGGAGTCTTGGCTGCATTTTTTCGCATGAAATATCCACACATTGTGGCAGGAGCACTGGCATCATCAGCACCAATGAGAAAATTTTCCAATTTAACGCGTTGTGATGTTTACACAAAAATTATTACGAATGTCTTCGAGCATGCCTACAACAAGAACTGCAGTTTGAATATTAAAAAGACGTGGACCGCCTTCAAGTAAGTTTTTTGATTTTGGAGACTTTTTTTTGGGTTAAATGTGTCACAAGTTTCTTTCTGTAAACCAGAGAAATCGCTGAAGAACCTGAAGGCGTATCGTTTTTCAATGACGTTTTCAATTTTTGCGATCCGTGGGAAGATTCAGATCAAATAGATAATTTTTTGAGTAAGTATAGGAGCTGCTACAAGTATGTCTGACTTAAGTCATTCTCTACCAAAAATATACAGATGCCATGGATGGTATTTACTGGCACATGGCCATGACAAATTACCCGTACGAAGCCGATGTCTATGCGCCACTACCAACAAATCCTGTAAGAGCATTCTGTTTCTATCTTGGTACTGAGTTAAATGGTCGAGATCTAGTCAAGGTAATGATAAACAAAAAATGGTTTTCTATTGATATTTTGTGTTTTAATTTTTATTCTTACCATCAGGCCTTTCGTAGTGCCTTAAATGTCTACACTAACCATGATGGAAAGAAGAAATGCTTTAAATTTAGCCATCGTAATATTATGGAACCACACGAAGTGGAAGCCTTTAATTTTCAAAGATGCAGCGAAATTATAATTGCATTTTGTTCCAAAGGAGAGAACAATATGTTCCGCTCTGAAGAAGAGACTTTTGAAGATGCAGTTGACTTGTGCAAACAGGATTACCATATAGGATTGGATCAAGATTTAAATAGAATCAAGAATCATTTTGGATTGGAAAACTTAAAGTGAGTAAAGGCCGTTTTAGTGTCCCTTGCCGAAATTGATTAGATTAAGTAGGGTCATCACGAATGGTCAGTGGAAGTTAGGCGCCAAGTATTTGTATTTCTAACATGCAAGCACTTCAACATTATTGTGCAACTTTCAACAGAACCTCCGCATAAGTAATAACTGAGTGCGATAGGTAATAGGTATCAACGCAGATAAAACGGAACTGGTTCTCTTTACCAGGAGTCGTAAGACAACTATTCAGAGATAGTGTCTCGACTCATACTCGAAAAGAGCTTGACATGGAGGAACGATATGGAAGATCGAATGACAAAAACCAAACCTATTGGATACGCAGGAGAATCAACAACAAGTCTAGGGGACTGAAGCCAAAGCAATTTCACTGAATTTGAAAGTGTGTTCTGAAAACCCTACTGTTTTATACTATAGTAGTATGGTGGCCCGTAAAAGACAAGAAGTATGCAGTGAACCTTCTAATAAGTGTGCAACAAATGGCATGCCTGGAACTCACAGGAGTATAAGCATTAACGCCAACAGCAGCATTAGAAGTAATTCTTAACATTTTACCAATCCATATCGAAGCAAGGCAGGACTAAGAGCCCTTAGGAACTTTGACAAGGATATCATAAAATTATAAAAATATTGGGAGGAACAGCAGATCTTCTAAGTGATTTCGATGAGAAGAGTTTCATTTTCATCAGTAACAAAGCACTTTTTTCTTACAAGGGATTCTTGGACGATTGACTTAAACACAGGACAACTATGTTTACGAACGGCTCCAACATAGCAAAAGGGGGCAAATATATTTTAGTACCAACCCAGAAATAGAAATCGCCACCCATCTGGAACCACACGTCACAGTCTTTCAGGCAAAGGTCTATACGATCAAAAAGGGAGGATAAACTCTTGTAAACGCAGCGCCATGGAACACGAATATAAATGTATCTGCTCTGATAGCAAGGCAGCAATTACGGCCACAACAAACCCCGCATCAAAATCATCGTTGGTAAGGGAGTAAATCGTCGTTGGTAGTCGGTAGTGTGTTTGGTTGTTACCTGTCCACCAAGCACAGCAGAGAAACTAATAAAATCTGATTTTCTTCAACCACTTACTACACCAAAAAAGGAGTTACTGCCTGGTTTTACAATGGACCGTGAGTGCTTCCCGGATTCGGTTGCTCTCTTTATTAAAAAAAAAGAGTGTAAGCCTAACCTTTCTAACACAAGAACAACTTCCACGTTCCATGGATAATGGGACAAGAAAAGGACCGGTATAAAAGAATGAACGGCGGAAAGTGGCATACGGGTACCGTAATTGAAATAGCCATCAGCAAAAAGATGAAGAGGGACTTTCACGAAACCAGGAGAAATCTGACATGTGGAATGTGACAAGCTCAAAGTTCACCAAACCAAGCGATGGGATACAGACGAGCAAAACTGGGACTGATAAAAGGACAGTAAGCACGTCGTCGGAATAGAACTGAGTGACCCCACAATTTGCAGTAACAGTGGGAATGAGGAAGACGATCTGGAACATTTCCACTTGCATTGTCCGACAACTGCGAGACTGCAACATATAATTTTACGGTCCATATAGACACCGGAAATCAGGCATCTTAGAAATGGAGTTCACAACAAACAAGAGTATTCTTCAGATAGTACGCAGGGCATATACTCCAATTTTCCCAAGCTCCTCTTCCTACAAACTCCAATAGAACTCGAAGGTAAATAAAACAAGCACACCAGTAGCCTAAGTAACGAGCAAAAGCTCACCCTCCATAATAAACCAAGTGTGTCACGTCTTCATATCTGCGACGAATAGGTCGTTGCAATATTTGTACGCATCCGTGTTTTTTTTTTTGTCGTAGCCTCGTGGAATATTTTCCTAAAGAGGATTCGTATAGCAATTGTCAGCTTAGTTTAAAAAATTTTCCCAGTTCGTATTTGTTGTTTGTACGTCGGTCTTTATGTTAGAAACGTACATATAAGTACTTGAGCTACGTAGAGTAAAAATTTAGTACAAAACATAGAATATGATGAAAGGTATTCAGGGTGAAACTATTTTTCAAAGGGCAGTTCTGAAGGCGTAAAGTACTCCTATAAGGTGGTGTATCAAATGAGAGTTTCGAATATGTTTAAAATGCAATATTTTACAGTACCCTATCCAATTTTAACAAAAGCTATTTGTGCCTACCTATAAGCTAAATTTTATCAGAAACTGTCTAGTAGTTCCCTAGCAAAGTGCGTGAGAATAAATAAACGCAAAACAAAAAGGATTTTCTATGACCTGATCCTTCCAAAAACGATCGAACGAGGAAAAACTAGGCTGCAATTGTAAGAACGGTACGGAACACTAATGACACAAGGCCCGACTCGCACTTCTTGGTGAATTTTGTTTAAAAAACAATCAAACTTCCTTTTTAGATCGGTCAGCAATATAATTTTTTCCAATGGCTTATTGGATCCTTGGAGTGGAGCTGGCATACTGACTGCGCCAAATGACAAGATTATTGTTATAAATATTCCAGAAGGAGCACATCACATCGATTTAAGATACTCTAATGAAAAGGTTAGTAAAAGTGATACATTTTCAAATATTTTCACACATGGATGGTGGATATGGATGCGTCCTTGATATTTATTTTTATTTTTAGGATCCTCCTTCGGTTGTTGCCGCAAGGTATTTAGAGATGATCACTTTCAAAAAGTGGATCAGGGAATTCAGAAGAAAGAATTATAATTGATTCTTAGATGGAATCCTTGATACGTTAATTAACATTTTTAGGTTCACTAGAATAGAATTTAATTTGTTATGTAAAAAAGACTAATAAATGTGCGAAATGTACATAAACTAGACGCCTCTCTATAGTTTAATTATTAGTTCAATACAATTTTCTAATTCTAATAATTCGAGGCAGGAAAAAGCCGCATTGGTGGACTGCAGGTCCAGGTCCTTTAAGAACTAAATGCAGAAAACTATTCAAAAATGCCAAAAGTACGAGAGATGCGTTAGACTGGGACTTGTACAAGGCATCCCTAAGTAAGCAGCCATCAAGTCCTTGGATACGATCTCTATAACTTTCTTAGAAGCTCTAGACCGCCGATTGTCTCTCAAGGAGATGGCCGAGCAGTTCAATATTCACCTGCGTTGGGTGCCGGAGAATAGAGATATTTCAGGGAATTGTAAGGCCGATGAACTCGAGAGAATAGGAACAACTTTACACATGCTGCTGGACAAAAGCAGCTTGAGTATACCAACCGCTACTTGCAAACAAAAATTCAAGATGGGTGCTATCGATATTCCAAATCTTAGGTGGACAAGTGGATCAAGCGACAAAACAGATTTGGCCGGAACTGGATCTAAAACTTTCTAATAATTTAATTTCTCTCAATAGATCGCATATTGGCACTAAAATAGATGACATCGCTGGACACTGTCTAATAGGCAAGCACGCTACAAGGCTAGGTCTTTTTGCAAACGACTTTTGTGGAAACTGCATAGATGAAGAAGAGAAGAGAAGGAGCTCTATCCCGTAGAAGGAAGCTTCACTTAGGAGCCTTCCAATACAATGATATAGGAGATCTGACAAACATAAATATCAAAAGCCTTTTACGCTTCATCAGAAGCTCAAAATGGTTCAACGAGTAGGGAGAGAGAAACTTTCGTCTATAAATGAACAAATACATCGACAAGGTAGAGTCCACTACGGATGGAGCGGTCGCCAAGATCAAAAATTGCCTAGAGTCTGATGGCTAAGAACTATCTAACCACAAGACCGAGGCTGTCTTAATAACCAGCCGAAAGATTGTGGAATACGCAAACTTCTGCGTTGGGAACCAAACAATAAGGTCTAAGAAGTCGTAAAATACTTGGGTGTAATGACCGACAACAGTCGGTCCCCGTCGAGTACTGCAGCAAAAAGTCGTCCCAGATGCAGATTGCGCTTTCCCGGATACTGCTAAACATCGATGGACCAGGTTTTGTCAGGAAGATTCTCCAGAGTGGTAAGCTCAATCCTTCTTCTTTCAACGAAGCAGACAAAACGAAAGCTCTTGTCTGCATACAGGCTCTGCGCAATAAGAACAATATGCGGTTTCCAGACAATTTCGGACGAAGTAGTCTCTGTTATAGCGGGTCTCTGATCGAAAGGGTTTACCTTAGGCAAACAGGCAAGAGACTAACGTTGCCAGGACGGTAAAATCAGAAGACAGGGCAGCATCTGTATCACTGTGGGAAAAACACTCACCTTGTAGGTCTTGTGATCTTGAAAGAAAAGAATCGATGTTGCTCTTTAAAAAAGAAAATAAAAGATGAAGCCATCGATCAAGCAAGTCGTATTCCTCCAATTGATCTTCAAAGAAGATAGGACCATAGGTCCTGTGAATAAAATTCTTTTGAAAATTTCAAGGACGCTGATCAACTTTGATGAAGTCCACGCCTAACGTAGTCCGCTTAAGCTACTGGCATTTGTTGTCCTGAACTTTGTCAGAGCCACTTTGGTTTGGGCTGAGAAGAATTTATTTTTCTGAAGACCCGAAACAGAGCTGGGTCTGCCAGCATCAGTAGCATGGTTCTGCTGGTGCATACGGCCGGATATCTGCAAAACATCCGCTGCTTTTCTTCTGTCCCTCAGGATGTTTCAGGTGTTTCCAGATTCATTGGTCTTAGTGTGTTAGCGAATCCTAGCTGGCAGCCACTTCAACCTAACCTAACCTAACCTTCCACATTCTAAATATAAATCCTTATACGAGTAGATTCACACCAGCCACAACAGGATAATAAGTCGGCAAGCAATGAGTCCGTAGTGGATCTATGGCTAACCTACATGTACACAAGCGTGTGGACATATGTATGTATATATAATCGTTGTTGATGTGCGGTGTGCGAAAGGTTACCTTACGAACTTACTTATTGCACTTCCAGCCCAGATCATTCTAAGGTAGTACGAGACATATATATACATACTTTCATCATACATCCTTGACAGATCGGATGAAATCTTTGGTACCCTTCTATACGCCACACCAAGTAATGTGAATCCGTTCCTTTCCAAAATAAAATTGTTGTTTATCCATTTGGTTCCAAACTAGTGAGGTTATGCAGTTAGGTAAATACTAGCGAAATATAAGCCTACAGGTGGCCCTTAGACTTCCGGACTTATGCTATGTGTTCAAAGCAGAGGTTGTAGCTGTGCTTAAAACTGCGGAGTTACTAGAGATGGGAGAAATTTCCGACAAGAATATCGCCATCTACATCGGCGGTCAAGCTGCACTTAAGGCGTTTAAATTCTACGTCACAACATCTGATTTAGTCAAGGATTGCCGCATAATGCTCAGGACATAATGTACGCAGAACCGTGTCAGATTATGTTGGGTAGCTGGAGCCTGCGATATAGAGAGTAAGTAACGCAAGTGCTGAAAATAGCAGCTTCCAAAAAGGGTGATAATTGGAGGCATAGAACCATCAATGTACGTGGCTAAGAGAATTATTTCCACTCAAGGTGTCCAAAGCCTTGTGTTAGATTAGAGGAAATCTGGTAAAATTATAAAATTAAGCTGATCACGGATAAGAATAGTGATAGGGACGGTATGGAATGGTATGAAGGAAGTACACTTTTGAGGGTGCTTGCATGGGAGCCTTTTGGTCCATTATGATTCTCTTTATAATGTGGTGCCGCCTCTAATTTTGTTGTCCAATGGTTGGTCTTAGAACAAAAAAACCTGTGCTCTTGACGAAATATATCATGTTCCAGACTGAAAATTATGCCAGGTCCTCCAGCTCTTCAAAAAGTCTGTTTCCCATGCAGCGCAAGCGACGAAGATTGGAAGATTGGACTTGCAATCAGCAAGTGAGTGTCATCGCAACTCATCCCAAGACAACCCATCCCCGGAAACCTCATACCAGGACACCTCATCCCAAGGGACAGCCCATCCCAGGGTTACAGCATGGAGTTTTGGCGAATGAGTGAGGTTGTGGAAGAAGGGATAGTGATCACGTGGTCGATTGATAATATGTGATTGATAGATAGATACCTGAAAAGTATTTATGCTTAAAGGGTTGGTTGGTGGATATGCGTTGAGCGAAATATGTATGTGCTCATGTGCATATTATTGTTATGGAGGGTGACTTTTTTGTGTGTAGGATAGAAAGGAAATTGGAGAATGAGAGTATGGGCGTTTGTTTATTATTGCGTTTCGTATGCGAAAATTTGTGTTCTCTTGTGTTACGTGGCGTGAATGATCGAATCTGTATGATTCTAGACTTTAGAGGTTGGTTACATTTTTTTTGTTTGGCTATTCGATTAGAGGTTCGGTTCGGCGTATTCATGAAACGAATATGATATGTACATGTGTATGTGCATGCATAGTACGTTTTGTCTCCCCTGATTGGATGGCATATTTTCTTGTTTGGATCTGTTTCCATGATGTGAAGAAGAGAAGATGGCCAAGGAGCTTAAATAATAATGGATGATTTCATTTTAAATGGAATGGTGCCTAGGAATTTAAAATAAAGGCAGCTACGGCGATTGATAGGAATATAAAATAAAATTGTTGATCTAAAGATGGGAATTGTTTTTTTTTTTTTTTTTTTTTTGATGCGCTGGAGGGGTGAAATCCTTTATGGATACTCGGTAGCCCGTGCTACGAGTTATGCCAGACTCCATGCTCCTGCATGTATACGTGGCTAAAACACCCCCCCATCCCTGTCCTGTGATTCCCCCTACGGTACTACCGGTCAAGGCATTCCTTCGTAGGGGCAGGTTTTTTGACATCATGTCTTCTCCTTCTTATGGTCCAGGGTTTCCTTCCTCTTGAGCTCTTGGTGTTTGGTTTTCCGACCGTAATTCCTGCATGATGCTTGCAATGATACGGTTGGCGATGTCCCAAGCTTCCCTCGTTGATAGCATAAACGAAATCAGTCTCCTTGGAGTTATTTCATTGCCTATCTCTCGTTCTAAGGCATTTCTGGCTGCTACGTATTTCTTGCATTCCAGTAGCACGTGCTCGGCGTTCTGGATTTTTCCTTCACAATGACGACATAATGGATCGTCTACGATGTTGTACTTGTAGAGGAATTCCCGGAAGCTTCCATGTCCCGTTAGAAATTGGGTAAGGTAGAAGTTTACTTCACCGTGTTTTCTTGTGGTCCATTCTTCTATGTTCGGCAGCAGTTTGTATGTCCATCGGCCGTTTTCTGATGTGCTCCATCGCCGTTGCCATTCTATTTCGGCAGCTGCTCTGATGGCTCTTCTCTCCCGGTTTTCGTCATTGTATATTGATGCTGCTACTTTGACCTCTAGCTCGATAGGCATTCGCGCCGCTATCACACTTATTGCATCCCCCGATACTGTTCTATATGCACAGGATACTCTGATCGATGCTCTTCTATGTACAGAGTTTATGCTTCTCATGTACGAGTTTATGGCTGTTGCCGGTGCCCATATAGGGGCTGCGTACATGAGGATTGACTTGCTCACTGTCGCAAGCAGATTTCTAATTGGCTGCCTGGGTCCTCCAATATTTGGCATCAGCCTGGATATTGCGGCAACAGCCCGATTAGCCTTCACGCTTGTGTAGGTTAGATGGTCTCTAAAGTTGAGCCTATGGTCAAGCAGTACCCCTAGGTACTTTATGTAGGGCTTTGACTCAATAGTGTGCTCTCCTACCTGTATGGTCAGGCGCTCAACCTTCTTGCGGCTACTAATGAGGACAGCCTCCGTTTTGTGGTCCGCTAGTTCCAGACCTGTTGAGCGAAGCCATATCTTCACGTCTTTGATGGTACTGTTGCAGTTTCGTGTCACCTCCTCTAGGGTTTTAGCCACTACCACCACCGCAATGTCATCGGCGTATCCAATTATGTCCACTCCTCTTAGTCTTCGCATACGCAGTACACCATCATACATAATATTCCACAGGGCTGGGCCTAGGACTGATCCCTGTGGGACTCCTCCTGTTATTTTGTATCTTTTCGGCCCTTCGTCCGTATCATAGAAGAGGGTTCTGTCTTTGAAGTAGTCGGTAATAATTCGTAGTAGGTAGTTTGGCACTCGAATATTCCTCAGCGCTCTCATGATGAAGTTCCAGCTGGCCGAGTTAAATGCATTTTTGACGTCCAGCGTAACTACAGCACAGTACTGTTTTCTTCCTCCTTTCCATCTGGTCCCAGATATGGCTTCGCGTGCAATTTCACAAACTGCTTGTATCGCATGAGTGGTGCTTCGCTTTTTCCTGAAACCGTATTGTCGGTTGGAAAGCCCGTTGTCTCCTTCTGTGTACTGTTCAAGTCTGTCACGGATAATTCTTTCCAGCACTTTCCCTACTGTGTCTAGCATGCACAGCGGTCTGTATGACGACGGTTGCTCTGGGGGCTTGTCGCCTTTCGGGATTAACACCAGTCTCTGTCGCTTCCATTGCAAAGGGAACTTTCCTTCTGCCAGACATCTTGTATAGAGGTTTGCAAACACCTCCGGTTGGATTTTGATGGCTTCCTTTAGGACGAAGTTTGGGATCCCGTCCATTCCGGGGGCCTTATTGCTTTTTATTGAGCCCGCTGCTTCCAGCACTTCTGCAGTTGTGACGGGTTGTATTGGTTCCGCATTCTCTGTTATTACGTGGGTGAGATGCACACTGGTCTTCCTTGGGAAAAGGCCGCTGACTATAATATTCATCATAGTCGGGCATGTCGGTGCACCTGCCGTGCCAGTTTTTAGTTTATCCATAACTAACTTGTAAGCACTTCCCCACGGGTTATGTTGGAGGTCTTCTCTTAGTGATTGGAAAGATTCAGCTTTACTCTTTTTAATGAGTTTCCGAAGCTCCTTTCTTTTCTTTAAGAATTCATCTCGAATCTCTTCGGAGTCTTCTCTTTGTCTACGTCTTGCTCGCTGCTGGCGCCTTCGCATTTTGAGGCAGTCTGCTCTCAGCTTAGCGATGTTGTCGTTCCACCAGTACACCGGGGCTCTTCCATTTCCATTGCCTTTGCGTGGCATGGATGCGTCGCATCCTCGAGTGAGGGAAGTCGTCACCTGTTTTGCCTGTTCTTCAGCTGTGCCCCTGGGAATTTCCATGGTACTCAGCCAATAATCGAGCATCTCTCTATCTATATTTTTTCCTTGCCAGCCCAACTTTTGTACCTTTTTAGTAGCTTTTTGGTACTGAAACCTTCTTGGCTCTATTGTTTCAAAAATGATGGCCCGATGGTCACTGTTTGTATAGACATCGGAGACATGCCATTTTGTTTTTCTCGCTATAACTCTGCTGGCAAACGTTAGATCTATGATGGAGCCAGATCTGCCGTTATTGAACGTTTCTTTGTTTCCTTGGTTTAATAGTACAAGGTCAAGGCTAGCAAACGCATCCAGCAGTGCTTCGCCTCTGTGGTTGGTCCTCGTACTACCCCATTCGACTGCCCATGAGTTAAAGTCTCCGGCTACAATTGCTGGTGTTTTTCCTCGTACCTCAGCTACAAGTACATCCAACATCTGTTGGTACTCTGCCATGGTTGCGCTCGGTGGGGCATAACAACTGAAGAAGTGGATGCCCTTAATTTTGGCGTAGGCGAAATTCGGTCTCCTGTTTGCGTTTTTCCGCTCGAATGCGTATTTTCCGCAAGTCCATATCGCCGCTGTCTTAGTGGAGTCATCTACCCATCTTGAGTTGGCGTGGATAGTTTTGTACTGTTCGCATATGAGGGCTAGGTCTGCTTTTTCCTCTTTGACTGTCTGTGTAAGCAGATCCTGTGCGGCTTCGCAATGATTGAGATTTATCTGGATGCACTTCATTGCTTCTTTACTAGTTCTCGCATCGCGTTTTTGTATGCGGCGCATCTATAGCTTCCGGTCGCATGGTTGTTTCCACCTTTGCAGTTCGCGTCACATATGGCACACTTTGGTTCAGCAGTGCACTTTTTGGCTACATGCCCCTTGCTTCCACAGCGTAGGCACGTTCCTGCGCGGTCCGCTTCATTTTTGCAGTGCCTGGCAATATGGCCGTATTCAAGACATTTAAAACATCTTGTAGGTGTGATGTGCTCGCGTACTCTGCATCTAACCCACCCGATCTTTATACGACCTACAGCGAGTAGTTTGTTGGCTGCATCTGCTGTGAGGGTAATAAGGGCGGTTTGTGTCCCGTCCCTTGTCACTCTCATGGATTTGATGGCATCTTCCGTTATGCTTCCTGCTGTTGGGAGTTGTTGTTCAATGGCCACGCATATCTCCTTTTGTGTCGTCGCTTCGTCTAGGTCGCGTAGCTCAACCGTAGCGTGTTGGCACAGTGTTTTTATCCTCGCTTCCGTTTGGAGGATTTTGGACATGTCTTCTTTGTATTTGGCAGTTTGTCCATCTCTACCTCTCTTGAGCTCTATCAGCAATTCGCCCTTGGCTGTCTTCCTGATCTTATTCACATTTTCCCCGAGCTCCTTAAGATCAGGGTTTGCTCTCATCTTTTTGAGCATATTTGCGTAGGAAGTCTCTCCCGTTTTCGCAATCACAATGGCATCTGGCCTTCTGGGTTTACTTCGGGTCTTCCTTCCAGCGTTTTCTGCCTTCTTCTTCTCCTCAGTTTTCGGCAGTTTTTCTTTCCCTTTATTTTTTTGTTTCTGGGACTTGCTGACAATTTTTGACCAGGTTTCGCCGTCTTTATTCTCGGGTTGCTGGTCAAGATGGGAATTGTGTACATGTGCAAATGTATGTATGTACATAAATGAAAAGATACCTAACAGTATGCCGCGTAGCGCCGCCCTGAGCACCTGCATGTGAGGCCGAAGGCCGTGCAGTGTATGAGTCGAGGAAATGTCCATAGCATTTTTTTTTTGCGAGCCAATTTTTGCAAATTTTTACAAATTTTATTGCCTGAAAGTAGAGGTGAGTGAGCTCGCTACGCTCGCTAAAAAAAAATACTATGGACATTTCCTCGACTCATACACTGCACGGCCTTCGGCCTCACATGCAGGTGCTCAGGGCGCCGCTGTGCACCGCTGGTATGAGGTTTCCGGGGATGGGTTGTCTTGGTATGAGTTGTACCCGACCCCAGCAAGTGTTTGATACTTTGGGCTTCTTCTGTGTTATGATAGCTCCTGCAATCATGAGTTGATGTCTAGTCTGGCGGCCATAAATGCTGGTTTCTGTTTCGTTCATTGACAAAAGGCTATAAGTCCTTTCGTGCACAGTTGGCCATAAGCTGCGGGATGTGACACAGTCACACACATTTGATTTGCGATAAATTTTCCTTTTCAGTACACCAATAGGGATTGATTGACGATGCATTGCTGAATTCCTCATTTAATGCTGACCCTTTTCGTTCTAGTTCATATGTTTTTTCGTCCCGTTTCGATTACTATGTCCGGGGACCCAGCAGAGAGTGACTTCATGAGTGTTGCATATTCTGTTGTAAGTAGTTCGCCGGCATGCGGAGACTGTTTCGATCGCTATCTAGTGCCTTGAGTGCAGCTTGACTATGCACGAATATTGTGGACTTAGACGGGCATAGTTTGTTTGCTTGTATAGTCTGTGCTGCAATAGGGATCCTATCTGGTCATTTTCTTCTGAGAGAGCCCGCAATGAGATTATGTTTATTGATTATGGATGTACTATGACCTACGCGTCTCAGAGGACATAGCCTATCTGCTCTGTGAATGGCACGTCATTGCTCGGAGTAGCTCAAACTTGTTTTATAGTCCTTGTCTTTGACCCAAAATAATGATTTACCTAAATTCTGCAAGAACTGAAAGGGGTCTTACCGTGACGGTTCCCAAGGCATCACGTATGGTGTCTGCTGTCTTATGATAAACCTTCATAACCCTTCTCAACCTAACCTAATCCTACGTCCAATCCACAAATATTTAAAACCACTGTCCTCTGTTCTTTTCCTTTCTTTTTTTTTTAAATTCAAACAAATCCGTTACATAAAGTGAAGGCTTTTTCTTTTGAATTCCCTTAGCCACTTCTTCAAGTACAGTTCCTCCATTTCTCTGGCCTGAGTCACCGATGGTGGATCCTGAAAAAAATTAATTAATTTAAATTAAAAATTTAAAGATGATCACTTTCTATTTTGAACGTGACCACCCAGTAGTGCTTATGGGACTATTATACCAACCATTTTATTGGAATGTTTTAAATCAAGATGATGCGCACCCTCTGGTATGTTAATTACCAAAACCTGATCATTTGGTGGTTCCAAAACTGATGCGGCACTCCATGGATCCAGTAAGCCATTAGAAAATATAATTTTTGTTGCAGTCCTTAAAATACACAAACGAATTACATTACTCAGGGGTTCATAGGACTGCTAGGCTATTGGTCTTACCTCAAGGTATCAATTCCAAAATGATTATTGATCTTATCAATACTTAAATCCACTATTGTGCCGTAAGTTGATTTACAGCTTTGAACGGTTTCTTCTAAGTCTCCTCCGCTAGGAGGAAACATATTCTTCTCTGGAAGATCACAAATTCCAGTTATAAGTTCAGTACATCTCTGATAGCCCCAAGCCTTGCTCTCGTAATCTTTCATGACGTGACGTTTAGTAAATTCGAAACATTTTTTCTCTCCATGGGGGTTGGCGTAGACGTCTAGTGCTTTTCGAAAAGCCTAATTAAGTAAAATTTGACATAAGACGAGCCTTTTTCCAGACAGGTGGTAAGCCTTACCATTACCAACTCCCGGCCGCCATACTCAGCATCCAGATGAGAGCAAAATTGCTTTATCGGATTCGCCGGCAATGGAGTATAGACATCAGCTTCATAAGGATAATTTGTCATGGCCATTTTCCAGTACACGTCAATCAATGTATCTAACAAAAGACATTTGGCATACGAATTTCTAACTTATGGTTTAAGGACACCTACCTATGAAGTCATTCACAGAAGCAGCCTCCTGCCATGGTTCACAGAAATTAAAGACTTCATTGAAAAAGTCCACACCACCATTTCCGAAGGCAACATCTCTATTTCAAGGATGTCGTTGAATATAACAAATATTTTCCAATTTATCATATAACCTACCTGAAGGCTGTCCAGGACCTGTTTACATTCGAAGTGCAATGTTCATTGAATGCAGTTTTGAAAGATTGTGTTATGGTTTTTGAGTATTCGTTACATGCCGTCAAGTTGGAAACCTGTCTTATAGGTGCTGATGCTGCTAGAGCTCCTGCCACAATGTGTGGATATTTCATTCGGAAAAGTGCAGCCAAGATACCACCGTAAGAACCCCCAATAGCTATGGTTGGCCGGTTTCTTGATGCATTTTTATTTAAATGAGCCATGAGGGAGGCAAAATCGGCCAATGTCTGTTCAATGGTTAAATATCCAACATGTTCGGGTCCTTCCATGGAATCATTTCCAAAAGGTAAGGACTTTCCGTAGTAACGATGTTCGGCAAATACTATGAGGGCGTTGATCTTTGGTGCAAATTCCCAAATGAATCCGGTTTCTTTGGCGAAAAATTCGATGTCAGCTTCATTGCCACAGTAGAAGAGAATTGGTGAGTCAGGATTACCACGGGTGAAGGTGTCATTTATAAGGTATCTATGAGAGAATAGAAGAAAAATAAAAAATACAAAATTTAGTGATAGGAGCAGAGAATAATAAAGTAAAACACGTCAGTCCCCATTTTCCACCTCCGCTGACGACGACTACTACGATAAAACTTAGAGCTATGCGATCGCGGAACTCATTTCTGCAGAATGACTTGGTCGAAAGGTCGAAGTGGAGTAGGCTATCGCTACTTATTACCCTGCTACATAAGAGAGTTTCCGCTAAGGCACTCTCTACAGACGAGGCGGCAGTGGACGAATTTTTTTGATGGCACCAACGGTGGCGTCTCCAGATCCAAGTTAGGAACAAAGGACCTGAATCTCCAAATTGGCAGTTGTGTCGTCGGGATAACCCCCCAAACACGGGGAAAAAAAACTGATTCCGAAACAACCAAAAGTCTGGGATATGAATGGCTTCAACGTTGACCACCCAAGCAAACGAAACAAGGGCAATGAGTTTCGGATATGCAGGTGGTATGCTCGGACCCTAAACAGACCTTGTGCAGCCGAACAACTTGCGGGGACACTACAAAGCAGACAATATAGCCATACTGGAAGTGCAATGGGATGGGTAAGGTAAAAGGAAGATGAAAAACTGTGACATCTTTTACGGCGAGTATCGTGATTGTGCTCAGAGAAAGACTAAGGCAAGAAGTCAATCCACAGGTTATTCTACTTTGCGGCGAGGCCAAACTTCATCATTGCAAGCACACTATTCCCACACCTCAATATTCACAAGAGGACTTGGTAGGCCAGAATCATTGGTGGCAGCCAAAGTACGGATGCGGATATCCATAACGTCACAACATCGTACAGATACTGCAAGAAAATTTCACGTCACAAGGCCACTACCCAAGAGACTGCTAGAACTTTTACCGTCGACGACGTCTCCCTCAAACTCTTGTTTAGTGCCTCCAGCACTAAGTGCAGAAAACCATTGGCAGCAATGTCAACAAACCATCATATATGCCGCCAATGCTCTACTAGGCGACCACAACGAAACCGCTGATAAAGAGTGCTGGCAAGCACATGCATCGAAGAACGAGGCTTATAAAGCAATGCTTCAGAAGAAGACCAGAGCTGCCCACGGGATTTACGGGCAAAAAAGAAGAAAGGAAACACCGACTTCTCCGAAAAAAGGAGGAGCATGGTAAGCGGTCAGTGGAATTAATTGAGAGGACTACAAGGCCCCAACAAAAGCCCTCACAGATGAACGTGGGAATATGGTAGTAGATCCCAGTCAGTGCCGGGGATTCAGGCAGAACATTTTTGCAGATCAGCATCAGCTACTCGGCCACAACGTTACTATGAACAGATTTTGTCGGACTGGACTCCGCTGTTACCGTTTTCTAAAACGACCAAGAAGACCTTGTAAGACTCTGCCCAACCCGATGCTTCTATAGAAAGGCGGATGAAAATTATCTCGGTTGCTTTGAAAAGACGATTCTTTGCGTGGTATTCGTTCGAGTTTAGAGTGTGAAGGAGAAGATTCAACGACGAACCGTAGCGGTATACAGTGACGTGTACCTGTTCATAAAGTTGCGAGTATGTATATCAATTCAGTTGGCTGGGACACGTAGAGCGTATGGACATCAGCGCACCGGCCCGTCGAGTTGGTAAACCCATACCAGAGTGACAACACAGCAGAGAAAAACCTTATTTCCAAGTGGGTCTCGAGATTGAAATCCAAACAATAAGCTTGTTGTAGATTCATAAATTTTTTTTTTCACTCACGATATGTACGAGTATTCCAATCAGTATGCGTCGCTATAGTGGACAATGCATGCAATAAAGTCCGATTGCATCGTCCAATTTGGCTGTTAGCCCTCGTAGTTCGCACTGCGGTCGTGATGAGTTTGATGTCGTGGACAGAATAATACTTCTCAAACTCCTTTGAGATAAAGAACTTACCTACATATGTCAGTAACAGTTCTGGTTGGTTGGTTACAGGGCACCATATTATCGAAAGACACGCCACAAGGCTGGGCCTTTCGCTAACGACTTCAGTAGAAGCTGCATCGACGAAGAAGAGAAAGAAACTATTATACATCTTCTTTGTACATGTGGAGCTCTCTCCGCTCGTAGGAAACTGCATTAAGCTCCTCCTGGTTTAACGGGTAGCCCTTTTGAAGATGCTGATCCATGTGGTACACAATGGACCTTACTGGCCTAAGTGATGTTGCATACTTGCAGCCTGCCATGTTAACTTAACCTAATCAAACGCACTAACCACTGAGCCACGGCCCCGCCACAGGTGCATTCTATTTTTCAACGATCTAGGCGATCTGATAAAAACACATATTAGGAGCCTCTTATATTTCATCTAAGCTCAAACTGGTTCATCGAGTAGGCGGAATATTTTCTTCATAATCCATGAGGTATATCAATGAACTTTCCTCTGGTCTAAGTCTGTTGACGATAACTGGCAGATAACTTCAAACTAACCTTACCTAATCCCATAAGTAGGTCCCTTAAGACTGTTAGGACCGACCAGCTACCGTTTCAAATGTTATCGAGCCATTAATCAACATTCTAGATCCATTTTCTTAGACACAGTGTTTGACGTCTTTCATCTGTCAACGGTATAGGAAGCAAATGTTTTTTTTTGTACGACAGTGTAAGACGAGTAATTTGGAACTCACCTCTTCAATAAATTGAAATTCTAAGTCGTTTTTATTTCACTATAAAAATTGAATAATACACATGTCTTTGTATACACAACGAAAATGCACGACTGTCTTTAAAGTTAGTAATCTATGAAAATATACCGAATGGTGGTAAGGTATTCTGCCGCCACACTTTTATAAGTCCCACACTTCTATGGCAATAAATGGGAAACACTTTCAATGCCATATTTGAACGACAAGCCAATTAATTCTAAAGACCTAACACCATAATGACAACTTACCTCAATTGAAATGTTTTGTCAGTTGTGAAAGTAAATTGATCCACCGGAAGTGTGATATACTTTTGTACGTAACGATGAGGCTGACTAAATACCAAAGAACTTGCACACAATAGACACAAAACCGCGAGTATGGATTTCAAAAGATCCATTTTCCACGGGCAGTTAAAATTCAATAAATAACAACAAAAAATAAAAAAATAACAACAGGAAGTATCGAAGTGTTTCTGTCCCGACCGATTACAAAGAACTGAATCAAATGTAAACGTTCATCAATTCGATTATAAAGTTATCTGCAAATAAATGACCCCTGCTTGATTCAGTTGAATAATTGTTGTTTTCATACATGAAGCGAATTTCGATGAAAAGCTAGAAAGAAATTCATGTATGCAATGATATACTCGCAGCTGATACGTTCCCTGACTAGTAAGCGACAATAACAACACGTATGTACGTCTGTACGAGCGCATGAGTCATTATTATTTCCCATTTTATAATTTATTTTAATTATGGCATTCTATCCAAATAAATATAAAAAAGTAGTTAAAGTTCTTATGTGGACTAGGGAATATGTACGGAATACAAAACAAATTCCCTGACAGTTCAGAGCATAAACGGTGCTTTTTTTTTCAAGCCCGATGGAAGTTTAAATTTAAAAAAACAACACAAAAAATTAACTTTTCTTCGTTTTATTCGAGACCGTGTTCTTGACGAAGCGCATTCTGTCCGTTAAATGGTGGCCATTTGTCGAGTGGAATATGAACAATGGTGGCCACACGTCGCGTTGTACACGAACAATGGTGGCCATTTGTCGCATGGAATACGAACAATGACGGCTTCCATGGCGTCAATTGTTGTTGGTTTATCAGCATAAATTAGTGACTTCACGTAGCCCCACAGGAAATATGTACTTAGTTGACAAGTGCCAAATCGAACGACCTTGGAGGCCAACTGAGGGGTCCATTTTCCGAAATGAAGTGATCGTTGAATTGTGATTTCAGTAAGTCAATGGTTTTGGTCTACGTATGACAAGGAGCGCCATCTTATTCGAACTTGTGTCTTCGAGGTCCTTTTCATTCAATTTTGGAAACAAATAACGATCCTTTGATCAAGAAGTGAGCACCTTATCTAATTGATTTATTGGGCTCTGTTGTCACTTCTTTATTGATCTCACTCCATATTCTTGTTATTGTTTGATTTGTTTATTAACAAACCCGTTATGAGATCTGAGGCTCGCCGGTAAAAACAATTTTGCAATAATTCAACGGGTCAGTGTGCATTTGCTCTAGAACCCAATCAGTGGAAGAATTTATACAGGTGTAGGCCGAGACAATTTTGTTGTTTAACAAACCCGTTATGCCAAATGAGCCCCGCCACTGAACACAATATTATTATTTTTACATTCTCAGACGTGTTGTTGTTTTTGCATCATTTAGAGAGTGGTAGGAAATGTATTTATAGTTGCTATCTAAATCTGTCTATGACTTGCCAAAAGGGGACCGATTTTTAAGGTGAATTTGGATAACTTGGTAGGGTGAATCTATTTATGATGGTTTTCCAGGCTACATGAACAAGGCGCCTTGGCTCAGTGGTAAATTCGTTGGACTATTGAACGGGAAGCTCAAAGCTCGAATCTCAGAAGACACAAAAAAACATTTTTCATGGTCCCACATCTCGCGAATTTCTGACAAACGTCCGAGAATAATAACTGTCATGATAAAGCTTCTCAATTTGCCTTTCGGACATGGTAGAAAGAAGCACAAGAAGCTAGGCAATGCACCACAATATTTGCATTTTTATGTTGACGCCAAATGTCAAAAAGAGCCAACTCAGTTTGACAGCTTTCCCTATCGTTATTTCTATGTGAGTACAAAAAAGGAACTTTTTTACTAGAAAATACGATATCGTACAAGGCAAGCCGGCTACAGAACGAGCACAACGAATATTTTTTAGTAAAAATATTCAAAGCTTGATGGTTAATTGGTGATACATTAAAAATAGACGAAAAACTGGTTCCCAAAAAAGGGCTTAATTACGTCGATGAAAAGGATAAAACTATTTGACTTTTTTGTCTGCGGTACATTAAAGGAAAGACAAAACAGTTTTGCTCTGAAGAGACCCGCAAATCGAAAAATTTATTATGTTTTGACCTCTAGCCCATTTGGCAAACTTGTATACTTCCGACAATTTCGGCCGCAGTCTTTTAAAGACACAAAAGGTTGATCATGAGCATCTCTAAGGCCACAGCCAAGCCACTTTTGGTAGCAATTCATGAGCAGACAATCCATGAGGTTCGATGATCAAATGGCAATTGGGCCAAGTGGATCCACAAAAGAAGAAAATACGTGGATGCCTACCAACTATTAGAAGAAGATCTACCATTGTTCGATCCACTCCAGATACTCCGATTCGCCATGGAAATCGGCCTGGAGGAGGAGCTCTAAGTTGAGTATTTCATCGACTAGAGCTCCAAGTCGGGGTGCAAAATAGGTCTAAAAAGGTCGCAGTGCGCCTTCACCCCTATAACTAATCAAAAATCTACAATCTACATTACTTCGTTTCCCAAAAACTGACCCAAGCTGTAGTACTGGGATTAGAAGTTTTAGACTTCTGTCGCGAGCGAAGCCTGTTTTCATATTCTTTTTTCCGTTAATTCATTTCCTTTTCGATTATCATTACGTGGAACCAGTTGTTTTAATTCACTTTAAAAACGAGTGCGAGGAACAAGTTTCGAAATCGATTATCGTTAGTTAATTAAAATCCAGAAATTCCAAGTTATGCTGGTTTTCAGGAAACCATTGATATTGTGAAGCATATCTATCTATTTGAAAGGACCTTTCATGCACAATTTACTCGTATACAGCTTGGACCTTGAAATAATTCTTTCTATGGTTAATAAATTCGAATTTCGCAATATTTTCTTTTCTTGCCTCACAATGTATTCACTACACAATTTCCACAATCACTTTACACTCACGTTACTAGTTCTAAGTAATAGAAAAATATATTCATTTCCGGTTTATTTTTCTGCAACGAAACCAACTTCTGGTTACAAATAAGCGTAAACCGATATTAAATGCATATGTGCTGTGACTGAATGGCAAACGCCCATTGTAGATACGTATAAGCGTTCAAGATGAAGAGCTACAACCGCCGAAAAGCATGTGCCCCAGTAAGTTGGTCCTACTACCACTTCCACCTGTTGCCACAAGGGATTTTTTTTTTGAAAGTGCGAATGTGAGCAGATGAATGGACAAGTTTGGAGCCAACAGTGGAGTGGTAACAGATCACCTTTTTCAAGAGCACTGCCCCATGAAAAGTCGAATGTTAATTGTTGACTCTGAAAACAGGATTTTCTCGTCGGAAAATACGACAGATCTTGACAGAGGATCTGGGCTAGATAAAAATGCATCGGTCACCTCCTTATGATACCCTCCGATAATTATATCCATGTGTGTGCTCTGACTAGTATTATATTACTCTAGGCATGAATAGTGGCATCGTAGTCATCGTACACGACACAGTACGTTAGTGAGTTTTACCTACAGCACCCCGGCTTAAGATCAGTTGCTTGAATATGATACGATAACAGTTCAATAAGTAATGAGTCTCGATGTGAAACAAGGTAGCCTTCTATCCTCCGTCGATCCAGGGCATTCTGCTTCCAACTATCAAGATCAGGTACAATGGTATTCTCAATCACTTTTTGTTTGAAACAGAGGGTAGGTCTTCTTTGTCGTCTCGAACTTGAGGGCTTGGATTCGAAGATCCTCTTGGTTCAAGCATTCTATGTGACTCAGCCAATCTAGTCAACGTATCTTGAATTTATAGACTAAATTCACATATCGGTACAGTTCGTAGAAATCGCACTGTATCTCCTCATCCACTTGCGTTCCTTGCACACAGGATCAAATAATGGACAAACAATTTCTCACTGAAAAGTGTCCAATAACCTGCTTATCCCCATATCGCAGAATAAGCAGCGTTAGCGTTCTTTAGGACAAGCGCTTGGCCTTCCGAGTAAGGAGTTTTGACTCCATTTGTCTTGCCAAATCTAAGTAGCATTGAATAATTTAGAAGAGCTACTTCCAAACTGCGGCTTTAAAGTGATGTGAGTGAGTTGAAATTCTTTGATCTTTTCCAGGATTTACTTTAGTGTGAAAATTGATCTATCGTCGACCTGTCGGAGCGGAGACCACACTGATATTTGTCCATCAGTGTATTGCACAAAAGCTTCAGACATTCGCACAGTCGCTTGAGTTAAATCTTATATGTGATTCGTTGGTCTTCAGAGATGGCGGCATTATTATTCTTCAGATTCCTAATAGCTGCGTCAACCTCTTCTAAACTCAGAGAGAGGATTACTAGAATTGTTGGTTTTCTTATAAAACTGACGAATATTGTTTCTGTCGCACGTCTCTTCGATTTTCGTGAGCCTGAAGGCAGCGAATGCTCGCAGGATTTTCTCCTTCTTTCTTTTTCTATATCCAAACTTTTCGTACGCTGCCCTTTTTTCCACATATAATATTATAGCGCTGATAAACACAGTTTGCTATAAGTAACGTTAGAATGGCCCTCTGTTGCTGGGTATAGAATAAATATACTTTGTCCAAATGAGATACATTGTTATATCACAAGATTTAACGAAGGATATCGTCGTTGTTGTTGGAGAAGAAAACACCGAATGAAAAACTCTAGTTTTGCTTTCTCCTCGTCCCTCAAACTCCTCTAGAAATCATTTTGAAGGAGAAAAATCTTTTTGAGTGCAACTAGAGACTTCAAGAAAAACCAATTCATTAGAGCATTCAGAATTTGACATGGAGGCTTCGCATGTACGCCATATATGGCTGTAAAGTAACTTTTAAGGTAAAGCCCTACGCAAAAAAGGAAAATTGTAGTGGGTACCGAGCCATATATTCGTTGAAGGCAACGATTCTGCAGGCAAGGGCCCTCTGATTTGTTATGGGACCCGAACTTTATGTGACATCTCTGATTCTGCTTTCAAATATGCGCTAAATAGTTGGGAAAGCAACATGTGCATATCCCATTGAAAGACGTTCAAGACTAATAGAGCCGTCCGAACCTTCCATAAAAGAACAAGCATGTTCGAATACAGCAGGGACGACATAAGACGGCATGTGAGCTTCCTTTCTGGTCACTGTCTGCTCAAGTATGAGGATACCACCTGCCGCCTCTGTCTAGTAGAGAACGAAACCGCAGAACACATACTATAAACCTGATTTTATTTATAAAAGTGCATGATTTGAGGCTAAAACGCCGTTCAAGTGAAACGACACTTTTAGTTCCACCAATCTCAAACTAAATGGAAAACGAAACAAAAGATTTGGAGAATACAAGTTTTTTAAAAAAAAAATCTGACACTTGTGTAGTATGTCCCATCCTCGGACCCCATTAGGAATGTTAATCGTATTCACTAACTCAAGTGTCTGCGCTCCAAAGTAGCTTCGTCATATTTCTTGAAGAATGGGGTATATAGCGATAAACTGGAACACATGTCTTTGCTTGAGGTTGCATAGGTCCCCTATAATTGGAAGTTCCGGTCGGTAAGGTCTGTACCTTAAGTTAATCACTTCGCCTCTTACTTCGAAGATAGTGTTTATCATTTCCCCCTATACTGTAGCACGTGAAAAAGCACTATTCGTGGTGTTCTCTATTGATTCATAGCCTTGACTTTAACCACATAATCTAGGTAAAGGTTGAGGGTATCCAAAAACAACGGTGTCAGCCCCGTGTCGAGGTGGAGAAATGCTCGGAAATCTAAAAACTCGTCTGAAACAATACCGGAGGAACTTTTCCACGACTTCAAAAGACCGGTAACCCCATATTTGGGCTGCATGTAAAGGGATGGTTGTTGCAGTTGCACGAATTACTTTTTGCTTCGCGGCATGTGCAATGTTTCTATTGTTGATACAACTTCCCCAGACTGCAGAAATTCTCCGTTAATTTTATTTGTAGATGCTTTGTAATATTATTGTTTGGTATAATCAGTAATCGGAGATACCTACAAATCGTCGGCTTACATGCAAACCTGACTAACTGCAAAAACGTAGTTCGTGGACAAACGCAAAACTAGTTTTTTTGTTTTCTTTAAATACTTGTAATTTTATGATTTTTTTCATATTTCTAGGCTTGTAAGCCGACGATATATTCTCCGATTATTTCAATTTCTTCACCTTGCGATTTCCACTTTTCACTCCGAGAATATCTGCCTCCACCTTCTCTGAAAATCATCATCGTTACGTCTACGGACAGGCTCCACGTTCAATTCCTCCCTTTACATGTTCTATTATATCGTTTATGTATAAAATAAATAAAAAACAGTATAGGTAGACACATCCTTACGTAGGTAGACACATCATATAAAACCCATGAGATCTAAAACTGAATTGGGGTGTCATGGAAGTGACAAAAAGATGTGACCTAACAAGGCGTTACGTCGACTATAAGAGTGAACAAAAAATTAGCAAACAGCTACAACCTATTCCGCCGTAAAAATGGTACAAAGTGCAAGTGAATGGAAAATTTTATGTTGTAGTTCCTAGGAAGCATTACCTGTCAAGTCAATAAGTCTTCAACAGATTCTAACAAACTAAACTGTTAAGTAAACCACACAATTTACTTAACTTGATTCAACTATATATTTCTTATACCATATATTGCAGATTGCTTAATAAAATCATCTAATTTATTTTGAAACAAGTCCGACGTGACTGGATTACTGGGCGACCAGAGTGGGTCTCGAACAACATATTCCACCCAAACTTTACTGTACAATTGTTGCAGTAATTCTTTTACATTCATTGCTGCCGTATCTGTATTTAGTACAAATCTAGAAACAAAGCAATGTGAAATCTAGATTTGAATAAACTAAGTGGCCACACACTCACTTCAATCCAGACGGCGTTTCCAAGAAATGCAAGGCGTACTTGTTGGTTTTATAAAAAAGGAATCCTTCTCGTGGATCATGGGGCGAGATTTTATTTACGAATGATTTAATTGAAAATAGCATTCCATATGTCAATTTTGCTTCCTAAAATAAATTAAAATACAGAGCTGGTACCAAATAATTTTCAATACTGAAAATTCATACTTCTTCTCGGGTGATGCCTGACTTTTTCAATCGATTCCATTCTCCGTAATACAATAGAGTGCCGTATTTATCAAAAATATATAAATTATATATTGTCATATTAGAAAAATTGATGAAAATCTTCTTGGTTTAACTTATTGGCTTAATTTTTAACTTTTCTATGAGATTTGTTTACGAAAAATTATCCAGAGTCAGCTGCTTGTTTGTCAAAATCTCCAATAACTTAACGTTACGATTTACGAAACCAGTAGTGCTCCCAGATTTCTTGTACATATTTATAGGGTATTGTTAATTATGATTAACAATTCTTTTGAACAGTTCTGCAAAATGTTAGTGACAACATATGTACATAGGTATGTATATAGTGCCAGAATAATTTTCTGTATTTTAATACTATACCTCGAAAACTGATTTCTACCAAGCTTTTTTTTAAAGTTATGCACATAAAAACGTAAAACGTAATACTTACTTATGGCTTTAAAACGCTGTTTGTCTGTCTGCCTGGCCGTGTACTGTATGTGTATGTCATATGAACCACGCAAGTACTAAAACAATAACGAATTCATTGCCTCAGTGATGATGTGATCCGAAGAAGAGTGAACTGTGAAATAATGTTGAGGTCGGCAAAATTAAACAATCCTCCAAACGACACAGCAGCAAGCTGTTATGTGGAAGCATTATTGAACGTAAGATGTGAACGTTCGCGTTATATATTTCAAAGGTTAATAAAAGAAAAACAAGTCGATTCCAAATTAATTGATAATTAGCAAACGTGTGCAGTAAGAAATGTTCGATAGTTACAAAGTTCAGTCAGTACGTATGTAGTAAAATATTGACTTATCTCTTATCCTCAAATGCATAAGTATCTTCAGCGAACAAGACGCTAAGCTGTTAAATTCACTTAAACTCATTGTTTACTTATAATGTTTGTAAACAATTGCCTCTGCACGTTTTTATCTCATGCACAACAGGTGCACTGCAGAAAATAAAAAATCAAGGACTGGCATCACTTTCAAAAAAATGCATTCCAAGCAATTATGTCAAATTTCCAAACAGCTGTCAGTGGCATTTTTCAAACTTGGTACTTCACACGATACAGATGCGTAAATAAAGAAGAAAAAACCAAAACAGTGCAGTTAATAAAATTTGTTTATTTTAATTGAATCACAAAGCAAATTTATATACAATTGTTCGCCGTTAAAATGGCGACCATGGAGAGGCCAAAAGTCCAGGTAAAGACTATTTTTCTACTCGCATTCGATCCCAACTAGTTCTTCCTTTGTATTCTTATCGGCAATTTTGCAACTTTTTTTTTGTTGGTGCAGAAAAAGAAAAAAACAAAAAAACCTGCGATTAAAGAAGAAAAACTACTTACCGACTCCGAAGAGGAGGACGAACATCCAACAACATCGAAGGGAATTTCAAAGACTATCTCGTCGTTGGATATAGATTTTCCAACAACAAAATGCGACGACCTTGTTAGTCATGACTGCTTCGTATCAGCAGAATTCCAACCATTCGATAAGATATCCCTAGATGACCAAGATCTATTAAGCGCCGAAGAAGACGAAAGAGAAAAAGACGATGAGAAAGATCCAGTGGCCGAAGATTCAGTGGTCGAAGATCCAACGGTCGAAGATTCAGTGATCGAGGTTGAGGTTGAAAAAGGATCGAAAGATGAGGAGAATGAACCGCCATCTTTAGCAACAGCAACAAGTCCATTAAGTATTCCCTACACAGCAGCTATCTTAACAGAAGACACAGTACACTCTGGCACGCCACAACCATGGACACATAACTTTGAAGAGCCGACTGCACCAGTACTAGACGAACCCAAAACGGCAACACAATTCGACTTTAAGCCTGCAGCCAGCGTAAAGTATCCAGATCTCTCTAGCATGAGTCGCGTTGAATCAAAAACTGAGGTTTTCTATCAAACTTACAAGCCAAGCTCAACAGCGACTGCTGTTAGTCGCCTGAAACCGTTTACAACAGAACAGATACGTGAAATCTACTACTGCCAGGATGTAGAAATGGTCAAACAATTTGAACTGGAATTTCTAATGAATTCCCTGCTGGAGAACTGCGACAGTGATCCGTTTTATGTACTTCTCTTGAAGTACTTCAATTTGCAAAGCAAGTTGACGATGAATTTGACTGACGTGGAGAATCATAAGGCACGATTCGAAGCGCTAAAAAGTGATATCTGGACACGGGTTCAAAAGACTGTAAAGTCCACAGCGATTTGTGGTGATAATGTGGCTGTTTATGCGACAAAGACTTATGAGTAAGTTACTTTCTAAAGTAGTCTGATAAATATTTATAATACTTTATGCTCTCATAGGGTTGCAGTTATCAGTGAACAACATTTGACATTGGCTATCAACGAATTGAATCAACTTCATCAACTAATTTGCTACACATACACCGTAAACGTGGTGAACTCTAGTTTAACCAAAATCAAGGTAATGTAGTGCGTATACATCATTTAATTTTAGCTCTTTTTTTGTGAAGGAGAATGGTTGAGTTTTCTTTTTAATAAGCGGTTCTTAAGCGGGTGACGTGGAATTTTGTGCGGGTGATTAGAGGTTTACATCCCAGGTGGAACCAATCATTAGTTTTGATAAAGCACCATGATACCGAGAAAGATAGGGACTGAAACTTGTGTTGAAAACATGAAACATGAAAACATGTGATATTTTTCAACGCCAAAAAAGAAAGTCAAAGAAAAAATTACAACACTCTCGCTTGGTTCGATATCTCTCCTCTTTTTTTTTGAGTCATAACTGTCTTATCGTCAATATAGCAAGTCGATTATGTATTTATTTTCCCTATTTTTCCCGATAGCTATTTGTTTAGGACTATCTAGATATCAGATTAAATTGCATCGCAGTTTGCTTTTGCATTAACCTCCACGCGAGTATGCATGAGTAAGGCTACTATCTCTTTAAGAAAAAAAGGACAAAGAGAACGATGTATAAATCAATAATAATTGATAAAGAAAATGAATGGATTGTGCAGATAGCGAGAGTAGGATAGTTATGAACGATCTATCACCGCTACCACAAGCGTTGTTATTGTTTTCATGCTCATAGAGCATGACTAAGTTAAGAGTATTTTTTCTGACTCCTCTAAATGACAAGTATTGGTTGCTAAAAATGTTTGATATCACCGATCTTGGTATTACTTACTTACTTACTTAAGTGGCGCTACAGTTCAGGGTGAACCTGGGGCTCAACCAACAAGCCTTTACAGTTAGCCAGGTCCTTAGCTAGCTGCCTTCAGTTGCATAAGGGCCAAATGGCTGTGACATACGGACGAAAAGTCATGGCTCATTCGACTCACTACGACATTCACTATTTCCCTACTTGCCATGCGTCATGGTTAGGTTAGATTAGGAAGATGTGTACCTTGACAGGTCCTTTCAAGGTCCTTTCCATTATGATTCGTTTTAGGAAGGTGGTACCGCGCCTAATACTATTGCTAATTGCTCCTTATAAATCACTTTAAGTCTATCAATGATAGACTTGTGCAAGCTCGCTTAGTTCTCCAAAGAGTCTGTTTCCCATGTGCAGGAGGCGACGGTTTTGGAGATTTGGGCAGTCGCACAACTAGTGCTCATCTCATCATCTTGACAATTTCTACAGTAGTCCGGGGAGTTTGTGTCCTGTCAGTACCTCTATCGTAGCTAATTAACTTTTTGTTCTTTCCTCATTCAATTGTGACTATAGGTTGCGGGATATAACACAATCACCTCTCGATAACCGGGTGGTGTTGGTTAGGTTGCCTGCTCCTAAGATCTAACTTCCCTTTCACTACGGCAATAGGGATATCTATTTGCGCGTGAGTGTGTTCTGTTCCTAGTTTTTATCCTTTCCTGGCTAGCTTATCCGCTAACTTCTAGATCAAGATTTTGCCATGTATTATAAACTACTTTTATTTTCTTACAGATTAATAAAATCATCGACGAAATCATTTCATATCCAGCTGTGCGTCACATAACAAATAAGACTCCGATTTCATTGAATAAATCTCTAGAACCTGATGCTCTTCACTGCATCAGTCGTCTACGTCGAGCGATATCAATACTGTTCAGCTTTACTCGAAAGCCCAGTCCTAATACGGTAAGTTGTTATCTACAAGCTTTCAGTGCCAATTTAAATGAACTTAACGTACTTTCAATAGACATTCAGCAACGACATCAAACTATGGCTTACCAAGTTAGTTGCATTACATATTCGTGTTGCGACAAGAGAAGATCATTGGTTCCTTTTATTTCATGTCCTACGCTGCCCAAATGGCATCGGTAATTGGGCAAGGTCATTCATTCAGCTGCCATTGACGGGCACTACAAATAATGAATTAATTACCCTGTCAAGTCCAGAAGTCAATCATTGTATAGCGATTTTGTATATACTCTTGTTGCCTATAAAGAAGCGCAATGATTTCCTTAAAGCATTCTCTCAGGTAAGTCCAGTAAGATGTAAGGAAAATAATACCCGTTAAATTTATATAAAGTCCCACAAGGAAATTTCTGATCCCGTCAAAGATGATCTGTGGATATTAATCGAATCGGATGGAGAAGAGGGCACAACTTCGAATGGTGAATGCATCGGATTGAGGGAATCTGATTTGATTGCGTTGCTCGATCAGATGCCATTCGAGATGTTATTTTGGTAAGAATTCAAGTTTAGTTGGTTTCTGCTTCAGTAGTATGTGGAATTTATTATTTATGCTTATGGGTTCCCAGTAGCAACTTGTAAGTCGTGTGGATTCTATTTTCATTAACCACAAGAACGGTGCTGCTAAAAGTGTACTCATTTTTAGCTTCAGCAAAATACGATGCGTGGCTGATAAGTTCGCAGCCTGAGTTAATCAAACAACGAGTCATCTCATTAGTGATAGCACTATCTGCGACACTCTTTAGCAGCACGGCGCGGGTTTCGAAACCGGCCTTAAAGGCAGGTTTTTCAACGATAGATTACCCAGCATACAGCGACTTTTCCTTTTTTCCAATTTGAAAAATGAGTTACTAGGCCGGAGATTTGCAGATGCGAACGAGAACAATGCGGCCGTAGGAAGTAATTTTTTGAACTCAAAGAAAAAGAATACTTTTTCGGTGGTATTAAGGCACTGTATGCGCGATGTGAGAAATGCATTTCACTCGAGAGAGATTATATTGAGAAATAAAATTTTGTAATCGGATCCCTTCTTTCACTTAATGCCTTAGGCTGCGAACTTATCAGCCGTCCCTCGTAACCAATCCCTGGTTAAATATATTTGATTATCCTACCTGAACTAAGATGGGTTCCTGGATATTTGAATCTCCTTGGACAGGGGCAATGTTAGACAGAAAACGCTGCAAGATGGGGAAATGCGAGAGAGGAGCTGTACAGAATTACCGAATTACTAAACAAACAACACGAACCATACTAAATGTGGACGTCATCCTATTAGTGTCAATCGAAGATAAGCAACGAAGATGGAAAAAGCTTTTGACGTAGATCTTCCGGGGGTAATGACTTCGTATCCCCCACAACTGCAAAAATCAACGAAGCAGCTGCACTTGATGGCATACCAGAAGAGGCTCTGAAAACAGGTTCGCAACGAAACCTATCACAGGGACTTGAAGGTTGGAGGCATTGTTAAAATGCCTAAGAAAAGGGATCTTAAGATTTGCATTACTTGGCACAGTATTCTCGAACCGATATAAGGCAAAATGGAGACTACACTCAAGAGCTATTAAGCGCAGTTTTCGCAGTGGTCGATCGTACACCGTGTGTATCAATCTCGAGTAATCACCCGAGTTCAATTCCCGCTCAACCTAATTTTCGCGGATTTAGAAAAGGCCTTCGACCAGATTATTGGCGAATGTATCTGGAGATCCTTATTAACTGAACAATTCCTCCAAAAATTTTATAGACTTAACAGTAAAAGGAGACACGACAATTGTTGAAGAATTATTCAGAACAAAAGTGCCGGTTCTTCCAGAGTCGCCTTCCTCGGAGCAAACGCTGCTTTTTCGTTTCCCCCGACATCAACTGGCCACTTCAAATGGCATACGATTTTTATCGAAGGTTTTTGTGAACCACTCCTCGAATAAGTCACTCAGAAACTTGAATGTGCCTTGCAATCGACCTCATCGATATTCCACGGTCCTGGAGAATACAATATTGTGCTTGTTGAACAAGTTGGGCGCTTTTTTTGTTATCCGAACGTGTTAAATGCTTTAAAACAAGCGAATCATGGGCGCCAAAATCCTATTCGACTGGAAGCTTGTGAACGATGGGGTAACTTTCGAAAATTGTCATATATCGAGATCACTGTGGTCTACACATAATAACATCGATTACGTCGTGGCGTTTTGCAAAACTTAATCGTCTGATATCAAAGCGATCAACACTACGACTGAATGAAGACCTGTCCTCAAATAGCCTTCACACCCTGTATCTTGTAGCATCCTTTCTGCTGAGATCGTTTGCGTGGTAATTAAGAAGGCAAAACAAAAGTAACTTCTGGCATGACTCTAACACACTTCTGTTATACAAATTAAAAATATCCATACATACTTTTGGAGCAGCTAACAAGATTTTCATTATACTCGTAAGACCCTAAAACGATTTTTTTCTTTGTAGCTACGCTTTGAATGTCGAAAAGACCACCAATGACTACATCCTTGAGGCAGATCTTATTACTGGAAATCAAATATTGAAGGTAATTGCTTTCTGTTCCACACTTGTTGAAATTTTCGGCGAAGGAATGCTGACCTACAATAGAGAACGATATAAACAATTGGCCAAGCGCTTAGGTCGTCTAGTCCGTCATATCTTGCAGTACGTTTCCGATTACCATGAATTGTTTATGTAAGTAGAATGGAGTTTTAGTGTCAACAAGACAATTATATTTTTGAATGTTTTTCCTGACAGACGAAACAATTTATCGAAAGATCCGTATCTGTGTGAAAGAATAAATGTCGAGTTGAATTCACTTTTGATCAAGGCGTGCAGTTATATTTATCGAACGCGTAATCTCGCCACATGGCAGTATTTCTCGTCTCTGCCATATAATAGTCTCGATGCGTCCACCGTTTGGCAGTTGTTCTTTTATTTAAATGTAGGATTCCCAACAGAATTTCCAGCTCCACATGAAGGTAAGAAAATGCCTTGATATTTTATGCAAAAATACTTATTATGGTGTGTGCATCATTTAGATTACATTGCTCGATATCATGCCACAGATTTTTGGAACTACTTCAATGGAGCAAATGCAGACTCGTCAGCAGAAGATCTATACTATTTGTTGCAAGCATTCTTTGAAATGGCAAATGAACGAGATAAAATGAAAGACTGGGAGCTAATTCAGGCGATTTGTTTGCACATATTCGATGTAAGTAGAATTTTATGATATATTTCGGGAGAATGTGAGAACTTTTGACGCATACTGAGCTACCATACCAAGTGAATCTAGCGGCTAGTCTCATAGTCATGTGAATTTAAACGGTACCGATGATTCGCACTTATGTATGTATATGGCCGTGTATTGGGCGATGTTCGCAATATATACATATATACATCTCGAATCAGAGTACATCTATGGGTCCCTTTTCGTCTTTCTTACACGATCCATCTTAGCCTGATGTACTGTCTGGATTTCTTCACAGTTCTTCTCTGGCTTTGATTTCTCGTGCCAACAATAGCATCTGTTTAGCAGAAATCTGGTTCATCTTCTGGGTTTCTACCCAGTGGCGCCCCAAGATCTCGCTTCTTCTGCTAGCTAATGCCGGACGTTGACATAAAATATGTGCCACGTCTCGATTTCCTCCAGGCACAGTTTACAGCTGACATCCTCTAGAACGCACATCTTCTTTAGACATGTAGATAACGCTACCACCCATTTCAGTGCTCTTCGCTCCAAGCTTAGAACTTTCCTATGAGTGGTGCCACTCGGCATTTTAATATCTATTTTAGCTTGCCTAGCCACCTTCCACAGTTGACTACCTTCTCTGGTGTTCCGCCGCGGCCCAGTTGATTGCTATCGTCCTGCAGCCTGAACACTTACCGACTTGAGCTCATTAGTAGAAGATTGTTTCTCACGTTAGAAGTTACCAAACGATTTGAAAAGAGTTTGGCGCTTAGAGCGACAATGAGAGTAGAATTTATTGAACTGTGTTTTATCGGTCAGATAGCGCTAAAATATTTGAAAATATAAACGCTAGTGGCATATGCCTTTATTCCCTCTACTGGGTCTTCTTAGGTCGCTTTGTTTGTTTCTATTTTAGAGTTTGGAAAAAAGAAAACTATCGAAAATCACTTAACTGATCCTTATTTAATTTTTCTTTCAGATTGGTTTCATCAATGAGCAAACACGTGATATATGCTATAAAACATCCCGCGATATGTTGGTGAATTTAACGCTCGCCTATCAGGACTTAATGTCCAGCCTATTGCTGCAACTAAAAATCCGTTTCGAAGAAATCGAAAACGCAGCATATCTCTTTAAATCGCTTCCAGTTGAGAATTGGAAACCAGGAATGGACAGTTTTGAAATTCTTTCCAGTTGGCTATTACACTTTGACTATAAAACCAAAGAGAACATCATTGCACGCATCATAATCAGCCATTTGAATTGGGGCTTCGATTGTGATGGTCGCCTATACCTACCGCATAACATTCATGTGCGCATGGCATGTCTCGTGTCAGAGGCACTGACAAAACACGCTCCTGAGGTTGTTGGTTTGTCTGGAATATCGGAGAGCGTGCGACAAGTCTCAAATTTAATAGACGCACAATCAACGAAAGATCAATTCACTACATGGTGTTGGAATATGATTTCGATATTGCGACTGCATCTTATGGATCAGAGTATAGATTCGATTAAGAATACATTACAAAATCCGGCAGATCCATTGATGTTCATACCAGATTTGGAGCGAGTCGATGTCATATATCAAGGTGTAACCGAGAGTCGTCCCCTTGCCATGTACGTCGCCATATTGGTCAGTCTTTGGGGTCATTCGGTTCCGTTGATATGTCAAAAAGGATTTGAGCAGATGAGACTTTTGCTTAACGACTACCGGCATGCGGCTGTAATTCGATGCATTGAGTTAGTAGTTCCCTTGTTCTTGGAAACGCCCGAAACTCTGGGAAAATGTGAAGGGTAAGTGCTGACAAATTCTGTTTAGATTGCTAATTTAATGTTCCTTTTTTAGCTTTCAGGCAATTCTCTTGCAGTTGCTTAACGCGGATAGGACTTATTTGAAAATGGCCAAGGACATGATATTCTCGAATTCAATTGGCCCAGTTTTGGAGTTGTTGGATAATATGATTCAACATCAGATCATTAGTTATTATGGGTAAACTAAAACTAAAAACTTGTAGTGTTGTAGTGGGAGTGTATATTTTTTTTTTTTTTTTTTTCTTGTTTACAGATATGGATTGACAACACCTTTGCTACTGGTAAATGCTTGGCTTCAAGCACTGACGAATATTCCCAATTGGCAGAACACCACCGTAGTTTATTTAATTGATAAAATACTGAGAATAGCCTATCAATTCCCCGATGCCTGGTGCAGCTCAAAGGAATATTTTCGCGCGTATTATAAGGTAAGAGTAAGGTATTTTAAATCCGGAAATGGAATAACTTGAAGAGCAATCAGCTTAAGTGTGATTTATTTCCTTAATAAATCCCGTTTCCTACTAAAATGCCTAAAATGACTGTTTGCTTTCAATAACGTGTATTCTGTCAAACGAGCTCACAACGTCGAACTGTTATAAGAACACCGATATCCAGCTTAGACAATTAAAAAGTTAAGAAACACAAATTAGATCCCGTTCCAATGATGTCAGTCATTATATCGGATGTGCGTGCATTCTGCGAGTCTCCCAGTGCAGCCTGAGCGCCACTGCGATTCTTGATACTTCTTGATACCCCACGCCATCGCATAATGTAATATCTGATTTCACTGACAAAATAACAGTACCATTTGCAGTGTTAGAGTCTTCTATGTAGAACATATGTACTAGTGAAACCTTGAAGCTCTTGAAGATTTTCCCTCTCGGGAAGACACACATCATATGTACCTTCTATAGAACATGACACCAAGGCGCGTATTATCGATAAGCAAATTTTCTTAATCACCATGCTTCCGAAGAGGGGCCTCAATCAAATTGACGTCCGAAACTGGAGCCAGTTAACTAAAGATTGAGATTGCTGAAAGGCTTTTTGATTGAAAAAGTATCATAAAGAAATGTTCAGTAAGCTTCCATATCCTACGTCTTGTCTTTCGGGCCAGACTCTATTTATTCCGCACAGTCGGCACATTGCTTTCATTGCCTCTTTTTGGACAGAATAATCAAGCAAAGCTTTTAGAGCGTCGCCAAAGATGGTTCGCTTGGAAATACTGGTTCAAGACATGCTTCTTTGCTGATCGACGATACAGGCATACTTAATTGTGTCCACCAAAATTCAAAATACAACCAGGGTACTATAGCAGGCTTTAAAGCTCTACAATAATACCAGAAGGTTTTGATATCCCGATTCGATTTCAGTTCAACTGATGCATTGCACGTCAGCCCAGTATGTAGGGTCACAGCCCTAAACAATATCTGAAGCAACAGGCTACCAGGTTCTAAGTTAAAAACGCAAAGTGATGGAACACTCAAATGACAACCAATCGTCAAATAGTTTCTAAGCATGATAGCTGCTTACTTAAAATACTTAATTCGCTTTAATTTTACCACGATAGCGAAGCTTCACAGTTTAATTTTTCTATTTCTTTCTGTACTTTAAGGACTGTGACGACTGGAAGGGCAATAAAATGTCGACTTTGAAAATGTTTCTGGGCTCCAATCAAACTCGTGTTCCTAATCTAATTACCACAAATCACGGTTGGTTTGCACTTTTATTACTGGAAATAGAATTTGACTTACAAGAGGCAAAATTTTGGCCAGAATTCATCCGGCAATTGTCTGCTGCAAGTAATGTTAACAAAATTAACTTGGAAACTGTTATGAAGGTTTGTATACTAAATGCATGTCCCTCTCTCAATGAACATCGTTTCCCATGTTTTCATTAGAAAACCTCATCGATTGTAAAATTTACTACATTCCCGCCACAAAATCTAGTACTTTACAAATATGCGAACTTGATATCAACAATTGAGTGTAGCCATCCGGCTTTGCCATTGCTAGCGCAGCAATTTTTTGTTCTATTTTTAGTGAGAGTTCCATTGCATGCAGACGAGGAGAGGTATGCTTATGATTGAATTTCTAGAACTGTTTTCCTAAGCGGGATTTTTATTTTAAGGTTCCAATGTACGTATGGTGTTTCGGATAAGTTTTACGAATACAATGTGACTCTTATGAAAAAAATCAAAGCAAACCTTAAAGCCGCTGAAACTTTTTACTCTGAGAAAGCTAGCGATGATGATGCTTTGAATTATTTCTATAACAACTGCAGCAAGTATATAGGGAATTTAAAAAAAAAAAAAAATCACTTTCTCATGCCCGTTGTTGTTTTAGAATAATGAAAACCTACTCGCTGTGGTTGGAAGAGACTACAATTAACAAAATAACAAAAGATCAACAAAATTTTCCGCCACAGTACAATCCAGAAAAGTTGCAAGAGATCTTAAGTGGAAGCACGGTAAGTAAATTGCTTCGATAAGAGTTTACGAGACCTTAATTTTGTTAAATTTCATAACTTACTTCCAGCAACACTGGACTGAGTTGGTATATCTACCGGGAATTCGAAAAGAACAAAAACATCAGTCCGAATTGTGGTGTAGAAAATGTCTGCGTTCGAAATCAACAAAACGTCTTCGTAATGCCTTGCAGCCGAAGCCAAGAACAACACCTTTGGGACGAATTAAAACACATCTAAAATCATATGACAAGCGAATGGATGCACCTGAATTGGATAAGTCTATGATTGTTAATCGACCAATATGCGGTATAGATCAGGGAACTCTGAATGAGTTGCGAAAGGATTTGAAAGTACTCGATAGCTCAGCCAAGTAGGTTAAGCAGATGACTTTTGTAATGAGCGTTTAATAATCAGGTTGAGTAATTTTCAGAAAATTCAACCTTACCACTTGCGAACTGAACGCCATGAATCAAAACTTTAAAGATCTTATTCAATTGCTTTATCAGAATCTAGCGGCCACTGAGAGATCTTTCGTTCAATGTTCATCAATACTTCGGAAATCGCAATGCTTGAGGCCGGGTGCGGTTGAAATAGCGGTAAGAATTGTATATAACAGACGTTTGAAGAAGTTTTCTTAATGTTTCACGTTTTAGTATGAAATACCAACCAAACAAGTGCTGATTGATCGAAAACTTGACATGAACCGAGAGAGATATGACAAACTAACCGCTGAGATGTTGGCACAGAATGTTGACCAATTAACTTTGTCAATGGATAAGATTGAAAGTGTTATAAGGTTCGTTAAATATTTTTGTTTCTTTCTTGCTTATGGATGCGCCAATGGATGCGGCGGCCTTCCAAAGATACTAATAGCTATCAGCATGCACGATTCGTAAAACTGAATGATCGATGCCGGGAGTACGTCTACGTACTAATCCACACCCTGGACACTTTAACACTCTCCCCGCGGAAACTTAATTAAATAGCGCTACAGTTTGAAGTGAACCTGGAGTTCAACCAAAAAGAGTTTTCACTTATTCCGGTTCTTCGTTAACTGTCTCAAGTTGCACACTTCAAGTTAGTTGAAGTCCTCTTTGACTTGTGCAAGCCACTTAGGGCGACGTTTTTCTTTACGGCGTTTTCTCCTCCAGGTTTGGTTCGAAGGCTCTGCGTGCCGTTGCGTTGGTGTCCATTGGCTTCACATGTCCTAGCCATTTTAAAGGTCTAAACGTTCGTAGTTCGTTGACTAAGTTGAGCCTATGCGGCTTGTATGGTTCGTTGCTGAAGCTTGTTGAACTGCCCGATCATCTACGAAAGAGAGGAACGACATTTTCAAGCGCGCTTTGAAATGAAAGAGTAAGAGTTCCAGGGACAAGACTTCCTTGATCGCTACGGTTTCAGCCTGACAAATAATACAGTAAGAGATGCTGAGATTGAGTATTTCAGAGAAGACACCACAAGCCACCCAGCTTTCGGCTGTGGAGTCGTCTGTGTAGAAGTGAACTGAACTATTGTCTAAGGCTGACATCGCTGTACAGTTTAATAGATCGAGGGTCGAGGAGCGGTCAGCGTTACATACTTGCTCTTGTTTTTTTTAGAGAAACTGTTTACGCTCTTTATTCTACTTTGGGGATATTTCCCATTTGCATATGTTTGTAATATTTTTAATGCTTCCGAAACTATAATTCCAACCTTTTTGGAATGCTTTTACAGGCGGCAGTAATCTGACAGAATTCGTAACAATTTCCTACTTAGTTTTAGGATAGTCTTGGTCTAACACCTAAACCTTTATGCTTCTTTATTTTATTTGAACTTCTTCAATAGGTTTATGGTGTCATCACAAGTTGAGTCTGGCTATGTAAGAACATACTCCAAAGAGGTAACAAAAGTTGGAATACAATTCTTCTACGATATAGTGAAGAGCATGAATGAGGTGATGATGAAGTACCCACCCTGCAATGACCTGTGCAGTATTTTTCTGTCTGAGCTCAGCGTAAGTCATTGTAATGCGGCCTATAAAAAGAATTCATTAATTTATTTAGGTATTCATCCAAGACAACCATGAGACTGAAGGTTTACGAATTCTAGAGTTAGCCCTGAAACGACCAGACCTTCTAAAAATCATATCAAATTTATTCGTACCATATCGCACCGGTCCAAAGTACTTCATTGAAATGTATAAATTTTTAATTGATTCTCATATGAAACGCTGTGATACAAAGATACTTTTCGTCCTTCTTTCCAAGGTGAGAGTGATATAAGTTTTCTTAGATTTTGATTTTTTGCATAACAGTTGTTTATTTTTAGTTTGATTTGCCGGGCTGGCTGGAATCTTTTAGACCGAAATTGGCCGATTTAAATCAACTACTCAAGTTGATTCTCTTTGGGCTAGAGAGTTGGAATCAACCGAATGCTGATATCCTACAGGATTTATTCCGACGTCATTTGTTGTACATTTTTGACTATGAATTCCCCGAACATTACGGTGAAGTGGTACAATTGGTCTTAGATGGTGTTTCGGAGCAGAAACTTATGCCTGTAGTGCTGCTAGATCTTTTAAATTCGTTGCTAAAACAGTTTTGTGATCAACTGACTATTGATAGTGATGAGGTGAAAGTTCAATCGGTTTCGGCAGAGTTTGCACGGCGTCAGAATTTATTTAATCTTAAAGCGGTAAGGTCGATTGAAGTCGGTTAACGATAAAAAATCAGAAGTGAAGTTTTTCTTTAACAGGCAACAGACACTGTAATGTTATTCGCGAAACATTTCCAAAAAGAAAGACTGCACCATGGTCTTCATGGTTTGTATCCAAAGCATAAAGACTATTGTAATCCACTTGCAATGTGGTTCTCTTGCTTTAGTCATGTTGTGGTTACTACAGCGATAGTTGGGTATCCTGGACTGCTGGCTGATCAAAGTAAGTATTACAAAAGCTTTTAGGTGCGCATATAGTTGCACACTACAAGAATATATCACGTATGTATCATGTATCAACGAGGGCTACAAAGATATAATACCAGATAGAAACGTGCGCGAAGTCCTGAACAAATATAATCTATGTTTTAGGATTACTAGAAAGCAACCGGATTAGTAGGTCTGATGTAGTCTGACATTAGCATCTTCTTTCGATTCACTGTAGCATGTTCCAGGCTGGGTTCACTTCTATACGTCAAGCTACAGAGGATTAAGCGGCAGACGAATTAGTTAGACCCAGTTTCCTGGATATAGGCAGGGGAAATGTATACTGTGTGCCTATGCCAAAAACATGATTGACGCCGAAACGTTGAAGAACAATCACCTGGGCACATTATAGGGAATAGCGCTATGCTCCGATGACCATTTGGGTTCTGTGGTAGCGCAGTTGTAGCCCGAGAGCCTAACGTTTTTAAGCCGTTCCTGTTGTGCGTGCTATAATTTTCGCATGAATGAAGGGACTTACGTTTAATGCCATATCGGAAAAACGTAGTTCAAAAGCTTCTCATGACAGTTATTACTTCTTTTGAACGTTTGTCAGACATTCACGTGAGGTGGGGCCTTGCATAAAATTTTGTCAAACGTCAAACCTTCCGCTCTACACAATTACGTCGTTGGCAGCACGGCATAGTTGCAACGGGAATGCCAACGCATCAAACGAAAAGGAATCGATGATATCTTTAAGTTCCTCCGCACTCTTCCCCATCGTATTGTTTTTCCGTTATCCAAAGAATCTATAAACCTGTCCATGCAACGCGAAGTAATAATGAAAGGACGGGTTTTTTGTGACGCTTTTACAGCAAGAGAATGACTGACGTGTAGCCCGAGGGAAGAACCCATTGAACGGACGCCTAAGCGATGAGAGACAATCTCACGGCAAACAACTAAGAAAAACATTCTTCGATAGAACCCTTACATTCCTCAAACTTAGCGAATGGTATCGGTCTTCTTTAATTAATTTTGCGCTTTCTTCTTACAGTTAGCGATTGTATTTTCGCAACCTTAATCGAAATGTATGTTCCTTGGTTTATCGCGTACACTGAGCAAGAAATTCAACAGTCGTCGCCAAATTGGATACGTCAACTAATAGCAAATGGAAAAGTTCTCTATCCCTGGAGTCCAGTACACATGGAAACAAGTCGAATTATAATTACACCTTTTATCAATTCCATCCTATTTGTTTTGGAGAATCTTCCAGGTATGTAAAGACATGAACTAAATATTTTACTAAAATTTTAACTTACATATGTAACAGTTTCTCAGTCAATATTGGGCCACACATTTAGTTTCTATGTGCATCACTATGCTGTTAAAACAATGGAACAACATGTTCGAAAGCCGATTCATATGGGAATGGTTAAATTACCTTGGGAGTTGTTCAAACCGCTTCCCAATCATATAAATCTTCTATTTGATAGCTTGCAAGAGGTAAGTCTGTTCTTAAATCGATTAGATGTTCAGCAATAAACATACACTTTCATTCCAGTTCATCCCTGAATCGCATGCTTTGCTTGGTCACATCTTCCTCCGAATCGATTGGAATGTATGGATGCAAGGGGTGTTTTCCAATTGGCCGCCAGTAGTGCAGACACAAATTACATCTCGTCTCCTGACGATCTTTGTTAAAATTTCATTTGAACCCAATATTCACGCGCATACGAATACGAGTAAGATTCTAGAGGATGCTATAAGCTACCCATGGTATCTTGTAGAATACCAGGATTTGGAGAATCTTTTCAAATGGATTCTGGCCTCCGTGGAACCAACTATTCTACTGAAGATACCATCAGAGAGTAACTACACAGATCGAGCGGCTTTGGAGTAAGCTCTCAACTACTTATGTTGTACAGAATTTTTTTCTTACAAAATTTCCCTTTTATTGGTGAACAGTTTGCTTAAAGTTTCATCGGCAATGATGCCAGAAAGAGCTGCTGCAGGACCAATAATCCATGCAACTGCAAAACGTATTCTATATGCTAGATCCAATGTTCGTTTGCTGCGTATGTGCGCTGCTAAGTATCAAAAGCTTATTGTAACCAAGGAAGGGCTTAAAGCATTTTCGCAAGCGCTGAAGGAGCTCATAGATTGCATGGAGCAAACCGTATCCAGTGTGTGCACAACCAAAGAAGAACGCAATCAGGAGGCATTGAATCTTATGATAGAGATTATCGTCTCAATGCAGTCACAAAGTGAAGAGACATCAAAGTAGGTTCTAGTAGACAATAATTGTCCTTCGTTACTGAATTTTGTTTTGTCTCAGGTTTTTTATAGACGTCCTTATTGATTGGCAATCAAAATGTAGGCCTGGCAGTCCACTGCTGTGCCAGACGTTAAACGCATTCGGGCATTCCAAGGCATTCATTGCGGGCATCTATATTCTGCTGGAGGCTACAATCATCAACTACTTCCGCGTTTCAGGTAAGACATTGGTTTAAATGTCATATTTCGTAGTCAAACTAATTGCAATCCTTTCAGGTGTAACCAGAGAAGAGCACTTTCCATCGTGGATAGAATTGATCAAATCTCTCGAAATGTCCTACGATAAGTTAGAACTCAGGCCTTTTCTACGAGCTCAGTATTTTCTATCGCTGCATGCATATATTTTCTACAAAATGGAAAAGCTAACCAACCCCGGCGAGAAAATAACGTTTCTACAGGACCTTAGCCAGTTGCTGGAAAATGTCAAAACTAAGTAATAAATTCGCATATTCTTTTGAAAATTCAATTGCACTCTCTTCTCCCCCTGAACAGTGTTGAATCTGAACCTCGAATAGCTATCGTGTGGGGAGCTATTATATCAAGTGGATGTAAAATTCTCTCTCAATCGGAGAATGCAAAGAAACCGCTTCTAATGTTGGCACGACACTTCCACGTATTATCTACACAAACTGAAGGATGGGGTGAAGGCCTGCTTGGTGTCATTGGCTTTAAAAAGGACAGTATAAGCAATCGGTAATATATTATCAATCTTCTCTTCTAAGACCAAATCTTGATATGACTCTAATTTTAGACGCAAGGTCCTCACAAGATGTATTTCTTGTATCATTTTTTCTCTCTTCCCCGATACAAGGTATGTAATTGCATTGTATGTAATCTCTTCACTCAAAACCTGGTTGTCTTCTTCTTTCTTTTATAGCTCTGATACGACACTGCCAAATCAGGAGTTTATACGGTCATTTAACGAAATGAAAATGCTGCTGGCCAACAAGAAATTCAACGATGTAAAGCAGCTGATTATTAAAGCCATCGAGCTCATCGATGATCACAAATTTACACAAGTGGAGAATGTGCCAGGCTTAATTTACAGAGTAATTCGATTATTTTACAATGACGGCTTTCTCGAGACGGTCCCGGAGGTGTGGAGCTTTGAATTTAAGTGGCCTTAGGTTGTTTCTTTTTTCTTTCTTTATTGAAAATTATAAGTCTTTACTTTGCAGAGGTATATATGTATATTAGTCATAAATATAAAGTCATTACAGTGTACGGCAATATTGATATAGTTTATAAAGTTTTATATAAAAATATATATTTTCTTTTTCTTAAATAAAATGATGTATTTAATGCATTAAGTTTTTGTTTTTTAATTGATTCGTTTCTTGAATATGCAATATACAGATGCCAATATGCAATAGACATTGTGCGCCGTGTTTCAGTGGTTAGTGAGTTGGACTACTAGGCGGCAGGTTCGAAATTCGAACCCCAAAAAACACCAAAAGTATTTTCACGGTCCCAACACTCGCAAATGGCGAGTTAAACGTCGAAGAGTAATATCTTTCATGTCCCTTCCATTTGTATGAAAAAATATAAAACGCAGAACACGAATGGTCGCTAGAAGCTAGGACTGGATCGTCTGCTGCGCCAAATATTTGTAGTTTGTAAGATAAACGGAGAAATAATGATTAGAACTGGAGCTGTTCGTAGTTTGAAAATGTCCAAAATATTGGCTATTTAACCAGAAGCTCCAATAGAGGAAAAACGTGTCAAAAAACAATGGTTGTCCTGTACTCATGTAAAGGAGCAGTGGACTCCACGTGGGCCCACATAATGTACTGGCTATATTGGTCCGTGATAACCAAATTTGCAGCCATTTGGTCAGCTCTTCTACAAAAAAACTCGACTATGGAGCGAGCAAGTAAGTGGTCATGGCAGCATATCTATGATGCATTGTCATCTCCGCATGTTCACCGGCCGCTTACCAAAACTGACTTCAGCTTAGGTTTGAAATACTCGATTCCGAACAGATTAGAGTGGACGCAGCGCGATGTCTTTTACAATGGATCACTGTCAATCATTATGAATTGGTCCAAAACCCAGCACGAAGTCGGCGTCAGAGTTTTCTCGGAGGACTTAGGTATCTGCCTCTTCTTTAACCTTCCGGACCAATGCAGTGTTTCCCAGGCCGAAGTCACTGCGATTCGTCAGCTGCTGACCTTCGTGTCTAGCATCAGAACATCTAAGGCAGAGTAAAACAGCCGCGTATCTCTTATCAAGAAAGCTGGATAGTATAACTTCACCCTTCACTGTGCGTGGCTTACGAATTGGATAAACGAGGCTCTTCCAGTACTAATATAATCATAGCCAATATTGACGTGCCAATGTCTCACCAATGTACCTCATCCACGATGACGCGCTTAATAAAACTAACCTTAGATGAAGCTAACTTGGCTAATGCACGATATGCAGGCATTCTCAAAGGTTGGGCATCCCCTATAATGACTTCTGCAGATATCGCAGGGACTAAGAGGAAGAAGAGACAGTCCTTCGCTTCCTGCACTTGCTAACATTAGGAAGGCTACGCTAGGTAATTATCTTTCAATGGTCTTAATACTACCTCTAAAGCTAACATAAAAATCTTCATAAGAAGAAGCAATTGGTTCCAGGAGCGGACGGTGTAACACATCTGCTCCTCCCTACCTAGTGGTAGCAAAATGAGCCTACGTATATTGGTCTAGATGTACCTTATCGAGGGCCACATCAACCAACCAGCCATCGATACTCAAAATACACCTATTACAAAACGAATGTTGAGTTATATAAGTTGAACTTCGTGAAGTCCTTTTCCGGATATACATACGTATATTTATAAGAAAAATTCCACTACTAGAACAATTCCCATTCTTATCTCCTCCTTATAACCTTAGCTGGTCTTGATTTTATCAGATTTATGGATAAATACTTTCAATAATAGAAATAACCGGCAAACTTAGACGTCGACATAGCCATAGACATGGGTATGACTATTGATATGAACATGGATATTGATATGGACATTGATATAGAAGAAATGGATAATGACATGAATATGGATGCAGACGTCGACATAAACATGGTATTTTAAGAAATTGAGTCTAATCAAGACTGAGTTATGTTGCTCCCACTTAAGCAACCATCTAACTTATCTCCAACTCAAAGTCAAATTCAACGGTTTTACCCTTCAGCTCAATAACCAGCCGACATACCTCGGGATAACTATGGATAGGGCCTTGAACATAATTGTCTTAAGGCTTCTTATAACGAGAAAGATCTTGCTATAGAAACTTGCATCAAGATCCTGGGAAGGCTCCCCTGATACTCTGCGCACAGTTTGCCATCGGTCTGGTTTATCCAAAAGCTGATTACGGTGCCCCGTGCGTCTGGCTAAACAGTGCACAGAGCAAAAACATAGATCACCATTACCGGCTAGTCCACGCCGACCCTTACCTCCAGTAAGACGCCAAAAAAGGTGAATAGAAAATTCACAACGATCCAGAAAACCCAAAATCTCACAAAACACGAGAATATAAATGTAAATTCGGTATCGTTTAAGATCGCTTAAACCACCTATAAGACTAGGCACGAGACAAATTTTGATATTACTAAGAAGTGACAAAAAAGCCTGAAGAGACTGTCCAGCTAACAACTTTATCACTAATCCGACTGTACACATACCAGCCTTCATCTAAGGACGCAATTCAACAGGACCAGGAAACAACAGGGTTGCTTCTGGATCGAGATAGCAGCCAGGGACTGTGAGTGTGGCGAATCACGCAAAACAATTTTTAATGGCAACATAGACGATAAACGTTCAGACGTTCTTCTCTGATTAGCTTCAATTTATTTTCGTTGAATCAAGTCAAGTATAACTTATTCCCACTATAGATAAATAACTGTTTTTTCAACACATCCGGGAAAATCTCTACTGTGCGTCCGCCTTAATAATGTCACGTCCCAACTGTCGCAACTGACGTTAGTTTGTTTGGATTTTTCTTGTTTTTTCTTATCAATTTTCTTCTACCTCCCGTCAAGCTGTGAAAATGGAAAAAAAAGAACAGATAAAAAAAATGAAATGAGGGGAAACCGCTCACTTTTTACTATACAGAGGAATTAACCTTGAGTAGATGACCTGGCGAGTATTCGACGCTTCCAGATCCAGAGTGTGTTGCGCTTCACCGAATTGTGTAGAATGGAATTGGTTGGGAATATAAAGACCTACGATTGGGGAAAACTAGGATCTGAATCGGAAGTTGCCAAATTAGCAGTCTTGAACTCCGGACTATTCAATGCAGATGAGAGTACTCCGTACTCTGAGCTATGGATGGGTGACCACACCAGTGGGCCTTCGAAAATCAAGTCAACACAAGAGGAGCTTGGAAGGTTTCTGGCTGCAAATGGGACGGAACTAACAGGTGGACATGAAAAACTTACATTTCTGTTTAAGGTGCTTAGCATTCGAAAGGCGTTAAGCATACAAGTGCATCCGAATAAGGTGATTAGAGGTCTTCTATGGAATGAGGTCTGTTATCATGAGGTGTTTTAATTTCAGGCAGAAGCTGAAAGGCTACACGCAGAAAGACCAGATGTTTACAAGGATCCTAACCACAAACCAGAATTGGCTATAGCACTCACACCATTCCTCGCACTTTGTGGTTTTCGTCCTTATAACGAGATCCATGAACTATGTGGCAAGCTGCCTCCTCTTGTGGAGCTGCTTGGTGCAGATAACATTGCAAAGATTCCTTCTGGAGCTGATGGATTACGTACCTGTTTCGAGTTGCTGATGACGTCGCCGGAAGAACGCACTACAGCTTGCATTGAAAGCATTTCCAAGAATTATTCCTCTGGTGAGTGATTCGCTTTTGTTTAATGGCTTTTCTTAAACTGCAGTTACAGTTCTTCAGGGCCTTGGTCTGCTGGACACATTCACAACAATTAATGGTGATTTCCCCAGCGATGTTGGTGTGCTCTCACTGTTCTTTTTAAATCTTATTCGCTTAAAACCAGGAGAGGCGATATTCCTTGGCGCTAACGAAATTCACGCATATCTCGATGGTGACTGCATCGAATGCATGGCTTGCTCCGATAATGTGGTCCGCGCTGGACTTACTCCGAAGTACAAAGATGTCTCGTGCCTTATTCAAATGCTTAACTATGAAGGTTTGCCAGCGGAGCGAAAGCTATTCCAACCTCAACGAGTGGACAATTGTCTCGAACGATTTTCACCTCCAGTGAAAGATTTCGCTGTGGAGAAGCTGTCAATTCCAAAATCATTGAGGGAATACCAGCTAAAGGTACAGAAGTTTGGCGGTATTTTGTTGGTCTTAAGTGGGGAACGGCACCTGAGGTTCACAAATGGAGAAGGTTTATTGGTTAAACGGGGATCTATTGTATTTATTCCAGGAAATGTGGGAATGTTTGTGTCGTTTTTGGGGACAACAAATGGAACCGATTTTGTGGGTTACATTGCAAAGTATAATAGTTTTTAAGATGAGTGCGACTAACTGTTAGTTTCCTTGAAATAATTAGATACGAGTTCTTTTTTAGAGAAAAATAAATTTTCGATCATATAGCGATGGTGTTTCTTTTAGAAGTATTTCTTGTCACAACTATGCGTCATAATCTTTTCATATACATACTGCCTACTCTTGGAGGATTCAGCTGAGGCACTTCATCAACATAAAAGCAATAGAATGGCAGGTACAATTAACGATGGCATCGACAGTGCTTGTCGAACTGGTGGACAACTTGTGTACAAGTTATTTAAGGCAGGGTGTTTTGGAAAACTTCCTGATTTCAGAATGGTACACGGAATCAGCAAAGTTTAACAAAGAAAACGTATCGCGGTAATCATGGTAATTTTACATTAGTTCTGTAGGTGACGACTCTTTCTCTCAAGATTCATACGAGTCACATGAATAAATCCACTTTCTCCCAATGAGGCCGAGGCAACAACAAATGGAACGAAAGATGATCAGGGCTCAAATGTGATAGCCGTCGCACGTAAGTGCTAGATTCATGGGTGAACGTGCGTCTCAAGGAACAAGTCTCTCCAGGCAACTGTTTTCAGTTACGAATACCGAATTGGTCAATGTTTCTTTTCGACTATGCGGGCCACACAGGGAAAGATTTTCCTCTACTGCTTTTCCCCCGTATTGAAATCCGAAATTCTTCAGGTCTAGGCACCGATATTCGTTCGCTCCACATGTCGAACCTGCGTTAGATGTTGGGCACAAGAGCTTTTGACTAGGTTAATGTCGTTGTATAATGCTTTGTTGGCTGTCTCTACGTTGTTCTTCATTTTATCACCAACTGGACGTCTGTCGTAAATTCGACATCCAATTCGTACTTGCGGATATCAAAGCCAAAATAGGCAAAGAAAATATCTAGTTTTTTTCATCTATGGATCGAATATATTAGATGTGGATACTACTAGTTAAATGCGAAGCTTGACTATCCAATAAGATGAAGCTGTGAGCCACCCAAAAGAAATCATACAACACTGGAAGCTTTAGCATACATAAATAGCCAGAATTCAACGAGGGCGCTTAGGTAAAAGGCTTTCTAACTTACTTCAATCATCTGTTAAAGTGATAAATGCAAACAATCAGTGGATCCTTTATAATATAATAAATATATAATAGAACCATGTCACCTATGCCAAACGAAAATCTGTGGTAAAAAAAAAAACTTTTTTGCAAACACAGCGGCGCAAAACAAAGACTCCTTCTCCAGATAAAGAAGAGCTTGGCGCAGAAATTAAAAACCTCAAAAAGAAGAAAGAAACCAGTCCTGTTCATCGTCCTGAGGAGTTCTTTCAAAATGTAAGTGATGTCTTGGTAGTGTGCATGCACAAACTCGTTGATTAGATAGGGTTAGAGGATAGGATGATTTATCCAAAAATAGGCGATCCTATGTCTTGCAAGAAAAACTCTTCACGATGATTAGTTCCAGGCAGATCAACTAAACTCCTGCAGAAGTCGTTTGAAAGGCAGTCGATTCTTGTTAGGATTCTTATTATAAGGCAGTGCCCTGCATCATCATCAGCCCATTACTTCTGATGTTTAACAAGTTCGACTAATTTCATCAAGCTATAAAAGTAGCTTCAAAGCTCAAAGCTTTACTTACTTACTTATTCGTGGTGGTCCCCGGGACCTATAAATCCATATACATACATGCAGGCTAAAATTTCAAGACTAATGTAGCATTATGCACTACGAAATTCTACTTGCAAACGAAACTGGCATTGCCCCATTACACCCAAAATGATGATGACTTCTGGTTAGGGTTTTTGGAATGCGATCCTCACACTTCACTCAGGACCCGAAGGACCTTAAAATGCCCTCCAATTGGAATGTCGGTTAATTTGACATACATAAATGAAACATGTTAAGAATGAGTAGAATAAGATGGTTAGATGCGGGAGTATACTAGGCCCCAACGCATCACACTGTGCTTATTTACTTCGTGAGACCAGAGTGGGTTTGATGCCTAACTTTCTGACATCCACATGGCGATAGAAAATTATCGGCAGATTCCAAATAGTACGGCGCTCCACGCTCATACAGTGTTACGCCCTAACAAGCCCTCGACTGAAAATGGAAAGGATAACTTTTACAATAAGCTTAGCGCCGTATAACAGAACGAGACGCTAATATCGGAGAAAGATGAGAGAAGTACAGTGTAGCGTACGACACGACAGACGGCAGGTGCAACGTTGGAACCTTTTATAGAATCACCAAACAGCTTATAGATGGTCATCGCTCTAGCCAATACCAGGTCAAAGCTTTAGGTGGATTTTTGCTTGTTCCGAATGAGGATCAGTTTAAACCATGAAAAGACCATTTTGTTACGGTTTTAAACCATGTATTCGTCAGTGCTGTACACTTAAATCAGACTGAGTTAACTGTGGTAACAACTGTCAGTAATATTGAAATCACAAACTGCGTTTAAGGCACTGTAGAACAACAAGGAGATAGGACTTGATGGTACTTCCACAGAATTTTACCGATGAGTGGAAAAAGGGAACGAGTTGTTTACTGAACAAATCCAATTGAGGCGCTTAACGCTGGAAAACTCACGCTGTTTTATGGGCGTTGGAAATGACACCTCTGAGTTTTTCCAAACATCTATCGAATTTTGTCAAGAATATGCGCTGTCATAAAAGGTCTTCAATCTCATGCCGAAACAAATAGTGCATAGGGCCCCTATCAACACTGAGGTAACTATCTTCATTTAAAGGGTAGGGAAGTAGAATTGGCTTTAAAGTGAATGAGGACAAAACCAAACGTGTAGATCCTGTGACATTCTTAAAGAAAAACCGCTTAAATTTATATTTTGAAAAAAGGGAAATCGAGTCGGTTTATTGACTTTCTTTTATAATCGGTCACTGTTGTTTGCTGATCACATGCGGGGCTCGAACCAGTCGGGTCACAGCATACTTTGTCCACTTTGCCAGACCTAATTATATGCCTCAATTACATACAGATCAAAAACATTAAATTAAAATGTTTTTTAATAATTCAAAAACAAAATAGAGAGAGTTTTGCCTCTTTCGACCATTCTGACGTCAGACAGAAAACTGAATTACCTATTTCCCACTCACGTCACTCAACTAATTTATGCGCTTGGTAACGCTAATTTTCTGTAGCAACAATTTATTTTAAGTAATGCCAAACTACGGCTTGTCATTAAGTGTATTTCTCAGCGCCAGGTCCTTACGAGCCACGAAAACGTAAACGATTCATTTACAATAATTTAATTCTAATTTACTGTAACTCAACTTCGTTGCTAACAAATTAGTTTGAAAAATCCCACAATTCCCACCAACCAAAGGGTTTGTTTACGTTTCCGAAATTCCGAAGACAGAGACAACCCTACCAGCAGCTGGAAGAAATTTCCAACGCGCATGAACGCTTTCTCAATTATTCTCTTTCTCACCACGAAACGAACGTCAAACATTCCATTTTCAATTCCATCTCCTCCAATCGGTATAGTCTTCGCAATCCTCATCGTTTCGTTTAGTTGAGTTGACCGTGCTGTTCCGTGTAGTTGCACGTTAGTAGAAGTTGATATTCCGTCGTCGCTTTTTTATGTTTTCTTTTTTAATGTAGTAGTTATATACCTGAGTATATAAACGTATGTATACATTTAGAAAATCATTGCCGCGTTTCAGTTCATTCCTTAAATTCAGCGCGTTTCGTCCCTTAATTTGCAGGGCCCATACATAGAAAAAAAAACTTCAACTCCTCTTGCTAACCTCAACCGCTACCGCTGCTTCACCCAAAAAAAAAACAAACAGAAAAACTCTTAAAAGAGAAAAAAAGCAAAAAAAACGAAAAAAAATTCCATCTAATTTGGGCGTGTCATCGTATTCGTCGCTCTCTGTTATTGTGTTTTGTGGTCGTCTACTGTCCGTCACCGTCTTCGCTATCGCCGTCAACGTCGTCGTGTGTTAAAAAATAAAATCGGTTTCAACCGCGGGAATTACTTTTTCGTCGCGCTACTATGTGAAAAATGTACACAAATCCTGTGTGCCAGCTCAGCTTTGAAGAAAATCCCTGCCGCCGTCGCCGCCACCGCACTTAGAAGGCCACACACACAAATACTAGGAGGAAAAAAAATCAATTCGGCGGATAAGAACAAGAATCCATTTTGGTTTTTCTTTTGCACCTGTTAACTCACCTCTGTGTAAAATGACTTAATGTATGCGAAATATGTTTTCTTATTCGTTTTGTTGTTGTTCTTTTTCTACTGCTGCTAAAAACTATTAAGCGCTAGACAAAGATAGGAGAAGGCGCGCTTTCCTGCAAAACTAATTTAAAATAAAGTGCAGAATAATTAGAAAAAAAGGAAAAGAAAACGAATTTAAAAGAGAAAAGAAAAAAACTCGTTCATTCGTTTGGTTTATCGTCCCCTGGCTGTCATTTTGGTTTAACACTTCTCCAGCGACAGCCATACATATATACGTTACGTACCAACGTTTGTGTTTTGTGTGTATAATCTATATATCTGTTCCATTCCAACGCGTGCAATATTCTAATCGGATTAGGATCGTAGAGCGAGATATGTGTACTCTGTACAGTATTCCTCTTTGACTACTGTCAAAATATTAGGTATCTGGCCTGGACCTGTGAGAAGGAGGGAATCGCTTCGGTTTTTGTTTTTCATTTAATTTTCTAATCTCTCTTTTTTTTTAATCGAAATCAAAGTGTTTTATTGCGAAAAGTGAATAAATTAAAAATAAAAAAAAAAAAGGTTTCACCGGATGAGCGTGTGAAATTGGTGAGAGTGTGTGTTTGTTTTTTTTTTGTTTGCTTAAATGTTTGCCGAAAACGTCAAACAGAAGAAAATTGCTTTTTTCGAGCGGGTTTTTCAAGTTGTTTCGTGTAAAGAATTTAAAGATTGCAAGAAATAATTAAGAGGATAGCAGCGCGAGCAGAAACACAGCAGTAGCAGGATCATGTTTAAGTGCATTCCAATATTTAAGGGCTGTAATCGCCAGGTGGAGTTTGTCGACAAGCGGCATTGTTCGTTGCCAACAGTGCCTGAAGAAATTCTGCGCTATTCACGGAGTCTCGAGGAGCTGCTCTTGGATGCGAATCATATCCGGGATTTGCCAAAGGTGAGTGATTGTTAAAGTGTTTACGGGTGAGCTAAGTAGATAATAGGGGAAAAAGTGTAGCCTTGCACAATGCTGCTGCCGCTTGAATGTTGAATATTAGGTGGTTCCTTTTATTTACTTGGCCGGGGGTGTCTGTTCCTGTGTGATGTGCCTAACTTTTGTTGGATACATATAACTTCCTTACGTAGGGAGGTGGAAGGTTGTTTTTCAACACATTTTGAAAGGTCAACATAATGCCTTCGATCGCTGTGAGAAACTAGTTTCGACTTTTGCCATGAAAGTATCAGAAACACAGCGAGATGCATCTCAATATCGGACAAAAACCTCTTGTCTTTAAAGACTATCTTCAGATGCAAAGACGAAACGTAGTCTGTAGGCCAGGTTTGAGCAGTAGCGATGCACACTAAAATCCACCTTCCACCAGTAAATGAAAAAAGAGCACACGTTGCCCGCTTGAATCTTTGCTTGGATCTCAATATCGGACGAAAACCGCTCGTTTTTGAACCCTCTCTTCAGATAAAAAAAAATGTACAATATTTCATTGTAAAGTACGAGTAGACAACTTAGACTAGAGACATATGGGCCGCTGCGGCCCGTCCGCCGTCTCTTCTGAGCGTCAGAAAATTTGACTATGGAAAGGTGGCATTTTCTTGTGCCATGACTTGATTGTAAAGCAAAAGCTTATTTTGGACAGATAATGTTGAACGTTTTCTCATTACCAAGTAATTATTTTTTGTGGTTAATTTATCTCTCTTTTTGACATACTCTTCCCAACGTTTTGTGTCCAGAATAGTGTCCAAATATTGGAAATTGAGTATGAGGGGGCTAATTGCGGAGTGCCTAACTCTTCTATTTGTTACCTCGATATGGATTGACTTCCCTTTGTTAATTTTAAACTTTATCCAGTTGTCTGGCAGGTTCATCAATCGTTTCCTAAAGTTTTTTTTTTTACTAGATTCCTCATCCAACGGCTAGAATTTATGTATCTTTAGTAGACATAGCTATCGTGTTAGTAGTTGTGACTGGCAGATCACAGACAGAGAACTGGAACAAGAATACTTACTTGGGCAATCCCTGCTTTGACTTCTTTAAGTGCGGGATGTGTGCTTTAATATTTGACTCGAATCTTTTGAAAATGAAAGAAGCATCTTTAACTCGTGATTAATTCTTCACGCCAGACCCTGTCAAAGGCATGGGCTACATCGAGGAAAACTGCTGAACAAACCATTCTGCTTCCTAAGACTCTTTCGATTACATCGGTGTTATTCTATGGATCTGGTCCAGAATAGAGTGCTTTACCCTTAATCTGATTAAAATTATTTTTTTTTAACAGTTTTGAAAGCTGAAGTGGTGTTAGGCACCTTCAGCACTGTGTTCCTGTTTTTTCCAAGCCATTTAAATTCTATAGTAACCTGTGCACTGAAGAGAATGTCAGCAAGTCTAAGAACTTCGTAGGTGAATTGCAGCAAGGTGGTCCAATTCCCTGTCTACTGTTAGCTTTCTTATGTGAATCAGTGCGGGCCATTCTGTGAGAGAGAGGTTTCGTCACTTACATACAAGGTATAGTCTGCAGTTTGGGTATAAGGTTTAGTCTGCTCTACAGAAAATACTAATTTTGTGCAAACCTGCCCGAGGCTGTGACGCCAGATAGTGTTGGACTTTCTAGAGGGCCAGTTGATTAATATGAAGATACTTCGGCTCATCTCACAGAAAGGTTCAGCAGCAGGGCAAGTAACATATTTCTTTGTCCAGTTTATCAGTCATTTCATTGCCCTTATATCCTTTAGGGCTGGAAACAAGTGCAAAACAAATAAATTTCTCTTTTCTAGTTCCAAAGAGACATTCTCTAGAACTAGTTTAGATTTCATCTAGACTGATCCATGTGATTTTAAAGCTGCTTAGATATCGGAGAAGATGAATATAGTTTTGCCAAGTGTGTCAGGAAGCACATTGTGCCTCACGCACTGTTGCATGGCGAACAACTTGGAATTGGAATAGAAGTGAGTGCTATCCAAGGCACGCCATCATCGGTAGACTCATCGAAAATTCCAGACTCAGATTCGTTGTCTATCTAAGCACCATCAAACTTCAAAGCTTTGTCGAGTCCTATACATTTCTATGGACGAATGACTACAATAATTCTGTTTGGAGCTTTATTTGGGATGGTGGTAGTCCATTATCATGCTGAACTAACTTTTTTTCAACAATGAGTTGAATAGATTTGAGTAACCGTTTTGGTAGAAGAGAGAGCCGATGTTATTTACTTCTAGAAACTAGGTACAGCTTCCATTTGAAGGCGAACATGAATCGGGAGAAGTCAACAATGGCGTTAAGGGATGCGATGGGATTAGATCACAGACAGTATTTTTTTTACAGCCATTCGATTGTAAAATTTTGCTTCTTAAAGCCTACGTTTCATGACTGGAACACTGACGAGCTTAACTCGTTCCAGATTAACTTGGGCTAGTACAGTAAGGCGTTTGTTACTTTTGCAGGCAATGGCCTTCCTGGGTCGTCCATCACGCTTCTTTATCAATGTCATCCGAGAGTAATAGCTGTCAAGAGAATACTGAATAGTTCCCTTCAATTTGTGTGAAAAGCATAACACGCACAACACGAATGGTCGCGAGAATCTAGGCTCTGGACCACATTCGTCTGTTGCCCCAAGTAATTGTATTTTTTTTTGAGATGAAGATGAAGGTTGATAGAATTAGAAGTTCAAAGATCCGAGGAAGTCTTCACGTCAAAGAACCCATCTCGAAAAAATTGGAGGACGACCGGCTCAGTTGGTATTGCCATGTTGAAAAGAGGGATCCTACGAACTCCGTCAAAAGGCAATGTCAATCAAGCCAAGGAAGAGAGGCCAAAAAACTCCTGGATCACACAAATGCAAAACCAGCAGCATTTGATTGGCCTCAGTGAGAAAGTGATTCAAAACTGGGACGCTAGCAGATAATTTTTGAGGTCAAATTGGCGAACCCCACGGGCAGAATAGTAGGGATGAAGTAAAATGGGATCCCTATAATCCTGAATATAACCTAGCCGGACAAAAGGAAAAGAAGAAGAAAATTCATACGGGAGAACGAAACCAGTATTAACCGGGAGCCTACATTCTTTCCAAACCAAAACCAAACCTTTAGACTTAATTTTCTACAATACAAAGCTTATAGATACGAGTATTTTCCCCTCACATTCTTCATACTCAATAGCCACACAGCCATAACCAAGTTTATCGGATACGTCACACCGATCATCTTCATGCTAATTAACTATACCTACCTTCGACATTACTTTTTCTGTTAACAGCTTAACTCTGTTCACGAAAGGTGATATTAAAAAGAAAAAATCAAAATTATGGCAACCGGTTTGGTTGGCTTTAAAAAAACTGAACAACAACAACCACACATAAGCAACAACAAAACAAAATTATATTGTTGCCCGAGTATGATATATTTCATTGTTAAATGGCGGTTAGTGTATTATGCGTTACATCCTAATGAGTGTTCTCTACTTTTTTTGTATTTTTTTGAAATTTATACATCTTTGGGAAAACTATGTTGGAATGATGTCATGCCATTGCTCTCAGGCATCCAACACACACATGCACACAATACCTTAGGTTGTTGTTGTTGGCTTATAATGATCACTGTTTCTAATCACTAATCTGCTCTTAATGATTTTCGCCGCAAAGTGTTTGGACTTCGTGTGTAGACACGATGGACGAGACTTAAACAAAATGAAAGTCATCCATTGACACTGTAATCGAATGTCGTCGTCGTCCATGGTTTGTGGTTACTGGGTGCTGAGAAAGCCACAAAAAGAAGGGAAGGTGTTGCTTAAAGGGCTTTGTTTGTTCTACCCACTGGTGATGGTAGTTGAGTTGGAAGTACACCCCCTCCCGGGGGTGTACACATTCACCATAGGATGCAATTTACGCAGGATGATAAAGTTCTTTTAATAAGTTCGTCACAAACTGTCAAGTATTGAGAGGTCGTTTAATTGAATTTCTTACTTTTTTTTTCCACCCATAAAATCTGTAGCAGCACATGGGCTACAATTTTCTGTAGTGGATTCGACGTTGGGGACAAGTTTATTACTAAGTGTGTAGTATAGAAAGCTTTCTATACTCGAAGTTATGAGATGTTTTTTTTCTCTCTTTTTTTCGAAGTAAATTCATCAATAAACGAAAAGTAGTTAAACCGAAAAGTAATAAGAAACAAAAGAAAGTAATTGCAGTGTTCCTATGTACGTACATATCTATGAGTGATTGTTTCACATTTCCACTTGTACAAGTGGCGTCGTGTTGGTATTATGAAATTTTATTGACGTGAAATTTTGGAAAATTACGACAGAAAGGTACTCAAAACTTTAATTGATTTTCGATAATTGCGTTTAGCATTTAGTGTTTGTCGTGTCACAAAAATTACTTAATGCGTTCGTCGAAAGCAGGCGTATTTTTAATACAGAAAAAGAAAATATTCAGCGGAATTTTGAAGCTTAAAGCTGTGATTTTTAGCCCGATCTTTAGCTGACTGCTTCCAGTGGCGCACTCCAAGCTGATTGAGATCCCTGTCTACAAGGTGGCGTTAGAGTCATTTTTTACAAATGGCGTTTAATGTCATTGCGTCTTTGACATTTGTGAGATAAGCAGAAGAAGAATACACATGCATTGGTGTACTCTTGACAAATAACTAGTCGGTGGTTTTGGCAAAAAGGAATTTCGTCGTCGATTCCTTGACATGTAGCATCAACTGTGTAAAAACTGCAACGTCTAGCTACTTGCCTGGAGGAGATTGGCTCTACAAGGGCCAGTAGTAGACTTCGTTCAGTCGAAAATATCGCCGCTGTGGCTACAGATGTCTAAGCGAACCTTTAAACGTCTACGAAATGACGGGACCCGCCATTGGGCACCAATAGAAGGTCTAAAAAGCGAATTTTGTTGAAAGACTTGAAGATTTAGCCGTACAAAGTGCGTCAAGTATTGGCTGCAGACCGCCAATCGCGTGTAAATTACAGCCAAGCCATCCTAAACGTCGACCGCGATGAGAGTGATTTTCTATTGAAAATTTTCATGACCGACGAGACGCATGTTTACCTATGCGGATATGTGGGTAAGCAAAGTTATTGCTCCTCGGGCACTGAAAAGCCGCTTGTAATGCAAGAGGATCCATTACTTTCTCCCAAAGTCACTGTTTGGTTTGGTGTTTACGTAGAATATGGTGATAAGCACATATTTTTCAAGGACGTTGTCGGCAAAACCGTTTCTGTGGCTGGTTAGGACTACAGAACCATGATCAACGACTTCTTTCTGCTTCACCTTGCACTTGTGTGCACCACCTAGCGCGAAGTTTTTGTCCCTCTGTTTTGCATTCATACACGGCACATCAGTTGCGGCTTCCTTGATGGCTTGTTGGCAGCGTTGCCAATCGTTTTCGGTAAGTGGTGCAAGTGACATCGGACTTCTCGAGATGTTACGGGCTACTTAATCCGCCAAGGTTATGGTAATTTGCTGCGATTGCATCTTCCCGGCTTCATATTTCTTCGCTAGGTTTGGCTAGTTATATGGGTACCCTATTTGACAGACTATTTGATAGACTAGCTATGAGTCAGTCCATTGTGCCAAATAGCAGACTCCTGAGAACATAAATTTCATTATCTACGGCTGAACTAATCCTCCCAGATATGTTTATGTATGAATCTCAGGAGTTGGTTCGGTTCATTGTTTCTTAGATCATCCAGTTCCGCAGGGAAGTAGCTCCCAAGAGTATCTTTCCTTTTGTTGGCTAGTGCTGGGCAATCACATAGCAAGTGGCGAATGGGTTCTATTTCTTCGTCGTCCATGCAGTTCCTACAGAAGTCGTTGTGCTGCACGATTGTGTATCACACAGCTTCCTGTCACGTCGCCGACAGCTATCGAAATAACAGCTTTGACTAAAACCAGGAGGGGGCTCAATAAATTTTATATGTCGCAGTGCAACTACAACTCTCAACCATTCATTCACTCATGCCATTGAAGTCGCAATCTTACGCAGCCCTTCGAAACTCGAGTTATTTCTTGTTATTCAAGTGCAGATACAAGTTACAGTATCTACCTCTTCACTGATGATACATCCAATGAGGCTCACTGCCATCTGAATGATTTTGTTAATAAGCAGAATTGCAGAATGTTGTGTAACTACACAGCATGTAAGGGTTGTTCATCAGTGTGAATATCATCCTTCAAGTGCAGGACTTTGTGCTATTCATCGAAACTCATTTATTTGACGATACCAATGGTAATGCGGTGAAGGTTAATGGGAAAAGGATATTGAGTCATGCTTGAAAATTGTGTGCGCTGTGAACAGACATGAAATTTGGTTTCAGCAGGATGGACTTGCTACACTGATTCAGTGATAGTGGCACCTTATTTCACAGAGGTCATTGGAAGAAGGATTTTATAATTGATTCACTATTGCTTACTTTACTTCAGATGACGCTTATAGTTTGGGGTGGAATTGAAAAAAGGGAAATGGTCTCCACCAACATGTCCCCCCAGCCAGCTCGGTCTCTAGCTAGCAGTCCCCAGTTTCCCACAATGAATTGGAATCTTCCTTTGCTGCGTTGTCCTCCTGGTGTATTCAAAGAGTTGACGGGCCGGTGCGCTGATCTGCATGCTCCTCTACGTGTTCCAGCGATCACAGTTACTGCACTCAGAACTTTTGACCAGGTTAACGTAGATGTATAATCCGTAAAATTTCGTCGTTGAATCTCCTCCTCCACACTCCATTGATACAAACTGGACCGAATATCACTCAAAGAATTTTCCACAGCAATCGAGTCTCCCTGGAAGAAATCATGTGATAGCGCTTCACCTTGTTTTACACCTACTTCGACATAGAAGGGTTCGGTGGTATTTTTGCCAATTTAGATGGAGCAGCGAGATTTCTCCATTGTTATCCGGCACGAGTCTGGAAGGGATGCCGAGAGTTGATATGGCTTTATATGGGCGACTGTAAAATCGAAGCAGAGATACCCACTATCTCCTGATCCCACTTGATCCTGAAATTCCTGGGTTTTCTCTACAATCTGCAGGAGCGTGAATATGTGGTCGATGGTTGACTTACCTCGCCCAAAACTACACTGGTTACTGATAAACAGTTCACAGACTACGGCTGAGTTGACGTTATATGTGACGTTTAGGAGTCGAAGCAGCTCGAAATGGATGGAGCACACATAGCTGAGGTTTCATTTGTCGGGCATACTTTTATCTGAGCAAATTTTACAGATAAGTTGGTGTATGCTCCTTACAAAGTCATCTCCTGCTGTTTCGAAGTGCTCGGTCAGGTGGCCATTCGCTCCAGCAGCCTTGTTAGATTCAAGTTTCTGTCTTCCTTGTCTTTACTTCGTGGTGGCCAAGTGAACGAAAGTTTTGGTCATCATCATCCAGGTTGTGTGGCTGATTTTGCCTGACAACGGAGTGTTGGCTGTCACCACCGTTTTCTTTCTTTCTTCGGAGTAGTCGGTTTTCTCTCTTCATTTTTGCCTGTAGAGCTCGTGGCCAGCTCTGGTCTTCTTCTCCAGGACTGCTTGGGTGGGTGCATGTGTCTGCTTCACTAAACCAGAGGTTTCGTTGGGGTGGCCGTGTAAAAAGCAGTACCTCAGTTGGGGGATTTTTGATGACTTGTTGACTATGTTGCCACTGGTCTTTTGCACCTGGTGCTGAAGGCACTGAGCTGGAAGAGAGGTTGAGACGCGGTCGACCAAAGGTCTGCGATAGTAGCTTTGCGACGTCAATTTTTTTTACAGTACAGTGGTCGTTGTTATCGCGTTAAGGATACCCGTATCCGCACTTTGGTTACCACCAAGTAATGGTTCGATTCTATGTTGGTCGCTCTGAGTGTAACGACATCCAGGGAATTTGAGGCAGTCTGGTGTCGACCACAACATGATCGATTTGGTTGACGGTTTGCTGATCTAAAGACTGCCAAAGTTTACTTATGAATATTGAGGTGTGGGAATGCAAGTTGCGTTTTCCGACTTTAGAACCAAAGATGCCCTGATTTTCGAGAACGACTTTGAAATTTTTTTTAGGGCACTTCTCGTAAACTTTCTCAAGGAGATCGTAGCAGCTTTCTCTGGTCACATCATCTTTCTCCTCTGTGGGGACGTGATCACATATAAACATATAAATATCACGGTTTCCCATCTTCCTTGTGCCTTCTCCATGAGATCACACTTCCTGGTTGGCTGTAATGTCTGCTTTGCAGAACCCCAGGATTTTCGCAAATTGTTCACCTATACGTGGTCCATTTCGGATTCGGATATTCCACGTGCATATCCGATATTTACTGTCCTTATTTCGTTTTCTTGGGCTTCCAACACCGAAATCATCTACATATATCCGGGGGTTTTTTCGCTTAGGAAGCAGTTTTTTTTTTTCGTGACAGGGAGGTTATTCCGATGACACAACCCCCAACATAGGGAATCAGATCCTTTATCGTGAGGGGTCGAGAATACCGATCTTTATTGACCTGAAGCCATCAAGAGAATCTTTCTGCTGCCGCCTCATCTGTGTGGGGAACACTCTATCGTTACACTATTACTTGAAATATTAAAGAAAAAAAACCGAGATTTACTGTTTTGAACGACATTTGGCTACCGAAAAGCAGCCTGATTCCATTAACCAACAAAAAATTACACAGGGCTCTTTTCCTAGAAAGCCTACATTATTTGTGCATAAAAGGGCCAATTATTTGGCATAATTCCATAAAATTAAGTGCTCACCTAACTGTTGTCACTGTTCGTACCATTAAAAGGAGCACATTTCGAAAATTGCCATTTTTCGAATTAATTTCTGCCTGCAAATACCATATACATATTCCAATCAATTTAAAATGCAACTCCGGTTTCGTACACAAATACTGAGGTTGGCCGAAATTACGAAATTCATTATTCCAATGAAAATAGTTTACAAAATTTGTGGATGGCAAACAATTTGGATAAATTCCCAGAAAACCCCTGGCAATCCTTTGTTTACCATCCCTGCCTGGGCCCCATTTTAATGGCAACCTTAATATTTCCATTTCGCATTGTGAAATGCATAAATATCATCAATGTTTTCCCTTAATTCACTGATGCATCAACGCAACAACAACAACAGTGGAATGTGTTCCGTAAATACACAGATTTTTCAATTAAATTTACCTCGAAATACTTTTTGAAATACAGACGAGTTGTTACGAGTTGGGATGCTTCCTGTATTCGATTTTATTTTCCCTCAACTTTGTAAATTTACGAGTAGATATCGCGACAGTAAGTAATCCTGTAAAAGGCCAATCCTGTTTGCTTGAAGTATCGAGTTACAATGAATTTTATGCACCCTTTTTGGATGATAAAAACTGCACAACGGAATGATTGTATGTCGAAATTGGTTAAAATTGAGTTGAATTTTTCGCATTTAATTTGCATCAAGGATACAGCGGCGAGGAGTAGGACTTCTCTTGTGTTTCTCATGTAAACGAAAAATAATTGGATAAATATTATCCTTTGCATATGAAAATACTGAGCGTTTAGGGCATCGGAAAAATCTGTTGGTATAGAAATGGCCAGATAAGGGATGAAGGAACATTCTGCGCTTTTTTTTTCTTTTACAAATATTTCGAGACTTGGCTCTATTGCGATGGGCTCGGCCGCGGACGCAAGAGACATTGGGACATACGCACATATAAGATAGATCTATTGCGCCGGGAGCCTGTAAGACTAGGAGATTCTTGGCCTTCCTTATAAGGGTAGGTAGGTAGGTAGAAGTGGTAGCTTCACCGTTCCACGATGCGGCTTTAGTGCCATTTTATAACCACTACTCACTTGACCTGATGAAGAAGAAGTGAAAATCCTCTACAACCATCCTGTGGCATCCAGGAAACCAACTAGTTCGCTTATCTTATTCCCCGAGATGTCGTTAAGGTTGTCAAAGAGTCGGACACGCAGGGGAGATGAAACACTGTTTCTTTCTCTCTTTCATTCTTGCAGCTGCGACAATGTGTGTTGAATGGGATGCCTAATCTGGACGCGTGTGTTCCAGTGACCCATACTTATCGCTATGACCCTTGCAATGTCTGTGTGAGTCCTGTTTTGTAGATCTTGTGTTCTGGACCTGTTGTAGTTGGGCCTTATCTGCCTTGATATGACATAATTCCGCAACCCGTGCCACCTGTTGTTGGCTTCTGATAGAAAGTGCAAGAGGAGTCTCCCTTGATTGCTCCCAACGGGATATGAACACTCTTCGCGTGGGACCTGTTAAAGCCTTACTGTGTTACTGTGCCCCGGCACTCAGAGGAGACTGATTTTGACTAGCGAAGCGAGCTCCTCTTTGCACAGCTTGGGAGTCTAGTATTCGATGCTAGGGTTTTGATGGCAGCCTAGCTGTCAATACGGATTGATGCCTGGTTGTCTTTCAAAACGCGATAAGCTTCGAGTACTGCCACCACTTCATTCTGGAAGACGCCGGATAAATCTGGAAGCCAGTATAACTCAGATGTCTGGAGTGTTTCCGAGAAAAGACCAAGCGTCACTTCTTCCCGAAAGTTTTACTGCAGGCATAAAAGGCTACACAGACTTTTTTAACTCGCTGCTCTACATTAAGCTTCCAGCTAAGTTTTTAGTCGAGTACAACGCCTAGGTATTTCGCACTGGAGGGTAAGGATAGTAGTTGGTTTGTTCTTTTGCAGTCTGCTTCCTTCCTATGCTCCTTATCCTATGCGCTCCCATATCGCAGAATGGTTTCGGAACGATAAAGGCGGGCTCTGAGCCTTTTTTTCTAGTTAATCAGCTGCTTCGTTTCCCTCTAGTCTCATGTTGCCAGGTTCCAAGTAGAGGGCAACTCTTTTTTTTCTCTCTTAGTTGGTTTATCTTGGCAAGGCACTTGTATACCAGTGTAAACCTGATTTCATGAGAGCTTAACGCTTTAATGGTGGCTTGGTTATCCGGTAGTATTGCGATGTCTTGTCCGTGATACTCGTACTTTCTATCGAGGATAAATTGGGCGTATCGTTCGCTTTCGCGGATCTTTGCTTAGAAAACACTGCGCTGTATTCGTATGGCCTCCGAGTACTTGGTTCTATGAGATGGTGCACTTCACTGTTCCATACTCTTTGGTTGCTTAGCCAAAGAATTGAATTTTCTCCCAAAGCAGTCTCTCTCAAACATATCATCCCTGGGCCAGTACAAAAGGGACACTGATCTGGAAAGTGTTTCTTGCTGTCTGTGTGCGATACATTTTTTTTCCGACGCCTTCTTTGGTTATTCTTCTTGATAAGATGTTCTAAGCAATCCTTTCTAGTGCTAAGTGTGGAGTACCAATATCACTTCCAGTGCTGCTGTGGGACAGGATCTCATAGGCCCTGTTATGCAAACGCAAGCTTAGCCTTTGTACTTTTCCAAATTTTCCTTATTGTGACTATCATTGGAGTAACAACGGCGTCAAATCGCTGCTACGCAGTGGCCAAGGCACGTATCCAAAACGGCTGATAACATGGTTATCGAATTTAGTGAGCGAAAAATCGGTTGGCGTCTGGTGTGGCAAGTTGCGCCATCATGTTGGAACCAAAATCCAATGTGTCTAATTGCGGACACATAAAATCAGTTATCATGTCTCTGCAAATGAAAGAAAGAAGCAGCGACCAATGATGCCACCACCAAACAGTCAGACTGTGAGGAAGTATATATTGTCTTCTCTACGATGACTATTGGCCTTCGCAACCTTAAATCCTACAGTTTTGCTTGTTGCCATAGCTTCCAAAATGAAAATGAGCTTCGCTCGAAAGCGTGTAAACAAACAATCCGAGGTCTTGATGCAGTATTCTCGTCGAAAAGGGAAAAAAAGGATTGATGTTCGCTTGTTGACCTATGGAGTTCAGGTTGAGCTTTTCGAAAAAGAAACCTTCTCCCAACCCACTTACAGTTTTGGTTCCGTTTGTACAAAAGTGAACCGAACTTCCTTGTCTATCTATTACCAATGTTCTCCCACTCATTCAGGGCAAGGATAGTTGCACGAAAATTGTTATGAGACCTAAGTTTCGACGAGTGACTGCATTGGCAGCACCTGGTTGTCGAAAATATTCAGGATGAAAAGATGGAGCTCTATATCAAGGGCTGCGGAAGGGGTTGTTCTAAGCGTACCACTTGTACACATGCAAGCAGATCTTTGCCCTTTCCCTAGCCAGTTGAGGTTTACTGCTTAATTAAGAGCCGATAATCGTCCAGTAATTAGGTAAATTGATGTCTAGTCTGGCGGCTATTGCATCTATCGGGCATTGTCCAGTTAGTGCGCCTTCCATGATACTGGCATTGACAAAAGGGTTTTAGTCCTTCTTTCGTTCAGAGTTGAGCATAAGCTGCGAGAAATGATACAGTCGTCTCTGGCTGTCCAGGAGGTGTTGATCTTTACTCTTGCTTTAATGTGTAGTTTCCTTTTTAGTACACCAATAGGGATAGCTACCGCTGCATGGGTGAATTCCTCATTTAATGCTGATCCTTTCCCTGTTAGTTCATCTGCTGTTCATCATAAAAGGGAACGACTTTTCTGTTACTATGACCGGGAACTCAACAGAGTGTGACTTCATGAGTGTTCATCCGGAGACTATTTCCGATCTAATAATCATGCCTTGAGTGAAGTTTAGTTTCTTCGCGTGTAAAGTCTGTGCTGCTCTTTCAATGGCGAAGACTTCAGCTCGGAAGCACTCAGACTTTATACGGTTAATTGTAGTACCAGGCAGCAACTCCTTTTTTGGTGTAGTAGTTGAAGAAACTCCGATTTTATTCGTTTCTTCGTTGTTCTTGGTGGCTGTGATTGCTGTTCCTCTAGCGCTGTTTGAACTTACACCGGCCAGATCACAAGCAAACACACTACCTACTACCCCGTGGCCACCACTGAAAGACTTCAGCTTAAAAGATACTGCAGTCATCCAGGAGTTTGTATGAATCGCTGATATTGAGTGATGCACAGAAAACTCCCTCATCGGTTCCTATGTCAATTTTCGACCTGTGAGTGTAGAATTGAGAGCCATGTGCACTGGTCAATGCGTTGGATTCCCACTCCTGTTTTCCGGCAAATAGAATGAAGTATTTCTTGTAAAAGTCTATGTAAAGTACGTCGTAGTCTGCTATTCTATCGCGATCAATTGATCTATATCCTTGAAATGTAGCTCCGTGTCCATAAGAGAGCTGCACTTGCTTTCTTCACACGTTCAAGTAGATTGGCGTTCCAGTAAAGTTTCTTATCCAATATAACAGACAGGTACCATTTGAGGTGTCTCGATGAAATATTCCTCAGTTGCCGCTGCTGAAAATTCATTCAAACTATTGACCATAAATTCCAACGAATCGCATTCAATTGCTTTTTAGTTCCTTTAAAAGCGCATTTAAAGCTTTGTCACGTCCTATCTACCAATATCGTTAACACAATAAAATATCTAATCAAAGAAATCATTTATTAAAGGCTTACGTCATTGTTTGATAAGATCAAAGTTTTTTTTTTTTTGCGTCCCCTTTGTTTACTATATCATTATACGATGTTTCATGTGCTTTATCGTAGCTTAGTCAGACATTTTTCCCAGCGCCTTTTAATCCGACAAGCATGAAAGCCTGAACGCACTTAGCATTCAGGCGCACAGAAAACAATTGTGAGAAACTTTCACATTGTCAGAGAGTAGAACAATGCGATACGAAAATTTGTTTCAAAGTCACAACGATTTGCAGCAGCACAATTGCATTTCATCAAAACGCATTCAGCACCGAGATGGGAACAAGTTCATTGCACATTGTTCCATTGCGCTTACACTTTTATCACACTCTCAACCCTCAAAACTCCAAGAATAACAACATTGTGTGAGCATTTAAAAGGAAAAAATAAAGAAAGAAAGAATAACGTATGCAACAGAGATCCTTACGGTTCCATTCTATGTACGTGTCTTCATTCTCCTTCGTTTGGCACCTAAGCACTGTCGGAGGACTAATGTCATGTTTCCACACCGATATACAGAACCGCACGTCTCTGCAATAGCAATGCATTTTCAAAGGGAAAGCAGGCACTTCTTCTTCGGCTAACGAATCCACCAGGTAGTGGTGTTGCCCCCTCGCACCCCTGCTCGTGATCTAATGAGAGCCGGGTTCACAGATTTGCATCGTCGACGACGACACAACAGCCAGGTAAGAGGCAAATGTTGCCATTTCACGTTGCTTTTTTTCCTCCTTTTATTGTCATCATAATGTTGGAAGTGCTCAAATGCCATCGGATTGGAAGGTAAAAGATTTTAGTCGTCGTCGTCGACGTCGCTGTCATTATTATTGTGGCTCTCAGCTTAACTTAATAGGAGAAGAGATTTAGTAGAGAAAATTTTTTACTCTAAAAAATGGGGTCAACTACAGATTATGACCGGATAATGGTGTATATATCCCCGTATCGTGTAGTGTGCAGTCATTGAGAGCCAGATGAGGATGTCAGTTCGTTTTTTAAACCAACAAACACTTGTTGGATGCAGTTTTTAATAATTCATAAAACAGACTTTGAATTATCGTTGCAAATGCGACAACGTTTTAATTAATTGAGTTGAGTGCAACCAGAGATGGATTAAAATTGCGACAGCTGCACGGTTCGTGGAGAGTTTGAGTGCCAGTGAAATTTTATAACAAATTTTGGTGGTGAAAGAAGTTTTTCTTAGATGGCGTTACATACCGGGGTTGACCTCAGCCAACAAGCCTCTTTAGCGAACTCAATTGTTCGCTAGCTGCATCCAATTTGGAACGGAAAATTAATTGAGGTTAGATAGTAAGAGGGCGCACATCTTCTAAGATGGTACTGCACTTCGGAGTGGACATGCACATCAGTCCACAACTCTCTTCAGCAAGCTTGATTGTTAGTTAGTTGCCCTTAGTGTCGCACACCAAGTCGATTGACGTTAGGTAGTAAAAGGGCGCACATCTTAGACGGCACTGCACTTCGGGGTGGACATGTACATCAGTCGACAAGCCTCTTTATTAAGCTTGAATGTTTGTTAGTTGTTTCAAGTTCGGCACATTAGGTTGTTTGATGTCCCTTTTCACTTGTGGGCGCCACCTAAGGCGAGGTCTTCTCTTACGGCATCCCCCTAACGAGAGTCCTGACAACCTGCGGGCCGGAGCTCTGGTGTTCATCCGCTCTATACATCCCATCTATCTTAGTCTTTAAAGTCGGCGTCTTCTGATTAGATCAGTGTCACTGTCCAGGTCGTACAGATTGTGGTTTATCTAACGAGAGATCACATTCTAGGTCACAATAGGTGTCATCACTGGGCACTGTCTAATAGGCAATCTTGCACACAATATTTGGCGTACATCTGAACGATTTTTGTAGAAGCTGCTTGGACGAAGAAGAGGAAGAAACCATTAATCACTTTCGTTGTACCTGCCAGCTGTCTCCCACAGAAGCAAGCTTCACTTAGGAGCTGTCTATTACAACGATCTATACCACCTGCTAAATGCAGATATAAGGAGCCTCTTACGCTTCATGTGGAGCTCACAATAGTTTAACGAATGGGCTAGAAAAGTGTTCCACGATGGACCTGTCTTTGGTCTAAGTGTCCTGGCGTTAGCTGGCAACTACTTCTACTTAACTTCAACTAACCGAAAGTACTCTTTCTCCATTCTTGTCATAGACTATGCCTCTGCGTCATATAGCAGGACTGAGATGATTTAGTTGTTCGAGAGATGGCTTTGCTACTGAATACCAAACAAGCAGGGGTTGGCGGAGTTATTCCTCGTTTAATTTCTGGGTTGGTGTCGTTGTCTGAGATTATATCATTACCTAGCTACCCAAAGTCCTAAATAGCTTTAAATATGTACCTGTCGAGAGAGATGTTCTGTCCAAGATGTCGATATTAGGTGTCCTTTTTTGTCAACTCGTTCAACTCATCACTGCCACTTCCGCGTCAATACTCACGAAACCACCTTTGACATTATCCCGCGGTCTTCCGATTTTGTCAGCATCGTCGGCCTGTGCACAAGTCTTTAGAGAACGATGTTGAAGGAAATGGCAGGACAGAGTGTCACGTTGTCTAAATTCTTGTTCGACATCGATTACATCGGTGAGATCGTTAACACCGACCTTGTTGCAACAGCGTGCATTCTCAATCGTTATCCGGCGCAACCGGACGAGTTTCACAGGATTCTAAAACTAGACAGTGCTTTGTATATCTCGTCTGTATAAATGCAGTCATAAACGGCTTTAAAATCGATGAAAAGTGGGTGCGTAACGATTTGAAATTCCTGGGTTTTCTCCAAGATCTGTTGTAGTATGAATGTTTGGTCGATGTTGCACTTTCCTGGTCTGAAGCCAGACTGATGTGGGTCGATAAGATTGTTGGCAAAGGCTTAAGGGCCTCACCTAATGCAGAAAACACGCGATGGTGAGGAGAGTCATACGTCTATATTTGGTGCAGTGTAGACGGTTTCCTTCTTTGCGGATTGGCCAGACTTTCGTCATAACATTGTCCTGCAAATGTGTTGCTGCATGTTCCTTACACAAATTGCTGCTTTAATTAGTTCGGCAGGTAGGTCGCCAGCCTCTGCAACTCTGTTTATAAGTTTAGATATTGCTGTTCTAACTCCCCCTAGAACGGGTCCATTCTGTCTAACGTTATATAATCTACATGTTGGATGTTTTCTCCATATGCTCAGCTTCGACTTGAATTCATTGTTTGTTTCTGTAGACTTTCCGGCTCTCTAGCTTGCGCTTGATGTTTTTTTCATTCCTGCAATAGGTTCCCCCTATGTCATTGATCGCACGCCTTTTTCCTTTTTCCTTCTGAGAAGCCGGTGTTCAACCCTGCACTTCTGCTCCCACAGCTTTTAAGCAGCTCTGGTCCTTCAATACATCGCCGCTGGGTAAGAAACCTGTTGGCATTATTCGGGGCTCCAGGGGCTTTATTTTAGTGGCCGAAAGAAACACAGAACATCAGCGGTGGCATTCCTGATGATGTAGTGGTCAGTACTTGATGACTACATACGACTCTGTGGAAGATTAAATGCAACTTGATAGAAAAGGGTTCTCGCGATCTCTTGGGATCGTATGCGTCTGACTTCAAACTTCCTAACAGGATTTCCTTCGCATCCTTACCTTCGTGGTAGTGGTCCTTTTAATAGCAATGTGATAAATCTGGTTGATTGATCTGGAGGTCTCCTGATCCTCTTGTAAATATAGAGATGCGGGAAATGCGTGTTAGCTACGAGCTCGTTTCGTCCCACTGTTACGTCGGTTTGCCTAAAACCGTTATCGGAGCTGGTGTCGTGGAGGTTATACATTTCGATTGTATATTACAGATGCCCTCTCTTGCTAGCTTGGCGTTAAAATCGCCCAGCACACTTAAAGAGAGATAGCCAGGGTAACGCTCATGCGTTCGATCCAGGAATTTGTAGAATCTATCTTTGGTGTCGGGATCTTCCTCGTCTGGGGGGCATATGTATATATGAACATATCTGGCTAATATTGCCGAATTCAGCCTTTTCATGAGGTGTTCGTTCACATACCGGAAACTCAAGAATTCTTGCCTAAGTCTGCTTTCAATGACGAATCCTCATTTAAACAAACACTTCAGATAAACTAGCCAGGGTAGGGTTACATCTAAGCCCCTTGCAGGTCCTTCCCGAGGCTACCACACCGCTTAGCACATTCAAAAGCTAGAAAGCTAACGAGTTGGTATTGATTATGTAGATATGTACATGTGCCATAGCCAAATAGTTATGGCCAGTCTATGACAAAAAGACATTCGCAGATCTCATGGAACTCAGTCGCAGGGATATTTGACAGTGTCTTGTCAACTAGGGCACCCATCTACCTAACCTAATCTTACGCGACTTTGTTGTCGATAGCAATCGCCGTTGTAGATGTTCATCCTCTTTTTGCCCTATCGCAGTACTTCGATGCCGGTGGTGTCTGCTTTGCAGCAGATTAGGTCCTCCGTAAGTCGTTCGACTGCACGAGGTCTGTTAAGTGTCTTAATATTTTGCATGCAGATCCGAATATCGTTTCCCTTGTTTTGTCTGCAGAGGTCGTGGACAGTATGAGCATCCTTATCGAAAACATTTTCTTGTCTTGTAACAGACTTTTTTTTGTTTACGTGACTGTGCAGATATTTCAAAGGGACGACCCTAAATCGACCAAATTGGAACTGAACGAACACTGGCGTTTCCATCTGAAAAATTCGTTATGCCGTAGTGTGGACCCCATGTCGTCCCTCTCCCGTCTGCTGACAAAAAGACATTCCAAAGGGGTTTGAGCCCAGTCTTAAGCCAAAACACTAAAGGTCCATTCAAAGCTCTGCGACTTGCGAATACGAATGAGTGAATATTCGCAAATTTTGACATTTTATTCACAGCAACTTTTTTTTCTAGTCGCAGCAATCTGCGAATTTCTCATGTCTCAAAAGAATTGTGATGTTAAACTCTCGCGAATGTTTTGGTCGAGAGAATGTAGATTTCGTTCCACATCTGTAGAATGTGAATAAAATTTGACAGTTCCCAAGAAGTATTCGCCTATTCACATAAAAATCAGCGAATTGCTAATTTCTTCGCAGAAACTAATTAAAATTTATCTTTTTTTTCTATAAATCGATAGCTCTGTTCTTTTGGAATAGTAAAGTTATCAATTGGTATACAGAAGAGTGAGAGAGAGGCCTGTGTCGTTTTAAATGTACGATATCTACCATTTGAACACACCCGGACGCACTGAATGCTTCATTTAGTGACAAAACTATTGCAATTATCTGTCGGCTAAAGGCGTAAAAAAATCTATTGATTTAGATACAAGCCGACCGGTTTTTCTACGCGATTCACCAATCGTGTAAACAAACTTGTCATGCGTTACATTTTTCACAGAAGAATTAATTTATTGCTTTGGTTTGCTCTGCGCAACGTTACATCTAAGGAAATATTTTTTTTTTATCAAGCTGAGTTGAGCTTTTATGAAAGCAGTTTGGAAGCCAATGTGTGTTGTAGCAAAAGGTTGAAGGCTAATGATGCTAAATATTGTTTTTGGTTTCGCAAAAAATCCATAAATAGATTCAGACAGTTTGCATGCGAGGACAAATTTAGATAGTTAGGAAGGTTAGTTATGTTCTGACACGCTTTGTGGGGCATGGGGTGTTGTACAACGGCTGTACGTCATCGTGTTTGGAGCTCTACAACGTGTTTGACTCATTCCCAACGTTTTTTATTCCTTTTCAACTGAATGACGTCAATGAATGCTTAAGGTTGACTGACTTTTGTCAACTTCCTTTGCAAGTTTTAAAATTTTAGAATCCTGGCTAGAAGTAACCAGTATACCTCTGTTCAAAACACCTACATAGTAAGAGTACTACTAAGGCCTTTAAATTCCAATTGTCCTGATGGACAATTGTTCTGATGGCCAGATGGAGAATTGCCTTATAGTGGGCTATGGATATGTTTAAGGATCAATTGATATCCCTGTAGTTGCATCGGTTGTTCTATGCATGCATGTTCCGAACTGCGTCTATGGTTTCTGGGACAACGTCAGTGGCAGGACGTACCTCTCGTGTCTTGTTCTTAAGCGCAGTACGTTCACGTTGAAACCTACCTTTGTGTTCAAGCAGCCTTTCGATGTTTTAAGCGGGGAAAGAGGCTAGACTGATGAATTTAAAAAACTCTTGGCGAGTTAATTGTCATCCTTTCCAACCTTTGGTATGAAGATCAATTTAGTTACACGCCAAGCAGAAGGAGAGTTGGTAGCAGCATTGCCGGATACAAACCATCTGTGCCAATTAACTTGAATCCATCCAACGAAGCGACAGCATATTCGATAGCCTCATTTGCCACCACGCGAGATTCAGTGTATCAGTTGTGCCGGGGTATTTTTGTCAATTTCCGGAGCCGGAACTGTCAGAGAGCCGGTAATAATTAGATTTCCTGGAAAGTGAGTCTCCTGCAAGAGGTACTGAGACTTTGTACTTTCGTTACAGTGTAGGAGTCATTTGTTTTGCTGTGTACATCCACTGGTTTGTCTCTTTTGAGAACTTTTGATTTTACCTCTGCTGCTGTCCTAAGCAGTGTTCGGAGCATTAGCATCGCTATAAATAAAAAAACGATGCTCATCTTGGTGGCTTCACAATAATCGGGCAAATCAGCTACTCTCCTAGGTGGTTAGGAACATACCGACTCATAGAAGAAGTAGTCAGACGCGGCGACGATCGTGTCCAACCTGGCCACGGAAATGTGCATGCTTAGTTTCTGAAACAGAGTTCAATATAATGAAACAGGTTCTAGGTCCTTCGGACTATTCATCGTAGAGGACTGTAGCGTTACGTACTACTCCCAGGACACAGGTGCGCTTTTTCCACATCCACGGCTTGTGGGTGGATGTTATGTGACGTTTTGTTCTACTGGCCGCAATTCTGCTACATAGAACGGCGAGAACAGCCTTGCAGTGCTGTCTGTTTATCAGAGTCAAGAAAGTTTCCTCCTCATTTGCACTACTAGGTATGGAAATTGAAAAGGATCCTGCCAAGATGAACGTGCGGACGCATTTCATACCCAGATTTCAAAATCTCGGTTGAAGTCGTGTTCATACCCACAACTTGAGTTCTGCCACCTTCATTGCGACAATTTCTACTCTGTCTGTGAGCATAGACAGTCCAGGCTTTTGTGTCGAGATTTTGCTTCTGCATTCACTTAGGCTGGGTTCGATAGGTGGGTTGGAAAAGGTGTATCCCTAAGCTCGTGGAGCATAACCTATCCAATAGGAGACTGTGATCTATGTAAGCACATAACTTACTGTGTTTGGAATACATACCATCCTGTCGGTTTGATGTATCTATCTACAGATGTCCTTCACCGGTTTGGCGAACAGTTCCAAGGAGTTTCCTGCGCTTTCTATATAAGTCTTATTGTTGTAGCACATGTGCTTACAGAACTCCATTGATTTTGTTTCGTGCCTAAATGTACACGGCGGGATTTTCATCGTGTGGTGAGCTTTTTGCAGGCCTCTCATAGCCAGTTCATCAGCTAACCAGAGCTACAGCAGAGTCTTACCTTGCGTTCCCAGAATCTTAAGTTCTTTTCGACAGCACTTCACAAGTTTCAATTTTATTTGTTATCACCTTGTGTGAGTAATTTGCTACGTCCATTTGTAATAAGGGTGAATGCCTTCATTGCAGTCTGACGGGCGGTTATTGTTATTGCTAGAACCTCCGCTTAGAAATACTGCTGTGGTTTGGGAGTCTAACTAATGTTGAATCTGAAAAGATAGCTGCCCCTACACCAGGTTTATCTACGATCCATCAGTGTAAACTTCTATAACTTTGTGCGCTTGGTAGTTCCCTTTTTTCCATACGTCTCTACCCAGATAGAGGCTTATAAAGGTCTTATAAAATCTATCTATGGCGTTGTGTAGTCGGTTGTTGCTGGAAGATCATAGGATGGCCAGACGTGTTCGGCCTCCAACTACGTCTATTTGCTAAGCTTTCTAAATCTTCTGTCCTTTTATCATTCCGACGACATAAAACCGAGGAAGTGATGTATGTGCATATGCTGCATCATTTTCAGTGAAAACTATAATTATTCACCTACGTGCTTTCTAATACTGTTCTTGGCAGATCGTCCAACCTACCTAGATACCTCTTCTATCGTCGTAAAATATAAAAAAGCCGTAAAACATTAACACAACTTTATTTATACATTCACTGCGACAATAAAATTTGCAAATGGGATCGGCATTTTAAAAAGTCTCCACTGCTTTGAGTTTCTATCTTTTTTTTTATTGGATTTTGCTTACCCAAGATCAAGGTCAATAACTGCTACCACAAGGTGTACATATGTACATAGTTATCGTCTTTATTTTATTGTCATTCACGCCACAATCTATTCGCAAATCTCTTGACAAAAATCAGGTTTAAAACGTTACCACCGGATGACTACTAAATTCATGTGCATAACAAGAAGCCAAATACAGGTTCGCAAGTAAAAACGGGTGAGGATGACGAGGAGACGGGAGGACCATTAGAAAACCGTACCGAAATTGAAGCTATGCGATTCTAAAAATAACGCGCAAATATTAGGCCCAGAAAAAAAAAGAGAAAAAAACTACAAAACACCTACCACACTAGCTAGCTAGTGTGCATCTCATTTGCTTATACTCTGCCAATCGCATCACTGGCTAAGTAAGACTAGTTAAATGCGAATGCCTGTGATTATGCACAACATAATCAAGATCCAAGCATCCATGAGTTAAATATTTACCCAAGCAAACAAAAACAAGGAAAAAAAAAAACCGGCCCAACCGGCGCTCGTCGGACGCGTAAAATAGCGAAAACCCCCTTCTACCTCACGACGACGAACACGATGAAAACGATGACGAAAGGAAAGGAATGGAAAGGAAACCCCCTACCACCACACAAGGCTAGGCCAGGGCAGCCCGAAGAGCAATTTTTCTATCGTAACTATTTGTAACCGGCGCTCAGAAGCAACCAGCGACCAGAAAGCAAACCTCTTGTCTCCTAGTCAACAGCAACGTTGTAACTCATTCGTCCAACTCCAGATCGGTACGGATGGGAGCACTTGTTGTAGTATCTATAGCCACATGCATATGCATATGTGGCCGAATCGAATTGTTGGCAAGAGTTGCCTTCTTGCCTGGTTCAGCAGTTTGGCACCCAGCAGCACCTTGTGCCTTGGCACAGCACATGCTACGAGTAAGTTAAACCAACAACATCGTCGTCAATGGATTCTTCTTCTCTCGGTGCAGGAGAATGTAGTACCTACTGACTGACACACAAACGTGATGTGAGCACATGAGTTGTCTTCATCGTCGTCGTCGTCGTCGTCGTTGGATATCATTTATCCTCGAATGAATAGTTGGGGAGTCGGGTATACTTGCATGCACTGAAGTTCAGAATGGGAGCGCAACGAAGATGCAAAAGGAAGTACAGAAGAAGCACTTGAAAGGCTTCCTGAAACTATTTTTTTTTATTTCACAAGAAGTGCACTCATGGATAATGTATCTTCTATACATATATGCATACAGCGACATATTATAGAGCTGTATAGAGATTGCTCTACAGAGAGAGACACGATGGATGTACACGTATCTACTAGAGTCAAGTTGATGTGCGCCTGGTAACTTCTAATCCATACTGTTGCGGCGGCAAAAGTATCTAGCTCTGTACATCCGAATCAAATGATATCGAAAATTAATTTCCTCTCCTAGGCAAAGTGGCACTTATCCATGCAAAAGCATTAGATGGATGCTCCTCGGAAACTAGGGGTCTCTCTCTCATAGTGCGGTCTAGCGTTTACAGAGATACAGGAAATTGGGTTGTTGGTCCGTTGTTGTACCTGATATCTAGGTTGTGCTGAGAATGGAAAGGAATTATCTATCACTTGAGATATCCATCTCCTCTTTGTGGGATGCTTTGTTGCATCTTTTTTTTTTTTCTTACCTTGCTGTACGAGTACGTACATATGTGACTATGTGAACGCGAACGGGAGACGGAGGTATGTGATAAAATGCGAAGAATTGTCGGTTGGTCGCTGTAGATTGGCAGCAAAAAAAAGGGGGGAGAACCGCCAGCTTGCACCTATAAATTACGGACTACAATCGAAGGAGGTAAAATGAAGTAGCAATTGAAAACGATTTGATTAGGGCCTTTATCTAGTTCGCTTCTTTGTAGTTTTTTTTTTCGGTTTTTTATTTTTGTTTTTATTTCTTTTTTGCTGTTGTTGCTGTTTTGTTCTCTTTTTTCAGTCGTTGGTTCACGTCAATTAATTGAGGAATCACATGCAATTAATTTGTTGTCCGGTTTTCGTTTTCCTTTTTATTTTGTATCTCACGGATTGTCGGCGAGTGCATTGCAGATGTAATAGGAGGGAGAAAACGAAACGATTCAGAGGAGTGTAGAGTTGTCAGTAGTAGCAAAACGGAATGGATATTGTAATTGTGTTGGGGATTTGAATTTTGCTTCATGGTCTGGCAATTAAACAGTGACACTGATTCTCCTGCCAATGTCTATCAGCGAATGTCGTTCCGTTGGAATGCATGTCTAATTGAATGTTTCGATGAATTTTGTTGTAAACTTGTTAATGTCGTTGAAAGGATTTTGCATTGATGCGGCCTGCTTTCATGGGATGAGGTACTTACTTCCGTTTCGAAGGTGCTATGACTCGGGGTGAATCAGGGTCTTGATTCTTAGCCAAGTTGGTTAAGGTCAGTTTTCACTTGCGCACGCCATAGAGGATGAGGTCATTCTCTTTTGTGAAGTTCCCTACGGGTAGGAGGCTTAGATTTTTCGTGCTGGCATCCGCTCTGCATGACCTTGTCATATACTGGATGCGGAGGCCGTTTAAGGATAGAAAGAAGTGGCATCGATAAGTGCCTCAATTCGTGACCGGAAATGTGAGTATGCCTGAATTAAATGGTCCTTCTTGATATCGGCCATCACTTGGATAATGGCATCCTTCAGAGCTTGGGTTCTATTGTGGAGATGTTTGTTGGCTTTATGTTCAACAACGCCTCACACTAAGTAATCCAACGGATTAAGGTCTGGTTAGGTGGCCATCCCTTCCTGAGTCGTCGCGGTTTTATTCTTTGGCAAAGAATTCAGCCGGAACTTGTATGGTTTGGTCTCTCACCTCTCACTGTCACTGCCTATCGTCGACTTAAAAACTGCCTCTAGCATCTCGAAGTGTCGGGCAGCATTCACTCAAAAACCTTGTGGGAACAAGAACGGGGGGCATAACATAACCTTCACTGCGCAATACTGCAAGAACCATTCCACTAGCCGAAAACTTGTTTTGTGTCACACCAGGGACATATGAAAGCTGTGAACGCAGCCATTTGTGGTCTAGTTCCGTTCCAAAGAAGGCCTGGATTTTCCAGATGTTTCAACTAGTTAAAGAGCCGCCTTCTCAGAGGACGCATTGATATTTGTTTCCTCCGACATAAACTGGCAAGTTCTCATAGCTTATATCGGAGGTTCTTGTGAAACACATTGCGAATTCAGTGCTCAGGCTCTTGATGGTTCCTTGCAATTGACTGTTCCAGGGTTCTGGGGAAAACCATGTTGCAACAAGCTCAGAACTTTTCTTGCTTTCTTAACGTGTTGAATGCGTTGTACGTTATAAAATAGGCGAAACATCGCCTCAAGAAGTCTACTAGTCGACGGGGAGCTTGTGAATTAAGGATCGGGCGACTTCCAAAACGCGGAATAATTCGAGATCATTCTCATATGACAACAAAAACCTATTTATCTGGCAGTGAAGCAGGAAAAAAACATAAACGTCTGCTATCAAACTGGTCGACACCACGACTGAAGAAAGAAATGTCCTCTAAGAGCCTCCGTATCCTGTATATAAGGTTTAGGTTCTCCTTAGTTCTTCCTGAATTCACCTTACTGCAAAAATGTCTCCTTAGGCAAGGTTTGGCTACAATAAATCATTTGGCTGTCCGCGATCAGACACACCTAGACCATAATGAAAAGAACCTGATTACCAGTACCAGAAACCTGCTCTCGGAGTTTCGAATTTGACAGATAAGGATGAGGAAGATGATTTCACGATTAAGTTAGAAACCAATTTGACGAAGAAACCCGATTTTTATCTGCACATATTGAGGCTGACTAGATTCATTAGATCTTCGAAAAAGTACCCCCGAGGATTTTCTGTCTCAAAGCGGATAGGGAGGGACATTTGCTTTATTCCTCCTTCTCTTTTCTAGAGGTTCTACAGAAATTGTTGGTTGGAAAACCCATTACTCTACCCAGACAACGGTGAGTAAGGGCGCTAAAACTAAATGGAATTGAAAACGGTTCCACCTGCTGTTTGTCGTTCTATTGGTTTCATAATCAAAGTGTAAATTTATAGAGTTCCCCCCGATCATCAGCTAGGTTCCTGGAACCACTTTTGCCTGTGTGTCCGCTCTACCATTGCTTGGGACATCCCCGAGACCTGGAAACCAGCTAAATAGTACGTTGTATCTGAAGGCCATCTCCTTCAGACATCTGTGGTATTGCTCAACCAACATGGATCGTATTGTTGGCGATTTCAAGTGTTTATCGGAAAAGGCTCCCGCACTTGAATTGAACGCTGTCTGCGATCGATTTGGGTGATACATGGTATTTTGTACATTCTTGTGAACAAGGCCTATTCGGATCTCTGTGTTGATGTTGTTGGTGGCGTTAATTGCCAGAGATTTTTCAGACGAATTTTAGGTTATGGTTGTCCATCGTAACGATTGGGTCAATATGTCGCATTTCTATCTGATAGAATGCACTTCGTTTCATCTACGCTTGCAAGCAGCTTTTGGTACGATATTTCCGCATTCGCCAGCCAATGCTTGCTTCCTTCTAACGCAGTCTTAACCCAGTTGTTATACTGATTTGGGAGAAATAATACCATTCGTGTTATTTTTGTATTATTTTCTACAGTACCAGGTTGCAAAAGCTACTTAAGTACATACATGATAGGTCGTTGCTTAGATTAGCGAATGAGTTTTGCAGAATATCCCGTCCTTATTATCACTAACATACATACGTATACGAATCAGAACCTGAACCATCTCGCCCGGCGGCCTAATGGGATAAAAGCTAAGTTACGGTCTTCGAGTTGTATTGTACGGTTGTCCACCAGATTGAGACCATCAAAATGCCTGTCAGCGGAATTTTGACCTTAATCGTCGTTTAACAGTCAGTAAAAACCGACTAGGCCTCATCTATGGTGTTTTTATAGAAATTCCGGATCTCTTTCCTGCCGTAAGATGTACATATGTATGCCGTGCTTCTGATGCTCTTTTTCTCTTGTGGGACTATGCGTTTTTCGTGACTTCTTTTCTGATGGTAGTGCTGCCTCTGGTCTTCTCTGCTTGATGTTGATGCAGGACTTTTATTGGGGTCTTAGGACATACTATCGACAAAAGCTCTTGCTGTCGGCGATTGCGGTTGAGGTAGTGGTGGGATACAATAGAGTACTTTATACTGAAGATCCCTGACTCCGGTCTAGACAAATTTTAGACATTATTTTAAAAACGCAGGAAAGATGCAAATATGACAGACTAAGACGAACGAGTCTCATGGAAGAAAAGGATATTTTTGCTTTGTGCTGTGGCGAACTCACGCTAGCCATGAGCTTTTAAGCTAAGCTGGTCAATTAAAATTTACCTAGTTAAGGCTTTAGTTTCTGGGTCATTCCTGAAAACTGCATAACGTGTTGCTTCTTTTATTAACAGAAAGTATGTGGTTGAGATAATAATTTTTAAAAAGGGAAAGGAGTTGTATCCTTCATATAAATTAATTGCGGTTGATTGGTTGGTTGGGTTGGGTTGTGTGGCCGTCCCCGCTCAGCAGGGACACACTTACACAAAAAGAAGGTCCATTGTGATACCACTATGGAGAAAAACCGGACTACCAGCAACGGGGACCTACATGGAGACTTCCCAGGAGAATGGGACAGAAGGCAGGGCAAACGATTTCGGTGTGAACCCATGTCGGAAGAGTAACAATTCGCCGTTTAGACATTAAATCAGTTTGACCCGGATACAAAGCTTTTTATTTTGCTCAAGTCGAGTCTAGCTAGATCGTTAAGATCTTCGGAGAAGTATTCCCGTAGGGTTTTCATTACACAGAAGATGTGTCATGGCTTCCTCCTCTTCTTCGTCTCTACAGCTTCTACAGAAATCGTTGAAGGGAGCACAAAGTATTCTGGCATGTCTGCCTACCAGACAATGCCCCGTGACGTCCCCAACCATCTTTCTAAGATTTGTCCTATTAACGGAAACAAGCTCACTGGTTTTCCTACAATCCAGCTCTGGCCAGATTTGTTTGGAAGAGAGGCATGTACTGATATTGCTCCGCCTACTGTTTGTCTTACTAATGGCTGCGGTATCTAATTGGAATTTTATCGATTTAAAAGGTGTTGACGGTTCCACTTTATTGTCAGGAAGGTTCCGGTCTGCACCCTCCTTAGCTAGCTCGTCCGCTTTGCAATTGCCTGGAATATTCCTGTTCCCTGGAACCCAGTACAGCGACCTCGTTAAGAGATCCGCGGCATTGCTTTATCAACTTGGATCGAATTATTGGCGATTCGAAGGCTTTTATCACAGCTTGACTATCTATGTAGAAAACAATATCGCTGCACTCTATCAAGTTAATTAAAAGCCAGGTCGCGACTGCACGGACTGCTATGACTTCTGCTTGAAACACACTATAGTGGTCCGGTAGTCGTGTGGTGATAAGGATATCCAGTGCACTGGAGTAAACTCCCTCCCCTGTTCCAGACACTGTCTTGGATCCATCTGTGGAAATCTCTATCACAGATTCGTTTAAAATTTCTCCCGATTCCCAAGCACTTGACGTTAAAGTCCACATAGAGAACTCAATTATGGGAACATCACCCCGAAATGCTTAAGGAAGATGGAGAATGGTGTTTCTAGAGAGAGATAGTACTTGCTTTCACTTGCAGATTTTGTTTTAGATAACGACAATGCCCTGATAAAATGCACTTATCTAGCTGCCTCCTGTTTCGCATGCTAGTTGGTTGAGGTCTCCTTCCACTTGCGTGTGTTCTTTCTCTACTGCGACGTTCCTCGGCGGTTCATTCAAAGATTTTCGGTGGCCACTGACTCTCTTACATAAACCTGCACGTTTATCTACTGCAATCCTGTATTATTTTCGACAGTTATTTTCGGGGTTGTATACGAGTATAAAAATAGCTTCATTGCAGTGCTATATGAACCGAGATTACAATTTGTTTACAATTTCCGAAATAATCTAGTTTCCAAGTTTCTATAATATCCAATCAATCTCCATATTATCGTGTATGACCTTCAATTTGGAAGCCTTGACAGTGAAACTGTTTCTAAGATGATTACCTACCGAGTATAACACAATAATAAATCCACTAGTCATTTGCTTCACTTGACTTATACTTCACGTCACACTCAGTGAATTTTCAAACGTATTATGCAAGTTTTGTTGGTTGTTTGTGTATACTCGTCTACATGTTTTCTTGTTTTATTTTGTAATTATCGTCTCCACACATGAGAGATTAGTTTGTAATCGGAAAAAAATGCATTTCACACAGTCTTAGTAGGAAAAGTGATCACACTGCTTTGAACCGGAAGCGGCTATTTGCCGTGATGTGCTCATATCTCTAGAGTGAGTCTATGACAGATAGGGAAGCCACAAAATGTCGCCGCATCTTCCTGTGTCTTTGATATGCGAGTACAAACACCACCTGGGGTCAAAATTCCACCTGAATGCACTCTTTCACGCTACTGATGGCAGCACTGACATACAAAAAAAAAGAAGAAAAGAGGAACAGATTTCATTCCCTAAGGACTTATTTATTTTACCCTTAGAACAGTTCTAGATATTTACTTACCTCATTGACTAATTATTTGTGTTTTTTAAACCGGAAAATAACAAATTGCAACGACGCAAAACTGGCGCCATATTGATGCTCCCAAGTTGCAATAGGTGAGGCGCAGTCAGTGCGCAAACCGAGTTTTTAGTTACAATTTACAATTTATTCCCAAGAGTTCGTCTCGTATACTTTGCAATAAAAGAATTCCAATGAAGGAGTACATGCATGTGCGGGGATACCTTGGAAAGCTAAGCTAAAGACCTTTACTATAAGTATCACACCTAAGCTACAATTAAATATAAACGTGCAGCGTATGGCGTATGGTATGTATGCAACAGCATTGGTATGCATTTGAAGGTAAAAGTGCAAATTACGTTTATAACTGCAATTGAACTCGTATTTATCTTCTCACCGCCACATGTGGTAGACTGTTGTAGGCACTCCTATCCAGACCTGGACACGTACTAGTGTACACGAACGTCAAAGCTGGCCTATCGCGTTCTATTTTACTGTCGATTATTATTTTTTTAAATAATGATTGCTTTTTAACCGTTTTCACACTTATATATTAATTTAAAAAAAATTTGATTCACGAGTTTTTGTTTTGTGCGAAATGTTTTCGAAAAAAAAAGCCAACATTTTATGTTGTTCTCTGAAGTAGCTGAATATGTTTCGGATGTGTAAATAGAATGCCTACGCGAATGGTATTGGAATGGTGTAAATAGGGAAGTGATAATTGCAGTGGGCGATGAATATTGTAATTGAAAGACGTAAACAACACGTGACGTAACATACAGTCTGTTCAATAGAAAAAGCGCGCAAGTGGTTGGAGGTCAACGAAGAGGTTTTGTTCAAATTTTATTTTATGATACTGCATACTGTACCCATGTCTGACATGGTAGTGCTTACTTAACAAATACCCAGCCCGTGAAGAGTCTCAGCTTGAGACATGGGAGCGGTTTATCATCACCAATCCCCAGAACACTGATTCCAATTATCAAGACCAAGTGCTGTAGAGTCCACGATATTTTTATCTTCGAATCCTAGGGGTTTCGAAGATCCTCTTGGGTGGAGCGTTGTTGTTCATGTGCTCAGTGCGGCAGTAGGTGCTCTAGCGTACCCGATAGTTTGGTCTTCCAATGCTATGGGCTGGGGTTCGAGAATCTCTTTGTTGGAGCGTTGTTACCCATGCGGTCGATGCAACCGAGTCGTATTTTAGCCTTTTTTCTGTGTGTACATCTTGGTACAGCTTTGAAAAATTCGCGGCTGCATCTTCTTCTAAATCCGCTCTTCTCGCACACAAAGCAAACAATTCCACGAAAAATGTTTCAGTCGAAAGCGCCTTATATCTGCTGTGCTATCCTGTTTATCGTTCAGCTCACGGTGTCGTACAGTAGAACTGGAAGGATTAGCGTTTTACCTACAGAGCACAAATTTTGTTCTTCGGTTAAGGAATTTTGACACCATTTGTTTTGCAAAACCTAAGTAGCACCAAGCGTCAGTCTTCGTGGAATCTCCACTACGGTATCATTTGTGGAGTTTATGTTAACTTTGGGGTAGATGAACTCTTTAACTACCACGAAGTTAAGGGTATCAATAGAGATTTATTTTTTCTACATGTTGGACAAATGGTGTTTTGTACCTGACTTTCTCCTTTTTCACTTTAGGACAAAATCATTTCGTCTGTTTATGAATTGCCGTAATAACCTCTACTACGGCGCGCTGCGAGGGACCAATGATATCGATATCGTCCTCGTACCTCAGCATCTGGACAGATTTAGTGAAGATAGTGTCTTCTTTGTTCACGAATTCAGATGATAACTCATCTTCTCGTCGAATTCCAATACACGTTGGGAATACTTCAGAAGAGATACTTTGGCGGGATTCTATCAACTGTCGCCTTGGAGACCTCGATATGATAAATGCTATCATATGCGGCTTTAAAGCCCATGCAAACAGTGTGTGTCTCGACTTGAAACGTGTTGGTCTTTTCTAGGATGTGCTTTAGTGTGAAGATTTGGTCTATCGTCCATCCGCCAGAGCGGAAGTCAGGCTGCTATTTGTCGAACAGTGTGTAACAGAAAGGCTTTAGACGTTCACAGAGTAAGATGGGTAGGATTTCATATGCGACATTAAGCAGTGATAAGCCTCGATAGTTGGTCTAGTTCATAAGACCGCTCTTTTTGTAGAATGGGGCTAATAGAGCTAATATTCCAGTCATCAAGCATATTTGGTGCATGTATTCTACTGAAACTTCACCTCCGCTGGTAAGCCGAGGTTGATCTGAAGTGAGTTTTCTTCTGACTCTCAATATTATGCCCATTTAGCAGATGTTGGAATGCCCTTTGCATCGGTGACTAAGTTCCTTTCACTATTTCAAAAAGCCTGCGTTCTGCCCTTGCAAGGAGTTGCCAGTTGCTTGGAATGAACCTTCTTCGTCCTTCCGAAGACTCTTTCCCTCCCTTTCTTGAATCCTTCCCTTACATTCAGGTTTCTGTGTGTAGTCATAGTCTTGGGAACATAGTGCTACTTATCAGCTCCTGCAATGTCGATTAGTTGGAAGCTGTTATCCGTTGTCGTGTCGAGGTGATTGTGCTTTCCAACTAATCACTGAAGGTGTCTTCTTTACCGATCTTAACATTGAAATCACCAAGTACGATTTGCACATCTTACTCCAGACGGGTTCTGTAAGTACCATTCTGGAGGTCATACAATTTTTCATTGATAGAGTCTTCAACCTCTTCGGTAGGGGCGTTTACACATATTAGCCTGATGTCATAGAAATTGGCTTTGTTGCGGATCACAGCCTGTAAATTGTATAAAGGGTGGACCATCTGTTGGTTACTTTTTGAAATTGTTATTAAAACTACTTCTTTCAATATTTTTCAATGACTGCTGCTTAATTAGAGAGTACAGCTTGCGATTATTTGCGGAAAATAATTTTATTATGGCTGCCGCAGCAGGTTTGGCAATAACACGTCCAACAGTCCAAGTTCGCAATGTATTGGAAATTATTTGTGGCTCTATTACGCGAATAGATTGATGGAATAACAAAGGTTTTGAACAGTTCTCCATTGAAGTCCATCGGATGAAATCGTTGTGCGGTGGCCAAGACATGTTTCCAACTGATAACACGGTTACCGAACTAAGTGTGGCAAAGATCGATTACTTGACGTCTAGTGTGCCACTCTGCGCCATCCTTCTTGAATCAAGGTCGGGCTAAGTCCAAATCGTTGTGTAGACAAAAAATCAGTCATCATGTCTATGTGGCGCACTCCGTTGATCGTAACGTTGTTGTCAGAGTCATTTTCAAAGATAATTGGCCAATGATGCCATCACAACACAACCCACACCAAGCAGATATTCTTCTCTACGACTACCCATGAATTTTCGATACCCCAAATCGTACAGGGTCGCCCTAGACATACGTGGCGCAGAACGATGGAAAAGGAGTCTGGAGCTTTGGGAATGAGTTGGAGAGAGTTGAAGCGCGTTGCAGAAGTCCGAAGACGATGGCTCGCAGGTGCTGTTGACGCCACATTTTGGTCCAACTTTTGAGTGAGTTGGGCTTTGTTGGCAAGCAATCTGAGGTCAGAGAGGTGCAAATAATGTTCATTTGCTGACCTCTGAACGCTTTGGGCAACACCAACTGCAATTCTGTGGTCTGCGCGCTCTGGACGAACATGTGGATCGCTATTGTTGTCCAAAAGTTAGCAACTTATACGAACTTTCTTTATAAAAATTCCCTTATAGAAGCCACTTAAGGGGCTCCAATTCGAGAACAAATTCTTTTTAAATTTCGTACATTTTCTGCAACACAAAACTCATTTCGCAAATAATTTTCTAATATTTCCCAGCGTGAAGCGACCCAATTCTTACTGTTGATGCTTAGCACAGCATTTGTATCTGTCAATGTTTTAAGTGCGATAGTGTTGCCAGCATGGTAATAACTCGCACTTCAAATAGAATCCAACAGATGGCCCCACTGTAATACACGTATACCAAGCATAGTAAAAACATTTTCCCAAACTATTTGAGAGAACTATAGAAAATGCCTTACGCGTCTTAAGATCAAACAAAACACAATAGGCACTCAGAAAGGCAAACACAATTTGTTTGTCTCTCCCAAATCGGACTCACTGGCTATTTGTCAACTTCATCCACTCAATAGACCGGCGTTGCCGCACACTCTTGAATAAATTCTATTATACTCGACCTAAACCCACTTTCTCGAGAAAGATCTCATCCTTTTCGAACTGAATGCAATGTACATCGTGCATCCAAATCAAAAGCCAAAACCAAGACAATTTATTATGAATATCACGATTCCATTTCTATCCATAAATCCATTTTTGGTTTTAAATGAATTGCTTAGGAAACATAGAAATTCTAAGAAAGATATTTTCTCCTCAATGTGATCGTAGTTCGAGTGACCTCACCGATATGGCAGCGGAAACTCTTGAACGATGGCATGGTGGTATCCAGTCCCTGTGACGCCCGGTGCGAAAAAAAAAACGGATAAAGAAAAACGTTATTTACCTCTCTGTACCTACCAACTCACCTTTTAGAGTCGTGCCGTAACTGGAACATGAAAGTGCACAAGAGACCAACGGAATACCGAACAACCAACTTTAATATCGTCAGAATGGCATTTTTTTCTATCCATCCTCTACTATTTGATCGAAGAACAAAAGACAAAATGAAATATCAATTGCACACAGACAAAGGAAGATATACAACCGTCAACCGCTGCACAAAAAGTCAAAGAGTCAAAGAAAAGGTCAGATTTGAAGTTCAACTCATTATATTATGGCAACGCTGTTTCTGTCAGATGGATGTTAACCCCGGAATGAAAGAATGAACCATTCTAACGGTTTAATGATGATGCAGCCATGATGAATGGCTTGTTAGTAGTTTTTTTATTTCGTTTTGAAAAGTTATTAAAACCTTCAAATCGTGATGAAAATTTGGTTTCCATTGTTGAGTCAAGGAAAAACGTGAAACAGCTTTCGTTCCTTTTGGCATTTATAGTTAATTAGCGGTAAGGGATTTGTTGCGGTGTAAATAGAAAATATTGAAGGTGTCAGAATGCTGGTTGTGCTGCAGTAGGAGGTGTTAAGACTCGTAAAGTGTGGATCAAATTTTTGTTATAATGCTTCAGGCAATCAGTCGCTTTGGTATTTGCTTTCGTTTATGGGTCCGGTATTATTTTATGGCTTAAGGAAATGTCAAGAACAAAGGTGTCATGTCAAGCTGGGAGTGTGGAAACATGATGCGGATGGTGAGGCCGTTTCAGTAGTAGGCGGAGATTAAAGGGTTTTAAAACAACAATCACAAGCAGTGTCAATTAAAGTACGAGATATATAGCCCTCCGTGACCAATGTCAGTTACAATCGTATTCGATTCCAAGTAAAACTAGAACTATAACTTGAATTTTATTATAAATTAGTCGAAGCAGAGTATCCTTAAATTCTGTGATACGTAAGTTCTACTTATCATACTCAAGTTCTGTCACTCCTCGTGGGGAAGAGGGCGTCAGAAACGCCGATGCGGCATTGAATTCAGAGTCCTTCAACACATTTTAACGCTCTTCTACCGTTCAATGTTTGGCTGCGTCGATTTACGTTTGAGAGTCATAACTCTTAACTCTCGTGAGAAAGCCTTGCAATTACAAAAAAGTCTTTCGGATATGGCTCTTCCATTTGTGTGAAGAAATATTACCTACACGCACAACATGAAGCAACGCTCTTTGGTTTGGTGCGCCAAATTTTGTTTTTGTTTAGATTTTGGAAAGCATTTTGAACGCAGTTTTGGAGGACTCTTCAGCCCAAATCAAGTGCCACCGTCGACGTAGATAAAATTTTCTAAGTAAGGCAAGTTGTCAACTTCCTCGACTGTCCTTACTTACTTACTTAAGGTGGCGCTATAGTCCGGGGTGTCAGCTCGATCTTTTACTAGCTGCACACAGTTTTGCACGCTAAGTTGGTTGAGGTCCCCTTCTACTCTCGTGCGTCACCTGACTCACGGTGTTCCTTTACTCCGCCGTCCCTCGTGAGTGCATTTGATTTCCCAATGCATTGGTGTCTATATGCTCTACACGACCCAGTCACCTCGGTCGTTGGACCTTTACTCTCCTGGCCAAGTCGATGTCGCTGTACAGCCCCTAAAGTTTGCTGTCGTGTCTTCTCCTCCAATCACCGTTTATGCAGATAGAACCGAAAATCACTTGAAGTATTTTCCTCGAAACAGCCCAGACGAAAACCTCATCCTCTTTCGACAAAGTCCGTCTATCAGTCACCGAGTTACACTGCCCGTTCACACTGGCTTCCTCCGAGACCCGTTTGAATAGAAGACAGTACTGGTTGGTTCAAACCCAGCTCATCTGACTTTTCTCCATTCGCAACGCTCCGGAAAATAGCGTTGGAATTTGCGTTTAAAGATGAGTCTGTTCAAATGACATCCAACGCCTCCTCCTGGACGGTTGGAAGAGGGATGAGAAACTCTTCAGCCTCGCCTTCTTTGGACCCTTCGTGGAAGATGACCGGAATACCACTTTCCTGACCATGTACTCGATGAAGAGACGCGAGAAAGGAAGGCTCAGAAGAGCATCCATGGCGGAAGTCGGAGTTTCTCTCATCGCGCCAGTGATGCTTTCACAGGTCGATGTTGCAGTCTACCGAGATTGCGTTTGAGGAATGCCGCCTTTGACCACAAGCTAGCCTTTGTAATTTTCCAATGGTTTCCGTTGTTGTGCTAAGCCTGGTGTGACTAGGTTACAACCCATGTTTTGCCTTAAAACCCACAAAATGTATTTAGTAGATCTTGTTGGATTTATTCCTTTTCTTTCGAGAGTTTCCCTGTTTGCTTCATGTTGTCGAAAGCTCCTTCAATGTCCTCCACTAGACTTGTCAGCTGGTGGAGTGCAGTGTTGGTGTATTTCTCGACTCTAACACTGTCGTTACAAAGTGCGGTTCAGAAATTCAGTATCTGATCCTATTGCTGCATCTTGAAGGGTCCCTCAAGGCAGTCATCTAGGACCATTGATTTTTATCTTAACAATTAACGATGCCGAGTGTGTTATTGGAGAGACCGGATCTATCTAGACACATCACATGTCCTGCTGACTCTCGCCGCAGGACAACTTCAATCGATTTTTTATCTGGTGTCAAAAAATTGTTTAAATCTGTGTTCCTCTTTACCGTAAGCACTTTTCACCATCTCTTTGGGTGTATGTACATCATTCATAGAATGTCATGGGCCACTACACCCAAAATAGGTTTTACACCAGACAGTAATACAATGGACCGAGATGAGTCTGAGTGCTCCGGGATTTGGTTTCCTTCTGGAATCTTGATGTGGATTTTGGATTTTTTTTTTTGATTTCCTTCTCAAAGCGTTTGCACTTAACTGATTCGCCTCGTTGGTTGAGCATTGGCACTTTCAGTGGACTTTTTTCCCAGAGACATTCGATCTTAGTGGTAGATACCCTTGAACTTTTTATAAAACGGCTCACATGAATGGCTGTCAGTTGTTTGATGTTTCATAGTGAATCAGAGGAATGAATGAAAGTCAGATGTGTCATACATAACATTTCCATCTGTGTCATTTGTCAGCTTTTGACGTTTAGTGCCCCAAAAGTTTAGATTAAACTAAATTCTCTTACGTCAGATAACTAATCGTTTATTTTTTTCTTATTTTTTTTTTCAGAACTTCTTCAGGTTACATCGTTTGAGAAAATTGGGCTTAAGCGACAATGAAATCAACAGACTGCCACCAGATATTCAAAATTTTGAAAATTTAGTTGAATTAGATGTATCCCGTAATGGTAAGTAAAAGTTTGCATTTGTTTCATTAGTTTTTCTTAAATCAAAATTAAGGACAGTCACTCAGTTTGACATAAGAGTTTCCAAAGATTTACACTCCGACTGTGTGTCACATTCAAATTTGATCTACTTTTCCAGAAGAGACTTTCTTTTGTTCGGATTTGCCTTTGCTTTAGAAAGTTCATTACAGTGGGTACAGTTCTTATTTTTTTTTCTTGCAAAATGAATTAGTTTCTGTAGTCGTCGTGGTTGTTTTTTTTTTAAGTTTTAATGCCGCCATTCTCGTTGGAAATGACATTTTTTGTTTTTGTAACTGAAATAGCTTGGCATATACACACTCATACATCGCGCAGTGTTGTTTGACACAAATGCAACATGAAACTGTGACAAAGCCACCAACTGTAGCACCCCAGATACTTGTCGTTTACAATGGAAACCCCATGAATTGTTTTAGTGATGGAAATGAATCCGGCCCATCCTCGCATTCTGCATATTTATCTGATGGAATCGAATGCCACAACCACTTCATTTTAATGAAATTTTATAGAAAAAATAGCTCGAAAAAAAATCTGTATCTTTGCCATGTGCAGTAGGCTAACAAGTGAGAGTATCTTATGCTGCTATAGACTCTGGGAATGTACGGATAGATACAAATTTATCTGATTATACTCTTGTATGAATTTACAAAAACATGAAAACAACGGTCGACATTTATTCACAATGGAAAGCAAAAGGAACTCCTCTGCGTTGTGAATGAGAGAATTTCGCAAAACGAGCTGCGGGCAATGTTTAACCGACTATGCCCGGCCTCGGTCCCGGGCCTCCTTCCCTATATCGTCATCCAACGTTCTATAGAAGAGGAGATTGTATTTTAAATGTGCTCTAGATACGTATCTATGCGTAGTCATTTCTAGAGAAGGGGAACGATGACGGAATGTTCGCTGTTTTTTTTTTCCTGTTCCTTTTCTTTGGTTTTTTATTCTTCTTTTCGCTCTGCCGGCTTTTGCCACTGGCTTTTGGAATTCAATGGTGGAATGAATGACTCACTTGTTGAGTACGTTACACCCGCAACTTGGTCGCATTGTGTACGCGTACATATGTGTTATTTACATATGAACCCATTTTTGTTTTTTTTTTTTGAGTGGAGTGGTGTATTTTCGCCGGTTGTCGGTTGACGGTTTGGTATTGTTCCAAATGCATGGAGAACGAATTTTTTAAACGCTTATTGTACTTTTTAAAGTGATTTATTAATTTAGGTCTTTATTTCCGGTGCCGGATGGCTATGGCTGTTAATGTTTCAGCGATGAACATGGTTCAAGAGTTGCTTATTTTATGAAGGACAACTTGGCTGTGTCGGAACTGTTTCTTACCAAGGAAGTGTGGATCGATCTCTGTGGGAAGAAGTTTTAATATTATACCTCCTATGCTTAACTCCACTTCTGTAACGCATAACCGCTTTGTAAACATGTTGTCTACTACTAAGAGGATACATTTTCAGCGTTGTACCTTCCATATCGTCTACCATGATACTTTCCGTGGTTTGTAATAAGATTGATGTCAAGCTGACCAGTCCGAAGGACTTCGGTTCTGTGTAATTCCCCACTTTTGGTAGGAATAGAACATTTGCGTCCATGTCCAGGTAGGAAACTTAAATTCTCTTAAGTCTGTGAGCAGTGGTTCTATGCTCCATTGCATTAGAACTGGAAATACATTCCGATCTAGCGATTTTCAAGCAAGAGAGTGGCTATTGCGATTTTCATCGCTTCCAATGTCACTATCCTTTCAGTCTTTGCCATATCCGTCCTGTCTGCTACTTGCTTACCAGGAACAGGAGTTAATCCTGTCCTCTGGAGAATGTTCTGAGGTCGATTGAACTCAGAAATAAAAATTTAATGTCGTTGTAAATGTTATCGTCCAGTTTAATTGGCTATTCTACCTCACAGAGTCGCCATTATATCGATTGCATGGGAATGACCTTTCCATATCCTCAGCATCGACTAAGGTTTTACTACTGCGCTTTCTCCATCGTCCCTGCAGGCTCTGGAAGTAGCTTCTCTCTACTTCCTCGATCATGCTCCTCCTTTTTCCTCATAAGGAGCGCGTTTTCGATTCTGCTCTTCTGTTCGTAAGGCTTGCGAGCAGCTCTGGATCGTCTATGAAGCACCGCTCGGTATATCTCCGACATTCTTCTATGAGCGCGACGTTTCCTTGTAGTGGCCGAAGGGGTCCCAGTATTGCCACTGGTTATCAGCACTTGATGCTGACAGCATTGGACCAGTATTCCGACGTAAAATTCCCAACATTTTTATTGTTTTCGCGCATGTTCTGGATATCCGCATCGTTACTTTGTCTGCAATAAAATAGTGGATCGAGTCAATGTTGTTTCCTCGGGGATTTAGGACATACTTCATACTGGGAGAGTTCCTTGTGTCAATCGCAATGAGATCAGTCATGCTGCCAGTGGATAGATGAGATCCCCATGTTCCCTTAAATTCCCCGAGAAAATTCTAACCCCTAGAAGGGAAAGGTCTTTGCAAAGAGGGTCGAACTAACTAGACTTTTGTTCGCATTGCAGAATGACCTTCTAGTAGCCCTATTAGGGTACCAATGTGTGCTTTGAAGGCTAATAGATTTGCGTCGACTTTGCAAAGACCAACTTTGTCTCACATGCTTACACGTAGCAATGCTACTCCATAATCTCGTTAGCCTGTTTCAGTGCTAGTGTGGAGATTTTGTATTTGTTTAGCGTTTCTATTGGTACATGTGGTCGCCCCTTTCTGCAGTTGGAAGGGCCTTTTTTGGCTAGTTCGTCTGCCTCACAATTTCTCCGAATATCTTTATGACCAGACATCCAGCATAGAGCTGCGGTGCACCTGTTGGATATACATATCATTCAGAGATGCGCTACAGTGCCTTATCAATTTGGCCTATATCATTGGAGATTCGAGTGCTTTTAAAGCTGCCTAACTATCGGTGTGAATGATGTTGGCAGCATGTATTCAGCGACCTTACGAATAGGCGAGACTTCTGCTTGGAACCCACTGAGCCGATCTACAAGACTGCCTTACGTTCAGAACCATCGAGAAGGTACCAGGCCCTACACCATCATCTGTCTTAGAACCGTCACAGTAGCTTTCCAGCGTATTGTTATCATTTGTAATGGCATTCCCTTCTCATTGCTGTCGGCTGGGAATGCTAGTCTTGAGTTCATGATTAGAGTCTCGGACCAATTAGGCTTGGAATTTTGGTGAACAATTGTGATGAATCTCTCTTTCGCAACGTCAATTTCATTGATGTATCCCTTGCATTGATATCGGAAGGGGGAATCTGCAGCATGGTTTCCAGAGCCGCGGTGGGACTGGTGTGCATAGTTCCACACATAGTCCACCAGATTATGATTTCCGATACAGGAGTATCGGTCTTGCTATCGAGTGCATTATAAGAGGCCGAATTCTCCATTTGTGGCACAAGGCTTCTTTGCAGGAGCATAGTGTGGCAGATGGTGTCTTGACGCGCTCTTGTGCATTAATTTTCCTATTTTGCTTTCTATCCAGTAGCAAACCGAGGTATTTGACGTGATCAGAGAAACCGAGTTGAATATCTCTTAATTTTGGGTTGATCTAGACCACTTCACTAGTTCTGACAAAATTGCTTCCTATCGTTGGAGTATATCTTCCACTTATAGCGATCCTTTAGTTTCACTTCTTTCTTCTTAAAATCCCTGGAGAAAAAGCTTTGTAGACATATCAGGGATATAGCTCTTACAAGGAATTCTCTATCAGTATGCCTATCAATCAGGAAAATTAACGTTTTCGGTTCCGATTCAGGAACTCACAATGAGAATTGAAAAAAGGTGAAAGGTTCCTCAAAAGGTGGATTTCTCTCTTCCTAATGAACTGCTAGAAATACTCAGCAATGAAGGTTTCTATATCCAAGGCTACGCAGATGATATGCGATACTAATCAGAAACAAATTTAAAGAAACAATCTCGGATCGCCTAAAGAGGGTACTGAATCTAGTTGCTGATTTGTGCCAAAAAGTAAACCTTTACGTCAACCCAGAGCACCATACCTGTATTCACCAAAAGAAGAAGACTGGAAACTTTTAAATCGCTATCACTTTTTTGGGGAAACAATAGAGTTCTCCAAGGAGGTTGAATATTTTGGTTTAAAACTTGTTGAAACTTGGAATTCTCACCTTGACAAAGCCGGGATCCCATTGTGGTCCAGCAAACGTCTAGCTGGTAAAAATTGGGTCTTAAACCCTAAAATGATGCTGCTTCTCTACACAGCGATATCAAGACTAATCGTTACATATGGAGCACCAATTTCATGACGAAAAAAAAAACAGATATCTACACAAGGCAAGCTCAATAAACTTCAAAGACTTGCTTGTGTCTACACTAAAGGTGCAGTAAAAACTGGTCCAACAGCAGCATCAGTGAGCTTTAATATTAGATGATCTCACAATGGGCCCAACTATGGCCGCAGTAAGAAGGTGACCTGTCCCCACCTCATCCAACAATCCAATACAATCTGCGTAAGCAATAACCTTACACCCTTCCTTTTCCAAGGTACGCTTAAGGCTTTTCGGTGTCCTTTTCATCATGACGCAGTTTGCATTTGTCGGCTGTCAGGTGCAGGTGCAGTATACCTGCATTCGCTTCAGTATAAGTCTTAGAACGTCCAAATATTCCACTGACATGCTGGTCGTCTCCTCATCCGTTTGACGGCCCCATTTCAATATCATTCTTAAAGCGTGATTCCTCGTTACTCTGTGGCATGGAAATCACTTGAATTTGTTTTTACAGAAATCAAATATCTGCTCTACTTGCAGCTTATAAACATTTTCTAAATTACCATTCCCTCAAAAACCCTCCACACCAGCAGTCGTAAGTGGCAGATATTCGCCAAAAGATGACTGATTTAATGAAAAATAAACAATCTGTCGAATAATCATTATACCGATGACTATGGTTGAGCGTTCTGTCTGATATATTCAATCCGCATTCCACATTTTTTCAACTCCCCTCCCGACTTGATTGCCATCATTACTAAGTGGGACTCACTCACCAATATAAATAAATAAATACTGTACTTTCCGCCGTTTGTAAACGGTCAACAAATCTATCTTGTATCTATTTAGCCGACGGCAATGATGACTCAAGTGATTTTTTTTGCTGGCTGTTCTCCTGCGGCGGCGTTTTAATCACAACACAACAAGTAATCACTCTGAAGCCTCGTCACCGTCACTATAAATTAAGGGCATCTGTCCGTGCTTGTTAAGCCCCAGCTTATTTTCATACGCAAACAACATTTATCGAAATAAATAAGTCCTTTGACACCATTAACCGCTGGCTGCACATGAATTATCTTACATTGGAGAGGTTAAAAACGCTGTTTTTCAAAAAATTTTAATGTCACTATGGTATTTTACAAGGCATTGACAGCATTCAATTCGCCATTAAAAAATCACTCAGAAGCTGCAGCAATGACACACTTAACAGATATCATTTCTATTCCATTAATTTCGTTGTCAATGCCAGAGATACTTGTACTCGCCGATGGTCGTTTCAGTAGCAGATATCTTCCACATCGTGTTTTACGTATTTCTTGCGCTGTGCCGTACACTTGTGCTATCCTCGTGCCTGTTGTTGAAAAGATGGAAGTCAAAAAGGCTAGCATTTCGCCACATGAAGCATGTCTTATGCCCTTACGGAGCGTGCGGTATTTGCGTACATAATGAATTATTTTATAAAAAAAAAAAATGAAAGAAAAATCGATTCCTAAATATCTCATCACTTTGGATAAAAATGAGAAATGCCTCTCCTCGGATTGTAATTAATTTTTTTTTTCAAATCTCTGTGCGCTATTTTTAGTGAATCTTTGTATTGATTTCGTTCAAGGGAAAATCATAACAATGAAGCTGAATGGTATTTAGATAGATTTTTTCGAATTTTTATTCGGTTTATTGCTCTTTTGTGCATGAAAACTATTCTAACAGGTTTTTAATATTTTTTCGTTTTAATTGTGTTTGCAAATTGTTTTGATTTTCTTTTTGTGTTCCACTTACGTCAATCGAGATAGTTTATGCAAGGCTATGCTGAATGAAATATTTGGAAAGAGTTTTGGTCGTGATTTTAGACGCGATTGTTGTAGTATTGTTGTAGAACAACTACGACTGGCTATGCAGGCCTTGTTCCTACGGATTTCTCTTGAAAGTTTGCATCTACATATTATGCTTCCGATAAAGGACGACGCAGACGTTACGGCAAAGGCACTGCGTGTTGGCCGAACTATAAAAGTAGAATGGGTGCGTACGTTGACGTACGTGACTGTGAGAACACAAGGAACTTGTATTGTACGACCATAATAGCTTCTTGCTTAGATTTGTCAAGTTTTCGTTCACTTTGTTGGGCAATTGACAGTACTGAAGAAAACTTAACGTAGAATTTTGACATTAGCTTCCGATTGCTTTCGACTATTATAGTTGAGCCTTTAACCAGTCATATAGACTAACCTCTAGATAGGTAGAAAGGGTTGTATCAGCCAACATGCTGACACATAATTAGCGCAAAAGCGCCGTTTTAGTACCACAACTCTAGTGACCTGTCTCTGTACATTCATATGACCATCTTCGGGCGAAGTCCCCACTTCTTGCCGAAAGTTTTGCTGCAAGCATAGAAAGGCGCGTGGGTTTTCGTTAGCCGTTGCTCAGTGTTAGGCTTTTCCAGCTTAGTTTTGGATCAAGTACCAAAAGTACTGGAGGATAAGGAGAGAGTTTTTTCCAATTTGTGTATATTTGATCGATGCTGGACTTTTCTGCCCTACCGATCAGGTTGTTGACGAACGGCTTAAGGCAGATCCTTATCCTTATTCTCAGACCGATCTAGAGGCTTAATTAGCGAATTTTTTGCCGGCAGATAAGACCTGGGTGTACCACCTTGATGCTTGGGGATTGAGAGAGAGAAGTCCCCGAAGACATCTTTCTGCTCAGACCTCACAAAATGCGAGGAAGAGTTGAAAAAAATTTATGATCGCAGAAGGGCAAAGCTTTCGGGTCATATCACCCAACTGAAACAGGCTTCCCACGGCTGAGTCAGGCTATAAAACACTGCGACCTTGTGGTATCTTTCCTAGAGATCTGGTTTTTCCAGAAAAGGTTGCTCTATAGGCATGTTTGCTTAAAGTCTGGCGTTAACGTTGTATTTACCTCGTGAATGGTAATATCGTTGCTTTAACAGGGTTTGTATGTAGCCTTGATTTACGAGGACTACATATCTCGTCTGTCATCATTCTTGAGTTGCTTTAAGTCTCGTTTGCATAATGTCGCAAGGGTCTTCCACAAATCTGTCTCTGACAATGAGTTCTATGTCGTCAACATAGGCTTAACATTTCATGCCCAGATTGTTTACCTTGTTTAGGAGTTAATCTATAACGAGGGTTCACATGAAATGGGATAATACCCCTCTCCATGGACATCCCTTTGTTGTATTGACCTCGCTGGTTCCTAGTGACGTTCGAGTCTCCGCTGATCTCGTGCTGAGCAGTTCGTTTTAAACTTCTTTGACTGGAGCTAGTGTCGTGCCTAACAGGCGCATAAGCCATAAAGGGTCCAACGGCAGTGCTCATAAGTGGGTTGCTCACATTGGTTTCAGCACCATCTAGTGCTTTTCAGGGCGACGCTCGCCTAACAATTATTTAGTCAAAATGAAGCAAGAACCTTCGTTTTTCAATCATTCTTGAGGTACGCGGGCTTCGTACTACGTTCTCTACTCGTTTTGAAACAGCATGGAATGGAGTTTATAGCTCGCCCACGGCCTTGTAAAGAAATTTCTTAAAAGGGCGCGAAAGTGCTTTAGATGCTCTCCGAGTAATGGTATGCCATTCCCGGTCGCATTTGGATAGCCGTAGTCTGAGAACAGTGCCAAGTGCAAATGCACATCAGAACAAGAAATCACGTCAACCCTGATGCCCTAATACATCAACAACGCCCAACAAAATTACGTAATCTAAGGTTGACCAACCATTTTCAAAGCATGAACCATAAACTATGCGTCGCAAGAACTGTCTGTGCTGTGTGCCGCCATTTATGGACGTTGCTGTCGCATTTGAATAATCGCAAAAATTTAATTTGTCATTCACTTAAGTATTTATTATTGCACAACACAACATTTTTGAGCCCAAAAATACAATACAAATCGAATCATTGTGGAAAATACAAACAAACACTCCGCAGGTGTGGCCATTGAACGCGACTACACTCTCGAAATATTTTTTCATTTTTTTTTTTTTTTCAATTTCAATTCACTCAGCTCCGATTCACGTAAATTAATATTCTCTTCGTGCAAACAGCTCAACCTGTCCACACATTCATGACTGCATCCATGATGTCGATATGGACATGTTTAGTTGAAGTCGAGAGAGCCGGTATGCTAATTACTTTCGAACGTGAATATTTTATTAAAATCCATTGAAAACCTCAAAAATATTATTTTTTTTCACTCCATTTTGTGCGCGCGTACACTTGAATTTAAATATGGCGGGAGAGCCAACAACACCGCAACACCGCAACACAGTTTTCCACAGAAACCATTTTGTGTACTCGAACACTCGTAATTAAAATATTTACCAGATGCCAATATGAATCAAGGCACAATCATATTTCATAACGGATTAAATGCCTACTTTAGGGGCTGTAGGCTGGGGGCTGGGCTGCGGCCTGGTGATGGAATGCAAACATTTTGCTTTCGCTATGTAAATTCTATGGAATTCAATATTTATGCGAACAAGACGTTTATTGTTTAAACAAAAATAAAAGAAAAAAAAAGAACCAAAAATACACCCTGTGGCTACACACGAACAATAAATCAATCAGAAAATATTCATGATGCCATCGATGCATCTGTGCGTTGGCTTTTACAGGCCGCACACTGCACCCTGGCAGATGTAATGTCCAACTTTTCGAATGTCTAGCGATGGAGTGAGTCTATATAAATCTAGTTCTCCAGTCAATTTGTATCACTGCGTCAGTTCCACCCCAAAATCAATTTAAGTGACCCGTTTCGGACTGCGAAAAGGGGGAGAAATCCACTGTTTTGTTTTTGCATTACAAAGGAAATGTTTATGAAGACAGATCGTGGTCATCAAAAATTTGATTGAGGGGTGTGTGATTTGAAGGGGGAAAAAACCGTTATGCATGGTAAATCTAGCAGTGACTTTTGTGTGTTTATATTCAAAAATAGCCGAGTACTTTGGAAATAAAATGGACAAACTTCATATTACACAGGTGGCTGGGCAGAGATTTTTTTCCTCCCATGGATGCACTCATGCTTGAAAGTGCCGACAGTTTTTATTTACACAAACAAAAAAACTGCAGTTAGGGCCAATAATAAATGCTAATGAAGGGATTTGCAGCTGACAAGTGCTTCCACCAAGGCTGTCCGTCTACAAGTCTACTGAATAAATTTCGATGTACTTCACACAACCGCTCTTGGTGGCTGAATTGAACTGCAACCAACTTCGATTCGTTCGAACTGTCAAAGCTGAAGGAAATAAATCTGTCAGTTAAATACTACAGTAGGTATCGTACGTGTTCGTACAGTTGTTAGTGTTGCCATTTCATACCTCTGAATAGTCTAGAAAAGCTAGGATGGTTTTGCAAAGAATCAGGTCATAGCAACCCCTTTCTTTCTGAAGAATTACTAAAAAAGTTTTGATGAAGTTTGGTTTGTTTGTTTGGCCTGATATGTTACGGTGAACAAACTGCTGTCCAGAGGCTTGATGACTGATGTTTTCTGGCCACAATTAAACGATTTGAATTTTGGGTCAGCATAGACAGCATAACATACTACAATAGCCGTCAAAAAATCGATTTGTAACTCAAACTTTCCACTGAAATACGATTTTTTTCAAAAAATAGAACGACCCACTCACTCCACCAGGCCTAAAATCCGCACCAAACAGTGATGCGAGATGGATGCATTGGCTTCTCTTGAATCCCTTTTGGATCTCCGCACTCCAAACACGACAATTTTATTCATTTATGGTATCTTTTGAAGAATCCTATCCTGTTAGTCGTTCCTCTAAAATAACCCACTACTCAGAACCAGAACAAGGAAAATCTGGAACATAGCTAAGCAGACAAGAACTAAGGATGACTGGTGTCAATATCGCAACAGCTTCAACGAGTTCGATGCTCCTTCTTCCCACTGTAGGACACTGCTGTGTCTCAAACATCTTCCGTGCTCATCATCTGTCTGCTGATGTCGTCTGGGGGTAAACCCTTACCCGTTTTTGTCTACCAACCGATGCCGCTCTTTATAACATCGCAGAACATGTGAGACTCCGCATCTTCGACAGCTTTCGTGCAGACGTTGTCATCATGTCCAATCCTGTGGAGGTGGGCTCTGAAGCATCGATGGCCATTAAGCAGCTGGGTTATGTGGAAATTGAGTTCCCCATGCTATTTCTGTCGATACAAGCGTCTATATTGGGGATCAATCTGTGAGCCCACCTGTTTTCATTTGAGTCACACCAACTCTCCTCGCATTTTTCCATACTTGTCCTTGGTGGTGCCCCAGGATCATCTCGACTTGTCGTTGTTGTTGCTGTTGTCCTGGTGGCAAAATATTTCGTAGGAATTTGTTCGGAATTCGCTGCATACTCAATGAATTTATTCTGTGAGCTTCGGCTTTAAGGCACCAGCCCATATTTGGTAGCTGTAGAAACTATTGCCAGGAGCAATTTCTTCTTGTGTCTTAGTCCGATGATATTTGGCGTGATCTTTGCAAATGCCGTTTTTGCCTTCTCAACTGCATGATGCAGATATTGCTTAAAAGTTAGCCTTGCATCAATGGTGTACAAACCCGGTGTGTAAACTACAAAGTGATTGCTGACGGTTACTTTCATTGTCTCTATTACTCGCCTGCTGCTTATGAGCACTAAGTACTTCTGTCGTTTATGTATTAGGCAGTTCTAAACCATCTCGATAGCTTCGTTGCAGTCATGCTATGTCACTATGCCGTCGAAGTTAATTTTTTTCGAAGACTTAAGTCTGAGAACGCCATCATGTTTTCATTCAGTTCCACAGTAGAGGAGCCTTGTTGTGATCCTTTCGTCGATAGTTCACTCGCGATCTCGTTCCCTTCAGTATATCACTATGCCCACGAAACCAGCTTAGGTTTCGTAGATATTGCTTATTACTGTCCCAGGTCTTATGTTCTCACTGTCCAGCGCTTAGATTGCCGTCTGACTGTCCACAAAGATTGTAAGAACTGTAAACGCTACTCTATCAATGGCCAAGATTTCTTCATTTGGGAGTTTGTAAAGGTTGATCCAATGTAAGCTTCCGAACTTTCGATGAGTCGTTCGTAAATTTCGGGCGGAATCTCGGATATAACTTGTTGGATGTTGGTTTCTAGTTGCTCCAACGTCCAGGTTTGGTGGCTTGGACACGAATTTTTAACGTAGCGCCACAAACATAAATCCAACAACGTTAAATCACATGTTCTTGGCGGCTAGTTGACGTCGTTAGAATGTGAAGTACAACCTGGGAACTTTTCACGGAAAATATTCAACGTTGCACCCGATGTCTGGAAAGTTGCATAGTCTTTTTGGAACCACATGTCTTCCACATCAATATTTTCGATGCCGTGTCAGAACTACTCGGTTATCATGCGCCGACAGCGCTCTCCATTGACTGTTACAGTCAGACCTTGATCACCTTAAAAAATGTAGGACCCAATGACGCCATCTGATCTCAATGCGCAGCAAGGAGTTACTTTTTGGGCATGTGATGGTGACCCGTAGAGAGGTACCTTATCAGAGAAGAAGATTGATTTTCTTTGAAAAATCAGCATCAACTTCCCTGCTGCTCTAACACCAAATCTGGGTAAATTCTTCGCTGTCCATGGTCTCTGGGCTTCAGTTTTTTTTTTAAAAGAATTTTATACGGATGTATGTATGTACATATGTAGGTAATAGTCCTGGGTCAAAATGCGCCAAAGGGAGCCATAAAACAAGCCCAAAAGCTGCGAACACTAGCGAATCTACAATTCTGACAATATTTTCGGCTGAACGGTACCAACCGGTACCAGTGCTTCCAGTCTGTTCAAACTTTTTCATTACGTGGTGACTTGCTTGCTCATTGGGACGATTAAATTCACCAAAATACTCAAGTAAATGTCGATACACATGTCGTAAAAAAATTTAGCGCGTTAAGCTTGGTTAAACGGGCCTTTTCGCAATAGTTTTGCTGCAAACCAATATTTGACACTTCGAAAAGCAGTGTTTATTGTCAGCTGCTTGATTTACAATGCTGCCAACACAGAAAGTTCAAATTGAATAAGTCTTTAGGAGTCGTTTGACGTTTACATTTCGCTTTAATTCCTTCTAATTCACTTCACGTTGCTCTCCGTCCCAAAAGAAACACAGAAAAAACTCTTGCAAGCCTATTTATAAAAGACAGAAACTAATTTTCCTTAACCCAATAAACTGTTGCTCACTCAGAGAGAGAAAAAAAAAAAAAGTATCTATACTCGTACATGTCTTAAAAATTTCCTGTATCTATCCAAGGCCTTCGCCCACTTAAGGTTCACTCATCTAATTATGAAAACACATTATCCTTCCTAATGAATGTCCTTGTATACATTTAAAAAAAGAATACACATCGAGCGGCATAAAATCGTTACACACATGGCATTGATGCTTATGGAGATGTAAAACACGATACACACATACGAAAATAGGTCAACGTGCGACCACGACCACACAACGAATTTTCTTCATCCTCACATGTACGAAGGCGTTTTTTTTTTGTGATTTTTTTTTTTTTTTTTTTACTATACTACACGTTCTCTGTGATCAACAAGTTGAAAGGTTGACTCCCGGAAATCGTGTTTGTATACACATGCTTGTCAGTTCCGTCTACCATAACAGCGATATTCTTTGTATCGGCGTCAACGTCATCGTTGTCAGGCTCTTTGAGGTATTTTACTGGAAAAGTTCTGTCATTCTGTCACATTTATACTGTGCGACAGAAAATACTCGTAAAAATCGATAAAATTGTCATAACCCCATTCGAATACAGGCAAAGACGAGAAGTATTTATGTTACGATTCCGAAGGATTAGGCAAGAAAGGATTTTATCGTGCAATCAATGATTTTATATTCAAATGAGGGGCAGGAGTGGTAAGTGGGTTTGAAGCTCTGTTAGCGAAGACGTCCTGTGAATTAAATGCAAACGAGTTTTGGAGATTTGATTCCAACACAGGAACAGTAAATGAAATTCCTTAAGAGTCGGTAGACATGAAGTCTTTGTGGGCAGGCAAGTTATCGAATTCCTTATGACATAGTAATCCACGTGACTAAATTTGACCATGCTGCAGGGTCTAGAGTCCAGCTTTTCGCAACCATTTGTGCCGTGCGAGATGAGTTTTTTGACCAAATGAAGGGGTTCAAGTTTTTCAGTGATCAGGTCAAAATTGGTGGACCAGGGTCTAGGCAAACATGTAACTTCAGCAGGCTCCGTCTTCAACCAACCGGAGCTCTATTTCCAAGTGTCTGAGGTAGCTTAGGTGAGTCTTTCCTGGAGGTTAAATTGGGTGCCCCTGAGCATCCTACTCCGACATTCTTATGAAATACTTATCGACACTATCATGCTGAAGGGCCTACGGTCTAGAGTCCAGCTCTCGCAGGATTTTATCCTATGCAAGTTGAATTTTCTGGTCGAAGACAATGATATTCCAAGTTTGCCAATTGTCTGGAGAGGCATACAAATTTAAAGTTAAGAATTGGTAGACCACGGCCCCAACAAACATGCCTCTTCAGCCAGCTCTGCTTCCAACCAGCTGCCTACAGTTTAGCACGTTAAGTTCGCGGAGGTGAGGTTACGGCTTAGATGAGACTGTTTTGCATGTTATGTTGGGTCACAGATCTGCAGCTTCAATAGAAATCCAGAAGAATGAGATTGCAAAGGCTCCAATCTTTCCGTAGGAGTCGACTTTCGAGATTCAGTAATTTTTCAGCAGGCTGCAATCTAGATTTTGGTTCGATAAAAAAGGTGTCACTTTGTTGTATGCCCTGTTGAGCAGTATGTAAAAGAAATCTTCCTCTGTGGCGCTAACTTACTTAGACCACACTAAGTGAATCTAGACCTCATCCAAGAAGCATCTCTAGTTAGCACAGACTTTAGATAACTGCCTACAGTTGGGCACTTCAAGTTGGTTGAAGTACGCGCCGTCTAAGGTGAGGTCGTCTTCTACGGCGTTGTCCCTCTAGGTTAGATTCGAAGCCCCTGTGGCGCTGTTAGCTTATGTCTTATGACCAGTTCGTATCGGAATAGTCGCTGCTTTTGGTCTAAGTAGCACGGATTGTCTCCTATTTTTTCTAGGGCGATGGCAATGATGTGATCGAACATGGAGGGCTAGTCTGGGACTCTCCAAAGGTTTCCCTACGTTACTTATGCTTCCGGGACCAAACGTGTATAAATGACTTTTGATTATTGCCGTAGAGCTCCTTGAACCATCTCAAGTTTCGCCTTACGAGTCCAATGGGCGTCTATGTCTTTTTCCAGATATAGCTCTGTGTCCGTTAAAGTCCGTTCTTGAGTTTAAGACTCCCTATAGGGAGTAAGTTCAATACTCTCTCTATGGTTGCTCTGAGAGTGATAGATTGGGATCCGGGTATCCCCTGCATGGTATTTGGATAACAACATCTGATAGAAGACTCCTATTATGCTCCGGATTTTGATGTTGAAGGCCCTCTCTACTTATACATATATCCAGGAAGATACTGAGAATCGACTTAAGAGCAGCTTGAACGATGTGAACTACGCCTGGTAGGGTTCACGTGCTCAGAGTTGCTTGTTGTTCAAAGTGGAATTGGGTAGGATTGATCTCATGGTTCCTCAGCTGCAGTAGAAATTTTTTGAGATGGGACCAAGTCTCAATGAAGCAGGTGCCTGGTACCTATTGCTGTGCTAATTTGCAATCTTTTTAGAGATAAAAAACCCTGCTAAAGCTCTTTAGATCTAGTTCAGGGCAAATCTCTATATTGCTAGATACTGCCTCGGTTAAAGCGACATGATCGATTAATGAAAGGTACACTAGGAGTGCGCTTTCGGTGAGCCCTATAATAACTAAGGTTGTTCTCTTTACGAGAAGAAGGAATGTGACCGGTCGAGTTAGCCAGTGCTAAAGGGCGTCACTATCCAGATCTCCGATGAAGCTAAATATCTAGGAATGGTCCTAGACAGAAAACTTCCTTGGGCAAAGCATGTCAAGTCGAAGATATCCAAGGCGGTCTCAGTCTTCTAGCAGTGGTTTTTGGCAAGACATGGGGCTTAGTACCGAAGAAGGTTCTCTGGATCTATACAGCATTGACAAAATCTTTTCTAGCTTATGTGTCGGTTGTTTGGTGGAGGGGCTCTCGTGTCAGTATGTGACTGCCTTCAGCACTAAGCGTCAAAGAACGGTCTACCACGGCTGCACGGGAGCTTTCTCGAGTACGCCTGGCTTTGCTCTAGACGATCTGCTCGATTTACGTCCCCTTGATACGTAATTACATATATCATGGGTTGTACTATCAAAGCAATATACCTTCTCAGACGGGGTGGCTTTTGGTATCATTTGCACTGCAGTTTTGATGACTTTGCGCGACACTTATGCTACGACCCTAGTTTCATGGATACGCCGTTTGATGCAATGACACTCGAACTTCGGTTCCTGTGCAAATTTAGAGTCGAATTTTCTTGCGTTCAGAACTAGCTTCGGCCAGAGTCGCAGCCTGGACTGAGCTGTAGTTGAATCTTCAGGGATGCCTTCACAACTAGTTAAGGGTCTGATGCTGATGTCTTCGTAGAGACTGACAACACTAGACTTTACTGCTCATTAGAGAAGCATGCCACTGTTCTTTATGCAGAGGTCTATGCTATCTTAATGGCTACCGACTATATTATTCAGAATAGGCGGAGGGGTAAGAGTATCTGCGTTTGTAGTGATAGTCAGGCTGCGCTCAACCATTTATCCCATTCTAGAATATTCGAGAATGAAAGAACGAACAGAATTGTATGTGGTATGGCTCTCCAGGATGCAGGTGCAGGTTTGTAAGAAATCAGCGGGATTCTTGCTGTCTCTGTGCTGAAAAGGCTGTAATTAACTTATTCTCACTGGGCATTTTCCTTTTACTAAGCATATTTAGTGCACTTTGCCTAAGAGACCCTACTGTCTGTGACGCTTATGGAGAGGGCGACGATACTTCGGATGACTTCCTTTGTTATGCTCGCAGGTGGCAAATCTTCAGTGCTAAAGTCGTGAGTACGGTTACTGTAGGCTCTGCATCACTGAAGTGCCTTCTCGGCCTTTTGTGAAAGTCGAAAAAAATTGCAGAAAAATGGGCAATACTGGGTCCTGCTTCCTAATAGTACAATGGACCTGTGGCGTCTGAGTGCTTCAGTTGATTGTTTCGTAATCCGAAAAAAAGCGCTGTGTGTGCAGTTGACCTTTATCCTTTTCTTTCAGAGTATCTCTCCGACGTGTTCGTTGAGTCTCCCCGTTTGCACTTAGATAAATGCCAAGGATTTTTGCCAGCACTCCTTCGTCTGGCTATATCAATCGGGAGGTCCTCGTGACATTTTCTTACCGTCGTATCGTACCGTAGTTAAATTTGTGACATTCTGCCTTATGTAACGCATATTCCTGGAGTTCGCGAATGTGGAGTGAATGTGGGTGAATTCAGTGAAATAATCGATGAACGTGTGAATCATGACAAATGCTCCACGCAAACCATGTGGCATGGATGACGTTCAACCGGTTGGATACTGCAAATAAGACTGTCTGAAGGCGACATGTCACAGAAGGTTAAACCCACAAGTCTTTTCGCTTTTTTTGCGATAAAAGTATACGTCTAGATAGGTGCTGATAAGCCCCGCCTTCTACGTAGCTCCTGAACAATCTTTCCACACTCGCCCATGACTTATAGATGACAGAACATTTTCATTAACCTAAACTTAATCGCTCTTGAGAAAAAAAAATCCAATTACTCATGTACACACTCTTGTAGATACGAAGAAAAAAAAGATTCAATAAAAATTAATTTCTTTTTCACTTTAACGACAATGACGACATCTCTGCACCTTTGACCTACATAAAGTGTTCACACCATTTAAGGCACGGAAACAATGTGTGCATGTATGTATGCTGTAATAAGTTAGCTGCATACAATCCCCATACTTAGATCCAAGGACAGGGGAATCGCCCCAGATGAAGACGCCCAGAGATGCAACAAAACCTAGAAGAGTGTGTGGAAAAATCTCAATGAATGCGGTATTTGTAGAGTCGGAAAATAAAATTAGAATTTTTTTTCTGTCTCTGTCTTGTTTTTGAATTCTACACAACGTCCTCTCTACAATATGCACCCTAGTTCTTCTTCATTAACAAGATAAATTCCTTTAGATACACGTACCAAGTGGTCGTCGGTCAATAAAAAAAAACTACAATCACCCCGTACCATTGTTAGTCAGATATAAATTTTAATTAAATTTTGTCGTTTCTTTTGCAGCTGTGTACGACTCTTGGAAGATAATCTAATGAACAATCTACAAAATGCGTTTTATCTGAACGAATATGAGAGACGTTAGTTGGCTGTCCCATCCGTTGAATGAGCTGCAATTCATATTTTCCGCCCTTTTTCGTCGCATTACGCTCATTTGAATTTGTATCTGAAGTGTGTTTTCTGTTCTCGGGAACCAGATACAAAGATACAATCTAACTAGCATATGGTACGACGTATACTACTTGTTCTTGTGAGAAAGATAATTGTTTTGTTGTATTGTTCTTCCCTTGGGTGGTGATGCTGGCTTGTTATGCATTGTAAGAGTCCCATCGGGGACAAAGGAGGAGGACAAGAGCAGACTTTTGACTATGGCCGTGCTCCCAGGAAATAATTTAGTTAATTAGCCTTGAATTGAAAATTTTTTGTTTTTCAAATGCAATTTAACTTTATTATCTCAAGCAAATTGAGTTTACAAATATTTAAGGCGAACGGTTTGCGAGTAACTGCGCGTATAAGTTGGGTTTGAAATTGAATTTAAATTGTAGCTACGTTGTAGGACAGATTTTGGAATTAAATTGGAAATTGTTTGAGGAAATTAGTAGATTTTCATTCATTGTGCTGCTTGGACAAGGTGGAATGTGATGGAGAGACCGAGTGAAAATTTTGAATGCCAATTGCAGTCGGTACATTTATGGTGCCATCTGTTGGTTTCTTTTTTAAATTGCTATTAAAATTAGTCTGTTTAACATTTTTGATGGATTGCTGCTTTATTAAAGAGAGTACAGCTTCCGATTGCTTGTGGAAAATAACTAAATAACTTCTTTCAAATGGCCGACATAGCTGGCTTGGCAGTAGCCAATTCTCGTGACCCAATTTCACTGTTCATTATCATTTGTTTGTGGCTCTACTTCGTGTATAACTCGATGGATGTTTCCCTTAAATTTTGTCAATTGTTTGCGGATCGTTGGTTCTATTCCTCATAGGCAAATGCCCAACTGCGTCAAATCCCGTCTTCAAAGCTTTGAACGTTGTGCAAAAGATCGATAGTTGGACACTAAGTGTGGTATGTTGTGCCATGCCTGCTGAAACTAAAACCCGCCCAAGTTCAAATCCTTCAACTGGTGAGTGAGTTGGACCTTGCAATCCATGTATGTGCACCAGCGATACTCTAAGAAAACTACTCCTGCAGGATTGAACATTATGTTCGGCAAGTTGATAGCGAATATAAAGACCTCCACGCAATGGTGCATCTACAGCACTGGCAAGTCTTCAATCCTCGATCTATTAAACTTTTTCCATGAAATCATCGACCAAATCCTGAGATTTTCGAACGAGCATCCCTGCCCGAAGTGAGTGGGAAAACAGTACTACCTTGCTTGGCAGTTCAATTGACTTTTAAAAAGATGGCTTCAAGACCGAAAGTAGGGTAGGTTGTGGTGTGTTCTCTGACAAACTCAGCGTTTTTCAGGGGGAAATCGTACTTTTTGACTTTAAAGGCCGCTTTGTACAGACGTTCGTTTCTTACGGAGGAGCATTCACATCTGCTGGGTGCCTGCTCGATAGAGACATTCTGGGAAACTGCAAGGCTGACGAGCTCGCCAGAAAGGGTATGACTGCCCAAAATTCTCAAAGCTAGGGATGCCCCTCGCTGCTTGTAAACATCTACTTAAGCTGAAGGCTTTCAGCCGGACTAACCACAGATGAGGAAAATGGCTCGACGTGTCATATATATATGAATCTAGACAGATCTGGCATAAGCTGGATCAGCAACGTAGTGCCAGGTTGGTTATGCTAAAGCAATCACAATTCGTAGTCCTCGCGGAGCACTGTCTGATAAGATTACGTTCTAAAATGCTGGGCGTCTTTTGAATGGACTTCTGCAGAAGCTCTAGAAACGAAGAGGAGGAGATTGCTCTTTTTACAAAGACTTTACCGAAGCAAGCATCATCTGCTTCATTAAAAGCTCCGGTTGGGTTAATTAGTTCCTGGATAGCCAAAGTTAAAACTTAGTATCACAAAGGAACTCTTCTGGACTAGGTATGTCTGTATCTTGGTATAGACAGCGACGTTAGTCTAAACATAACCTGGGCCTTGCAAGCAAATAGTCTGAGGTGTTTATTCTCCCCAAACAATGACAATTTGAGGTTCATAAGTTTTCAAGCATACCGGCCACAGCAGCAATTCTTTTATCTGTGGCCACCCGACGAAGTTCTACAGAAGCTAACAGTAGAACTATTTGGAGCTCTTCATGAAGTGTTGTAGGCATCTAAATCCTCTATTAGCGGGGTCGTCTAAATTGTGCAAGGAGTACAACAAGATTGGTGCAGAATAACTTAGGAATGTTACTACTTCCTGGTTCCAGATTTTGCCCAGTATTCAATAGGGTTATGCCTAGGTTTACTGACTGCTTGCTAACCAAAAGGAGAAGCAATTGTAGGCAACCAGCTTCAGCGCCGGACTTTCGCTAAGACAAACACCTGCTTTTGATGCTAGCTGCTAAGGACTTTGTGGGAACGTTGGACATTGAATTTCCTTGCAGTACTCTGTAGAAAGCCAGTCGTCCGAGTCAGTGTTAACTACTCGATACTGTGGGTGTTTTGCCGTCGATCTTAATGCCGTCAATTTTGTTCACGGTTAATTGATATAAAGAGGGCTCTTTTTCTAGTTTTGACTATGTTTTACCTTGTCACTAGGTCGACTAGTCTGACTCCGTATTGTCGCTCGGGCTGTGGTTTTCGACTAATAATGGACATCTTACATCGACGTCAGACCATAGTCTGCAATCCAACGGGTTCTGGACTGCCGGCTGTCCAATTACCCGGTGATGTGAAGTCCGGAACGTTCGTTTTGAGCCACTAGTGAGTGGTTTTCGCTTTGTTAGCTGGAGAATCTATTGGAATATCCACGGCTTATTGGCGAACATTGCTTGCTTGAGGAGCTTCACAACATCTTACATTTGTTTGATGAACTATCGTCGAAGTTTTGACTCTTTTCTCGAAAAATGTGGGTCGACAACGTCATACCATTATTGATGCCGGATTGTTGCCACGTCCGACCCTCGCAATGTGTTCTGTCGCTTCTCCTGATGATCGAGCATACCCTCGATCGTTCTGTTTATAAAAGATTCTCCAACGGTGAACGGTTTTTTGGTCAGTGAACAAAATTCGTCGGCGAGCGTTCTTCGTGTACCAGCTCCGCGGAACTATAGATTTTTGTATGTCTTTTGCATGCACCGAGTTCCAAATGTTCTTTGACGATGCGATGCATGAAGTTTTGCAAAATTTCCATCTCCCGCTACAAGATTTTCTGTTTTCGCAGCGGTTTTCGTCTGCATAGCTTCGATGGCACACTCGGAGTCCTTACGCGGTCGGATGGTCTGGAACTTCTCATTTATCCTAGAAGAACTTCACCGTACGATACGCAAATTTACGAGTGATTCCAAGCGGCCGCTAGATCCAGAAGATTTCGCCATTTTCTATGTTGCGTTTGTGAGCACCAAGACGATTTTCGATTTCGCTTCAGTCCATGATTGCAAACAACTGGAGCCAGCAAATCTTTACGCAGCCATGTTGCATAAATGTCACATGTCAAATAGCAGTTAACATGAAATGGATGCGTTTCCTACTTTATCCACAATGAATGCGTTTAGTCGTGTACCAGTATCTTTATGACTAGACTAGGTACATACTACGTATTCGTCATGTTCCATGATGCGTTAAGCGGCGGCTACCGTATTCGCTTTAAGAATTCCCTGCCAATGCTATTCGCCTGCTTGTGTTTATTTCAAAGGCATTACAGTGGCTGAAATGAACAAATGTTCTCGTAAAACGTTGATACGCTTGAAATATATTTAACAAATTAAAATATTATCTCATGCATCGGTTAGCAGATACAAATGAATTCCCCATGAGTAATTCACTGAAAACTTCCAATAAATGCCTCCTCAGAACCATACCGCAGCGCAGAAGGCCCAGTAATGGGTAGACTTAAGCACTTAATCCCGAATAAAAACACGTGCTTTGTTTACATTTAATTAATACAAAGCATGCCCTTGATTCCCGGAATTGCCCATCCCATACTGGATTGAAAGGATACACAGAATCCTTACCATAAACGTGAGTGCTCTATGGTCTCCTAGCTCTGTACACCTTTTCAATAAAGGATTCTCGTTCTTTATTCTGCCGAATAAAAGGCTTTTATTTACAAGAATTATAATTAAAATCCGCATACAAAAAAATAACCGAACAAGATTCGAAATTTCATCCTCTCAGCCAGCATTGCCAAGAAATAGTTGACGCTAACCAAAAGGGAGGAAAAGAAATGCAAACAAAAATGCAACCTGAACGTTTGCCAAGCGAATTTCAATGAAATGTATGAACAAGGACTGTGTTCATCATTCTGTGGGGCATTATTCTCTGCCTAGACCGCGTTGCTAGCTACAGCAGACGAATAATTACAAAATAATGGGCTTTGGGGTGGCGGTTTTGTGTGCTGCCTTTTATGTAACACGAAACTCTGTAAGTCAGTGACCCTGGGATGTGATTTGTTTTTTTTTTTGTCGGTTCATACTCGTACGTTTAGCCAGCATAATAATGGCTGGACCACATAGAAAATGGCAATAAACTCATACACGTTGGGTATCTACGTCCATGGTACACAATCTGTGGGGTATTTTATCACATTTTTCACTCGGTTTATAGCCTTGTGAGTGCTTAAATTGATGAAAGGATTACTTCTGGTCAGTAACCGCAAGTTTAAAGCATGTAAAGTTTTCATTGGGTTCCCACGGTATTCTTATGGTAGACTCTTGTGGGCAGGCGCAATTATTCATTTTCAGGCTTCCGACTATGATAGATCGAGGGACTCTAATACTTTTGGATTTTGGAAAGCTTTTTCCGACATATTGGGCGTTATGTTGGGGATTCGTGGGTGCATTTAGTTGGGGCTTTGCCAATTTCGAATAATCCCACAAAGAGAAGTCCGGTGCCATTTTATTGGGTGATCATCTCTGCAGATGCCCTAGCTTTTTATAAGACGCCCCTGGAACATACGTCTTAAAATCTCGAGGGTTCCACAGGTTATGCGTTCTGCGGAGCCGTCCTGCTGAAACCATAAGCCCTGCTCTTCTATATCGATCTGCAAGAGAAGAGGTCCTTCAATATATGCCTCTGTATCGTTGTTCGGTAACTATGGTTGCGTTGCTTGGGGCGTCCTTAAAAGAGTACGATGATATCACCTCTTATGTACTAATTTCTTGCTAAGCAGTCACTCTTTGAGGATGGAAGGCTCTCTCGTGTAGGTTCTCAGTTCCCAAAAACCGAGTGTTATACTTGTTGGCAAATCTATTAAAGTTCGTCGCTCATGTTTCTATTTGAAACTGGCAATTTCTCTGCTTAGGATATCTCTATAATACTATTGTCGCCTGGTGGTGGTGTCAGGACAGTAGTTAGTGAGTCACCTTTACTTTATATGGGCACATACTACAGGTCTTGGTGCGAAATCTGCCTCAGAGGCTACCTTATCGGTAGCCAATGGCTGGATGTATCGTTTTGTTGATATTCCTGGTTGCGGCTAGATGCTATATTCTTTTCCCATCGACGACAATTTTTGGGAAATTTGCTCAGCATTTGCATAATGGACGACTCAAGCCCAGGCGTCAACTGTGCCTAGCGCTGTTTTTTGACTTAGTCTATGTGGCTTTCAAAACGGGATCACATACATATTATACCAAGAACTCAAGAAAGCTCTAGATTTCTTGGTTAAATTAGCGCTGTTTCTGATCTCTGTTGCAGTGACGGTAGAAGTTGTTGTCCTTTTTTTCGTGGACTTTCCATCGGACTACCCTTATAGCGTTTATTGCCGCTGTAAAACACGCAGTCTTTCCTCTAATTGTTAAGCTTCACGCTCTCTGGTATAGTTCCGAACATTCTAGTTATGGATTTGAGCGCCGTTGTCCTTTTCCGTTTCGCAAGGTTGTTAACAGTTTGCTTTGCCAATATGGAAGGCCAAACCCTTTGCTGGACCCCTTAGGCTGGAGAGATCCGATCCTAAATGACCTATGATGGTCGAAATAGCTCATGTGTTGTGTTCATCAGTGTAGTCGATGCCTCCGTTCAACCCCCCGTGGGAATTACTTCTCTGCTGTCTGGGTACAGAAGTGTGCCTTAGAGGAAACATCTCCCTTTTGTAGGTTAGTGAGCTAGGTTAGTGACATACTACTTCACTCCCTTCCATAAAAAAACAAGTTCTATAATCCTACAGCTCTAGGTTTCACAGTAATAGTCATATCAGCCACTTCGCCACGGCAAGCATTGGCATAAAAGGGGGACTCGACATGTGTCTAGTAGCAAAGCATCAATTGTTCGAAAGGCCCTTAAAAAAAGAAGAAAAAGCACTGCATGACCTATTCTGAAAAACGTGAATGCAACATTCAAAGATAGAAATCCGCTTTGGCATACGAATATCTCACAGCGTCATCCTACTGAAACCAAAGTCCTCCAAGTCGTTTAGTTACGATAAAAAAAAAATCAGTTGGCTTCATCTTCAAAGAAGGACGGACTAACCACTACAAAACCCATATCATTCCGAGACTCTTTGTGGATGTATTGCCTCGGAACCCCAAGTCCTACAGTTTGCTTGTTGACATATGAGCTCCGAGATGAGCTTCGTCCGAAAATATGAATTTGCGACTCATTTAAAGCGCATTCCGAGAAGCGTTAACGAAGCCGATTGGTCATTTTGCTTCAAGTCTTGAGTGAGGTGGATCTTGTGCGCAAATAATCTGAGATCTTTGAGCTATAGATTGAGCTCCTCAGAAAAGTGTGCCTGATGTTCAGTTTTTGAGCTCTGGAACGATTCGACACACATTTTAGGCAACTGCACCAATACGTCTTTCATCAGTACTTTCATCAGTCTTTCATCCACCGCATTAGGAGGAGCATGTAGATAGCTTTTGTTATACATAACCATGCCAGTTCCATTGAAAATTGAAATTTCTTTTCAAATTCTTTTCAAATTTCGTACAATTTCTGGAAATCCACAGCACTCAGTTTGAAACTGGTTTTCCAATATTTCTCAGTCTTGTGAAGCGATCCCTTACCGTGGAGGCTGACACATGACATATCTGTCAATGTTTCAATTTCGTTAGTGTCGTCAGCCTCGAAATAAGGCAAACTTCAAAGAACAACCAACCGATGGCCCACCTTGAAGTATAAAAAATCCTCGCGTCGCCTTTAGTCCCTCCACTCTTATGTTTTTCACTCTTACATACATTAACGTCGCGCTTAGTCGCATTAAGAACTTTATTGCCATTGAAGCTTGACACTTGGCATACTGTCAATATCTTAGGAGCGTTTCTATCGTTAAAATAAGACGCAACTTTTCCACACCTTTACGTCACACTTAGTCGCATTCTTACCGTGGAGGTCTGACACTTGACATATCTGTCAACGCGTTAGTGTTGCCATCGTCGAAATAGCACGCACTTCAAAATGTAACCAACAGATGGCTCACCTTAACACTTGGCTCGTCGCTTGCTTTTGTTTTCACTCCTACTTACCTGTGCGTCACGCTTAGTCGGAGTAAGGACTTTTTTTTCCAATAAGAACGTCTGGAGTGTCTTCGTGGCACAAGAAGAACCTCTTTTATCGTTCGTTTCTCACTGTAGTCTAAGCCCTAAACCTTAATTACAAGTAAATTTTACGGTCTCTGCCATGGTTGGTTATAAAAATTATATTGGCACCACCCATTAACCGTAATGAGCAACTCGTTGAGTTGCGCCTAGATCCTTATTTCCTAACACGCTTCATAACTAATAAAAAAAATTAATGAAAATTAAATTGGTGAAATGGCATAGTTTCGTTATACCTGAGAACGTGATTCTGCGTGTTTACTTCATCATGATGTCTCATCAAAATGTATCTATGTATCTGGAATGGGTACGGATATATTTGAATAGAATGAGGTTTCTTGTATAATAAACTCTGCCCTGCAATCGTCGTTAAGTTTGAACTTTTAATGCATTTGACCCCATTCTCACTCGCTGGGCGTTGAAAATTTAATTTGAAAATAATTATGGGAGAACTAACACGTTAGGTCAAAATCAATAAATTTCCCTAATGCCCAGTGCCGAGAGGTTTCATGGACAGCGGGTCAAATTGCATTAATTTAAGCACGCCTGTCGCTTAGAGGCTTTTCAGATTTTATGATTTTTTCTTTTTTTTTTTTTTAAAGTGCCAACACGCGAAGTGAAAAAGGTTCTAAAAATCAAACCCTTGATATGAACAATTTACAATCAAGATATTCGTATTTTGCTGCTTTTAATGTGACGTATCTCCATAGAGGTAGATGCAAATGATGCACCTTTACATACATTCCCCTCGTGTTTTGTAATTTCCGATGGGCGTGTAGCCCTTCATTTTTACCTTTCAGTGAATTCTTTATAAACCGTGACGAGTAATTTTGTTGTTAGCCCCTTGCAGACCAGAACTATCTACCTTACGCCCTGTGTCTGTATCTATTTTTTGTGGAAGTTAATTAATTATTACCGTCATTTTTTGTACATCAACAATGTCTGTACACACACAGTACTTAATTAAATAAAAAAAAGTGTTGCTGTGGCAAATAAATTTCCCTCAATCGAATGTTTTTTTAAGGAAACAGTTTTTTTTTTTATAGAATAAAAATTGTAACCACAATGATTCACGATATAAAAGCAATTTATTTCCCCCCTTTTGTATATTTTTTTTTTCTACCTGACGATATAAATAGAATATTTTAAATATTTAAAGAGAATCAAGTGGGGGTGTATAAATTTTATAATGGGGTTGCCGACTTTATCGCACCAAAGAAGCATGTGTGGCAACAAAAGCGACAATCAATGAATTTCGAATAAAAAATAAAATAAATAAATAAAAACAGATTTTCCTCTCACTTTGAGGATTCTTTCCGTCAAACACGTTGATCTATAAAAGAAAAGAAAAAAAATGTTTGAAGATATTCAAGGTGATGTGGGAATAATCCCCACACGCCGGCAGTATCTCGGTTTCGAATCGAAAAAATGAACAAATTTCGAAATTAGTTTGCGCGAATGAATATCTCGTGCCAGTGAATTATTGCTGAGTGATCTTATGCAGATGTTTTCTTTTTATTTTTTGACTTTTGGATTTAATTAATTTCCCTAAATTGATTCACTTCATTTATTTTATATTGAATTCTTTTATTGAAAGATATGTTGGATGGAAATATGCGTGTGAAGTTGAAATGAATTGCAGATGAGGGCGTAGAGATCCAGAGATTAAACAATAGAGACGCAAATGTTTATCATAAGAAGAAAGACTGCCAATGGCATCTGTCGGCATGGAGTGTTATTAGAATTCCTTCGATTGAAGGAATTGGATTGCTAACTTATTTTATAGTTCTAGCCTAAGACATGGCATAGCATACGTCATACGGTCTGCCCGTCTCCATCTTCTAGTTCCTCTATGTAATTGAAAAGTTTATTTGCTTCATTATTTCATTACTTACTTACTGAGTCACTCTATCCACGGGAATGAAATGGCCGATGACTTAGCCAGAAAAGGCACAGAATCATATGACCTACAAGTAGACAACTCTGTGTTAATGCCCATCAGTCTCCTCATGTCCAATATCTCTACAGACATCTATAACAAGGCCAACGCAAGGTGGAATACTATCACCTCATGCCGAGTCTCTAGAAAGCTTTGGACCTAATATGACAGAAAGAGGACCAAAGAACTCCTTTCATTAAACAGACCACGGCTGTCACTCCTCATTGGAGTCCTTACTGGCCACAAATTAATGGCGGCTTATCTTAGAAAAATGAGAATCAGCATCACCGACCTATGCAGAGGTTGTGGCGACACAGAGGTAGAGGAAAGCTCAACAGACTTCCTCTTCGAATGCCCAAGCCTCAACAGAACCAGGCACTCAACCCTCGGGAAATCGCACTTTAATGACCTTAGCGAACTAGCAAACACGCCACCTAATACCACCCTAAAATTCATCAAGAGATCGGTCTGGTTTCAGAGGGCCACCCCTGCTACAAAGTAATCAGACAGCTGCCGTGTTCTTTTTGTTTCAGGTATCCCACACCGTGGGAACACAATGGATCCGTTGAGACCCGAGTGAGACTGCACTCCAGCTGGTGCAGTCACCCCCCTTACCTACCTACCTACTGAGTCACTCACTTACTTGCTTGCTTCCTTACTTATCTACGTAGCGCCTACAGTTCGGGGTGACCCTGGGGGTTAGCTAACTGCCGCTAGTGGAGCACTCCACGTTGGTTGAAGTGGTTGATTGGTGAGGGCTTCACTTAAGCTGAAGCTTTTCTCTACAGCGTTGACCTAAATTCGAAAACCGTGGGGCAGAGCATTGGTGTTTATTCGCTCTACCTATCTTAGAGATCTCAAATGTCCAATGCCCTTTGTTATTTTCGATGTCACTTATGTCGTTAAAACTTCTCCCTTGCCACTTCGTCACTTTGTCTAAATACTTGTTTGACATCAAAGGTTTTGATAAAATTAGTATCCACCTTCTCGGAGCAGTGAGCATTTTTCATAGTCTTCCCTTAGAGACGGAGGAGATTGGCCGGGAAGCCACAACTAATAATGGCTCTGTACAGCTCGTGTCTATAAATGCTGTCATGGACGGCTTTGAAATCGATAGAGTGGGTACCCACTTCGACAGCTTCTCTAGGGTTTGTCGGAGTGTAAATATGTGGTCGCTTGTAGTCTTCCCCGGCCTAAAATGGTACTTACAGGAGTTGCTTAGGTTGCTGGCGACAGGTTTCAGGTTTTCACACATTATCGCGCATAAGATCCTTACACGCGATGTTGAAGAAGCTGATGCCTCTCTGCAACTGTCGTAGTTAAGAAGATGTCCTTTTTTGTGGACAGAGCACACGATGTTGAGATTTCATTCATTAGGCAAACAGTCATTTGGCCAGATTCTTGAAATGAGTTGATGGTCTTCGTCGGCGTAAAACAGTCTGCATATTCTCAGCACCGAACGTGACTACTACAACGTTTCATTCTTCATCTCTACAGGTTGCTGTTTGGGCTTTGTTGGTGTCATGTTCTTCTTTGCTTTTGTTGAAATTTCCGAACATTATTCCTGGAGTGACATCTCTCTATGTCCTTTCGCGCTTCTTATGTTCTTTCTTTTTCTTTCGGAGAAACGTATGCTCCTCCTGCCGCTTGTGCACATAGCTAGTGTCCGCGCCCTTCTTTGCCTGATGGATACCTATCAGCTTTCGCGCCTTGGCTACAAGAAGGTAATAGTCCGAGTCAATATTGGCCGCTAGGAAGGTTCGAATAACCACTGCTTCTGCTCTCTGTAGCAGATACCGTAATAGGTGTCAAAGGTTTTCGTCATCCCTTTTCACAGTCAAGAGCCTCGGATGGTTCTTAGATTGCACACGTCGTTTTAAGAGTCCGGGATCTATCAGAAGGGGCACCGTCTCTCTCCGGAGACATAAATATGTACCAGAAAAGAATGACGCTTATGCATGTGAAGTATTTCACCACGCAGGTTCCATTTTACAGCACCAGACTTTATCAGACAGACAGACAGTCAGCGCCATTGGTCGAAATCTTTTTCTTTAGAAGGGCGCACGATAGAAACAGTTTCTGTCGTTTCTACGTTAGACAATCTCTGTTCACTAGATTTTGTGTGTAGAGAGGGCTCTCAGCGAAGGGCTCGCGTCAGATGCACGTACGCTGCCTTCAATAGGTGAAAGACCCAGGACACCTTTCTTCTTTGCTTTACCCTTTTTGAGGTCGAAGGAGACATCGCCGAATCCGCGAAATTAAAGAAATTAAAGAAAACTACATCCGGCGCTAGCGCCTTCGGCTGGTTGAGCATCTTTGTGCCGCGCAATCACTACCTTTCTCTTCGTTCTCCTCTGACTCTTAGTCGGAAGTCCATCAGGATGCGCCGCTCTGAAGCTCGTTTAGCACTACCATCAGCTGTCTGTCCATGCTGGGGGCGATCATAAACATTTCCCCCACTTTTTCCCTGTTTCCAATTCATTCTCCCGAACGTGTTGGATAGCGAACGTCAGAAGCCTTCAGAAATGAGTTCTGCAGTTCTGCATAATCTGCATCATCGCCTGAATAGCGTAAGCTTATGAGGATCAATCAGACGATGTTGGTTGTCGTGTTTTGGATTAAATTTGCCTTTGATTTCCCCTGCTTTATCGTGTCTCTCTTAGAAATCCATCACTCAAATGAACTCTTATCCCGTTGCAAAGCTCCGTCGTTCTGGAACCTTCCTTAGAGCAATCCATTAACTTTGAACGAATTTAATACCAAAAGTGCAATCAAGTGTGCAACCATTCGACGGCTAAGTGAGTGTTAATTTTATTAATGCATTCGGTACCGTTGTTAGCCGGCTCTTTTTTTAAGGGCTGCATTAAAATGCTGTACGCTACTTAAAAGTACTTACCTTTCCAGACACTACAGTCTTCCATTAAAAGTAAACAATAAGGAAATGCTTCACTTGCCACACTCATGATACACCATAAACATAAACATGAAAGTGTATCTAGATACATACTTGGGTACCACTGCTGCTTAATGTTCCCATTGACGTTGAATGATATGTCGGCCGAAGAACGTGTAGCGCTTTGATTAATCTTCGCATTTGCATGTGTTGTTCCGGAGCGATGGCGTTTTTTTTTTTTTTTTTGCTGCTAAGCTAGGTCGATGACGCCTGGTGGTGGTGGTGGTGATGACGATGAGACGATGATGATGACGGTGGTGGTGTTGGTGGTATAGGAACGCTGGTTGCATTCACCTGTGTAACTACCTAACAAATCTGTGTCATACCTTCTAACTGCACTTCATTCCAATATCAAATCAAGTTAAGAAGCATTAACCTCATTCTGCCTTTCGCCTACAACCAATACACTCTCAGGAGATACCACTGTATGTATCGTATGGCATTGTATCTATGTGCTAATGTTGTGCAGATACTTTAATTGCCACCTGCTTGAGGAGTGGGAAAGGGGGGCTGGCAACAACAAAAGCACAGTTAAGTCTTCTCTTCCATCCCATCGGAATCAATGAAACTAGATCCATCGGCTTAGTACGACGATGTGGGTTGTGTGAGATGCCGCCATAGTCGGCGCTATGTGAATATGATGTTACGATGCAAATCCGTGACATTGGTTCTGTGCTTGTGCAAAGGCCCCCGCAAAATCTATCTCACAGATACAATTCGTGTTGAACAGCTGAGTCTCTCTCTCGCTCTTGTAAAATCTCTCTGTTACTGAAGAAACCACACAAAAGTAAAAGGAAACAACAAAGTGCCTTCCCTTCTCTCTTTCCATTCATGGACGTTCCAATTCTAGACAATTATTGATTTTACTTGCTCGGGCTTACACAAAAGATACATATTTACAGGTTGGAGTGTACACTCCACATGAATATACATACCTGAATAGCATGCACGAATCTATAAAATCATTTTTGTATTCTGTACGGTGACGATGGTGGGTATGTGTTCATTGTGTGTCCCTTTATATTGTTTGGATATTTTTAGAAAGAAAGGCTGCAAGCTTACCCCGTTCTTTAGTCAAAGTACCCACTTGATGGAATCTGAAAGCAATTCAAGAATGGATTGCTATGAGTTGTGTTGTGTTTTTTTTTGTTTTAAATTTTTCAATGTTTTTTTCGAGTGCATCTAAAAACATTAAGTGGATTTGATATCTAAGCAAACAAAATGTTAAATATTGTTACACGATTGACTGATGTAATGCACGAGTATCGTATTGAAGCATGCCACAAGCGTGCATAGATACATAGCTCAGAAGGCCTTTTAACCTTCCGAGATGTGTTAGTGGGTCTTTATGACTCATTTATGAGTGAAATTTAGAACGTAAGTAGCATAAGATAACCAAAAACGTAACCATTTCGTTACACAACTGAGTTGCTTACGGTTGAGATACACCGGCTCAAAATTACTACTTCGAGTATCTAAGGAAGACCTACAGCTCTGTTTTCGGTTCGGAATCAATAACATTTTTTTTAGAAGGCATTCAAACCTTCTGAGCTACGTTGGTGCATTTTTATGATTCATTCCAGAATGAAAATTAGGACGTATAGATAAAACTAAGATCCGAAACGCACAAATTGTTCGATAGTGGAAATCGTAACAAAGACTGGTAAAGCTACAGCGATGCACGTATACTTTACAACAAAGAACTGAGAAGAGCCGAAGTCATACAAGCCAATCAGCCCTTCATCGTTTCTGCTAAAAACAATGGAGAAAGCTGTGGATTACTATTGAGAAGGAGATTAAACACATCCTTCTACCGTCAGCATACACACAGAGTAGGCAGATGTACTGAGATGACGGAAACCATTCAGAGTGATAGTTCCTTGGGCCTTGCTATTCATCGAGGGGGTATTCCGTAATACTTTGCGTGATGCCATTAAACGAGCTCTGGTTTCTGTCCAGGAGCCAGCAGAACATCTATCTAAGCGGATGAACGAGTTGATGAGAACAAGATCAGCGGAGACTCAGGCATCATATAGAATTATGGAGGTCAACACAACAAGATGATGCCCACAAGGAGGAGTGCTATCTCTCCTAATGAACTACTTGGTAAGTTCAGCAACCTCGGAATCAACTGTCAAGCCTACTCTCTGTGACAATATACAATGCGGCCCTAATAGACACTCAAGAATGGTGCCACACGGCTGGGCTCAAGATAGACCCTTCAAAAACTGCAGTACTACCATTTACAAAACAAAAGGAATCTTGAACTGAAGCCAATCCGGTTGTCGGGCACAGTACTGACACCAGTCAAAGAAGTGAAATATCTAAGATTACATCTGGTCAGTAAACTCTCGTGGATGACACTCATTAAAGCCCAAAGACTTGCATGCCTCTGCATTACTGGTGCCATGAGAACATGTCTAACTGCCATCATGAAGGCTGAACCCGAAGCGTATAATCCTAAGGATGGCAAAAGAGGCTGCCGGGAAAGGGAAATGCATCAGTTCGAGAGAATACGATGTACCTCCCCTTCTAGCAATCTTTTGGGACGCTCAGATAAGGAAATTGAGCTTCGAAATTAAGCAGTAAGGACTCGAGCGACACACTCATAACCTACGGACTAAGCACCCTCCAATAAAGTGGTATACAGACGGCTCTGTTCTGAGGAGCAAAGAATGTGTCTGGGCCAAGATCCAAAACCCTCAGAATCTATTCTACGCAATAGGGAATCATACCAAACGCCATAAACTCAGGACGATGAAGAAAGAAGACAGGGCTAGAACCTGAATGAACACTCCGGATAAGAGGCTAGCTAAGAAACTTCTGGGCTGCTACAACCGGAAAAGATTCGAAACAAAAACAACGTTAGCCTGAGGAAAAACAACAGGCTCTCTAACCGGGCACTGCAGGCTCGGGGAGCATCTTACCTTGCCTCTCGAGACTATGCCCATTCAGCAGCTGCAGGAAGCTCTGCTTTAAAACAGCTTGTGGATTGGTGACCGCGTTACTTTCAATAAAGACCCATTTCTGGTCATGTATGCAGCCAGGTGTTGGGTTTCATTTTAGGACTGTCCAATGTTGATTCTGCTGCGCGACTCTTCGATTTCCTTGAGCTTGAAGACTGCGTATCCCTTGTATCAAATTTCTTCTGTCACGACCGATGTAGTGTAATTCTATGTGATACCGGGGCTTATGTTTCCATCTATTGTCTTGGTATGCTTAGAGTTGCTATCACCCTTCTATCCACTGTAAGTTGAACGACCTTTCAGAGTCATCCTCTATTGGGTATCAGGCCACGTGGTATTAGAGGGAAATCAAGCAGTTGACGGAGAAAAGGCTCAGAAACTGCTTTCACCGGTCCGGAACAATTCGTCGGGCTGGGTTCGCATATGATACGGGAAGAAATAAGGAAGGAGGAAGGCTACATAAGACCGAAACTTTGGGAGGAACTACCTAAGCTACGACAGGTAAAAGATCTTCTCGGGATCTATAAACGGAGATTGAAGTGAGGTCTGCATAAACATTAACTGCGCATTCTTACAGGCTTTCTAAGGGGTCATTGTAGACTTAAGGAACGCCTAAGGAAAATGGGTGTAGGGCAACGCGGAGACTGCAGATTTTGCGGAGATGTTAGGGAAAACTCAGAGAGAGCACCTTATTAAGGAATGTAGCGCCCTAATCCACAAAAGAAGGAAACTCATTCAATCCAAATTCATCAAATTGGACTGGAGGTGCTCTAAATCGAGTATCGCGTTGACTATATCTACAAGCCCAAAAGATCGCAGTGCGATTACGTCCCTAAAATCAATCTGCGTTGACCTTTAGTGTCAAACTTGAATAGGAAACACTTGTCATAGCCAACTTACGCTAGTGTTGATTGTGCAACATTTTTTTTTTATATAGCTTGAGCCTATTTGTAATCAAATCCAAAATCCATACTCCATGACCCACATGCCGCTCTGTTTGCAAACCTTGTCTAGAAAATTCTCCGCTTTTTTTTCTACAAATTCCTTTCTTCTTCCGTTACACATGACTTCTACGGGGAGTTACTCGTTTCTATCAAAAAATCCAAAGTAACTGTCAAAAATGTGATCTAAATCGAAGTAATAATCGTAAAAAGAACCGTGTGTGTAATAAAAAATGGGTCATTGGGCTCAAAATATGCTCACATCATCACCCAACTCAAATGTGTCATGCCACCGAACCGAAAGGCGGACAAGCACAGCCGACAGTGACGGAAAGGTGTGCCCAAACAAAAAATACAGCTGTATACGGCTTTATATCTACACATAGTATCTGTTGCTCTAAAAAAAAAAACACATTACACAAGCGACTAGGAAATAAAAAATAAAACAACATTTGTGACATTTTCTTTGCTTACACTGTGCTTTCGTTCTAGTTTAGGTTCTTTCTTACCATTTCGCTTCTTTCACTTCCTCACAAAAGCCAGACATACTGCATTGAGACCAAACAGCAGTGTACCTAGGTATATACCTGGTCAACAACCCCCGAGGATTGCTAAGGAAAACGTCAACAGCCAGGTTAAAACAATACATTTTACCATTTGCGACAAGCTAAAAAAAGTTTTTTTTTTTCACTGTCTATTGTGAATGATTAATGCCTGACCGCATTAGTTAGGGCGGATACACAAGCTCACCTAATTAATTGGCCAACTCTACCGCAAAATTCCACAGTCAGAAATTCGCCTGTAAATGACCTTTTTCGTTGGGCTTTCATTTTAGAAAATTTTTCAAATCATGATTACGCATTCCAGGGGGCGGGTTTCTTACCCCGAACACATAAAAAACACTCATTTCTGCCAGTGGGGCCATGTTGCAGTTTCGGTTTTGCACAATCAAATAATAATTGTCACACAATTCTGTCGCATTTCCTCGAGTATATTTGTATTTTACGACTGGTTTTGTTGACTTTTGGGCGTGGAACTATCCACATGTGTCAGGCGATGGCAATATTTTGAATGAACTGCACGCCTGGAGATTATACAAAATGGAGTTACTGCAATGGGGGAGGTTGTGTTTGTGTTTGTCACGAGTGTTCTTTTTGGAAGCTTGAGTCACCCCCGTACTCTGACTTTTATTTATCAAATAAAAATTACATAAATCGATAAAAAAAATAACAAATTTGTTTATTTTATTTATTTCTAGATATTCCAGACATTCCCGATGACATTAAGCATCTACAAAGCCTGCAAGTGGCTGATTTTAGTTCAAATCCTATTCCAAGGTTACCAGCTGGATTCTCACAGTTGAAAAATCTTACAGTGTTAGGCCTAAATGATATGTCATTGACGTCATTGCCAGCAGATTTTGGAAGGTAAGTTGTAATTTTAATTTTCTTCTTAAATAAATACGTCTCGCTTCTCGCAACCATTCGTGTTGTGGTTGTTATATTTCCCGAGCAAATTCAAAGGACCTACAGTTTAAGTTAGGCTGAACTGGATGACAATCATAGGTCCATTCTGTATGACATGGATCTTTGAAAAATAAAATAAAATTCATTACCTACTCGTAGAACTGATTAGACCTTCTGATGAAGCATTTGGTTGGTTATATGGGTGTAATCCCATTTTTCGACCCGATACTCGATTTAGAGCACATCTAGTACAATTTCAGCGATGAAACCGAATATATGGAGTGGACCCAACGATGGTAGATGTTCTTCTGATAGTTGAGTGGCATCCATGTGTTTCCTTCTGTTGGTGGTGCCCTGAGTTTTCCTTAATATCTCCGCACAATCTGAAGTCCAGGCGTTGCTCTATACCCAGTTTCCTGAGGTGCTACAGTGACTGCAGTGACCCGCTAGGATGCCTGTATTGATGCGCAGCCGGTTTTTGTTAATGTTTATACAGACCTTACTTCTTTTCCAGTTATAGTTCCCGATAAGTTCTTTGGATTGTTGGAGCTCAGGTAGTTTCTCCTAAAGTTTCGCTCTTTTGGAGTCTTCCCGTTTAGTTCTCTCCGTACTGGGTATTGAACCGCATACCCAGCCTACAGAATCGTTCCGGGCCGGTAAAGACTGGTTTTTAGCCTTCTCTTGCCAATTCAGCCGCGGCTTCGTTCCCTGGTATATTACAATGACCAGGTGCAAGTTGACCTGGGAGGAGGTAGCCAAGATATTAAGTTTTTCCTTGTATTCCTTTACCAATTTTGAATTGATTTTTGGCTTTGCTAGTGCCATTAGGGCTGCTCGACTACCCTATTAGATGTTAATGATATTGGCTTTGGTTCCGGTACTGTGTAGTAGTTCAACGCCCTTAAGATACGTTCACAGTTAACACCATAAGAGTAGCCTTAAATGTTGTTAAAACGACATACAGTAGCTCGTTCGCAAAATGCCACGAAAATATGTGGAAAGGACTCCAAAGTTGCCAAAGCCATGACTAAACACCCTTGCTCCCGTCAGGTAAAGAGGGTACTCGATTTAGGCTGAAGACAATTAAGACAGGTGATCGATCTGCACACTGGACTCATCAATTTAAAAAAACACGTCTACAGACTGACATTTAGCAATTGCCTGCGATACGAGTAAGAAAGCCTTGAACACTTTCTCTGCGAATGCCCTGTAACAGGGGTGTTAACATACAAACACCTGAGAAGACATGTTCTACCTAAGCTGAGTTATCTTATACAGTTTCGGAAAAATCCTGCAGTACATGAGAACAGGAAGCAAAGCCTTGTTTTACACATTTTACTTCACTTCAGTTATGAAGAGCTAATTGTATGAGCACTCACCATATCAGGACAAAAGATTTCTCATCTTACTCGTATATGTAGGCAGGATAATCGTAGAGGAAGAAAATAATCCGAAGTACCGTCGCTCTCTTCACAAACGTCGCAGACTGATAGTGTCACTTAAGCCTAGCTCGTCGTTCAATAACACAGGTTCAGGTCCTGAAAAATTGTCCTATTTTCACTTAAATTGTCCTACACTTTCAAACTCACAAACATAGCCGTCGATGGCTGGGTTCATGCATAGACACTAAGAGAATACTTTTTTAGCGATACAATCAAAGCCTGCATTGCCAAAATCAGTGTCTGCATAAAGGGACGTACATACGTAGGGACTTAGGTGGAGGTTCCAAGTTGTGCTTTTTTGCGTCACTTTAATACCATAGCTCATATAACCTGCTTGTCAAATTTAGATAGAGGATGAGGGATCCGATATCTTGTCAGATATCGCTCTCAGTTCGTCGAAGAAGGGTTTACCTAGAGTACGTTGTCTGATTCTGCAAAGAAACTGAAGAAGACTCGTTAGTATCTCTGCAGCTACGGCAGAAAATGGTATGGCCTGTACTTATGGCTCAAATTCTTGTACTATCTGCTCTTGATATGCTCAGGAGCTTATTTGCTAGAAAGCGTGTTCCAGCCAAGGTTGTTCAGCTTGAAGAAGTGATTATGAATGTTAGCTTTAACGACTCCTAACGAAACATTGACTCTTTTAATTGGAGAGCCGCTAAACGTTGGCCCTTGACTGGGCAGATCATCCGCTTGCTTGTTTCCCTTAAAGCTACTATGTCCTGGGGCGCAGATAAGGTTGATTTTTGATTAAACGCCGCCTAGTTTGTTTAGTTTTTCTGCCATTGTGCTGCCAGTTTTGATGATGTGTTACCTAAACCAATGGCTTTGACAGCAGCTTGGCTATCAGTGAAGATAGCAGGATTGCGGCTGGATGTTGGGAAAGCATTTGTAACAATCCGGAAGATGGAATGATTTCGGAACCTTCAGCTTGTCCGAGAAAAAGTTTTTTACGACTCCGCAGTCCTTCCGTCCTTATACATAGATGGTTATATTAAAATTTTTCAGTACTTAACCGGCCTTCCAACTCACCCTTGCACACTTCAATCACTCTCCGCCGCGGAACTGTCGTTAGATTTTACTTCGCGGTGCTGGTAAGCTCTAAAGCTGTACTCCGTTACTCGTTTGTATTAACAGTTTCAGGCTCCTGCACTGTATTTCGATGACTCCTCTTGTCACTGCTTCAACATAAGATCGCTGATGTTTCACTAACGGTGTTCCAACTATCTTCCGAGCTGATCATATTCTTAATCATGTTTTCAGGGGTTAAGACTTACCCCAGTTTCTGTGGCAATAGCTGTTGTTCTGCTTCGTACCGCAGACAATGGAACATCATATGTTCAGCGACTCCAAACGCTCCCGGGTAGGTTGGATAACCCAGATTTGCCGCCGTGGCCAAACCTCTGAAGATATGCTCTGAAGCATCTGTGTCCTGTAAAAGCCTGCGTCAGGTAGAAGTATAAATCTCCATGCTTCTTGCTGATCCACACTTCGATGTTGGGTATAATTTTATGCGTCGAGCGTCCTTTTTCAGAGTGATTCCTTTCGGTAGACTTTTCATGCCTGCTGGAGTCTGGCTATCAGTCGCCGTTGTCACTAATGTCGCCGATTGTTAGCTCTTGCGCTTCTTGTGTTAGTAGGTTTATTGGCACCATACCAGCCACAATTATCGCTGCTTCATAGGACCTCGTTCGGAAGGGGCTACTTACCCTCAGAGCACTGATTCGGTGGGCTGCCTCCATTGCTCTAAATTTTTGTTTGTTTCCATAGCACTGGCCCACATTTGGGACCCATACAGCGTTATTGACGACGCAACTTTTGCTAGCAGCAGTCTACCAATATTCGGCATCATCCTCACCAAGGCACCGGTTACCTTTGCTTTCCTTTCAGCTGCTTACTGTAGGTGTTGTTTTAAGGTAACGTGCATCTACGACTATGCCGAGGTACTTGACTTCTGACTTGGAAAACACGACGTGGTCAACAATGGTTATCGTTATAGTCTACATGATTTTTCTGCTCCTACTGCGCTGACCCTCCAGGTTAGATTCGAAGAGCATTGGTATCCATTCGCTCTACATGTCTTAACCATCTCAAGTAACTGATGCGCAGTTTAGAAAGAGGACGTTATCCCTGCTCTATAGTTGCATCATAATGGACCTCAGTAGGTTGGTTAAAGTGTACCTTATTGAGGACTATTTTGTGTCCTATTTAACTATCCCGGTTCCACGATTATGATTTTTATTTGTTGTTACTAATTCAGTTGCAGTTGTTAGTTGCAAATGAATTCCCACCAGTGTAGTGGTAGCTTAGCACGCATTTCCTGTTAAAAAAAGGATATGCTGTTTGGCAAGTGGGTGGCAGAAGTACCTCGCTCACAAGAATCGACTTGTTACTATTTTTACACCCCATCCAATTTGGTTATCTCATTTATTTACCGTTCAACAGGATAATTATTATGTCCTACCTTCTCCTTTTCACCAGACGTTAGTAAATTACAATTTTTTTCTTTTCTTTTTCAGTTTAACACAACTCGAATCGCTGGAATTAAGGGAGAACCTTATAAAGCTCCTCCCCGAATCGATTAGCCAGTTGACGAAATTGGAGCGACTCGATTTGGGTGACAATGAAATCGAAGATTTACCCCCGCATCTGGGGTATCTGCCAGCACTACAGGAACTCTGGTTAGATCACAATCAATTGCAGAAGCTTCCGCCTGAAATTGGATTGCTAAGAAATTTGATTTGCCTTGATGTATCTGAAAATAGGTGAGAGAGCGTGCTATCGGATGTTAATTGTTGTTTGCATGTTTGTTCGTTCAGTGTTTATCTATAATTAACTGAAAGCACACACTTGGTAATTTTAGCGTTGATGGAAATACACTATAATTTGTGGTACTTTTCTTTTTTTGTACTTACAGACTAGAAGAACTGCCCGACGAAATTGGTGGCCTGGAGAATTTAACTGATTTACATTTATCACAAAATTTACTAGAATCATTGCCAGATGGAATTGCTAAACTAAGTCGTTTAACTATTTTAAAATTGGACCAAAATCGTTTACACAGAGTGAACACAACTATTGGAGCGTAAGTATTATTCTTAAGAGTATCTAGATCTAGTCTTTAAGCAACGTAGATTTCAACTAGGGATATAGATTGGACTCAGTCCATCTCTCAGTCCATGTTAGCTAATGTCATGTTGGACATTGGCACAGCATATGTGTGTCGTTGTCTCCACATCTTCCAGGCACAGTTTGCAGGTATCATCTTGCAGAAGACTCTTCTTCAGAAGATATCTGAAGTAACCACGTGTAACGCTCTTGTATTGTATTCTATTTGTAGGCGGCTACCCATCGTTGAGCAGCAGCACGTAGTCCCTGAGTAACCATTGTATTTAGGACGAAAGCCGCCGAATGCGAGGCAGTAACAATACCCCTTAAATATGGTTTATATTGTCGGCAATCTAAACCTACCGGGTGCTTTGTAAAACGCGGCAGATCAGCAAGGTTGAGCGCAGTCAGATCCTCATACAATTGCCCAAGGTGCCTGATAGTCGCACAGAAAGTGTGTGGCGGTTTCATCCTCTTCAAGGCACATCTCACAAAGGCCCGACCTCCTAAGTCCTATGGTTTTCAGGTGTTCGATAACAGATGTAACACCAGCGACGAACCCTGTACTGTTCCTCAAGTCGCTTTTGAGTATATTAAGTAGAAACCTATTTCTGCTCGCACTGGGTGCGTTGATCCACATCTTCGTCTGCTGGTATGTACCAAGACGTCGCCAGTAGTCGAGATGCTGTTTTAGTAGCAGCTCAGCCATTGTTTGCTTAAAGAATCCCAAGGTGCAGCCTATTGATGGATAAGGACCCACACAGGGGTTCTCTGCCGAGAGTATCTGCTCTTTCCGTTTCCCGGAATGTCCAGGAACGAAGACCAGTGTCACCGAGTTACGCCGGTTAAGCTTAACTGTTGCCTTTTTCACAATCTGGGCGGCAGTCACGTAAGCAGAGCAAGTCTTAATCCTGGTCTGGCTTTCGGAGCAGATGCAAATGGATCTACCCTTTATCTCTTTCTTAGAGCTACGTGAGCTGCACTTGTGATAGCATAGACTATGGCCTGAAAGTCAGTAGTGTAAGTACCTAGTGGAATAGCCTTGTTCACACTCGTTTCGTTCGATTAGATGCCTGCTCCCGAAGGGTCATCAATCTGAGACCCGTCTGTACTGTATAGAAGACAGTGCTACTTGGTTCAAACTCAGCCCATTTGCCGTTCCTTCATTCCGAACGTTCCGGAAAAGAGCATCGGAATCTACACTCGAAGATAAGTTCCGTTCGCATGAAATTTGGCCGTCAGTATCTGGTCTCATAAGGTTTCCAAGACAAGAAGCTGCAGTTCTACGCCGGACACACGATTGCTTCCGGCTGGTTTTCGTGAGTAGAGAACGACAGTGCTTTTTGCATGCGAGTGGTATTCCCTGGCATCCAACCATCCTATCTCACTTAGGCACAAGATGTCCATATTGTACCGTGTGAACTCTCGCTGTCCGTAGTCAATAGCCATGGTTAGGTTGCGTACGTGGGTAGACGAGTGGAAGGAATCCACAATGCCACACTCAGGTCAATACAGACCCGTTGTGATACCCGTAGGGGAGAGATGTCCCTTGCCCATTGGTCAGCCCCAGATCTACAGATATAGTTCCCCAGAACTAGCAAACCATTTGATGTAGTTCAAGATATCATTGACTGGTGTGTTGGATAATTCGCCCGAGAATTTTAAATCTAAGTGCGAATAAGACCTAGACAGTGACAGAGGAAGTGGGTTGTATCTTCATTGACTTCCTCATCTTTACATCCATGTTACCGAGGTGTCCGCTTGTTCCCATGTGGATTCCGAACCTCTTGGTATATCTTCATGTCCAGGGAAGCAGCAGAGTGCAAGAACCTTAAGCCCAACACGACAGCACTTGACAAGCTTGGATTTTATTTCGAAAGCAGAAATCGCTTTTGTTACTGCCTGGCTGTGGATGGAAAAGGTGATGCCTTGCTGTGGAATTGCTTTCATCGCGGTCTCACGGGCGGCTATTGTCACTGCTAGGACCTCCGGTTGAAACACACTGCTATGGTTCGGAAGGCGTACTGATGTGGATATGCCCAGCGATTCAGAAAAGATGCCTGAGCCTTAGCCTGCATCCATCTTTGATCGATCTGTGAAGACAGAGGTACTTGTATGTATATGGGTAAACTAACCCCTTTTCCATTCTTCTCTGCTCGGAAACGAGCTTGTGAAGTGATGATAGCCTTCCTTTACGCAGTAGGTGTGGTTCTCATAGCACTTGTGGTGCCAATACAAACCAATCTTTGTTTCATCGTGACAGTCGTTAAGTTGATGGTCTTGCTGGCGTATTGCCACCAAACAAGACACAGCCAAAAGTCAGAATAGGTCTTTCAATTGTTCACTTAAGGTAGGGAGGAATTTGCCAGTAGCTATCAATATGACGTCATCCGCATAATCGATGAGCTTGACCCCACTATACCTGAGTTGACGGAGTACTTCATTTAGTACAATGATCCATAGTAGTGGGGAGATTACTCCGCCTTTAGGGGTACCTCTTGGTGCTTCTAACTTCGTACTTCTAGTCGATAGCCAAAGTTCGTCAACAAAGTGTCAGTCCGTTTCCGAAGCTTGTTGTGGCGTTTCGGAGCAATAAAATGTCTACGGTTGCAGCTCGCTGAGTCATAGTTCAACCGACATTTATCTTGTTTTGTGGGGCAGGAAGCTCGTCATTTGTGCCCTCCGCAGATGGCACCGCGAGGAGGCGTCGAGTAGGGCTTGCTTATAGAGCTATAATATATGGTCGACTGTAGAGGCTTCTGTCTCGTTATTTAGTGAACCAACATCTTTCGGGGATGCTACCTCTACGAGGCTTAGTGTTAGCCGTTGCTATCCAAAATTTGATCATCCTCCAGTTCATCGGCATACGGAGACTGTTTTCGGTGTAAATATCTCACTGTCTGGTGCCTTTCACCGTGCATTTAATATCGATTAAATTAATTTCTTGATGTCCTACTCGATTACTGATTACAGATTACTCATTGCTTAAAAAACACCCGACAACTATTTCTTGATTTTTTTTCTTTGCGCCCCAACAAATCACAAAATGTTCAAGTTTATCTGTATTTTGATAACGCATTTCTCACAACTAATCAGCTCTATACTTTGGATTTTCCATATTTCCGTTCCCATAGCGCGTCCAATGACGTTCTTCATAATTTAATTCACACAACGGTGCAATAGACGATTAACTGGTTTCTAGTCAACATTTTTTCGTGTTTTGTTTATTTTTTTTTTTTTTTTTTTTTTAATATTAACATAGTAGCTGACCTTGACATACCCAAAAAGGGTTTTTTAATCAGAGCCATCTATCAAGCTAGATAGCTTGATCGATTGCCTAACCTACCTCTATAGACTCAAAGCAAATACTCTTTACACCTCCCACACACTGAAAGCTTAGACGGTGGTAAAAAATTAGAAAAAAATGAAAACAATGTCCACCGCGCACAAATGACATCATCAATAAAAAAATACAAAATTTCGTAATCGATGGATGTATCTATGGGTTTACAATAGAAAAAAAACACTTTTGCCAATCAAAACATTGATCTCTAGGTTGGCAGGCTTAGTGAGCTAATAATTTACGCAGACAGTCTTACAGAGAATAACGTGTTTTGTTTGTTTTTTTTTTTTTTTAATTGCAGATGTGAAAGTATGCAGGAACTAATATTAACGGAAAATTTTCTCACGGAACTACCCACATCCATTGGTCGGATGAATAAGTTAAGTAATTTAAATGTGGATCGTAATGCCCTCGATTATATACCGCTAGAGATTGGTATGTGCACAAAGTTGGGTGTGCTTAGCTTAAGGGATAACAAACTGAAGAAGTTGCCACCGGAGCTGGGAAATTGTACGCTGTTACATGTTCTGGATGTGTCCGGCAATCAACTGCAGTATTTACCGTATTCGCTTGTTAATTTGCAGTTGAAAGCCGTTTGGCTGTCAGAGAATCAAGCTCAACCGTTGCTGACGTTTCAACCAGACATCGATGAAGCGACAGGCGAACAGGTAAGTGTATCTAGATTGAAATTGAAGCATGTATTAAGGGAGAGGGGGGTGTTCAATGGGTGTAGCGTTTCCCTGGGGTGTGAATGTAATTTGGGTCGAGATGGGGGGTGATTACTAAATTCATTCAGTGCGCTACGGGGTATTTGTATGGAAGTGCAACCACATGACATTTGATCCAAAATTGGGTTCAATGGTTGCAAAGGGTGTTTTGGTTTTTCGCTCAGATACGAGAGTGGATTGAAAAGCTCGCGACCTGACTAGTTAAGTTACGGAAGAGTGTGTGATAGATAAGGACGCATCGCGTTCACTCGGAGACCTAATGGTCCATATGGAATCCCATTTTTGTGTGAAAAAAAAAGTTGGAAACCCTGGAAACCAAACCTTTAAGTACTCTTAACGAAGGTACGTAGGCGTCGTTCTTGCAGGACAAGGCAATGGCATTGCAGATGTTGGACTGAGGCCACTGATCTTCTCTATAGGAGAATAGGAATAATTCGCTTTTCGATTGTTGATATGAGGGATCCTTTGTGCCGTTACATTATGAACACTCTCAAATCTACAAATTCTCCCTTTTTTTTTTACCGATATCAATGTGCTGCTTAGTATTTACTTATTTATCCTTCTTTAGGTGCTGACTTGCTTCCTTTTGCCACAACTGGAATATCAACCTGTTGCTCCTGGTAAGTCCTAATTTTTTTTTAAAATATTTATGTCGTTATGGAGAACATGAGAATGCATTTTGACGGGATAAAGGTTTGTTTTATGTTTCTCTAGCTTTCATTTGGTGGAGAAAAGGAAGGTACCTATAGAGGAGGTCGATAAGTGCCTCTGAAAATTGCAAATACCTCGCAATGTAGAAAAAACGCAGTTGAGCTACTCCGTTAAAGGCTGTAGTTTCCCTAAAATTCGGCACCTTCTGGCACTGATTTTCAGGGAACAGCATGCTGCGAGGCAATTGATTTAACACTTCATTGCGTTCTGGAATATCCATTTCTGTCCGAAAATTTTTCATCGTTATTTAGGCACTCTACTTTAAAAAACTTCATCATCCACCAGTCTTGCTTTTACGGATAAAATCCTCCAATCCAGACTTTAAATAAAATCTAGAATCCTTTTAAGGATACACCGACTACACCCAGTGAAGCTAAGTTTTCAGAAGAAACTTTGACATGACCAATACTCCCAAAAACGGCACAAAATAAATCCGTACAGTTCCATGAGAAGAGGAACCCATAAGTTATTCGTTCAGTTTTACAGGAATGGCTTTATAGGAAGACGAGTCTCGTATCCTCTGACGATCTAAAATTTCCTTGCGTCCCCCATGTTATTAGAGCGTTTTTTCAAATAGACTATACATCTGCGCAGGGTATTCGCATTTTTACCAATAGCAAATCCTTCTGATTCTAAGGCAACCTTGATTATTCTCACTTTTCAACGAGATACATACATCTGAGCAGTTCAGCATTCATGGGTATTCACTGTATGGGCGATGAGCTCGCCAGGCTTGGTACAACTTAACCCATTCTATTGGAGAATGGGAATCTCAGCATATGTCTTGCTACACGTAAACTCAAGTTGGATGCGATCGGTAGATCTAGCCACAGAAGGTCAGATGCCAGATGGCACTTGTCGTGATCCCTGGTTCAGGGAGTTTTTTTTTTTTTTTGTATTTATCGGGCTCCCGACCCGTAAGGCTTTCCGATTGTATCTAGCAGACATACATATTAGCCGATGCATCGAAAGTTCTCCGGGTCGCTTGTTTCCTTTGTGTAGCAACACTATATGCTTGAATTTCCTTAGTTCTGGGAAGATCCCTTCATCAAGGCCGCCTAGTCTATCTACTAAGTGCTCTGTCGGGGAATAGATGCTCTACTTTTGTCCACAGCATTGTTGGGCAGGATAATTATGAGACCTCCTTCTCCTTAGCTTTTTCATCACCATATACCCCCCAAGGGTCTAGGTCTGTCTTTTTGCAGAGTTGTTTAAAGCATCCTGCCGTGCTCTCTTGTGTGCCGCCGTAGACCTTCCTTAAGCTAAGAATGTCTGCTTCGAAAACCCCCTTCAATTGCTCCTGGGATATACATATATGCGACATGTCCTACTTGGTGTTGATATCATCAATTTTCTTGATTCCCAACGTTTTTCGGTGTATTGGAGTTCGGAGCTTAACGTCATCGCCAAGTGTTTCACCGATTATGCCCTTAAACTGGTCTATTTTCTATTTTGAACAGCAGGTCACCTTTCTGGATCCGTCTAATCTCTGTCACCGACTCACCGAGATTTCTGAGCTTGAGATCCACTTTGACTCTGCGGAGTATTTCCGCGTAAGACAGGTCACCCTTGTGACATCTTTGGTTGTAACGTTTCTCATTCAAATCTGAAGTAAGTGTAAGTAGCCATTTATTAGATAGTGCGCCATCTACATTCGAAAATATATAAGAAATATAGAGAAAGAGTAGCCAACTTCAAGCAGGAGATCGACGGCCATGATGGATGATTCTGGCTGCGACCCCCGACTTGGAGTGTGTTCAGCGAAAGAGAAGAAACACGAAAAATAAATTTATATCCCGAAGTTGATTTAATCTGCTTTTACGGGAGCAAATGCATGCTCGTAGTTCTCCGTAACGCTTTTTGTGAGCCAATAAAAATTTTTTATGTAAAAAGTGACTAAAATCAAGAAAACTTAAAATTTAATTTAAATTTAAATAAAAAAATAAATAAATTTTCCAAAAGATTATCCACCGGGTCAACTATACAGATCTAGCGAAAAATTCAACTCAACCGAACTCCTGTTCGAGTATCAACAAGGTTTGCTGCGTTCTCTCATTACGTCCTTAATCGATATGCACGCCTCAGTAATATTTTGATTAAAAGTTTATCGTTACCCGCATCCATGCATTAAATCTGACAAAAAGGATATATTTTGCTCCTGATTTTATACTCGTACATTTTGCGTGACAATTACTAATTCCATCATCATACTCGTATCTATGCAGTTGATATGCTTCGCATTTTGCATTTTTTTTTTTACTAAAACTTTATTAATCCGTCGCGTAGGAATACTTGTTGCATTTCAAGCGCGCAAATGCTGTAAATACTTAAAAAAAAACTTCAATTGCTGCTGCTCAGCTCATTGTAAAACTTTTTTTTTTTAAATAAATACCGGACTGTCTGTCTGGCACCGACATTCGAAATAGCACTAGTTAATGGGAGCGTTAATTACCGCTAACAGTTTTGAAATTATAGCGAACACAAGTTCCATGTACTTTAGGGGGATCTGTGCCGGTAGAAAGTTTCTCCTTAATTAGCTTTTGATAAAGTTTACGGTTCATTAGAAAGGATTATGTAATTTAAAGCGAAAACTTTTTGCTCTGTTAAACGATTGTCGGATGTTATTTAACTGGGAGTGAGTCTAGGGCCTTGTAGAAGTGCCATAGTAAATCCTTAAGTATGCAAACTTTTTTTTTAATGAGATGTAAATGCATATTTCGAGTGAAGTCAAGCGAATCAGTTAACTTTTGAGGTTGAAATATTATTGTAAATCAAGTTCAAGTCGGTTGAGGTAGATTTAAAAGAAAAGTTTTGCTTCGAATTGAGAATAGTTTGTGGTGCGGGTTCTGACGAAGAACATCTTGAAGTAAATTGTGAGTTAGTGGGTTTGTGTAGAATATTTTTTCTCAAGTGCCTATCCTCCGCTTACAGAAGGATCCACTTGGACCAGGAGATATTCACACGAGTTGGTCACTTCGCTTATTCTTGGAACCATTTTGATTTTTATCCAAATCGGTAATACTTTCAAGTGCCGCGAAGAAGTATTCACCCAGAATTTGGTTTCTTGTTGAGGATAACGCAGGACAGCTGTAAAGTTGGTGAAAGAATGATTCTTTCTCTTCTTCATCCATACAGCTGCGAGAGAAGACATTGGCCGGGATTAAAAACCTCAAGGCGTGCCTATCTAACCCGTCGGTAGTCCGAGCGAATGGCTCGATGAATGCTTTCCTTAAGTGCGCCAATTGTTAGAGTCCTTAGCATTTCCTCATAAAAAAGATTAAATCGCAGCTGTGCGATGTGTAAGACAAGTCTTCAAAACAGGTGAATAGAAGGTTATCGAATTAAGTGCACCAAAGATCGATTGTTTGACGGCTGATGTAGCAAATATAGCGAGTCCCAGTACAAATCGTTTAACTGCGGTCACAAAAAATCATTGTAGCGCTCTGCGTTCACCACAACGTTGTTGGAAATAATAATGCCACCATTCCAAAGCCCAGTGACACCACACAGACACTCTTTGAGGATGTTTTGGGCTCTCTACAACTACGTGTGGATTTATACAACCCCGAAATTTTCAGATTTGCTTGTTGACGATATAAAAATAAGCTTCGACTGAAAAGATGATCTTACGACCAAAATCGATGTAATTTTCCACTCATTCAAAGTGCTCCCAGAGAAATAATAACGAAGCGGATAGTCATTCTGTTTCAACTCTCAAGTGAGTGGATGTACATATGTATGTAAGAACAACTCCTTTTGCAGCATTGGACATTGAGTTTTATTTGCTGCTCTTAGGCATATTCGGCAAACAGATGGCTGCCAGTGCGACTATCCGTCTATTCGACTATTCAGGTTTGACTGTAACTTCCGAACGAGCATCCCTGCTGCACGGAATGGGACAACAATGTCACCTTGGACTGTAGCTAAGTCCACCTTCTACACAGGCAGAAGGCTTGGCGATCAAGGAAGCCCTTGTCCTGTTTGATGTAATGTAATATCTGCCAAGGATATTAGTATTTTCACAGATATTTGGAGGCCACTTTAAACTTCCTTTCGTCTCTCTTGGACGGTGCTTGGCCATAGAGACATTCCGACAGACTGCAAAGCTGACGAGTTCGCTAGACAAGGAACGACTCTTAGATGGCATAACCTTGGAATAGCCCTCGCTGTGTGCAAACGTCTTCTCGAGCTTGACGCTTTCAGAAGGACCAACCACAAATAGATGAATCGTGTCATAAATATTTCTTGACAGATCTGACCAAAGCTGGATCAGAAACATAGTGTCAGGTCGGTTATCACAGATCACATATCAGCTACGTAATCGGTCTCTTCACGGAACACTGTCTGATAGTCCGAAATGCTTAAAAGGTTGGGGGTCTTTTCAAATGATAAGGAATCAATTCTCACTGCTCTCAAGGATTTGGACACTAATCGTTTGTATTGTCTAAGTTCTGACATGTTTTCAGTTTGATAAAAATTCTTTTGAAATATCGTAATTTCTGCAGCACAGCATTAATTTTGAAAATAATTTTATCTCTCAGCGTTGTTCAAGGGTAAAATGATCCATTTCTTGCCGCCGAGGCTTGACACTACATATCTATCCATATTTAGAGCGTTTTAGTGTTGCCAACGTCGAAATAACACACACTTTTAAATGAAACCAACAGATGGTCCCTTTCCAATACATTTTGTCCACCCTTTGAATAGTTTTCTTAAATAATCAACGATTAAGTTGTCAGGACGACGATGTAACAATCCGGATAAATTCTACATACAGCTACATGCATATAAGGGTGGTCTTGAGAGCATTAGTCATGTAATTTAAGTCACTGCACAGGTGGTTGATGAATTTGTTCCCGATTTTTTTTTTTTTTTTTTTTTTAATTCAACCACCAACGATACGATGAAGTTTATGAAAATTCACAAACAGTTTTCAGCTACGAGTATCTACACCCCTCCTTTCGTTTCAATCAAATTATAATTAAGTCCTGACACTACCATTAATTCTCCAAAAATACCCTAATTGTTAGCTGGTGGTTTGGGGACCTAAATATATCCTGCTGGGTAGCTTTGCAACAGTCGACGGTTTGAATATTAATTTTTCATTAATTTTTACCACACAATCAATTAACGACAGCTTCTGTGAAATGGGATTAAGTGACTGGCAAATGTATCGGTTATCGACAGCATTTATGAGGCGAAAAACTAGAGGTTCTGTAAAGAAAATTACCTTTTGAGGTATGCAGTAGATACGATCTTTTCCATCGCAACTAATAGAAATCGAGGTGCATGAGTGCAGTGACCGAGTTAAGAAAGTTGTCAAAAGTGCGGCGTAGATACTTTCGAAATTGCCATAAAATTTCCTGGTTAAATGAGGGATTCTCCCTCAGCATCCCCTGACATGATGAAAACAAAAGTTACCATAACCTGTGAGCATTGCTATTAATTACCAACATGCTCCTCACTCTATTCTTAAATTTTTATAGAACTTTAGTAGGCTCCTTCTGTATCTAAAAAGGCGTAGTTGACAGATGGCTGCGCACTGAAAGCCATCGTCTAAACTGACGCGGTTTTCAGTACTATCCGCAAAAGAGCTGAGATGATCTTGCGCGAAAAATATCCTAGGATCCCGTCTAATGGATGTACCCTCTGACGCAATGAATACAATTGCGACCAAGTCGACTTTCCTCTGGCGCTAGAATAACTTTGGTGAGCCGGCAAAAGAATTCCATCGTATCTTCACGGATGGCTCTAAACTAGACTGGAATCTGGTGCTGGTAAGAGAAAATTAAACTCCGGTCTCCGTAAGGTCATTATGCGTCTGTCTTTCAAGCAAAGATCCTCGCAATACCAGTGTGCTTCATTGTGAAAAAAGTGGGTATAAAGGAGCATAGGAGTTTGTAGTTATAGCTGAGCGGTATTTAACGTATATGAACACAAGCTTTTTCTGAATTCTGGGCCGAAAACTAAATTAATGGCATCTTGTCTGGGTGCCAGGTCATACTAGAATCCAGGGGAACGAGATCTCTGATGGACGCGCAAAACATTGTTTAGAAACAGATTTGTCAGGACTCGAACTAACGCTGAGCTTGGTTGTATCTGAGAGCTTCATCGACATCTGAGTTTCTTGTGAACATAGCAATCGGTAGCATAGTTATGCTGAATGGAGACAAACTGAGTGTATACGGTTGGATATCTATAAAAAAAATCCGCGACTTTTCTTCTGTCCCTCAAGAAAATTCGTTGCAGACGATGTAGGGTTCCTGGCAGGCCATTTCGGTTTTGTCAAGCAACTCAACGGGTTGGCTTTAACCGACACAATTATCTGCACTGTATGTGAGGAAGAGGATGGTGCAGCTTAACATTTCCTCTGTCATTGTCCGGCTTTTACTCTCATCAGGTGCCAGATCCTACTTACTTATCCTGCCTGAGACACTGCGGTCTTTCAATCCCTTTAACCCAGGGCACGCTGCTGCCAGTTCGTGAGACTAAGCACCCTTGCATCTTCGATTGTTTGATCTTTCTAAAGGAGGTTCGTTATTTTTTGTTGTCTCGAATCTGAGGGTCCAGATTAGAGGACACTCTTAGCTGGATTAAGATCGTCCATTCGCTCGATGTGGTCGAGTCAATGTAGTCGACGTATTTTGGTCTTGCGGACCACATCCACATCTTGGTATAGCTCATAGAGATCGCGGTTAAATTTTTTTTCCATTCGTCCTCGCATATGGGAACAATTATTTGATAAAATATATTTCTTTTAAAGGAGCCCAAGATCTGTTCCGCTTTCCTGCATTTCATCCAGCACTCGGTGTATAGGTAATTTTTCAGAGGATCTCCATTAAGGAAGCCGGGAACAAAAATCATAAAACTTAGGTATCTGATTGGTGGGAACAATGGATTAGTAGTTGAGTCTAAGTGCACCATTAGATAATAGCAATATCTAGCAAAAAAAAAAGCTTCTCAGGGATCGCGATAAGTCCAGCAAGGCTTAACCCTATCTAACCTAGTACTTACTTTAGCCTTCCATGAGATCTAAAAAAACCAAGCAACCGCTTTAATATTAGCTTGACAATTCATAACCAGGTCTTGAACGTTTCCTTACGTTTACTACTAGATGAAAATGGCGTCCCTTTCATTATAGACATCTATAAGGAGCAATAAATAGCTTGTTGTATAAGCATGGTTCCCAGACTCTTTTCCATTTAAAATGCGAATTTTATCGAACTCTTTGCTATCATAAATTTTTTTCATAAGTTCATCCTCGGGTTGTTTTTATTAGAGTGCATGGCAGAGATTAATCACGTCCTTTTGTTGTTGTTTTGTCGTCATTTCATGGCCAAATTGTAGTTCGACGTTTCTGGGAACGTGCGATACCTAATCATTTATCGTCTGTCTATCGTTCCTAACCGAAATGTCCTTCAATGATCCTAGAATTTCGTAATTATTTAAATTCCCCAATCTACTCATACCACTGGGTAAACGTGTATGATTTATTAACACTTGGATTGGCAGGGAATATAATTATTCCTCTGATGTGTTTTATGTCGTTTTTTAGTTTCCCTGGAGATTTACAGTCGGCTACCAAGGCTTCCCTGCTTGTGGGATATCTAGACAACATTTTAGGTGGCAGACGTGTTGCTAGTATTTTTTTTTTTTTTAAAGGTTGTTTGTTGATAAACCCTTCCTTGGAGTCTGGGGATCAGATTATTTGTCGTCTCCATTATACTTTTCACAGAAGACTGCACTTTGTGGGCATACGACGTGAGGTTACCTTAACAAATTGAAAATATGCTCCAAGCCGGCAGACAAATTTCCATTGAAATGCTTTTGCAAGAATAATTAACCTTGATGAGCAGTGAGGTGGCCAGGGAGTAGTAGATACTGTGTTTGCTTGTGGCCTGGTTGGTGTAAGTTCAATCCCCAGAAGGGGAACAGCAATCGCAGCCACCAAGCACAACAGAGAAAGGATTTAAATCGGAGTTTCTCCAACTACTAAACGAGAAAAAGGAGTTGCTGCCAGGTAGAGTCTGAGTGCTTTTGGGATTTGGTTGCTCTTTTTTCTAATAAAAAAAAAAAAAGTTGCTGGTAAAGGGTCATCCAACAAGAGGTGTCATTTTAAATTTCGCGCCATTGTTGAACTGTCTACATTCAACTGTCATTGCGATGACTTTTGATAAGTAAAATCTAGGAGGTTATAAAATGTGGATCGATACACACTCGCACACCGGATTGAAATAGTGAAAATTCACTACAAAAACGGTGAAAATATCGGGGACACTTTCGTAAAGTTCGTACTGCTTCTGGTCATCATCACGTGCTTTCTCGACCAGTTATAGTCAATATAATCGATAAATTCGAACGTCTCGGACAGGTTAGTGTTGAGAAGACTCCAACTAGTATTCGTCCGGCATGGTCAGCTGAAAATATCGCCACCGTAGCTGAGACTGTGACTTAAAACCCAGGTGGTTCAATTTCGAGACGATCACACGGATTGGACGTATCCGTAACCACTTTGCACCGCACTTTGCATCTTGGCCTACATGCTTATAAGATTTGCACAAGAATTGAAGCCATCAGACCACGTACGACGCTGTTTTGCTGATTGGGTGCTGGAAATGAATGTACAAGGTCATGATTTTTTTTTACACATTTCCATGTTCCTGTGTACGTAAACAAACAAGACTGTCGCATCTGGGGCTCTGAAAAGCCAAGAGAAATAGTGGAACAACCCCTCCATTTTATATTTTCACCAGGCCGACGCTACATTCCACACAGCTGGTGAAACAATGGCTCTTTTGCGTGACGTGTGATTTCTCAAAATGGAGACTTTGATTGATTGCCGACATCGTGCGATTTAACCCCATTGGTAGAAGCTTTGGGGCTAAAGTCTACGCCGATTGATATATTTCCGGCTTATCCACCAGCCACATAAAGATGGAGCTTAACTCATGAGATCATCAAGAGAGCATCTCAAAATAGAACTCAACAACCGGGCTACGTCAAGCCAACAGATTCATCAGTGCTTCCGATAGCAAGAGAAGTCAGGAAATTCTTGCACTGAACAAGCGTGATGTTAAGCTCTTCACGGATTTCCTCACCGGAAACTGTTCACTCAACTATCATCTCCACAAGAGGGGTATAAGTCCTACGGACATGTGCCGATTTTGTCTGGAAGATCAGGAAACCGCCGAGCGTATCCTGTGCGATTGTCCCGTCATAGGTCGAAGCAAGCAAAGGCACTTTGGAAGGGAGTTCAGTTCCCCAAACATAGTCAACCAGTCACTCGCAAAAACGATACCAAGGTTCCTCCACGACCTTGATCTTTGCTCGGGATAACTACTCTCTCCATTACTAGGAGAACTTAGGGATAGCACAAAAGATTTCTCTAGGTCGCAGTTATCGATTATAGGTGCCCTCCACCGATGCTCCACCCACAATTCATGAGTTGACACCTCTTCTTGGATCAAAGCTGACACCTCTTGTTGGGTGGTCCTATACCAACAATACTCAGAGAGCTCACAGTCCAGCTTCTTTCAGCCATTCGAGTCGTGTGTTCTAGATATTTCGCTTAAGCTGTGTCTGAACGATGAGATAAGAACATTTTTCCTGGCAGCTATTACTCTCCGACGTCAGACATTCAGAAGAGGTCCTTCTTTTTTTTTGAGCACCACCATCAATTTGGAGATAAGTTAAACGTGACGACAGAATAGAGTCACAGTGAAATTTAATCCTCAAACTAAATACGGTAGCAACCTCCTATTGACACCAATTCAGGGTGTGGGGCATAAAAATACTTATAAAATATATCATCACATTTTTATAGACACTTCCTTTAGATCATCAAAGGCTAGTTTATGTTGTGCTTTAAGCTTTAAATGACTCTCCTTGTCCAACTATAAATTAGCAGCAATTAACTTGGCGAAAATAATGATTTATATATTCTTAAGGTACACGTTTAAAAATCATAATCAAAATTAAAAATAAACGAAATTATTAACTAAAATCCTTTCATCTTCGACCAGGCTTTGACTAGCCTTTGATATCCCTTCCTCTTCGATTTCTTTCATCTTTCGATCTGTTACCTCTTAATGAAGACACACCAGACACGTTGGCGGAAATATTTTATTTTTAAAATTAACAACATCAAACAAATTCAAATTTTCTACAAGTATTTCCTATACAAGAGAATATTTCGAACATTTTTTGGTCATTAATGTTTAAATAAAAATGAATTAAATTGTTAATTAAAATTTGTTATGCTTAAATCAATTATTATTGGCTAGACTAAAGGTAATGATCCTTAATTACATTAAAATTAAACAAATAAAATCCAGCAAATCAAGATCGTTACTGACAAACATATTTGTCGGATGATTTATCGTCCAATGAGTCATTTTAAAACAAATATTTCTTATTTATAACGTAAGTTAATTGTTTTTTTTTTTTTTCGTTTTTTTATGGTTATTTGTGTTTAGGTTTTAATAGAATCGTAAATTTTGAAATGAGTGCTTTATGTTCTTTGAAGAAAGATATCCAGTTCAAATGGAGCAGCCTTCTACTTAGAGGTAGCATGTGTTAACAGCCTAAATTGCTGATCTTATGACTCTTTTTTCTGTCGGTTTTATTGGGGCTTTTCGATGATGGATGTGGAATAAAAATGCATTTAGTAATGATTATTTATGTCGTCCTTATAAGATTTAATGATCGGTGGTTTGACGTCGACATGTAATTCCTCTTTCAAGGAAGTCGAATACAGCATTTATGTGCTGTCTTAAGTGCTGAAAGTCTTGGCAGTTTTAGTGTAAAATTAATAGTTCACGCTGACGTCATTGTGATTGAAATTTCTGTGAAATACCCTTCAATATTGGAAGAGACTGCAAACTGGCAGATTGCTCAAGTGGATCGTTAAATTGGTTTACATAATACAGACAGCCTCTGTAGCCTCTGATATGAAGTGCAAGATCGACCTGCAGACTCTTTGAAGTTAATGATCTGTTGACGTCTGTTGTAGTCTTGCGCACAGACAGAAAAGTAAAGAGAGTACAGCCTTGGCTAAAAGTATTAGGCAACCTTCACAAAGTCGATTTAAAAGGAGAACCGTTTTATAGAAGGTTACTTTGCTTGTAAATGAAATAAAAAGAGCTGTTTCTGTTTATTTAGACGTTAAAATTTTGTTTCCCTTAAGTTGCGAAGATAAAAGCGGTCAAGTGATTACCGTCAGAGTTGATCCGCATTCGAGCTTGTTTCACAGCATTTTCCATGGCTTTTCTCACAACTTTTGGCGATAAATTCTCCACTTCTTGTCGGATGTTTTTCTTTAGGGCCGCCAACGTCTGTAGCTTATTCGTATAGATTATTGATTTCAAAAAACCTCCAAAGAAAGAAGTCGGAAACTGTCAAATTGTGCGAATCTTGCGGGCCAGGTCATATTGCTAAACCGAGAGATTAAGCAGTCAGAAAACTCTTGTTGCAGAATGTCCACTATCACTCATGCTGTGTGTACGGTTGGGCCGTTCTGCTGGAACAACATATTTTCCAAACCCAATTCGTCAATTTTCGACAGAAAGATGTCGTTGATTATGGTTCTGCGGTCACCAGTCACAGTAAGTCTGTTGTTGACGCCAATCACCTTTCTTTCATAAATGTCCCACCAAACAGCGACTCTGAGAGGGTGCAATGGATGTTCGTCCTTTACTCGCGAATTGCCAGTGCCTCCAGAAGCGATAATTTTACTTCTTGATCTATCTGCAAAGGTGAAAATCCTCCTAGTCGCTCATGATGATCGCCATCGCGGTCGAGGTTAAGAAGGCCTTGGTTGTAATTTACGTGCGATTGACAGTCTGCAGGCAATAGCTGATACACTGTTTGCACTTTGTACGGATATATTCGCTGTAAAATCTGTCAATTGATGACGAATTTGTCTGTAGTCCGGTTAAAGCTTGAGGGTGCTCTTGGACATCTACAACCACAGAAGTAATATTCTCTACTCGGCCGGCGTCGTCTACTGTCCCATGTTCAGCCAGTCTCCTCGAAGTGAGTGACTGCACAGCGCAGTGCTTGCTGAGTTGATCCCACTCAACCAGGTTGAGGACCACCGCCCATCGATAAATTTTTCAAAAACTTGACGCCCTATCCCGCGTTCTTGAAAAGTGTAGCAATTGGTATTTTTTTCTGCTTCTGATGACAAGATACCATTTGCAAAAATGAGAGCATCTTACGTGAGCGTGATGACATTTGCTCCACCCTGTACTTTATTTAACAACGGTTTTCAATATTTTGTTGATCCTCCCTTGACTAGAGTTGTGACATAAATTCTTTTTGATAAAGTTGTTAACGGTTCCCTCAATGTCATGAAAGGCTGGCTGGTATATGATTTGCCTTTCCAGTACACACGTTGGGAGGCCGAGAGTATAGTCCGACTAATGCTGTAGAGTAGATGGATATCAATCAATCATTCCAGTGTTTCCGACAAAGAGGAGGATATGCTGATAGATCTGAGATCCTTTGGGTTAACATGTGAGCTTTTTCTTGTCATATGCGTGAAGACAACTTCCATTTCAACTCATTTGAAAGTTGGACGAGATCCAGACAACTCGCCATGGGATCTCGCCTAACTATCAACTGCATCTCAGAATAGAAAGTTATTGGTTACGAGTACCGGGCGATTTCGCCACCTCTTTTAATCGGATCACAATGGAATATGTTCTAAATGAGTTCTACCTCTTAGCTGACACCCATCTCACCTAACTAAAGAAGAAGAGACAACTGCCCATTTGGAAGCATACTTCTTCGACTTCTTTGGTGACTTGGCAAATACAGATGTCAGTTACTGGTCATGCACTGTAGTTGATTGCACCGTCGGAACTCACAAGCAGTGTGAGCCATCCATCAAATCCACTTCTCCTTCTATCCCCAGTTCTCGCGGCACTGCTGTTAAGAATCTCATCGCGAGTGGGAACTTAAGCCGTAGATGTTCGCCTCACTCATGTTTGCAACCTGCTGCTCTGCATTTCGTTGTCGCTCCTGTCTTCGCAGTGGTGTCATAATGGTGTCGCTAACTGCGTTCCAAGCATGCTATTCTGCCATTCTTCCAGACTTGCCCTTCGTGGTGCCCTAGTATCAATTCGGCTCGCCGTTGTTGTTGTCCTGCTGGCAAGGTAGGTACTAATGCCACTACAAATGCCGCGTGTTTATTTGGAAGTGAAGCTGTTTGGAAGGCGCTGCAAACTCTCAACGCGTTGATTCTGCAAGGTGCATCCGTCTTCTTTTTGTATGACTTCGTCTTTGAGAGTCGAAGAGCATTATCGATACTGAAACTCTTACTAAGAGTAATCTCTTCATGTGTTTTGATCTGCTGATATATGACATGGCTCTTGCCAGAGCCGCTGTTGCTTTTGCTGGCTTCTTAGCTACATGCTGCAAAGGTTGTTTAAAAGTTATCCTTGCATCTATAGTAATGCCACTTCAGCTCTGGTTTGGAAACTACAATGTGATCGCTGACGTTAACTTTTATGGTATCTATGACTCGCTGATGAGCTCTACTTCCGTGTTTTCATCTACAAGTTGTAGGCTCATGCCTCTTATACAGTCCCGAACTATCCCCAATAGCTCCGTTGCTGTCATTCTCCAATTCTTCAAGGAGTTTGGTCACTACAACCATTGCTATGGCATTATTGTAGCCAATTCTTTTCGTTGACTTCGATATTCTAAGTCATCATACACTGGGTCCAACAGTAGCGGACCTAGTACGGAGCCGTGGGGAACACCGCTTGTGACGTTATACTGTCTCGTTCCCTCGTCCGTGTCGTAGAGCAGTATCTTATTTTTTAAATAGTCCTTCATTATCTTCTGCAGGTTGTGTGCCGTGTTGAAGGCGTTTTTAATTTTCAGCATGATGATGGCGCAGTACTGTCTACTGCCGACCTTCCATCGTCTTCCTTCAATGGAAGATTTCGCCATGCTCACGGTGTCGTCGATCGTAGAACGTGCCTTACGGAAACAATATTTGAAATCTATGAGGCCTCCTACCTCTTCGATTGAACTCTTGAATCGTTTGTCGCTTACGAAGCATTTCAGTATTTTCCCCACGGTATCTAACACGGATACGATAAGGGATCTTGCGGTAGTGCACTATACTTGATTGCACCGAGAAAAAACTTTAATTGCATCGACTTTTTCAATCCCAACTTGCAAGTACACTTTGCTTATGTATCTACTGCATCGACTGCAGAACCTCTCACGTCATGTGTTCTGCAACTAAATTTGCATTTTGATGCTAAACAGAAATGACACCTTTCAAATTTCTGTTAATTAAATTGCAATCTTGACCCAGTTGAGAAAATAAAACGCACACAAAAAAAGTATCTCTAATTTATTTATGCTAACTCAGCGTGTATGTGTGTAATTTGCATCTCAATCTCAACACAGCACAGATATTTAAAACATTTCAAAATGTTCTCAAGATAAAATAAAATTAATTAGCCACTTTTCCAGTTGGAGAACGAAGCGAAATTCTCTCTGTATTTTCTGCAGATACTTCTGAGTAAATGATTTTCACACGTCTGATTACTCTCAATGGCGAAAACTACGCGCACGTTTACCGAAAATGTAAACACTCGGCTAACTGGGCAGAGATAAAAAAAAATACATTCTCCTTGCAGCCTAGGATGTTGAACAAATAAACATGACTGTAATAAAATCAAACAATCTCTCCCCCAGTCCACCCCAATCCCACCCGTAACGTATTCATTTCGATTTGCCAGTGCAGTTCAACACATTTCCAATTTGAGAATTTTCTAAAATTAAAATCGAAAAAAAAGAAAATGAAAATTCGAGTTGTCTTTTGCAAACAAAATCTTTTGCAAATCCCGCTTTTGTGGTTCCATTCTTTGAGCGGTTGTGACTTATGCAACAAGCATTCGATAAAATGTATCTCAAGATAAGATAGCAACTCGTATCTATGCTTGCTTGCGATAAATTATGCTTATGGCTACTTAAGTGGGGGGGATTAGTTAAATATTATTCTTACACAACTTGTAGTCTGTTTTTTTTTTTTTTTTGTGTGGAAGATACATGCTAAGTGTGCTAAATTTGATAAGCGGAATTCACGTGTTGACACAATTGTTATCGCAGAGATAAATAGTTTCGTTCCAATGATTTGAGTTAACTTTTGGTTCTCTTGCACGTGTTAGTTAGATAAGGTTAGAGGGAGGTGAACCTAGGTGCGTTGTTATGGGGGCCAAACGGTCCATTGTGTTTCCCTTTTTGATTATAGAACTTTTAAACTTCTTTTCTTTCGGTCGCTCCTGTTACGAACCAACCTCAGCTCTTTATGAAACGCATAAATTTCTGTGGTTGTCTTCGGTAGCTTGTGGTCGATCTAGCTCCATTTCGCAGTTTGCTTCAGGCACCCGTGGGTACAATGGATGCATCTGTGCCTCGATAACTTATTCGCCAGCAGGTCAGTAACCAAACCAGCGACGTCTCGCATCCATATATTGTAGTGTAGTGATGAGGGATGATCTCCAGATTTTGTTGAGTTGTGCGTATGTCCCTTTCGCTTTCGCAATCCGACATCTGGTATGGGGACGAAGGTGAGCGTTGTGAAACTAAAGTTTCTCAGAAATAGTGTCACTCCCTTCAGTCCCACAACGATTGTTTTCGTGTGTATACCTACCTACTTACATCCTTCTTTAAACATTTTCACAACGCTGTCCATGCATGTTTCCTTCCTCAAAGGATCCTAGCTCTGCCAAATGAGAGGCGGTCTATAGACGTGGTGGATCTGAAGGTAATAAAGTTGTGTACGAGTATCCACCTTCGTTTTCGAATCCTCTCGAATAGCTCAGCTGATTTGGGTACGTGTAATCGACGAGTAAAACCCGTAGCTAAAACGGTCGATTGCTGACGGTTGATGTGACATCTTACTTCTCTTTCTGGAACCAAAGTCAAATTCAAATCGTTCAATTGCGATCATAAAAATCAGTTCCTGTGACGCACTTCATTCACCGTAACAGTGTTACAAAGAAGTGATTAATGATGCCACAATTTCAAAACCCACACCCAAACAACAATTCCTTGGGGATGTACTGGCGCCCCTAGGACTACGTGTGGAACATAAAATTCTACAGTTTTCCTTGTTGACATAAGTAGCCTCCGAAATAAAAATGAGCAGCAACGCAATTAAAGCCTACGGAGATAAGCGATAACAGAGTGGATGGTCATGTTGATTCAACTCTTGGGTGAGTAGAACCTTGTAAACAGCTAATCTGAGGTCTCTTTGTGATATTCTCCTCAAAGAAATGCGACTAATGTTCAGGTTTTGAGCTCTGCAGTGAGTAGGCGTTCTTGGTTTTTCAGGCACATTTTGGACAACAGCCGCAAATCTTTCGGCTTTTGTCATCCATAAGCATTGTCAGCCGCTTCAGGGGATTCCTTTCTACCAAAAGTTTCTAAAACACAGCATTTATTTCGGAAATAACTTTCAAATATTTCACAGCATTTTTAACCGTGAAACGATTCAAGGCTACATACTACATATCTGTCAGTATTTCCAGCGCAAAAGAGTTGCTGGTGTCGAAGTAACATTATTTAAATTTTCGAACTTTCGCTTTACGTCATTGGACGATGCCGGATGGAGATGATTTGGTTCCATCACCATGTCGGCACCCCGTCTGATTCAACCGTCCAAGTGACGATTTCTGAAACTAGGACTAAGCGCCAAACGATCCATTGGTTGAATGTTCGGATTGTATATTTGTCATACCGATCGCCAGGCCTGCAATTTCCAAGACCATGTCCGAGCCTTTCGTTATTGTCAGATACCTTCTTCGTCAAGTTTTCCATCACAATGACAATGTTTCCCGTTCGCGTTACGCTACGAGTATATGCATTGTCCTTTTCTTTTTTCTTTTCAACCTTATCAGCAGCCGACCTGGCTCTTGGACCTGATTGGCTGCACCTTCTCACTAATCATTGACTTCAACCCATATCAAGACTATGTTTACGAAAATGTCACTTAGAAGGCAAAGCATATAGGAAGCACCTTGAAAGGACACATAACTGATGCATCCCTTGCGATTGAACTGAAACTTTTTTTGTGTGATTTGTCCTGAAAATCCAAGGAACTGTAAAAATGCTGAATCAAAACAGCTTCTCGATTCAATTTACGGTACTGACTTCCACTGTTTGTGTCCCTTGCCAAATTCTCAGGAAACCATTTAAATCGGCTTAATAATTCCCAGATTTGGCTGCAATATTACGCATCACCCAATCACGCTCTTCTTTCCATGCGATTCGCACTGATTCTCGGCTACACAAACGCATCTGTCCATACGGTGCACGATGTACGACTACATAGGTGAAAATTGTGAACCTAATCCAATACGGATGTCCTTTCATTGATGTGCCATATACAGGCGATTGCCGTGTTGAGAGTCAATATTTTATCAGTCGAGCACTACCAACATGGCCATCGTGGATTATGCTGAACCCTTCGCATTGAAAATCTGTTTCGTACGAGATGCATGGTTTTCAGCGGAATTGAAACGGGTCAGTGGATATTCCATGGATTACGGAATCAATGCATTGACTAATTATTTAAGGCAGGAACATGATGCAAAGTACTGAAAGAAAAGTTCGAAAATTTCATTCCTACGATAGAGATTCAAACCAGACAATTCGGACCACATTGTGGTGGCTGTACGAGTTTAAATGCTGAACTGTTAAGTCGTTAATTTTCCAAAATGAAGGTAAAAGACCCTGTTGGCAGGAATAGCTGACATCATCCGCCACAATTGATGGACGATGTCATCCTAACGAATGGCTCCTAGCTCATAATCCAGGAGAGTCGTCCTGCAAACTCAAGTAACATTAAGGCACCGAATTGTAGAACTATCTACACAATATGACTTCCTTTAGTCCTGTCACAGCGGCAATGAACTACTGAGCGAAAGGTTTCAATCCAGGAGACACGATCCCATCTCTCGCGAACGTGTGACAAACATCCGAGAGTAATATGTGCCATGAGAGAGATTCTCAATTTTCCTTTTGGAGGCTTTAAATTGTAGGTCACAACACGATTGGTCTCGAGATGCTGGGCTCTGGACCATATATGGTCTGTCGCTCCAAATATTCGCATTTTTAGGTGCTGCCAACCCTTAAGGAACGATTCAGTTCATTCCAACTCATCACCATAGTCTTGGATTGCTCATCAACTATTCTACGCCACTTTAGCTTAGAGTGACAAAATATTCCAGCCGATTGGGTGAGTGCACAGTTCACTGCATAGTTTATTTTGCAATGAAGCCGTGTTCGTACCGCAAGGTGTCCTCTATCCTTTGCTACTTTCGCTTTTGGATTATGACGTCGTTAGCATCTTGGTAAGTTTTCTGATAGAGCTGGTCGCTATAGGTCCGTTTTAGTCTCTATAGTATGACACAAGTGATAGTATTGGTCACCTTCTAAGCATTACCTCGTACAGTAGTACTGATTCGTCGTTGGAGCGGAAAAGTCAGGAATCGATTTTTATGCTGCAAACATAGTTTTTCAAATTTCGATGGAGTTCCGAATGCAGCTCTAACTTTCCCGCATCTGCTATCACCCCGATTCGGTTCCATCGTCGGCATATTCTATACTTTTCAGACATAAGAAGTTTTCAGGCAAAAATCTTCAGCTTAGTCAAGATCCTTCGGGAATAATGTCATTGTGCACTTCAGTGCTCAGTGTCCTCCATTCAGTGTTATTGTTTTCCAGTAGAAATAGGTGAGGCGAAAGTACATAACCCTGATGTACTCCACTTAGGACTACAAAGTCTTCCGATACTTTTCTATTTCGCAGAATATGACACCTTCGCGTGTAGGTTTGATAATTGCTATGCCTTTTTCGGAATACCTCTCATGAGTAACGATCCTAATAGCATCTCTGTTCAAGCTGTCGAAAGCCTTTTCGAAGTTAATAAATAGTTGATGGAGTGGACACCTGTACTAATCTGTACTACTACTCGATGGGTTATTCGACTTAGAGCATCTCCTCCAGTCCGATATCTTCGATTATCCAGAGTATCTGGTGTAGATGGAGGTATATCTTCTTCTGGTAGTTGGGAGGCATGGAGGTGTTTCCTTCTGTAGTGGATTAGAAAGATGCCTTGGAGTTTCTTCAACATCTCAGTGAAATTTTCAGTCTCCGCGTTGCTTGATACTTAGTTTCCTGAGGTGTTCCATAATTCCACAGTAAAGAGTTCGGAAACCTGTAAGAACGATCTACATATAGCGGTTGCATCAAATCAACACAAGCGTTTCCTTGTGTTGTATACTAGCCTCATGTAGAGTGTCTGAAGGGTGCATATCCGATCCTTTCCCTACTAGTTCAGATTTTATGACGTAGAACTCTAGACTGCGCTTAGTCTGACTGTCGATGTAGATGGCGATGTTCTTGTTGAATATTGATCCCATCTCCAGTAATTCCGCAGCATAGCTAGAACCTCCGCTTGGAACACACTGCATGCATCCGGAAGTCTCAGGGCACCTGTAGGCTTATATTCCTCGAGTATATATGAGAGTAGATAGCAATGTAGTTCGTTCTTGTTACAGATTCTTCCATTATCCCATTCGTCTCTGCTGAATCTCCGATAGTATTGAGTGACAGAGAGGCATGATGTAGTTTCGGTTCGGAGATTCGGTATACACCATCAGTTTAGAAAACAGGCGTGTCCATAGGGCCTCACTGCCCAGATACCAGCTGCCCTTAGTCTGATTGCAATTTTAGTTGTCGAGCTTCTACTGGAAGAAAACATTGAACTTGGTCCAGGATTTGCAGTTATAATATTTATGGTATGGTATGGCATGGAAGTACACTTTAGAAGGTGCTTAGGTTAGGTTAGGTTCCAAAGTGAAGCTTGCGCCACATCCTCCGGCTCTTCAAAAAGTCTGTTTTCCATGTAGCGAAAGCGACAAATTCGAAAATTGGGATGGCAATCACACAGCAAGTGTTTTATAGTTTCGACTTCTTCTGTGTCATGATAGCTCCTGCAGTTATTAGGTGAGTTGAAGCCTAGTCTGGTGGCTTTTGGTCCTGTCAGGCAAGGCCCAGTTAGTACCACTACTATGATACTGATTTCTTTTTGGTTCTTTGACAAACGGTTTTTAGTCCTTTTTTCGTTCAAAGCTGGCCATAAGGTACCCACGGTCGCCTCTGATGCCACAGGAGGTGTGGTCTTTGCTCTTCTTTTAGAGTGTATTTTCCTTTTTAGTCCACCAGTAGGGATAACTATTTCTCGTTTAATGCTGATCCTATCCGTGCTAGTTCATCTGCTATTTCGTTCCCTTTTACAGTAGGTACTATGTTCGGAGGGTGGCTTCATGAGTGTTGTATATCCTGTTTTATACAAATGTACATATTTATGGAATTTATTTAACTACAAGCATCTCATTTGAACCTATTGCCCCACAGCCAATCCTCTGTGAATTTTTTTCTACTTAATTTTGCAAATAAAACTAAAAATAGCGTTTTTCGCAAAACGCTTTCAGGTAGCAAAGGTAGACTCCCCGCATTTTTATTTATTTATTTAAGAACAAAATATCCCGAGGAAAATGAAAATTTGCAGATAACATAAAATTTTTAAGACTTTTTATACATGTTTTGCTTTTTTTCTGTTTTTTTAATGATCCAGCAAATTGCCAATGAATCATCGGACGTAATGCTTTGAGGGTAATTGCTGTGAATGTCTGACGATTGAAATATTAAGTATAAATCACAAAAAAAGTGATAGTGTACGTATCTATTTAAGTGGCTTAACGAGCTTTGAAGCCGAAAGGAACGATAAATAGATACTTTTGAACGGTTAACTTTTGATGCAGTTTTTGATTTTTTTTGATGAAGTCTGCACTAAGATCGCCGTCTTTAAGTTTCCCGAAAATACACACATTCTGTCAGAGAAATTGATGTGAAACTCTGTTTTTTTTACAACTTTCGAACCGTGCTGTCATTTTTGACAGTTCTCTGACATTCATATTGTTTGACAAATCATCATGAATAGACTTACACTTACACCAGAAGAACGCCTTCATGTCATTCAAACTTATTTTGAAAATCGATCTTTGATTCGCGAAAGGTATAGAAGAATACTTGATTTTTATTGGTCTTCATAATCAACTAACTGCGTCGTGTTGTGGATAAATTTCGTACCACATTTACTTTACGTGACACAAAGCCAACAACGTGTCAACGTAATGTGTGATCAGAAAAAAGTGTAGCCGCTGTGAGTGAAAATGTGACAGAGGATCTGAAACTGTCAATTCGGCGTCGATTGCAACACTGGACAATTTTGCGAAAAGATCTCGGCCTATCGCCGTATAACATCCAGCTGGTGCAGGACCTAAAGCCAAGACACCATGGCTTGCGTCGGAAGTTCCCGCATTTGGGTCTTGAGCAGCTTCAAGTCGACCCATTTTTTATCGAAAAATCGTGTTTAGTGATGACTAATGAGACTCACTTTTGGCTCAATGGGTTTGTAAACAAGCAAAATGGCGATTGGTGGAGTGAGGCGAATCCAAAAGAGACTCATGAGACCCACAACAACAAAAGCAAACTGTTTGGTATGGTCGTCACGCTGGTGGGATCAATAGTCCTTATTTCATCAAAAATAAAGCCGGAGGTCGCGTTCCTGTGATCAGTGATTATTTCTTCGAAAATCTGGACAACAATGATCCGGACGAAATGTGTTTCCAGCAGGATTGCGCTACGTGCCACACTGGTTATAAAACCATTGACTTACTGAAGACTCGATTCAACGACAACATTATCGGATCGAAAAGGATTACTGAATTGGCCACCGAGATCGTGTGATTTGACGCCACTCTATTGCTTCTTGTATTGGTGAGGTAGAGTTTAAAGTGCTCGAGAGAGTAGCACAATAATGGAGCGAACGAATGGGGCTTCGTCAAAAACAGCCGAGGAGGCTATACGCCTGAAGTCGTGTTCACAACATGTCATGGCTATTCAATTCCTGTCGCCACAACGTTGTTTTGACATGCATGGAGGACCCTATTTGCTAAACTGTCGTTCCATCCAATACAGACTATCCCACAGAACCTCTGTTTGGGTTTTATAGCCTTAGTAAAACTTACGTTCTGGAAAGTTTTCGAACCTCTTTTGTGCGGAGGTACTTTTCTAAGGCTAGAAACCGGAACTAAAAAACTTTTCCGTCCAGTTGGATAGAGCCCGTCTTTAGCTGATTCCATAAAAGAAGTTATTAAGTGCCCGAAAAAACACAATATATAATGACGTTGGACCTTCTGAATTATGTAACCCATCTACAGTCGTCAGCCACTTATATTGAGCTATCTAGCTAATGAGCTAGATAGTTTCAAATGGACTGTCGCAACAGCTCAAATCACCTCGTCAGAGTTGCAAAACACAAACTCAATAGACTTTAAGGATAACAATTTTTAATCTACCACCGTTTGCAGAAGGAATGCATCTACGGTACACCAGCCTCAATTGGATATCAAATTGATTAAAACACTACGAAGTCATGCATCTTCCTCGTGTGATGTTCAACTCCAATATTGCAAATCAGAGCCCACAAAGTTGAGCTTTCCTGTTTGGAGAAAAGAGATACTTCATATCGGCGCTTCTGCATCTTCTATTGTTAGATCAGGGATTCAGTATTGATTAAGGTCTAAGGTCGATACCAAAACGTTATCTAAATATGTATAGTCGACAGCATCCAGGGACAAGCTAGTAGGAGATTCAAAACTACCATCAAACTCCAAACAGTGGCCTATTGAAGGCGGGTGGCTAACCATAACAGACGTTTCGAAGAACGTTCTACCAGATATTTTACAAGGGAAAAGGAATTGGAGAGGAAATTATGACAACGTCTCTACTAAACTATCTTTTGTTACCAAACAAGTGAACTGAAATTCTCCCCGAGATGATTTGAACCCTCTCAGTCCAGGAGAAGAATTAACAGTCACCACTCGATCTACATATTAAAAGCATATCAGCATGTACCGCTGCTAGATTACGAGAAGTAGGGTGTTGGCATGCTGAACCGTACGGTCATAGCAATATTCTGGATCTGTTGCCTAGGGCTAGGGGTTTGGCAACAACTCTAACCGACTACACCGACAACTTCATGGTAGGCTCCCCATCCGGGGTAGACTGCGAAAGAAGAAGGAGACTGCGGGGTAGGTGCTGGAATTTTCTCGAAAACGCTCCAGATATTTGAGTTATACCGGCTTCCAGATTCATCCAGAGTCTTCCTGGCTGAACTGCTGTCGAAGCTTGGCGCGTTCTGAAAGACAACCCTGCATCAATCCGAAACATTGCCACCCTTATTGACAGCCAGTCCCTAGCATCAAATACTACACCTTCCAAGCTGGTGGAACAGTACAAAGAGGAACTCGCCTCGCTAGGGCACCGCTTCAAGATCAGTGAAGCTATCACTCAGGCATCGCGAGGATCTATCTGTCCCACTGTTAAAGACTCCATTGTCCCAAAAGAAGCTATCACAGAATAGGCTATGCTGTGCACTAGAGGAGACTTCAAAGTAAATTCTTCATGAAACGGTGTTTCTAAGTTCGATGCAGAATAACGAGGCTATCGATCAAAAGTCGATTTTGTTGTTGATAACAAGGGCTTCACAGGTATTGCATGAAGGTTAGATTATGTTAGGTTACTGTGTTGATGAGGAGAAGAAAAGGCTCGATCTCATTACGCCTTGATGTGCTCCACTTTGAACTTCACCCCTTGTGATGCCTAATTGGTTTCCTTACATACTGCTTATTTGTAATGGCGATCTCCAGCCATCGTGACGTCCTCAACAACCTGGAAAAATTGCCTAGTGGAGCATCAGGTAGTTCTTGCATGTCCGGGAAGTAATACCTTCCTAATGTTCTGTTTCTTGAATAACAGAGACCTAGGCAATGGCAGAGCAAGTGACGTGTGTCCTCTGCATATATTGTCGACGTTTCTTAGAAGGCGAATCCTCAAAGTATCTTTGGCAGTGATCTAGGGGTAGCATGTTGAGAATAAGTTGAGAATGGAATGAAGGTTGTGGGCTCTAATGTGCTTTTGCGACAGCTCATTCTAAACGCTTCAGTACTACAGCACATGTCTCATTCCACCTTCTAAACTGATACCATTCCACGAATTATGTTTAAAGGTTTGACTACCAGCTCCTTGATTTTTCTGCAACCGGTCCTACTGTCGCATCTACTTATATCCTTTTCTCTATAAAATTTGACTCGTAAACCCCTTAAATTTAAATTATTACTGTAAATACATGTAAGTTAACCCCTACCGATTGATGAAAGCCTTATATCTAAGAATATGTGTTCCAGTATGAATGTTGACCTACTCCAAGCTGTAACCATGTAAACCAAGCGCCATCCGACACCCGTTTAAACCTGAATACTTCCTTGGAAAAAATCCTAAAATCTCTAATTTGCGTCATTTGTATAACCATTTATCAGCATGCCATTGAAGCCAATTAAAAGTACTTATAGTCTATAAATACTCGTAATGTTTATTAATATACAGAATATCATCCCGTAACAACTGCTTGTTTTATGTCTAACCAATCGCTAAGCATTTTGAGTATATATCCAGATAGCATGAGTATCCTGATGAATTTTACGTTTGAACTAATTTTGTTTGTTTTTTATTGAACCTTTAAGGTACTGGTAAAGAGCAGGAGTCCGATTCCGAGGGCTGGGAAGATCGTGAGGCATCTAGAACACATTCCGTAAAGTTTTCAGAGGATTCAAGCACTGAAAAGGATACACCGTTTGTACGACAAAATACACCACATCCGAAGGAGCTTAAAGCGAAAGCGCACAAATTATTCGCTAAGGAGCGTAGTAAAACGGAAGAGGGCATCAATTTGGATACATTGTCGGAAGAGGTAAGAATTTTTTTTATTATTTACGAATAATAGGGATCAAAAACTAGAGTTCTTTGCTGGGTAAAATCATTTTTGACTAAGCTTTAGTTGGGGCGGGACATATTCCTAAACTACTTGATCAAGCATGATCAAGTTGCCAGCAATAACTTACTCCATGTTGGTTGATTGTCCTTCGATTTACGAACAACCCCTTCCTATCCATCGATTATTGGTATGTAGATAGGTAAAACGGGCGGTTCCGGCGGGCTTGTCGAGAACGCGCGGTCCTCTACCAGTTAGAACAGGGCATCGGCAAAGAAAAGCAAAATGAGTGTCCTTTTCGTTACGCTTCTTATAGCTGCTAACGTATATATTGAATCGAATGCATAATCTAGTCGCATGTGTTTCCAAGGGCCTGTCCACATAGGAACTAATCTTGGAATATCTCCACTCCTCCGAGTGACTTTTCACAGGCAGTACAAGAAGATTTTGTTCTTAACGATTCCTAATATTGGAGGGAGGTCCACACCCTCTTTTTAGTTTTTGGTATAACGTTCGCTTATTATTCCTGGAGTACAATCTCTCGATATCTTCAATCGCGCGCTTCTCGTCCTCTTTTTTCTTCTTCAGTATCAAAATTTTTCAATGATTACAATATCTATCCCTCTTTGAAGACAACCGCGTGCTATACTTTCCCTAATAGTCTATAGACCCATAAGTGTTTTTTTGCTTTCTGCAACCTGCAAGGACTTGTTTGCAATTTTAACTGCAAAATTCATGAACTCATTCATAACACAACTCTCCTTTCTCATCATGTTCACCTGGCAACACTGTAAAATTCTTTTCTACACATTTTTACAGAGTTCATCAAAACCATCATCGTTAGCAAAAACCGAAATGAATTCAACAACAATGGAGAATCTAGCAGAAACACAAACCGAACCACTGCTTCCAACATCACCAACAGTTGCAGCGCCACCGCATGTTCACACTCAACGTCTTCCCGAACAAGAACCATTGATTTCACCAACCGGTCAACGTGAACCGGGTACACAATCCTCAAATGACGATACCGGCGATGACGATGAATATGTAAGTATAAATCACAACCCATTGAACGAATAACATTCATTACCGATTCAAAATTACAGGAAAATGTCGAACGAAAAGTTGGTTTCAATGTTGATAATAAGGACGATGATGACTTCTACAAACGACCAATGAAATTGCACAGACGGTTAGTACTCACAGTTAGCCTTACATTAAAAAAGAAAATAACAAATTCTGTTTAATTTCTAGGGACACACCACATCACTTGAAGAACAAACGTGTTCAACATGGTGTTCTCGATAAGCAAGCGAGTGAGATACTCGCCAATGCTATGAAAAACAAAGAACTAGAAACCAAACAGTTGCAGCAACACACATTGCTGTCAACGGTAGCAAAGTCTCCGATAGAAGAAGTCCCCGAGCAGGTTTCAGATAGCTCTGTGGGGGCGCCTTTTGAAGCATCAATTTCACCGATACCACCGTCATCACAAGCCTCAACCCCCATACCCGTGCAATTGCATGAGGGTGAGTGATTTTAACTCTTACGCACACACAAAAAAAAAACACACAAACTTTACGTATTTTCTTACACATTTCTACCCCAGTCAAGTCACGAAGATGCTGTATTCTTTTAATTTGTTTTCTTTCTTTTTTTTTATTATTTTATTTTCACGATTCCTTTTATTTTTAACGTTTATTGCCTTTTTTTATTTTTATTTATAATTTCGTTAAATAAAATTCTTTTCTTTTTGTACTTTACTTCTTTGTTTATTTTCATTTATGCTTTTGTGTTTCGTTAAACATTTTCTTTTTGCTTTGGTGGAGGGACTATTCATATTCTATTCTATTTATTTAATAATTTAATGGACCTAGACGCTATTCAAAGGTATCTGTACAACATTAATTCTGATTTTATATTGACATGAACAGGGAAGTAAGTGGGTAGTTTGTTCTTGCTAGAACTAGCATGATTACCATTGCTTACACCTCGTTTTTTTTTTTTTTTTAGAAAATAATTAAATTTCAAATAAAAAAGATCGCGAACTATAATTCGACTGTGATTCTTTGGATTACATACTTTAGATGACGCTGGTCCGAAGCGGAACAGAGATTCACCCAACAGCTTGTCTAGGCAGCCTGATCCTTAGCTAGCTATGTACCTCTTATTCCACACAACAAATTGTCTCTGAGGTCCCTTACGAACTGTGCGCTCCTCCTGACGTGTGAATCCAGCGCCTTACATGGTTGGGACATCGACCTGCAGCGTTGTCCCGTCGAGGTGCATTGAAATACTTTTTGGGATAGCGCGCTCCAAATGATGAATTCTTACTTTTTTTGGCAAGATCAATGTCGCTGTTGAAACGATTACTTTCATCCGCTGCTGTTTTTCTCCGTGCTTCTGCACCATGTATGTACATACAGTGGCGAGCAAAACTGGATACATAATCTGAGATTTTGTGTTCTTTTGTAAATAAAACATCCTCCTCGAAGCCGATCCGAATGAAATTTTCAAAGTTTTTTACTTATTTTAATACTAAGAAAATGATGTATTAACGAATATAATCGTGCAAGTAGAACGGCCAAAATTAATGAATGTTAATTCATACCTCCATGTATCCACTTTTGCACGTTTGATTTTGTCTTTATTTTTTTTAATATACCGCTAACCGTATATTAAAAATTGTCACGTTCTATGATTTTTTGATCATTCATATTGTTACAACACACTGAGTGGTCGTAAGTAATTTCTAGAAGAACTGTTTTATTATTTTATAACATATTAAGTGCGTGGGCGCCGTGGCTCAAGTGGTTAGTGCGTTGGATCGCTGAGCGTGAGGTTCGAGGTTCGAATCCCAGAGAACACCAAAAAGTTTTTCACGGTCCCACCTCTCGCGAATGTCTGACAAACGTCCGAGAGTAATAACTGTCAAGAGAAAGCTTCTCAATTTGCCTTTCGGATATGGCTCTAAACTGTAGGTCCCTTCCATTTGTGTGAAAAATATAACACGCACAACACGAATGGTCGCGAGAAGCTAGGCCCTGGACCACATTCGGTCCGTTGCGCCAAGAATTTGTATTTGTATTTGTAATATATTAAGTGCACTCGTTTAAAATCCAGGAAAAATGAGAAAAATAACTGTTAATATTGAGAACAGCATCATTTCGATGTCTGCAAAAGGTCTTTCGGCACGAAAAATAGCAGAAAAACTCAGTGTGTGCCATCGCATAGTACTCAATGTGAGAAAAATAAAGAAAATTGAGATGGTGCAAAATAAAGGTGGACGTCTAAAACTGTTGACTGATGGAGATGCTCGCCTTATGGAGCGTGTTATCGCTAAGAAAGACGTGAGAACACCCAAGTCTGCAGCAAGAATGGTTGGCAAAAATGTAAGCGAGTGGACCGCTAGAAGGGCGCTGCGTAGAATCGGGCTGGTATCAGCCATAAAAAAGAAAGAAACCAGCGTTATCAGGAAAAAACGTAAAGGCTAGGCTAAAGTTCTGTAAAGATCGTAAGAACTGGACTGTGGAAGACTGGAAATGAGTCATTTGGTCTGACGAAACTAAAATTAATAGATTCCAGTCCGATGGAAAAGTGTACTATTGGCACCGACCAAACGAAACGTTTCAACAGCACCACGCCAAGCAAACCGTAAAACACGGAGGAGGGAGTGTAAGGGTCTGGGGTTGTTTCACTTGGTGGCATGTCGGCCCATTAGTCAAAATAGATGGAATTATGAAGAAAGAAAACTATTTAGATATTCTGCATACTAATCTGACCGATTTCGTCGTAGACTGTGCTTATCCAACTGAATAAATTATTTTCCAGCAGGATGGGGACCCCAAACACACAGCGAAAATTGTGAATAACTGGCTCGCAAACCAAAGCTTTCAGACAATGGATTGGCCAGCGCAAAGCCCGGATTTGAATCCAATTGAAAACCTATCGGCTATAGTGAAGAGAAGGCTGGGGGAGTACGAAAGAGCCCCTACAAATTTGGATGAGTTTTGGCTGAGAGTACAGTCTGAATGGTCTAAAATTCCGAACGAAATCATTCAAAAGTTGGTAGAGAGTATGCCAAAACGAGTAAAATCTTTAATAAAAAATAAAGGCTTATGGACAAAATATTAAATCTATTAAAACTCGTTTTTTTTTCAAACGTGCAAAAGTGGATACATGGAGGTATGAATTAACATTCATTAATTTTGGCCGTTCTACTTGCACGATTATATTCGTTAATACATCATTTTCTTAGTATTAAAATAAGTAAAAAACTTTGAAAATTTCATTCGGATCGGCTTCGAGGAGGATGTTTTATTTACAAAAGAACACAAAATCTCAGATTATGTATCCAGTTTTGCTCGCCACTGTAGGTGTACTGGGATGTGATAAGGTTCGTATGATTAAGTATCCTCTGTCGTTCTTCAGAGGACTTTACTGTTGATTGACAAGAGTAATTTATCGTTTGATCTCAGTACTGGTGTCATATGCAGATTACGAAACCTATTGCTCTCGCTCATGCGTCCATCTATCTTTCTGTCTGTTACCACCTGCCAGCTCCTAGCCTATAACAAGTATGTGCATTATTTTTACAAATGTATAAAAGCTATATAATAAAATAGTAGAATGCCTCCAGAATAACTCCAGTATAAGCAACGACGGAAGAGCTTGCTTATACGTTGGTGTCTGGCATATTGTTGAAAAGTGCTCGTTTAGTAGATTGAAATTGCATTTGCTGAGTTCCTCCTCCTAGATTTCATAATTACTCTACCCAAATAGTTGAGAAATCATACCAATATGCATTTTCGAATCTATACCGTTAAATATATTTTATTTTGATATATCAAGCAGTTTTCAAACAACTTGTTCTATCTCTCAGATCGTTTCCCCAAGTCACTAAAGTGATCCATCTGATGACTTCTCAATCCCTTGCTCTATTCAATAAAATAATGCAACAAAATCGTTTTAATAATTCAGAAGAAGTTATACGGAAAATGTCGGACAGAACGAGTAGTGGGCTTTTTGTATGGAAAAATACTTATAAATTGCAATTAACTTCTTTCTTAGAAACAGTCAATGCGTGAACGTAGTCATACTTGACCAATTTTTAAGCAGCTGATGCCTCTAATAATCTACACTTTTTGGAGTAGCTCCTTTTAGAAATTCGGGTACACGATGCTGAGATTTACAAATGAATTGGTGTATGCTCCTTACTAAGTTTTTTTCCTCTGCTTTAGGTTGGCTGGTAGATCATCAGCACCAGCAGCCCTGTTTACTTTGTGCTTGGGTAGTGCTTTCCCAATTTAGATTTGTTAGATGGACGAAATTGTTGGCTGCTATCCGGCCTCGCTAAATCTGCCTGACAGCCTATACATAGGTGGTATTCAATGCCGTTTGGTGGTCCACAGAAATTTTCTTTCCGGCTGCATGTTTCCCCGTTAGTCTCTGAAGGCTTACGTTTGAACCATAGTGTCCAGAGGTTTTTTTTGTGGACGCCGTTTAAAGCTCAGCACATTAGTGGCGGGCATTTGTAATAGCTTGTTGGGAGTGCTACCACAGGTTTTCTACACTTGATGAAAGCGGTAAAGTGCTTGTCCAAAGGTTAAGGGAAATTCGGTCTGCGAAGACTCTGACAGACTCTTGTGATTACAGCCGTTCAGCGTTGAACCTCCTCATAGTAATTTCTTGAAATTTGTATGTATGTATGTAAATATTCGCATCTGCACCAAATATTAGTCTGAGTCGATGTTAGCAGCTCGAAAAGTTCGGAAAAGCCCGGTGTCGATTGGAATTTGATGGTTGACAGTTCGTTGATCTGTAGATTGCCAAGTACCTTTATAAATGTTTTACCCTGTCATGAAGTCGATTAACCTAAATCCGTGTGTAGAGATGTTGTCGTATAGGCTTTGTGCTCTCTCATCTCATTATCAAGGACGGCTTCCGACTCTGACGTCGCACTGGTATCATTTGTCCTCCGGTCGTTCTCTGTCTTGCTCTTCATTTTAATATTGGCGGCTGGAATTAGAAGAAAGTTTTGGTTAGAATTGTGTTGTCCATGTGCTCGATGTGTCTAAGCCAATGTACACAGCGTATCTTGGCTTTTTGGTACAGCTCATAGAGTTCGCGGTTATATTTTCTTCTTCATTCGATTTTCTCGCTGAAATGATAAAATATTCGGGGAATTTTTTTCGCCCGATAGTGGGTAACATCTGCTTTATTAATCCACTTACCGTTCAACACTCGGCGAGTAAACTGGCTTCTAGAGCAAGTATTTTGTCTTCTAGGAAAGGAGATTTCACTTGTTTCGTCAAACTGAAGTAGCACTGGTGTGGGTCAATATTCGTCAAATCTCCACTGTTATTTGCGGAGTTGAAGTTGACTTCGAAGTAGATAAACCAGGAGGTACACAAGTGTTCTTAGATTACCCTCATTAATTTCCAAACCAATTGTATTCGCTTGCCCATGATTTGCCGTGAAAGCCTTTATTATGGCACACTGGGAGCGTTCAATGATGTCAAAGTCATCAGTGTACCCCAAAAAATGAACAAATTTGTTTAAGATAATCTCGTCTGTGATAACACCTGCTCTACACACTATAAGCTTCACTACGAGATGGAGGAAGTCACATGTGCATCCTTGTCAAAATGCGAACTTGTTTGAAATTATTCAAAGCAGTGTACTCTCTTATAAGCGGACACCGACGGTTCCCAAGAATTTGTCCGCTTATGAGTTGACCAGTTATGAGAAAACGAACAAAAGAACCTTAAAAAGAAATCTTTGAATTTTGTCCCGTTATGAGGGGTGTCCGTAAGGAGAGAGTACACTGTACATCCGTGTGCGCTGCGGCTCAAGTTGTTAGTGCGTTGGATCGCTGAGCAGGAGGTTCGACGTTCGAATTCCAGAAAACACCAAAAAGTTTTTTCACGGTCCCACCTCTCGCGAATGTCTGACAAACGTTCGATAGTAATAATTGTCATGAGAAAGCTTCTCAATTTGTCTTTCGGATATGGCTCTAAATTGTGAGTCCCTGCCATTTGTGTGAAAAAATATATCACGCACAACATGAATGGTCCCGAGAAGCAAGAGCATGGACCACATACGGTCTGTTGCGCCAAATATTTGCATTTGAGCTGATGGACCTCCCGTGATTCATGTCACAATCTGTGTGGTGTTAACACAGCGGATATATGTAGCTACCTTTTAAAATTCTCGAATTAAATTAATGGACACAATGTACCGGACCTGTTGGTCTAAGTGAGCCTATTAGTCAAAAGGCACCCATGTTCCCAACCTAACCTAACCTTTTTCCAAACGTTTCACTTAATATTTTCCTCATAATTTCCCAACGAGCAATGAGTATCTGTGAAAATCGATTCTACTTCATTTGAGGTCAATAAACTATCAACACACGCTGCTGTTCCGTTTCGCTACGAAAGCAAATAAAAACAAAAATAGCCACATCAAAGGATGATCAACTCATGACGAACTAAAAGAATTTCCAATGAAAAATAATCCGAATCTGCATAGAAAACATATTTTTATCCAGCGTCTATCTCGAATCTCGAATGTCGCTCTGGTTAGTTACATTTTCAGTGAGTGTATTAATTTCGCCGTATCCATGGTAAACGACGGCATCCTTTCATTGCAATCCAATCGAACGCACTTTCCCGATATCGAATTCACACATTCGCTCTGTCACTCCTGTCAATGAGCGCACCTACACCTCGCATAACTGCGACGCAGCAAATGATCGATTAAAAAAATTCCCTATGTAACCGAAGATGAGATTTTTGCTCCAATTACCACCTCCAATCAGATAGTAAAGCCATCAGATGCGACAAAAATAGGTCACATACCTCTGTACCTGTGCCTCCTCAACCTGTTGTGCACACACAAGTACCCACAGACTCTTGGGAAATCATCAACCCTTTTTCTCGATTCATTGTAGTGAAATAGAGAAATGAGTGGGGCGACATAGATTCACCTCACGTAGCCAACCTCCCCTCCACTAGTGGCTCCCAGCAGAGCGCAGAGAGGAGAGACTCAGCAAGTAAATAATCAATTTATCAATATTTGCTTATATTTCACAATTTTGCTCGCGCTGAATACACGAACGCACACGGCTACATGGCCTGTCTATACATACGTATGTGTTGATTCTCGCGGGTGAATTTTCTCACATACACCTGCTAACCACCTGTTATTAAAGGTTTGATAAAAACGTACGTTTCAGTGTTATCTTCGTGCACATTAATAACATTCACTTAGGGTGATAAGCGAAGTAGAAAAAAAGAAAACAAGCTCTGCACTCCCCTCCTCCTGTTCTGTGGGGGCATTAATTATCGATATAATGTGGTTCATCGTTTTATTAAGATTTGTACAGTGGTTGTCAGAAGTTTTGCCGTAGCCTTCTTTTTTTTTTGTAAAATATTCAGCGAATTCGGATCTATTTACGGTCTTATTCTAATGACTATCCACGAGTATCCTAAAAAGTAATTAAGTTTCGATGTTTTATAAATTAGGCCCTGGACGGAGGTAATTTTGCATCGAAGGCCTTGTAATTAGTTTTCGTTTTTATTTTTTGTATCAATCTCTAATGACATTCAAAGTGACCTTCTAATGAGTCTTCTTTCTAAGTCATGATCAACGCTTAAAACTGGGAATTTAACATTTTTGAATACTTATGCTTCGGGTTATTTGTCTCAGATTGAAATGTAATCCTGAGCTTATCTCGCCGTTCGTAAATGTTAAAACCTAGATTAAGGTTGAATGCCTTAACACTTAAGCTTAAGCTTAAGCAGTCAGATTTTCTGAGATTTCTGAACTCTTGGACCTTGAATAAAATATGATTTAAAGAGACTTAGCCTTACATACTGCGTAAGTTGTTAAGACCCGTTAACGATCGTTATCAACCCTTGTGCTCTATCGATAAATAATCGGAGCTCTACAGCGCGTTTCAGTTCTCTCCTGCTAATCCTCAAAGTTCTGGATTCCTCATTTTCTGTTATGTGTTTGCTTAAGCCGGCCCACTTTTCTGACCAATTTTGTGAGTAGTTTCCACTGCACGGCGTATTTTTCATGGAGCTGTCTTTTAGCCGCAGGTTGGCTTCGGTTGAATGGTTGTTCCCGCACTTAGACCGAAAGGAGGTCCATTATGATACCACAAAAGAGAGAGCCAGGCTACCAGCAGTAGGAACCTATATGCAAAATCTCATACGTGCTCATACGTGACAAAAGGCAGGGTAACCAGTTTCTGTATGACACACCGTTAGGTGTTTCTCCGTTTAGGCATTAAACCAATTTGATCTGGAGATTGATTTAGTCAAGTCTGGGTAGATCACTAAGATCTCAGACGAAGTATTCACTAAGGGATTTCCTTCTCAGGGAAGGACAAGCGCATAGAAGGTGGGTCATATTTTCTTCCTCTTGCCAAAGCATGCATCATTTTGTTCCTTTTTATATTGCTATGTCCAGAAGCCCTGTGGACGCCATGGATTCAGTCTCATTGGAATCAAAAGTAGCTCTAGATTGCTGCACACCTCTGGATGAGATGGTAGAGCAGGTGGACTTCAATCAATTCAATTTCTGTATTGTAAGGCTGACGAGCTCGCCAAACACGTTAGGTTAGGTATGTACAAATATGGGTATATGGGTGCTTGTGTTGACTTCGCATCAGCGGGTTACTTGATCACGTAGGGCCCATTGTGAGTAAAAATTTTTTTATGGGCCAGCGCAAGACAATCACATAACAGGTGACGAATAGATTCTATTTATTCTTCTTCCCTTCAATTTCTACAGCAATCATTGTAGAGTAAACCTAGCTTGGCTGCATGTCCTTGGCACTCAACAGAGGATTCATTTTATGAGCTTCTGCAACTATAAGAGCTCTTTACCGGTTTTTATTTTCTCCCCAAGCTTTTAACCTTGGATTCGGGTGATTATGTCTCGGTTTCTGGTCTTTACTGGAATCAGCTCGAAGTGGATGCACGCTTGATGTGATTACTTAGCATCCACCTTCAAGGTGGATAGTTGCGCCAAAGCTCCACACACGTTGCTCTCTTCCTCATGAAAAGAGACATGCAGAATCTAAGAATTCCGCTTGCTGTTTGTAAGTGACTCATTAAGAAAGATATAGTCAGATGAACTCAGCTCAGATGAGCCAATGCAAATACTCGCCATGTTCACAGGCAGATTTGACTTCAGATAGATTAGAAGCGGGCTCTAAAGTTTGACTCTCGCTTTAAAGATTGACATTGCAGGTTCAACGCCCGCAAAATGACTTCTGCTGGAGGTGGAAAGACCTTCTATGGTGACTTGGCACATAATGATGTTAAGGTCCATTCAGGCTTCATATTTAGCACGACTCCAAACGGCTTAGCGATTAGGTGTTGAAAAACTTTTGCAAGATCCTTGTGGTGTTACACAATTGGACGGATCACCGGCCAGTGCTGACTCTTATTGCTGGTAGCTAGTCTACCATAGGACTTGGTAGAATATTACGTACTCGTAATGGGAAACGGTGTTCCGATTTCATTAAGCGTTATCAAACGAAAGTATTAGCATTTGGGTGATACCACACAAACTAGCAATCGTTGACCGCTGACACTGAGTCTATTTGCTACTTCTTCTTTCTCAGCCGGTTCCGTCACAGCGGTTAGAAGCGTCAGCATTTTGAACAGCTATCGTCATTCCAACAAATACCAACGCTTAAGCTTCACCAGCTGAAGTAAGCAAGTGTACTTACCATCTGCGCTCATTATTGCTGTATCACACCACCATTGACCTACACATGACGTGCACCTGGAGCTACAGTCATTGGAATTGTACATTTTCTGTTATGCACATCTGCTCCAACTTATTCTGAAGAGTTTTCTTTGCTTCGGACACGTTCATGCTGCGCGGTTTAGAACGACAGTACCTTATAGCTTTTAATTGGCGAGCCATGCAGAATTGCTGTCTTAAGAATGAAAAACAGATTTTAAATTTATGGAAGCCGTTGTTATCCCGTAATCCTTCCTTCAAACACATTTTTATTATTTTGTCCCACGAGTAGCTAGGGAAAGGGTGGTCTATCTGTACAGTCCCGTTTATGCAGATATAGGCTGTCTAATTTAGAGGGTGTCTGAATGCCGCGTTCGTGACTGAGCTTTTTTTTTCTGGGCCCTAAAACTAGTAGCACGATTCGATTGACACCATTAATCTAGCCCAGTGAGAAAGGGGAACGGATCAGTGGAGGGGTGGGGATTAAGGATAAGGGAAAACTAGAATGGGGTTAGGAGTGTATTGTTCTTAGTGTTGCACGGAAGTCCGCATGATGACTGCAAACACTCGGGAGACTGTCTAATAAATAATAATATGTCCAGTTGTTTACACCGTTTAAGGGTCTCCTGCACAATTTTAGTCTCCCCGCCACGCAAAGGCCGGAATCTGGGGTGAGGGTTTTTCGCAGCAAATACCACAGAGGTAGCAGAAGCTCAGGTATCGGATCTGTTTCGGTTTATAAAGAGTGTTAAATGGCCTGTAAGTCGGCCATTAACAGGGTGGGTTAGCAAGAGGATTCACATTGAACTACTAGGTTTCCGAGTGAACAAGACACCTACCTTCAACCACGATCCCTGAGCACACACCGACTTGCCACGGATTGCCACAAATCCCTTCTCGCCTTTACGTAGGACCCGTGGTTCCTTGCTTTTTGAGTGGAACCCTCAGTTCGTTTGAATACCGGTCCCGTATTTCACTACCCCATTAGTGATCATTTTCAAATGAGGCAAACACCAGCCTGAACTTAAACAAAAAAAAGCGAATCCTCCTAAAAGCTAATCAGTAGTTCTCGAGGTATTCTTGTACCCTACTCCCATTGGTTTCGATTTTACTAATTTTCAAATGGAAATCCCGATTAGGTTTTATAACGAAACTGCACAAAAATTCGTTTACTGGTCCTTGAATAAAGCCTGTAAGAGTAAACAGACAAATAGAGACAGATACGGAACAAAAAGTGTTTCTTTTGACCTGAATTCTCCCGATTAAATTGGAAGCAAAACATGGTAAGAGAAAATGAAAATGACGGTACAGGAATGAATTTTTTTTTTCAAGGAAAATTACTTCTATTGTACCGATTGTGTCTGGGGTATGTCTTTTGGTTTTTAATGGTCTTTTGGAATAAACCCTCTTAACGTTGTTGGTTCGAAGATCAATTTTACTTCGTTGCAAACGTTTTTTATGACTTACCTTAGAAAAACCTGGTTTCTAGAATCAAGAGCTGTTTTACTTTCGGCATGGATTTTGCCATTACGATGGGTAACTGTCTCGTTTCTATTTTATGCGATTTTGCATACTAAATGATGGGAGAGGAATAGTTTTGTAAAAGAATCTGTTAATTAAAAGCGAAAAAGGAAAAACACCTCCAAACAATGTTGATAAACCTCTAGCAGTGTTTGAACTTGCTTGTGACCTGGCCGGTGAAAGTTCAAACCTCGCTAGGGGAACAGCAATCGCAGCAATTCTCCAAATACTTCGCCAAAAAGGAGTTTCTGTCTGGTAGTAAAACAGACGGTATAGAGCCTGAGTGTTTCTGGGATTCGGTTGCTCTTTTATAAAAAAACAATCAGCTCTTCATGACTCATGACATTTGGGGAAGTCATAGTCCCAACAATTCGTACTCAGTTTTCCCATTGCATTGTCCTAATGAAAGATGATTTTTTTCTCTTCTGCAATCCTGGCCTCTTTTACACGATGGTCCAGAAGACTTGTGTGGTTTTGCACGTTATTGTATTACATACTCGTGTCGGTGAGAATAATCCCTTATTCTTTTTAGAAAACACTGGCGTGATGACCTTGCAAGATAAAATAAATTTCGCCCTTTTTTGGACATAGCCATCGGTGCCTACCAAAGGCTTTGTTTGCTGTTTTGTTCCTTGCAATCAGTGGTCGATTGACCCACGTCTCTTTCACAGTACCAAATCGGTAAAAAAAATGGGTTGTATCCTTTTGAAAGCGGTCGTAACATTGTAGGAAAATTCGTTTTCGCATTTGTTTTTGGTCATCATTCAACAAATGCTGCACCCATCCTGCACAAAGTTGTCTTATATTTAATTTTTGATGTAAAATGTGTCGTAGACTCTCTTCTGACATGTCTATGGCATCAGCTGTCTTATACACCTTTAACCGCTGCTTGTCTTATACCGTACTCTGCAGCATAGTATAGGAAAGTCATCCCATTGATAGCTGTCATTGGCGAAGACTTCTAGCCGATAGAACATTTTCGATCCATTACCACGTCGCTCTTCCATTCCGTTCTTACGCACATCGAAAGTCTAAGTAAATTTAAGCTCAGGTGTAATGTAGTCCTGTTGGACGTGCGTAAGGTATGAAGATCCAATTCCAGAAAACACCAAACAAATTTTTCACCGTCACACCTCTTGTGAATGTCTGACAAACATCCGGGTGCAATAAATGTCATGAGAAGCTTCTGAATTACGCTCCCTTATAAGCGGACACCGACGGTTCCGAAGAATTTATCTGCTTATGAGGGGTGTCCCCTTATGAGAGGTGTCCGTTATGAAAGAGTACACTGTATATGGCATTTGAGGTAGGTCCGCTCTTACTATTTTACTTTTGTGTCGCTACTGTTCGTGGTTGACCTGGGACTCTACTGATAAACGTCTCCGGGTAGTTCAATCTTTAGCTGGCTACCTCCAGTTTAGCACGCTTATATGGTTGAGGTCCACTTCCAATTGCATGTGCCAATATTACCAACTTTGAGGCTAGATTCCAAGATTTTCCGGGTCGGAGCATTGATACCCATGTGCATGAATTAATACCGGGACATATGTAGGTTGACAAAGTCGGGGTTGGCTGTCCTTGCAGCTACATATGTATGTACTTGGCCTTACCCACATTGACGTCAAACCCATCCTCGCCTCGGGTTCGGTTTCAATACATACGAAAGCGCCACTGACATCATGATACATTCTTCTGCTTATGGCAATATCGACGGCATATGCGAGTAATTGGACGGACTTTTGAAAGATTGTGCCTCTGCTGATTGGCGAGTCTTACACGATTCTTTTTATAACGACGTGAAAGAAGTCGCATGAAAGTGCATCGCCTTGTCATGTCGGTGAGGTCGTAAACGAGCTTGGTAAGGGAGCGTGTATTCTTCATCGTCATCCTGTACAAACGGACTAGTTTGGCTGGGATGACAAAACTACACATTGCTCTGTATAGTTCGTCTCTATAAATGCAGTAGTTACCCAGCTTCAAAATCGATGAAAAGGTGGTGTGTATCTATGTATCTGAAACTCCTTGGTTTTTTCCAAGATCTCTCGTTTTGTGAGTATTTGGTCGATGATTGACTTTCCTGGTCACATACTGATATGAACCGATCAAGTTTTTGACGAACGGCTTCAAGCCATTGGTTTACCAAATTATGCGGCCTGATTTTTTTTTTTTTAGAAAAATCACACTTATAGAACATATTCGGATACATATACCTACATATACACCGTAAAATATTTGCAAATCGCTCTGGCAGGTTTGGAGTGCGGACAATTAAAACCACATAAGGGAATTGCTACTGTCTTGAATGGGCCAAAATACATTGGTTTCTCAGGTCTCACGATGGATAGCCCTGTACAAATTCAATGCAATACAATGTAGTATCACAATGAACCTTGCTTAGGACTAAGTGAGTTAGGGATAGCTGGCAGCCACTTCATCTTCTTCCTAAAGGAACTCGCACTGCGTAAACGTGGAACTACTTGATTAATTCTTTTTTTATGCAGCGTAAAATGGACACACACTTTTGACTAGTGTCAGGGAATTGACTGGTAAATCAACGTGGAACTTCACATTTATACCTAAAAAGGAGGGCTATCTGACAACAAAATTCTAACCGCTGCCTATTTTTATCCCTATTCCGCGAGCTCGAAAACCCACAATCCGTAAATTGAGTTTTAATTGTTCCAGTGCTGGTCTAACACTCATTATTCAAACGACCGAACACTTTCCCTCTCAAGTGTATTTTTTTTTTAACTTAATTAAAATTTCGCAAAACTTTTAGTATTATTGAGCGGGAGAGGGTCGTACAACGGCATAAAATTCCAAAAACATTCGAGAGCTTCACAACAAAAGAGTAACGTATCCGCATATCCGCGGCAAGTGAATAGAAGAGAAGCGACCACCAAACACTTGACATGTACTAAAATTATATCAGTTCCATCCAGCAATACACAGATACACACATATGCACATACGAGTATACTCGATTGTATTATCGCTGAATATCTAAGGTGTTTCGCGTTACTTATCACTGCCAGCCTTAGTTAGTCATAATTTACCCTTTGTTCGATAGAAACGTTTTCGCTTATTTATATTTATTTTCTTGTGTTTGTTTGCTTTTAGTCAAAAAAAAAAATTTGTTTTTATCTGCTTTGACGTTAGTTTGCTTTTGAAAAAAATCGAAAAACAATTTTTTCGTTTCTCAATTAAATTCAGTTTTTAATTACCGCGACTTAGTTTCGATTAAACGGCTGGCGGCGGTTTCTTTTTTTTTATAACTCTGTGTATCGTTGGAAGTTCGTTTTGGATTTTTTTTTTGCAATAATTTTTGCTCCTAAAAGTGCAACTGGAGTAGGAAAACACGCACAAAGGAAAATTAGTTTTATACTCAATGGATATACATACCTACTACGTACAAGCAACTTACGTAAACAAAAAAAAAATGTATTTGAAAGCATACCACACAATCATTAGTACTGGAGATGCATTTTCGATTTCGATTTGGTTGGTTAGACGCAGACGTTACGACTTTGCATTCAAATACTCTTACATTTACGACGACGTCCTTGTCGATGAGGATGATGGTTTCAGTTCACATTGAAATCCCTCAACAAATTGACAAAGTTTTTCACAAAAAAAAAAAAAAAAAAAAACAGAAAAATGAGAGTAAAAGATACATTTGTATCTACGACAATGAACAAAACAATTTTCCGACGAAAACAAATTTCCCAATTGACAGAAAAGGATACACGTTGGACACAGATTGGCCAGTTGCATTATATTTGCATGGAAGGAGCAGAGATAAATAAAAAAAATAAACTCACACACACACATCCTGGATCATCTACACACTGGATATGGATAGGAAATCCAAAAAAAAATTGTATCCACTCCGAATTTATTGCAGACCGGTGCGACGATAGATATCGGCATAGGGGCTGGGGGTTTCGGGGACCGCCCACACACCGTTCTCGCATCAGTGTTTTGATGTTCCACATGTTTTTGACCTTCGGTGATTTTTCGGTCCTGTTTACATTCGTATTATGTTGACAAATGAGATACAAAGCAATTCAGTAGTAGCTTCTCGTGTGTGTGTACTTTTGCGGAGATTTCGTTTTCATGCGATCGCATGAGTGATTTTGGTCATTTGCATGCAATGTCAGATAGCACAGGAAACGTAATTGATTTCTGACTCACTCTGACTGATTGTTTGTAGGACGTGAATGAATTTATTTATCCCTTCTGTTGCTTTTTTAGGTTCTCTTTTCCTCTTCATGTGCATATTTTTCATTTTGGACATTTGAATATAGAAGCAGAAAAAAAAAAAATCACCCCCCTACCCCCCTGAGATGTGGAATCTATCGATTGTAAGATTCAATTTAGATTCATAAATTTTTCGGAAGTTCGTTACTCTACACATAGACACTTGGAAAATCAATTTAGTTCTGTGATAGGGGGGCTTTTGAACCGCGTCTATTGCGTCTTATTCAATTGGCTTTAAGGTTATCGATTTTTTTTTTATTTTCTGTGGCGAACTAAATCGATAATTGCATGTGTTTTTTTTTTTCGTTGCTTCCATTTTGAGTTAATTTATTGCACTCTCTTGTTATCGGTCTTATTTTGGTCTCCTTTTATAGGATTAATGATACAATGAAGTATCGATAGGTTCATGTTACACCAAGAAAATGTCTAGAAATTGTTTTTTGTTTAACGGATTTTGGTTTTGAATGGTTTTTGAAATATATTTTCGGCGATTGCATTGCTTTTGAACAAACAAAGCGTTTTATTGCAATTAAATCCGGTTCACGAATTAGAGAGTGCTAATGAAGCTCTTTCCGGCTTTCAGTTCAAGGCCTTTGAAGTGGAATGAGATTCATTTTTGTTTAACGAGATAGCTTACACCTTTGTTTGTTTGCGGTTAGATGAACTTAAATTGTTTTCGACTGAGCAGTCAGAGTCATGGAAGATTTCATCCCCTTTGAGATTTGGTGTCGTCAGATTTGGTGACGATGGTTTTATTGTTTGTCTCTGGGTTTGTTTTTCTGTGGATGCGGTCCAATCAGTGAAGTCCTTGTTCGTACTACTATTCTTTTAATGATGTCTGTTTCTCTGGGGGGTCGGTCACTCGGCGAACAATAGTTGCATAACTCTTTTTTTCCTTGTTTAGACTGGGTGGTTTACGACCTCTGGAAAGTTTTATTTTCCTTCTCTGGTTTGAAATTTTTAATAACGAGCATGGAGCCCTTGTTAGCCATACAATTTTCGGAACTTGGTTGACTTTAGAAGGTAAATTTACCTTTCTAGTTAAAAAACTAGTTTTTTGTATGAAGTCGTTGAATACTTTCGAGGGAGTTGAACTGTGTACATAAAATTGGCGCACCAGACCGTATGTGGTTCAGGGTCTAGCTTCTCGCGACCATACGTTTTGTGCGTGGTATATTTTTTTCGCACAAATGGAAATGGGCTTATACGTTTAGAGCCATATCCGAAAGGTTTAATGTATGTGGCCCCCTACTAATTTTATCCCCACCTATGAGTTCCCCTCGGATTATAATTCTACTCGTTATTATATTAAAGGGCTCCATACTTCTGCTTTTGCCTAGGCGAGAATCGGTGGCCATAGAGCACTCTCTCTGGTTCAGTTTCTCTAAAGAATCTGAGAATGAGAAGCGGGTCTATGGGCGGCATATCCTCATCTGATTTTTGGTACTTTCCCAGATATGTCATTCTTGTATGGACAAAGCCCTACAAGACTCCAGAAGGTGCTCCGGTGTTTCCGCGGGCTAATTGCAGAATCTGCGGAGACCTGCTTCTTCTGTACCTAGTTTCCTTATGGGCGTGTAGGCGTACTGCAACCTTTATAGATTTATTGTGCTCCCCCAGCTTGGAGCTGTAGTCGATTAGGTGCTCGACTTGTAGCGCCTTATCCAGTCCAATTCCCTTGATGAATCGGAGTACCTGGGGTGGATTTAACAATGACAGACGTAGGAATTCAGATAGGCGCTCCGTAGGTCTACAGTGACCCGCTAGGAAGCCTGTAAGGATGCGCAGCTTGTTTTTGTTAAAGTCGGGTTATTTTCTTGTTATAGGTAGTAACCGAGAAAGGTTGAACACAACCAATAAATTGTGGGGCTCACAATGGGCCTGACAAGATGGCCAAAGTAAAAACCGTTCTCAGTGCGGTCAAGTATGGTACTATACTTGAATTGAGAGTTTTAACCGAGAAGTTCTTTGCCCTGTCCTAGTCTAGGGAGTTCCTCCCAAAGTTTCGTTCTTTTGCAGACTTTCCCCATTCCTTAGTTATTTTCATATCATATGCTGTCCCAACCCACAAAATGGTTCCTGGCCGGTAAAGACGGTTTCTGATGGTTCCTGGCCGGTAAAGACGGTTTCTGACCCTTCTCTTGCTGGCTCATCTTGCTGCTTCATTTCCCTCTTCTCCCACGTGATCTGGTATCCAGTAGATGATGAATCTTAGTCGGTTTATCTTGGCAAGGTACTCCCACGCCAGTGTAAACCTGATTTCATAGGAGTTTAAATCCTTTTTTGCGGCTTGGCTATCCGACAGTATCGTGATGTCTTGTCCGCAATACTTCCTATCGAGGTTGCGTAGATCTCCGCTCGAAAAATACTGGGGTATGTTCCCATGACTTCTGGGCCCTTATACGCCTGCTCCAGTTCCTGTGGATGTCTTGCATCCGTCCGTGTACCACTCTATGGAGTTTTGCTTGAGTTGGTACGTCCCGGCTTTACTTCTCCATTCTTTTTTGCTACTCAGCTTCCATGACTGATTTGGAAAGTGTTTCTCGCTGTCTGTCTGCGATGTATTTTCGTTTCCCGGCGCTCTCTTTGATTAGTCTTAGTATGGTTTCCTTGGCGATCCTTTGTATCACTAAATATAGAGAGTGAGTCGCAATGTCTTTTCTAGTACTACTGTGGGATAGGTTCTCATAGCCTTTGTTATGCAGATCCAAGCTAGCCTCTGTACTTTTCCAGGAGTTTCCCTCGTTGTGCTAGCCCATGTACGTTATTATGGACCTAACCATCATGGTGTAGGTATATCCATCTCAGTGAAGCTGGGTTACATCGCCGGGTCGTGTCTGAAATGCTTCTGCACACGATCAGTACTCGCATCGCTTTGGCTACCACAGCTTCTTCATAGTTTGCTATCTAGCGTTACACTTGACCTGCTGTTGTGGCTCTACTCTGATCCTATTCAGTGTTATGGGTAGCATGTGCTTTAGCTGCCTTTTTCTGGCGAAGGGTACCACTGTGGTCTTGGTCGGGTTTATATTTAATCCTATCGTTAGGCACCACTCCTGTGTTACTCGTAATCCCCTCCGTACTATCTCGCAGAGTATCTCCTCCAATTTCCCTCTCGCAATGATGACTATGTCGTTATCAATTGCAGGAGTTCATCTACAACTAAGCTCCTCATTAGTGGTAGTAGAACCCGTCGTTGTGGGCAGCAACCAAATCCAAGAAGCACTCAGACTCACATTGTATTCGTATTCGGCCAGGTCACACTACCTACTACCCCGTGGCCACCTACAACTGAGTCTTTACTGTGAAGGTTTTTTGCCCCACAATAGTTTCAGCAGTTCTTGTCCTTAACATCTCGCATAGTCAGATGTCGCTGGATTCTATTCTTTTTCTTTCTAGGTCTCGTGATTGTTTCATGGATGTGTTGTCTAAAGCTCCTTCAATGTCGAGAAAAGCGCAGATAACCGTTTCTTTGCAATCAATGACCTCCTGAAGTTGACTTGTCAGTTGGTATAGTGCAGTGTCGATGGATTTCCCGACCCTATACCCTTGAAAATTGACTTCCTTGTTGGTCACTTCTCGCTTAAATACCGCCTTAAGAAAATGGGCAGTAGCCAATCTGACACTTGCAGACTATGTCTTGAAGACGCTAGAACTGTTTGGTTCATAGCAGACTACAGGTCACCATAAGAGGGTTCACCAAGCAATTATAAGCTTCCTTCGAAGACTTGATTTCAGCTAGGATACAACTAACACAAATGTCTCCAATCGAGCCAAAGATCATTTCCTTGGTACTTCCAGAGCTAACCTATCACTCTATCCTATCTTTACAAAAAGAAAAGCCCACACAGCGTTTATAAAACAGTTTGTCACCATCGTAAATCCATTTTCGTCCTGCCACTGATAGAGGTCGTATGTACTGTCAAATCGTGTCTAATTTTTTTTTGCGAATTTATAAAAAAAATTCAGTTTCTGCATGAATTCCGATTGGAACCTAAACAAATCGAAACTATGGATGTAGAAGCTACTTGCCTTCTGATGGTTCTTGTACTTTTTGTTATCACTCGCCCCCTGATATTTGTTTTAAATTCTGGTGTAGCAGGTTATTGGGACATAAGCCTCGATAATTCCATTTTTGCTGAGCATATTCGATAATTTTCTTATCGCATTTCACATACAAAAATTCACTGAAAGCTTTAAGAACTGTATCTGTATCGAAACGCATGTGCTTGTGTGTATATAATATTCACTTTCAAAATAATTGATTAATAAATTAAATAATCTTAAGGTCGGGTCTTGTCGTTTTTTCCATCGAACGGCCAAGGTTAGGTAATGTAGTCAGAGTCACAGTCTTGATATTTTTTTTATATTGAAATGCACACCACATATCGCAAGCGTTTTGTAATTAATTGAGCAAAAGGCGGGGATAATAGCTTCCAAGTCTTATCAGTAGTCGCGATAAACCTGACATTTTGTATGTCAGACTCAGAACCCCTACCCGTGTAAAAAGTCGTCGTCATACTTTGTTTTTATTTTGGTTGATGATTTCAGTTATCAGATACGAATGTTTGCGTTATGTTTGTTATCTAAAAAATTTTGTAATGCGAATGGGGAGGGATAAATTCCTTTATATTGTCTAACTGTGCTGTTACCCGTCGTTATGCTGGTGTTAAACATTTTTTTTTAAATTAGTTTTTTTTTTTTTTGCGATATGAGTCAGGAAATTAAAGAGAATGACTTGGAGAAGTGTTGATTTAATAGTTTTTTATTGATTGATAGGTGTCCCAGCAAGAGCGCCGGATTTAGTTGTTAATTTAAATTCATTTTCTAGTAGAAGATATTATAAAAATTTTATGTCATTGTAAAGTACGAATGTGGGGATTAAGTATGGAACAGAATGCTAGGCAATTCCGCCACACGGCGCTGCTGGAAAAGTCCTGGTCTTTTGATGAAATTTTCGATGACATCATTGAATAATTGTGGTTGGATAGTGGCAGTGACATGTTGGATTTTCGCCTTATGCTCGGGAATTGTTGGATGGTTCATGTCGTCCTCGAGGTCTAAGGTACACTTAGACCTAGATATGTAGTCCACTAGGTAGGGCCAGATGGGTCATATTGTCCGCTCCTTGAACCAATTGTTTTTTCTTTGAAGCCCAACTTTGGGATCCCCAACCTTTGAGAATGCGTGCCTATCGAGCAGTGCCCAGATATTTCGTTGGGTAGTGTAGAGAGGGCTCTTGTCTTATGCCTTAGGAATCCATTAGATATTTTTTGGTCTAGTTTTTGCCATATTTTCCCAGCGATATGGCTTTAGTCAAGCTGGCTCCATCTATGGTTAACTTTTTCTAGCGCATAAGCATGGATGAGATACTTAGCATAAAAGACACCGGTCTGTCAATGTTGGCTACATTTACGCTATTAGTATCGGAAGAGCCTAGTCAAGCCAATTCGTTAGCCACGCTGTCTCCCAGTACGGCATAGTAATATGGTACTCAGCAAAGATGGAGCTTGCACTGTCCAGCTATCTTGTTAAGAGATACGCGGCTGTTTTTCACTGCCTTAGATGTGAAGACGCTGGATATGAGAGATAGCAGCTTGGGTGTCGATAAAAGCAGTATGTACCGCCAGCCAGTCAGCGGCTTGGCGAATCGCGGTGACTCCGTCCTGAAAGAATGGTTCAAATAGGGGTGGATACCATGAAGACTCCGACGCCCATTCCGTCCTGGGTTTTAGATCGATCAGTAAAGATTGACAGCGAACCGTAAAGAACATCGCGTTGTGTCCACTTTGATCTCTCCGGTATGGAGTGTTTGAAGCCTAAGCTGAAGTCAGTTTCAGTAGGCAAACGGTCGGTGACCTTGGCGAGATGACAATGCATCAATGCTGGCATGACAAGTGTCTTGCTCTTTCCATAGTGGACAGTTTTTCAGCCGAAGAGCTAAGCGACGATGTTGTTGGAGACGTTCTCATCGTACCCGTGCCACTCGTTAAGCCTTTTCTATTAATATCCAGTCTGAATTCCTCTCCAAGGTGGTCCACCACACCATTGCGCCGTACAAGAGAATCGGCCTTACCACCGACGTGTGAAGCAAGTAAATTATGTGGCTCCCTACGTGGATCCCGCCGCTATTTTACATATTTACAGGGCAGCCAATGCTTTTTTGACACGTTTGTTGACGTTTTCCCTCCAGTAGAGCTTCCGGTCTAACTTTAATCCCAACAAGCTGTCGCTGTATGAGAGACTAAGAGTGAAACCTCCAGGTGTAGGAGCCGAGAAGGAGGGCATTTTGAACTCTTTAGTGAATAGGACCAGCTCCGTCTAGGTCGGATTAACACAAAGACTGCAGCTATTTGTCCAGGTGACTAACTTGGAATTGCATGACATGTCGTTCACTGGTCTACTGGTTATTATTTCTAGGTCCTGAAAGAAGTGTCGCCCTAGAAATTTGTATCTAAGGTGGATGAGACCAAGAAAGTGGGTTATGACCTCGCTTACATTCTCGAGAAAGATAATCTGCCGTTAGCCGTATTTTTTTCATGTAGTACGGCAGAGTATTATGCCCCGCAATGACTCCTATCAGGGTCAACACGGATTTCCTGCCCCTTTTATAAGCCTGTCGGTCCTCGTTTTGTCAAAGTAGGACCTACTAACAGACGTTTTAAATTATCTAGCGCATGAAGCAGAGCTAACACCTCGGCTTGATATCTTGAAGTTTCTCTTTCTAGACCAGGATGGTCCTCATTCGAGAAGATGCTTCGACAATGGTATTGACCATTTTGGATACATCTGTGAAAGTACTTATTTATCCTGTCTTCATATGCGGAAGTGGTTCAATAGAACTCTGGATACCGCTGTGTGTAATATACGAACCCAATGGCTTTATTTTATTCTTGAAGCGTAGGATGAACGCCGTGGCACGGTGGTAATCTTACGAATCCAGGACAATATCAAAAGGTCTTTTCTCTGACCCATCTATCACGAATGTCTAACAAACGAGAGACATAACTGTCAGGAGGAGAATCTCAATTACAGCTTTCAGATACGCTTTGACATTAAACGTATGATTTCTCATTCGTGCACAACACAAATGGTTGGGAGGAGCTAGGTCCTAGGCTCTATATGGGCTGGTTGCGGCAAATATTTTTGTTTCTTTTCTTAGAAGCTTATGGTAAAGGCAGCTACCTCCTATGCCATCTGTAGGCTTACCAGAATCACTGTCATTTGCTCATTAGAATAAGTTAACAAGCATTCAATTACCTTTAGACTGGTGTGGGGGGTTCTATGTTTCCATAGCTACATCGTCACCCCTTTTTAGATGGAATCGACTTTCCGAAATTGCTTGTGACATTTCAAATACTACATACATCGTTCGTATGCTTTTGAATCCTTATTTCTTTGTATGAATTCTTTCCTCAGAGCGCACACAAGATGTCTATACTTAGCCAAAGGCATGAGCTACCTACCAAGATACACACGTTAGGGGTGATGTTAGCTTGTAAATTATTAACCTATTTATGGGCAATGACGAATAGACAAACCTTTGATGCGAACTATTTCTGTAGACGTTCTAACTTAATTTTAAAAGTCACGATAGATACTTATTTTCTTCTGGTGTTGCGTAGGCTTATTGATGTCTTTCGTGCGTTATTTACGTGAACTATTTATTTTTTTGTACTGAATACGAGTACGTCATGAGGTCTGGATATACATATGCTGATAAACTATTTTTCGGACTTCCCGCAATACTACGAGTATTTGCAGTTGATGATGGCTTCTGGTATTGTTGTTAAACAATTGCTGTTGCTGCTTCAGTCATCTGTATTTGTCGGTTTTGCTATTATAATTTTATTGACCGAATTACGTCAGACGGTCTTGTTTTTGGGTACCTGTGTGGGGAACACAATGGATGTGACATGTATGCTTAATGAAATTGACATCATTCATAGAGAATGAGGGCAGTTCTGAGAAGCCGTAAATTTTTTTTAGTGTGCAACATCTTTAGCGAGACCAGCTACAACGCTTATGATCCAATTCAAAATAAATTTGCAGCATGGGACGTATCTATCAGTCTATCGTTATTACATCTGAAAACTATGGGGAACTAACAGACGCGCATATTCGCTGCAGCATCAATCCAAAGTTGCTGCCTGCCTCCCAACATGATGGGGTAAAGGAAAATCGGTGATCGGATATCATTGAGAAATCTTTAGATTGCAAAGAATGCACTCTGGTGGCATTTCTCGTGTAATAATACGGGCACTCTTGAACCTTGGAGTTGCGGAGCCCATTGGCGCATTGACCAACCGGCTGTTGACCAACAATGTTACCAACGCTATGTTGGCGACGCCGTAGTTCGGGTGTTCATAAGTAGAGGTACTCCGCAAGGTAGGGTGCTCTCTCCCCTTCTTTTTAAACTATTGGTGAATGAAATGTAAGGTAATTGCTTATGCAGATGACGTTGCTATAGCTATCTCGGGTAAACACCTCCATACTCACAGAGATCTTCTGCAGAATACTCTCTCCAAGCTCTCTAAATAGACTAAGGGCTCTGGTTTACGGGTCAACACTCAACATCCAAACTACAATGGAAAAAAATTCCGTATTTTGATCCATCAAAACTTTGTGGCGTCTGCCTGACACTTGCAGATAAAGCCACTACCGCTCTGTACTGCTGTAAGATAGGGTACTGCAGCCCTGAATTGCATACTGGCTAAAACGTCCTTTACCACAATCATCTGGGCTGAGCGCAAAGGTCGGCTTGCATATGGATTAGTGGAGCTTTAGGAACTACCCCAACAGCTGCTCTAGAAATACTGTTCAACTTAGAACTCAACAGTAAACAGGTGGCAGCGTGGTTAGCCACTCGCATGAAGGCATGGTACCCGTGAAGCTGCATGGATGAAGAAAATCATACTACATCTTCTTTAAATATGCGAATCTCTCTCTGCTCGTAGGAAACTGCATTTAGGAGCCTACTTTCTCAGCAACTTCGGCAAGTATTAGTAGCCTCCAGCGCTTCATTACTAGCTCTTTTGCAAGTGTAGCTAGAGTTTTGTTTAAAATTCCTATCACGGCAGAATGCAATCGCGACATTAGAGTGAATTTTTTCTGATTTATTTCGACACTAGAAAACGATTCACAGTGAAATCGTTTAGAGCTTAATAGCTTAGATTCCTGCTGCTAAGAACAGAAAGAAATGCACCAACCAAAGCACTCCCCAGAAAAAGGAGTACAAAACCCACTTGTGGTAGTAACATCTTTCCTTTAACGATTGCACGCCATCAGTGCTCTCGCCGACTGTATATCTGACCAATGTATCTAAAGCAGCGCTTTTAGCAAATATTTTTGGCTGTGACAAACGTCCAACAATTTACCTTTTGAACGCCTTAAACTGCAGGTCCTTTCTATTTGTGCAAAAATATATAACTTGCACAACACAAATGATGGCAAGCTGTGTCCTGTTTTTGCCTATTGCACTTGCATTTTTGAATTTTGTTAATGAATTTCTTCGTATGCCGTTATAAATGCACTCTATACATCCACTAAGACAACTTACATGCTGGAGAGTAGTGGCAAGCTTATGACTTCTCATAAAATGGCGGCCAACGTGTCTGTTTTTATGTAAGTCGCGTTGACGACTTGAGATAAAATTGGCGCCCAATGTGGGACCGCCACTGAAATTTCCTCCTTACACTACCCTAGCTCATAAATCTCAATAGCCATCTCAATATGCCACATTCAATGGAATTTGAATTGTTTTTACGTATTGCCTCCTTAGTATATGCCTTTTACCATACATAAGCACTTAATTGGAAAAAAGGCAGCTTCCCACCCAACAAGTTTTGTTCTTTTCTTTATGATCAGTATTCTATCGATCAATAGCTTTCGGTTCCATTAAAAATGTGACCAATTCCTTTGAATTATTACCCAAAACTGCTTCCGATTTCACATCAAAGCACATAATGCCCTTATCAAACATTGATGATAGTATCTCTCATGAATTGACCCTAAATTCCATTTCCAAGAAATCCAAATCCTGAATACTTTTCCCCTAAACTTTAAACAAAACTTTTCCGACAGCAATCTATAGCTAGCTAGCTGTAGGCGATTTCACCAACAATTTATCAACCGACTCATTCAAAATAAAATAATATTGTCAACTCAATTAATCATTGTGAGCTTCAATGAATCTCACTTCAATATAAACTTCAACTTCACTTGGATAGAAAAGAAGTCGATACGACAGAAAAAAAAAGAACAGAAAAAAAAGTTAAAATCTTGATTGATACGGATATACAGATGAATCAATGTCGATGCCGTCCTAATGTTCCTTCTTATTGTCAAAGAAGTTTTCATTTCTTTCTCATCTTACCCCAGGTGCTGGACTGATGAATAGGAGCCAATTTGAGGGGTCTTCCTTGAATAGATAATGTGTAAATAAAGTTTCAATAGATTCTCATCGCAAAAAAAAGATTTCCACAAGAACAAAAGTTCATGATTATAAAGATTGATTTTTGCTGACTTGTTTTTTTTTTTTATTGCATCATCTGAAAGACTAGAAAAAGATTTAAATTTAACCGCAGATGGCATTGTGGTTTATATACTCGTACGAGTACTTGTCACCCCTTCTTGTCGTCCCTTATGGAAAAGATTTTTGCTTGTGGAATAAAGCAGAGCAGCAATCAGCAGCTTTCATCACCACAAAGACAAATGGTGAACAGTTTTGGGATGCAATCGAGATGCAATGGAATCGTATTCTTTGCCCAAAAAAAAAAGGAAGTGAAACCGCAAACACAATCTACCACTCTTGGGGGAGAATATCCGCCACAAAGAGACAAAGATAAAAGTTAAATTTCATTTAAAACGATGTTGACCTTTCGAAAGGAGGAAAAGTTTGATCTTTGCAGCCCCCCACCCCCAACACGCACATACAGTTGCAGTCGAAAGTGAAACTACGAGTACAAGTTCAATTGATGACAGTCAACTTGGAGTCCACTTCTACCTTTCAATTAAGTGCATTTGATGTCTATTCATTCGGTTCGGAGGGTATGTATCTTGCCGGCGATATTTGCACTTGACACTAATGTGACTCGATGGAAAATAATCATCTCAATTTTTGCGGTACTGATCAAACAGACTATGTATCTATTGGATGATTGCAGGGCAGCTCACTATTACAGACGATCGGTTTTTATTTGTTTACGTTGCTCTTGATGGATTGAAAATGTATCTTTTATTTTTTCTTTTTGTTTTCAACGATTGAAATCGATGGGAAGAGTTAGGTAATGTGTTACAGATTTGGGAGAAGTACTTTGAGTTAGACTGACGTAATATAGGAGCGTCTTTCGATGAGTTTACAGAGTTGTAGGCGTTTTGTTTGGTACACATTTTGGTGCACAAATTGTTGACTGTTTTGAAGAGAAATTATAAAAAAAAATCACTTTCTCATCGAGCTAACACTTTAAGTCGACGAAAGTGAGGCATTGAAGGGGCAAGCAAACAGCTGTGTGCCCGATTAGACTCACTTTGTTGTTACATCGTGAGTAAAATGTAGTCCATCTGTTGGTTTCTTTTTAAAATTGCTATTATAGCTAAACCGTTCAATATTTTTTAATGATTGTTACTTTGCTGAAGTCAGTATACCTTCCGATTATTTATGGCAACAAATTTCATTCAATTGATTGCTGTTGCTGGATTGACAGTAGCCCGATTGTGAACCCAATTTTGCAGTACATTGTCCATTGTTTGTAGCTCTATTCCGCGAATTTTCGCCACTTTTTTGCAGATCGTTGCAGCAAAAACAGTCTTTGACAGTTCGCCACAAAAAAAAAAATTACAACGGCGCTAAATTGCAGCTCTGCAATGTGGTCAAGATACGACTTCAAAGGGGTTGATAACCTTCTTGTCGAACTTAGTACGCAAGATCGTTTGCTTGACGAGTGTTGTGGCATGGTGTACCATCCTGCTCGATTAACCGTCTAATTCCAGCCGCTACAAATCAATCATCATGTTTCTGGCAGCCAACTCTATTCAGCGTAATTTTGGTCCCAGCTCCATTTTTTGTCACTACTCCAGAAACCCACACAAAGTAGTCACTCTTTGAGAATATATTGGCTTTTCTACGACTACTTATGCATTTGCAAAACCTCAAATTCCAGCTTTATCCAAAAATAGTAAAATCGACGTAATTTTCTAAGTCATTTAGAGGCGACAACGAAGCGGATAATTCTTTTGCTTTAACTCTTCAGTGAGTTGGACCTTGCAACCAAATAATCCGAGGTCCTTATCCAATATTTTCCTTGGAAAAGTAGGACTAATATTCAGATGTTGAACTCTGCAAAAAGTTGCGGTTCTATGGTTTTCGCGCCCATCCTGGGTTACATTAGCAAGTTATCCGCTGAATGGGCTTCATTTCGACTTAAAATTCTTTTCGCACAGCATCTTGAACACTCTGGAAATAATTTTTAATAGTTCTGAGCGTTGTTCGAAAAGTGAAGCGATCCATTTAGCAAGCTGCTTCAAGTTTTTTGAAAACCATCAAATTGTCCCTTCGGAGAGTGAATTCGAAAACTCTTCGGTCTGGAACTGTGGCATCCATTCGCTGTTCCAAACCTCGCCATTTCAGGTGACAAATTCTGAGGCATTTCTCCCACACAGCGCTCAGTTTTTGAAATTAATTTTCAGCACTTCCCAATAGTGATGTAAAATGTGAATACATTTGACTACTCGTACTCATTCGTTATTTTTTTATAAGTACTCGGATAAAAGTAACGAATACTTAATACTCGCGAGTACCACCTATAGAATACTTTGGAAACTATGCAAATACAATTCTGTCTCTTCTACGAACCGAATACAAAAGTAATCTCTTGCCTTGTTTCCCTCAATATTGTATCCTGCTCTAACAAATATAATTCATTAGAAATAGATTTCTCTTTTCACTTTTGCCAAGCCGTGTGCTTGCTTGAAGGTAAAGAAAACATATTGCGTGCCCGTGTGTATAATATGTCTGCCTCCTTGTGAGGTGATATTGTTTTGTTGACATATTTTACAAAGGACAATTTTACACGATTATAGTATCCCTGAAATGTGTTGGGTAGTGCAAACAGAATGAGTAAGCAAATACGTATCTGAGTACTTTGCAGGTAACGAGTGCGAATGAGTACATGGTATTAACGAATACGAATGAGTACATGGTAGTAACGAATACATTGTACCGAATGAATACTTTTTTTACACCACTACTTCCCAACAATATTCAAGTTTGCTGTCGCACTGTCTGTGCGCAGTCTTTCTTAACGGCTTAACATTAATCTGTATTCTTCCAAGGCATCCTTTCATTTCCTAAGGAAAAAAACAAATACTTGGCGCAACAGACGTACTATGTGGTCCAGGGCCCAGCTTCTCGCGACCATTCGTGTTGTGCGTGTTATATTTTTCATACAATTGGAAGGGACCTACACTTTAGAGCCATATCCGAAAGGCAAATTGAGAAGCTTTCTCTTGACAGTTATTACTCTCTGACGTTTATCAGACATTCGCGAGAGGTGAAAGAGGAGACCGTGAAAAAACTGTTTGGTGTTTCTGGGATTCGAACGTCGAACCTCTCGCTCAGCGATCCAACGCACTAACCACTTGAGCCACGGCGCCCACATTTCCTAAGCATATTTTGTAAATCTATCGCGTCTTTGCTTGCGATGATGGTGTATGTTGTGAAAATATGGGTTTTCAATTGGTTTGTTGACATGATCTTGCAAAAGGTGACTGAAATCCTCATTAAAGAGTATGGGTCTAAGAGCATTACCTTGGTGTACTCCAATATTTACCTGAAATTCATTGGTTATTCTGCCGAGCACTTCACTGTCTTTCTCGCGTCCTGTAAACTCATTTGAAATAAAGTAGCTCCACTGTTGGAGCAGAATAAATACAGTGTGGGCCTAAAAGGACGTGCAGCAGCAATGCTATCATTGTCGATCGAAGTGTTTTGCAGCAGCACCGCCTCCATGGATCTATGTTCGAATACAAATGGGCCAAAATGTCTGGCCCAATAGTGGATATACTTTATTTCAAATTAGTTCACAAGGCGCAGTCTGGGGGCAACTAGGTAATCCCACAGTGTAAACCTTGTGTGAAAAAGGAAAAGTTTTAGTTTTCAATTCCCTCGGCGTTTTTGTCGACACATACATATACGTGTGTATTGGATGGAAGGTACAGCATCCGCTTACAGAAAAATCCTGAAATTCCCATATCCCTTTCCACTCATGCTTCATATAATTTACTGCTTTCCTAAAAGAAATCTATTGTGAGTCACTTGAACCCACTGGTCTCGATGAGTTTGCCCTTCGGCCTCTACATAAGTGTAAAAAGCTATTTTTGACATTCCTATGAGAATCCTAAATAACCCTATTAATAGTCCTTGAGGAAATCGCAAAAGGTTCGATTTCTAATATGTGTTCGTCCTCCTTTTTCCACTCCCCGACTATAATCACACATGCATCGGTAAGAAAAACACTTTCCCTTCCTGCCAACACAAGACAGGAATATAATTTCGGAATTCCTTTCATCAAGTCTGCCTTTGCAATGCCTTTAAAACTCATGTTTCCAATCCCAAAATCCTTGTCTAAATACAATCAATTTCTCACATCTCAATCCAAATCGAATTACAAACCTAAATGTAGAATATTTCAAAAAAAAAAAAATTCCTCCACAAAATAATAATGTCTGTCTGTCTGTTGCTGTGTCTTTGGCTGTGTTTGTGTCTGTGTCTGTGTGGTTTGGAACAAAAAAAAGAACACGACTGCTCACTTTTCAGAAGCACAAAGGCAAAAGATACCGCCACTGTGGAAATTCTATTATCTATTGATTCCAAGATTCTTCATCTATTTCTTCCACTCAGGCATGTGATTACATCCTTAAACGTTTATAAATAAAGACGATGACGAATGAATCTCTTGATTCTGTTTGTCTATGTGTGTGTGCCTATCGGCTGAGAAGGAGGCTTCTACAGAAAAGAAGCAGCAATAGCGCATCCATATCCATTTGCGAATGTGTAAAACAACACCTTTTAACGGCTCATTCATCAATCGTTGGGGGTACTTTTATCATTTTCTCTCCGTTTATGTCTGCAAAAAAAATGAAAAAAAAAACCCATCCAAAGCATCGAGATTGCCCACAATCACTAGGTGCGAAGGTTGTATCCAACAGATACGACGAGTAGGTACCAACCACCTACCGTCTAGTGCTAACGTCTTTCGTTTTTATTTTTTTATGTCTCAGTCATAAAATTTGTTCCAATATATTTTATGCTTTTCCATTTCCGATTTATATCTGAATCTGATCATAAGAGAAGATATTTTCAGTAATAGCAGATTTTTTTTTTTGATTTTATTTTATTTTCTCTATTCACCCCTGGAGCGTTGGAGAGTATCTTTTCCGCTGTTGCTTCGCATTTACTGATATTTATTTTGTAACTTTATTTATTTGTAAAATAAATTTCCTTCTTGGTGCTTGTGATTTTGTAAATTATACACGCACAACTCATACTAGGGCCTTGAGGAGGAGGAATGTTGTTGCCGGTGTAATTCCTTCGCCCGTTAAGTGGTGTGTAATCAAAGATACTTTGGCTGATTATTCCGCAGATAGATTTGCTTTCTGTGTTTTCTTTTCTCTCTCGGTTTTTTTTTTCTCCTTTTTTTTTATGTAAGTAATCGATGAACGTTTAATCTGATTAGAGTTTACGACACTTTAATGTACCCAACACGCACATTTGCGTAAATGTGAACGAGTGCTTTAAACTTGTCAAACAGAAGTACATAAAAAAAAAAATAAAAAGCAAAGCAGTGCACCATACGAGTAATATACGAGCACACGAACGTTTTGATAGCGCTACCTCAGCGGCGCTTGTTGGGTATCCTTGGGGGATCGCGAGGGACAGGATGTATGTGCGAATTCCCATAAAACGATCATGTATGGAATATGCATTAAATATTTGTTTAATTTAAAAATAATTTATTTCTGGGCATTCGGAATAATGGCACATTGAGTGTGTCCTTTGGGAGCAATAAAATGGGGCCAAACGTAGAGGAGCATCGTATCATCAATTTGGTTCTCAATCTGCGTTATGACTCTAGGTGGTTAATGGGAATTTTATGGTATTCGACAATCGTAGAGCCAACCTAGAGCAGTGTAGATATTCAATTTTCGAATTTTTGGTGGGTGAGATAAATGCGATTCGGGCTGATTTACATGCACATAATCAGAGATGAATTATATCGGGGAACAGTGGTTTCGCATTATGCATAGGCTCGTGTCGCAAATGAAAATTGGATCTGTTAAGGTGTATACGCAAAGGAATTACGTGGACCTATTGGTTCATTGTGTGTCTGTTTCGAGCCACCACGTCCCAGAGCACGCCATCCCCATTAGTCGACCTTTAATAAGGTGGACGATATAACAGATGCTGAGATTCACCGATGGTGCTTAATTTATGGTAAAGGTGCCACGTACTATCGACTCTATCAAGAAATATCTCTCAAAGGCTTGTGCTTCTAACTCTAGTAGTCTTCCGACAGACGTTAAAAGAAGTTTTGTTAATCGGTTGGCTCGGCTTAGAGAAGTCCTTCCATTTAAATCAATCTGCATATGTACATAGATCCATTGTGATCTCATTGACCCAAGCCTGGCTTTGAAAAGACGTAGAATATGGGCTAGGTAGAGCTGCATCACACCGTCATAAAAGTATCCGTTTCGTCTTCGTCGGGGCCCACGCTTCTAAGTGTAATAATTTTCAGACGGACGTTTAAAAAAGTTATGCTAGTGGATTGACTCGGCTAAGACAATCTTTCCATGTCACACTTAAATCCTGAACCATTCACCTGAGCAAAATGCAGTGAGGATAGTAATATCCAAGCTTAAATCTACCAAAGCTGATGGACTTGATAAAAGTATCTGTATGGGATGACTATAGAAAAATCTGAGTCGACATTTTCTGACAGTGATCCCATGAATCATCGTTGCATTACTGAGCAGAAGATTTGAGGTTCGAGTCCTAGAAAAACACCAACAAATTTTTTTACGTTCACAAGCTTCTCAGTTGGCCTTTCGAATAAGGCTTTCTACTGTAGGTCCTTTACATTTCTGAAAAAAAAAATACAACACACGGAAAACGAATGGTCCCGAAAAGCTATGTAAGCCCTGGATCACATACGGTTCCATACGGTTTTGTTCCAAATATTTGTCCTTTTAAGGACTTTATCTACCTAAGTTTCGCTGTTAAGTCTAAAACAACACCAGTGCACCCCTCCTATTCGCTGTTTTTAGACATGTTATTCAAAAGGCATGTTAGTAGTGAATTTCTATCCTGAACAACCAACTTTGTGTTGCCGTAGGGTAAAGGACGGGGGCCCTGTGGCGTCTGAGAAGTTCTGCATACTCAATGTCGTAATCAATGACAAATGATTGATTATCGTTGACCTGTTCAAAAAGTTTGCTAGAACGCAGGGACCCCCTGAATATTTCCGTGATTCTACGGGTTTTGGAGTCCACCCAATGTATGACAATACGGGGGCTTAAGTTGATAGAATTTGCGTTTCTTTACGTCCATAAATGCTCAAGACACTCTGTTTTCCCGACTTTTAAAGCATCCACATTTGACATCTCTTTCCATAACTGAGTGTGTTTAGTAAACTTCTCCAAAACATCCTTCGAAAGCAAATCCTTGGTCTTACCAAATACTTTTCTACAGACGGAAGGAAAATATCGGGGTGCTTTGCTGGCTTCAGGAATTGCGACTATCTATCCTTAAAATACATGCTAAATGGCAAGTCTCAGGTTCGGTTCCATAAATTCTATGGATGCTGAGTCCCGCTGTTTGATTGTTTGTATTCGGTCTGGATTTCAAATATTTTTTATTTTAAGTTGTTCGGTCCCATTCCGAGCTCCTTTCGGTATGCCTTGACAAAGATGCCAAATGGCACATCATCGGGCATTCATGTCTCGTCAGTACTCTCATTATAATGCTATAGTGCACTCCTGCATTGCTTTTATCCCGCTGTTATATAAAATTACATTCCTTAGTGAAACATCAGAAACTATCAACCACCCACCGGGGCGGTTGTGTTCTCTTACTGTCCTTTTCACTCGCATCGTTCAGACACATTCTTCAGAAGAAACCCTCGAAATTACATTTTTACGAGCGCAAACAGACTTACATGGCAGGACCTGATCTTTTTCACATTTTACCCAACGTCTAATCGAATATAGAATACGTACGTATGTATGTATAACGCCTTCGTGTGTCCCTCTTCTATCTGCCAGTTGCACTTTACCTTAATCGCATTCGGGTATCCTTTTTCCAACTCAAGCAGACACTACAAGCGATTATTTCTTTTTGTTTTCGTTCAGATTTTACATTTTTTTCTAGTTGAACATGGTGTAAACACCGTTACTTCGTGCCAAAGGATATTACTATCAAAGAACGTAAATTAATACTAACCAACAAAACAAAAAGGAGAAAACGAAAAGAGGATAAGTAAACGATGTTTAGTGTGAAACTAAAAGTCAAAGAGGGCAGCAATTCCCTGCCACGTTCAAGTGGCCAATCGTCGCTCTCACGAAATAATCAGAGGCCAACATACTACGACGGTAGGAACAGTCCCTCGTTAGCAACCGGAAGTCTACGCAGCTCCCTATCATCCGGTCGGAGTCCTTACAATTCGCTAAAGAGGAAAGATAAAAAAGTTCGAATAATCACAACGTACGCCGGTTCGGACAGGGATACAAATTACGGTGAGAGAATCATGTGGAAAGGACACCATGGGTCACATGGGCAGGGGGAGAGGTCTCTTTTTTTGATTAATTTTTGATGTATTCCCGCCGCCACCATGCCACCATGCCACCATGGTGGTGAATAGTAGTGGTTGGTTGTAAATCCTTTTATACCTGTAATTGCATTTCGTGACTTGAATGGGGATGGTAGTCATTGCAACAGTATCTGCTAGTAGTCCTTGCTGCTATGTGTATTAATTTTGGTCAATTTTTGTTTTTGTATCCTTTCAGATGTCCCAGACGGTGTAACAGAACTGCGTACCGAGCAATATGAGATTCATATTGAAAGGACATCAGCTGGATTGGGTTTGAGTATAGCCGGTGGCAAGGGATCAACCCCTTTCAAAGGAAACGATGAGGGTATATTCATTTCACGTGTTACCGAAGGTGGTCCAGCCGATTTGGCTGGCTTAAAAGTTGGCGATAAAGTCATCAAAGTCAATGGAAAGTCTGTTGAAAATGCCGATCATTATCAGGCTGTTCAAGTTTTAAAGGCTTGCGGACTTGTCCTGGTATTAGTTGTGCAACGTGAGGTGACACGTTTAATCGGTCATCCAGTGTTCAGCGAAGATGGCTCACTATCACAGGTTAGTTTGTGTGGAATTTTTGTTCATTGTTTGTGGTTCTTGATCGAGCGGAGAATCATATGCCGGTTTAAGGTGCTTTAGATACTTTAGGTATTTATAAAATTTCTCGTAAACACTTCTATAGAACTGCTTTAGCTTTACCAGTCTTTTTTTGGACTGTACTTCTAGTAAGTGTCTCACAAATTCATCCAAAAATTCGCTTATGTCTGTCGACTACGTTAAGACGTCGTATATTTAAATATTTTATTGCTTCCTTGTGTCATATTGTCCAAATAAATAAATTTTGAACCAAATCCCCCAAAAGCATAGTGCTCCATGATGCATGTGAATAGCTGACACCCCACTCAAGGAGGTAACATACTCGTACAAGAGAATTGCGTTTGGAAAGACGAAGTGATATTCCACTTGAGAGGATTTGCTTGAAAAATGCATACGAGTGCATGAAGATGAGGTTATGTGTCCAACGATGGTTTACGAATGTCTGGATTGGAGTGACTTGAAGTTCTTGTGACTACATAATATCGGATGAGAACACTTGTACGGTCACGAGTGTATGAGTATGGTATGCATCGCGGGAAATATCTGACGACAATTGGAATATTTTACTTGGCACAGTTCAGATGGATTTTGTCGTGCGAAGAGTCTTTGAGAAATTTTGTTCGTCACTAAATAGATTTTTATTGAAGATGCATGCTGCGATTCAGAGAGAACAAAGAGGATATCATTGCCTTCTTGGAACGTTGACGTGACGAGATTTTATAAAGTACAAAAGAGGCGACGTAGAGTTATTGGATTTATCTCCAAAGCTGCTGGATATCGAGCTCACCAGCTCACCAGCTGTCATGCTTCATTTCTTTTTAAATATTAGGGTAGGGGTACATTGTGCTCTCCCAGAGGGAGGTGAAAATTTTCATAAAATATCGGATGGATACTCAGTACATTTACGGGATTTTTACTGCCTAAAGCCCTCTTCAATCTTGTCACCCAGGCGAACTGCCTTCAGGCATTACTTCGCAGATTAGGTTTCAGCAATAGTAGGTTGGTTGATGTGGCCCTCGATAAGGTGTACTTAGAGCAAGTTAGGTTAGTGTGTCCACTGTCCGCTCCTGGAACCAATCTTCTTGTGAAGCTGTTGAGGCAGTTTTGAGATCATTGAAAAGGAAATGACCTAGTGTAGCCTTCCTTATGTAAGCAAGTGCAAGATACGTACACAAGAAGTGAAGAACAGTCTATTTTTCCTCCTTGCCTCTGCAACTCCTAAAAAAGTCATTGCAGGGGATGCCAAACCGTTGAGAATGCCAGCCTATTGTCCAGTGTCTAGTTATTACGTTAGTTAATGTCGAGTTTTCGTCTACGTTTGGCCATAGTTGCCAAATGACATGGCATTGGTCAAGTTGGATGGTTAGCTTTGTCTAGAGCATCGACGCAGATGAGATACTTAGTACAAGATATCGGTGCTATTAGTGCCGGTGGAGCCAATTCGTCAATCGCGCAGTTCCCCAGGACGTCACAGTGACCTGGTACCCAGCAATGAGTGGGGTTGTACTGTCCAGCTGTCCGTTACGAGATACGCGGTAGTTTTTCACTGCCTTAGATGTGATGATGCTGGATATGAGGGATTTGATAGCTGCCTGGCTGTCGATTTAAGCAGTATTTACTGCGAGCCAGTCAGCCGCTTGGCGAATCGCGGAACTTCGGCCTGAAATACGCTGTAATATTTCGGAAGGTTAAAGGAGAGGCGGATCCCTAAGTTCTTCGCGAAAACTCCGGTGTCTACTCCGTCCTGGGTTTTGGATCCATTTGTAAAATTTGACAGGGATCCGTTTTAAAGGACATCGCGTTGCGTCCATTCAGATTTGTGCGGTATCGAGTGTTGGAAGTCCAACCTGCATTCAGTTTCATTAGGCAAGCGGTCGGTGACCTTGAGGATTTGAGGATGCATCTTAAGTGTGCTGGCATGACGAGTGTCTTGCTCTTTTCATTGTCGAGAGTTTCTCAGTCTATGAGCTGAACTGGTAGACATTTATTTACCGACGATGTCTATCGGCAGCAGGTAAAGCATGGTCTGAAATACGCTGTTGAAGATGTTTTTAGTGCACTCGTGGTGCTGGTTTCTTCTTTTGCAGCTGTGTTATTCGCGTTTCTGTTTGTCGTTCTTCTTCTTTCTCTTTTTTGGCGAGGAAGCTCTTCAAGAATGTGGTTAGGTCCCTTTAGCTTGGAACTCATTTCGGGGCTCTAGCATTCCTATCCATGTTATCCTGCGTTATTCCAACAAAACTTGTGAAAATTCAAAGCAAATGTGTTCTGCGCTATCCGGTACCTCCATACTACATGTAAGTACCAAGTTGAAGAGAGCACCCTTGGCTCGTGTTTCACATAGCTAACGAGGACTTAAGATGGTAGGTTAGGTTAGGCTATGCAGATGGGTTGCGTCCTGCGACTTGCTTGTCACTGCTCGCTTAGAGCAACAGTCGCGGTTCATTGTGTCCGTTTGAATTGCTTTTAACACTGAGTACCTTAAACGAGAAAACGAAATCCTCCTAAAAGGAACCACCCAGATAAGGATATGAATCAGAGGATGTTCTTCCGCTCGACTTGAAGAAAGCCCTCCAATTCCACGAAAAAGTGACTACCAACAGTCCTCTTTCTTCTATTAGCAAGGGCAGGACATTCACACAGTAGGTGACGAACAGACTAAACTAGGAACATTCCTGCGACTACGAACATTGCGTCGTTTCATATAAACTCGAATGCGGTGATCCTCTCAAACCACTCTGCTGATACATTGATTTTGCCGCTTCCACATAATTTTTTAGCCTTGATACTTCAACCGGAGGATACTATGGTTCTACCTTAGACCTGCAATAACTTGTCACTCCTCTGGGGTGTATTGTGAAAACAATGTCTACCTCCCAATGCGTTTGGAGTATCATTTCCTTCCCACTCATCTCCAACTGTTCAGTGTCATGTTAGCCCATTATCTAGCAGATGATTTTTGAAAGAACGTTCCTTATAACCACATCATGCATCAGAGAAACTCAGATAAATCGAGGCGTGTTGGATACGAATTTTTTACTATAGACGACGACTAAACCATCCGCTAATTAAGAAATATTCTGGTCAATCGGAACGTGCTGTAGTCAGTGTATCGCATACCAAAAATCATCTGGATACGATTTATTATTTTATCGTGTCCCCACATATCCGTAGCTCACCAGTTTCATTAGGTCATTCACGCATAGATTTCGAGCTTGTACCTCAAACAAAATTTGGTTTTAAACTCATCAAACATATACGGGTACATGTACAAGCCTCAAACAAAAACAAAACATTCAGATTTCAGTTGAAAGTCGACCACAAATAGTACGCCAGGAGAGATCCATCCCACCACCAATAGAAATTCTACCAAATGAATACAATTATCAGCAACAGAACATCATGACCACCAACACCGCATCAGAGCAGCAGCCGCAAAGTGTACAACATGTTATACCTGCCACAACCATAGTCCCTGCGACCACAAATGGAATTTTGGAAAATGGCAAGGTAGGTTGGCGTGTGAGTGCATGCGTTTGTGTCAAACAAAATGTGTCCTTTCACCTGCACACAATGAAAGAAAAAAAAAAATCTCTAAAAATCAAAAACATCCCAACATTATTATTTAGGAAGCACCCGTTCATAAAGTAACCCTCCATACAACGTTGATAAGGGATCAAATTAACCAAGGCCTTGGATTTAGCATCGCCGGAGGTAAAGGCTCCCCGCCGTTTAAGGACAACTGCGATGGCATTTTCATTTCTCGTATTACGGAGGGTGGCTTGGCTCATCGCGATGGCAAAATAATGGTCGGTGATCGGGTCTTGGCGGTGAGTTGTGGTCTTTTAATTGCATTTCGTTAGTAAAACACGGTTGTTATATCCTCGTTAGATAAACGGAAACAATATGACACATGCCTATCATGATGCAGCTGTGCAACTTTTAACAGATCACCAGAGATTCGTACGACTTGTTTTACAGCGAGAAATTAGGGGACCACTCGAACCACCATTGAGTCCACATAGTCCATCGGTGTTGAATTCGATAAGTCCGTCAGGATATTTGGCAAATCGTCCAGGTGAGTAGGAGTGGGTAGGTGTGCGTGTAAACGACAAATTTTAATTGACCCCCTCAGCAGGCGGTTTCAATCGTTCTGTTGGTGATATCGCAGAGGAATCACCGCAATCACAGAAATACATCACTCAGTCATTTGCCTACGATTCGAATAAAAATATTTCACCAACGACGACGATGACGACGACGACGAAGACAAATGGTTTCGATACGATGACCAGTAATTCTAATCGCATTCCAACATCAGGCGGAGGAGGAGGAGTAACACTGGATACAATTGTTGTTGATGCAGCCACTGGTCAGCCAGTTCCAGCGCCTCGGGTTCGTGTGGCGCATTCAAATTCCATTCCACTGGATCAACAGCAACAACAGTCACAATCGCCTCTTCCACAGAATGGTCCGAGTGCCGCCGCCACCACCCCCAGCGATGTGGAGACCCAGGTGAGATATAGCTTCAATGTGGAGAGTTGAAGGTTTTTTTTTTTTTTCTCATTTTAGTTAGGAAATTAAATTGTGTTTATTTTTTACTGTTTTTATTTTATGTTATTTTATTGATGTTGTTTATGTTTTTTTTTTTTAATTTTTTTAATTTAATTTTGTCAGCGTTTGTGCCTGCCATTCAACATGAAATATTAAAATATTCGTAAATTTGTTGTTATTGTTGTTTTCGTCTTGCTCAATTTTCATTATAAAATTTCATTAACTAATAAGAAATCATAACTTCAGTGTAGAGCGCGATAGCAGTAAGATTTAATTAAATTATAACCAACGTTCTGTTTGTTTTTCTGCTGTATATTTATTTGTATCTTAATATTTTTAAATATACATCTCAGGCTGTTTTGTGTATCGTTTGGGGGTTAATGAAAAGGATACCGCATTGGATTAAGTAGTTTCCTTGATATAAGTCTGAATGAAGATTGTTTGTATAATGCTTTATGCAATATAAAGGCTTAAATATTTACTTTAATATTGAAAAACCGGAATGAAATGGAATTTAATTTAAAATTTCGTCCGCATTTTCTTTCCTTTAAAAAAAGGCAACATGAACGGATGAATTACCAAAAAAAAAAAAAGCTTCTCTATAAAAGGGGTTAAAAGCTTGGGGGGATAATTAAAGCTGGGTAATTGAAAATCAAGCCGTGATTCTGGACTCTGGTTCTACAAGGTGACGCCAAGGTCTACACTCGATTTCCTACGACAGTAACCTTGTTTGTAAATAAAAAGAATTTGTTCCGTTGTTGGATTATGTTTATTTAGACGTTTTAATTTTTTCCCCTTAAGTCGCGAAGATAATATCGGTCAAGTGGGCACCGCCGCTAATGATGCCCAAGCGGACTCTTTCCACGGCATTTTCCATGAATTTTCTCAAAACTTTTACGATAAATTCTCCACTTCTTGTCGGACGTTCTCTTTTAGAGCTGCCAATGCCAGTGGCTTGTTCGTAAAGACCCGTGATTTTCACATGATTTCTCAAAACTTCTGGCGATAGATTCTCCACTTCTTGTCGGGTGTTCTCCTTTAGGGCCGCCAAGGTCTGTGGCTTGTTCAATTGGGCCGTAACTTAATAAAACTCCAAACAACGAAGTCATCAAGTCGGGCGATCTTGCGGGCCAGCGGAAATCGCCAACAAGAGATACTAAGCGGCCGGGAAACGCTTGCTGCAGAATGTCCTCTATCGCTCGTGCTGTGTATGCGGTTGTGTAGAACCACATGCTCTCCAAACCTAAATCGTCCATTTGCGACAGCAAGAAATCGTTGTTCATGTCATGGTTCTGTAGCAGTCACCAGTCACAGTAAGAGTGTTGCCGACGATGTTTGAGGTTCATCTTAATATCTGCAGTCAGTCATAGCATCGATATTCTCTACCGAACGACTGTTTCGGGACCGGCCAGGTCTGGTACTGTCCCACGTTGATTTTTCAGAAATTGTCTCCGAATGTGAAAATTGACATCAATTTCAATAAACCTTGCCAGCCCTTTTTGCATTCAATAGGAAACGGGTGAGGCTATTTATTTGTTGTTTCATCTTCTACATTGGGCAATAGTTTTATACCCAATGAACGCCCCAACTCCCTGCAGCTCACTTGATTGCGTCTTGAAGTCAAAGTGAAGAATAGATTGAACTTATTAACCTTAACCGTGAAGGCACTGCGACCAAGGAGATGTATTGTACCATAAGCCATCTTTTCCAGGATTTTAATATTCCTAATTGGTGAGAGTTTCTCCTACAGACTTTTTTGAGAGATAATCTCCTTACGGAAAATACTTGTAATACTACGCACAGTCATATACTCACATAGTATGTGTTCTGCGGTTTTGTTTTCTTTTAAACAGAGGCGGTAGATGGTATCCTCAGTGATAGTCATTTTGTAGAGCTGACAGTGACCAAAAGGGAAGCTCGCATTTAGCATTTATAGTCACCTCCGCTATATTTATTTTTTTGTACGATGGTCGCACAATGGACTCTTAGTGGTCTAAGTGAGCCGTTGACAATCCTGTCAATAAGGGCACCCATTTAGCTAATATAACCTATAGGACGGTCGGGCTCCTTTTTGAGCTCGTCTGAGTCCTTGGGATAGGCACATGATGCTTTCCCAGCCTTCTAGTGGCATGGTGTCCAATCACGTGGTCTTACTGGGGAATTCTAATACACATTTCATGAGACTTAACGACCTTTTACAGTTTTCTCGAAAAGGTTCCGTTGTAGTGTCTTAACCACAGCTCTCCGAGCTCAAAATCAATCAATTTTCCCCAAAAAAATTAGTTATTATCATTCGGTAAAGCAAGCCATTCACTGTAAACTCATTTTCAATGAAGTACGACCCAAGTACTTCACCATTCCAAGAACCACACCAAACAGTGACGCGTGGTTTTCCGCACTCCAAACTCTACAATTTTGGTTATTTACACGTTGAATTGAAAATGTGCTTCATCGTTAAAAAGATTTTCTTTCTAGACGAGTAGACATGTCTCTATCCATCCTCTTGGTTTAAAACGTTTTTTCGATTTGAGTTTTCGGACCAGTTGGATTTTTAGGCATCCAGATGCAGATCTTTCGAACGAATTCACTGTAAGGATATTCTTAGGTTAGCTTATGATAGGTTGAAGTGGCTGCCAGATATCGCCAACAGACTTGGACCGAAAATATGTTTATTATGATACCTCATGAAACATGGTGGGTTTTTGAGCTGTCGGTGTAGAAATGAAGGTGCTTGTTGAAACGTCTAATTCTTTTCTCACTGCGGCTATATTTTCAAGTAAACATCCTCTACGAGGACACATGATTGATTTATTGTTTTCGATTGGCACAGGTTCACCAACATAATCTTCTAATTAAGGACTTATTTGGAGCCGAAAATATCGATGTTTGCAAACTGTTTGAGCAAAACTTGACTCATTTTTTAAATAATAACACGTTCTTCAGTGTAGCCCTTTCAACACTGTGAATATGGACTTCTTAAAGTTATCAACCTCAGAATTCGAATTTCGAACCTTCCGCTTAGTGGTCCAACGCACTAACCATTGAGCCACGGCGTCTTCCAAATCTCCTGAAACCGAAAATCTTATGTTTTCTTTCGGAAAAGAACCTGCTTTAAAAATTAAAAATTCCCCTGTTTTCGAAAGAAAGGCTTTCGGTCTTAGCATTACCCATAATCAACGACGTGAACATGGTGAGCTCAATAATGTAATGTAATGGCAAACATGTAACTTGTAGCATAAATTTCTACGCGAATGCATTGATGAAAATAGATTTTAGCTCCAGGCGCCCTTTGCGGAATGACAAAGTCCCGGCTAGTCCCTCCCGGAATTGGCACTTACAAGCACAAAACTGTTTGTAATCCCTTTCTTGGTCTCACTGTCATTCAAAATTTTTGTTTTCTAGATTCTAGCAGGTCGGGATTCGATGTTTTTGTTTCGAATTTTGTGTTTTCTGAATTTTAGTTTTCTACAATTTATTATCTACGAGTACATATCGGGATAAACTCGATTTGAAGTCTACACTATTCAAATTCGATTTAATTTTTATTCTATTCAGAAATACTATAACAATTTGACTAAAAGCTAAGATAATAATAATTTACGGCACTCAACTAGCATGGAACAATCGCTTTTAAGAAGCTTCAAACAGAAGCCCATGCTATTGCTCTTAAACTTAACTAAAGTTGTGATTTCTTATTAGTTTCTGAAGGCATACGTGTATTGAAACAACACTCAGTCGTCCTAATTTATGCATGTTTCGTTAGATCTTAATATTTATTAATCATTGCATTTGTGGTTGTAAACGGCAAACATAATTATTCGAGTTAGAATTATTTTTTTTTTTTTTAAAACTTATTATCTCCCTTATAGTTTTACTATATTAATTTGTGTGTTTCTAAAATGAATGTTTTAGATTTTGTTACTCATGAATGCATTGTTTTTAATTTTTCCTTTAATTTTATTCCTTTCTACTATTTTTTATTTTATGTCATTCTCAAATGTAGATAACAAGATACATTATTCTGAATGTAGGTTATTTTGCTAAAAAAAAAAGAAGGAAAGCATTTTTTTTTGTCTATTTTTTAAATCAAGAACATCATGAATTAATTATTCAGCTTGCTTTTTATTTAAATTAAATGCTATGGATAGGAGAACAAAAAAAAAAAAAACAAAACATAGTAATAGAACATGAATCCATTTTTATCATCTCTTTTTTCCTTTTTCTTCTCTTCTCTTTTTTATATATACACATTTTGTTTTACTACCAAATTTTGGTCCGTTGCTAAAACAATCATTAAAAAAAAAAAAACACACTTCCCTTTGAAAATAAAAACAAAAAAAAATTATAAAAAAAAAATCAAATCAATTTTAAGATGGCACAACCCCCACCAAGGCCACTGACAAGTGATGATTTCCAAGCAATGATTCCTGCGCACTTTTTGAGTGGTGGTAGCCAACATCAAGTCCATGTGGCCAAGCACGATGGTGTTGGACCCTCAGTAACAGTCACCGTCAATAAAGCCGTACCGGATCTACCAATGTTGCCTCCGGCACCAACCGAATTAGGTCTCATTACAGAAACCATAACAAAGTCGACATTCACGGAAACCGTTATGACCCGGGTCACTGATAATCATTTGCTGGAACCGCTAATTAGTGAGGTGATTATCACGTTATCAAACCAAAAAAAATCATAATACACGTAATATGCTAAGCTTCAACGCAAAACTTTTTTTTTGTTCTTTCTTTTTGTACTATAAAATATTTTGTGTTTTTTTTTTATAAAATTGTGATTTTTTTTTCTTAAAAAATTTTTTAACTAAGACATCAGCACCATTTTTTTTTTTTTTTTTGGAAATAACAAATTCATTGACATTGATGATGTATTGTAAATAAATTATACATCACTGAAAATAAACACACACACATTCTCGATATAAATACTTTTTTTTTAAAGGATAGGGTTTCCATTTTAGGGTTTTTTAAACTAGTTTTCATTATTAAAACTTCTCTAAATTGTTGCTGAAACTGAGAGGTTGTTTTACAAAAGAAATTTAAACTTTTTTATTTTATTTTGGTGTTACAATGAGTTACAGTTTCAGTGGCAAATTTATTTTGTTTAATAAATTGTAGTTTGGTTACTAATACTTGCACGAATACCTATTTACTTGGAAAATTAAATTAACAAACTTTATTTTAGAGATAACACTGTAAGCCTTAATTTTATTAAAAACCAAATTTCGACGGGTTAAAAATGCAAATGTGGTGTAAAATCAGTTAAGCGACAGTGCTAAAAACTAATAGTTTTGAAATTTAACTTTAAATTTAAGAATGTCAACATTTTTTTTGATAATACAGTAAACGCTCGACATAGTGAACAAGGAATTTATTTTTTCTAAGTACATATTTCGCAAAATGTCTTATTTTTTGGCGTTTTATTACGAATAAATTGGTTTTGCGTCTACTAAATTATTCATTTTAATAAATATTAGCTTGTTTTTTAGTAATCGGAGACAAAAATTGTAATTATTTACTATTTTCGATGTATTGTATGTAAAAACCGTCACATTTTGATAAAATTTGTTCCACAATCCAGTGAACATGTCCGGTTTTAATGAGTTCGCTATATCAAGCATCTATTGTACTAATTTTTTTATTTATTTATTTGTATTAACGGATGCTGAATTGTATTTTTTTGATTAAAAACAAACTTAAACTATAATTTTAACAAGGCCTTAAAGTACATAACTGAGCCGAAGGATTGTCAATAATTGTTATAAGATTTCTTATAGGCAACGTAAGGACTACAGCAAATGAAGGGTGTCCCATAAGTCTCGCATTCTTCTTTTCTTGTTTTTTGCCTAGAAGACGTGCGGTGATAAATTGTTTAACAAAATGCCTGTTGGAGAGCTGTGCTCTTTTGAAGAAATTTTCGAAACCTTTGCATAGAAGATCATCTTAATTTGTGACTTGCACTAAAATGAATGCCTTCGTGAATGGAAAATCCTCGACTGAAGCATGAGAGACCGATATATCCTCGAAAAGTCACCCTTTGGTTGGGTTTTCGGGCAAGTGGATTGATAGCCCTGTACTTTTTCGAAGATGCTATCAGAAATGCATCAATGCACCATGATCACCGAATTTTGGAAGCTCAAGCGATCAGTATGGACCCTGAAGGATGAGCGACACTGTGCGAAAAACCACTGACTGTTATTTCCAGCCATTCCAACCCGCAAAAAATCGAGCAGAATCATGGAATTCGAGGCCGTTGGACTTCTTTTTGTAAACTTTTTTGAAATTTCTAGTTTTTAAAAGATACGGTATATGCTACTAAAATTGTGCGGTGGGACTATTACCGACAGGATAATTTAAATATCTAGACTTAACACTTCATGAAAACGTTACTTAGAATCTATACCTTACGAGAGGCTTAGACAAAGCCAGGATTCCGTTCTGGGCCAGCAAAAGTCTGGCTGGCAAAAATTGGGCCCTAAACTCCGTGGCTCTATACAGCGATAGCATATGCAGGACCAGTAACTGAAACAGAAATTTATGCAAGACAGGCTCAATAAACTTCTAAGACTATCTTGTGTCTGCACTGCATGTGCAATGGAAACTGCGCCTACTGTAGCGCTGGAGGTCATTATAAATCTACTACCACTTCATATGCACAGAAAGAGAGAATCATTGCAGTTAACGCCTACATGCTCATCGCTGACTATGACTCAAATTCGAAATTAGTTCACTCGGACATTGCGCAAGAGCTCAAAGGTAATCGCAGACAAAGGTCTGTCAAGATCTAACTACAATCACAACTTTAAGGTTACAGTCCCTAATCGCAAAAACTAAGATCAGAACAAAGCTGCATTTGCTTATGATTCTCATGTGTGGTACACATATGAATGACCAAGCAGAAGAAGGAGTTGGGGCTGCGATATGCGGTGCTACCACAAACATTTTCATCCACTCACCTATAGAAAACACAAAACTCCTTATTCCATCGAACCTGAAGTTTTTGCTGCAGAGATTCGCATTAAAAAAATGTAAACAGGTCTATAACGAACAAAAACTGCTCTATTGGCAACTAAAGTCCACGAAATAACGTCAAAAGTAATAATGGTATAGATTACCTACATCTACTAATAACGCTACCCAGCAAAAAACAGAGTCTATCGCCTTTGGGTGGCAGGATACAGCTGGCATAAAGGAAATTAAAAGGCTAACCTATCTGTTGCTAAAAGGCAATAGAACAGGGGAAGTATCAAATTTTTCTAAACCAAAACCATTCTGGCCAAAATCGTTCGGATTCCTCCCACAAAAGAACCCAACAACTTCCATAGCTAGCTAGACTTCAGATACCAAAGGGTTCCTTACAGACCACTGTAGAGTCAATAAACATCTCATTGCTATGGGAATAGCACAAGGTACATGCACAATGTGCAACGAAGATGAAGAATTGACAACTTATGTTACTGTGAATGTTTACATAAATATCTGCTAGTTCAGTCAAGAACATAGTTGGATTTATTACCAACTCGGGCATCATAAGTCAGCGTTAATATCAGAGAATCTCACAATGATGACCGCAGTAAGAAGGTGGCCTGTTCCCACCTCAGTCAACATTCTACAATCTACCTACAGGATGTTGCCTTTGGAATTTTTCTGTTCAGGTTCTTTGAAATTTTATATGTCCCAGCAGCTTTGACAGATCACAGAAAATAATTCTTTTTTTTATAGTTAAAGGAATTTCGTGGACAAAATTGATTTAACTCGTAATCATTTCCTGGCCATGATTTATGATGATTTTAAAAATAGAAAAATTAAGATTGCTTGGCAATGAAGTTCCATTCGTGGTCACTGTAAAGCGGTCGTTAACTGAGTTTCAAAGTGGACGTACTTCTTTCAAAGACGAACCAATAAAAGTGAGTCAGAGAGACGTTCTACCACTGTCAACGTTCCAGAAATCACCGACGTCGTTCGGAACATACTACTTACTTACTTAACATCCCCAATATCTTGGTCCGTAAAACAGTGGTTCGGTCTTAAACAACAACCGTTGCACCATCAGGAATATCGAGTCAGCCTTACTATAGTCATCTAGCCGTCAGGAAGCACCGAGTTCCAAAGGAAGGTTTGAGTTGACGATCAAAAGAAGTGTTCAACATTGTTTCCGGTGGCCAAATTTAGATTTATTGCTATGCAACAAGAAAGTAAGCGACAGTCACGGCATTGGGTCTTCTCAGGCGATAATGAACCAACAAAAGGGACGCGTGCATTGAGCCCTGATAAGAACTGCTCCACTGGAGGATCGTAGGACGGCCAATAAGGAAGGTACACAACCATTTGCTTTAAAAATGTGTGTGAAAAATGACCAAGATGATGGATTCTTTTCAATTACCACAATGCATTATCAGACACTTTGTCGTCAACTATCGAGTTTCTAACCTTTCAAGCGTGGGGTCTACGACTTATCCGTCTTACAGTTTGGACTTATTACCTTCTGGCTTTTTTGTATTCCCTTTCATAAAGGATAAAATGCTTCGATTGGCATTTAGCAACTTGCAAGCAGTAGTGAAAGCCTACGAAAATTTCAGAATTGTGTACAACGCCAAGGCCAAAATTTCGAAAAACAATCAATTAAAAAAAAGTGAATAATTTTGAAGTTCTTTTTGTCATCTGCAAAATTTAAGTACCAGCCTATGGAACCGAGTTCTTAGGCCTTCAACTAATCGATATGAACTGTGATGGCATGCGGTTCCAGCAGGAGGGCGCTATCTGAATGCTGCTGCAAAATTTCAAGGCTGTTTTATCTTGGATTTCGTGAAATTTCAGCAAACAATTCCTGAGCAGGCGACAACATTGGCTGGCATTTTGTTGAAGTGTTAATCACAGCCTGTCTAATTTGCAAAGAAATTAAAATATCATCACTTACTCAAGAAATGGATTTTATGAAACTAAATTTATGTAATTTGTGCTCTCTAATGGAACACCCTTTACTTCGGCTGGTGGGGATAATGAAACTAGAATCGTGTCACTCAAATCGATTCGACATTGGATCTTACATTTAGCAATCTATGACAATTTTCTACAGTTTTTGAAAACAGCTCTGTTTGGTTGCTTTAAATTTGTTTACTAGAATAGATTTGAGTCGTGTCGAGCTGAACACAGTGATATAACCTAATTAATAGCGTTACTCATGATTTCTGTTACCACTTATGATTTACTTTTTTTTATGGTGCTTAGTAATAGTAAACTTAAGGTAAATATTAATATTAACAATTTAAAAACTAAAATCTAAACGAAAATTGAATCAATTTCATTTTGAAGTCCTTAACAATGGGAGTAACATGCACACTATGGTATGTTAGCCATCGTAGAACACCAATTTATCGCATTACTTAATTACATGTCTAATATTCTCATGTATTCTCATGGTATCAGGATAGAAATACGAGAATATATCCATAATTATTGTCAGATTCAAAATTATAGGTGGTTGTAGGGCGTGAGCTTTTGTTAAGCACTTAGATTCGAAATACGAATCATATATCGGGCGACGAAAACAACCGCTTAACTCGTATTTGATGTTCGATAAATGAGTCCTATATTTTGGAACTTCAAGAAAAATGTCATAAAAGAGAAAGTCTTTAATTTAGGTTAAAAGAAAAATTGTTTTTGAAGTTTGCGTCGCATAATATGGGATCCGGGGGAATATTGATTTAAAAACAACTTACGAAGTATCTAAGCAGAGTAGTTCTGGTTGCTAAAGCTTTAAAGAGTGACATGTAAAAATTAATCAAGGTAACGAATTGAATAAAAGGATAAAACATAAAATAAAGAACCCAAGGATAAACGATTTGTCAAAGCAAAAAACGACCAAGGAAATAAATTGGAGCGGGATGTCGAAAATGAATTAGTTGGAGGTTAAAACCTTTGCGGCAAATGTAGCGTAACTCGTATCTGACTCAGTCAACAAATTTTATCGCAGCTGTTTTTTTTTTTGTTATTTTGTCGACGGATTATTATTACATGGGGCCTTCTGAAAAGGTAATTAAAATTAAAGTCAAAGTGAAAGGAAATTTGCCTGAATTTTTTACGCGACCTATTTAGGGAATCAACTGACAAATCGAGACTTTTTTTTGTAAATCTTACTCCAGAGAATTTGTATTTAGATGAATAATAAGGAAAAACGGGGACTTTACCTTTGGTAATCGCGTCAAAGACTTTTCTGTATTTGTTAAGGGGTTAGCGGAAAAGGTTAAGGTAGACACAACTATTTATATAGGAGTGAGAATCTATGGAACCTAAGAAGCCTCCTAGCACTGTGACCAGAATAGATCTTTTGTGTTAATTTCCTTGGACCCATGGTACTTTACATACGATTTTGATCTTGCATTCCTGAAGGAGTCTGAGTATGCTTTTTGCAGATAAGTTTTAAATTTCAGAGGGGAATAAGCGTCCTTCTTTGAGTAGTGTGTGTCTGCTGCGATCAACAGCTGGGCACTCGCATAGAATGTGAATTGACGTTTCCTGATCTTCCAAGAACAGGCGGCAGAGATCTGAAGCAACTTTTCCTATTTTGTGCAGATGATAGTTGATCGAGAAGCGAGGCGTAAGAAAGTCTGTTAAAGTCTGTTGGCATATTTTTTTCGAAGAGACAAGATCTCATCAGCTCGGTTATGTTTTGAGAAATCAATAAATTTCTTGGCTTGACGAAGACAGGGCCTTCAGTGAATGGTAATGTAGAATCGTGTCTTACTAGTTCATCCGCGCGTTCATTGCCTTCAATAGTCTTGTGACCAGCAACCAAAATGATTGTGACACTTTACTTCTCTTTACTTCTAATGAACCCCAGAATATTTCTGAAACTCTAACGTCTAAGTTCAGTCAGCCCGGGCAGGACATGTCTTCCCAGGTGTTAGTGCTTTAAAATCCCTATTGGAAGTGTTCGAGGCTTTTTTCCTCTTCCTCGCATCCCAGGCAAGTGCCAGAAATCACCAGTCTCAGTCTGTAGGCGAGTTTGTTCAGGTTAATAGGTTCGTTGTCTTCCTCCAAAATTGAGCGCCCTTTTTGCCTGGTGGGAGCAGGAACGCTCAGTCATGGCTTTGGCACTTTTGCAGGTTTGCAGTCCACATGTTTTCATGGTGTTTTACGAACGGGCTGCTGTGTGCGGTTTTAACAACCTTTAAGGCTACTCCTATGGTTCTATCCATGTTTCCCTTTCCCTTCCTCGCCAGTTTATCCGCGATTTCGTTCTCTGGTATATTGCAGTGATCAGGTACCAACGTATTTTGACCTGGGAAGAGGTTGCCAAGACATAAGCTTTTCCTTGAATTCCTTTACCAATTTCGAGTTGGTTCTTAGGTTTACTAGTGCCATTAGGGCATGATTTCCTATCTGTGTAGCACATTTTTGAAAACAGAATCAGAGATTCCAAAAAAGGGGTCGGTTCTGCAGATTTGTTGTCTTTAACACCTACATACACCTACATTAACCGCTAAAGCTTTACAATGGTCAATTATTGTAGATTATCTAAGCAGCATAGCACTGATTTGGAGTAAATCAAGTGAGAACACAGAGCTTTGAGCGCCGCTTGAGTATACAAGTGGAGGCACCCTTAATGCCCGAGTTTGGGTTGATGCCGGCGCATATTTCTATAGCGTAAAACTCGGCCTGAAAAACACTAGTTTTCCCGAGTTGTTTCGAGATTTTGATTGGGTTTCTCAAACTGTGCTTTCGAAAATAAAGTCTGAAACCGTGCTGACCTTTCCTAGTTGGGGGAATTCAGATATCAGTTCCAAGAGATCCATCTGACCACAAGGAGTATTTTCATCCGAATTCCGGGGATTCACCGCTCTGAAAAGCGTCAATTTTTTGGCAAATACATGCAGGGGGTGAGCCCGATAATAATATGTACTGCGCCTGTGATGCCAGAGCTTTATTGAAGGTTGTGATTTCCTTGACTTTCGGATGCGTAAGTCAGGACGGGTCTAACCACCGTGGTGTATAACCAGTAAGTGACCTTTGGAGATAGGCCCCGAATTTTACCACACATACAAAGACAGACCCACATGGCCTTGGTCGCCTTTACAATTTTTTTTTTATATGGGAGTTCCATTTACGTTTCTTATCGAGTTTAATACCAGTAATAGCCTCATTTAGCGCAACTGAGTTTTATTTTTTCTTATGTGGGGTGGCACGATTGCCTTAATAGGGTTGATCAATAGACCTCGTCCAGTCACAAACTTCAGGTTGCAGGAGTTGAAACACATTGTCCTCATGTTTGGACTTGATTATGATCACAAGATTATTTGCATAGCCTGTAGAACTAAAGCCTGAGCTATTTAGTGTGCGTCATCTGCGACTAGAGACCGTAGTAGAGGTGGGAGGACGCTGCCTTGGGCGGAACCATTTACTGCAGATGCAGTCATAGGAACCCCTTCTGTTGTTGACGTTATGATGCGGCAGCATCGTTCTAGCCCATCTGGTTGTTTGATGATCGATTCGTCTACGTCTCATGGCACCATTAATGCAATAAAAGCCGGTATTGTCAAAAGCACCTTCGATGTCAAGGAAGGATACATAAGGCTATTTCTTTAGTACGGCTGGCGGCTTTTATCTGGGTGATCGAAAATTGTAAAGCGTCTTCCGTGGATCGACATTTCCCATATGAATATTGACTAGAATATTGTTTCTTTGAGAAACTCTCTAAGATGTATATTTTTCCATGGTTTTCAACAAAAGAAAAAAAAAGAATTTTAACTAATTGGACGGTAGGATTTTGGAGGCTCACTGGGTTTAAACACCACGTTAACATCCCCCCAAGTTTGTGGAATATGTCCCAGGTTGAAACTTCTCCTAGAAAGGTCTACCAAGGCGGGAAGGATGTTATCAATATCTTGTTGCATAAGTGCTGGGAAAACACTGTTCCTATCTGGTGCCTTGAAGGATTTTGCATATTGGACAGACAAGCTGTTAACTCTATTGATGATACCACACTTGGGGCCTTCAGCATTAAGTGCTGAGTTATCATATAGGACAGTGAACAGAAAGCCCACTCCTTGCAGTATTGCAAGAAAAAAATAGGCCACTTCACCGTTGTGAACTTTCAAAAACTCAATTTGAACTTTCGAAACCTTTTGCTTATCATCTTTTCTGACAAAAACCTTTTTTAAATTGCAGTGTAATAGTTCTGAGCTAGATTTTATATTCCATAAGAAAACATTATGTATCACTGCCACCTTTAGATACATACATAAATGTCCTTTTCGCCCTAAAAATTTTCAATTCTTCATCCCAACAGAAGGTATATTACTCTCAAGTTGTCCCACGCACTAAATTGGTTTATGTCTGACCTTTATTATATATTCAAGCATGACTATCCGAATAAATGCTACTATAAGCTTGGTAATATCTTCAAGGAAATTTATATCTAACCATGAACGTGTACATGATTTATTGATGGCGCCATATGACGTATTCTTGTTGTTTTTCTTTATTTTGTATGCTGTGTGTTATATTTAGCAGATAATCGAAAGAAAATTTTATGAGGGTTCCGATACCGATACAGCTCCTACACAAAGTGTCAAAATAATATCTCACTCCAAACCCCGACACATTTTCATTCGCAAGCATTTTTTTTTTTTTTAGATTTTTTTAAGGTCATGCAAATATAAATAAATGTGCACAGGTGTTTTGATTTTATTTCTATTGCACAAACTATCTACATCACGCACCAATCTCATTAAACTGGCATTAGTATAACGTTGTGTGCATAAATTTTAATTTAATTGCACCCTTGTGTCATAGTTGTAAGAGTATGCTTTCATAAAGCGCCTCAAATAAAAGGCGATGCATTTGTAAGGACATGTGTAGATACAAGTTGTAATAATGAATACAAAAAAAGTATCTTTATTGGAAGAAGATGAAAAGGTCAATGTGTTGCATCCGGAGACTGAAGATACTTTCTTTTTCATCTCGACATCTCGACATGTATGTCGATTGAAGTACATAATAAATTAATTAGATAGATGCTACACAGATAACATAAAACTCCTTACGACATCAGACTCGAGCCAGATGATGTTCAAACGAATTTCGTGATCAAATAATATACGTAAGTGGAATGAATACACTTACAGTCAATCAATAACTTGTCTCATTAGGATCCACAGGCGTGCGTTAAAGTAGAGTGGAATATGTCGAGGCTTAAAGTGACTTTTCCCTTAAATTGCATCACTTATCGCGTGTGAAACACTCCTGTTTGAGGGGGACTATCAAGCAATTGAACAAAAAGAGCACAAGTGCATCCTTTCTATTTTATTTCAATTTTAAAGAGCAGAGATACACTTGTAGATGTTGTTGACACACACGCACAGCGACTGTGTTCATCCTAACGCATTTCTTTGAAAGTATCTTAGAGCACCGCATCCCTGGATAAGTGGAGTATTATAAAATCATGTCACTGAGCCTTTGGAAAAATGTTTTATTAATCGGATTTTCACGCTGCGACGTTAATGATATAGTCAATCGCATTACGATTTAGAGAGATCTGAGAAATCTCGATCTCTGCCTTGTATGAAGGCCGGGTATCTTAGATTTGTTCCCCGTCTGAACATAAGTACCGCCGATTGCAGCCTCTAATAGTTGCATGGATTTGCTTTGAACTTCATACCTTGAGTCTTTGGGTTCGCAATTCAAGTCAATAGATACGAAAAACTTCGCATACCAAGTTTAAAACTGTAAACACAGACATATCATACAGTTCGCCTTGTTTCTCCTAAATCAGTTCAATAATTCAAAACAAATGTCGCAGCAATAGTTCTAAAGATGAAAGCGTTTTCCTTGAACAGATTTTCAGATTGTAGACTGATTTTACACAGGTGAGCACTATTGTGCTCTAGTCGATGAGATACTCGACTTGGAGCACCTTTTTCCGTCCGATTTCTCTATTGAGTCGGAGTATCTGAAGTGAATCCAACGATTGTAGGTCTTCTTCTGATAGTTGATAGGCGAGGTGTTTCCTTTTTTTTGTAGATTCTCCACATTCCTTGAGAAGGTACCCTTGGGTTTCCTTAACATCTCCGTTGGACTCTGCCTGTATATTTTTGCGATTACCTAGATTTGAATTAGGTTAGGTTAGGTAAATGGGTGCCCTTGTTGACAGGATTGTCTTAGACTTAGACCACTAAGAGTCCATTGTGTCCAATATTTAAAAACCCTGATAATTGCATGAATCTCAGGAGTTTGCTTAGCTCCATGTGACTTAACTCGTCCAGTTCTGAAAAGAAGTACCTGCCAAGGGCACGTTATCTTTTAGTGGCCAGCGCTGGACAGTAACAAAGGAAGTGACGATTGGATTCTATTTTCTCTTCGTCCCTGCTGCTGCTATAGTAGTCGTTGTGTGGTGATCCTGGCCGTGCTGCGTGATTGCTTATCACACAGTATTCTGTCACGACGCCAACAGCTATTCGGATATCCCTTCGACTTAGTTCCATAAGATTGATAGATCTTTTTTTGTCGTAGACTGGCCATAATGATTTGGCTGTGTCTAATCGGTACCAGATTTTATTAGCCTCCTCATTGGCTTCGATATCTATCTCCTTTTGTCGTGAAGAGTTCACAAGTGACCCTTCACTGGCTAGTTCGTCCGCTTTTTCGTTACCGGAGATATCCGTGTGACCAGGTACCCAGCACAGGGTCACCGCATTGACCGCTGAGATGTCATCCAGTCGCTTTTTACAGATTTTTACGAGCTTGGATCTTATCGATGTGGAGGATTTGAATTACTTGGTACATCATCGATATTTCCAGATTTTACGCATTGGCTAGAAGTTGTAGTTCCTTTGCGGCCTCTGTTGTACTCCATTCTGGTTCCCTGGGATGGGGTGTCAAGAAGAAAGCCTCGAAACGTTTCATGTTTTCGACATATGTATGTACACATGTACGAGAAGGCATTCGTGTGAATATGTTACTTTTACTATTTTCCCTTGTGGATTTTGAGGACTTGGCGATGCCTACACGCAATCGTGCTGGGTTTCTTCGTCCTATCTGTTGGGATTCCTCTTCGATTGTCCTGCGTCATGTATGTGTATCCGTACTTCTTTTGCTACTTAGCGAGCTAAATTGCATTGCTTGGCAAGCTTTTACGAAATTTATGAATGCTTAATCCACTGCTAAATCCGTCCTTGAATTGTGATGTCTATGTGATCCTGCCTGGTTCTCTCACGGAACTGCGCATTGGAAATGCGATCAGGTCAGAATACTCGCAAGATGTTTCATAGGCACCGATTGAAGAATGCTTGCAGTTTTCTAGTGATAGTGGATCCGAGCAGGCGGAGTGTGACCTTCAAGCTGACAGCATTGCTCTCTTATATGTTGGACTACATATGTATGTATGTACCAAACGGTGAGTTTGCATTGCTAATTGGGTTTGCTAAGTCCAGACAATACCCGCAGTTGTCCTGCAATGCTAATTTTTGAAAATCAGGTAGTTCCAAAGCTGATGAGATTTGAGTTTTAGCAGTGTTAATCATCAACCCGATGAGGTTTGCTTTCCTCTCCACGTCATATGTCACGTGGATGTAGTAGTAATCGTTTAACGCTTTTGTTAATTAGACTATAAATTGTGATATCTCAAAAACGCAATAACTGAAGGTACAGTCCGAGGTTGATCTGGGCCTCAACCAACAAGCGTCTCCAGCCAGCTGTCTTCAGTTTCGCAAGTTAAGCTGGTTAGGTCCCCTTCTACTTGCCTGGGTCACTGGGTCTTCCCCTCAGGGGTGGATTCGAAGACTGGTCTCTTCATATGAGCCAGTCGTTGGAACTTCACTCCTCTAGTTAAGTCGATGTCTCGTTGAACAGCTTGTACATTTCGCCGTTGTAGTTCCTCCTCCACTCACCGTCGGACCACGTGACCGAAAATCACAGAATTTTTCTCTCGCAACAGTTAAAAGTAGACTCATTCACTTGTAACAAAGTCCATGACTCTACGGCATAGAGCAGGAGTGGAAGGGACCCACAGTTTAGAGCCATATCCGCGGGCTTTTCTTTTTTTAATTGGAAAGATTTCTCCGTAAAAAAACTTTTTGGCGTTTTCAATCCTGGAATCTCCCGCTCAGTATTCCAACGCAATAAGCTGGGTGCCCTCGAAGCAGCGGAGTTATTCTTTGCCTAGGTAGACAAAGTCCCTAACTATCTTAAGGTTATATCTCTCTACGGTGACGTTCTGTTCGAGACGTTGGTGTTGATTACAGCATGCCCTTGTCTTGCCCTCATTGACCATTAAACCCATATTCGGCCCTTCCGTCTCAATACTCACAAAACCGCCACTGTTTTTGTACTGCGTTCTTCAGATTATGTCAATATCGTCGGGGGGTATTTGAGTAATTGGACGGACTTTAGAAAGATTGTGCCACTGGTTTTGGACGTGAGTTTTGTACTTTTAAGGACCATTTAAAAAAAGTCAATTGACTCCGCGTCACCTCGTCTGAACTGTGTTTTTGACATCGAAGAAAAGGACATCGGTGAGGTTTTTACCAGCGTGATATCTCGAAAACGGTTGGTGTTAATATTTTTAACCGTTTTTGACATATCACAGTCTCAAAATCTAGCTCATCTGTCATTATAAATTTGGAAAATGCTCTTTTAGTATTTGTCATAGTTTTTTAGGTCAAATACTTTGTAAAGCTGATGAGGGGACCCCATATTTGAGCATGCATTTAGCTTTTGTTGATCAGAAGTTAGATAATGTTGTTGACAGACGGACGTACTCGTATGACTGAGAGAATTATAGGGTTGGAAAGTCTAAAATAATGGAGTAGGTACCTATTACGTCCGATATTTTACGCCCCAAGGAATTTGAAAAATGGAATTACAACTAGTTATAAGGTCTATCCTGAATGAAGCATATGTAAATATACTGAGAACTATTAAAGACACATTGCTTTCCGAAACGTACTACCTACAGATACGAGTGTACTTAATGAATATCTAAACAATCTAATAAATTTGTTGCCAAGAGAAATTTAAGACAATTCCAAGAATTAAATTTAATGGGTATATCCTAATAAAATGTGGTCCAAACTTATGCTTACATAATCTCCTGTAATCTAGATGCAAACTCAAAATACAATTCTCTATAATTTTGCCTTTAAATGCTTATAATTAAATTCTCTCCTTTATCTCAGTCATTTCCCTTGGAGCCATTTTAATATAAATTTTCTCTCCTCCCTAACAACAGAAAGAGTGTGTGTGTGTATATAGATATTCAGTTTTCAATCCTGCACAAGAATTTAAGTATCCTTTTTTTTTCATTACTTTTTAAAAACCTATTTAAATATTCTTCAATGAGATGCACATTTAAAAAAAAAAATATTTTTGTACATAGATCATAGCATACCTATCCATTGTGTTCCATTTGTAAGCTATTAATGTGCGTGGAAGTGAGGCGGTGTATTTTCCTTTTTTTTTGTTTCCTGGTATGTGTGTAAAAAAAAAAAGCTCCTTCTCAGCTTGATATTGCCTCTGTTTGAACAGAGCTGTAGCAGCTATGCTTAATCAGGCGGGAGTATCCTTGGCACAGGGCTCATTTACACTTTATTTGTATTCATTCCGATTCCATACATCTCCATACATACATATATTCATCTAATGTATTTTTGGTAGTCATAATGTATATGTAGTCTCTTCTCTGATGCGAAAGGATGCATGCACATATGTATGAATGTGTTTTGTTATCGGAAGCTGATTTACCTTTTAATACTGGTATCCTATTGCTTGTGAGCTTTGAAAAATCATCGAGTGGAGTTATCCTGGCAGCCAGATAGTCCCTTCTATTCCATATCTCTAGGCACATGCAATCACAGACACACATGTAAATATATGTACGTACATGCACAGCCATAGATGCATTTGCTTGATGTGGTGTTATTTGTTTGTTGTTCAAATGGTTATATGCACGGCTTTATGCAGATACGCTATAATTTTCTTTTTTTGTGGAAGGATATTTAATGGTTGTTTTTGTAAAAAAAAAATATATATTTTTTGGGGTTTGCCTTTGTATTTTTGGATTTTTATCAATGTCGTTTGTAAATAAAATAATTAATCACATTTATACTAGACTTTGCTTAGTTTCTAGCTTTGATAACGTGAACGAATTTTTGTATCTTTTTATTTTTGTATAAATTTGCGATTAATTTTGAAAAATTTTTTTGTTTCTTTTTTGCTTGATGGTATGTACAGGAGGTCGTTTTACCGAAGAATCAAGGTTCGTTAGGTTTTAGCATAATCGGGGGTACGGATCATTCCTGTGTGCCATTCGGAGCACGAGAGCCCGGAGTATTTATTTCTCACGTAAGTACAATATTTTTTTTTATGCATTTAATCAAAATTTTTTTATGATATGTATCGGGGTTGGTTGGTTTAAGAGGGTGATGATATCCCGAGCATGTAGGCCGCCGGTTTATCCTCTAGCGAAACTGTCTGGAGGAAAGAGATAAACGGGGGATGGAGAGTTGGTTGAGATTCACTGTTCCGAAAAACGTCATATACTCCTAACGAACTCCCGGATTTTTCCGGAACTGTAACTTCTAAAATAACAGACCGTACAGGATGTGTCTTCCCAGACATAAACATTTTTGCACCATGTTGAAGGGTAATCGCAGAGAAAGTGTTTGAGGCTTTCTTCCTTTTATTCGCATCCCGGGCTAGTGCTAGAAGTATGTACAGATCCGTCATCTGTCTTAATTGTCTTCTGCCTTGATCGAGCACCCTCTTTGCCTGATGGGATGATGACCTGGGACGCTCAGTCATAGCTTTAGTAGCTTTGCAGTCTTTTCCACATGTTTTCGTGGTGTTTTGCGAACGAGCTGATGTGTGCGGATTTAACAACCTTTAAGGCTACTCCTATGGTTGTAACTATAGACGTACCCATGTTTCCCGCCTCCTTCCTCGCCAGTTCATCCGCGGCTTCGTTCGTATATTTCAGTGACCCAAAGCAGGTTAACCTGGGAGGATATTGCCAAAATATAAGTGTTTCCTTACATTGCTTCACCAATTTCGAGTTGGTTCTTGGTCCAACTAGCTAGTACCTACTACTAGCTACTTGACTGCCCGAGCAGATTTTAATGCTTTGGGTTCTGGTACTGAGTAGTAGTTCCGCGCCCTTAAGTTTAGTAAAAATTTCTGCCTGAAAGTCAGTCACGAACTGTCTGTCTGAACTGCGTGATTGAGAGATGGCCTTTGACAGTAGACCGCTGTACCCGATTCTCCATCGATGTGTGATTCATCCTTGTATAATTCTATTCCATCCTCGTTGGAACGGCAGTACTATGATTGTACTATTGGCCACCATTCAAACACTCCATAGAGTAGGATATGCCCGATGATGAAAGTGTAAATCTAGTAGATTTGCTTCGATTTCAAACCCCTGTCTTACTAAAAGCCCTACGGCATATCCAGTACGTCCTTCTGACTTTTGTGATTTTGTTTTCTAGATTTCTTCTCCAAGTTAACTTGTTTTTTAGGATGACCCCAAGATGCTTTACCTCGTTTTGTAGGTCCAATTTTACACCTCCTCAAAACGGGGCACGGAAGTCCTCTAGAATGTATCTTCTCATGCAGAGTACTATTGGGTTTTCCGATTGGTGTCCTTTTTCTCCATACTGAGGCTTATGGTTAGCTATCGGGATGAATTTTACCGTGACTTCTTTCCAGGGGTCAAGTTCACAATATTTGCTCGTCACATCTGTACCTGTGGCTGGATGATTAACATAGAGCAGCTGGTTAAGAAAACCTTCGGTAAAAAGTGGAGACTTCTTCCGAAAATGGGCTTATAGATGTACACCAAAGTGGTACGTCCTATATTTTCCTATGGGTCACTAGTTTGATTGACTGCGTTATCGATTCAGAATTTATCTCCCCTGAGTGCCAGGATTTAGTAACAAAAAGGTAATGGGCGGGCTGATAAACAAGCGAGGCGGGGAGCTGCGTACACGTATTGTTGGGGGTTCTCAAAGGTAGTATCTTTACGCAAAGGCCAATAACAAATGGCATGGGATGCGGGATTGCATCATATGCAGGCAGATGTGGTCCAACTTCCATAGAACAAAAGATCTACAAGCAAAATCCATGCAGACATTGCTAGAATTGTAGCGTTAGTTGAGACCACTGGGCCGGCCAATTGGGGTTCATTCGGCCAGGCTGGGCATTACATTCAATGTACGCTGTCGCAGCTGTAATATAGCAAATGAGACAGAAACTATTTATTTACTACTTCCTCTTCAAGTATCCAGCTCTAGATAGGGCCAGACAGCGTATGGTAGGCAAACCTTTCTTCGCAAACCTGAAGGAGATAGCGCAGATAAGTATGGAGAAAGTTATCAGCTTTCTTAATGCCACATGGTCAGATCTAAAATCCTTTTCTCTAATCTCTTTGTCTCTAAAATTTAACTTGATCCGATAGATCACGTGAGTTCTTTTTTTTATAAAGAATTTGAAGAGAACTTCTTTGAACATTGTTTGACTTCACGCTAGAAACCAATTTCCTAAAGGCAATCCTAGCCAATAATATCCCCTGAAACCGCTGCTGGGGATACATTGTTCAGATACAAAGAAGCACTGATGACGTACGTTCGCCAAAGGGCAGATATGCCTGTGTTTCTTTATACTTATGAAGCCATTTTGCCTTTTAGATCCTTTTAATACTTTTGTAAAACCATTTCACGAAAAAACACACCTGGCGTTGCCCAACGCATATTAGAAGCGAATAAACGAAAACTGTGCTCCACCGAAAACTGTGAATACGGGCACGTGCTCGTCTTAGTTTTAGATCGTATAGCACTCATGGGTGTCTGACGGTTAGTAGCTACGTTGCGTTTATACAGAGATGCGTGATATATGTATGTACATATATTGAGCACAAAGAACTTTTGTGCCAAGAGTATAATTTCCCTCATAAAAATCGCTTCAGAAATTAGGCCATTTTTTTGTGGGAATCATTTAAAGACGAAACTGAGCCTGTACACCGTAACTAAGTAGGACTTGCACCCACTAAACCGACCACCCATCCTGTCCCAGGTCTCCGCGGCACTGCTGTCAAACATTGCATCGCGAAAGGGACTCGGGTCTTAGGTGTTCGGCGAGTTGATAGCCTGCTGGGCTGCGTTTCGTTGTTGCTCCTGTTTTCCTTGCTCCTTCATAATAATTGCTACAGTGTCGCTAACTGCGTCCCAAGCATCTTCCGTGCTTATCATCTATTTAGTGGTGTTCTTCGGAGATAAACCCTGATCCTCTTTGTCCACCAGCCGATGCTGATCTTATAATATCGCGAATAATGGAAAATGATGTGCTTCGCATTCTCGACAGCTTCCATGCAGGTTGCAAAATGATGGTTGCCGTCATGTTCAGACCTGTGGAGGTAGGCTCTGAAGCATCCATGGCCAGTAAGTATCTGAGTCAGATGGGAATTGAGCTCCCCATGGTTCCTCTCGCTCCAAACGTCTATATTGGGGATCGATATCAGATACTCTTCCTCCTGCCATTCTTTCAGACATGTCCTCCGTGGTGTCCTTGTCATTTCCACTCGTCGTTTTGGATGCTGCTGTTCTGGTGGTAAAATATTTCTGTTGTGCTTCTTTTGCAAGAAGGTCTATTGGTACCATGCATACTCGCAACGCCTTGATTCTGTAAGCTGTCTTCATGGCACCAGCTCATATTTGGAAGGCGTAGGAAGTTATCGATGTCAGAACTCTTACTAGATGCAGTTTCTTCTTGTGTTTTAGTCCGCCAATATTTGGCATGATCCCACCCAGGGCCGCCTATGCTGCCTTCTTAGATTCATGCTGCAGATGTGGCTTGAAAAATACCCTATGGTAATGCCAATTTTTCTGAAGGCCAGAAGAAAATCCGGCGAATTTTTTATACAAATATATCCGGCTGGGTACACTTGATTTGCCTGCATCATCCAGTACAGCTATGCCGTCGACTATTGTGTTCACGGGAAGCCTAATAGTCGATAATGTAGGCAAACTCAGCGCTAGTTAGAACCTGAGAAAACTCCCTCTGGGCCTTGTCTTGCAAGTTTGTCGGACATCTCGTTTCTCTGGATTCTCCCTCTCCACGAAGACACCAGGACTGGGCTGACTAGTTTTTGACCCATCCGTGAATAGACGTGGATTCTTTCTCTGGCCCAGAGTCTCGGCAAAGCCGACCATGAAGTAGTGTCATTATTGGATTTCTGGTGCCAGTTCAGCACAGAGTAATATCCACTAGACTGAGACTGGGATCGTGGGCTATTTCCCGCGCAAGGTCATTGAAACTCCAGTGCGTAACGTACCAAAAGCCGCCCCTCTTTTGACGAGAGATGATATTCAACCAAATATCCGACACAAAGGAGCCTTTCAGCGATCAGTCCCATATCTTGCCAAAAGTACCTTTACACCGTCAGAAGATCGACGGCTTTTTTGTGGTTTTCTACGTAATATATTTCGATCATCCCCATGAACCTAAGCGTAGATGCCAGACGCATTGAGCAATCAGCAGACAGTTTACTACCAAGCACCTTCAACGAGCAGACAAAACACCACCTTGGGGATAGCCATTGTTTACTGCTATCATGACGAATTTAAGCACTCAACGTTCTGTTCATTTGCTTTGCTTTAATCCACAAGACTTTGTCTTGATCCACGCAGTGTTGTGTCACGGAATTGTAAATGCTATCAAACCTGATGCATGTCACCAATTACCGCCGATGCCTACACCATACTCCTTCCTGGCAAACGCTCTTTCAATCCTTCCAGCAAAGTTTTGCACTGCTGTCTCACAAGAAGGTTGCAGAATACCTTCGAAAACCACCTTTGCGCACATGCAGTTCAACGAACCTCTCCATGATTTTAAGCAGGATTGCTTCCATTGCGGCCTTTGTAAACTCGTACCGCTGAATGGCGGCAGGTTTTCTTATTTTACTCTGAAAATGATCATCAAAACTCGTTCACTAATAGCTTTTCAAGTAACCCACATCTACGATGTCTTTCTTCTGTCGTTTGACATCCTTGAGTTCCTCCCCATTACTATTGCAGAAGCCTTTTTGTTTTAAAGTTATTGTCGTCTGTCGGCTTGAAATATGTCACTTATCAGACATCACCAGCAGTCCCATTGGTACTTCATTTTTTAACGATTCTCACCTTTGTTGCTCCCGATATTTGACTTGAAATAAATTCCCACGTTCATCCTTCTGGCGCGTTAATCAATACCGAGTACAAGGATAACATTTACTCCACACATTCCTCCCTACACGAGTAGTATTGCTCACTAGGGACAATCGAACGTAGAGTGTTTTCAATGGAAATAAAATTTGTTTTCAAATTGGTTTTCCTTCAATGCATGGCAATGCATTGTCCTGAGGTTATGCAATATGTGGCTTGAAAAATTGTGTGTCAGAAAAATTGAATGTTACATTCAACTTTTCATGTCACGTACGGATTACAGGTTACACATGTTTTATTTTCAAAACGTACTCGTACATATTCCTTTACACTGAACAATATGACACCTTCTTGCCGTCTTCAGGGACAGCTTAAGCGCGTAGTCAGAGCTGTAAATGGTGTCAATTTATCCCGTTTTAAGGTATCTATGAGTGCCTCTTATTGTGGGATTACATATTTTTTCGTAAATTGCGGCATCTGCTTGTTGAAAACTAAAATTTCCAAGAGATGGCTTCTACTATCATGAAATATTTCACAAAACTAGTTTAAAACATTTCTGACAGAAATTATTGTTTAAACACCCTCTGCTGGATTGTTTGAGAATTGAAAACGCCTTGTTCGGAAGCAGTTTAAGAACTTATGCATTCGCTTCAGTGAAAGTTCAAATTAAATGTGGAACATCATTGCTGGTTATTTCGTCCTTAGAGAGGGTTTTTTTTTTCATTTGAATTCCTTGCTGTTAGGTTGTTAAGTTGCAGTTGAAGCTGCGAGTATTTCGTGGAATAAATTTTTAGTTATCTTGAACGGAAGTGGCCTTGTTGTTATCCTTTTCGTCTTGTTAAAGATTTAAATTTTAGTTTTAGTGGATGATTTGACCCGAAAAGATTGTTATGAGGGGTAATTTGAAATGGTACAACGGTTAGCATGTACTTAAGTATATGTAGGTATCACAGGTGGGATAAGAGCTACACCAACATGCCCTTTAAAAGTGATTGTAGTCATTCTGCCACTGCATCTATTTATGCAGAAAACAGCTGTTTAACAGCGGTACATCGCGACAGTATTTTGCACTCGTCCAGTATCGTCCAGGAACATAGACAAATTTTGGGCTTCGCGAAGAATCAGAGTTTCTATCAGAAGATGCATTTAGATGAGAATAGGAAAGTTCTTGAAGGTACCGTAAAACTAATTAAAGATGGGTCAGTCCCAGAAAAAGGAAACGAGAGGAGGAACTATCTTCATGTATGAATCCAGAGCTTTAGGAGGTGCCTTCTCTTATTTACTTTGCTTACTTTGGTGGAGCTAAAGTTCGGGGTGAACCCCGGTGAGCTCCCATTACATGTTTGAGAGCAGCATTATCGCTTCCTACCTTGGCGTTCAAATACCCAATTACTACTGCGATATCACCTTTACCTTTACTTCTGCAGCTATGGTTTCCGTCGGTGCGTAACACTGAAGGATGGTGATGGTGAAGGACTCCACTGTAGAATCTTACCGTCAGTATCCAGTGAATATGAGGTTTCCTACTTAGATATGAGGCTCTTACGTACTTCTGGGTATATGCCCTACACCTGAATCCCGTGCATATCTATCTCGTTTATCAAAGTAGAGTAAGGGAGTGTTCTCAGTTGGCGACGTGTTCTTACTAGCATCCAATCATCTTTTTGCACTCAGCCCCAAGATGTCCATTTTGTACCACATGAACTCCCATTCAAGTTGCAGGAATTTAGCGTTTCGAGAACCTTATTCTCGTGAGTCTTCACCTTTCGGGAACCAATCGTTGTCCGTATTCGATAGATAAACGTCGTCCGCAAAGTATCCGTTCATATCCGAGACGTTTGTTTCCGTTTCGAAGTCTTTTTTTATGGTTGCGCCTCGCTAGGCCATATACCAGATTTGTGGTGCAGAATACTTCTTACTTGGGAGCCCGTTACCCATCCTGAGGAGGGTTGGCAGAGACACTGCAGCCTTCCATCGATCCAAGGCACGCTGCTTCTAGTTTTCCATACCAAGCGCTCTGGCAACTGTAATAGCTTGGTCCTTAAAACGGAGGTACGATCTTCATTGTCGTCTCGAACTTAGGTGGTGGAATTCGAAGATCCTATTGTCCATTCGCTCGATGTCGCTGAGCCAGTGTAGTCGACGCGTTTTGGCTTTTTGGACTACATCCACATTTTGATATCTTCTGCTACATCCTCCCTCCTCGCATATAGGACCGAATATTCGACGAAGAATTTTTCTCTCGAACGTATTCGAAATCTGCTCTGCTTTCTTGCTCATTGTCCAGCACTCGGCACAATAGAGCTGATCGGGCAGGTTTATAGAGAATCCATTTCGTCTTCCGAGCTAGGAGTGTTGATCCAAATTGTTTCGCCAAACCGAAGAAGTAGGAGCGGTTGCCTTGGGTTAGTCTTCTCCATTAAGTTGATGTTTACTACGAGGTACCTAAACTCCTTAACCACTGCGCAGTCACTGTTGTTTGCCCAAGGCAATGGGCAGATGCTGCTTTGTTTATTCACAACATGTACATAGTTTTGTACTTGTTAACTTCAAGGCCAACTCGTATAGCCTGCCCTTCAATTGCCATGAAATCCTCTATGACGGCACGTTGGGAGCAATGATGTCGATGTTGTCTGCGTATCCCAGCAATTGGACGGATTTGCTGAAGATGGTGCCTTTCGTATTGACGCCTGCCCAGCATACTAGCTGTTCCAGCTCTAGATTGAAGAAGTCACAGAATTGCGCATCTCCTTGTTGAAATCCGGTACACGTCTGGAATAGTTCAGTTCGAACAGCGCATTGCCTTGTGTGCTTTCCTGCGTTTAGGCGAGATCCCGGATTCGGTTATCACCATGTAGAACGATGTAAGATATCGTACACAGCTTTGACGTCCATAAAAAGGTGGTGAGTCTAGACTTAAAAATCCCTGATCTCTTCCAAGATTTGTTTTAATGTGAAAATTTGGCTTCCGGACCGGAATCCACATCGTACATATTGCGGTGGATAGGGTCTTATACGCAATATTTAACAGGTTCTCTGTAGTTCTTGGAGGACATAGGATAGCTTTTTTTTATTAGGTGGGGCATATGGACCTGATTGTGACTGGGCAATCGGGCATAGGTTAGGTTAGGTTAGGTTAGGTAAGCGGGCTGGCAGAGAGAGAGAAAAGCCTCCTGCCGCACTCAGGTCAGTGTTGACCAACTGTGTTACCCATAGGGGGGAAAGGCGCTCCTCCGCCCATTGGAACCCTGTAAATGTCTAATCAACTCTACTCTAACTACTTATTTGTTTTCGAGTACAAACCACTTTGATGACTTGGCAAAGCTCAGCATCTTGTCTGTAGGAACGCCAGAAAGCTCTTCAAGGTTATAGAAAAAGTGTTTACCGAGGAATTTGTTTCTGGAATGTTGGAGTCCAGGACAGTGGCATAGGAAGTGGGTAGTGTCCTCAAAAACTCCCTCGTCGCCACAACCTCTGCAAAGTGCTTCTTCTGTCCAGCGCAGGTTCTTCATGTGGTACCCAGACTATTATGCCCCGTGGTGATACCCACGAGGATAGAAAGGGATCTTTTGTTCTTTTGTACAAGTCTCTCGGTCCTTGTTCTATCGAAGGACGGCCATAGTTTTCTTGTGATGTTACACGTTTCCATGGACTTAGGTTCGCCTCTCTTATGGCTAAATTCCCTGCTTAAAGCTTGAGCATGCAAGGCCGGATGCTTACACAGAGATCAGTTGGTTCTATTAAATCTGTTAAACCTTTCCTAGCTAATTCATCAGCTTTTTCATTGTCCGGGATACCCTCATGTCCAGGAACCCAGCTGAGCGATACCTTGTGCTGTATTCCAAGAACGTTAAGCTCTTTGCGACAGCATCTCACAAGCTTCGATTTAATTTCGGTAGCAGTAATTGCTTTTATAGCTGCCTGGCTGTCGATAAAGAAGGTGATACCATCCTGTGGTATTGCCCTCACGGTAGACTCACGGGCAGCTGCTGTCACTGCCAGGATCTCCGCTTGGAAAACACTGCTGTGGTCTGGTAGTTTAATGGATCTCGATATCCCTAGCGATTCAGAGAAGTTGCCGGAACCTACACCGGTGTCCATTTTCGATCCGTCAGTATATATTGTTATGGATCTGGTATTAGCTATATTTCCGCTTTTCCATTCTTCTCTGCTAGGGTAGGCTGCCGTAAAAGGCATGCTAAAATCCAAATATGGCGTAATGTAGTCTGTTTTGGGTACATAGCCAAAAAAATTCTTGAAGGATGGTCGAATGGCCTGTTGCATTTGACTTCCAATTCGCTGACTGACTGAGGCACTAAAGGCTGCTGATGTTTTTGTAAAGATGTCTAGCGGAAGCTGGTTGAGAATAGGGCAATCGGGCATGCTTTTATCCAACTTCGAACTCTTTGTTGATGAGTTGATGCATAGGTAGGGCCGAAGCCGACTTTTGACAGATATTGTATTCCATTACTAACCTCAGAGTTTGTAATTTAGATTAAAATCAAAATGTCACCACTTTTCATAAAAACTTAGGGTTTTTCTATTGATTTAAAAATACATCTCTTGTTGGATGACCCTATAGCTTCTAGTAGGTTGCTGAGGCTCTTTCTCGTTATTTAGCGAAGCAACACCCATGTCGGCAGATGGGACCTCTGCAAGGCCTAATACTGGTCATTGCTACCCTCTAGAGGTGGCAGACAAAAGTGTAGAAACAGTTTCTTCACTGCGCTCGATCCTACCGGATACCATAAGCCAGCAACACTTTTAATTACACACTTGAATGGCATATGAATCAGTTCACCATAAACTTTGTTTTTCTCATTTTCAGATTGTACCAGATGGTATTGCCGCTAAATGTGGCAAACTACGAATGGGTGATAGGATATTGAAAGTCAACGGTGTGGATGTGTCTCGTGCCACCCACCAGGAAGCAGTCATGGAATTACTAAAGCCTGGCGATGACATCAAGCTGTATATTCAACACGACCCATTGCCAGTTGGATTCCAGGTAAATACAAAACCAATCCATTTATATAAACCATTTTTTAATTTACCAAACGATTATATAAAAATCGTTCTGATAGTCCTAAATATTGCATGTTGTACTTTGGTAAATATAACCGCAATTGCTATTAGTAACTCTCTAGCTATCTATCATTTGTTTCATTCCATTTCACGCTTAATCAAAATTACTTCTTTATTTCTGCCTCTAAAATTACAAGCACATCCAAGTAAATTATGTACCAACTGAGGTAAGACAAAAACTAACAAAAAATCTGCATTCATAGCTTTAAAAGAATATTTCACTTCAAGTTTACTTAGAGATAAATTTTAGTTTTACTTCTAAGGTTTTTTTTTTTTTTTTTGTTTTTAATTTAAAAGAATATTTCTTATAGTATCCGTAAGCTGCTTCTTTTCATTTTTACTCAAGAACATTTGAGAAAGTTAAGTAGAAAGTAAGTCCTTAGAATTATCTTAGTTTTTTTTGTAATTACTTGGACCGCAGTACAAGTACCAACATACAAGGGACAGTCTTTGAACTTGTTGAAGGGTTCTTAAAAATTGTTCTTGCAGATAAAGTCCTTAAATATTTTCCAGGGGAACTAAATTCATGTTTTTACATACATTACTTTGAGATAAATTTTATTTAAGGTTTATTCCTTGATTTAACGAAATGCAAAGAGTTGATTGTGTATCTCTGTAAAGTAGATGAACGTCACGCATACTAATTGATGTAGGACTCAAGTGGAAGTAAGGTTTTTAGAATTGCAAAGCCGTGGAATTAACTTTGTAAATTGATGGATTCGGGGAATTAACTGTTTATAATGAATGGCTCTGTAAGGACCATTAATCACGTCAATAGCCAGTTCCACTCATCGCTGCTTTTTGATTTACTCAAGGAACAAATAATTCCCGAAGTTCTTTTGGGAGCCAGTAAGGAACACAAAGGATTTTTTTTGTTCACGATTCACATTGGAATTCTGATCTAGTTACCGCTTTTATAGTTGTACTTAGGTCGACTTAATCGGTGAGCTCAAGTTTTTCAGCTTCACTAAAGTCGCTTATAGGCTTTTGTAAAAGTTTTATATCAACAGAGTTCTCACAGCATTCAACCCTTGTTGTGAGCTAGGGTAGAGCCACTGAGGCAACTACGGTAAAAGTGATAAGGACGGCGGCACACTCGCGGTTGTAAGGCTTTGCTTGTCGGACGAGGTGCGTCTTGTTACCCCCCACCCTTAATCACCTGTTCAGTACACAAAATTCTCCCGCCTGATGAAAAAAGAAAGACGAAGGAGTACAAATACAAATTCTTGGCGCAACGGACCGTATGTGGTCCAGGGCCTAGCTTCTCGGGACCATTCATGTTGTGCGTGATATATTTTATTTCACACAAATGGAAGGGACTCACAATTTAGAGCCATATCCGAAAGGTAAATTGAGAAGCTTTCTCTTGACAGTTATTACTCTCGGACGTTTGTCAGAACTTTTTGGTGTTCTCTGGGATTCGAACCTCGAACGTCCCGCTCAGCGATCCAACGCACTAACCACTTGAGCCACGGCGCCCACGAAAGAAAGACGAAAGAATACTACTCGTTATCTTTCCAGCCGAGAAAGATAGCCCCTTACTTACTTACTTACTAAGATGACGCTAAAGTTCGAAGTGAACCTGGGACTTAACCAACAAGCCTCTCCATTTAGCCCGGTCCTGTGCACTGCAAGTTAATTGAGGTGCCTTTCTACTTGTTCGCGTCAACTTAGGCGAGGTCGTCTTCTACTTTGTTGCCTCTCCGGGTTAGATTCGAAGACTCTTGTCCTAGCCACCTTAACCTTCCGATGGCAAGGCTTTTTTTTACCTACGTGAATAGCAGAAGTAATGGGGTTATTGGTATCCCCACTTATGGTCGGAAGGTTAATCTTATTTACTCCCTAGTCGTTGTTGCATCTTCTCAGCGTCTTTCCTTTTCATAGGTTGCCAAATGTCGTTGGCAAAAGTTGGTGAGCCCATCCTTCATGCATTGGGACACAAATCAATCGCTATGTTTCTAGCCGAGATTTGTTAGACATAACACCTTTCTTACTTACTCAGGTGGTGCTAGGTTTCGGGATGAACCTGGGCCTCAACCAACAAGCCTCTCCAGTTAGCCCGGTCTTAAGCTAACTGCCTCCAATTGCGCACTTCAAGCTGGTTGAGGACTTGAGGTCCTCTTCTACATACTTCTATGCTCCACTTTAGACGAGGTCTACCTCAACTTTGTTGTCTCTCCGGGTTAGATCGGGCGACTCTACGAACCGGAGCATTGGTGTCCATTCGCTGTATAGGTCCATGTCCTAGCCAGTAGCCATCTTAAGAGACTGATTCGCTTATTTTTTTTTGACTAGGTCGCTGTGCAGCTCGTAAATTTCGTCGTTGAATCTACTCCTTCAACAACCGTCAACGAAAATAGGGTAGAATCTTACGAAGAAATATTCTTTCGAAATGACCGAGGATATCTTCAACCGCTTTCGACAGAGTTCATGCTTCAGCGCCATAAAGTAGGACTAGGATGATAAGGGTTTTGTATGGAATCTTATTAGTTATTCGGGATAGTGCCTTACTATTCAATTGCCTTCTCAGCTTGGAATACGTCGAAATACGTCTCTATAACGCATCCGCTAGTCTGTCTGTGGACGTCGCCGGTGGGGGAATTCCTCCGCTGCTCGTCCTTCCTTTTGATGAAATATTTGATCAATTTTTTCAAAATTTGCGTTGTTAATTCTAATATATCGGACTAAGCAGTCATTTAAAGGTCTTCAAAAGACTATAAGTCTTTGCTTTCAGATAACCCCATAGGAAAAGTCTCGAGCTGCTAAGTCCGGAGACAAAGCCGGCCAACCCATGTTTCTATCTTTGAATATTTTTCGAAGAGTAGTCATCGTATTTCTGGCTGTATAAGCAGTAGCGCTGTCTTGTTGAAATTACATACGGGCACGGGATAGGTGATGAAATTTTTGAGGAGAGATACCACACCAAACCGTGACTCTAAGTTAATGCATCTTCCGCTCCTGAGTTCCCCGAGGGTTTTCCACTCCTCAGAATCGCAAATTTCGTTTATTTGCGACGAAGCCATTGAGGTGAAAAGGGGCTTCGTCTTACATAATTAATATCTCTCTCAGTACCCACCGTACTGTCACGTACTCTCTCTGCTAGTTTTCAGATGATGTTGTTTCAATAGAGAAGTTTGGCCACACCATTGGTGAGGTGTTCCGCGTAGGCTAGTAACTGATCAAGGAATAGCGTTGTGGAAGGACACTGTAAGTTTGGCATCCGCCAATTGGCTCCTTAGTAGGAAGCGGCATACCTCTGTCCTTAAAAGCCTCGTGCAAAGTCTCCATCACTAAAAGGTCCTCGTTGAGCATTTGATCAGTGCATGAAATGTATTTTTTTTGAGTTTCTGTTGGTAAATCCTTTACGTATTCATACTTTTGTTCGAGTAGATAGGTCGGATAAGTATAAAATGAACGGAATCGAAGCTAGTACTGACCCTTGTCGGAACTCATTATTGTAGAAGCAATTGAGGTGGAAATGAGCTTAGTCTGTGATAATTAATATCTCCGAAAAAATAGCGATTTTGATTCGGTTTTTCAAGCAGTATGCGGGCCAATACTAATTGACTCGTGTGGTGCCTGGCAAGCAGTTGCCGCCTAAATTGAAGTTTATATGGAAAACAATGCAAAGTCCTCTCTTCTCTGTAAGGTCGTCCGTGGGATGTTTAGCTGGGTGTTCGTCTAGATGCCTGTATGCAGCTTATGTTGTCTCCGGAACGTCCGGACACAGTTCCTGTGATTCAAAACAGTTTCTTCTTGCCGAAAGGGGGTATAAACGATGGCATCTCTAGACGGGCACTTCTTACATAAAAATGACTGAAAAATTATCGTTGACTGCGATACGAATCGATGTATCCTTCCAATTGAGGAGTTGTACCGAATGTAAGATTCAACAGCGAAAATTCGTTGTGGGATCGACCATTACTAAAAATCAAAAAAAATGCTAAAAAATATTACCACGTTCCACAGTTATGAATTTTTAAAATCCACTCAGTATTTTTGAGCCACCCTGTACTTTACAAGTAATCTTTTAGTTGAACTGAATTTTTGTAAATATTTTAACTTTCGGCACACGTCTTACACAAAGCTATCGCTTATGACTAGGATACGTTTTCGTTAAATTTAAAAGTCTCCACTTTCTTAAATAAATCTACAAACGTTAATATATTTCACAGACTAGTATACCTCTGTACCTTAATTAAATGTTTATTGCTATCCTTGAAACAAAAAAAAAACAAGAAACGAAAAAATAGGAAAAAAAAACTTAAAAATAATTTAAAACAGACTAACACCACGAAAGGTATTTCGCTGAAGGAAAGCGTCATCACACAAAGAAATAAATCCTTTTTCTCATTTTTCAAAGGATAATATGATTTTTTTTTATTTTTATTCTTATATTTTTTTTTCACAATCCCTCTTCTCTATTTCGTCTTCACACAGACAATTGTTATCAAAAAAACGGATGGTGAACGCCTGGGAATGCACATTAAGGGCGGTCTGAATGGCCAACGTGGCAATCCAGTAGATCCAACAGATGAGGGTGTATTCGTTTCCAAAATTAATTCAGTGGGAGCAGCTAGACGTGACGGAAGGCTTAAGGTGAGTACAGAATTATTTATTTTACTTTCTATTTCCAGTATCTCTTGGTCGTTCCCTTATTGTTTGTTTCAATTTGAATCCTTGTGTTTAATTGGGTTGCTCATTCACTCGGATGGTTTCTAGAACAAGAAGGACAATGAGGATGTCTTTGTTTTGAACTCCTTTCTTTTACGTTTTCTTTTTGAGATCTTATTGAAGGGGGGAGTGCTGATTTAATAAAGTTTTTCATTTGATTTTTTTTTTCCTTTTAATTTTCTTAAAATTGAATTATTGTGAATGATCCCTGCCAATCAACAGTACTATGGATTCTCAAAGCATCCTTATGCATTTACAATTCGAATTTAATTCAATTTTTTACTTTCAATCCTTGAGGCAAAATTGATGGTAACATGTTGTCGTTTATTGATTATACAGGTTGGTATGCGTCTTCTTGAAGTTAATGGAAATTCCCTGCTGGGTGCTGCACATCAGGATGCAGTAAACATCTTACGAACAGCGGGTAACGAGATACATTTGGTCGTATGCAAGGGCTATGACAAATCGAATTTAATTCATTCCATTGGCACTGGTGGTGGCATGAGTACTGGATTCAATTCAACAAGCAGTCGACATGGTATGTGTGTTGGAATTCATTTTAAAAAAAAATTTCTTTTCTATTTTTTATTTTTTGTTTGAAGGCTCTAGAGCTTCGGAAACTGGCTCAGAACTAAGTCAAAGTATATCGAGTTTGGATCGAGATGAAGACGACCGTATGCGACAGGTATGTGCATATAAAAATTTTACGAAAGGATTGTGATATAAAATGTAATTAATAATAATAGTCTAATTTACAGGATTTCGAAGTTTTTGCGACAAAAACGGACACGAATAACGAACAGGTGCCGCTGCACAGCAATTTACATTCAGAAAATGTGAATAGTGGAGTTCCTCAAACATCGAAAGATGTTGTTGCTTTGGTTAACTCTGAGCAGTCTTTAGTTAGCACGAAGGAAAAGAGCACTCCCGAAAAGGTGAGTACATGAACCCTGCGGTGCACACTCTACATATGCACACTATACGAGATTTCTTGGGTATAAGGGCAAATTTGAAGCAGAAAAGATTTATTTATCTATATCGCATGGAACAGTTTAATGGATGCGTCCTTTGAAATAGACGAAATGCTTACAATTGTTTATACATATATCGATATCTAAATGCTGTAGCTATCCTATTGCAGCTGAAGTTGCTTCATTGAAACTCACAGGGTCACCCAAATATGCGTCGATTACTGCATTCTTGGACGATGTGGTTCATAATGTTGAGCCGTTCGCACGCTGGTGAGTCAAAGTTACCCCATCGAAAACCCTTCAGATTTGCCGAGATATGTCTAGGCCAATCCATATCAAGAAGTTTTGAGGAAAGATTTGAGTTGTGAGTCAGATGACCGTGATCTGGTTCACTCATCATGGATGTTGAAACCGCTTGCAGTCAGAATCTGCATGTTTTACTGTAGCGTTTCTCGAATTGTAGGTGCTTGTGCTCCAATAGACCCATATCATCATGTATTAGAAAATCTGTATTTCCTGAGACAGGTCCCCCAGGACTGATTTTGAGCGACGTAAGTAGATGATATTACAGAAAACTGGGAGCCAGTGAACTGGGATAGATCATATTGTGCCGGATATCAGCAGTAGGCCGGTGTTGAGCTGAACGCCAATTCTGCTGCTATGAGCACTATTAATGCACAATCGGGCGCAATACTGTAGACTATCGCAAAAGACGTAGTATGGAGCGATGTAGCATCCTAGATAGAGTCCGTACCTCTAGGTAGCGTCTAGACCCATGTTAGCTTTTGCGAAATCAGTCACAATAGAGTTCATGCATTGCTTGTAGGTTATTGATCGATCAAGAGTAACACCTAAATATTTTGGGTGAGGATAGTACCTTAGAACAGCTTTGTTGTAAGAGACTGTAATTTTGGCCTCAGCGAATTGGCATTTTAGGTAGAAGCAGCATACGCAGCAGGTGGAGCTATAGTTGCTCACTTTCCTTAAGTCATCCACGGATATATTTTTTTTGCCATACCAACGTGGAATGCATTTTTGGTAATAGGTAGGACGATGCCAACAAACCAGCTTTAGTTCGTTTCTGTCAGTGGGACGAAACATTGGCAAGCCTCAGTTTGCTTTGTGGCGGAGCGTATTAATAGAAAGTCAAGCCCAATTTCGACGACTATTCGTTGATGTTGGCTACGGGTCCTGAAAAAGCGCAAACAAATTTCATCAAAATCGATTCAATAATTGAAAATTTTTATAGAAAAGGTCGGACAGAATGTCCAGTAAGTTTTTCGTGTATAATTATAGATTACAACCATTATCTGTCGATACGTGAACGAGTCATACCTGCCCTGCTTCTGGTCGGAAGGCTAAGTTCACTGCGTTTTGTTTGGATACCAGATTACATTGGAATCCAGGGAAACGAGATCTCCGTTGAACTTGCAATACAAAGCTCAGCGCTATTTTTCGCAGGATCCCAACCAGCTTTGGATTTACCTGATTAGTAGTTCTATTGGTAAACGCAATAGTTGATAGCATGGCTCTACTGGATACAGAAAGACCAAGTGGCGGGATATCTGCGAAAAATCCGCGGCTTTTCTTTTGTCCCTCAGGGCAATTGACTGTAGTCCATTTGGCTTTTGCTGAGCACGGCAACGTGTTGGGTTAAAGCGCCACAACCATATGTTTTGCTTGTGAAGAAGACGATCAAAATGGCGGAACACTTTCTCTAGTTTTGTCTTTGCTCGCCCTTCGTGGCAGATCCGACGTGATGAATGCTGACCATCTGAGCTCTTAATCGTTGAAAATGATGACGTCCGTATCCGAAGAAAATAATGCAAAAGTAAGGTGCCAACATGGTTAGTACAAGCGACTAGTATTTAAGTCTGAGTGCCCCAGAGAACGGAGGTTGGCGCACTAAAAAAACTGTTTGCTTTCCGACAAAGCAGGAGAAGAAATCATGCCTTTGGATTCGTCGTCATCCTAGACAAACGATTTAACTGGAATTCACACATCAAGTCAGTCCTCAACCGAGCGTGTTAATAGGTCCATGTGACACATATACGGCAGAACTTTGGGTCTCCTATTACCTCGTACGCGACTAGTGCCCGAAGTTTTTGAACGAACAAGGGTACAGGAGCTTTAGAGAATTGCCTGTCTCGGTATTTCAGATACTATGCGTACCTGCCTTTGACACCACCCTATAAATCTTTATTAGGAAAACAGCTGCTAGATATGCGATCAAACTTCAGGTACCTTATGGGGCACCTGAAAATACATGACTCGACTTGTCTAAAGGATATGTTGTGCACTATCTCCTATATTATGGTCGCAGTATACTTTTCGGAGGGTTATTTGAGGTATGCAGGATTAATGGATCGTGCAAGCTGGTTTAATGTGTTCCCGTATTAGATTCTAGAAGTCGGATCGAAGATGGAATTTGGAGTTGAAGCTAACTTTTTTTTGGACCCAACACCAAAGTCTCGATACCTATGAGAATATGTCCCCTCAAAAAGGTGTTTAAGGCGGCAGAATACATATCTTCGCAAATAGTCAGGCAGCGCTTCAATCACTATCGTCCAACTCAGCGGACTCCGGATCAGTGGTGCTTCGATGTATTGCAATCTACATATGGCCAGACGCAAAGTAAAACTTGATTGAGTCTCTGGTCACTAGGGAATTGCAAACAACGATTCTGTAGATGAACGGACTAGGACTGGTTCAGAATCTGTATTCAATTGGACTGCTGCCACAACGTTTATTAATGACTGGGAACACAAACTCCGTGGAGCCTGTTGTGGGCTTGGACTATCCAAACGATTAACTAATCATTATTCCTGCAAGAAAATCCTTACCTGAGATATTTAAATTATATTAGAAAACTGGTGAGTTTCTCACAGGCTACTGTGGCCTAATTAATTGTTCTTAACAAAATAAATCTGTGTCCAGAGAACGATGAATCACCTGAACACATTCTTTATAAATGTGCGACACTACATTGGTTGAGCAGACGTTTCTTCCACAGAAATACGTTCGTCAATAGACTAACCTCCATAAGGGTGGTGATACGTCTATTAGGTTAATCCCCCTTTTGATCCAAAGATCTGTCACGTCGTAGTGTCAGTCTTCATACAGTTTTGCTCGGTGTACAGTGTGTCTAAAAAGAAGTCACTTCACTTTTCACTTAAATTATTTGTTCAAGTTGCTAAATGTCCTTTCTTTGCTTTCCAGGTACTAGATATAGTTAGAGCAGCTGAAGTTTTAGCCTTATCCGATAATGTTCCTCCGAAATCACCATCTGAACATCATGAAGATAAAATCCAAAAAACCACAACCGTGGTCATATCGAAACACACGTTGGATACCAATCCATCGATACAGGCACCACCCCAATCACAGGTATGTTTTCCAAATTGTATTTCCAAAATTTACATTTCCAAAAAAAAAAGAAAGAAAATGTTCGCACTCATCTTCCTCTGATCATCTCATTCAAATTTTATTGTTTAATTGCTCCCATTACAATGTGTTGCCAAGTAAAAACCAACCAATCACCATGTTGTGTGCTTAATATTCACATTTTATCCGTTGTTTGATTTATCAGATTTATCTTGTTTCTATTGCAAAATCAAATTTAGTAATTAATCTCATGATTCAATAACAAATGATTACATTTTCATGTTATTTCCTCTCCATGTTGTGTCAGTGTGTGTTATAATTTTGTTTCAGAATTTATGCTGCGCCTTTATGTTGTGTTTATCGTTTTTGATTTAAATCGCATTCATGTACAGATAACGTTCTATCATTTCATTCGCTACTGCTACTACAACACGATATGCATATCCTTCATGATTAAATTTTAAATCCAAAGAGAAGTCATTTGGATCGGGTTTGCTTATCTAATTTGTTTCGTTTTCATTGTGGTGTCGTACGCTTGTGTGTATATTTTCCTTTTATGTGTTTTTCTTTTTCTTGTTCTATTTTTGTTTGTGTGTTTAAATGTCACAAAGCAAAGGAGTCTAATCGTCCTTATGCAAGGAGGGAATTATCATTGCTTTGGCATCATCTCTAAGGCAATTATTTCTTTGCACATCCGAGTGACTCTTGTTGTATCTTAAGACTTTCAGTTTGGAGTGAATGTTGTCTGCTTTTCATTTCTGGATGGAATTGAAGAGCCATTTTATGTTGGTGCATCCCTTGATGTTTGTTGGCCAATTTACGTTAGTTTTCCACTCATTACACACATAACTTTTCCAATTTAAAAAAAAAAACAATATTTGATTGAGTTAGGTACATACAGACATGTGCTCGTACTGTGGTATGGTAACACTTGAGTTCCATTGGGAATTGGTGAATGTTAGTTAACTCACTTTTGGGATTAATAGTAGGAATAGTTGTATACTAATTGGTTCTCATATACAAAATTGACGACAGCAAAGGTGGCTCTACAGTTCGGGCTGAACCTGGGTCTCAACCAATAAGCCTCTCCAATTAGCAAAAGTAGTCCTTTGACAATAATACTCTTACGTTCAGAGCTTGTTATTAGTGAACGGCGTCAATAAGAGTTAACATAGTTTTTCTGACCGTATATTGCATAAAATATACATGATTTAATTAATGTCCAAACACACATCACTTTAACTACTGTAGACCTTAACCGACCGAAGCAAACCACAGAAATACCATAACATACCTCGAGAAAAGGTGAAACTCGCGTAATCTGCTCGAAGATAGAGAAGATATGTGACTATGTATGCGAGGACAAGGTGAAAAGTTCTCGACCTGGCAAAAGCCTGTGCTTTTCTACGTACTTTCGTTTAAGTTTAAATGCACTTTGTCCAGCGTTGTTCCAATGGATGGATTCCATCTCTGAAATTCGATTCTGGAAGGCGTGGAATGTACCCATCTACGACTGATATCGCCTATTCATTTGACTCAAAAGGTTTTCTTTTGTTTGGGGAGTGGTATGTGGGTGTTCCAACAATTCGTGCTTCAAACCCCTTAGTTTTCAAAATGACGAAACGCTTTTTGGGCAGATGCATTGTTCTGAAGAAGACAATTATTTTCTTTTGAAATCCAGAGCTCTGCTTATAATTTTTTCATCCAGTTGGTCTAGAAGGCTTCCGTAGTATTTACTATATTTTATCCTTTTGAAGGTAATCAATAAGAAATCCTTTTGCATCCGGGAAAACTTTTCGACTTCCACTTCTTCGATGCAGAGCCACAGCCTTTCACCAGCGGTCCTGATTGTTGCTTCGTTTCTGGTGTCCAGTGGCGGATGTACCTCTCATTCATAGTAACAAATCGACGAACAAAATCGGTTGGAACGGTGTAAAAACTGTTGAGAAACTCGCTTCGCATTTCTTTTTGGCTTGCAAAAAATAAAAGTCGAACCCACTTTGCATTAAGTTTTCTGGCATTTAATTTTTGATGCAGGTACCTACGACTTCAGCTATCTCATAGACCTTCAATCGTCTTCAATTTTCTTTAATATTTTCACCTGTGATTGTAGTTTTTCGTCATCCTTCACGATCATTTGCAGGAGATGTACGACAGTCGCCCATTTTTCACTGTTGAAAATGAAAGACCTGACTCCTTTTAAAGCATTACCAACTTGGGATAAAGATGGAAAGATTTCATATCATATGCTCTCTAAATGATACAATATCGCAAAACACATCCAAATGTCCGAAAGACAATCCAAGAGCAATCTACGCGTTAGCACAGACAGTGACTAGGCATGGTCCGAGTCTGACTGACCTGACTCTATACATTAGATCTGCTCAGACTGTTTTAGCAGAAAGAAGGAAGTCAGACTTATTGATCTGAAATGCTTGGCAAAAGATTAGTCATAACCAATTTGTGGCATAAAAGTCCACCTCACTTGTACCTCGTCAAGGTATAAGAATATGCATTTGCCAGTGACAAACTAGCAATGAGAAAAAAACGCGCTTATACCCTGCTGCAGTATAGCTTGGAATAACCTTATGCGGGTCTGTAGCCTTAGAACTGGTCAAATTTTTTGAAGAGAAAGTCGTCCTTCATGTACATCTAGAAAGACTGCACTTAACGGGCAGTCTTTATTAGCCCCGGCCATTACATATCGGCTACATTCGCAACCAAAGTTCTGTTGCTAATGTATCGTCAATCCTGTGTCTTTCGGAGAGACGAATAAAGTTAAAAGTCACCTTGTCGAAGGCACTTCCAATGTTGACGAAGATGCCCATCAGGTATTTTCTCCTATCGAACTCGCATTCACTTTTACCAACTAGGCACTAAAAAAGGAAAGGATGCAACCATCTCTCCATGGTTTTCAAGGAGGGAAGAAGCCAGATTTATTGGTGTGAAATTCTTGATGAATGAATAGGCATCTTTACCAAGCACGCTTCTTTTCAAAGTTGGCAAAAACTCGCTTATACCCTGCTGTAAATGGGGTCCAGGCGATTTAACAATACCCTGCTGCAGGTTGGCTGACTTTCAATGCCACGCGATTAATATCCATCAAAAGATATCCCAGCCTATTTGATAGCCTCATCCGTCACCACAGTCGATGCAGTATGCCTGCAAGATCCAAATGTGGAAACGTTATACAGAACGTTACAAAAGCATTGGTGTACGTTGTTTACCCGGTTTTAAAAAAACGTCGAAATTGTTAGCACCATTATCATTAAATGTGTTTCAATGTTTTGAACTGCTCTAGGATATCGTGTGCCGAAGACAGCTTTAATGAATTCCAAAAATATTACTTTGTTATCCTTACATTTCGAAGTCTCAAGTCTGTTGTTTTCCAGCGAAACATTACTTGAAATTTGAATTTGATTTGCTTTCATTGCAGTTTATTGCAGTATCCTTTCATTTTGACTACATAAGTAGTTTATTATAATAAGGGAACTGTTGCTCAGAAACCTTAGCTTTCATGGATGAATATAGAACTATTCCTGTGCGAGTATATCTAACGAAGTATCTATTACTGCAGGTTATGCAAAACAGTTTTGTTGTACAGCCGTCATTATTATCTTGAAATAAATTCTAAAAGTTATTCGAAAACATAAAAAAAAAATATTTGCAGCTTGCATGGAAACGTTGGAAGTTACTTTGTATAGTTACCGATGCAATTTGAATAATTACGTAAAAGTCGCCTATTTTATTTCAGTAGTGCAGATCCCTTTTGCAGCTCTCAAAGCCAACAAATCTTAACAAAAGAGGTGTCAGAAGGAGGAGAATTTTCTGCATTGCATTTTCACTCCTTAAAAACGCGTTTAAAAGACCTCATTTTTGTTGTTTGTGGTTTGTGTTTTTGGAAGGCTAATAGGCTACTTTCACACCTCGCAGATACAGGTGGCGTGGCGCAGTGGCAGTGAACTCGGTTAATGATCGGCTGGATCGAATTCCTTTTTTTAATAGCATTACATATGAAAATAAATTTAATCTTCGATCGATTGCTATGGGTTTTGTAACTTGATGACTTGAAGACTATCTTCATCGATGGGACCAGAGGAACTGGAGAAAACTTTTTTGTACCGACCGTTGTGCTACATGAGAGGTTGTTTCATGTGTCGTCTGGACACGTATTGTTTAAAATTTGTAGAAGGTCACGTAACATGTCATTCACGCTTTAAATTGCCGGTGCTAATCCTAGATATACATACATATCAGTACCAAGCACCCGAGGTCAGTAGAAGCAAGCTTACGTCATGGGGGTCGCCGTGGCTTAGTGGTGCATTGGATAACTGAAGGGGAGATTCAAGGCTTGAATTCCAGAAAATTTATTTCGAAAATGTCTGAAAAACGTCCGAGAGTTATAACTGTCATAAGAAAGCTTAAAAAAAACCCTTTCGGCGCCTTCCAACGCAAAGTTTCTTTAACTATTTGGGTCGAAGTCCTTGTGGCCCTTAAAGATGCATTGAATGCGATTGACCGCGTATTAAAAATCTGCAACAGCACAGCTCGTTTTCGAGAAAACACAATTCTCTTCGGCGGAGATTTAAGACAGGTCCTCGCTGTTGTCGGATACGGCAAAAGAACTACCTGACTAACTAAAGAACTGCCATTGTATTAAAATTCGCACTCGAAAATTGACCCAAAATATTAAAAAAAATTGGGATTTTCCACCTTCAGCAGTTGGTTCTTACAATTAGAGAACGAGGAGCTTGAACTTCAAATATGTATAAGGTCATCCAACAAGAGGTGTGATTTTAAATGAGTAGAAAAACGCAATATTTTTATGAAAAGTGGTGATATTTTTATTTCAATTCGCAGTACAAACTCTGAGGTTAGTAATGAAGTACAATACAAATGTACAATGTACAATACAAATGTCCATCTCGGCTTTACCTACAGACAGTCATTCCTTTAATGAAATTTTTTTTCATCACGTTTTCGCATAATTGCGACTGTATTTCGCGATATTTTCTCTTAGTGCATGAATCGGTGGTGGAGCATCCAACATAGTCCCAAAGGAAAAGGTCTATTGGTGTTAAATCGCATGATCTCGACGGCCAATTGAAGTTTCCATTTTGAGAAATTACATGTCCAGGAAATTTGTCACGCAATAGAGCCATTGTTTCACTAGCTGTGCGGCATGTGGCGCCATCCTGCTAAATGAAAATATTGTCCCCGTCCATAGCATCAATTTCACCCAAAAGTTAGTCAACATCGTTCGGAAACGCAATCCATTCACTGAAGCGGTCGTACTTACATCGTTTTCGAAAAAATATGACCCAATGTCACCGCCGCACGAGCCTAAAAACCGCACCAAACTGTCACTCGTTGTGGATGGAGTGGTTGTGCCACTATTTCTCTTAGGTTTTCGGAGCCGCAGGCTCAAATGGAAATGAGCCTTACCACTCAGAATGCTCGTAAAAAATCATGATCTTGTTCATTCGTTTCCAGCACCCAAGTAGCGAAAGTACGGCGCTGTGCGTAGTCGGCTAGGGTTAATTCTCGTGTTAACTGAACCTTGGAAGCATGTATGCCAAGATCTTCATACAAATTGCGGTACGAAGTGGTTGCGGATAGGTCCAATTCGTGTGATCGTCTTGAAATGTGTGCACCTGGGTTTTCAGTCTCACTCTCAGCTACGGCAGCGATATTTTCAGCACGAACAAGAGTGTGAGTCTTCACATCACTAACCTGTCCGAGACGTTCAAATTTATCGATTAAATAGTTGTGCGAGAAGGCGCTTGATGATAGCCAAAAACAATACGAACTTGACGAAAGGTTTCCGCGATATTTTCACCATTTTTTGTAGTGAATTTTCACTTGTGCGAGTGTGTAACGATCCATATTTAATAATCTCCTCGGTTTTACTAATCAAAAGTCATCGCAATGACAGTTGACAGTTCAACAATGGCGCGAAATTTAAAATGACACCTCTTGTGGGATGGCCCTTTGGTTTTGAATAAAAGTTTGTGATATATTTTTTTATGCAAATAATATTTCCATTCGCTAACGTCTTTTACCCTTCATAAGGATGTAGGAGGATATGGGGGTAGTTTCGTACGGGTACGCTAGTATAATAAACTCCTTTTATTTTACGTAAGTGGGACTCTGTGATTGTAATTACATACACAATATAAAATAAAAAATATAATAAGCTCATCGTAACCTATATAAGGCATAAAAAAACAAGATTATTTCAAGGATTGCATGTTAAAAAAAGATGTGTGTCACAGGACGACATGCATACTTCATTTACATAAAAATTTACGTATTCAACAATTGCATGATATTTTTATAGAAAGTGATGTTAAGTGTATGCATCCCGAATAATATTTTTTTTCTCGTTAAATTATCCGTATGGTTTTAGTTTTATTATTTTTTTTTTTTAAATTATTGCCAAGAGTACTGAATATTTTTAGCTTGCTAATTCGATGTTTGTTTTTCTTACATGACGCAAAATTCAACTTGAACTTCTGAATCTGAGTACAAAAACAAAAAAAAAAAAATATTTTCTTATTCATTACAGAAATACGATCAAAAAATAACTTAACAAGCGGATTTTACTAAATATAAGACTGAAATACTAGTTTAAATGGAAATGTAGCGTAGTAAGAAAAAACAAAACAAGATTAAATTGTACTAGATCAGTGGATTGTTTTTGTTTTTTTTTTGTTTAAATTTCAAATTGTTGAATTTTATATCCATTATTTGAATGTAATATATAGCCGTCTAAAACTAAGTTAAATGTTTAAAAAAAATTAAAAAAAAAACAGACGCAATCGGATATTTTTACTTAAAATTGTCTGTAAATATGTAAATGCAATCACGCTGATAAAAAAAGAAGAAGTATGAATCAAAAGAACCAACAACAACAAGAACAACAACAAATTCGTATCTCTTGCAATACATTTTTTTATATAATAAATTTTATTAAACTCAAAACACTCAACTCAAATGTATGTACCTAAAACCATTTTATTAACCTAAACATAAGTATCCCACGAGGTAGTGATGTATGTAGATGCGTTTTTCTGTAGGAGATATAGTTTTTTTTTTTATTTTTAAGTGAAAATTTATATGTACGAGTATGTCAGGTAATAGATATTCTTTAGAAGTTTTTAGTTTTGTTGAAAGTAGTTTGAGTAGATATGTACTTCTGTTTTATATGCAGTCACAGCACAGTATTTATTTTATTTTATCTTTTCACGGCTTTAGACTCTATTACAAACGATTTAAGTTATGAAATATATTTAAATGCAATCACCCCACTTGTCATTGGCATTTCAGTGACTTACCTAGGTGGCGCTAAGCTTCGGGTTTTCGAAAATCTTCAAAAGACACTGCAAATATCGAACCAAACATTATGGCGGATTTCTGTCAATCAGAATCGTATTTGTTCTTCTTTCAGAAACCTTATAATGAAGGTGACTTCAGCTATATTTCTGCTATTACTCGTTTGCAGTCTGCTGTACCGGTCTATGTCGCTCTTCTTGGTATCGTCTCATTGAAAAATCTTCAAAAAATACTGAAAAACCGTTCGAAACTATAATTGCAACTAACTTACAACTTTCTGACCTTTTTTCGTCCTAGTTCTAGTGTCAGACACCTTAGTAACGAGCATGGATTCAGACTTATTTTGGCTTCGACGCGTTTGCCGTCTACTAGACTGAACTATGTCGCTCTTATTGGCGTTGAATTTCCATTATGACGATCTTTATTTAACTGAAAAAGTACCAGTCCAAGTAGTAAGCTGAATTTCCATCGACTTAAATCAACTCCCACTTCTTGACGCTTTTTCTTCGTGATTCTGTCGTCAGGTACTTTATAACAAGGATGGCTAATTTTGGCTTGTACACATTTGCGCTTGATGCGCTCTCCTATGTCGCTTGTTTCTTTATTATGACAGATGTCATCTTGCTCAAAATCTTCCAAAAATGCTGAAAATATTGCTCCAAACAGTATGGCGGATTTCTGCCGATTTACCTGCAACTTCCTGACCTTTTTTCCTCCTGGCTCTGGCGTCATACACTTAAATAACGAAAATGGCTTCATCCTTACTTTGGCTTGTACTGGCTTCATCCTTACTTTGGCTTGTAGGTGTTTGCTGTCTGATGCAGTGATCTATGTCGCTCTTATGGACGTTATCTCTCCTTTATGACGATCATAGTGTCACTCATCATCGTGTCAAACAGGATGTCGGATTTCCACTGATAAAAACCACCTTCCACTTCCTGATATTTATCTTCGTGGTCTGCTATATGGTTCTTCATAGCAAAGCTGGCTTTAGTCTTATTTTTACTCGTATCCAATTGTTGTACCCTTCTTGGAGTTGTTCCTCATTTTTGAGATCATCGTCTTACTGATCGCATCCCAGCTTTCTTGTGCAGGAAGGATAATTTTTTCGGATGGTCTCGTCGTATTCCTTCCACGTTATCTCAATCACTTTCTTAGCGCAGTACTGAAATATGGCGAGCTTCGTATCTTGGTCTCTTTCTAACGGTTGGAACCTGATGTCTTTCACGAAAATCCGTAGAATCCGCTATTGTGCTTTACGTCTTCCAGGTGTTTTGCTACCACAACTACTGCTGTGTCATCTATGTACAAAGAAAAGGTGGACCGTGGGATAGTCTACTATCTCCAGCCTATCGCTTATTATTTTTCCAATTATGTCCAGCACTCTATTCGATGAATAATCTGAGCGTGGTTTGTATCCTTTTGGAGCAGATTTAGTCTTCTTCCTTCTATTGACTTGGAAAAACTCCTTCCCTCAGGCATGCATAGTATGTGTCTACAAATACCTGACGACTATGTGTAATTACTACTTTAAGCGAATGTCGTCGGAAGCCGAGCGCTTTCTGGTCTTCAATTTTCTTTCCAGAAATGTTTTGGACGTGGGTGGATGTGTTTTTTCATTGCAGAGTTCGATAAAACATCCCTTCTACTTGGACAGATTTCTTTGAACTGCAATAAACGACTCCTAGACGATTGCTTTGGCCTCTGTCCTTCTGGTGTCTTCGTCTGAGACGACGGCATTCTGATACCCTGATTCGTAGTATGCCTTCGCTTTAGTTGTTGCGGTTCCTACTCCAACTTAACTGAGGTCTTATGTTTATACTGAAACGAGACTTTCATCTTCTGCATTGTTCCTCTGGGTTCAATTCGAAGACTCTTCAGACTAGAGCGTTGTTGTTTATTCGCTTTACATGACGCAGGCGTCTTTTACGTCCAGTGCGCGGTTTTTAGACTCGGTCGATACAGCTGTATAGCTCGTATAGTTCGGCGTTGGCTCATTTCCTCCAAAGCTGAAGATCTTACTAAGAATTTTAAGCTAGAAACGGCCAAGTATGTCTTCATCCACCTTTGGTAAATCAATGTTTTAGCGTCGTAAAGGAAAGCCGAGATTCTAAGGTTCTTATGTACATAAGCCCTCCTACTTGTTATAGGTCCATCTTCTAAGCTTGACGAAACAGCGATTGGTTATTCTTGGTTTAATTTTTGGGGCATGTCTAAGAGCGTCATTTCTGCTTCTACTTGCAAGCTTCACTGATAACCATTTGCGATATACAATTATATCGATATCGTCGGCTTTGGAAAGTGTGTCCAACCAGATTTTAAACGCTCTAAACAGAGCAGCGTGTATCCTGCATAGACAAATGGACTTGGTAGCCATGTCTATGTAGATGTCGCTATACAACACTGTGGTTGTTGAATGTTTTAGAAGCTCAGACGGAAGAGGTTTCGGTCCTGACCTTTTGACTTTAGCACGCCCTGTTTACCTTTTGATAATATCTGTAAACGTCGCCTCTGCAGCAACACGTGTCTTTTGACTCCACCACACTTCTCGTGCTCTTTCTTTTTCTTTACAAGAAATCGATACTCGTGAGCAACCCTTATTTTCGTCTGCAGAACTGCTTCATAAGCCTCTTGCTTCGCTCCATATGTTCCCTGGAACTCTGTATCAAATGAGAGAGAAATCATGATCGCGGAGTGAAATTCAGCGCAGTAGATAGTTTGATGACAGCTCTACCACTAGTCTTCTGCACTTAATGCTGGCGCCAAAGGACAGGCCTTTTCAAGTCAATAAAAAGCAAATACATATATCGGAAATCTTTTTTGATTTGAATAAAAGAATGGTTCCATCGATAAAAAAATATCTATTGTAGCACATCCAAAAAAAAATTTAATAATGTGCTTCAAAGGTTCCAGTAGGTATAAGTTAATCGAAGGGTTTCACCATTCAAGAGTTATGGCTGATGGGTCCCCTTTGAAGTCAAAACATCCTGTATACTGATGACTTTCACGTGGCCAGTCTATCGGTTGACACAATAAAGAGAATAAAAACCAACTGGCCGTAAATGCTTCACCCACCTCCGGCTACGCTAGTAATCCTTCATACAATCCTTGTTGTAGTATGAAACCTGGAAAAGGAAACAAATTTACTTAGCTAAGCATTTTCAATACATATCCCACTGAAATTGCATCCCGTACGAGTACATGATCCATTACCTTAATTTAGTTGAATTCGTCAAAGTGTTATATGTACTCGTTATCGGGGCAATTTCTCCAAATGAAAGAGGCGTTCCTACTTTTTGCCGCTTCATCTCGCCCATACGACAAACTGAATCAGTCACACACCAGGATACCCCATTAAGATACCATCAGGCTGAATAATGAAAAGAAATTGGAAAACTTCGAAAAATTGATGTTTTTCGTACATGGCCTCTGCTCAGTGTGGGGTGTTAATCATGAATTGAAAATACAGACGTATCCGTACCGATATAAAAGACAACTGTTTCCTGTCAAATGTGTTCAAGTGAATGGCGGTCTTTTCTCACAAAGTTTCACAGAAATTGAAAACAAAGTAAGAAGCAAATTAATTAAAAGCTGATTTTAAAAAAAAGGTGGGCAATCTCTACTGTCCTACCCGTACGTGGTGTTTTAAAAAAACATATTTTCAAGAGCGTTTTCAACCTAGATAATGTATAAGAAATTTATGCACCTGACCAAAACGGACTCCGTTTGCACTGTCCAAGGAAAAGATAGAAATTTCAAAGTCCAAAGTATCTCCTAATGCAAGGAAAATATGCATGACTTCTTAGGCATCGAACATTTACATAGAGAGACCACAAACTGCGAGGTTACAACATAACATAGTCCTCAGGAGTGGAGTGAGATAAGTTTAACCGGAGTTTAAAAGGTTCTATCATCTTACTGTGGAGTCGTGGCTTAGACCTTAGTGCGTTTGGCTACTGAGTGTTTGTGTTTGTATCTATATATCTATCCTTACTATGTGGGACTTATCCTTCAATCCTTTGTATTAAGATAGACGGTTGAGACGTCAGAGAGAGCGTCGTTCTTTTTTCTGTTCACCCTATCGACAGGAGAGCGTTTTTGATGGTATCAGTAGGCTGAGCATTTTGGAGTTTTATGTCTTCTTTACCAATTTTGCGGTAAGGTGTCGCTTAGTTCGAGTTGAACTCAGATAATTGATATCGTGCCTGGGGGTAATATCTCTCTGTTCCACTCTCTAAAGCTTGAATTCTGGTCACAACCATATTGCCGATGGTGCTAGTTACAAACCTGATGAATTCTGGTCCTAAAGGTATTTAGCATTACAAATTCTACATCGATAAAAAGTGTGCAAGACAATAGGGTGCTTCAAAATGCGATCGATTACTCATCCCATGATGTTACCTTCCACAAGCCTGCACTTTTCCTATAAAATTCTCTCCTCGTTATCGGACTATAATAAGTTTATCCTTGATCGTTGCGGAGAAGAGTTTAAAGGGTTTATATTCTTCCGGTGGTTTTCGCTCTGCCTGGCTCCATTTCAGTGCAGGTTCAGGATTCTTAAAGCCGTTCGAACCTTCCAACTCAGCTACATTATATCGAAGACAGGCAGTTTGGGAAGGGAACAAAGTTGCATTTACTTGTACCAATTGTCTCGGAATTGAGCAATCCTTGGTGGCATTTTCTAAGTAAATGCTCTACAAATCCTCCTCTACACATTGAGTGCTTTTGGAGTTGTTGGTGATACAATCAGTAACCGCTTTTTATTGTCCAGGTTCGTCTTCAAACTCTAGCTTTTTACTAAGATTGAAAACGTTGTTCCCGCCAGCAGCGGGCCACTAGGCTAGAGTCTGCATATGCACGGCCTGCCCAGATGGAGAGATTGGTGGGGTTCACTGTTCCTAGAAACATCCTGCACTTGTGGATAGGGTAATTCCTTTTATAATCTACGATTGTACCTTGCCCTCAATTTTAAATTCTCTACATGCTGATTTTCCATGCACGAAAGTTTTTTTTCCGATGAATTATCGGCCATGTCCCTTGCTGTGCTATTTCGAACCGGTGCATGAATTGTAGGAGATCTAGTTGAGTCCTTTTCAAAATTTCCTTTGGATCAAGAACAATGCTTATGAGGCTGTAGGTTCATGTATAATCGGTCACTTTGTGTGTGTACTTGGCGCAACGGACTATATGTGGTCCAGGGCCTACCTCCCCGCGACCATTCGTGTTGTGGGAGAATTGAAAACAAGATCCTTACGAAAATCTTCCACAAAGTCAATGGACGTAGGCCAAGATCTTACGCACGATAACGTGACGAATCGATGAATTAGGATCTTCCTCAACAGTGGCCTCAACGGCATCGATATTTTTATCTGCGCCTTCTTGTCAGTTTGAAGTCCAAAAGAGCAAATTTAGTGCGAAATTTTTGCAAGTAGCCGACTTACTTAGTCGATTATGTTGACCGTAAAATTGGCGGAGCGCTTATAAATATTTTTTTTACTGAACACTGACTTTGGAAATAAATTTTCACAATTTATAAACGCTACTTGGGCATAAGTCTTAACATGATAGTGTCAGCTGTCAGACTAACTATCAGGTGTGTGAGTGTTGCCATGTTGAAAAAAAACCTACTATGAAAATACCCTTTATTTCCTTCGGATACTGTGCTTAGTATCTTTATTAATTTATTATTAATGTTGTATAGTCGAATGCCGTTATTTATACTTAACAAACTCTACACACCATAGTTACAAAAAAAACAAATTTATTTTACTGCATAACAATATCACAACTGGACAAATTTACAATCACATGAATCCCTCCTACGTAAAACAATAACAAACAGAAATGTATACATAAATATAAAAAATTATATATATCTCTACATGTAATACATTTTAAATCATAATCAAGGTCCAAATAGGTTTTTTAAAACAATTTAATCATAAACTAGGTAAAAATAATTATATTATAGAGGAAAAAAAAAATTAATTAAATTCACTAAAGTTCCGTAAATAGTATGTCTTAAAATCAAATACCAATAAGCAATCCATGATAGTTCATTTTAAACATCGTTAAAATGTATTACATTCACTATTAAAAAAAATTATAAAATAAAAAAAAAAATTAGATACACAATTAAAATTAAGGTTTCGTTATTAGTTTGTCAGAATTTTTTTATTTTATTTTTTTTATACAACTTGCAATACAATTCAGCTTGAATGTATATGTCGATAAAAAAGTTAAACTATTTCTAGAACATACATATTTAGAGAAAAAAAAATTTAAATAATAATTGAATGAATGGTATACTTTTTTGATTATATACATATATACTATGTAATATAAATAAAATTATATATTTGTTAATGTCTTTGAAAATAAAACATATTTTAAATGTGTCCTTATGAAACGTTGAAAGAAAGAAAATACAGGATGTCAAAGGAGAAAACAAAAGAAAAATGATGAAATATACTCATATTTAAAAAAATAATAATTTTAGAATATTTTGTTCGGTTGGGCTTGTGACATAAAGGAATCTAAAGACCGCGTATAGGGGGTTTCGTTAAATTTCATCAGGCTTTACTTTCTTGAGACTATGACGTGGAAAATTTTGCCTCTGCCTCAAATTACGCACTCCAAGTTGATTGAGGTCCTTTTTTATACTGACGCAAGATCTTCATCTTCTGCGTTGCTCCCCCGGGTTTGATTCGAAGACTTTGCAGGCTCGAGTATTGTTATTTATTCGCTGCACATGTCTTAACCGTTTCTTACGTCCAGTGCGCGGTTTAAAGACTTAGTCGATGCCGCTGTGTAGCTCTTATAGTTCGGCGTTGAAACTTTTCCTCCAAAGCTGAATATCTTTCGAAGAACTTTACGCTACCAAGCATGTCTTTATCCGCCTTTGAATGAAAGCGCCGTTTCAGCGTCGTTAAGCTCTCCTACGTTGCTTAGTATAGGTGCACCTTCTAAGCCTGATGAAACAGCGGTTGGTAAGAGTTATTCTTGGTCTTATTTTTGGGGCGTGTGTTTTCCCTGCTTCTACTTGCATGCTCTCAAATGTATCAGGCTGTACCTCCCTAAGACTATGGAAATGGAAAACTTTCCGAATATACAGAAATTTATTGGTCTATGTAAGGTCCTTCGCTTAACGTACTCGATAGGTATTTTTGCAGCCAATCCCAAAGCTTCCCCTTCTTATATCTAAGGTCATCCCCTGGACTTAACTCATCGTCGTCACCCCAATAACAACTTATCGTTTGTATCGTGGGAAAAGGGATTTTTAACCGTTACCCGCTCTACCCTTCAAAATGTGCAAAGACTAGCATGACTACATATTGTCCCTCTGGGTTAGATTTGCAGAGTCTCTGGGCCGAAGCATTGGTGTCCATTCGCTCTACAAGCCCTAACCACCTTGGGCGACTGATGCGCAGTTTTTTTGACTAAAATTTGTAAGCCCGTCAAACTTTAACGTTTGACTGCAGGGCTTACAGTATCAGCATGGAGGATCTCCGATGCCTCCACCTATTTGAAATATAGTCAGTAGCCATAAGGATAGCATAGACCTTCGCTTGAAAAACAGTGACATGCTTACTTCTTTTTATTTTTTTTATTTGCTTACCTAACGAGTAGTGAAGTCTAGTCTTGTCGGGCTCCACGAAGACACCCGCGCCAGTTCCTTGACCAGTTTTGGAGCCATCCATTAAGATTTGACTACAGCCCAGTCCAGGCTCAGACTCTGCCCGAAGCTAGTTCTGAACATAAGAAAAGTCGACTCTAAATTTGCACAGCAGCTGAAGTTCCGTTGTCATTGCATTAGACAGCATATTCATGGAATCAGTGTCGTAGGATAGATGTCGTACAAGTTCATCAAAACTCCAGTGCGGATGATACCAAAAGCCATCTCGCCTGAGGCGGTAGATTGGTTTGGTAATACAACGCCTGATGTACGTATCAAGAAGAGCTACATCATCCGCGTATACCTGAGCCTAAAACAGATCAAACGTCCAAGTCGCAGTGCCGAAAAGCACTTATAAAAGAGCACTTTTGCAGGCTGTTAAACAGTCGTCTATGATAATTTTGTTCCAACCACGATCGACTTTCTCCTGAACCTACTGAAGAAGTCTTTGAATATGGTTTTCCATACAGAAGAGGCTTCTTTTCAGTAGTTTTAAAAGAGATACTTCTCGGTCGCTGTCTAATTGTATTTAAAAATACATTCAGTGCAGGATGCTGCTTGAACTTGTCGATGTTTCCCTGTTTTGACGTTTTGTCGTTGTCCGTTTTAGTCCCCCACTTGGACCATCATCCAGCACCTAGGCCGTCTTGTTATGAGTTTGTTTGTAGTAGAACAATTCTACCTCTGAAGTTGATGTCTTCGAACACACCGAATAGATTTCTATCCAATCTGCATAAAAGCTGAAAGACGTTGCCTTCTGGCAAAAAGGCTGTCCAGCAGTTGTTATTCTAAACTGAGCGTGTCGCGTAAACGTGTAGTGTTCCATTTTTACCAATCGGAACATTGACAGATGTCAAATAGGAATTTTGAAGGCAACTGGTGCTCTCACATTGTCCAACATATCTGAGAGGCTTGCTCGGTTGGATGTTAGACGGACAGATATCGAACGCGTTCGCATTGTCAAGTCGGTTGTCAGACTTCACCTTTCAAGTGAATTTCAAAGATGACTGGCGTACTCATAGCGGTGCTTCTGATGGATAAAATTTCAGAAGAAGAAGAAATCGAAGAAAGAAAAATGAAGCGAATTTGGATGAAAGAATGGACAAGTGAGCGACCAAAGTTCTCTTCTGTCGTTTTGCTAACAGTATGTATTTAAATTGAATTCTCCATTGGATTGTCAGAATTTTGTGAGGATGGAAATTTCCTCCAGGTGGGAGAGACATGCGTTCACACTGTCAGATATGACTGTCCAACCACTTAAATATCCAAGAAAAATTTGTAAAACATCCAACATGCCTGACAGGCAGGTTTGAGGGGTTCGGCCCATGTCTGTCAGATATGTTAGGCAGTGTGAATCCCCCTATTGGGACACTCTACCACGGCAGTATATGCGGCCTGTCAACACAACATTCCCTGTAGATTTCCATCAAGAAGGCTGCCTACCTAAAAAAATTACCACTCACACCACCACAAGGACATAAGAGTGGCTTCGCCCTTGATGTCCCACTTCAACAATTGTTACTTTCCAATTCTCTTTCGCAGGACCTGCCTCCAGTTGATTTATCCGCCCATGTCAACCTGGCTTCTCAATTCTATTTATAACAAAACAAGCTTTCCCAGGACACTATCTGTTGTGCAAAAGAAAATATTTATTCTCTCCAAAAAAATTGTGCAAACAAAATCATGTTGCCTTCGCATTTATCTGAATTACATCTGCATACAAATTTAATGAGTCAAGACCGGGGATCTCCAATCATAATTTCATTGAAAATTATTCCTCGAAAAAGCACAAGTGCCTGCAAAAGCGAAACAAAAGGAACCTCTCTCAACCTCAATAGACCTAAGTGATTTCTTAAAAAAAAAACTCACACACAACCTTAGACGGTTTTTTTTTGTCTTCCACACTCAATTGCCCGCCGCACACCTCCTGTATAGAGATAAAGGACGAAAGAAAAAAAATCAAAAAATCTCCGACTTTTAACAGTGGAAAGTAATCAAATTAATTTCTGCGCAAATGTTCCCAAATCATCGAGCAATTAAATTAATTTGTTAAATTGCTCAGAAAGTGGCGTCATAATTCCACAGGATATCATTTTACTATTTACCAATGTTCGTGCTATGAATCGATGGCCGGGGATATTTGTGTCGTCGTCTGCCTATTCGTATGCCTCTGCCACTGTTGCCAACGTGTATGATTTTAGTAAATTGGTTTTTAATGGCATTAAGCTGTCAGATGGCATATTATACATCGTTTTGAAAAAAAAAAAAAAAAAATATCGAAGGAGACGAGTGTGAGTGGGAGCCTGCTGCTAAGGCAGAGAAAGGATAACAGCATGAAAAAATAATTTATATTCTCTTACATTGCGGTGTAGGTGGATGTTATAAATTTGAATGAGTGAATGTGATAAGGGTATTCATGTTTACATTTTGAGTGGTGTGCACCCGCCCTCGTCCTGTGGATGGGTGTTTGCCGTTTGGTTGGGTTGGGTGACGATGTGTTTTCAGTGTTTTCTCGTGGATAAAAGTAATTTTTAATTCTTGTTGTTGGAACATTTGGCTGTTTGTACAGTATTATTTTTAATTTCTTATAACTTTTTTGTTTTTTTTTTTCGTTTTGTGTTTTTGTGGCTCGTCGTACATTTTATGTTTTTCTGTCTGAATGTGACATTAGGAGTACTTATTCATTGGGTTTGCGACTCATTAAGTCTGTTTATTTATTTTTATTTTTTGTATTTTGTGCGTCGTGGTTTTATGGGTAAAAAATGTTATTTTTTTAAAAAGTTTAATTTGAAAATGTTATGATGATGTTGTGTACGCAGTGAATTATCTCCTGATGGGATGTGATTTATTATTTTAGTCATTTTGGCAGTGGATATTCCCCTGAATATGGGCTTGAAGATGTATTGACTTAAAACTCACATTTCGGGGTTGATTGGCGTAATGTCCTGGGGATTTTTTTTGTGTTTTTGTTTTTCGACCTTTGGGTTATCGTAGGCGTCCGATGTTTTATTGTTTCACATTAGTTATCAGTCACGGCTTAGTTTTCTGTGTTCGTAATTTCAGCATCATTTAAAGTTCAAGAAAGATAACTGAAGACATAATCGTGCATAATAACTCGTTTTTATATCTTGTATCCTCTCGTGGGTCCTTGTGGATATGTTTGAGTTCTTTTCAACTCTTCCCCAGTTACCATGACCTTTCTCCCATTCTGAACCATGTAAGGGGTGTTTTTTCTTTGAACAGGACTTACATTTTGACATGTATGATCCAATTATGAAGGAGAGATTCACACTTGGACGGCGGTACCAAAATATCCAAATTTACTTTAAAAATCAATCCGCGATTCGCGAATTTTATAGGCGATTTCTAGATTTTTATGGCGCACATACATAATCGTCTATCTGAGCATGCTATCTGCCGAACTGTGGCCAGAATTGGATCGGACAAAATCTGGGAAAATTATAGAACTAAGCAGATCACGGATGAGAATACCGATAGGGATACTCTTTAGTCATTGCCTTTTGAGGAAGCATGAGATTAGATTAGTACTTCAGTGACCTACACGTCTCAGACAACATAACACATCTGCTCTGGGAATGCCAAGACGATACCCGAGCAGATTACAGCACCCTCGCGAGATATTCCTTGAAAGTTTAGAGGAGATTGGGTCTTTCTGTGAAATGTTTTCGGTTTTTTCCGTGGCGGTTCCAAAGAGATCGCGATGAGGACACTATGGCGCCTGGTGTTTTATGAGGACCTAATAACCCTACTCAACCTAACCAAACCAAACCTTGGTCTGCAGCTGAATCCGACCCAACTGGTGCAAGGATTAAAACCTCAAAGCCATTATTTGCGTCATTTTTTCGCTAGTTAGGCTCTAGAACAGTTGCAAGTGAAAAGTTGTCATTTTGTCGAATTTTGTTCAACAATGAGGTTAATTTTTGGTTTGTCACATGTTGAGTGAGAGGAAGTCCTGAAGAGACTCTACAGACCGTATGAAGAATCGTCCAGAAAAGTGCACGGTTCGATGCGGTTTCTACGCTGGTTCCATCATCGGACCTTATTTTTTCGAAAATGAAGTCGGAGTTCGCGTTGCGATTACTAGAAATCGTTGCAGGACGATGATCACTGATTATTTGTCTCCAAACTTAAATGCAATGGATCTCAAAGACAAGAGGTTTCAACCGAAACCATCGACTTACTTTGTTGTTTTTCAGTGAGGCAACGATGTTATTCTTACTGGGAGTTGGCGTTGCGTATTCGGTGCATATCACTGGCGAACCCACGGTTCCACACCTCTTCGCTATAGTCTTTCATTTGAGCTGGTTTTCATCCAAAATAAGCAGAGTATCCTCTGGTCCCTTCACTGGGTGGGTTTTTGGCTTCAGTTGAGGGTACAAGTTAGCTTCTTGGAGATTATATAAACGGTACGCCTGTCACAGTTATTCGCTACTTATTTCCCTGCAATATTCTGATTTAGTTTCGCTAAATACCCCATACGCTTTGCTGTCCTTTCATAGTGATACCATATTGCCTACTGTCAAGCTATGCTTGACTGTGACCTTTAGGTTGTTTATGTTTGTCGAAATGGCTATGCTATATCTTACCTAAGCTTTCTCAATACTTTCTGCTTCAGAGTTGGAAATATTTTTTAGAGCACACCAATGGTCTTCTCCTTCCAAGAGGTAGTCCTTCAACTGTTGGTACCTGTCCACGCAGGCCATAAAATAGGTCCTGCTGTAATGTCTATTGTTGCTTTTATTTGGAAAATTTTCCTGCTACATCACGCGCAATTTTGGAAAGAGAAGTTGGAACCTTGCAAGGCGCCGGGTTCCAAGTTACACAGTGTTGTCAGATTCTTATTGGCTAAACTTTACCTCCACTAATTTAGACCCTTATTCCATGGGTTTAACATGAAGAGCGAGTTCTCCACATTTCACGACCGTTATTGTCTGCGTTGGTAGCACTTTTCTTTCTCATTTTGCCTGTCTGAGATCCATTTGTGTTCGGGAGTTAGTCTATGCCACTCTTTCTCTCTCACTCATTCTCTCTCTCAGTCTCTCACTCCTTCTAGCTCTCTCTCTCCCTCTCTCTCTCACTCATTCATTCTCTCTCTCTCTCTCTCTTTTCTATTCTAAAAGGTGAGATTAAACATCTCGTCACGTGAGCTACCATTTAGGCCCGTGTGAGTATACTGCATGGGCTAAAGAGTAGGGAAGTCCAGTAGTTTTTGTAATTTTAAAATACTAAGCGAATAAGAATGACGTGGTATTTGTTTCCCGGTGGATATTGAAAGAAGAAGTGCTCGAAGCTCCCTTCGTCACTTTCAGGCTGCAGGTATGTTTGTTTAGGTTGATAACCCGGATGTTCAAACTGACCTTCAGTTGGTGGTAACTTGGAGCTAGGCTAGGGTACTCTGTCAGGGTTTTAACAGCTTCACGAGCTAGCCTTACTTTCTATTGGAACTTATGATAGCTTGTGGAGCATTTTATAGCTACATCTCTCTGTCTAGCTCACTCACTTTTCATACTCGGGTATGTCGTGATGGCTAGGTACAGAAATCCTATTGCCCTGAGAGGAGGCAGGTTGAGTTTTTCAAAATGGTTTTGAGTTGGTTTTTGGGTTTGGAAGTGCGGTTTTATTACTCGAAATCCATTTTTGTAAAGTATTCAAAAACATTGAAGATGACCACATATTTAACTTAAAAAAAAAAAATGTACCAGGACTACAATCAGTTGCAGATCATTCACAAGTGTTTCTAGCATTCCAAGTGGTTTTCACTTGATCCATAGGAAAGTGAATAGCAATGTACAAGCACTTACTGCTGAAAAGGGACGACGTTGTAGAATGTTGTTAATTTTAGGATGTACATATGTATGCATTGAAAGGCGGGAGAACCTTCGTGAGGCTCTGGCACTGCGGCTTCATAATGAGGTCCCTGGTTGGGTGCTAGAGCAAATTTTTTACTCCGGAGGCGGTCAGAAAGATAAGGACCTTCTCTAGGTGTATGTCTGCAATGGTCGCAGATGGGATTATTTCTGCACCGAAAATGTAATTTCTGAGACGAAAGAGAGCCGGACACTCCATAAGAATATGAACAGAGGATTCGTTACTTTCAAGGCATAATCTACATGAGGGTTCCGGAAAGAGGTTTATTCGGTGTAGATGTTTTTTGTCAGTAGACAGTGCCCACAGTCAGGATTCATAGATTGTTCCTCTCTAGGTTGATCAGGAAATTGGATTTCCTGGGCTATAGTTTGGGGAAAAATGTTTTAGAGCAGTAATTTTAGGAACAAATTAGTGTAAGGCTATAAAAATTGCATCGCAAGATACGAACACGATTTGTAACATACGGTTTAGCTCCACCAAAAAGAAAAAGTTACCGCGATTGTCCTTTAGATGTTTCTTGTTAGGCTTAATGAAAGTGTTTATTTGAAAACAGTCTTAAAGCTGATTCGATACCTAGTTCACTCTGAGTAGGGATACGTTCACCAGTAGATCCTCTTTCCAGACTTACGATAGCCTCATCCTTAAGACAGTAAACTATGGCTTTTCGATTCTCGAATTGTGTTTGTCTATTTTTATGTCCTTCATCAACTAAAATCAATACTTTCCAAGTATAACAACAACAAATTCGTCTTATAACATTTTTTTTAGATCTAAAGTGTCTGTCCAAAGCTAAAACCAAATAAAAAATTGTGGTGTCACCTCATCTTCCAGCACTGAAATCATACTTCCACATCAAAAAACACACGCTAGCAATCAATCAGTGTGCTTTTTATATAGTTTTTGAGAACATTTCATCGGCGTTAACTATAAACCAAAATTATTTAAAATAACAACAAAATACTAAATTAATTATGTTTTTCTCTCTTTTTTGTATTTTAAATCGAAAATCGAAAATCGAAAAATCGAAAAACTAAATGCATTCCAATTGAAATAAATCACAAACAAACAAAAATTAAAATGTTCAGAAAAATAAGCAACTTAGAGAGAAAACTCCACCATCACCACAGCCGTCAACCGCTAGTGACAGCAGTCAAATATTCGTGCCAGGTGATGACAACAAACGTCAGGTAGATCCCCGCTTTGAGTACAAGCAAATGGTTCATAACCAGAGCGTGGCAGCTGTAAGCCAGAAGGCAAGTGTCCCACCAATCAGCAAAGTCGAACAGGTTTTCATCGAAGATGTTGACGACGATGATGATGATGATGGCGACGATTGTGATGGGCCATATGAGCGTCAACAACAGAATCCTTTCGATGAAGTCGATTCAGACAGTCGAGAATTTCAGCGGAATACTAGCGACTCAGAAGATCAATACCAACAGTCGCAGCAAAAATACGGTTCCGGCCGGAGTACACCGGACTTGTCGTATAGCCATAGAAAGTCAGTTAGTTTTGATTTGAGCGGAGATGAACGTTCGAAGTCGGACTATGAGCGATCGAAGACACCCGATTTGTCAGCAAGTAAGACAAGACAATATGACTCTGAGCAAGAGTACGACTATCAACGACGCCCTCGCAAGGGTATACTTCGGTCGGCCAGTCCATCGTCGTCGGCCAATTCCACTTTGGAAAAGTACAAACCTGAAAAACTGCCACCAATAGTGCCTACGGTCGCGCGAATCAAAGAGATCGAATCACCCGTCCTCGCAGAATTTAGCCCAGTGCGACAGGACGACTTTATTTATGACATTCCCGGACGACGCACCCCCGAAAGGCTGCCGTCTACAAGTGAAGAAATTGAACGAGACAATCCATTCCGTGAAGCATTCCTGGACAGAAGTAAGACCGATGAATATGAGGAAATGGCCAAGATATATTCCCAGAAGTCTGCAGTAAAGTCATCTCGAGATAACTTTGTTCTCGGACGAAAAGATCGCACCCTGTCGAAATCCAATGATGATTTGCTCTCCGAGAGTCATGCGTCAACCTCGATGAGCAGCCAATACCAGTCGAAATCAACCGACAACCTATCGCAGAGGCCACCGAAGCCGCTACCGCCTCCGAAGCCAAAGGTAAAACACGCAGACATTTTAAAGAACGTTGCCCTCGAAACATTCCAAAACACCGATGTCGGTCACGGTGATTTTGCCGTTTTTGAGCACAATGCCGAAACAAATACCATCCATGAGGTTGTGAAAAGTCCCAGAGTCCCCTCGAGAATCGCCTTACCGAGACCCAGAGAGTGTCCACCACCGCCGCCAGTTAACTATGACACTATTCCAAGACCATTCGCTTCGGATCCACAATATTTAGAGGTGTTACCGCCACTCTCGCCGCAGATTAGTCTGTCACCGACTCTGAGGCCAGCTCCACCACCGCCTCCAGCGCCTGCAACTGCGAGGCGGCCAAAGGAATTCGCTCATGAAAACTCCCCTGACAGCATTCTGGTCACTGAGGACCTGCACCGAACGATACTTCTGCAAGAGAACGAACTGCGAAAGACCCTTCGCAACACAGTGGGCGTACCGTCATCCACCACAACCTCTGAATCGTCAACGACCAGCAGGAGTAATACCTTAACCAGAAAACATCCGGTAAATCCGTTTCTAGATTATGATTCCGATCCCTCTAATGTATCATCCGATACGACAATTTCCAATTACACTAATCAATCCCCATTGTATCAAACCGAAAACAACTTCCAACTGTCGCAACAGCAGGCACTCCATCATCTGCAGCATCAGCGGCAGCAGCAGCTTCAGCACGGGACAGTACTAACACCCACACAAATATTCCCCACACCACAAATCCTTCCCGTGCAGTACAACAGTTTGCCCATGCCACAACACACATCACATTATTACAATGTTATACCTCCATACAGTGCAACCTCGGTTGCCGGCACTCCATCCTCACCTGGTACACAAAATTACTTCCATTTAGGTTATCCGGCGAGTATTTCGTCCACCAGTTCTGGGCCAGTTTCAATGCTGTCCACCACATCAGCCGGTGGTGCTCCCTCTCTCCAGGTGCAACAGCAGCATCATCACTATCAACTAACGCCAGGACGTTTAATGGTGAGTGACAGTGCAACGGTGACGAAGGCTCCGACAGAAAATGGTAATGCTGCGGCATCGTCGGTCTATATGCTGCAGTATACCACCCCTCCACCGCTTCCACCACATCCACCACCATCCACACTGCCACCGTCATCATCAAATCTGCAACAATCCCTCTTGAATATTCAAAGTAGTGAATATCTGTCTGCACCAATAACTCCTGCTCCTCCACCACCGCCTCCAGCTGCACCTTCACCACCTCAGCCACATCAGCTACCCCAGTCCCAGAATTTCCCCACTGCACAAGTAATGGAAAATAACTACTTTAACCTATCGAAGCCATTGCCTCCAGTGCCACAGCCGCAACCAGCCTCCCCGCCACCCAATATGAACTCGTTCTACGAGACTGCCGAGGAAATTTACTCCACCATCGAGGAGGAGGCCATCTACACCAATACCACCAACATTTTTGACAGCATGAGCTTCGATAGTCGCAGCAATAGCGTTGCATCTGTGGCATACTTTTCGCAGTCGTCTACGCCTCCACCCTTGCCACCAAAGAAATTCGGAAAACGATCGGCTCCTCTAATTCCGATAAAAATTCGTTCTCTATCGCAACCTCAGTTAAATTTGATTTTATCGCAAGCTCCTGGCTCACCGCCGAGTTCCCCCACATCCTCCATTGGCAAGGAGACAACTGTCTGAGTTTTTATTGTTATATCTCCCATCGCCGCTGGGAATTCCATTCAAGTCTGTATTTCTCTGATGAGTATCCTTGTCTGTTCATATTTATTTCAAACCACACACACACCCCACCCACACAATCAGTTACTTCATTGCATTGGCTAACAAGCAGATACATTTTTTTTTTCTTTTTCATCAATAACAAGCGTAACGAACACAAAAAATAAAATAAAAAAACTAACAGTAAAATGCTTATAAGTTCATCTATTTAACGGTAGTATAGAAAAACTTCACTTCACACAGAGATACATAGGATAAACAATTGCAATAGATTTTTTTATTTTTAAATATTTTATATAATAAATGTAACGAAGTATGTATGTACGTTTTCTTGAGTTTTTCTTTGTGCCGTCTTAAGTGTTGTTAAGGTTAGAGTCCTCCGATAGGTGTAGACAGCCCAAAGATACAGTGTGGTTGATCAATAGATAAGCTTAAGTAATATTTCCTTGATGCCAGAAACAGCTAACACAGGATATCTGGTAGAACGGTTCTAGAGAAACCTGGGCCTCAACCAAAAAGCCTCTCTAGTTAACCCGGTTCTAAGCTAAGTGCCTCCATTTTCGCACGCCAAGTTGGTTGAGGTACCTTTCCACTTCCGTGAACCAACTCAACCACGATCGTCCTCTACTGCACCATCCCTTGGGGTTGGATTTGAAGATTTTCCGGGCCGGAGCGTTGGTGTCTACGAGTATACACTCTACATGACCCAGCCACATCAGTCGTTGGACATTTACTCCCCTGGTTAAGTCGATGTCGTTGTACAGCCCGTACCGCTCGTCGTTGTATCTCCTCCTCCACTCAAAATTTATGCATGTGGGACCGAAAATCACTCAAAGAATATCCTTATCCGCGACAGTCCATGCTTCAGCGCCATTAAGCAGGACTGGGAGAGTTAAGGTCTTGTATAGAGTCTCCTAATTTATTCGGGATATGGCTTTAAAAATACAAATACTTGGCGCAACAGACCGTTTGTGGTCCAGGGCCTAGCTACTCGTGACCATTCGTGGTCGAAAGGACCTACAATTTAAAGAAAGGCAAATTGAGAAGCTTTCTGATGACAGTTGTTGCTCTCGAACGTTTGTCAGACGCGAGAGGTGGGACCGTGAAAAAACTTTTTTTTGCGTTTTCTGGGATTCGAACCTCGAACTTCCGGGTCAGTAATCCAACGCACTAACCACTAAGCCACGGCATCCACAGTATTAGACCCAAGGTAGACAAAGTTTCTTATTAACCTCAAAGGTATAGCTGTCGACTGTGACGTTCTATCCAGATCGTCCATGTTGTGTGTCCTCTCTTGTCACGTCACCTTGTCTGAATCCTTTTTTGCCATCAAAGGTCTCTTTAAGTTCTCTACCCAATCTTGGTGGAGGAGTGTACAATCCCCATCGTCATCCTACACAATGGACGAGTTTGGCGAGGATGCCAAGACTAGACATTGCTCTCTATAGCTGGTCTCTATAAATGCTGTCATATGTGGCCCTAATATCGATAAAAAGATGGTGGGTATCGATTTGAACTTCTTGGGTTTCCTCCAATTTGATCGATTGTAGGCTTTCCTGGTCCGATGGGGAGCAATCAGGTTGGTGACGAAGGGTTTCAGGCGTTATTCTGGTAGAATAACTTTCGATAAAATCTATATTTTTCCAAGTCAACCCCTAATTGACGCCCGGAATTATGTGACACCACAGCCTTATACAAAACAAATATTTGAGTCTAATTTGATATAAGAATCCCAACGTCCTTGAGCAAGTACACTGCAGCCCTATACTGCTGTAAGAAAGCAGTAAGTGGAGACCACAGCCTGGAATTACTACGGGCTCTATATACTGCGGCCAGGCATGGATCCTCTGATTCGTTTATTGGGCCCGAAACCTATTGAGCAATCTCTGATTCCGCTTTCAAAAATACGCTATACAAGGGAATATGTGCCTTTCCAATAAGAACAGCATTAAATAACTCAGGCAGGCTAAAAGAGTCAGTCGTTGGACCTTTCACTGTAGTCACTATCAGGTCAAGTACTACCTCCATGAAATGAATAGGTATCACTGAGCATACCATCTAGAAGAGGTCGAAACAGCAAAACAGGTACTACTTGAGTATGTGTAATGTTAGGAGAAACATTTTCCATAGATCATCTCTGATCTGAGCTCAGGCTCCAAGTTCAGACCTCATGTTTAAAAAGTTTTTTGAAATCGCCAGAAGATTCTGCGAGTATATTTTAGCTCAACGTGCTTATAACACTCAAGCAAACAAGTGTCAGCTATGCAGCCGCGTGTGGTATCCGGTCTTTATAACAGACACTCCACTATTCCTAATGAACTAGAATTCCTTCCACAAGACACCGATTACAACCTACCACAACTCCCAAACCTCGATTTCCCCCAGATTCTTTTTTATCAGATGGATCTCACACGGAAACAGGAGAGGCTGCAGGTGTCTTCTCCAAAGGCGTACATGAAAGTAAATACCTCCTTTCGAATTTCGAATTACTGCAGTATTTTTCAGGGTGGAAATTATAGCGATCAAGAAGGCTGTATCGTGGTTCATTATTTGTTCCAACAGTCAAGCTGCGATTAAGTCCCTGGAATTTGTCACTTTCCACTTAAAATGGGTTTACATCTCCGCTTGTCTCTAAACGAGATGCCTGAACAATTCAAAATTCTCCTAATTCGGGGATGCTCTAGGCAACTGTATGTGCTATGAATTTGCCAGGCCTGGTACAATTTTGTCGATTCTACTAGAAAAGAGGCATTTCTAGGTGCCGATCAACACCATCAACCGTAGGTGGACAGATGACACTACGTGCCTCATAACGTGACTGATTTGCCCTAAGCTGGATTTCAAACGCTCGAATTTTCTATTCAGATTCAGAAGTCCCTTATTAACACAATAATATGTGTCATCACGGGATACTGCACTATTGGCAGGCACACCATAAGGCCTCCACTCAAATGACTGTTGCAGAGGCTGTATGGACAAAGAGTAGGAAACGGTGATTCACGTGATATGTACATTTGTACGTGTCAAGCTCTCTCTTCGCAAAGAAGAATACACTTAAGACCCCAAATTGGCGAATTGGAGAACATAAATATCAGTTGCCTCTACCGCTTTTTAGTTTTGCGGGTAGTTTTTTGGGGAACACACATAACCTAGTGGTATCACAATAGACCTATACTGCTCTAAGTTTGGTTCAATCTAGTGTAGCCTGTCCCTAAAAGCTGACCTAACCTAACCGTGAGGTTAGTTTTTAAGGGCTTCAAAGTTTGGGGATTGTCTGCATGGAATCGATCCTTAGCAATTCCCCACAAAAAGAAATCCATCGGGCCTAGATCACCCGATCTTGTTTTCTAATTGATGACGCGAATGTTGTGTGGCAGGTAGCCTCGTCCTGTTGGAATCACATAGGTATTGCACACGTCTTGTTCTGAACTGTGAAAAAACCAAGATCAATGTTGGAAAAATTACATGATAGTGCGTCACCTTAACAAATGAAAATTTGACATTCAAAGACTCGATGAGGTTACTGGGGATCATGATTGAATATTGCACATTCTCCAACCTCACTCTGCATGAGGAGTAATGCCAAACCAGACATGGCTCAAATCGATGCCCTCAAATCGATAAAGAAGGGATAGTTATCGATTTGAAATTCCTGGATTTTCTTCAAGATTGAGAAAATTGGGTCAGGCATCAAATGGTCTTGGATATGAATCAATCAGGTAAACGACAAAATGCTTTAGGTGCTCATATAATGCTCTCTTCCTTTATCATTGGACAAACTGGTCTCATACATCGGACTTGCTTTCATCCGAAGATATTTTTATATGTTCTACATATGTCGGCCATGCAATTCCCGGGAATATCCCTGTGGCCCGACACCCAACTGAGTCGTTTAGCCAGCTCGTTAAGAGTTAGGGGACAATTCGGGTCAGCTCGTGAGTTAAAGGGCACGGATTCCAGAAATTTTATCGTGGCTTGGCTGTCAGTAAAAATGATGACATCCCGCTTAGCTATCACTTTACTTTATGCACGATAAAGCTTCCTTTATCACCATGATCTCTGGAACACACTACAGCGATTAGGGAGGCGGATGGAGATATTTATTGGAGAAGACACTCGCACCCACTCCTGACTCTGTTTTAGTTCCATCTGTAAGAAACGCATGGATTCCTTTTGTAGCCCAAGATCTCCTTGCCAGTCAAGTCTGATCTCATTAGACTTACACTACCTTAGCCTCGTGGTAGTCGGTGCTATCTGTCAATCGTCTAAGTTAAATGGTTGATTGTCAATGACGTTTAAACTACACATTTGGATATCTTTCACTCAGTTACACTAGCACAAAAAAAAAAAAAATGGAAAACATGATCAGTGAAGCCAAACTATTATCTTCATTTCATGGCGATTTTGTTTTTTTTTTAATGTATTTGTAGATAATTTTAAGCGACATGCGTAACTAGCTCCCGAATTGATTCTAGTACATTTCTTTTTAGTTCTGACAGATTGTAGCGATTTTAGAAATTGCTGGATTCCAAGAATCACTGTGATCAACAGTCCAAGCAAAAACTTGATGGTAAAATAAATTAGCAATTTTTAGTCTTTACATTCGGAATACTCGTACGTAGATCTAAAATATCTACAATTTGATGATCGATTCAATCCACAATTTTAGAAACCACTAGAGCTTTGCAGTTGTTTAGTATCACGCCAGTAAAAAGGACACCTGCCGTGGACTGTCGGTGATTCAACGGAGAAATGAATATCTCCGTACCATTTAGACATAAGGTTACACTCTTCAAGACGGCAGATGAACTAACATTTAGCCCTAAGTGAAAGCACTCGTTCAACTGAAAGCGCACTTAAGTCAACAAAATATAAAACACACCGACACCAACAAGCTGTATAACTTTATTTAACAAAATAAATAATAAATTTCCGTACAATTCATGAATTTGCTTACTAACTTGAGGCTAAATGCAGTTAAATAAAATTAAGACTAAACCCTTGAACTCTTGAAAGACACCTGAACTGAACCTGTTGCTGTGAAAGATAGCCCACCACTAATCGCACAATGTGTGCATTGTACAATGTTTTATGAACTTTATCTTATCGTCTGCCAACTTATGGCACAGAAAAGGGGAAACTATTCATTTTTGTGTAATTAACTCGGTGTTTTTGCCTTGCGAAAGATAAGATACGAACGGTGGTATCTTGACTGTTGTAGTAGATTCATACCATTGTTCATGGCGGCCCTCTAGCAATTCAGTGTGTCAATAGCAGGTGGAACCTTAAGGCTTTGTCTATATTGTATGATAATTATGAGAAAAGTTGGATTTACAGCTACCAGTACTTTTTCACAGTGAATGGTGTTCACAATTGAAAATTGTTTTAATTTAAAAATGTACTCACAATTAGGTATGTTGTTGCTTATTCTCAAGGCATGCACGTATTTCATATTAACAAACTAAATTTTATTATTCTCGTGTACTCGCTAGTACTTTGGAAATCGTGTCTGCCATAGACTGAGATTGGATCAATAACAATTAATAGTACTCATCAACACCAATTCCATTTCGCATATTATACCCCCATTCCAATCAGCTCTTCCATAATACACCAACCGGCTTTCCATACTACACCAACTCCTTCACCTAAATTTACTTGAAATCTCCAAGGAGGTTCGTGAGGCACACTTTAGCATATTTTTCTATTTTTTGGGTTCATCCCTTGTAACGCATCACAACTTCTTTTTTATTCGAAAGATACAATCGCGTTTGTTTCGAAGAAGCGCATTTTGTCCTTCGAATTTCCAGTGACTTCATGTAGCTCCACAGGAAATGGTCGAGATGTGTCAAATCGAACGATCTTCGAAGCCAATTAACAGATGCAGTTTTCGAAATCAACTTATCATCATCAAGTAATGGTGCCAATACATACATAACTCCATATTTTCAGTCGCCACATGACACGTAGCGCCAGCCTGTTGGAATCACAACTCGAAAGGGATATACAATATCTCATCCATATTTTCAAAGAAAAATTCATTGATCATGGTCTGGTAACGATCTCTATTGACACAAGTTCCAGGCTCATTTTTACAGAAATACGGTCCGATACCACCAATGTGGAGACCGCACCAAATAGTGTACAGGCATAGCTCATGTTACGACTGTAATGCGTATCCTGAACGGTCGTATCTTGGGTACGTTTTTCCATACATTTCGTCTAATTTGTTCCTAAATCTCAAAACTGGGACTGGGCGATGTCGTTCCTTTTTTAGATTCTGTATCATGTAACGTCTTTTTGAATAGCATCGCATACCGTGCTACTTCTTTCCACGTTATTGTCTCGGGTTTTGATGAGCTCTATAAGTTGTACGGTTTTTTCTAAAATTAAGTTAAGTATTTGCAAACTTAAGTCCGTACAAGTTAAGTTGTTGTATCTTTATCGTCATTTTCGTTGTTTGTTTCTATAAATCAAGTAGCTCCTCATTGGTAGGCTCGTCTTCAAGTTTTGCAATGAGTTGATGGCCATCTGCGGCGCCTATTTGAAGGTTCAGCTGCCTACCTTACTGCGTAACATCGTTATTGATATCTTCTAGAGACTCATCATCAGTGGGTTCCTCTGTTATGTGCTGTGGAGAAAGCTTTCGTCATGATCTACTCATGGTTGATGTCTCCGCCCAAGATCATCCGCAATATCTGTTGCGTGGCATATATTAAAGTGTTGGCCCAGCCTTGCTATCAGTTATCACGTGTGTCTGCGCTTCAAAGTTGCAATGACAGTTTGATCGATCGGTTGTAGTAACCAGGTTGTATTTGCGGGAAGAAAAATCACTTTAAGCTCAGGAAAATTGTCGCCAACCGATCATGGATGACCAGGAGAATTATACAAAACCAGGACGCATTTCATTGTCAAATTGTTCGGCTTAAAGTAATCCTTCACCGCTGGGACAAAGTGGTTCGTGAGTCTTGAAAAATAGCACCATTAACTCGGGCTTTCTTATTAGAACGAATGTTGGTCGTATCTCAGGGGTAGTCGATCGTATCACAGGAAATAGGTTGTTTTATCTTGGGGTGGTCGTGACTTGGGGTATATCTGTATTTTTGTCGACGTTATGAGGTCTGTAGGACCTCGTCTGCATAGGTCTTATTTTTTTAAGTGATAATTTTGCTTATGAACGAGTCCGTTAAGGCAGAAATGAGCCTCACGCTGAATAGAATTTTGCTATAATACAAGGGGTCAGCTGCCCTAGAGCAAAACGTAAATGCTGGTCTTGTGTCTTTCAATTCTACACCAGTCTTATCCGGATGTAGGCTATGCCTGAGGAAGCCCCAGTTGCTGTGACCGACAAAGAATCGATAGACTTGGATCTTGTTACAGACAGCACATTTACAGCAGTCATATTCCCTTCAATACGCACATTCATACATTCATTATGGACGTCATAAAAAGTACAAAGTCGTCTCTAAGTCTTTCGAATCGCCGAGTAATTTCTGAGCCAAATCTGGATCCTTTGGTGGCGTTATTGAAGCGTTAGGTATATGCGATGATTTGTCAGATTTTACTGAAAATGAATGTAAAAAAAAGCGGCGAAATGACAGCTTGGTTTGACAGTCACCCGTATCGTACTCTTAAGTTTTATCTAAGCAACAAAAGAAAAACACCCTTTCAAGGAATTGAAAGATTGCATCGCGTCTATAACTCATAACACTTTCTGAATGCAAGACATTTTAAAGATTTATTTTGTGACCTTATTCTACGATGTTTTTGATAAAATTTGTCGAAATACAAGTTCACTTGAGATCTGCTTAACACTCTGACTTGAAGCGATTTTTTGTATTGTCTTCCTCGAATCCGTAAGGATTATATTTGACAGATAGATGAATTGATAGATATCCTTGAAGGCTCCAGGAATTTACATTGCTCCACCCTCAAGTGCCTCATAAGTAGTTCACAGAAGGGTTTGATTACTTACCTATTTACATGGCGTTATAGTTCGGAGTAGAAATAGACCTCAACCAACAAGCCTCTCTAACCAGCTTGATTATAGCTACTCGTAGTTGCACCCAGTTTTCTTTTTACTTGTGCGTACCAATGCAGTCCGGACCGGTGCGGTGCCCAGGTGTCCACTCGCTTTATTGTCCCAGCAGCCTTCTTACAGACCATACAGTTCGTGGACTCACCGTCTACGCAGATGGGAACAAAGATCATCCGACGGATTTTTTTCTCAAAACTACTGACGACAAGCCGATCCATTCTTGACATGGTCCATACCTCTGCGCCTTGAAGGATTACTTTATTTGTTCGATTGGGAGCTTTATTGCTCAATCGCCTTCTGACTCTAGGGAAACTTTTGTTGGTAAGAGTTAGTCTTCGTTTGATCTCGGCATTGGTCTCTTTGTCGTAGGTGATAGCGTTGTCTAGGTCGACAAAGTCCTTATTTACTTCAAAGTTGTGTCCGTCTAGGGTGGCTTTCTGTCCCAGGCGTCGGTGTTGGGTGTCAATTTTTGTCGGTAGCATCTTCTAATTCACAGTTGAACAAATTACCTTCACTGCTTGCACTCCAATACTCACAAAAGCTTCTCTGGGATAAGGACATATTCTCACGTTTATGTGAATATCGTCGTAATTATACGGACTTTTGAGAGATTGTGTTTCTACATGAATTTTTTTTTATTTTTTTTTTTTTTGAACATCGAAGGCCTCTGTGAGGTCATTTCGGCCTCGATGGAGCAGTGTGCGTTTTCCATTGCCATACTCCACAACCGGAAAAGTTTGGCAGGGATGTGGAAACTTTTTTTTTTGTATTCTTTGATAAAACATCCAAACATCATTCCCGCAACAGTTCTGCAACAACATAGGTAAAAGAGAAATTTTGTCGACCAGCCGCCTCTCATTCTTTTTCTTTCCCCTTCTGAGAAGTCGGTGGACTACCTTTTTCTTCTGTTCGTAGAGCTTGCGATCAACTCTGGTCCTTCCATGAAGAATTTCAGTCTAGTGAAATGCCTTAAGGAACTCTGTCTGCAATTTTGTTACTTTCGACATTCGATGACTTGATGTTCGGGTAGTCGAGTTAGCTGCTTCAAAGAGGTAGGATAGTTCCATACTAAATAAAACCGAAAAACAGAGAAAGAGAGAAAGAAATATAGAACAAGACCACCGTGTTAGGTACCTTTTCGTTTCCTTTTTATTTTCTAACGCAGTAGTTGGAAACACTAAATTTAATTCGTTTCTTCTGATGGCCCTGCGGTTGTCAGTCTGATCTTAAACAGAAAGTAACTCCATTGTTTCGAGCGATAAGTTGCGCCGTGCTGCTGGAAACATGTGTCTTTAGAATCCAAGTATTGTAAATCAATTCTGGCCAAAACAAATCGGTTGTCATCATTGGCAAACAATTCACTTTAATCGCATTTTTAAAGAAATACAGTGCGATCACTCCACCAAGCAAAAAGTGTACTAAAATGGTCTTGGATCAGTTGGATCCTGTGCGCATGCAAGTGAGGCTTCACTGTGAGATACTTCTTGAAACGTCTTATTCTTCTGAACGACAACCAATTGATATCCCCTTTCGAGTAAACATCTGTTACAACGACACATGCGTGAATAATTGTTGGCAATCGAGACAGTTTCCGAAATGGTTTATTTATTCTTTGAATTAGGTAATGACTCATTTAAAGCACTTATTCTACCAGAAATTCCACAAACCTTCCAAATTGTTTCAGAAGAACGTTTCCCATTTTTAAAATATTTTTTACCAATAATAACGCGTCGTCTTTTCTCTAGTATTTAACATTTTCTAATCGAAACATTGACAGTTGTCGTGTACGAAATTTTAAGTGTGTCAGCCTTAAGGAAAAGAGTGGTGCGAAATTTAAATCCGGCGTTCTTATTGCGACCTCTTTTGTATTTTCCTATCATTCTTCATCACTCGTGTATGCATAAATTTGCAATGGATCCAAAACCTTTTCATCACAATTCTTAAATGCCATCTTGGACTTCCTAAATTGTAGACCTCATCAGCGAATCTCATACCACCCTGCTATTTGAAATCAATTTGCGCGCAATAACTGATCCCACCACCAATGATATTCAATTAAATGCTTTCCAAAGCATTCTCATATCGTAATCGTCGTAAGCTATTTAAATTTCAAACCACTTAACGTTCCAAAATCATTAAAGTACAGGATGTGCACACCCTCTCAACATTGAATACAAATTTTAATCCAATTTGCACTTTGCCGTCCCCTGTGCCCCATTTAGGATATTCAACAGATTTCATCAATGCACAATCACGCCAAGTCTAACGTCAATCTTAATACGTTATTTTCTGTTCCATTGGAAACGCAAAGCTTATTTCATGGAATCAGCCCGCCCACCCCTTCGTAACGACAGAAGAGAACCGTTGTGCAAATCATCCCCATAATTGCATTCACATCAATAAACGACTAATTGACATTTTACCACGATAATCCTGCCGTTCGTCATTTTGCTAAGCAGCAGCTAGCTAATCGATGATTTCGAATTGAATTTTCCCTGGCAATTTGAAAATCGAGAAGAGCACAACATCCATGGTTACGAAGAAAAGATTCATTTTCCCCATGGAGAAGGCTACACCAGGCGCAAGGCAACACCCACATTTATCTTTCTGTCGCCCTCATTGCTAGCCAAGTGACAACACGATCGCATAATTAAAATTTTAAGGATGCCTGTGTGTGTGTAACGATTGGCCAGGTCCTACTGCTGCTTACCGCTAACCCTATTAAATTTGCCATAAATATGAAATTAATTCCTATAATGAGGGAAAATCCTATCAAGATGTCGATGTACTACGAGGAAAGAGCATTGGGTGAAGCGGGCTATTTACATAGAGATATAATGGCTAAAGGATGCAGCTTGCAAGTCGTCGAACGATGAACGATGAACGGTGTGCATCCTTGATATTGAATTTAATTGAAAATTCTAATCTGATGTGAAACTAATTTTTCTTCGAACAGCTCTAATTAATGTGAGCTAAAAGACGGAGGCGGAGGCGGAGGTGGTATGCTGACGCAAATATCGAACTCCTTAGTTAAATATTTGCATTTCCTTCACTCCTATCCAACCACCCATCCATCCATACGCCCACCGACACACACAGAGATCCGTTTCCTCATCAAGTTGCCGAGTGAAATTACCTCGGAAAATTGGTTCATGAATGAGCAAGGATGATACACCAACTTTTGTTTCTGTTTTTTTTGCTGTTTTTTTGGTCCTTTATCTTTGGTGATTAATGGTGAAGCATCTGTAATTTAACACTGACTTATGAAACTTGAATTTTTGTTCTTGTTTTACGTTACTTTTTTAGCTATAGATGTACATATGTATACTCGTGTACAGAGTTTTTGGTTCCTTACTTCTTTTTTTTTTTTTTAATTATTTTTCTTGTGTTTGCGTGCGTTTGTCTTCTTTTTTTTATCATTTATTATTGTATCCTTTTTGGTGAGTTATGGATTTATTTATTAAAGTTTACTTTACGATTTTTAGTCGCCGCCAACATCAGCGAAAACACCCAAATCGGTTTCGGACAAGAAGAAGTTCTTCGAGTCGGCTATGGAGGACCAGCATAAACCCGCGCAGAAAGCAGGTACGATATTTCTTTTATGGATTTTTTCAATCATGTTTACACATAATTAATTATTAATGTACCCTACACAATGTAGTCCTTTCAGCTTTTTCCTTATAACTTTTAATGGAACCAAAATCAAACACATTTCTCATGATGTTCGTCCTTTGAAATTTACAAGAAAACGGTGACAATTCGGTACTGTTTATGACATTAAAAAAAAAAAACATTTTTCCAGCATGTCAGCTGTTATGTTTGAGGATCATCTCCTTCAGCTGCTTCAAAGTCTAGGGATTGTTAGCATAAGAAAGGTGTTTTTTCTTGGGTAGAACCTGCGATATGGATAACTGTCAAGACAGTGCTGAGATTCTTAATTCTTCCTTTGACATTTAGGTTCAGTATGGTCTGGAAAATCATCATGAATACCCTGACACTTGAAGAACGTTACCAAGTTATGAAAATTTACTTTGAAAATCGATCAATTCGTGAAATTTATAGATCACTTCGTAAATTTTGAGGGACACATAATCGTCCATCGGAAGAAGGTATCCCTCAAACACCAAGGCTTCAAATGAGTGTGCATACTGAAGAACGCATCGCCGTTGTCAGCTAAGGTGATCAAGGAGATCCAAAATTTATCGATTCGCTGTCGGTCGCAGGAATCATGAAACCGTTTCCATTGTTCTTTTGCTGATTGGGTTCGAGAGCAGTTGCAAACCGACCCGTTCTCTAAGGGGAAAATTGTCTTCAGCGGTAAGGCTTTTTTGACTTAAGGAGATAATCGCTACATATCGAGTGAGACCAATCCAGACGGGACGGAGCTGACGTTAGGGCCAATGGAGGTCGTTACTCAACCATGATCAATAAATATTTCTTTAAAAATATCGATAACATATCCGGACAAGAGTTGCTATCAGGATCTCGCTACGAACCATGTGCCGACTTCTACGTCTCTAAACTACCTCTTAATCAAAATTGTTTCATGTTCAAACGACCGCACGGTCCTTACCACCGGATCCAACGTGTTCGCCCTATGCACAGCTCTGAATTTCTATCACTCTGTCCCGCAACGCATTTTTTAAATACTGCAACCTCCAACTGGTGGGCGATAAATCTTCATCCACGCATTTCACGTCCTGAGCAAGGTTAGAATTAGATATAAACTTAGTAGGACGCCGTATTCCAACTCCCACCCAACCAAAACTTCTTGGTGTCACGCTCGATGACGTTCTTCACACATGCATCTACCATCAGAAACTGCTTAAGACCTCCTAACATTGTGTTCAACTCCTTATAGGAATAGTCCTGAGAGATGGACAAAGAAACTCTGCTCGCTACATGCAAGGAAATTGAATGCTCCGTACTTAACTATGCGGCCTCCATCTGTTGTCGTTGTTGGCGGTCTTTGGACAGAAACTGATGAAAGTAGCGAACAATATTCGGAAATTAACGGCCCCCTGGCTCTTGACAAAATTATGATATTACCGTTATTGTCGTTCCATATTTTTGGCCACACCGCTTTGAAGCTCTACCGAACAGCTTAGTCATAGTCTGCTACGATGTCTCATACCTGGCGGCGTCCCATGTTGTTCTTCGTATCATTGCATCTGGGCCTGCAAGATGACGGAACTTTCTGTGGAATTCACTCTGAGACGCATCTTCCAATCATTGGTGCGTCAGACGACTCCACTTCTCAAGTGTGTTCTAATCCCTAATAAATAGCACATAGTAAGAGTAATTGTTCGTTTGATGTATTGCGTCCACTTGCGTCCTTTTTCAGCAAAATGGCATCCTTTGCTGGGAAAATATTGGAATGCCCTGGTGCTTGGGTCTGGGCCTGTGTACACCTGCGCCAATTCCTGTGGATTTTTCGGATCCGCCCGTATACCACTTTATATGTATTTTGTTTGAGAGTTGGTACATCCCGATTTTACTGTTCCATTCTCTTTTGGTGCTCAGCTTCCAGTTGAATTTTCTCTCTAAGCAGTAGCTCTTGACCATATCGTCCTTAGGCCAGTTGATTAGGAAAGTGATTTTCTTTGTCTGTGTGCGATGCATTTTCCTTTCCCGACGCAGTTGTTTTAGCGATTCTTTTTAGCACTAAATGTGGAGGGGTGAATCCCACTTATATACTTCCAGTGCGGCTGTTGGACAGGTTCCCATTGCCACTGTTATGCAAACGTAAGCCAGCCTGGTTCTTCTAACCCAAACAACTGCTCCGTCCATTATAACCATCATGGTGAACATCCATCACAGTGCCACTGGGTTGAATCCCTAGGTTTTGCCTGAAATGTTACTGCACACCAGTAGAACTCGTGTTGATTTGGCTACCACAGCTTTTTCATGCTTCTTCCAGAGAAGTTTAGACCCTTCTATTGCTGTTGTAGTTTTACTCTGATCACCCATAAATGTCTCCGTCTAAGTTGATTCATTCATTCTCCCAAATACCGAGGCATTAGTTGCTAAATTGGCTCAGCAATCTACAGAAGTGCTCTTTCCAGAGCTTCAACATCAACTCCTTATTCATCTCGTTTCGGGCCTTTGTAGCATTGGCGTGTTCCTTTCATAAACTTATTTTTGACCCTTTATTCTTCGTTCTTTGAAAAAAAAAAATAAAAATTAGGGCAAATTTAAAATCCTTGTGAAGGGCAGTGATCAGATTAAGTTGATTCAAAAGAGGGCTTATCCTAAAAAAAAAAAGAAAGCTGCGTCAGGTCCTGCTATGAGCTGTGAGTAAACTGAGAGTCAGATGAAAAACGCCATTTGTGACAACTGAACGAGTCCAGTATTTTCTCGTAACCAACACCTTTAGATGGTGTTACGGTATAAACTGACTTGTGTCCTGTTTCCCTTCGTAGGTCGGTGTCTGACTGACGATTTTTCGGTGTTGGTTCGACGCACTAAATCTTGTCTTCGTTGCGTGATACACAAAAACCACAGACATCATGTGTTAAGGAACTAAAGTTTCGATAGTTTGGTACCTACAATCTAGTTTTTTTTTCACTCAAGCTTCCTTCTTTTTCCTTAGAACTAACTTAATGTCACTCTTAGTGTGACAATTAATGTGCAAAAATTAATGCAAAAACAACAAAAAAAAAAGGTCGTTAGTCATGGTCATCTCCATTTAACATTCCATCCAGATCCTTTGCTAGTAAGCACTTAGTGACACACAGACGACAATTCCATTTTTATGATTTGATGTATCCTTCTCATTTGCTTTCATTTCTTTTCTTTTTTTCTCATTTCAAATAGAAAAAGTTTTCTCCTTTTTATCGAAAGACGAAGTTGAAAAGTTGAAGCAAGAAGAAGAGAAGAAAATCGCAACGTTAAGACGTGATAAGAAGACAAGATTACTCGACGGTTCCAATGACATAATGGAGCAATACGAATACCACCAGGAGGATATGGACGATAATGCAAACAGTGATAATGGAGGCGATGATAATGAAAACTGTGATTCCGAGGATACGAGGTAAGTGCGATGCAATGCAATTTCATTGTCGAACATTCAATTATTTTCCATTTTCATTTTATTTTGCTTTTTCATTTTGTTTGTTAGTTGCGGTGAAAGTTAGACTTAAGAGAAAATATTTTCTAATTGTATTGTATGATGCATTCTCACACAAAAACTCACATACTCACGCATACACTCATGCAAAAAATATGAAAATAAAAAAGAACTAAAACAATATTCACTGTTCATGCACACTGCACTGCAGGGGGTGGTGTTCCTTTAATCAAAAAGGAAGTGCTTTCGGTTTCTCCTGTACTCGTACTCGCACATACATATGTTATGTATGTACATATTTGAATAATGGTTCCGTATAGTTTTAAATTGTTTCTATTTTATTTGCTTATGAACGGAGCTGGAAGAAGAAATTGGTTTCTGGAGAATAGTTTAAGTTAATTGAAATTTGGTGTTGGTCGTTTAAAGTTGATTGCTTCTTATTATTTAAATTTGTTTGGTTAAATAAGGTTAAATAAGTTTAAAAGTTAAGTTAAATTAAATATGGAAAATAAGCGAATAAATAATATAAGTACTCCGTTTTATACGACAGTAACTTTGGAGGCAGCGGAACTGAGATAAAATTGCAACTTCCCAACGAACATTACTGGCCATCTGTTGGTTTCTTTTTTAAATTGCTATTTAAACTAGACTGACCAACATTTTTGAAGGATTGTTGCTTTATTGAAAAGAGTGTACCCTCCGATTATTTATGGAAAATAATTTCACTCAAATGATCGTACCCCACCTTGACAAACCAATTTCGCGGCACATTGCCAATTGTTTGTGGCTCTTATGCCTAAAGCACGTTGGGTGCTTTCCTTTATCCCGTTAATTGTTTGAGTAGGTAAATAGTCCTTTGAAATCCCCTATAAAAAAAGCCACCAGTATCAAATCCTAGCCAAGGCACGTTTCCAAACCGGCTGATAACATGGCTACCAAACTTATTGCTCCCGTAAAGACATATTGTTTGACGGCTGCGCCTTTGATACTTGACCCAAAGCCGTCCAAGACCATATCGTCCAATTGCGCCCCCAAAAAAGGTATTATCATGTCTCTGAAGCCCACTTTGTGCACCGAAACGGTGTTAGCAGCTTAATTTTCAAAGTAAGGACCAATGATGGAATCAATCCAAAAATCTTACCGCCTTTTTTTCTACTACTACGTGTGGATTTCCGGAACACCCTTTCCTTAAGTTTTGCTTTTTGAAATAGTTTCTCAATGAAAATAAGCTTGTTCCGGGAAAATATTTCCACCGAAAGCGGCGTCTCATTCAATTCATCTGAAGCTTTCTCAGAGAAGGTGTGTTAACGAAGCAGATGGCCACTTTGTCTCAACTCCTGAGCGATTTGAACTGCGCCTTCTGCAGGATTGGACATTATGTTCCATTAGCTGCTCTTAGATATATCAATCAGATAACTGCCAACGCTGCCATCCGTCTAAAGGTCTCCTCGCAGTGGTCCAGCTACAACGCTGGCCACTCTTCGATCCTCGATCTTTTGAAATTTAGCCATGAAAACATCGACTACTCTCCACCGAAACCGAGATTTGATTGCAACTTCCTACCCGCACTGAATATGACAATGATGTCGCATTACACAGATGGCTCCAAGACCTAAAGCGAGGTGGGTTGTGGTGTATCCTTGAAAAGCTCAATCTGAGCATCTATTTCCGCCTCCCACGTTACCGCAGCATTTTTCAAGCGGAAATTATGGCTATCAAAAAACACTTTTCGGACCTGAATACCTGTCAAGAATATGAGCATCTTTCAAGCGCCAACTAAGTTCATGCAATAGTATTCTTTCATTTCGAAGGCTGACTTAAAGCAGCGTACGTATCTCCACGGAGGTGGTGAAGCAGTTTAACATTCACCTCAGCTAGGTGCCTGGCTTGGAAAGGCAAAACCATGTGAAAACCTTAGTCTATATTCGGTTCCTGGGAAGCTTCCAGGTACGAAAGATTTGCGTATATCTGGATATAAAAGTAGATGCTCCGAACGATTTGTCCGAATGCGTTTGAGATTGAAACTCATCTGCCTCTTACAATCTTATTTCACTTTCTTCCAGGGAACCATTTTTGGCATTTTGGGAACCATCCCTTCCAGAGTCAGTGAAATTCCTGACATTCCCGAAACCCATCACTGCCCGCATACTATAGTTTATGTCACCCCTGATTCCTAGAAGAGTCTTATCCTGCGTTACAATTTTTGGCTTTATGCAAAGGTCAGTCAATCCTGTTCACCGCTTTAAAGTTACTCATCGTAAATCTGTTTTTCAATGCACAAAATGCAGGCAATCTTCAGGATAAAGTACCACCGTTTAGCAGAGGCTCAAACCTCAATTGGATATTGTTTGGGCTGGTATTTGATCTACTGGCGTAATTCCACTGATTTTTGTGGATCCTATGGTTAAAATCGGTCATGGATGGTAAAGGAACAGACTTTGGTACTTCCTTAGGTAAAAAGTAATTTTGCCGATGGAGATCAATAGGAGTCTGTCCGTTGTCACAGACCTAATGTAGGCCAAACTTTCCTCACTTCATTTCGCTTAGACAATCTTTCCGATTATCCTCTGGCTTTCATCTCCTAGATCATTCTCTATAATCCATTCTTGAACCCGAGGATTGGGCATCACGACACACTTGCTTAGAGACACTAAAGGAGTGGCATTCATGTCATAACTTCCAGATTCCCAAGATAAATGGCACCAGTCTTACCTTCACTGATAAGGCAAAATACCTGGGTCTTATTCTGAACAGAAAACTAAACTGGAAAGCCAATCTACTAGAACGTGTCAGGAAAGCCAATGTAGCGCTCTACTCCTGTAAAAAGGCCATAGGTAGGAGCTGGGGTATGAAACCTCAAATCACTCACTGGCTGTACGTGTCCGTCATCAGGCCTATTCTACTTCACGGCGTGCTCGTATGGTGGCCCGCCCTCAACCGGGATGTCCACCTTACTCAGGTAGCTAAGGTGCAAAGATCTGCATGCATTTGCATCAGTGGTGCAAATGAGAGAAGTACATCTTCAGCGGCAATTAATACTATGTTCAATTTGCTGCCCCTAGATATTTTCGGCAAACAGATCGCTGCCTGTGCGGCCATCCGTCTGAAAGCCTCCCCTCAGTGGTCTAGGTATCACACTGGCCACTCCTCGATCCTTGATCTCCTCAGCTTCAAACATGAAAACACAGACTATAACGACACCCCGCCGAAAATGAGTTTTGACCGAAATTTCCGTACGAGAAGTCCTGAACGGGATCAGTGGGGCAATTCTCCCCCTATTGATGGCAGCTCGGTACACATTTTCACAGACGGCTCTAAGACCGAATGCGGAGTGGGTTGTGATGTTTTCTCCGTAAAGCTCAACCTAGAGTTATCGTTCCGCCTCCCTGATCATTGTAGCGTTTTTCAGGCGGAAATCATGGCGATTAAGGAAGCCCTGTCCTGGCTGAAGTGTAATGTACTATCTGTCAGGGATATTACCATTCTCACTGACAGCCAAGCGGCAATCAAGTCTCTGGAATCGTGCTCGTTTACCATCTTTCTCTTATGGAGATGACAGAGCAGTTCAGCATTCACCTATGCTGGGTGCCAGGCCACAGAAACATTCCAGGTTACTGCAGGGCAGACGAAGGCAAGGTACTACTCTAAGGATTCTGTCTGATAGGCAATCCCTAGGTATGCCCCTAGCTACATGTAAGCATTTACTAAAGCTGAATGCTATTAGCAAGACCAACCTCAGATGGGAAAATGACTCAACGTGTCTTATCTCGAGACAGATCTGGCCCAGGCTGGACCGAGTTGGTCAAACTAAAGCGATCACAGATCAGCTGCGTTGTTCGTGTTCTCACTGGACACTGTCTCAAAGGCCAACATGCCAAAAGACTTATCCTCTTTTCTAACGACTTCTGCAGAAGCTGTAGGGACGAGGAGGAGGAGGGGGAAAACATCTTTCACATCCTATGTAAATGCCCAGCTCTGTCGCATAAAAGAATGCTCCATTTAGGCTCCCCCTTTCTTGAAGATCTTGGTGACATAGAGTCCTTAGGCGTTATGTGCATACATCGCTTTATCAAAAGCTCCGGCTGGTTCTGTTAGTCCCTGAGTGCCAAATGGTTTTGATCCATGGTTTCACAAAGGACGTTTACTGGTCTTGGTGTGTCTGCACTCCTGTGCGGACAGGCAAACCAAATTAACTGACTAACTTGCAAATTTTTGAATTATTGCTGACAACTTATTGGCGTTCTGACGAAGAACTATACTTTTACTAAGCACTAGACTTCAATCTGTGACGGTTGTGGAGACAGAGGTCATATTGCAGAGCATTTCCTTAGCAATTATCAGTGCTTAGTTGGTAAATGCTGATAGCACAAGCTCCTCATCACTGAAAAATTGCCCTGCTTTCGCTCCTTATCTGGTAGCAAATCGTTGGTGTTGATTTGGTGAAGCCTGCCTTTCAGCACTGACGACTAGCCTGCTTTCGCTCCCATCTGATAGCAAATGTTTGGTGCTGATTTGATGAATGCTGCCCCTCATCACTAACGTCTGGCCTGCTTGGTGAACGCTGGTCCTCATCCCTGAAAATTGTCCCACATTCGCTCTTATCCGGTAGCAGATCTTCGGTGCGGATGCTGATATCTTAAACCCCTCAACACTGAAGCGCTTAACTTGATTTCTTGCGAAAAACAAGGAAATTCCAGTAAAGTGGGAAAAACAAGGTGTGCTTCCTTGTACTACAACGGACCTGTTGCGTCTGAGTGCTTCAGGGGATTTTTGTCCTACCACGGCAAAAAAAAAAGAAACAACAGTTAATATTGTCCGAAATTTAATGGTAAACCCTGTATTAGCTGCTAACCTAAGGAGGTAAAGCGTGCACTGGTCTACGAACACGGTAGTGTTGGACAGACAGTAGTCTTCCGAATACTCCCCACCCAAATTCCACAAAATTTGGCTGGTTTAGGGCTTTTTTGGATGGAAGAACATTTCAGTTTTACAACCGTCTGTCTGTCAGTACTCGCTTTATGGCAGTATTTCAGCGGATTGCATTCGAGTACTCTCCCAGTTGACACTCATCAAAACGATTTGTCCTGAGACCCGAAATTACATATATGTCTCATCTAAGGCTGACGACCCATTTATATTCTAACAATCATGTGTAATCCTTACTTGGTAAATAATCCCTCACTTGTACGGCCATAGCTTATCCGATGAGATTTTATTTAAATTAAAAATAAAATAAAGCCATCCAAAGCAATCCATATCCTGCGCATATACTCTTACACACTTACTGTGACAATTTTATAATAAAAAATCCACCATATATCTTCCAGTAACAAATGTTCTTAGCAATCTACAAACTCAATAAAAATTCGTTTGAATCTACGTTTTCCATGCAATAGGGGATCAACGAATCACAACGAAAAATAAAAAAAAATCCTTCATGACTCCACGAACAAGGGCATTAACCACACTGGGTTTTAATTTATGAGTGACTGGAGGCAGAATTTATTACCCAGCTACATACCAGGCCGCGTCCTACAAGCCGCGCATATGTGCACGGATATAATGTGTTTTTCGCAGGCTACAACTAGGACATTCATTTGGATTTTTTTCCCCCTTCCTTTTCCTCCTGTTTCTATTGTTTAAGATGTGCGGATATGGAACGTACACATTGATGGTGGCTCTCTCTCTCTCTCATAAAAGGGAAAAAAAAAAACAATTTTTTTTCAATTACGAGTCCTTTTATTTGGCTACGATTCGGGTGTGTATTGAAAGTCACTTGATATGATTGAGTTCAATGCTAAAAGAGGGATGGATAACCATCCGTCGTGTTAAGTGGGTCTGCAGTGTCTTGAAAATTTTAATTAGGGTTGTGCTCGAGCAACCGGATAATTGGATTTTGATTCTCATGATTGGAATTTTGCGTTCTGTATGCTCTGTACTTTTTTTTTTTAAATATGTTTTCGTGCCCTGTCTACCGTGGTTGTTTTCAGCTTTTCATTATTGCATCATTATTATAAATTACTCCAAGCGCAGACAAGTTAATGGAATCACCTGGTCAGGGTGGTAATTATTTTGTAATAAGAAATCCTTGCTCTTTCACTTTGGATACCATAACGGATCAAAACAAAATACCACTCACGCCAATGATTTTCGATAAAAAACAAGAAGAAAATTGTTCAAAAAGTTGAATATTTTTATTTATTTATTTTTTTTTTCATGCTTCTACTTTCCCTTAAGGATGTCTCCTTGGAATTAAGACGACAACATCCCACAATAAAAACGAAAAGTCGAAGGAAAATAAGGAAAAAAAAAAATAAAGAAAACAAAGTTTTCTCATTTACGCCCCTTCCAAGGAAAAAAGAAAATTTAAGAAAAAACGAAATTCAAATGCCTTTCCTCGAAATCGAAATGAAAACACACAATTCTCAGATAACGTTAATACTGAATGTAAATTTTTTGTTTTATTAAACTTTTGTCAGGAAACGAAGAAAAAAAAAATTATTGCGCTGAGCTTTTCCTTTATTTTTTGTAATATAATCGACAGATACGTACTAGTACATACATATGTACATGTAGTACGCATATATTTTTGGTGAAAGAGAGAAATTTAATTTACATTAATTTCGTGCTTAGTTAAATAAAAAGTACGATTTACTGGTAAAGTTTGGCTTTCTTTGCTGTGTGGCAACATAAAAGTTCCAGTTTAAATTTTTTTTGTTGAAATTCAATTTTTTTTATTGACTGTAGAAAGAAACGCTTTATTGTAGTTTATATAGCAATTATGTGCTTTAAATTTAAAATGGCCACAACTTCTTTGTAGCTAGAAGGTTAAACTTTAACTTTTTTTTTCATCTAAAGATGTAGCTTACTTACTTAACGGGCGCCCGACCCGGGTACGCTGCTTCCAGTTGTAAAGACCAAGCGTTTGAGCATCCGCTCGATGTGTCCGAGCCAATGTTTGTTCTCCTTACTTCTGTTTCAGGCAACTACTTTTTAGATTCTGGCAAAGTGTGTAAGCTAACCAAAATCAAGGTTTGAACGGTGTTGCCAGAAAGATATAAAGAGAGTGTTAAGTGTAAGATGCATTTTGAAACGCATCGTTTTAAGCACTTCTGGATTTTAAAACTACACAAGCGTTCAAAATAACCTCGAGGGGAATTTGTTTGCCAATATTGCTTTCAAAATCTTAGGGCAAAAATAGGAATACAGGACTTTAACAATAACTCCTTTTTGCTTACTCAAATATGGTATTCAAATACGAGTAGACCACGCATGTGGTAAACTGATCGTATCGCATGGTTCTACAGTCTGTTCACCAAAAAACGGTCAACGGTTGTAAGTCGAAGAAAATTATTCAAAAATGATTTTATTTTGTAACAGTACGCAGTGTACATGTGTATGAGAGTTATGCTTTTTAGCTCACGTATAATTTGAACCGTCATCGTTATGATTTGTTTCAGTTATCCATTGAATAACTGAATGATGACATTTCCATTGGGTACAAAGTCCACTGACGGGTCAAAAACCAAAGACTGAGTTGGTGGAGGTGTTTTCTCTGATAGGCTTAATTTTAAACTCACTTTCCGTCTTCCAAATCATTGTAGCGTGTTCCAGGCGGAATTAATGGGTATCAAAGAAGCCTTGGCTTAAGAAAAACGTGATATCTGCTAGAGATATCCGCATCTTTTCAGACAGCCAGGCAGCTATCAAATCCTCTATAAATTCTTTAGTATCTCTAGACTGCCGTATCTCGTCTTTTGTGGAGATGGCTGAGCAGTTCAATATTCACCTGTGTTGGGTGCCGGGGCATAGAGACATTCCAGGGAATTGTGAGGCCGATGAACTCGCCAGAATAGGAACAACTGTATCCATCTTGCCGGACAATGGCACCTTAGGTATTCCAATCGCTACTCGCAAACTTAAACTTAAGCTGGATGCTGTCGGGAGTACAAATCTTAGGTGGACAAATGGATCAACATGTCTAGCGACTAAACAGATTTGGCCGAAGCTGGATCTAAAACGCTCTAAGAATTTGATTTCTCTCAATAGATTGCATATCGGCACTACAATAGAAGTCATCACTGGACACTGTCCACAAATAGGCAAGCATGCTACAAGGCTAAGCCTCTTTTCGAACGACTTTTGTAGAAGCTGCATGGATGAAGAAGAGGAGGAAAGTATGCCTCACCTTCTTTGTTACTGCCCAGCTCTCTCCCGTAGAAGGAAGCTTCTCTTAGCAGCTCCCTATAATAACGATATAGGCGACCTGACGAATATTGAAATTAAGAGCCTCCTACGCTTCATAAGAAGCTCTTATTGGTTTTAAACGAGTAGGTAGAGAGAAACTTTCTCCTGTGATCCACGTGGTATCACAATAGACCTTTCATTGGTCTAAGTGTGCTGGCGACTCCTAGCTGGCCTAACCTTGAAATTTCCATAAAGCACATCAAACGTGTAAGTCCTTGTGCCGAAAAGTACCAAAAAGTGCACTTTAGGAGGATGTTTATCAGAAATCTTAAACTCTTTTCTGGTCGAAGACTAGAGAGAATATTCGAATATTATTGGAGATATGTAGTTTTGCTCCAATTACGATTGTTATGTTTCCATGGAAGTCGTTTTTGAATAAGCATTTCACAAGGAAGGATTACTTTGAAGTTCTTTTTAAAGAGACACTACCTTAATTTAGTTGCTGCTTAATTGTATTTAGGGATACATGAGAGAGATTTTTCTGGTTTGCCTTAGTTTCAGTACTGCTAGAACATTTCGATGGTTTTGTCTTGCCGTTCTATATCTGTCCGTTTTGATCCTCTACCTGGTTCATCATCGACGTTTTCAGTATCTTCACCGCGCCTTGTAAAGAAGGTGTTTGTAGTATCCAGGTACTTTGCTGTCTTTACGTGGTATGTAAGAAAGAAAGCTTCTAATCATGTCTTCTGAGGAATACCTTTAAGGATTCGAAATAATCCCATTTGCATATGATGTCGGTTTTTAAATGTTCGGTTATAGTTTTATTCGTTTACAGGTTTTTGTTGAACAGGCTGTACAGACTTCTATAATTAGAAGGTACTCAGAACTCTAGAAAATAAACAATTGCAATAAAAAATGGTCCAAATGATTTGAAGGTGATTCTTAAATCTTGCTGTCAGCCTAATATTTTTTTTTGTTATTTACATTTGATTCGTGTTATAAACTTATTCTGTTTTTATTGAGAATTTTTACCCAACCCAACACCATATTCTTCAAAATCAGTGACAAAATCCGGAAGACTTTATTTACTGAGATATTTTTTTTTAAATCTTCATAGAAACCGAAGCCACTTCAAGGCGCACACTTATGAACATCTTTGTCGTGCTTGAATGTCCTTCTAGCAATATATACTTATATGAACTCACATCTATCTTCTTTCACCTCACTAATGCTTTTATCTTGTTTCTCTTTGGTTCACTTTAATTTATTTTCCAATGAAAATGAAAATTTTTTTCGCATTCACACAATCTTTTTTTCTTTTACTTTTACATTGTTTCTAGGAATCCACTCGATGAAATTGAAGCAGTATTTAGAAGCTAAAATTCTTAACTTTAATTTTTTATTTTAATTTTTACTAAATTAACACATCTTTTAATTTTTTAAATTAACAAAAACTATATAAGAATCCATTTTTTTTTTTCTTAAACAAATAGTATTTTCTTTCTGTGCTATTGTTTAATACACATAATACTTTTTTTTTTAAATATTTAATTTTTATCAATGTAAAGTATTCATATTAATATACCATTAGGTTATAGATAGTTCAATTTGTTATAATGTAATGTGCTAGAGGTAAAAGGTATACATACATATAAGCATTTATGTACAATGTTGTCTTTTAATACTAATTTTAATATTGCTAACTTTGTGCTGTTTTTTATATGAAAACTCTATATATTTATAATGATAATAACTATAACACATTTTTATCACTATCTTTTGTAAAAACAAAACTTTTATTTGTACGTTATAAATAATAATAATAAAAAAAACCAAACTAAATTTAAATTATACATTTTTGGATTTTTTTTTGATATATTTTGGTAAATTTTGGCTTTTTTCACTGGTGGAAAGTTTACTACATTTTTTTTTTGGCTTGGCTTTCGTTTTCCTTTAAAATATTTCGTATATTGGGGATGGATTATAATATACTAGGGTCCTTAATTCGCGCAGTGACCTATAAGATCTTTTGTAGTGACTCATACAAGGTGGCGCAAAATTAATCATCCAATTTTGTTTTTGAATTACTTTTTTACTAAATAAAAAAAAAATGATTTTGAGTGATGGAAATCTTTACTTGGAGCTTTAAAATGTTTTCTGTTAAGTGGAAAAGATGATATCCGCCAAGTGGCTGCCGCCAGTGTTGATACATATTTGTGCCCGTTTTATCGCATTTTCCATGACTTTCCTCAAGATTTCCGGTGATAACTGTTCGCATTCCTGTCGAATATTCTCCTTAAGGGCTGCGATTGTCTGATACTTGTTGGCATAAACCCGCGACTTCAAGTAGCCCCAAAAAAAGAAGTCTGGGATGGTTAAGTCGGGCGATCTTGCTGGCCATGCCAAATCGCCATAACGGGAGATTACGCGACCAGGAAACGCATCCTTCACAATATCCATTGTGGCTCGTGCTATGTGTGCGGTTGCACCGTCGTGTTGAAACCACATGTTCACCAAGCCCCGCTCATCCAATTCCGGCAGTAAGAAGTCGTTTTTCATGGCCCAAATGCGTGGCCCGTCGTCTGGTTGATGTTTCTTCGTTTCCAGCGACATCGGCAGCCACAGCCGCGATATTCTCGGCCGAACGACCAGTCCGGTGGCGGCCACGCCCTGCATGGTTTCCTGTGGTTCCAGTCTGTTCGAGTCGAGTAGCTAAGCGTCGGTATGTTTGCCCAGTTGGCGCGACATGATTAGGAAATCGACGTCGAAATTCACGCTGCGCTAACACCACCGATCGATAAATGGTCAAAAAAATCGACACAATTATTCCACGCTCTTGCGGAGTATAGCGCTCCATTGCTTGTCTGTTTGTATGCTGCAGCTGTCTAGTTCACAAATGTCAAATATGATTGACGTACGACGCCATTTGCAAAAATTATAACATCTTCCGATAAAATGATTAATTTTGCGCCACCTTGTATAACTATATTGAGTGAGCGGGAGGTTCAGGGTTTGAATCCAAGAAAGCACCAAAAAGTTGTTTGCCCTCTTGCGACTGTCTGACGAACACCTTCATGAAGAAACTTCCCAATTTAACAAAAGCCTAAATTGCAGGTATCTTTCCTTGGTGCGAAAAAATATTACACGCGCAACACAAATGGTCGCAAGGAGCTATACCACATATGGATTGTTGCGCCATCTAGCTTTAGATTCCAGGTTCTTGATTTGTGCTAGGCTAACAGAGTTCCGCGCGAAGTGGAGTAATCTTTCCCTTGCGTCTTCTGGGCAAACACAATGTGTTCTGCCGTCTCTTTTTGCTCTCTACAGAGCCAGCATATATGAGTATTACTTTGGGCAGACATAAGTGGAAAATGTTCCAGTCTATAGCCTAATGAGGTTCTTAAATCGTCTTAACCTTCTGACGACGAGTGGGGTTATGGATAACCTATCACGTTGAAAAAAAAGCCTTGCCATCGGAAGGTTAATTGAGGTCTAGAAAAGTCGTTGCCTTATATCGGTTGGAATTGATGCAACTTTTCGTTTACCTTGGACCCTTAAGGTTGGTTCAGTAGTGAGCGTGTCTGTCGATCTTCCTAAGCGTTATCATTGAGTGGCCACTGTTAGGGGGTATACTAAAATAGTGTTTATGACCAACGAGTGGACGACAAGCGCCTCTTCTTGCCAGGCAGTCAGTCGATTTGTTGACCTCGAAACCTTATTCCTGCTTTCGGGAAAGTTGAGACAATCCCAGACAAGTTTAGACCCTAATGTATAGAATTTGAGATCTAACATACTTAGTTAGTAGTGCTGCCAATTTTCAATTTGGAACCATCTGTATGCTTGATTTGGAAATTTAGTAGTGTTGTGAGAGGTTATTCCTTCCGCATCAAGAGATTCCAAAGAATGTTAGCCATTCCTGGTGCCCTGTATGTTACAAATGATTTGTTTGCCCAGGTTTTTTTTATCCTGGTCTATAACTTTTCCGCGTTTATTTTCGACCTCGACTCTGGAATGGGTTATTCATTTCCAGAGATTAGTGTATTTTCTTATTCTGAAGGTGAATTAAAATAGTCTGATGTCAAATTTAACAAAGATGAAAGGCTTTCGACTTAGCAGTGACGGGTTATGATTTTTTAGTTCAAAAATTAATTTATTTTTCTACGTTGTTCCCTTTCAGTTCAATGCTATCCAATGCATTGGTTTTAACTCTGAAGTGCGATCTTGGAAGGTCTGCAAAGATGCAGATGCGGCTGCTATCACCTTTTTATTTGACTTACGACGGTTTCCAAACCCCGATTTCTTTAGATTTAGAATAGGGGAATTCAGAGGGAGCCAAATCTGGCAAATAACGTAGATTTTTCCACAGTTCGTACCGCAAATCCATCAGAATTTCCGAAGCTTGTAAGTGTTTTGTCACTGGTGCCTTCTCTTTCGTAAGCGTTTGTGAGTCCGTGTACAATATGAAGTTGCAGGATAATACCGGAAAATTTCAATTCAATACTCACCCCTTTTTTTCGTAGATATTTGAAAACCGTTTGACCCCCGAAAAAGTTCTATTCTTAGCATTAGTTGTAACAAAGTTGGTTCGTTAGTTGTATTCATCATTCACTTTCTGTAGCAAGGACCAAGTTTCAATTTTAATTGACGAGAGCTGTTTCTGGCAGATTTATTTTCCAATTTCTTTTCAATTGAAAGTTTTCCCTTTTTCGGTTTGTTGAATTCGAAAGTTTCTTTCCTCCACTTGGCGTTTTTTTTTTGTAGATTTAAGTGGAACTTGGTAAGGTCAAGAGTCGTAGGTAACAAAAAAAAAAAAAACGAACAGCTATTGAGGTTGCCCCCAAAGTGTTCTATTGAATGAAAAGACTACTTGTAGAGAGTTAAAAGTATGACTGTGACTGGTATTCGTATAAGAAAATCTTAAAAATCCTGGAAAATTGATTTCCTGTAATGTGGGAGACAGACTGCTGGTATTGATACCATGGTATGAATACCATGGTATAGTGAATACTATAACCCCTGACAGACTGCACTTCGTAGTATACGTTGACTTTTGGGTTACGTGGTATACTTTGACATTTGTGTTGCGCCTCCTCCAGCTCCTTATACATTTTTTGCAACACTCCAACATTGCGTTTTGCTCCTCATAGCTCGCCGATATAATTCCTCTAAACTTCTCTTACTTCATTGTTTCCAATGAAGATAAAATTGTCCTCCTTAATCCATTTTCAAAATATTTTTCGCTGTGATTGCTTGCTTTTGAATTGTCAAAGAAGCTATGCAGAACCACCAACAGAAAGAAAGTGGCGCTGCAAGCAATAAGATGCTGGTACACCACCAAAAATTTGCGAATCTCAATACTAGGTTCTATTCATGGTATACAAGGTTTTAACGTGGTATTGCAGTGACAGACATGTGGTATAGAACGTAGTATTGCTATACCATGGTATCAATACCAGCAGTCTGTCTCCCACATTAAGTGGAATCCTCACAAATAAGCCTTAGGAGTTGATCTTAATCGAGTTGTAAGCGTTTACACGAGTATAAGGAGCTTATACTCTTCCATTTTGATTTTTTGAAATGAGCCACAAGCGACTTGTTGTAGTTAAAGGTTTGTAACGTCTTCATCAATGTATTGCATTCGAATTAACTGCTGAATACTAGCATGTCCTTTATGAGGAGTTCTTGGCGTCAACCTCACGTTGTGCACAGTTCGTGGGAGTACGAGTCAGCAATGAGACAACCACTTGCAGCAAATGCAACAGTGGTAAATTTATATCGGATTCCCACCAGGATGCTGTTGGTAAAATCTTTACCGTCGGCAGTGCCGGTTTGTCCTTGGTGTCGGACGGATGCTTCTAAGTCTGTCAACAAAATATATCTGCTTTTATCCACATTCACTTCAAATCCTCGTCGGATCTTCAATTGCTGTAAAAGCTTTTACGAGGGCCCGCTAGAAGCGCTGTCGATATCGTTCGCATATCCCATCAATTGAACGGACTTCTTGAAATGATGTCTTTCCTGTTATCGTGCTTTAAACCATGAAAGATTTGGGAAAAAACACATGACAGCATATCTCCTGGACGAAATCTGTTGAATGTCTTTAAAATGGTTCATAAGGGAATGTTACCACATGCGCTTCGCTGATTTTTCCTAGGACTTACTTCGCTGTGAGTATTTGGTGTAACTTATGTAAGCCGATCAGTGTAATGCAGAAAAGGTACATATAGACAGCTAGGTCAACACAGGCCACATCTCAGTATGGAGGTTAAGTTTTGAGGGCATTCTGGAACGGTGTTCTTTTGGACTCACTCTACAGTCTCTTGCTTTTTCAGATATGCCTGGATAATGATCTGCTTTTTAGGAGCGATGGGAGCTTTGCTTTTTATTTAAGTTGAAAGCTGCGTTCCAAACACGTTTTAACCACTATCAGGAAATGATGGGTTTCAATATTTTCTCGCCTAAAACCTCACTAAGTTAGATCTTCTATCCTCTTAATGGTCTCAGGGTATCTACTACGTTTATGAGCCATTGGCCATACGAGTATATCTGACCGACAAGGACCTCTTCGCTAATTACAAAGAAAATGGGTTCAGCTGTCCTGTCCCGTATCTTCTTTCAGACGACCTAGTCTTCCATCTTTTTATTAGAGTGTCGACGGTGAGTTAAGGCGTGTCTAACCCCGAACAGTAACTCGTTAGTCTTAGATGTGTCATTGTTAGAAATCTAGTCTATGCAAATGTGTTGATAGTCTTGGTTGTGTTTTTGATTACATAAATTTCTATCGCGATTCGTAAAGAAGTTGCAAATTCTTTCGCACTCTGTCACTACAATTAATTGAAGAACTTTTCTTCCAAAACCCCCAAGGCTATTAACCGCCTTGCTGGGATGATAAGGGTTTTATATGCAGTTTTGTTATTCCTGTAAGGGGTACGTAGAGATTAGTATGTTTAGATATTGCTTCGATTTTCAACATCTAATGCTTGGTAAGGGTTCTTGGTAAGTTTATCAAAAGCCCGACACGCTGCCTTTAAATGGCGAGATGGAAAAATCGAATGCACATACCTAGTTACGACAATGTTTCAGTGCAAATTACAGTATTCTGAGCCCATTTCCAGAAGTGGTCGAAATTCAGGCTATGTTTTCTGGCGATTCTACCAGAGGCATTACGAGTATCATGGCTTAGAAATTAGCAAGGATGCTATTTACATACATATATCTACTAAAATATTTCTTGTATATTCTGCAGAATTCCCAATAATGAAACGACTTTTTCCTGAAACCCTTTGTTCCACAGTCTGCTCAGCAAGACTTCATTCTGTTTTATTCGCCTGTTGACCTAGAATTGTTCTATTCTTCTGCCAGCCTTCGCTTATAAAGTTTCAGTTCGGATTGCTGCACATTATTAGTGAATCAGACCCAATGCTTCTAATTTTTTTTTATTTTTACCCGACGTGTTCGGCTGTCAAGCCGAAACCCGAAAATAGCGAGTTGGTCTTAGGTACCTGCCTTCCGCTAAAAGAATTTCTTCACGAGTCAGGTATTACTGTGTTCCTTGCGTTCGGGGTGAACCTGTGCCTCAACTAACAAGCCTCTGCTGTAAGCCCGATCCTTAGCTAACGGCCTCCAGTTGTGCAATCGAAGTGGGTTAAGGTCCCCTTCCACTTGCATGCGTTACCTGGGTCGCAGTGTTCTACTGCGCCATCCCTCCTCCAATCTCTCGGGCGTGGATTCGAAGATTTTCCGGGCTGCAGCATTGGTGTCCATACGCTCTACATGACCCAGTCACCTAAGTCGGTGGACCTTCCTTCTTCTCGATGTCGCTCTACAGCTAGTAAAGTTCCAAGTTGTCTTTATAATTTGGGTATCGGCAAACAGTCCTTTGCTGTTCCGATTTAGGGGTGCCCTATCCGATTTATCATGCCAAAGCATGAATGAAAGTAAAATTTGACCTCTTCTGGCTTTGAACAATAAGAAAATATTTTACTCATCATAAACGGATCTACAAAAATTTAGAGCATACCCACAACTTAACACGTTTTAGCTGCGTACTTTGGTTCTAGAATTTGTATGTCCCAGGAAGACATATCGTTAGTGACAACTTTTGTACCAGTTGTTCCGATCGCAGATTTTAGAAAAATGTATAACCCAAAATTAAGGACTTTACTGTCTCTACGTTCTGATTATCAAGAGATTGTGGGACAACTCAAAAGGTAGGCAAAAGGAGTTACGCAATTGGGATATTGTCCCGGTTATAGAGTGTCACATTTGAAAATTTGCCTGTAAGTTGCCGCAGAATTTAGTCTTAAGTTTTTTTCATTTATTTGCTCGTATCTTGCATAGAATAAGAATCGATATTTTACCATAACGTTCATAGCAAATAAGCATGCTATAGATACCATTTTGCAACCATAAGCCTCACATATCATTCATCATCAGCATACCCCCGTATGAATCAACACAACTCTATGTTTGTAACTAACCATCAGCACCAAACATCCAACAAAAAAAAAAATGTCATCAATAAAACTAAAATTCAGTAAAAAAATTTATTTTCTTTTTTTTTTGTTTATTTCTATATTCGAAATTGTTTGGGCACTTTTCAATGTTCCCTTATTTTCATTACACAAAAATTCCAAAAATACGTTGCACAAACAATGTTGTTGTAATGGTAAAAAAAAATAAAAAATTAGTGCACATAGTACAACAACCACTGAAACAACAACAAGCACATCATCAATGCCATCGCAATCGTTGTCACAATCGGAACAAGACTCGGCTAGCTCTAGATCACCATTAAATAAGCCGTCATTGTTGCCAAAGCCCAAGGTAAAGTTACCAGTATTTGCACCGCATCAACTTAATCTAGGCACAGCGTTACCATCACCACCACAGCCTCCTGTTATAAGTCGTATACCAGTTCGCACAGCGAATGCTGAGAAGCGAGCACGACTCCTTGAAGAAGGTCCTTTAACAGATTCGAATTCGAATCAGGTTGATGCTACGCCGACTTCATCTGCAGGTCGTCTTACAAAGGCGCAACAGAAGTAAGTTTTTTTTTTTGACTTTGCTCACAAATTTGAGTTTTTTTTTATACAGTTTTTTATCCTGCACAATTTAGTGTTTTTGTTGCTAAGCGTGAGCGTTGGTGATTGAATCCTTGTATAAATTGTTAAATTATTTAGTTTCTCTTTTTTTTTTTCTTTTTTTTTTTTGTTTGTGGTGATTTGCAATTCTATATCCTTTGAAATATGATTTTTCATATCCAGCCTTAGAACAAGGACTAACACTTCTGTTTTTGTCTAGTGCCGAAAAACGTGCAGCATGGAGAGCAGCGCGGCTAAAATCACTGGAACAAGGAGCTGTCCAGGCGCAAGATGTTATCAAAAATATGAGTAAAATGGCCGATGATCTTCTGGAAGAAACTAAGACCGAGGTATGCTAGAAATATTAAATATAAAAAAAAATATTTTTTACATCTACATGCTGCTGTTTTTTTTTTCTTTTTTTTTATTAACAAAATGGTCGCATGTGTTTGAGTTTTTTCTTAAGTGCAACAAGCATAACGCGGGGTTGTTACTAACAGATCCTTCTAACACTTCATCTAACAGTTATGACTAAAGAGGAGAAAACTATGATGATTGACATAGTATTAGTGTTAACCTTGACTGTGTATGCAATTTCGTGTGTGGTTTAATGTTTTTGTTTATTCAGTAAATAATTCGATTTGAAAATTCCCTAAAAACATCAAAAAGACTGAAAGGGTATTTCACAGCTTCTTATCAGGCCAAAGCATTTTCTTGAAGAAGGATGAATGCCTTATGCACCATCAAGGGTGGTCCCTCAGTACGTTGGAGTTCCATGGACTAAACTCTCTTTATCTTCGGGAAATCCGATCCTGGAACTGTTTCTAGCAGAACTTCTGGGTGCGGTGCCACTTTTCTAAGGCCCCTAAGCCTTATATGGTCATAACAGGGTTATGTCCTGCTCTGTCTTCCTCAACTTTAGCACTATTTCGATATAGGAGGATACTTGATTCCAGCTTTCTTCATTCGTAGTCTCGATATTGGTTGAAGTGATTTCGACTACCCCCGTTTCTGCGTCGTTTTTTGTCGAATCGATATGGTAGTCTTCCAATTTTTTTTTTATCCTAAAGCACCCGTTTCCTGCAAGAAATTGTGTGAGGTAGAAATTCGTTTCTCCATACTTTCGTACGGTCGACTCCGCAATGTTCCGTAATCAGTCTTGCAGCCCATCTCCTCCAAGTTTCCCTGCTTCAGCGTTCTTTCCAGCGACGTGTAGTAATCTCCTTGGCTTCTCTTGTTGTCGTTTATCCCTCCGGCAATGAGAGCGTAAGACTTTATTCGAAGAGCTCCTTTTCCCTTGCCTTCTATACTTCTCTTGCAGGATTACATCAGGCCCGATTTCACAACCATGCAGGGGGTATAGTCCGTGACTGTAAAGAGTAGTTTACCGTTGCTTAATGTGGAACCTCTCAAGTTTGCCATTAATATGATCAACACTGATTCTTGCACACCTATCGGAAGCATGCTTTTCTGACATCAGTGATCGGTCAACGTAGCTTAAGTTAATGTCCATTGCGCCGCTTAATTATAAATCTTCAAGAAAATGGTAAACGTATTTTAGGCATACATACATATGTATCCTTTGGCCATCAGTTCTTTGGAAAAACAACACTCAAGTGTCCTCAAACGTCGTTTAGGTAAAGCAGAACATTACATTTCCTACCGGCTTAAAAAGTTGCTTCGAAAAGTGTTGTAAGCTATAGTTCAATCGACAAGCTGAAGTTCGAGATGCAATAGTTGCATAGGCCCACTGCATTGACAATTATTCTCTCGCTTGTGTGGTCCTTCTTAAGTTTAACTAGCCTCGATCTAATTTCACCTGACACTTGAATTTGAATTGCCCATCTAAGGCTCGATATCTTTGACAAAGCTGACTTTTAAGATTACTTTTTTAGCCTAGATGATGGCTTCAATTTTGGCTTGAAACACTGAATATGCTAGCTACTCTATGGACGTACATTCTGGAGTCATAAGCAGAGACATCATTAGCTTAGAAAACATACAGATAATCAATTGCTTGTAAATTCCCAGAAAGTGCTATTTCATAGTCCCCCCAGTCCAGCTATAGATCTACATCTTATGAATCCTTGTACTCCTATGCAGGTCACTTCCATGTGGGTCTGACCAAGGTTCTTTATAGTCAAACAGCACACTGACTTTGCTTTTTGCTCCCTACGATTAAGTAGGGCCCTAGACCGGAAGCTTCTTCTATGAATAGTCTCCAAAAGAAATTTTAACAGAGGAACGGTCGTGCATTTATTAAGGGGACACTCAATAATTGACGCTCTAAGGGGTGATAAGTCAGGCAGCATGCCAGATGTTGTACTTTTAGAAGACATTTCAGTGCGTTCTTCCAAACATCTGCCTTAGTAGTATCCATCTTTTTTAGAAGCAGAAGTGAAGCTAGAAAATGATTGGATATTATACATTAGTGCGGACCCTTCTATAAAGCAGATTATTTCTGTATGCTGACTGAAAAAATGTTTCATTTACTAGCTCTAAGCTAGCCGGCGCCGTAGTTCGCTAGGTGGGAAGCTCTCTCTCCTTCTTTGGAAACTAGTGGTATATGAACTGCAGAATGCTGTCCCTAAGATCTCTAAATGGATTAAAGGCTGTGGTTCAGGCGTTAATCCTAAAGAAAACAGAACTAGTCCTCTCTGAAAGAAAATATAAAATTCCACATGTTGATTCCCCAAAACTTTGGGGCGTCAGTCTGACACTCGCAGATAAAGTCATATATTTTGCATCATCCTTGAAAAGAAACTCAGCTGGAAACCCAACATCGTGGGGCTCGTCAAGGAAGCCACTAAAGCTCTGTCCTGCTGTGAGGACGCGATAGGAAGTAAATGGGGACTATAGCCACGAGTTAGATACATTTTCTAATAATGCCACTATTCAAAAACCCACATTCTCTTTTTCGGAACTCCAAATCTGGTTTTTTAAGGCTCCATTTCGGCCAAAATTTCCTTTCAAATTTCTCACAGTTTTTGCCACACACCGGTGCTCTGTTTTTAATATTTTTCAGCATTTTTCAAGCTAGCCTCCGAGATGAAATAAGCTTCGTTCGAAAAGATTATTTTCCGACTAAAATTGACCTCGTTTTTCAACTCATTTAAGTTAGAAGCGATAACGAAGTTCATTTTTCTTCAACTCTGAAGTGAGTTGGTCCTCGTGCTCGTAAGCAAATAATCTCAAGGAAGTGCGACTGGCGTTGAGTTATTCTATTCTGCGACTAAATGGGGATTATGGGGTTGGACGCAGAGTTCAGTTAACAGCAACAATTCTTTTTCTGTGCACACCGGGCGACCACGCGAACTTTTTTTTTTAGAAATTTCCTTACAACAGCTGCTGAATAGGCTTCATTTCGACCAAAAATTGTTTTCAAAATTCGCACAATTTCTGCTCTTCCCATCGTTATTCAAGCGTAAAACTTTGGAGGAGGCTTTAAACCACATATCTGCCGATATTTCTAGAGTGTTGCCAGCGTCGAAATAACACGCATTTAAAAAAAAGAAGAATAGTATTGTATAACATGAAAGTAATAGTTCATATCAAGAAAATTTTTAATAAAACCCTCTTTCTTGAGAATTGCCTTAAATTCATATTTATACATAGAACCAGTAAGGATAAATGTTTTCGAAAAACTGATTTTTTTTTCACTTTTGAAACGCTACCACCACTTTTTCCCTGGTTTTATTTAAAATAAAAAACATCACGTTTTTGACGTTATAGTTCCGAAACACATGTGAGGTGAATGTTCCGTAAGAAAAAACCGCGAGGTGACATTCTGTCGTGTAACTATCTATCTGACAAAGCTAGATCCATAGGATCAGCCACTAAACAAAGCGGCCCGTTAAACGTATATTTTTCTTCCTTCTCGAATACCATTAAAAAAACCCCGTTCATAATAACTTCAAAATGCATTAGACTACTTTTCGATCAACATTCTAATCACTAAAACCAGAAACTAAATGAACTGCAGTCAATTTAAATTCCAAACTAACCAGTTTACAAGGAATGTGGTATTTTTGTAATACACTCATGAATACCTACCTACCTCCGGCCTGACATTTCTGACATATTTCAGCATTTAACACTGGAAACCATCCAAAGTGAATAGACAATATCCGTGAAATCCTCTCTGAACTGAGTTAACAAAAACACACATGCCACAGTCGAAATTGTATACAACCCGGCGGGTGTAAACCCCGGAAAGCACGCTCAGAAGCATACGAGAACAGCAGTAATATGCACAGAATGCAAATGCACTTAAATTGGATTAAATCAATTGCAGGCTTTTTCAATTCCCCAATCGATCGGCGAGAGACGAGTGTGCATTCCCATAAATATTTAGGTTAAATGTATTTAATGGATTTTTTTCTTTTTTTTTGTTTGGGTCAAGCAAGCACTACAACCCCGCTTCTCATAAATGAGTGGCATGAAACTCATCCTGTCACAGGATGCCCAGTATAGTACTGGTAGTCAGTGTTTAATTGAGCCGTCATTCAGACAGGATTAAGCACACTGCAACGAAAGCAAAATAAAGAATAAAGGAAACAAATAAATCTTCTGTTTACACTGTTTAATTGGCATCTACTTTTCAAAATAGTTTCCTTTTTATTCGCTTTCTTTCTCGCTCTGTCTATCTATTGTTTTGTTTTGCATATCTTTTTTTTTTTGTTGTCTTTTCCTCTCGTTTCTATAAATATTTACGTTTTTTTCTAGCAGAAAATTGTTTTTCCGAAAATTGCAATTAAATCAAGTCAGGGGCCAGTTATTGTGCGCGAAACAGAAAAGGTCCTTGATGAGAAAATTGTCCGTCGAACTGAAGAGGTACCGTGTCCATTGACTGGACGACCTCTATTCCGAACCGTTGAATATATTGAAAAGATCATCGAGACCGAGGTTAGTTGAGGTTGTTTTTGTTTTCTTTTTGGCAAATTTAGTTAGAAATAAATCAAAGACAAAATTTTGCTTATCCTCTTTTGTAGAATTTTGATAGCTTTTGTAAAATTTTTGATTTAAAAATCACCATCTTGTACAGCACCCCATCACACAACACTCACTCATTTTTTGCACAAATACACACACACCGCTCAATGCATAAATATTCAACTCATAGTTCGCACAGATAAATATCTATTACTTGCAATGCACACATTTTGGATATGGGATTTGTTACTAAGGGAAACTTAAGCTTTGTAAGTACGACTATCACTCTGGAAAGAGTGGCATGAATTAAGAGGAATAAACGATTGAATGTTGGGGATGAATATAAAATTATGCAAACTAATTGAATTTTTAATAATTTTTTAGAGGAAAACAATTTAAAAGTTGTATAGTTGACAAAAGATTTAGCGATTTAAAAAACGCTCTGCTTATAGCCGTTTTCAACGCTCATACTTTTTAAAAACTGTAGAAAACTTTTCGAGAAATGGCTAAACTTTAGTCCTACCAAAAGCTTAGAGCTTTAAGTAATCATAGGAAGGCGGTAAATATCATTAAGACCTCGGGGGAAAGTCTTAGATACTTCAAAGAAAGGAATCATTAAAATCGGGCAAGCATATGTTTAAGTAGAACTTTTCAATATTTGTGTGCGCGTGTCCTACATCTTCAACCTGTGGATGGAAGTTAATGTGATTTTCACGCACGTTCATCCCAGAGATCTCAGATAAATAAGTCTACCACCCTTTCTTCTTAAAACCCCCGATAAACTGATGGGTACTTATATTCACTGCAGTATCAATCATAATCTATTGCGTTATCGACGGGCTTTTAACAACACCGAACGAAGGGAAATTTCGACTGCAGTGTCTAAATTTGTGACAGTGGTTCCAGTTGGCTTTTAAGCTGTATGGACGAAGAAGTGGACGCAATGATACTTCACCTCCTACGTACATATATGCTACTTCTTCGATAACCTTGGTGAACTGGCAAAACAGAAACATCAGTTGCCTCCATCGGATAGCTTTTTGGGGAATGGAGCTATACTGTACTAAGTTTGGCTGCAGATAATGTAGCCTGCCACTAGAACCTAACCAGACCATGTAAGTGTAGGTTGCTTGATGACGTGTTAGCTGGTCACCTGATCTCTGTGGACTTTTGAAAATAAGAGCTCATTTATAATGCCGGAGTTAGGGATTAATCCGTCATGGCTTTGAGTGAGCTAGTTAATAGTTATGATGGCCTTTCATCATCGTCGATCACGGGCACACTGCTAACAGTTGTCAAGACACAACACTCTAGCATCCGGGATAGGTAGGACTTTTAAGGGAAGGTTCGGCCTTCTTGGTCTGTGTTCGTTATGCTATTCAAGTCTGGATAGACAATACACCCAACGCTAATAAAAAGATTCGATTGTTCTATATGGGTGTAGAACTTGTAGTACTGCAGACCTTTGTGAGTTAATGTCTTCTCATTATATTGAGCAACTTCTAGGCAAATCGAATCTCAAATGAACAGTTCCATATGAGAATAGGTCAGGAGCCAATAGACTTAACCATATGCGAAGAAAGAGATAGTGGATCGGTCATACCCTACGGCACGAAGACTACTCCATTATAAAGTACGGGATGCAATGGAATCCACTTACTCAGTCTGGCAGAAGAGCGGGCCACCTTGAGCTACCGTTACGCAGGACAATTAAGGAGAAATTGAGGTCACGCACCATGGGTTCGAGAGCACTGAAACGCGTTTCAAAACTCCAAACAAGATTTTATTGTACTTATTGTATTGTAGGGTTTGTCCATCATTGAACAGCATCACGAAATCCCTGAGGGACCTTTGTTGGCGTCTCTATGCGAGACATAAGCATCACCTCTTATGTGGTTTATATTGTCCTACTCCAAAACTGCCAGTGCGCTTTGCAAAACGCAACGGATCAGCAAGATTGAGCGTAGTCAGATCCTCATACTTGAGGATAAAATTGTCCGAGATAAAGTGCCTGATTTGTACAAAAGCAGGACAGTGATACAGGAAGTGTGCGGCGATTTCGTCCTCTTCAAGACACATCTCACAAAGGCCCAAACCCCTAAGTCGTATGGTTCGTTAGCGCAAGTAAAACCCGGTGATGGGCCCAGTAACAGTCCGCAAGTCACTTCTGGATAGATTAAGCAGAAACATAGTTCTGCCTGCACTGGGTACGTTGATCCACATCTTTGTCTGGGGGCAAGTACCAAGAGGTCGCCAGTAGTCGAGATGCTAGTTTAGTAGTAGCTCAGCCATTGTTTATTTAAAAAATGCAAAGCTGCAGCCTACTGATGACTGAGGAGCCCAGACCAGCGTCACCGAGTTACACCTTCTGAGCCGGTTCAGCTTAACAATTGCGTCGCTCACGATCTGCATTTGCCATAGCATAGACTTCAACCAGAAAGACAGTAAGATATGTTCTTAGTGGAATAGCCTTCTTTGCAGTCGCTTCCTCCGCATTGATGCCTGTTCTCGAGGGCTCATCAATCAGAGACCCGTCTGTGTAGAAGACAGTCCTGGTTGGTTAAACCCTCCGGCCAAGATGCGCTTATAGATCAGTTCGGTTCGCATGTTAATCAACGCCCTGTCCCGAACGTGTGGAATAGGGCTGAGAAGCTCTTTAGTCGTAAACCTCGGTGCCTTTCAGCAAAGATTACTGCCCGCTCAACCAACGTTCCAATGCAGGATACTGCTTTTCTGGTCACGTACTCGTTGAAGAGATGCAAGGGAGCAAGGTTCAGAGAGCTTCCATTGCGGCAGTCAGAGTTCCTCTCATCGCGCCCGTAATGCAGATACAGATAGACAGGTGCTTTGCCATTGTATATGCAGAGGAGTATCCTAAAGCTTAAACCCCAGATCCTACGGCAATGCCAAAGGATGCTGGTAGCCCTTGATCTTGATCTCAAGTTTTCCTTTGAAAGCAAGATTAGGGTCTTAGGTGACTACCAAGTACTGAATTTTATTTACAAGTTTCAACTGGGTGCCGAGGAAGGATGGCCATCTTACAGGAGGTTCTTTTCTCCTCTTAGTGAACAGCATCATCTTAGTCTTGACTGGATTGATGGTCAGTGACTGTTCACAGCACCAAGTCCCAACCATGTTGTAAGCTGCCTGTATGCGACAAAAAAGAGCCGATAGATCGCTGCCGCTTACAAACAAGATAGCGCACGGGCTTTGTGGACGCCTGCTATTAACAATGAAACATCCAATTCCCGGTATAAGTGGTGAACTTGCAGATGTTACCTCCTAAGTTTAATAAGAGTTCATGCGCCAACTAACTCCAAAGAAAAGGAGTTAAGGCGCCGCCTTGTGGTAGTAATTCTGCTCGTGTGTAAAAGGCCTCCACCCGCCGATTTTAGAGAAGACTTGAAGTCCCAGGTCGATGATGTAAGGAACTCATCCAAGGACTGACTAAGAAATCCACATGAGACTGGACTACTTCTGTTAATGAAAGCTGATAAGTTCTTTTTTTTTATTAGAAAATGCCAACTCCACCATATTGCTCTTTCTTACCTAAAGCTACGTAAGCTATAGGGATACGGCACACACAACCATATGCGACAGAGACTGACCTAAATTAAAAGGATACCAACCCACATACTCCAAATCGTAAATTTGTTTTCATAAACTGAACCTTCGTCCACATCAAGTTGATTTAAACGTATGACGTATATATAATCTTCCAAGAGCCACACATCGTGTTCATGTTCTCGACAGTTCCATTCCTCAAACTCCATCCTTCGTTAGAGTGAATAATTGCCCTAAAAACTTTTGTTCGTCCCACCATTCCCTCACCATCGATTTGTGTACATTACGTAATACTAATCAACCTTTTTTAAATCACATCCTATTTACGAATTTTCAGATTTCCACATTTTATTTAAAAAAAAAAAAGACCCCTGCCCTCCATATATTCCAGGATAATGCGACCGGCTTACAAATCAAGGTCCACTAGCCGTCTGTTGAAGGTAGTAAATAAAAATTTAGGGCTTAGTACCGATAGCGGAGTACATTCAATTTTAAATTTGTTTTGGTTTTTAGCCAAAAAAAAAAAAAGTGTGCACATAAACACAAACAAAAACCGAAAACCTTCCGGAGCTTAATTATTTTTACCTGCCCCGAAAAAAGGACTAAAAATGTTCCCCAAACCCCCCGAATTAAATGCTTTGGTGGTAAATTTTTTTTTCTTTTTATTGAGCGAGTCGGTGATAAAATTACCAAAACAGGAAGAGAAAGGACTGCCTCTACCTATTGTGTAATAAAAAGGCAAAGAACAAACCAGTAAGAGAGCTCAGGTTCAGTTTGTTGTAAATAAAACGAAACCCTACAACAACAAGTTATAAAATGCTTAAAAGGATTTGGCACTTTGGCTGATGTTTTTAATTCCGGTTTCGCGTTTCGCAGTGGTGGCTAAATGTCTGAGTTTTAATTTTTGGTAGAATACCAAGTACACCTGTGTGGGTTAATGTTTATGGTGATGGGTGGCCAACATGCACCTGGCATGCTTCATTGTGTTTTCAGATTCGAAGTAAAGTTCTGCCCCACTGATTATTATTTTTGGGGAAGTTTCTATAAAAAAAAAAAAAATTGTATGAGATTCTCTTAGCTGCTATCGTTTGTGGAGTTTTTTTTTTAAATTAAACTTTAAGGATATTAACTGCGGGTCAATGTTGAAATGGATGACTGAAAACTCTTGTTCATGACGCTATGTGCTTTTAAAGGATTGAAGTGAGAGAGAGTTCGTGGCTACTTTTGCTTGTTTCCGTTTTTTCTAGTTTAAAATGGTACACCACAGGTCCAAAATTTGAATCAGTGGAACTTTGGGGTTAAACTTTGGTTCGAAAGTCAGAAAATGAAGCTGAACACGGTATTACGAAATCGATCAGTACCGACATGCGAAATCGAGGTATGCAGAACTAATCTTCGACGGACCAATGACACCACCAGACTTTCTAGATCTGAGATGTTCTACAAGTTTACAAGAAATGCAAATGCGTACATGGTCCAGTGCTTAGCTTCTCGCGACCATTCAGTTTACATTCTTTCGCACCAATAGGTCCCATTTTAGAGACATATTCAAAAACCTTTTTTCTTTTCTTAATAAGTAACGTTTATATGACGGTTATTACTTTTGGACGTTTGGCACACACTCCCTAGTGCTTGGAGACTTTTTGTTGTTTTCTGGGGTTCGAACCTCCCGCTCAGTAGTCCAACGCACCACCGGGGCAATGAGAACCACCCCCACAGCGGGTCTGGAAGGTATACTCAACCTTAAACCCCTTGATATCTTCGTACAAGAGTCTGCCGCAAACAGTGCCTTGCGACTTAGCCAAAATGGAAGCTGGCAACCCAGTATAACAGGGCATGCGCAGATCCTACGTCGGTAATTATGTAGGCACAGACTACACAATCCCCTACCTAGACTTCGTAAGACCATTCGTTACTTCTTTCCCCAGTAGAGAAGAACGGCACGAACATCAACTATCGGGTAACGATACCCATCTTCACAGATGGTTCCAAGATGGACATTGGTGTTGGCGTGGGATTTTACTCAGAAGTGTCTGGGACTATCCAGTTTAATCAGACTTCCTGACTACAGCAGCGTTTTCCAAGCTAAGGTCCTGGCAGTGGCAACAGCTGCTAACCAGGTTGCAATGAAGGTACACGCCGATATTACCTTTTTCATTGACAGCCAAGCGGCAATAAAAGCGATTTCTGCCATCGAAATTAAATCGAGGCTTGTAAGTCGTTATCGCGAAGATCTACGGGTTCCCAGACACAAAGGGGTACCGGGTAATGAGAAAGCTGATGAGCTGGCAAGAAAAGGATCATCACTTGAACTAAACCAGGCAAATACTACTGTAAAAATCCTGTCCTGTAATATTAAACAAATGATAGAGACAAAACACTAGTACATAGCACCAAATGAAAGATGGAGAGTGCTTGACTCTTGTGTCATAACCAGGAAAATGTGGCCACTCTACAACAAATCTTTGTCATCTCTTGTGGGTATAATAATACTGGACACAACATCCTGAGGTATCATGCAACCAAAATGAAACTTAGTACAAATGACCTGTGCAGAGATTGTGGTGACGAAGATGTACATGAAGATTCCACACACTTTCTTTGCAACTGCCCATCACTCTGTCATATTTGGAACTAAAACACTTGGAAGATACTTCTTCTATAACCTTGAGGAACTTTCTGGCAAGTCTTTAAACGACTTGCACACATTCATAAACGCCTCGGGGTGGCTTCAAAATCCATAGTTTAGTTATAGGTTCCTTAGTATGGGAGGTTTAAACCCCTGGGGCATCACAGTGGATCTACATTGATCTAAGTGTGACGGATGCAAAATTCTTGCCCCGTCAACCTATTAACCTAACCTAACCTAACCTAGTCCACTTGGCACTGAGCCACGGCGGCACCATAACAAGTTTACTCTCGTAAACAGAATTAAACATCAGCACAGTGATAGGTGTCATTACAGTGTACTGCCCTATTGGTAAGTACGCAACAAGTCTAAATTGTACCTTAACAGTCTTCTGCAGAAGCTGTAAAAATGAGCGGGAAGAGGAGAATATGGTCCATCCACTGTGTACACGTCCCGATTTCTTCTTCAAAATAAAACTTCACCCCTTTTCTTTCCATACTGTTGGTGACTTGACAAATATAGATGTCAAGGACCTCCCAGGCTTCATAACAAGCTCCAAATGGTTTACCGAGTGAGCACAGTGAATCCCTCACAGCTTCGACCTTTTAAAATACAAAAATGTTACCTGAGTACAAAAAAATCAAATCTAAATAAAGAGTAGTCCATCTGTTGGTTTCTTTTTGAAGAGCTTCTTATTTCGACTCTGGCAACACCAATGTACTTAAAATATGGAAAAATATCTTGTTTCAAGCTTCCGCCGCAAGCAGTGGATCGTTTTGTGCTTAAAAATTGCTGAAAAATATTGAAAAAAATATGTTCAAATTGAGTCCTCTGTTGAAAGAACTGTGCGAAAGAAGAAAATAATTTTTGGTTGAAATGAGCCTCCCTTCGCCCTCTGGTGGAAGGAGAGGCCTCATTTTTTGAGAAATAAGGTCAAATGATGCCATCAGCGTGGAAACCGCATCAAACGGATGGATGAGGTCAATACGACCTCGTTTGGTTTGGATTTACTCTTTTAGACCATAAATGTGTTTCAACACTTCATTTAATTTTTCTTTAAAACAACGTGCCAGCCTGCAACTGCCTTAGAGCCTTATAAGCGAAAGTACGACGCAAATTATGTTCTTGAGGCTTTAATTCCTGCACCACCTGGATCGTATATGTGCAGACCAAGAATTTTGCACAAATTGTCTGTGCAGTGGACGGGCAGAGTTCCAAATCCTGCGACAACGAAGAATCGATGAATTTCGGTCTTCTTACACACGATATGCTCTTAAGGACGCACATTCGTTTGGCGCACATTTAGAGAGTATATGCGCCATAAGAATCATGAAGTCATCTCTAAGTTTCATGAATTTACTACCGATTTTAAAAATTAATTTAAATAATTTGGTAGAGGTTTTAGAGCATGAGTCTATTCATGATGGTTTGCCAGATTTTTCTAAAATGTTTTCTTCTTTTCTTTTTGTTCGGCGAGGTTATGATCAAGATTATGGGGATCATAACGCCCCCACTTTTCTGCATCCTTACTGGTTTGCCTATGGGGTTCGCCGATTTGACCTCAAAGAAAAAATTGGAGCAGGACTGGCTCAATTGGAATTTTCATGTTCAGAGGAGGGATCCTACGAATCCTGTCAAAAAGGTAGGCTAGGTGGTAGACGCGTTACTAGAGGCAGGCCAAAAAACTCTTGGATCACATAAATGCAAAACAACAGCATTTTATTGGCCTCAGTGACGATGTGATCCGAAACCGGGAGGCCTGCAGATACTTTCTGAGACTGTCATAAAAGGTAAATATTAAAAAGGGCGAACATCTGTCCCTATCGTAGGTTCTATCAAAACTTAGAAAAGCACCTTTTATATAGGGAAGCTTTAACTGGGACTAAGTACAGATGTTTATATGCCATCTTGCGCACTTAAAACATTTTGGATCCCGTATACACGATTCTATAATATCCGTGCATTCCTGTTTGTCATCTTTGAGCCTTCAAAAGAAAAAAATAGGTTTCAAAGTCCAGCGGTGGATACCTGTGGTTTTTTACTGCTCAGTTGACTAAAGTGGAGTATCCATTCTGAAACGTTAAGAGATTTCTATCGGAACGCATAACATATTCATGGTGTCTACTTCCGTAGAAGGATTTTCTACTTGCATAAACGTATGTATGGTCGAGTATATGTATGTTCGGAATACTTCTCCGAGAATTTCAGTCGGGAAAAATCGGAGAAAATTTCATAACAGCTGTCGTCATGCATTGCAACAGATTTATATATTTTTGCAGTGAATCGGAACAGATACTCGTACCATGAAGAGAAATTTTCCAATAAAAATCGGGGGGAAAAAACTGCTGCAAACGGATATGATAATAGGGCGGTTTATCTAAACAGCAAGCACACACGGACATGTGTAACAAAATATGCAAACATTTTCTGCATGGAAAATTTAAACTCCCCTTTCCTTATTTCTTTGCTTAACATAGAACCGTTTCTAGGTCACCCAATGGCTTCTGGAGGCACGTGAAATGACGAGTACTATTCGAGTAGGTATTCCCTGGAAGAACCTGTTTTTTTTTATATTGCTCCTCGTAGTCTTCGCCGTAGGTTTACAAAATTTCATGTTTCTATGTCATTTCGGGGGGGTTTTGAAAAGTAAGGAAAGAAGGCAAATTGGAAAATCGGAATGTCCTTCGTCTAGCAGGTTTCCTACTCAAAGCAGTGTGTTTTAAAAACTAGGTATTCGGTTTCGTTCGTAACCAAATACATAAATGTGTAAATTTAATTTTTTTTTACTAAGATCACCTTAACCTCAAAGGCAAGCAAAGGACGTTCTTGGGGCCATGGAATTATTCAGAGTTGATAACACTTTAAATATTGAATTGTGTGTATGGCGGGATGTGTAGATACGTTATTTAGAAAATTACAAAACTGGATGTAGTAAAGGTAATGTGTGATAAGATCAGTTGGTATGGGGACAGGGGATGGTGCAATTTCAGTTCGCTTTCGATTCATACGAATCGTGTGAAGTGGGTGTAGGATATGAGATTACACGTTTCTCATAAGCTCCTGAACCGATCTTCGGGATTGAATTGAAGGGCGATATAAAGATGCGTTAATTGGTCAAAGATGCAAATTGGTTCGATATTTATTTTATTCAAAAACTTTGGGCTGTCTGGCCAAAAAGAGCTCTCCAAAATAATATTTTCAATAAAGTCTTACCACCAGAATATATGTACATATATGTGGCTCCCCACATCCTATCTTTCTGCCAAATTGTAAATGTGTTGTTGGACACTGGTTGGAAACTGGAAACATGGGATTCAGCGATTCTCTAGGCTAGAGCTAAACAATGTAATCGACGTATCTTGGCGATTTGGACTACATCTATATTTTGTTTTATGTTCTCATCGAACCGTCCTCATAAAAATCGGACGAATTGTTTTGCTCGAAAATACCCAATATCTGCTCTGATATCCTGATTCTCGTTCAGCACTCGACGCCGTTCAGCAGAACTTGCAGGATTAGCGTTCTATGGAGCATACATTTTGTCTTTCGGGTTTTGACGCCATTTTTCTCACCACACCGAAGTAGCACCGCTTTTCAAACGTCAGTCTTTGTTGTATCTCCACTGTTCACTGTCATTTGTAGTTTTAAGTTGTACCTTATACGTTCGTAACACTAAAAACAAGCAACATAAAGGCATGTTTATGCATTTGTTCCTCCAACGGCTTTATGTAGATACGCACAATCCTTTAGGGTAACATTTTTAGCTTCCAACTAAAAAACTGTCATCTGTCTCAATTGAGATTTAACTTTGCCTCGCGCTGTCAAAAAGAAGTCGCTGGTGCTGTGAAGACTGCCCCAAATACTAATACTGTCGGCGTATTCAGAAATTTCTTCACAAAGCGATCGTTAATACTACACTTTTGTGGGAAAGTTGTAGTTGGCAGCATTGTAAATCAAGCAGCTGTCAAAAAGCAACTGCTTTCATAGTGTCAAAGGTATAGTTTCTAACAACACATTTACAAAATTTAGCCGCCCAATTGAGCTAGCAATTCGCGACGTAGTGAAAAAAATTTAAGAGACTGGAAGCATTGTAGATACGGTAAGGCTTGTGCGTCATGGTGGTGTCCGTTCAGTCGACAATATTGCTGCTGTAATTGAAAATGTGGTCGAAGACCAAATTCATGCAATTTAACTCTGTTGGATTTCTTTTTTTGGGGTTACGCTTAAAGTCGTGTCTACGTCAAGTAGCCCAAAAAATTGGAGTAGCTTAAAACCAACATCCACCTAGTTATAGCCGATATACTGCTCGAAATTTTCAAAAAGTTATCGCGAAAGGATCGCCTGCTGCAGAAGGTTCAGAGGCGCTCTTTTAATTGATATTATTTTTCATAAGTAAGGAAATACATACTTTATTACATACATTTTTTGGTTGAAAAAAATCGAAAAAAAGTTCCGGAGCTTAAATTGCATCATCCCTTATTTGTATATTTTGCTGTTATTGGAGCATCTTTTCCATGAAACACTCCAATGAGCGATCATGTGGTTCATAAAATTCTCGAAGAATTTCATAAGTTTGGCGAACAGACACTTTTTCCACGATTTACACATAAGCATTGCTCACTAGTTCAACGTTTCATGATAATTTGACAAAATATTCTAGATACAAATGTCAAACCAAGCGCTTAGATTGACAGATGACTTAATAGCAATTGATTTCCAAAGTTGCGACACTCAAAAAAGCATCTTTCATAACTTTTGTGCTCCTATCCCAAAATTTTCAAATGGTGTCGGAAGCCACAAAGTAAGCCCACAGCCAAGGAAGAATAGGGATGGGTATGCAAACTATAGCATCTTTAGTTGAAGGAAAATCGACTTTCTCCTGTAATTTTCAATCTATCTCATTCCATAGAACTTCAAGGAATGAAGGATAATTATTGCAGACATCATAACTAAGAAAGACTGTTTGATAAAGTTGTATTTTTGATTCTAATCCCCCGAAACTATGTATATATCTCCTTACAAATTTAAAAATGCATTAATGCGAGTACTTTGTGGAATCTATCTCTTCTTTTCCAAACTTAAATTATTTTCTGTGTTGGTTGCTGATTTAATTGAAAATTTACACCGTGTACCTTTAGAGTTAAAGATAGAAAGTGAAACTAAGGCGAATCCTAAAGCGTTGCGAAGTCCATAAATTTAGTCAAGGTGGGTAAGACGGATAGATAAATATTTGTTAATGCATAAAATTTGCTGCGATTGTGGCAAGTGGCAGCACTGATTCCAATCGAACATCTCGGTGTACACTTTCGATTATGTACAGAAAACTTGTTATATAGTTTCAGTGTAGAAGGGTGAGAAACGATTTTCTGAATTTGCACCAATATTGCTTTCGTAACTCCTACCGCAGACATACTCAATACTTTTTTCCTGCACTCTGACCTCTCAAAGAGTTTCTGTAGAATCTAACGGTTATGATGTACCAGTAATTGCAAAATATCAAGAGGGTGGAGCTCCTAAAGCTACCAGTCGCCCACGGTAAATTGACGGGTCTCTTTCCGGATAATTTATTAAAATGAAAAGTATCTATTGGGGGTTTACTAGCTTCTTAAACAAGACTTTACGTGTAAAAAGGGTTTTTATCTATTTTTTTACACTCTTTACTCGCTTCTCTACATAAATGTGTATAAATAGAAAAAGTTTGTATGGAATTTCTTTTTCTTCTCTACTTGCATGCTTCCACTATGTAAATTTGATCAAAATCCTTTTTTTTTTTGTTTTCTCTCTTCTCTACAATGAATTATTCTTTTAGTTCAAATTTAATCACTGATAAGCTTTTTATTTGGAAAAGGACATTCTCTACACTATCGCCTTGTGCAATGCTTTCCATCATATTGCAGTTAAAAAAAGAAAAAAAAAGAAAATATATTTCATGTCTATGTATATTTCCCTCCCTGTTCCTTAAACTATTCAGGTGGAAACATGCCGAGAGAAAATAATCTCCTTAGAATTACAAGATCCTGAAAGGGATACAGTTATTGTATCTGCTAGCGAAGAAGATGACGACGATGCTGCATCTATAGTAACCGTTCATGCAAATTCGGAAAAGTTATTCCTTCGAACAGATGACGATGATTATGAAGACAACGACGATGATAATGTTGTCGAGGATGGCGATGCCATTAAAACGGACAAAGAGGACAATTCCGTAAAAATATTTAAAATCCTAACCAGTAGCACTATACCTACGGTAACGACAACTACTCGCACCACATTAACAATGCAGCAAAATCCTTACAATTCTCCTGAAGCAACAACAGATACAAAAGCGACAACAACAACAACAACAACAGCTACATCAACGATAACGACATCGACCACCACAACCGTTGATGGAAACTCGTTTCCCAAGCACACAATTGTCGAAGTTATAAACCCGATCATAGCAGGAGATGGTTCTGCCCATAGTATAGCGGTAGGTCGACCAACAGATTGCAGCTATCCATCATTCGATAACGATGGGGAGGAAACCATAGACAAGGACAAGGAGGTTCAAAGTGATGTAGATGAGGAGGACCAGGAGGAGGAGGAGGAGGAGGACGAGGAGGAGGAAGAAGACGAGTCCACTCAACACTCCGAAGTATACACTAAAATAATTTCACACCCAAGGGATTTGAGTTACTCCTATACCGCAGCATCCGTGACTGAAGTGTACGACCATGATAAGCCCGAGTTGTCATTAAATGCAAAAATGAAAAATGTCCTTGAGGAGCTGTTGGAGAACGAAAGAGTTAAGTTAAATTTATCGAGGAGTCTTAATGAAGAAAAGTCATCTGATGACGAAAATGATGACGATGATGGTGATGAGGACGATAAGGTAGACGACGGTGGTAATGGTCTTGGTGGTAACAGCTTTATCAATTACAAACTGGACAACAATGGAAATGCAAATCGAACCTTTGTGGTATCATCGACGATAACAACCACAAGCAGCTCTGCAAATCCTGAGGATTCAAATCGAAATCAAATTCAAATGAAGTTAAAACAATTCCTTGCTCAAAGCAATGACGATGATGATGAGGAAGATGACGACGACGACGACGACGACGACGATGACGACGATGATGATGATGACGATGATGACGACGACGATGATGATGATGACGACGATGATGATGACGACGATGATGACGATGAAGGAGTTATTAAAAGCAAATCTTCCATAGATGATTGCCAAGTGTTTAAAAATCCAAATACAACAACACCAATCCATTTAAAACTCTCAACTACAACAACAAGAATAGCTCCAATAGACGCTACGGAAGAGGTTGTGGATCTCAGTGTAATGAACTCAAGTAAAAAAGTTTTAATTCCTCAACTGCATGTGGCTGTAGAGCAAAACATCAGTGATGAGCCAGATGGTGGAATTAAAAACCAACAAACCAAGGACAACACAGAAAAAGCACAACCCCTCGATCTCAGGCTACCAAACGCCGGAAATCTAATAAACCAAAACAACAACCTTAGGAAAATAAGTGAAAGCAATGGCAACGAAGAAGATGAAACCACAAAGAAGGACAAGGATACCAAACAACAGTCGTCCCCATCAACATCTGCATCGCAATCACAAGGATGTCAGCAGCAATTGCTGGCAGTGAAAGATGACATTCAATCTGACGAAGATACCGATGATACCAGTGAAAAAGAAGACGCACTCAACGTAGTTTTAGAAACCAAGATAAACACCAACGCAGATCAAGTTATTGTTGATGCGGGCATGGACACAGACCAGGAGGCACATGATTACGAATCATCCGAAACAAGAAAGACCACTACATCCACAAGCACAACAAATGGTGTTACGACAACCACAACGACGGTAACAAAGGTCATAACCAGTGGCATACCACGAAGCATAGCTTCTGCAAGCAGTAAAGCTACATCTGCATCGTCGTCCGTGGTAAATAATTCTAATAACAAAGGCAAAGCGAAACGGAAGGGTAAAAGCAAGGCTAAATGAATATCTCGGTTGCTCGCAATTCAATATTCTCGCAAGAATAAAGCACAGATATCCAACCCCCTACCCCTCCCTCCATATACACACACATACTCTGATCAACAAAAGCCATTCCAGAAATTGATGTAAACAATTTTATGGAAAGATTGAAAGCACAAACAAAATAACAACAAAATAGAATAGATGTAAACTAAGTAAAATAAAAAGGATGCGTACATCAGCAAACAGGAGAGGAAAACAAAAATGGAGTTATCCCTCAAGCGGTGAAGGGGAGAAACAAGTGAGTCATTTCAAAATGGATTTTTCATTATTTTTTTTTTTGTTGTTTGTTGTTATTTTCTTCTGCAGCATATCTACCTACCCTACGTATAGTTCTTGGTTTAGTAAAGCCCGAGGGCCACTTGTACTTCGCGTTGCTCCTGTTTACTTTTCCGGTCTTTTTTTTTGCTCCACGAAATTCATCGTTTTGTAGCTGATGGTTGCGGTATCCTCGTACTCGTATGTATCTAAATGACGGGAAGTTAGTTAATTAATTGACTAGGGAAGCAAAGTGGTTGCTTCTATTGATTTTGTTTTTTGTTGACCTCATTGGTGGACTGATTTTTTTCACACAATCAGGTGAGGTCAACACACGAGACTGGGTAATGAAACAGAGGAAGGATCATTGGACGGTAGGGTATCAATTTTGTGATTCGAGTTGGCTCAGTCTTTGGCGGAGTTCCACGAGGGTTTCATTTGTAAAGCTTACTTTTACCCAAAGGTAAATGGGGTCCTCGACAGCGACCCTTTTAAGGGGACATTGCACCATGTGCCAAGTTGAAACGGGAGTGTGAAGGTTTTACTGAACTCTAGCATCCTCTAGCTCAGAGTTTCACTTCGCGGGGTGGACTTACCGGTTGTATTTCGCCGTCATGACTTGTATACAACACTTTCTGGCTTTTATGTGCCGTGCATGTTTGTTGCCGTCTGTTGCCGACGTTGTTCTTCCATAACCGTAGCTACAAAATCACGCACAGCCTCCCACTTTGCTTCTGTTGACATTTACATATGTATGTATGCCGGAGAATGTTATCTCCTAGAGGTCGAATTACTTCGAATACTACCCTTGCCATTGCGTGTCGGGGGCACTGGAAAATGACGTGTTCTGCTTCTACAATTGTATTCGTATCAATACAACTTGGATAGTAAGGAATACTATCGTGCTTGAACCGGTACAGGTATTCAAGAAAATATCCGTGATTCGATAACATTTGGGATAGATAAAATCCAGTTTATGAACTGATTTCCTTTCTTACTCGTAAGGGTCTCTAGCCATCGTGATGCATCAGAAGGTGCTTGGATGTCCTAGAACATAATATCTTAATTTTCTGTTTCTTAAGTGACTGCGCCATGAGGGTCTCCTTATCACCACAGCCTCTGCGTATATTGTCGGGATGTTAGTAAAAAAAAACTTTCTGCACATAAAAGAAAATTGGAAAATGTGTTCTCTATCCGGAAAGTACATAATATTGACCCCGAATTTCGCCCGATTTTCAAGCCAACTTTAAACCTCAATGATTCCGCCGAAGATATTCGGCCATTTATCGCATTTATTTGATATCCTCGAAGAAGTGTCTCTCAAAAAAATTGATTTCTTAGGTACATAGTAGAGGCGTGTACAGGAAAGTGGGCTGTAACTTCATGGACTTAATCACCTTTGGAGAGGCCTCCTTCGATTGGCTGAAGATTGTTCATGTGCTACCGCAGACAGAGATTATGCCCTTTAATTCTCTTTCAGACTAGATTTGCTGTCATTGTTCTGTCTTCTAGTTAAGCTTTTATTGAAAAGCGGCTATAATCAGCGTACTTCATCATCTGATTTTTACTTCTATGAGAGGTGTCTAACTAGATGAATGACCATCAAGCGCCGAACATCTTTCTGGCGATTAGTCAGTCTTCATATTTATGGATATAGCATAAAATCTAGTCACCCAGTGGAGTCCTAACCTCAATTCTGTTCCAGTAACCCTATGATCCTCTCAGCACCACTCAGCAAGTTTCGATTTCACTGCTAAAGCAGATACTGACTTACTTACGTGGCGTTAGAACCAGGGCGAACCAGGGCCTTAACCAGCAAATCTAACCAGTTATCCGTTTGAGGTCATCGTGCTCTATTCGTTGTCCTTCCGAGTAAGATTCGAACACTCTGAACATTAATGTTGATTCACTCTACATGTCCCAGCCATCTAAGGTTACTGATGCGCAGGTTTTTGACTAGTTGTCGTCGCTGTTGAATCTTCTTCTCCAAAGACCAACTGGTAAGCTGTCGATTGAAAAGGTGATGTCCTGACGTGGTATTGTCCTCACGATCCGATACATATTTTTGTTTTTTGGTGAACGAAGTCATCTTCCTTTCTTTTCTAAAATATGTAGGTTAGGTTAGGTAAGCGGGCTGGCAGAGAGAGAGAAAAGCCTTCTGCCGCACTCAGGTCAGTGTTAAACAATTGTGTTACCCATAGGGGGGAAAGGTGCTCCTGCGCCCATTGGAACCCTGTAAATGTCTAATCAACTCTACTCTAGTTACTTACTTGTTTTCAAGTACAAACCACTTTGATGACTTGGCAAAGCTCAGCATCTTGTCTGTAGGATCGCCAGAGAGCTCTTCAAGCTTATAGAAGAAGTGTTTACCGATGAATTTGTTTCTGGAATGTTGGAGTCCAGGACAGTGGCATAGGAAGTGGGTGGTGTCCTCAAAAACTGCATCGTCGCCACAGCCTCTGCAAAGTTCTTCTTCCGTCCGGCGCAGTTTCGTCATATGATACCGCAGACTATTATGCCTCGTGATGATACCCACGAGGATAGAAAGGGATCTTCTGTTCTTTCGTATAAGTCTCTCGGTCCTTGTTCTATCGAAGGACGGCCATAGTTTTCTTGTGATGTTACACGTTTCCATGGACTTAGGTTCGCCTCTCTTATGGCTAATTTCCCTGCTTCAAGCTTGAGCATGCGAGGCGGGATGCTTACAAAGAGATCAGTTGGTTCTATTAAATCCGTTGAACCTTTCCTAGCTAATTCATCAGCTTTTCATTGCCCGGGATACTCTCATGTCCAAGAACCCAGCTTAGCGATACCTTGTGTTGTATTCCAAGAACCTTAAGCTCTTCGCGACAGCATCTCACAAGCTTCGATTTAATTTCGGTAGCAGTAATTGCTTTTTTAGCTACCTGGCTGTCGATATAGAAGGTGATACCATCCTGTGGTATTGCCCTTACGGCAGACTCACGGGCAGCTGCTGTCACTGCCAGGATCTCCACTTGGAAAACACTGCTGTGGTCTGCTAGTTTAATGAATCTCGATATCCCTAGCGATTCAGAGAAGATGCCGGAACCTACACCGGTGTCCATTTTCGATCCGTCAGTATATATTGTTATGGATCTGGTATTAGCTCTATTTCCGCCCTTCCATTCTTCGTTGCTAGGGAAGGCTGCCGTAAAAGGCATGCTAGAATCCAAATATGGCGTAATGTAGTCTGTTTTGGGTACATAGCCAACAAATTCTTGAAGGATGGTCGAAAAAAACCTTCTTCTAAATATTAAAGAAACATAAATAAATTAATTTCCTAAATGTTTATTAATTTTAAGACAAGTATCATCTGAAACTCATCGATCGCTAGCAGTCGTTTCCAAAAGTGAGCTAATAATACTGCTAATCAACAATCTCCTGTTACAAAATTGACCCCCCCCCCCCCCCACCCTTTTACATTAAAAGCACGCATAAATATTTTATATTAAACAATTTAAGTTCATAAATATTTTATTTTAATTCACATTACTATAATTTCAGAAGCCCTAAATTGCTAGGTCGTGTCTTTTCGTTGTAGTTTTGTAACTTTAGATACGAATAGCAAGGATCAAAGCTGTACTCTAACTCATAATTTTCCATTTCAAAGGCCTGCACATGTAAATTTCTTTTTTTTTTAATTTAAATAGATTTTATAAAATAGAAATTTCATAAAATTGTTTACATTTTAATTTAGGGTAACGGGTGTCAATCATAAAATATTTAAAATTATAAGAAAAATATTGACATTATGTAAAATGTTTGCGTCCTATTAAAAGTATCGAATACGAAAAGAAAATGTATCCCTTGTTATATTAATTTTGAAAGATTACATTCCATTAGTTTGTATAAGAAAAGAAATCCAATTCATATAACGGAGTAGCTAAATGGCTATTGCATTTTAAAATGTAGTTTTAGAATAGATATTTTAATTAACAGTGAATACTATGATTTTGTATTCATCTCTATGAATAGTAACGTAAATTTTCTAATAAATATAATTAATAAAAATAATGAACTAGAGTGCATTAAGTGTAATTACACATATTTTCTACACAATTTTAACAATTAATTTGTATCTATATAAGCAAATAGATGTTATATGTTTATTCATATAGCTATTTAAATATTTTAGATATTTGTACGTAGATGAATATTTAAGAATAAATTGCATTTTAATAGAAACATTAATTTCAGTTTTATTTTTTGTTAAAGTGCTATTCATTATCTTGTTATTTTTTAGTGAAAGGTTAGAAAGAGACAACCAGTGAAAGTAAGTATAATCATCAGTAAGTTCGAAAGTGAGTAAGTATGTACCTACATTTTATCGATAAATCGGTTTGGAATAGAGATGGGCAATTTGGTTGGGATATCACATCGCTGCCATATGAAATCTGTCAAATGCAACTGTCATTCATAGTGACAGATAGTACGCTCTTACCTTGTGATTTCATAATATTGATCATATAGCCTCTGCTCAATATATTAGAATCCTGCTACAAAAATTACAGTTCTGAAATAAAGGGTCATCCAACAAGAAGTGCCATTTTAAATTTCGCGCCATTGTTGAACTGTCAACATTCAACTATCATTGCGATGACTGTTGATAAGTAAGAGGAGGTTATTAAATATGGATCGATACACACTCGCACAACGTGCTGAAATAGTCAAAATTCACGGTGAAAATATCGCGGAAACGTTTTGTAAAGTTCACATTGCTTTTGATCATCATCAAGCGCCTTCTCGCATAGCTATAGTGAATCGATAAATTTGAATGTCTCGCACGCGTTAGTGATGTGAGGACTCAAACCCGTGTTCATTCGCAAGATTAGTTGAAAATTTCGCCGCCGTACCTGAGAGTGTGACTGAAAACCCAGATGTGTCCGTTTCGAGAAGATCACAGGAATGGGCCCATCCGCAACCATTTTCCACAGCATTCTGCGGAAAAATCTTGGCCTACATGCTTATAAGGTTTAGTTCACAAAAATTGAAGCCAGCAGACCACGCACAATATCCCACTTTCACTGATTGAGTGCTGGAAATCAATGAACGATCATGGTTTTGTTCACAAAACTACGAGTATTCTGAGTGATGAGGCTCGTTTCCATTTGTCTGGGTATGAAAACAAATAAAACTGTCGCATCTGGTACTCCGGAAACCTGAGGGAATACTGGAACAACCTCTCCGTCCACAACGAGTAAGAGTTTGGTGCGGTTTTTGGGCTGGCGCGGCGGTGCCATTGGGCCACATTTTTTTGAAAATTATGCTGGTGCGACCGTTTCAGTGAATGGATTGCGTTACCCAACGATGTTGACTGACCTAAAACTGGACGTGGACGAGGCTTATTATCAGCGGTAGCCGAGGCGAGTCTTTGTCAGATATTGTATTTCATTACTAACCTCGGAGCTTGTACTTTAGATTAAAATAAAAATGTTTGCATTTTTCTATTGACCTAAAATGCCACCTCTTGTTGGATGACCCTATATCAGTGCATCACAATTCAAGGGCAGTTTGCGATGTCCAAAGAAACAAATCGGAAGTATTATCGATGTCGACGGGGTTTTTGCATCATCGCAATACTTGATCAAAACATAGCCGCTGTGAAGGCTCTAATGACTGAAGACCCGGAATTGTCAATTCCACGGCGCCGTAACCAATTGGGCATTGCCTAAGCTCTGTTTGGCGTATTTTGCGCTTAGATTTGCATCTTCATCCTTATACATAAGGTCCAGCTTCATAACAACTAAAACCTTCTGACCATAGAACACGCAGAACATACGCCGATTGGGTGCTGGAAAATCATCAAGTGATGAGGCACATTTCTTGCTCCGAGGTTATGTAAGCAGACAAAATTGTAGAATTTAGGATTCAGAGGATGCAAATGTAATCGTGGAGAGGTCATTGCATCAATCACGAGTGGCAGTTTGGTGCGCGACCGCATTTTTTTGACCAACTTTTTTTAGCCTGAAATTGAAGACATTAATATGAGCGACATATGGCTCCCACATTATGTCCAAAACAAATGGGTTGAAGTGACCTCAAGAATTGTGGATAATAGGTCGCCAGCAAGGTAGTGTGATTTGAAAACATGCGACATTTTAATTGAGGTATCTTGAAGATATTTGTGTACGCTAATGAACCACAAACAATTGGTGAGCTTAAGACGGAGATCCAACGTGTCACTATCAAGCCACAGCTATCAAACGATGTCATGGAACATTTCTTAAAAAGAACATGAGTTTGCCAGGACAGCCATTTAGAGATTTGACGACATCCATTGGCCACCAAGATAGTGTGATCTGACCCAGTTGGATTTCTTTTCATGGGGCTATGCTAAAGATCATGTCTATGCATACAACCCTGGAGCACTTAAAAACCAACATCCGTGAAGTTACGGTCACAAAACAGCCAGAAATGTACCAAAAAATAAATTGAAAATTACCTCGTTGGGACGTCATGCTGGAACCACAAGCCTTTAAGATCAAAATCAATCAATTCTGGTCAACTCTCTGGTTCTTCGGTTAAAATGTCCTTTTGATATGAGTTCCTGGGTCAGTTGGATCTGCCACTGTAGGGTGGCTTCTTGAAACGTTTTATTCTTGTGAACGATGACGAACGGATGTGCCTGGTGTTTTAGGGAGACTTTCTCACGCTACGACTATATTTTCGAAAGAATATCTCCGACGAGGATGCGTGGTTGACTAGTTGTTTACAATCAAACCAGCTTCCCCGATTTTTTTTTTTAAATTTACATTCGAATTGTTGACTCATTTGGAGAATTTTTTAATGAAGCTTTTGAACTGCTTCAGTTTTTCCAATTTTTAACAACAAGAACGCGATCTTGCGTTTTCATCATTGCAAGTAGATAAATGCTACTTCGATCCCCTCGATAGGTATTCGCGACGCTATTATAGTTATTACATCCCCCGATAATGTTCTGTATGCGCAGAGTTTATCCTTTGGCGTTAGACTGGGCATTATGGACACACACCTTCACGCTAGATTAGGTAGTTAAGGTGCTCTCTAAAGTTAAGCCTATAGTCAAGCAGTATCCCAACGCGCTTTATTTAAGGCTTTGCTCGATAGTGTTTTCATCTACCTCTCCTGTATGGCAAGGCACTCAACTTTCATGCGACTGCTATTAAGGACATCCGCCATTTTAGCTAATTCTAGACCTAATGCGTGAAGCAATGTCCCCATATCACTGATGGTGTTGTGTACAGTGTTAGCCACTACCACGTATCCGATTATATCTACTCCTCTTGGTCTCCACAGACTTAGTACTCTATTGTAAATAATGTTCGACAAGCCTCGGCCCAGAACTGATTCCTGTGGGACTCCTCCTGCAATTTTATTACTTTCAGTCGTATTGTAGAAAAGGATTCTACCTTCAAAATAATTTGTAAATACTCGCAGTTTGGCACTCGCATATTCCTTAGAGTTCTTATAATAAAGCTCCAGCTGGCCGAGTTGAAAGCATTTTTGACGTCGAGGGTAACTACATCGCAGTCATGTTTTTTTTTTCTCCTTCCATCTGGTCCTAGTTATGAATTGGGCTGCGATATCGAAAACTGCTTCTACCGTCTAGGCGGTACTCTGTTCTTTCCTGAAACCATGCTGAAAGCCCGTTGTCTCCCTCGATGCACTGGTTAAGTCTGTTGTTAATAATTCATTGCACAGCGGTCTGTATGGCGGCTGAAACGTATGGTAGAATACTTCAACTGTCACCCAAACCTCTTAGAAGCAACCCGTTCCCTATGAAAGGGGCCTACTCCTTATAACTTATTACTTTTGTCCCATCGCTGTGAGCCATGTGTACAAGTGCACCCCTCCATGTAAAATGTTAAGTCCTGTTAAAAGAAAAGTGCGAAAGCCATTCAATCAAAGAAAAATTAAAAAAAGAAAAAAAAAACAAATCCTAATAAATTCAACGCAATCAAGGAGTTCCTTTATTTTGTTATTGCCTCTTTTCAGTTCACAGGATTTATTTCACGTGTTATTTTGTGCCCACAAGGACGAAAGCAACCCGCTTCCGCAATCCCTTTGAATGACTAAAGTTTAATAACCAAAATATTTCCAAAAGGATGGGAGTTGTTGCTCTTTATGGTCCTTTTTTTTCCTGGGAAAATTGCGACAGTAAAATTTTAATTTTATTGACTATATATATGTAAATAAGTCTTTTAAGTGTGTACGTTTTTTGTTTTGCTTTTTTTGCATGCCTATGCACGTGAACATGTACGAACAACAATTGGAACAACGAATGCAGAGTCGACGTGATACATCGCTGGAGTGGATACAGCATGTAAATTGGAGAAGATTTTAATAAAATGAGTCGACAAGGAAAGGACACCATGGGCAATGACTCGTTGATGGTACTCTATATGCAGGAGAGTTAAAGATTTGGACGAGCCCGAAGGAGGAAAGTGTAGAAAAGTGCGAATGTGGCTTGCTTTTCATTTTTATTGGTTTTATTGACTTTGATTTGTTTTTATGCGTAAATGGTACGAATATCTGTAAAGTTGATTTTTTGGAGTCGTATTGAGTCGTATTTTTGTGTTTTAAAACGAAGAGCTTATACGAAGCCTGTACGATGTAAAGGAAAGATATAAAAAAAAATATGTTTATTTTCGGTAAATGTTTTATTTTATTTTGTATATGGATGGACTTACTGTTGACGACACTGCAAAACGTTTAAAGGACAACGACCTTCGAGTTTGTATGCCTTTTCAGATGACGTGCAGCCGAATGACTTGACTACACTGCTACAAAGTAGACATCACCGCCATTCAAGAAGTGCGATACGATGGTTCGGTTCAAACTGAGATATATGTATATGACGGCGATTGTTATCGACAACCAGGACAACTATTCGTCATTAGAGGTAGACTTAGGCCTGAGCTTAGGCTTGAGCTTTTGGCATGTTAAGAACTTCTCAAGACCATTGGCATTAGAGCTAAATACAGTAACATTAGCCTCATGTGCCAACTACGAGGATGTCGACGATACAATTGAAGACAACTTCTATGAGTCAGTGGACAGAACGTATGAGCAATGCCCCAGTCATAACGTTAGGATTGTCTTGGGCAAATTTAATGCAAAGCTGGGAAAAGATGATATCCTTGGAGAGTGATCGGAAAGCACAGCCTGACGACTTTACATCCGGCTACAGATTCGGTCTAGTGGGTTTTGCTGTCATTGGAAATATTGTCGTAGCAAGCACGCCAAGTCCCACAAAGGGACAGGAGTCTATTTTGCTCAAGAAACTAAACCAAATCCATCATATTGCGATCGACGCAAGGCACTCAACCAGTTTAAGTGATGTCCGGACGCTACGTGGAGGCAACGTAGGCTCGGACTACTTCCTACATAGTTGCGGCCAAGGTACATACATACATACATATGCCGATATCCAAAGCCATTTCGAACCAATGAAATACTGGGACGAAATTTGACGTCGAGGGACTGCAATCGCAAAAGACGACGGCCTAGCAACTGAACTTTTCAAAGCTGGATGAGCTAGAAATTTGGTCGTTTAAGGAAATCTCAGCATCGTTTCTCCAATCCTGAATAAAAGAGAAACGAAATTGTGTAATCACAGAGTCTAGTCTATGTATTATGTTAAGGCCTAAAACTACCCGATATCAATGCGATTTTAGGCCGGGAAGTCCACTATCTCTACGGCAGATATTGAAGGATACACGTACCAACAAACCTGCACCTGCTTAGCGATTCCAAACTTGCCTACGATTGCACGGGTAGATATGAACTATACCGAAGCATGGCTGTTCCCTGTCACCCTCGTCCGTCCTTGTAAGATGACGAAGCTCCAACAAAGTTAGTACACCGCTAAATATTTCTATGCTAAAAAAGATCTAAGACAAGGTGACGCGCAATCAAGCCAACATCAGCCAAAACCAGTGGTACAATCTTTTACAAGTCTATCCAACTACCCAGCAACACCGATGGCATAATATTATTGGGAGATGACCGGGCCATGAGTGGGTCATTTGCAAGTATTGAGAGAAACGCGTATAAGATGGGCTTGATGGTAAATGGTGAAGAAAAATAAAATATGTATACGACTATGTTGTCTACAAAAAAGGACTCTGAACATTGGCGCATCAGTCAGAGCCCAGCAATGGGCAGATATGAGTTTAAGCTAGCCAGGGACTCCGCAAACAAAGTCAATGACGATGTCATACTAAGAACTACTCTCTTCTAATCGCTGTTTCTATTCGCTAAGAAGAATTGAGTAATGTACTAAGGTAACAGCATACAAAAGCTTAGTCATCCTAATAGTGACATCGACATTAAAGAGCCAGAGTACGGCGACTAAGATAAATCGAACATGTAGAGCGGATGGTCATAAATATTCATCCAGGGAAACGGACTACAGCAATGCCTCTGAATAATTGGCTTGTACAAGTGGAAAGAATCCTCGACTAACGTAGCATGCACAATAAGAGGCGTCTGGCTAACAACAGAGCTAGCTGGTGAGGTATATTGGTTGATGCTTAAGGAAGTAAGTAAGCAAATCCAACAGTATTGCTGGTAGAAATTGCATCCGCAATGAAAATGAGCTTCCTCTCTAAAAATTATATTTCGACAAAAAATTGACACCGTGGCTCAGTGGTTAGTACGTTGGACTACTGAGCAGGAGGTAGGCCTTACTATCGACTACAAGAACTGTCATGACAATGATTCCCAAGGCCACTGATAGTTTCTCCAATGAACTTTGTGTCTTTCGAATACTCATGCGATGAGGATTTAATGAGAATACTCAAGTCTGTTACTTACAATCGCCAATCGGAAGAAAGGTAGGTTCTACGAGCTATTTTAAGACCTGCAATACTACCGATTCCCACGGCCAAATAAAGTATTAAGTGGCTTAGGTGCAGAGGATTGGGGAAGGAGAAGGAAGAAGAAAATTATGCTGAGTGAGTTGAATGGTAGAAATCCGACGAATCAGACAGTCCATTACCAAGAGAATGCGACCCAAGATATAAGCTCCAGAGCTTTAAGAAATTCTTAACATAATCGTCTTACTTTCAACGGATTGACTAGGCATAGCTGAGATTTGGTAGTTCGTGATGGGAGTGGATTCACTTAGACTCAGTAGTTTAGGCCTACATTTACGTTACCATTTCCTTATTTCTCCCAAGCCATTTGAAAATATTTATTTAGCGAAATGGATTACTTCCTTTAAAGTGTGCCTTCAAATAAATTAGACACACAATTTTAAAAACAATAACACATGACCTTAGCGTATTATTTACCTTCTTTCTTCGCCAATACTAACAGTTGTTTTTAACTTGCTCCTTAACTACGGCCAACATTTTCCTTTTAAAAGCAAAATAAAGGACATAGTATCTGTCCGTTGTTTCTGATTAATTGTACTCGGAAACTTCGCTGTAATTTATTGCAAAGTTTATTTATTACTAGCTGAACCGCTGCGCTCATGCCAAAAAAAGGTGTGTACTACTAGAAGGAACTGACATAAACAAAGGATGCCAGCAAGAAAAAAATACCAAAAACAGGATCAAATGAATGGCAACATGAAATGGACTATCCATTTCCTTTATATATCATCCGTTAACCAAGATGGAGTACCATCATTCATTTTTTTTTGTTCAATCTTCTGCAAGAGCTGTTCATTAAGAACTTCCTTTTTGAGGTTAAACTATCGATACATGTAAATCAAACGCAGAAAAAGTTGTATCTCTCACAACTTCCGGAAAAGATAAATTTAGGATAAAAGTTGACCACAAATGAAGAGAATTTTGCAGGTTAGGGCGAGAATTATTATCGAGCATTGATTGTAAGGATTCCTCCAGTGTCAAATACATAGGGTGTTGCTCTAGATTCTGAAGTTCACTGCTTTCAGATTTGGACATATCTAAATTCTTCCCAATTCATCCAGCTACTTCCAGGCAGAAGTCATGTGAATCAGATCAAATCGACACCGAAGCAAAACATAGCAATCTTCGCCGACAGTCAGGCCGCGATAAAGGCATTCGAATGAGCTGAAGACGTGGCTCGAATTAAATTTATCTCCCGCTAGGATTCACGAGGGGAAAAATCTTCCTGCATTTTACCTACCTCAAAGGCAGAGTCTAGGTGACCGAATCTAACGAATTGCGACACATCCTGAAAGATTTGGGCTGCGTATAACAGATCAAATGAAGACGTGTCACCAGACCAGTGTCCACAAGGTCGAGTCACTGACCAATATGCATACACGCAGCCAAACTCGGGATTCCCCATAAAACCTCAAGCGTTAATTGCCTGTTTTCTAGGTAGAAAACCGGAAAATCAGCCACTTAACATAACCTGATGAAACAATCACTCAAAAAGAAGGCTTGCTTAGGGTTAGAAGCTTCTTGGACATGCTTATAGGAGTATCTGCCCTCGTTTACAGTTTTTGCCTTACTATAGATGTGGTTATTTTCGCATTTTGAAGTGAACTAGAGCAAAACCAAGTTTATGCTATCAACCAACAAAACAGCACGTGTCCACCGCCTACGTCAAAACGTTACCCTTGAAAACTTTAGCTGCCAGTCAGTTAAGGAGTTCATCTATCTCGAAGTCAATGTTAGCTTCACAAATGGCATCCTAGAAACCGCAGAGGCATAAAAAAGGTGTCAAAACTCCTTACTCGGGAGGCATAATATATGTTCAATTGAACATTTATCCGACCGTTCTGTTATACCACGCCCAGTGCTGGACGATAAGTGGAATAGCAGAGCAGATATTGAGTGCTTTCGAGTGGAAAACTCTTTTCGAATTTTTTGTCCTGTGTGTGTGAAGAGGGCGAATGGACAAGAAGTTAAAACCGTGCACTCTAGGAACTGTACCAAGCCAAAGTCCAAGAGGCCAAGATAGGTGCGTAGACCATATATATGTAGGTATGCTCGGCCCCATCAGCTCAAGCTTTTACGAATGCCAGATCACTCAACCTTGAAAACTAGAAGTAGGGAGCTTGGGATCAGCAAGGACAGAAGGCTTTCATGCCTCAGGCAGAAACTCTTCACAGGTTCGGGACCCCGTTAAGTATGATAAGTTAGTGAGTATTGCTTTTCAGCACAACAGTAGGTGTCCTTATAGGACACTGTCCTATTTGCACCCACATAAAAGGGTTTTCGTATCATCGCAATTGAATTTTGTTCGGATCGAAAATGGAATCTGGAGTTGGAGCTGGTGTCTTTGGACCCAACACCAAAGTCTCGATAACTATGGGAATGTGTCCCATTGTATTTCAGGCTGAACTCCATGCCAGTGAAATCTGCGCTAGGTTAAACCTTAGTAAGGGTACTAAGGGCACTAGAATATATATATTTTCAGATAGTCAGGAAGCACTTAAAGCGCTGTCGTCCAATTTAGTGGACTCCATATCAGTTAAAAGCTGCTACGATACACTGCAATCCCTGGCGAGACTTAACAAGGTAAAACTTGGATGGATCCCCGGTCCTCAAGGGATTGTAGGCAACGAGTTAGCAGATGAACTAGCTAGGGCTGGCTCAGAATCTGCGTTCTTAGGACCAGAACCTTACTGTGCCATCAACTGGTCTTTCGCCACAGCACTGATTAGTAACTGGGAACATAAACTTCGCCTGGACCACTGGGAAATTTTCCCAGGGTTGAGACAATCCAAATTACTAATCAAACCTTACCCCTGTAAGGATATATGAACTTAACCTTAATAAGGAAAGTATCAGAAAGCTGGTGGGCTTTCTCACGGGCCACTGTGTGCTTGAGATACCACCTTAACAAACTTAACCTGAGCTCAGACACGGAATGTAAACTCTGCTACTAAGGATATATTATCCTTCATTACGGAGGTAGTACGTCTCTTAGACTAACCATACCCTTATGATACAATAGATCTTTTAAGTCGCAGTGTCTGCCACATGGGCAAGGGTTTTATTTAAAAAAAAAGAAAATTGGTCGTAGGGACGTTAAAGAGTGCGCAACTTGAGTCAAGGTATCATGGGATTGGAAATAAAGTTCACTCCTTTTCAGGACCATAACGAAATATTAATAAACCTCCTATTCTTCAGGAGTTCATTCAAATTACAATGGAATAATTTCGCACCTGATTGCTTAGGATAGAAAAATTCCATCGTCCACACCTTAAATCAATCAAGCCCCAAAAGGATATGCACACTAAAAGAATCTCAAGTGCAAATACCACCGTACTGCCCGCTATAAAACACATTAACCAAATGAGATGTGCCAGTCTTAATGTCCTTAGAGCTTTCCTCAACATGTACGAATTTTTTTTTCTCCTTTAAATTTAATTTAAAATGTTTCGCTTTGTGGCAAAATGTGTGTCACAAGTCAGGTGGAAAGAAGAACTCATGTGTGACATTAGAACGGGAAATAACGCTGGTTACAGCGCACTTGCTATCTGCATGAATCATTCATGTCCGTCCGGAATTCTTCCACATCCGTTCTATTTCAACAGGCCGGAATGTCAATCAAAAGTTTATAACGACGGAAAAAAAGCGACAAAAAAAAATGAATTGAACTTCCTTACAAGCGAAGGGCAAATGCAGAAAGTCTTTCAAAACATTTTTAATATTTCATCTGGGAAATTGAATTATATTTCTTACTAAACAATTTGCTGTAAAAGCGAGAATGACGTTTTCACTCCCTTTTCACCCCTTTTTAACTGAAAATGTAGGACATTCCACGACGCGTTTATTTATTTTTCCTTCGTTTTCCTTGGATGACAAGTTGCCGTACTAGAATGTTGAGAGAGTTTGCAAGGAAATTGACAGTTTGAGTAACATTGTAAACTCAAAAGTATTTCAATTAGAAATGCATTTAGTCCTTGTTAGTATCTACGGAAGTGACAATGAGTTGAGTATAATGTTTATCTACAACGAGAAAGTTTGTCCTTACTACGCATCGTACACTGAGCACATTATACTTAGTTTCACGAAACGTACGTAAATATTGACCTAATTATAGGCTTACCTTGGTAAGTGAAATTTGCAGTAGATACTCGTAGTTCGAATAGCAATTAATTGGCTCGTGGGGTAGTCGGAAAGGATTAGAAGCCATTTCGAGAATTTTTGACGCAAATTAAATATTTTAACAAACTAATGAAAGGAATTAAATTTTAATTATTTTGCTTCCATTGGAGGGAACGAAAGGCTTCATAAATGGCCATGATTGGAAACAGCTTTTCAGAAGAGTTTTATATCCTTCGAGGAAAAGCACATAAAGGAGATGATAGACTTCTGGAGCGGACATAGCACCTTATCCGTGCTTTTCGACATATTTGGATTTTCGGTCGATAACGATTTCCAAGAATTAGTTGAAAGAGAAGGTGGTGGATGAGCCCTTAGAGGGCCACCGACAGAGCTCACATCTTCAAAAGGGCTTACCGACATCGGTTTAACCGACCCTTGTCCTGGGGTTTCTGCAATGTAAATGGTTCTCCATGTTAGGTGTTGTGCCGCCGGGGTAACTGGCCGATCGACGGAAAAAACAGTTACTTACAAAGCAACAAAGAAAAAAATAGGATGAAATCGACGTGCTGTCCTGTGACTTAACATCGTTCTTGGACAAATAGTGCAGAACTCACGCGCCAACACAAGTATTGAGACCGAAGCCAATGAGCGCAAGATCAATTAAATGCTGTCAACAAGAAAGGACAACCAACACCTACGTTACCACAGAACGGACAGAACGTTACCGTAGATACGAGCAAAAGTCTGGCGAAAGCCCAACACGGCGCTAGAAAAAGCCAATCTAGTTGGCTCTGTTAAGCATGGGGGTGGCAATGTGCTCGTATGAGGGTGCATGTCAGAGGCTGGGGTTGGCAACTTGGTTTTCATAGAGTCTACCATGGACCGCTTTCTATACTTAGACATCCTAAACGAAACTACGAACTGTACGGACTGTGCAGCGACATCGAACAGAAGAGTGAAGGTCCAATGACTGAGGTGACTGAGTCATGAGATCGTATGGACACCAATGCTCCAGCCCGGAAAGTCGTCGAATCAACCCCCGAGGGACGCCTTATTAGAGGAAGATTACGACTCAGTTGGCGCATGTAAGTGAAAGGGGACCTCAGCCAACTTAGTGTGCGAAACCGGAGGCAACTAGCTATAAAACGAGTTGGCTAGAGACCCTTTTTGTCTGAGGCCCAGATCCATCCTGGGGTGTAGCGCTACTTGAAGTATCTTTATTGTGAAACAGCATTAATCACATATTCGTACATTAGTCTTCTGATGTTCCCAAAGAAGCTTAATAATAAACGAGAGTTTGGTAAACTAAGCGACGGATTGGAGTTGCTAATATCTATGTTAGTTAGCCATGATGCACTCGCAATGAAGATCATGCTCAAGGAATGAGCCTCAGAATATGTACTGCAAGAGGGTTAAGACTTAAAGAAGATGGACCATGGTCATCAGCACCATTCATATCATATCTCCATCCTATATCAGTGGGAAACTACTACCAGGCAGATAAAAACAGACTTCGACACTTGCTTTCGACAGAAGAATCAATATCACAGCCATTGCTTAGACTGCAAGATTTTTTTTGGAAGACAATATCGTAGAGCAGTTAATTAAGGTGTTCAGTGATAGTCAGGCAGCCGTTAAGTTTTTGGATTCCGCGGAAATCAAATCAAGACTAGCAATCACCTGCAGAAGATATCTAAATGAGGTATCGATAGCCAAGGTGGTGACCCTATCCTGGGTACCAGGGCATTTGAATATTCCTGGCAATGAAAGAGTGGATGAACTTATAAGGCAGAGGCATCAGTGCTGAATAATTTACAGACTCTTTACATCGTAAGAACTCCTATAAGCTCTTTTAAAAAGCTTGTCTTCAACGAAGCGACTGGTATGGCCAACAGACACCATGGGTCAACTTGGACACATGTGTGATGTCTAGGACCCTATGGTGGCTTTATGACAAGGAGAGATTCCTTTGTCCGGTTAAACTAAATCGGAGTAACACACCAGTTGTATATGGCATCATACAACACAACGCCATTGATATTTACGCGGAGCCCCTCGGGATTATACACAACAATTAGTGGTGTAGCTGCAGGGAAGAAGAAGAACTTTGCCACCTGCTATGTAAATGTCCTGCCCTTCGTCAATAGAGGAATGAAGAGGCTTGGAAGTCACTTTTACATAGAATTAAGGGAATTGAACAAAATCGAGCTGAAAATCCTCCTGAGAGGGTGGTTAAGGAATGCTACCGATCTTTTTCTCTTTTTAGGCTTCCAAAGCTAAAACCTAAGCTAACCTATCCTCGTCGTGATGCAATTCTCATCTGCACATATCCTGAAAATGCTGGTATAAGCAGGAAAGACCACATGCATACGTACGTACTACTCCATAGTACAGAGTCTGCTGGTCCATCTCCAAAGAAAACTACAACTGCAAAATGTGCCTAGGAACGCAAAAGAAATAGACTACCCGTTGAAGGCTTAAACAATAACTTACGCATTCTATGCCAACCTTTTAGACCGATGAGACAAAAAAATATCATTGAAAAGGGTCGAGTTTGTTGCATAAAAAGGTAATTTGCTGTCAGGATAATGCACGTGTTCGTCTGTGTTTAAATGCCACAACCATTGGCAAATCTATCGAAAACTGCCTTAAATGTCAGATAATATTGTGCACCCGTAATACCATTTCGGATTTTGGGTTATGAGAGTTGTAGATCGTTAATAACCTTACGCGTGGAGTACGTATTTTCGTCCTTAATGGCAGGATTAAAAGAAGTTCGACAGACATACAATAATTTGTGAGACAACTGTCTGTCTTACGCTTACATTGGCTTTAATAACCAGAAGTCTTCTATAGAGATACATACATAACTAAATAGGTAGACACATTACTTCTCGTCCTTACATGCAACATTACTATTCAGAAGGCCACAAGCTCACAGTCGATAGTTCTGTCTGTAACAAATCTATCCACACATATTCACCAAACCCATGTCTTAACCCTTCCATTTGCAAAACAGTATAATGACAAGGACATACCCACAAACGTACTAATAAATCATTCCGAATATGTTCACAACATAACGCATGACATATACCGAGATACTCGTACATCTAACATACAATTCCGCAACCAAAATGAACTGACACCTGATTTACATTCGAAATAAACGTACTTATGGCAAAATTATTACCAAGAAACCAAGCACAATGCTAACAATCATCCAATTTGAGTACAATAAGCTGGTAAGTAAACGCACAACTAGAGCCAGGCATGAAAGGATGGCAAAAAAAAATGAAGAAGAAAAATCCATAACAAAACAATTGGAATCCCCCGCACGCAAACAGGTGACACGGCTCAAAATGTATTCCGCCATTCGCACGTACGGAAACGCAACGTGCCCTACTAGTGTTTACCACTGCAGCATTGGCTGCACGCACTTTAATATCCTTTCAGAGTTCACCAGAACGTGACTGTATTAGCAATCCGCGATGCTATCGTGTCGTTCCCGTCCTTCCTAGCACTCTGAAATTTCGCCTAACAATATTCAATATTCAATATCAATTCAAGATTATTATAACTCATGGGGCGTTTTGCTTCTCAGACTCCTACACTGCCTCGACCGTATGACGGTTATCTCCTGCTACCTTTAATCGAATAAAAAACTCATCTCCTTCGACCTTTTCGGTTCTCCTGCACGTTTCACCTTCAAGTATATTGCACTCCTCTGTCTGTGTGTGTGTGTGTGTGTGCGGGCGGAATAAACTCCAACTTGTGCGGGTAAATGTATCTATTTCACATGTAGCTACTACTTATTCACCATCGTTATCCCGGGTATAACCTAACATTTACGAAAATCCCGCCGACGGCGTTAGAGCACCAAATGTTACTTCAGCAAACGAAGATGAGGGTGCAACAACTCGGTTTATGGCCCGAGGTGCATATTCGCCTTCTACTTGCTCGAACTCGAACCACACAACAGCAAGGACTCCAAGGGGCTACAGCATTTTCAGTTTTGCATAAAAATGGATTTACGTGAAATATACTTTTAAGTACCAACTGAATGCGCCATAAACTTACCAGCGCAGTAAGGACTCTGACAAAATGCAGCCAAGGATAGGAAATAACGACTTGCAAGGAGCACATCACGAAATTCTTGGATCACGGACGAATGTGTGTGCGTTTTTCCAAACCAAACGTAAATACTACATCCTTGCTTATTTAATTTTCTATACAAAAAGGTGTGTGTATGTGTTTTTGGACAGTGGAAGATTTATATTCTCATTTTGTCAACTTTAGATATCGCTGTGTTGTCGCGTCCTTTTTTGGGTTGTATCAACAAATGCATGCTGCAGATAGAGCAAGCTACACGGGGTGTTCCTTCCCGTGTGAGAGAATAGGGGGAGAAAAAAGTGTTAAGGATTCCTTCGGGCGTTCGCGGCCTCGCGATATGCTCTTAGGAGTAGAGAGTAGGTGTATACCTACTCACTTTGTATGCAGTGTATGCAAATTTAAGTCTTTTGTAATTGTATTGCAGCTGTTGTTGTCGAAAATGGAAATTATGAATGTGGAATATGGTCCCTGCTGGTGTCACGTGGGTTACTGGTGGGCTGTTTTGCGTGGTTGATGATATAGCAGCTTTCATTGTTGTCTGAAATGAGTTTTAGATTGATGCAGCAAGATACTCTTTAACGTGAATTCATGTAGGTAATTGGGACAATTGAGTTATTAAGTTGTTAGGACTTTGAATTTTGAATAAGTCGAGTTACTCTGCGTTCCCATTTAACAATGTGCGCTTGATTTGGCAGGGAAGCATTTGCATATTCAATTGTGATCTGCAGGACGTTAATTTTATTTGAAATGAAATGAAATGAACCAAAATTTTGAAGTAATGAACCCTTTTCAGCTAGCTGTACGCAGAGAGTTTTTTTTTAAAGTTCATGGGGATGATGACAGTACCAGTAAAGGAAATCGGCGAAGCTTGCATATTGCATCAGATGTGGTAGCAAACGAGGTTGTTACAATGTTGTTGCATCCTTTGATGGTTTCAAGTTACCTGGTACCGATGGATTGTAGCCGGCTTTGGTGTAACAACGAATGCTTGCTGCCACCGACTCCAACCACCAACAACCTGACTTACAGTTTGCCCGGGCTTTGTACCAAAAACTAGCCTTTGTACCAAAAATTGACTGGTTGACTTTGATGCTCGTCAAATTACTTCACGATTGCATCGTCTGTCTCAGATGCAGCATACAAATTACCGACGTTTGACATCATGGCTGACTCTCTACGACAACATGGCATAGAAAAGGACCATCAGTCGCATGGATTAAAGCACTGGTTATGAATAAATCTGAGGTTATAGATGGGGATAGTGATTGACATGTAACGGCATGATTTATAGGGCCTATCCTACGATTGGTTTCGGTCGCTCGAAATGGAATCTCAGGTAAAAAATTATTAGGATACAGTAATTATCATGCGAAGCATCCATCCGGAAGGGCTAGAGGTCCACCTCTCTCTGTTCATCAAAGACGGTATTGAGCACTGTACGAATGCAAAGATTGAGCTCCATGAAATGGAAATAAGTACAGTTCGCTTAAATCTAGACACTCATACTCCTGTGCATGCCAGAAAAAATTACTTCATGAGTCTCTTTGACTGACTTTGACCAAATTTGACTTTTGGTGGTGATTTCAATTCAAAACACAACTTTTGGAACTCAAGATGCAATTCACCGAAAGTCAAAATATTCTCCGAATTTTCGAATGGAAACAAACAAACAAAATTGTCTGGCCTCATAAGCCTCTCTATCGCAAAGGAGTGCCCAACAACTTTTCGAACGTAAAGGAAAGTTTTGAGCTGTCCTCGGACCACTCACCAGACATCTTGACGATAAGTGAAGGTTAAAGGTCTAAAAGTTTGGAAGAAAAATTTCATTCTAAATGGGTCACCCTAAACACGGTTTGAAATAGAAGACGTAGTCGCCGGATTGTTTGAAGTCCTCCGAAGCGTAGAACAACTCTTCCCAGAGAAAGAAAAGAGTCGCAAATAGCGAAATTAATTATCCATGGCAACTATCCCCCGCTATTCAGCATAAAACTCATTCAAACTACCGATGTACAAATGTAAGAAAATCAGACAAGCGATTTGAGATTTCTCTATGAATATATCGCAGGTTTGAGTGTCGAAAAGAGTTCAAATTACCCACTCAGAGACGCAATGAAATGAAGGATCTTTGAAAAACCCCAACTGCAATTCAAAACGACCTGATTTTTAAAACTGAAACCTAATACCGCACAGGTCTCGAGATCAAAATAAGCTCTGGAAAAACTGCAGAAAAGTTCAAGTAATCGACGGCAAATTTTAAGCCCACTACGCAAGCTCCTCTAGTTCAGTGCAGCTATCAAAGACCGAAAAAGGAAAAAAAAGCCACCGATTTCGATGGCCTCCCAGTGAACCTTCTGCAGTACGAGGAGAGTCCTTTTTAGAGTACATACATGCATCAAATTATCAATCAGATATAGAGGCACAATATCTAACCTAATGACTAGAATATTAGCTCTATGTGTCCCATCTTCAAAAAGAGCAATCTTTTGTGATAACTACCGAGACATGTCTCTGTTTAGCGTTGCATTCTATCCAGCGTACTGTAGGAACAGCCATTCTGCCGCACACCGACTAACTCACCTCAGTGTCGATTCCAACAGATCGATAGTAGATCAAATTTTATACAGAAATCTTGAAATAGACCAGCAAATCTTAAGTCAAGGCTCACCACCTCTTCGACTTCTAGGCGGCATATGATAGAATACATCGCCAAGAATTGAATCGCATGATCAACTTTTTAGTCCTGAGGAAACTAACGCAGTTGAACCATAACGAAATACATATCTCGTTAGAATTACTTCTAACATCAAACGGATTTCGACAGGATTTCATTGGTAAAACAGTGCAGAAGGTCTCTATCAACAAGGCGGATACTATCTTGTCCAGCTGTTAAGATGATGTGATGTGAATCATCAGGCGGTTCCAGCCTGCCGTCCTAGAAGCTTTCACGGACATTGAAGAGCAGGCAAAAATAACTGGCCTTGAAGTGAATGAGGACATTACGGAATATATGCAGTCGAGAAACAAAGCAGTATCAGTCTATCACCTAGGATATGTAATATGTACGTCACTGTTGGCAAGTATAACTTCAATGTAGTCAAGCAGTTTATCTGGCTAAATATTAATTCTACAAACAACGCCCTCGTGGAGATTGGACGATGATTCCACCTCGAAAACCGTTGCTACATATGTACTTCGGTTTTGCAAAACAGATGGACTCAGAGGTCCTAATGCGAGGAATTAAAATTATATTCTATGGGACTTTAAACTTTGCTGTCAAGTGGAGTGCTGAGCCATAGCAAGATGCATTCCACAATTTCCGAAAAAAATCCTTTATCGGATAGGAGAATAAAAAAGGCGAACTCTACGAGATATACTTGCACTAAAATATGGATGTAGTCAAGAATATAGGCTAATGTTTGCATTGGCTTAGACATCGAGCGGGATGGACAACAACGCTCCCGCCTAGCCCTCAGGCTCAAGGTGTTCCACGATCCTTACGTGTCGTCGCCCAGTGGAGTATCGAGCAGGACTCAAAAACACATTCTCTCTCGAATGTCTCGCAAACGTTTGAAGTCCCTCCATTCCGGAGTAAAATACACAAGCGGTACAAGAATCGTCGGGAGACAATCGGACCTGTGTATGTAGGCCGTGCCCGCAAAGGAGTTCCTTAGATGTTTTTCGAGAGATAATCTCTCAATAGAAAATGCTTCTCCCAACATTACACACAGCCACATATTTATGTAGAAGGTGTTATACAGTTACGTCCTCTTTTAGACAGAGGCGACAGATGGTATCCTCAGTGATACTCATTTTATGGAGATGGTACTTTGGCTGACAGTGACTAAAACGGAAGCTCACATGCTTTCTTATGTCGTCTCTGCTATATTTGAGGATTTCTCCTGCTTTTTTATGGAAGGGTCAGACTGCTCATTTAGCTTGTTTCAGTTTCTGGGTGTTATTCCAGTGCGATAGGCACATGCCGACCGTCTAGGGTATATTCGAAAGCAGAAGGAGAGATTTCATAAAAGAGTTCGGGACAAATCTGAGGATTCTTGGCTGGCGAGTGGATCTGCATATTCGTTGCCTTCAACGACAACACATATTGCCAATGATGGTCATGGTTAACGAGGAAGCAGGTGGCTACAGACAACTATGTCAGACGCTGCAAAATTTGGTCGTCAAATTGTTCCGTATTAAATTTGGTAATTGGTTGCAGATAGCTAGACAATCTAGTTAGATCTAGCAGCGACTACTTTAGCATAAATTTACCAACGTCATGGCATGTCTATACTCGTATAAGTATCTGTAAGTTCGATTATTCTTCTGGTGGCATTGTGGATGCAACCTTTGGCCTTCAGTCACCCTTGTAGGTGTTACAGTTGTTCATCCCAGTTTTGTCTCGGCCATCCCATCATACATTTTCGTTTACTACTGTGATGTCTGCTGTTTAGCAGTCTGATAACCCGCGATTTTTATTTTTGGTATCCCTTCCCCACGTTGCCATATTATGCACGCTATATTCCTATTACAGCAAAGGAACAATTTCAAGTCATTATTTCTAATAGCTTTAGAAACTTATCTGTGTGCCTTCCACTTAAACCAGTCTGATTGGATAGACATCTTTGCGATGGCTGCACTCATCCCTTGTTTGGTGTAGAATTTAATTTGCAATATAATTGCCTTGTAATCTCTTTGTACGCATTTAAATCGACTTAACAATCTAATCTATTTCACTCTTGGCTCAACCTTTAACCGGCAAAGAGGAAAATCAAGAATACATACACATGTAGGATCGTACATAGGAAGGACGATAGATGGGCCAACAGCATTCAGAGAATTTTTCAGCTCTTTTTTATCTTTTTTTTTTATATATATGTATGTATGTATATATTTGAACGAGTCTAATATATCCTTAACGTTTGACCCACAGCATTTTGAGTGAAGATAACCCTTAAAAAAGGATTCAATTGGATTAGCTATCGGAGTACACTTCTGTTTCCATGGCGATATCGTCCTCGGAAAAGGTAATTTCCTAAGTAGGTATATACCCACATACTTTGTACATGAATACATCCGTTTAATGGAATTACTCGGTATTGGGTTACACAATACATTTTGCCAACTCCAGCTATAGGTACGTGCGATGATACCAAGGTATGTTGACTGCAAAAAAAGGAGAAAATGTTGAGTTTATCTTTTTTTTTTTTAAATGAGAGTGACATCAAATATGTACTTGAATGGGTACAAGAAGACCAGGATATCGTCGTCGGAATTGAGTAAATAGTTTATTTATAAACATGTGGTGAGTAATGAAAGCTCTGTAGCACCCACTTTGCGTTCCACAGGAGTGTTATGGCAAATGTTATGCTTCGAGTTTTCAACAATCAACAAGACCGCTGGAGGGTTTAGAAACCTCCATTCTGCGGTAATGAGTTTCCATTAGTTTATATTAAAAATTAGTCTTACTTACCTACCACCTATGAATCTGGAAAAATTATGCTATAAGACCCGAGTGTGTTGCAGGTCGAACATATGAAAAAAAGAGCTACAGCTGTCGCTCTACTTTTGAACGAGATTTGGTTTGTCCTCGTACTATGAGCCAGTTTCGATGGGCGTGGCTGTATAACCGAAGAGCCTTTAGCTCTGTTAGCACGCCCACTACACGCATCCCCATGGCACCATTTGGGAATATACTTAGAGATTGTGAAATGGAGAGGACTAATCGCTAGCCCCCCTCCCAAAAATAGAGTCAGTGTCGGTTTGTCTGTAGCCCAGCGAGCCCCAACTGTGGAGAATAGAAATTGCCAGGGAATACCACTTGCCCGTTAAAAACTCTGAATTGCTCCACTTTAGAAAATCAGACCGAAGCACGCTCTGACATGCCTTTGAAGCATTTCCGTGACCAGGTATTATTGGCAAGATTTTTCAAAGTTGGTTAAAAAATTTATCACCGTTCAGTATTATATTAGGTCGGAAGGAAGGGTAGGACAATCAACCCGCCCACAACTTAACGACATCTTGATCGGTATCTGCGACTTTCACGTCCTGTGATGGAAGTTCACGGCATCGAAATGACAATGGCAAACACTGTTTGTTCAGATCGCCAATCGTCTAGTCCTTGGCGGCACTTTGCTTGAGCACAACGCTTGTCACAAGATCTGTTGGTTGTCATGTGATAGGCAGCGAACACCTACCCAAATCGAACAAATTAGGCTAAGACAACGCCTCAAAAATTGTACCCTAGATATTCGAAGCAAACGTGAAGTCGATATCGGAATGGAGCCACCATTCTATATTTGCTTTTATACGCCTTCATATGGCGTCCATCTAAACTTGTAAGTAGCTCTTTAATACACCTACGAATGTAGCACAATACCGATATACCATGGGATTCCCTTGTATACCAACAATTACTGGAGTTCTGAAGCAATTAACAGCTGAGAGTAGGTGATCCTAGAAATGTATTGGAACGCTGTAAAAAATGTTTTTGCAGTTAAAAGCGGAAAAGTCACAGCACGTGGCTTTCAGCAGATATCTGAAGACCGTGAAGGTATACTACAACGCCTTAGATGAAGAGAAAGCCGAAGCTCAATACTGTCTTCAGAAAAAGGAAGTGCACCTTACTGTCAAATATAAAAAGCGTAATTTCATGAATGCACTACCGTCGCAGGTTAAAGATGGAATAAGTATGTGGGACAGCATGATTGTCTATATCGCAATGAAAGTTCCAAACAACATCCAGTGAAAGGATAAGACCGCAACTCGCTTACTTTGGATGATTACCTTCTTAACAGATGACGAGAACATTTCGGTTTGGGGTCAAATTACTTAGCCCACAATGACATGTTTCCAAGTCCAACGAGTATGTCGAGCGGACTTCTCAGCATCTTATCCTTTTAAGAACCTTTTAAGATGCCTCAAGAGAAACATAGCTGAAGTCATAGACGGCACTCCAAGACGGTGTCAAGAACATCGGCACAAAATTTCCCACTTGGTCATAGCCAGAGTTTGCGGAAAGTAGACACTTCCGGGGAAGCGAAGAGAGTTGGAGAAGAATATTCGTTTTTCCACCCGTGGTAAAAAAAAAAGTGAAAACTGGCTTAGAGCAGGCTCAACCGACAGACTTCTGGGACGGATCTCCCTGCATAGGTCTATATTAACATCTCGCGGATGGTTATACAAAAACGAATCGGGTATAGCGCTGTGCTTCATCTACTGCGTTCATTGGAAGGCCTTTGATACCTTACATATAATTTCAAGAGATTTCGCACCAGACCACAGTGATGGGCCCTTTTTCGTCTCTCTCCCACGATCCATCTTAGCCTAAGAGACTCACTGGAAGTGAGATTGAAGTGATACCTGAAACATATCGACTATGCTTTTAATGTTTGCTGGTAGAAGATTTGAAAGCTAGAAGAAATAAAGGAAGAGAAATGCGGCAACTCTGTTGCTCAATATTAACGATGACGGGAATCAAGTCGAGAACGTTGAAATTTTCTTTATCTGGGAAGCATCGCCTCCGTCGACAGTAACACCAAACTACATGTGGGCAGCAGAAGCGGAGAATCAAAAATTGCGTTCAGGATACTATCGAAGGAAAGGAATATTTTCGGCATAAAAATCAAGCTCAGAATCAGTCGAATCAGCACTACAATTTGGATGTAACACTTGGAAGGTGGCCAAAACTGTCAGCCAAACCTTTGTAATCAGATATCTGCGTAGCGTTCTAAGGATCGAGCTAATCGGATCCCTAAGTTTTACCGGAGGGGACAAGAACTTATAGTCGTAACCATATGAAGCCGAAAGTGGTAATACATATGTAGATCACATCAACCGACACGAAGATGACTGAGTTCTCCGCTGATGCCAAGGATGTTTTGACTACTTATATGTATGTAGTGGATGGCTTTGTCTAAAGCAACCCTCTAGAACCAAATAGTTACATAGAATTGGAAGTCTTTGTCAAGTTGGAGTAAGTAGTGTGCACTCTTTTTGTGCATGAACGAGACTCGTCGGGAGAACAGCAATCACAACAACCAATCATAGTGATCTCCAACTTCCACACCAAAAAGGACTTATCCGCAAAGGGAGAGTTGAATAATCTTTCAGTTTGCAAGTAAAGAGAACCAGTTTGGTATTATATGGGCTATCTAACCCATATCTACGACCTATTTGGAGAACTTATAGATTGCTTATAGCATTTGCAGCTATCGCAGTGCCATCTGCACAAGATGTCGCTTTGGAAGTTATACAAGTTCCACGGATTCCAAAGGATGGTTTTCGACAGAAGATACACCCAGCAGTTTGTTAATAATAGTGCAAAACGCTTGCCTTCAGATTAAAAAGCTCATTGGCAATCGTTTCCGTTGAGGTGCTCATCGAAATCGTCCTCGATAAAGAGGAAAGCCCCCATAGTATACTCCTTACCGCATAATGAAATTTCAGTGTCAATCATAGGTAATAGCGTGTAGACCGATGTTTTTACAGATTTACTGGCTGGAAAGTAAATTTTCTTCGATACCGCAACGAATGTTGATATTAAGCCAACGTTCTAAGGATTTCAAAATGATGATAGGCTGATGAGTTTGAGATACTTTATACTGATCTTCTTTATACTCAGCTTCAATCTATTTTTGGTGTGTAAGCCACTTTGCCTTTCTTCTATACTATGTACCGGGATGTAGACCTGATAAAAATAAGTTTTCAAGATAGCCTCGAGAATGTAGTCAGGCTAAGAATGGACATTGGTTGGAGTTTGGCCAGTATAATGTCATCCAGTCCCGCGGATTTCTATGGTTTAAGCTTTGCAGCATCCAATTAAGTTTACCATTTGTAGTTAAACTATGGGAGTTCCGAGATACATATGTGAATTGTACTGTTGTGCTCTTTGTGCGATGCAACTCGGGAACTGTCAGGGAAATGTATGTTCAACAGTGCTTCCATTGATTCTTTACATGTTGTGGGCAAGGAGATACCTTCGGATTCTTTCAGCAGTGAGTATGAACAGTATTTATCTTAGTCCATTTACTTAAGAAAACTTTAGTACTTTCCGTCAAGGGAGGCTCCTAGAAGTTCCTGCATAAGTAACAAGAATGTATTAACATTGCACTACCAGGTTGTCCGTTCTAGAAGTAAGCAGTATCCTCAACTCTTCCTTGATTGGCCTTGTGATTTACTGATTGTCATGGCGAAGGCAAGGATTAAATGTTGAATGACGTCATTTAAAAAGAACCGTTGTATTTGTGGGCATTCGTCAAGAAATGTCTTGATTCTGGTAACTCGGCGTAAAGCAAAGAGCGCAATGGTTCTGGTGGTTGCCTCAACGGAACGGTGGTAATTTGACTTTACCACCTGCACAACACAATCTTGGTGTCTCCGAATGAAACTTTAGCGCACTGCAATATTGGCAAATCACATCCATGTACCCAATCGTAACACACGGCTGTTCGCTGTAGTGAATCGTGCAGCCATATTGGAAATCGGCGCGATGTAATTGGACATTCACGGCACTTTTTCTCACTCGACGATTGGCGTTTGATTCAACTTGACGAAGCAGATAGCGATTGCGCTGCTGTCTCAGTCGTTCAGCAGCTACATATGTGTGGTTCTCGTTCCTGCTGAGTTCGTCGTGCACGAATTCGCGACGCATGTGCTCGAAGCTGTTAATTCACTTCGGCGCGTTGCTCAGGGGTTTGATTTGCACGGCGAATCGCCAATCTTCGTCCATTGCGACTGCGTGAGCCAATGTTTGATCTTCTTTCGATAAACTCACTGGAATCACTGAGATTTCAACTTTAATTACCGGCAAAATCACAAAACATGAGCTGCTGACAACTGAACAATCATCAAAATCAGGCTGAAATTCACTTGATTGGGATGAAGGAATCGTTCACGAATGGTTTAGGCACAATTTGGATATTGAAAATCTGATAATTAATTTTCAAAAAGTAATTTTAGTGCAGCATCAACTGTAGAGCAACAACAGATCAATGTGAAATGCATGGACTACCTATAACAGACGGCAAACTTGCATTTCCTCTGCCCAGGCATTGTCCAAAATAGGCGGAGCCTAAATTTTCGGGTCTGTGAACTGTGAATGCATGTGAATGAGCACGTGGCCATCGACTGTCTAAAAGTGTAGCGTGTTGTTTCTTTCTTTCCTTTTTAAAACTACATTTTCGGCAGCCAGTCGTCCCCTTAACAACAACAAATTGTACAATAATGATCTAAGAAAATGGGTTCACCCATGGCTTCCAATTACTTGTAAGAGTGTGTGCGTGAGGCTCCTATTTGAATTTGCTGGAACGTCAGAATACATTCAAGCTTCTAGGTGGAAATGGACCAATATTAGCTTGGTGGAGCGAATAGTTAGTAAGTATAGTCAGACTATGGTATGGAAAAAGGACACCTGTCAAATTGCATACGAATGTGTGGGAAAAGTGTTTCTCCGATTAAAAATTTTCTAAATTTAGAGCTCTGGCAATTAATTTCATTAAATGATTGTCCGGGAAACTTTTCCCAATTTTAAACCTTTGCAACCATTTGATTTGTAATATTACGATCAAAATGAAAAAAAAAAAAAAATTCCCTATACAAAATGTATGGAAAATCGATTTTTCCGAATTTTCCAATTTTTCTTCAAAATTTTCCAATTTTTTCGCCGCAAAAATGTTCCTTGGGCGGAGACGAAGACATCAAAAAAAAGACAGCTTAATTCGAACCATCCGTTCCCGAGTTATGAGCGGTCTTACGTATGCCAACTCTTTTTTATATACATATATATACATATATATGTACATAGATAGAAGATAGATATTCAAAGCTCTAATGAAAAATTCAGTTCTATTTATTAAATGAAGCAAAACATAGAAGATTTAATCATTTGAGCATTCAATTAACCGAATATGATGCACTATTAAAGGACTCCACACACCGCCGCGATAGCGATAGCGATAGCGATAACTATCGCCACAGCGATAAACAACCGAGCACACCAGCGCGATAGCGATATATAGCGATAGACGTCTTTTCTCAGTTCTATTTGTGTTCTCAGAAACTAAAGTTCCTACCTTCGAGTAGGAAATGTAATTTTCCACATCCACCATTGCGCGATAGAGCGATAGAATGCAACATGCAGTGAGAGCCACGATATATCGCAATCTATCGCAACAATCGCCGATATTATCGCACTCGGTGTGCATGAACAAACTTGAATACACGTGTTGCGATAGATCGCTATCGCTATCGCAATCGCAATCGCTATCGCGGCGGTGTGTGGAATCCTTAATCCTTCTTTGGAAGCCTCACGTGGTTGTAAAAACTTTACTTTGTAATAGCACAGGATTACTGCATACAATGCCAGCATTTCTATAGCAAAATTCACAGAGAAGCTCGTCAAAAATATTTCAGCCTTTTATAGGTACGAAGGGACTGAAGGGAATTAAAACCCCGGCGGTGTTTTAGTGACGTTCAAAAGCATACTCACATAAATTGGTTTCTGTATGCTTGCATTCCTTGATTATCTAGTGAAAGTCAGAGAATTAAAAAAGGATTTAGAATAAACTATTTTTTATGAAAATGTATTGCGTCATTCGTAATGCTGATCATTTTTATATGGTTCCGTAAAAGAGTTCCATTTCGAAAATTTGGCCAAACTTGTTGCAGGTATGTATGTACATATGTGTATAGGAATCGACGGTCAAAGGATTACGTTCATCTTATGTTCAATTCCCTCATCGTCGGCTTTTATAGGTTAGTTAATTTTGTTGTATTTAGCCGTACTCTTTCGCAGTTTTGGGTTCCTAGCTTGTGAATAAGCTAAGAAATTTGACGGCGGAAAATTGAGGACCTTGCATGTTGAAATGCTTGAAGAAGTACTGTGTGAACGAAGTCAACACGATTAAAGAATTTAGTGCACAATAGATCGTTTGTTTGATGGCACGTTGCCCCATTATTCTAGAACCAAGGCCCGTCCAAGTCCATATCGTCCAATCGCGGTCACTACAGAACGAAAATCATGTCACTGTAGAATACTCCGATCAACGTAACGTTGTTGCTAGCCTCAGTTGCAAAGAAGGAGGGACCAAAAATACCGCCACTCCAAAGCCCACACAAAGCATCAAGTTTTTAGGATATAGTACTTTGTGGCTATGTGTGGATTTTCGGAAACCCAAGCCCTGCAGTTTTCTTATATAGAATAGGAGATGAAAATGGGTTTTGTCCGAAAAGATGATTTTTGCCAAAAAAATCGACCCAATTATCCAACTCATTTCAAGCCCACGCACTTGTAAAGTGCTGTTATGAATATCTTAAGATTCTTGGAACACAGCACAAGGTTTTGCCCTGCTGGGTCCATGGACATGAAGATATACCGCGTAATGACAAGGCCGACGAATTGGCCAGAAGAGGTTAAGAATCCACATCAGAACTAATCGACACCTCGAAACATGGACTAAGGCCCTAAGGGAGGCTAACATCAGATGGACCGACAGGATTATGCAAAAGGATAGGAAATGCATTTCTACCCTAATAGGAGTCATCATGGGCATAACACTCTGCGGTATCACATAAAAAAAGTGGGACTTACGGAAAGCTATTGTTGTCCTGAATGTGGATATGACGAGGTCAATGAGGATACAACCCACTTTCTCTGCCACTGTCCAGGTCTTATCCACCTTAGATCTAAATTCCTTGGGCGACACTTCCTCCCTGACGTAGAAGAATTATCCAGCACACCAGTCAATGACATCTTGAACTACATCAAATCAACTGGATAGTTTGCTAGGAACCCATATCTATAGAACTAGGGTTCAACAATGGGCAAGGACTTTTCTCCCGGCATCACAATGGCTCTGTAGTAACTTGAGTGTGGCGTTGTGGATCTCTTCCACTCGCCACGTGTCTAATCTAACCTTAAACCTAAACAATTCTTTCGTCTGTGGGTACGGACAAGCACGCGAATAGCTTTTGTTATTCATAAACATTAGCCATAACTGAAAAGGCTTCATTGCGACGACAATTCATTTTAAATTTCTAACAGTTCCTGCAACACACCACATATTTTGGGAATAAATTTTGAAAACGTCCAAAGTCCACTTCTTGCTGCGTAGACTGGGCACTGTATGCTTGTCAGTATTTCAAGTACATTAATGACGCCGGCATTGAATCCTCAGCCTCGGAGTTAACTCATCAGCTCCAGTGGGCATTGCTGGACAACCGGTAGTGAGAGTAGTGATTGTCACATATAGAGTCAGATGGACCCACAATCCCACGATCGAGGCCTAAACAAAAAGACCACGCGTGGGCTGCCACTGCCACCTAACGATATCTCTTTCTGCGGCCATTCGGAAATACATTCACAGATTCAGGCACTATAGCTCGTCGAAAATGTCCAAATGAAGAAGAAGACGTAGAGTAAGCAATGCTTCACTGTAGACGCTGCACAGAGGGAAGAATGAGCCTACTAATCTTACGGCTTCTAGTAAACGGTATGACAAGGTCAGGAGACGACTGGTTGAAGATCTGTGCCTTCATAATAAGCGTGCAGAAGAAAGATTAAGAAAAGCCGAAACGGCAGGTATAAAGGACATAGCATGGGTGACTAACCAGTCCCGTGAAAGTGGTAGAAGAGTGCGGGGTGTGGGTTAGTACGTAGACGTACTCTTGGCATCAATTATTCGAATCGTGCTCGGGCTATTAGTAACTTTTGAAGATAACCACATCCATTGGCACTTTCATTCCCAATGTAATCAGAAGATCAATTCGAATTCGCATTGCGTACGTTTATCCACTTTGCACCAAGCCACTTGACCTAGAACGATATTTTTCGTCATCTTCTACATATATAGTGACTTCGAGGTAGTAGGGGACTTTGTCTACCTTGGCTCTGCTATTAATTCTGACATTATGAAAATCAAACGAAGAATAACTAACTCTTGCCAATCGCTGCTTCTTTTACCTGAGAAGGCAATTGAGTAGGAAGGCCCTATCTCGAGCAACTATGGAGACTCTGTACAAGACCTTGATCATCCCAGTCCTGCTTTATGGTGCTGAAGCATGGACTCTGTCGAAAGCAGATGAAAATATCCTCTGTCGTTTCGAGAGAAAAAATCTTCATAAAATATTCGGTCCCGTTTGCGTTGACGGGCCTTGGAGGAGCAGATTCAACGATAAAGTATACGAGCTGTACGGAGACATCGACCTAGTTTGCGCTTGAGATGACTAGGATATGTACAGTGAATGGACACCAACGTTCCAGCCCGCAGATTCTTCGAATCTAACCCGGAGGGACAACTCAGTAGAGGAAGACCTCGCCTTAGGTGGCGCGCATAAGTACATTGAAGGGGACCTCAACCAACTTGGAGTGCGCAACTAGATGCAGTAAGCTAAGGATCGGGTTAACTGGAGAGACTTGTTGGTTGAGGTAAAGCTTCACGCCAAACAGTAGCGCCACCTAAATAAGTTCCATACCGTGAGGGTCCTCTTTTTTTTTTAATCGCAATTTTCTTGAAAAACTTCGAGTGATAAAACGTTTGTGCACTAACCTCTCTGAAAATTTGTACTGGCTCAACGGCTCTTTTAATGAAATCGCCTTAATCGCAAATCTACCTGCAGAAACACTGATATATTTCTCTACAAACTTGACTCTAAATAAAGGCTGCGGTAAGTTGAATATTACTGACTAAATGAAATGAGATTTTCTCCTTTAAGACTAAATGACTGCCTTTAAAAAGTTCTGAGTATAAGTGGTTCGAAAATATGTCCTCATGCCTGCCGCACTATCCGACACGCGTTCAAAAGTGTAATGGAATCGTTTGCCTGAAAAGAAAATTTCAAGCACTGCTGTAGCATTTGGTAGAGTGCTCTCAAGGATTTTAAAGCTCATATTACCGATTGTATACTGTACTTTAACACCCGTCATAACTTGCAGGTGCTGCATCATAAAGTCAGCATTTCCAAACAAAGTTAGGTATCTACTCGTACATCACTGTAGAAAAAGTAGGTTTACAGCAGGTTTTGTCTGTTGTAAATGGTTACCTCATATCCATTTGGTTACAGTATGGCTGATGATGACCTAAATAATTACTTATTTATTTTTATATCTATTCTCTTTCATGGCATTTTCCTATTCCATCTGACGAAATTAATGTACAACATACAAGGACCTTCGACACATAAGACATTTACATCTCAGCTGGTGATTCATATTCCCCTGAAAGGAATACTTAATGGTCAACCTTGTGACAAAGGCAACCATCAAACGTAGAATTATGCTACGTTCTCCGAAACAATGTGGACCGATTTTCAAAGCAACCACAGCACGAATGCACCGCAGACTCGCTGCTATTGTTCCCAGAGAGTGTACATTTGAAGATGTATACAAATGATTACACAATACCAAGCCTTTGCTGCGGATGCCTTTCCTTTTATTGTATCTTTGGCAATTGAAGAAAACATTGTTCGAAATGTATTGAAATTTGCATTGAAACATTAAAGTACTAAAACCTCTGAACGCACTCTGCTATATATTTTGTGAACGATAGAATAATGTTAACGTGAACGCACACTTTGTTCAATCATTTCCTTTTTTTTTTTTGTGCGAACCGTCCATTGCACAGCATACACGCATTAAAGTTTTGTTCTGAATTAGTTACCTACGCTGTTTTATTTTCTTTACTAATTCTATAAAAATGCATTTCGCCCAGTTGGAGCATTCAAAGGCTCCTTTATCAGATTCCAAGAGCCTCACTACGCAGCACGAGTCCCTATTATTGACGTTACAAATAAATTTGCTAGAATATTGAGTTTTATGATTTTCATATACTATTCCGTGTGTATGTCTGTGCAACTACAGCGCTTAGAATATTGAAATTCCAATGGATGGTAGCCTGTAACGTTTGCATAACCCTCCCATCGCTAGTTTACAGACATATGAATAAAAGGAGAGAGAGAGCCTTAAGGAAGGCAACACACAAAAAAAGAAGAGAAAAATTTCTCCAAACTGCCTGTTGCTGTGTATCTGTCTAAATGCGCAGGACCTTTCCCACGAATCGGTTTAGATTCTCTCCGGAACTTTTTTCCGCTCAGATTGGAACTCGGCCAAGTGAAATGGAAAGCAATTGTTGCTTTGTCCTGAATGGGTGTCTCACAAATATTGTGACATTTACTGTCAGAGGGTTTGGGCGTGGAAAGGAATTTCGCTCTCCTTTATTCCAGTTTCCAAGAAATTAGGACAGCCTGGAAGCTTTTTTCTTGGGTTCGTTTGCGTTCGATATTTTGCAAGCTGCATTTGTTTTAGCCAAGGCGTTCTAAGTGCGTAATACAAAAACTCTAAAAGGTTCTCATAAGAATTTAACGAAAACTATGCTTAGAAGGTCAACGATTTTATTATGAAATATAAATACGGTTACCCATAGAGTCCTTTGCTGATGTCATGTTACTCAGTACCTACATTAGTTCCATTGTTGCCCGGCGGCGAATATTTACATATTGTATTTGGTTTTTGCGTATCCCAGAGAGTATTTTCTCTTGGGGGTGGAAATACAAAAAAAAAGTTGACCCGTTTCCTATTCCTTTATGTGGGTTAGTTATGAAAGTGTATCCAGGAAGATGGATTGTATTGGTACTGAGAAAAAGTGGTAATGGAAGTTGTAAGTATTTTGTTTGGTTAAATATTCAGCATTTTGAAATTCGCTTCTCTAGCGTATCCTTAGGGCCTTCTAATGGTTTAAAATGGACACTTGTACGTTTTTTTCTCGTACTTTTACTGTACATTTACGACCACTAGAAGAAGGAAATAGTTGTTATCACTTTGTATAGACTTGACGGAGCTGTGGTATGCAAAGTTTTTCTTCCGGTTCGAGGAAAATGGCGAAAACTAAGCAAAGTGGTGCTGGCTAAACTTTGCGTGGAGGAAATTTTGTGCCATAATGGTCTGAAGGAATATTTTTTTTTTTAAAAAAACCTCAAAGGAGGCGCAAAACTTTTTAACGAACAGATTTCTCTTTGGAAAGTTCTATAACGAACCGTCAACATTAGCTTCATCGGTCGAAACTAATAAGAAGTTCTTAACTTTTTCTTCTTATATCTCTAATCTTCTTGTATACCACTTTCTTCTCGATGGGTTAGTGAATTCCATTTGCTTTTGAGGTCATTGATACACATAAGTTGTTAATAAAAATCCTAAACTACTCCAGCAGCTACATACGTAGTAAGTTTTCAGTATAAATTAACCGAGTTCTACAGCCCCCTTAGTGTTTCTTCTGACGAACTTCAAGTCCTTTCTGTTTTATGGCGTCGCGGAAAGATTTTTCGATAGAGTGTGATATATCTTCCAATAATTACTGGACTGGTACTATTGCTTGGGATTGGCTAGAGCTTCAAACAACATTCTCAACTCTAGCTAGCTCTATCCTCATCCAGTTGAGGTGGTACACTCAATTTTGCGATTATTATGCTGTTCGGGAATAAATTCAAAACTGGCTCAGAGTGCTGAAATGCATTTGCCCGACATATGTACATATAGCCATCTCAAGCAGTGAATCGATTTGATTATGTGGATGCGGTCGTGCATGTGGCTTTCGTCGGTGCATCACATTCATCGGTACGTACAAGTGCGACTTCTAGGCTCGAAGATGTGAACATTTCACAATGATTTAATTTTTTTTGCATATACCTACTTTTTGTGGAGGAGGTAACGATATCAGCACTTACCACATCAGCAAAGACGGAGTTCGTGCAGGTGTTTCCCCTGTTAGGCTTAATCTTAAGTTCTCTTTTCGTCTTCCAAATCATTGTAGCATTTCCAGGCGGAAATTATGGCGATCAAAGACGCCCTATCTTGGCTTAAGAAAAACGTGATATCTATTAAAGGTATCCGCATCTTTTCAGACAGCCAAGCAGCAATCAAATCCCTGGAATCGACATCTATAAATTCTTTAGTAGCTCTAGACTGCCGTTCGTCTCTTGTGGAGATGGCTGAGCAGTTCAATATTCATCTGTATTGGGTGCCAGGGCATAGAGACATTCCAGGGAATTGTAAGGCCGATGAACTCGCCAGAATAGGAACAACTATATCCATCTTGCCGGGCAAAGGCACTTTTGGTATTCCAATAGCTACTCGCAAACTTAAACTTAAGCGGGTTGCTGTCGAGAGTACAAATCTTAGGTGGACAAAGGATCAACATGTCTAGCGATGAAACAGATTTGGCCAAAGCTGGATGTAAAACGCTCTAAGAATTTGATTTCTCTCAATAGATTGCATATCGGCACTGCAATAGGTGTCATCACTGGGCACTGTCTAATAGACAAGCATGTTACAAGGCTAGGCCTCTTTGCGAACGACTTTTGTAGCATAGATGAAGAAGAGGAGGAAACTATTCCCCTCCTTCTTTGTTTCTGCCCAGGTCTCCCCCGTAGATGGAACTTCACCTATGAGACCCCCATTATAACGACACAGGCGACCTGATGAATACTGACATTAAGAGCCTCCTACGCTTCATTAGAAGCGCGAAATGGTTTAACGAGTAGGTAGAGAGAAACTTTCTCCCATGATCCACGTGGTATCACAATGGACCTTTTATTGGTCTTAGTGTGTTGGCGACTCCTAGCTGGCAGCCACTTCAACCTAACCTACCACCGAATATGTGCCACCTAAGGAAATATTCTCTTAGATCGTTGCTCTCTCTAGAATCAGCGTTGTTTGCAGTGTTGTTTAAGCACAGCAGGTTGATGGCTTTTCTATTGAAAAACAGGAAGAATGCCTCGAACTCTATATATACATATGTACGTCTGGCTGCATTCTTTTGGTCTTCTTGTACCCTGGAGAGCTATGGCAAATACCATTATATTCATAGTAAACCGACTCATCAATGATAGTTCTGATTATGGACGCTTCCAACCAGTGAGGTGTCTCTGCCTCAGTACTCAAGTTTTTGAGAAGCATCCGGAGTGTACAATAGTGTAAGAATTCTTTCAACCTACGTCCTGCATCTGATGGCTCATGTGATGTGTAAAGCCAACAGTACGTTAGTGAGACCTTGACATGAAAGTTCAGCAATATTATCCGTAAACGCCTGAGCGCAGATATTAGAGTTAATGAAAGCGTTCAACATTGTCAATCGGAAGCTGCATTCGTTCGCTAATAGATGCCTACGCATCAACCGTAGAATTTCCTGGTCTAACTATATCTCCAATGAACAGCTTTATACGAGAACGGGTCAGGAACCTTTCGTTCGTTCGAAATAAGTTGCAGAGAGTTGAAGCATGTTGCAAGACCAGGCGCAAACGTTGTTGACGCCGCATGAGCAGAGACAGAAACTAAGTTTTTAAGTCGGTAAGCAGAACATAGGAGGGAGATCTATCAGTAAATACCAACCCATGTAAATAGATTCACAAAAGCACTTTGCGCATGGTACTTGATAGAACAAACTGTGTATCGAAATTTACGGAAGATTTTGGTCAATTTAATCGTCCTACTGACCGAGGATTTCGGGACATAGTTTCATAGTTTGGTTGGTTGGTTTCAGAGGTTGAGCTTTGCTCTGGACTAAGGCCTCCATTGGGCCAGTTGTATTCCACTCGTCTTTCGAACTGTTTGGAATAGTACTGTGACTTGGAAACTGTACGTTAAGAGGGAATGCAAGTATTCGGATCATGGAGAGCATAAAAGAAGATTATGTCACACAGTGATTAGGAAGTCATCTAGTGAACTCCAATATTTCACAGATTCCTTTCTTACTGAGATCCGGAATTGTTGAGGATTCCAATCTTAACCTCGCTGTTGCAGGGCAGTGGCAGAGGAAGTTTTCTATATCTTCCTCCTCCTCCTTACAGTTGACGGTTGATTGTTTTTCTAGCCCGAGTCTGGACGAATTTATGTGTCCTGTTATAATTTTTGTCCCACTGTGAACATCGCCCGTGTTCTGTTTGAGTTTTATGCTCCTTATGCTGTCTAGTTACTCGGTTCTTTTACTACAAATCTGACCACTTGCACGTATCTAGATTCGCCCAGTAGTTATTAAACTCCTGTTGTATTTGCACTTTGATTTTCAATTTAATAGTTGTCAGAGGGACCCCTATTGACTTTTCGGGATTCAGCTCTCCGTTACTTGCTCCTTTCCTTGTCAGTTCCTTCATGCCCCGGTACACATGTGAGACTGACTCTATTGCAACTGACGAATAAATTAAATTTGACTTTGCACTCCCTTACTTGTCGCGATTTCGACATGGGGTTTGTAATCGCGCTAATTGTTGCTTTGCTGTCCGGGAAAATGTCTATTTACCTCTGTGCAGATAGGGTAAGGCCTGTGCATCACCTTGACGTCCATTCAGCCACAAATAGTGCTGCTGTGGCCCAAGACCCAGTTTGTCCATTCACCGGTGTTCGCAGCTTTTGGGTTTGTTTTAAGGCTCCCTTTGGGCCATTTTGACTCATACTAGGACTTGCACTTGTAGCCGTAAGAAATTCTATTAACATAAGAACTGAAGCCTACAAACGATGGACGGCAAGAATTTAAGCAGATTGGGTGTTAGAGCAGCAGGTACTGAGGAGGTACATTTCCACCTCTCTGGCTGTGTGTTTCACGTGACACTATTACATTAACAGGAAGAACATGTCTTGTGCGTATTTGTTCAGACGGATGATGAAGGTGGGACTGTAAAAGCCAGTGGTGACTGCTATAGGCGCATGATAACCTGGTATTTTGGTACCAAATCGGAGATATCGATTTGGAATACATATGGTTCCAACAATGTGGCAGAACTTGCAACACACCAGGTGTAACATTAAACGACTTGCGTGAAGAGTTCCCAAGACGCAATTATTCACGTTCTCTTGACATCATCTGGCCGCCAGAATCAGGTGATTTAATGAAGTTGGATTTCTTTTTGTGAGGTTACGTCAAAAGTCGTGTCCACGCCAACAAACCCGAAACGTGATAAGCAACTCAAAATCAACAAATCCGTCAATTATAGCCGAGATACCAACCCGAAGTTTTCGAAAAGGTCATGAAAATTATCTCAAAAGGATCGACTGCTGCAGAAGATAGATCCAGAAATTTTCTAAAAATTTCGGAAACTCAAATTGGGGTACCTTTTATGTTTACGGACATAAAACTTCGTCGGCACTTAATTAAAAAAAAATTCTGAAGGCAAAGGCTTAAGCTTTGTAAAAAAATTTGCATTCTCATCAAGTAAAATGGTATCCTTTTGGCAAAGATAAATGTGACGTCACTTGGATAAAAATAAATTTCACTTCAGAGCTCCGGAAAAAAGCTCGAATCGCTTAAGATATTCCGCTATTAAGGAAGGAAATTCGCCACTTTACAGAGTGCCACTTTAAATGAATACAAACAAGCGATATACGCGGAAGCAATAAACGCGGCCATCGAACCCTTAGGGTTGCTCAGAAGCACACTAACAATAGTTTCCTTAAATTCACCTTTTCACGCTTATTTTCATGCAATTTGTTCAACATCTTGATGGAACCTATCAACCCTTAACTTTCAAAAGAAAGACACAACTTGGTCTTTGGATGGTCTCTTCAACTATCTCTCTCGTGAACAATTTTCGAGAAGCATTTCATTAAAACATTTCAAATCTCTTGACTTTAGCTATCCTGATAGTGACAAAAGTTATTCAAGAGAGTGTACATTTGAGATGGAGACAATGCATTACCCTCCACATTCTACTCTGCATTTATATTTTCAGTCTCATTCTCTGTGGAAATGAGAAGTACAATAAATTTGTGCTAGCTATGTGCATAGACTAAGGTTTACATGTATCCGTACCAAAACTCTGGTTGCAACTGGCAAAATTCAGATTTCTAATGCACGCGAATGATTGCGGGGAAAAAAAACCTAAAATCTAAAATGTTCACCCGATCTCACGATTCTCATTATTTTCCATTTCCAAGTTATTTGGGGATGCCACCCACGCGAATAACGCGCAAAGTATTCTATTTTTACGAAAATTAAAATGCTCTCCCATGGAAATATTCTAATATCCTCGTCCTTCATTGTTTACTTTATCTCGTATTCTAATTAGAAATAAATACACGCGTACCTAAGGCGAGCGAGTTGTGGATGGATTTTTTTATGTGCTGTATTTTTTCAGATACAATTTGTTGATTCCCGAAAAATATGCGAATTAATTTCAAATTGCGGTATTTACATATGGGTAAACCATAATTTTGTTCAAAACAACAATTGAATTATTTATGTTCGAAAAGTGGCCGATCTATGTGACTGCGGGTTCATGAGTCGGCTTTTATTTGCAATGCAAAGTATGGGAAATTTAGGAATTCGGAATTCTGTGGAGCAAACCGACGCTTAAAAGGACCGTCGAAGAACCGTAAAGGGATTCATACATCAGCTCAACCTGCTCGTTTTTCAAGCGACAGAAAAGACCAATACTTTGCTAAGTTTGGGCGCTTTAATGTCAACGCCGACCGATGTTCTAACAGTCTTTTTGCATCTTTTACCTTTAGATCACAGCACACAGTGCGGTCAGACTCAGGGAGTCTATGAAACCCTATGGGCATAGTAACATTTAAAACTCTCTACCGCGAGAACTCGTTTTGCCCACAATAAATTACATTATACCATTTTAATTTTCTAAAATTCGCTTCGACGTCTAGTTCCCCTCAAGATTATAATGCAAGATGGACAGGTGATTAAGGATTTTGACGTAACAATCTACACAGACGGTTAAAAGATGGACTGTGGAATCGGTGCAGGTGTGTTTTCCGAATCCTTAAACATCTCTAAATCATATAGGCTTCCGGATTTTGCCAACGTGTTTCACTCGCTGAATTAGTCGTTGCTCACGAAGCCTGTTGTCAGATCAAAACACACTCCAATTTATCGCTAAGGCAAACGATTTTTATTGATAGTCAAGCAGCCATCAAAGCCATTGCCTCGGTTACTACATCTTCCAAAATGCCAAATGCCAAAATGAGTTAGCTTAGCTAGATAGTCAACTCTAGGTAACTCTGATTTGGGTTCCAGGGCATAGTAACGTTTATGGAAACGAACTTGCTGATGAAGAAGAAGACAAGAAACCTTGCCTTGGCAGTTCTTTTGCGGAATCTGTTCAGATTCCGCTTGAAGTAGTTTAAGCAGAGATATCCTCAAAATTCCTTGCCAAAGCCAATCTCAGATGGACTAGGATAACAAACTGTGTCATATCTAGAAAGGTGTGGCTAAACTACAATAAACCAAAAACAACCGACTTCTTAACCAAAACATCGCCAGGATAACAGCCACTACGTGTCACTGGCCTAAAGGAGACCATGCTGTCAAAACTAGGCATCCCACATAACTCACACTGCCGCAGTTGCAATATCGCAACTGAGAAAGAAACCCTTATCCACTTTTTATGCGCCTATGCGGCAGTAGTTTGGGCTAGACAACGAGATTTAGGAAACCCTTTTTCGATTCCATTGAGTAAGTCTCAGATAGAAATCTTACAGATTTTGTTTAAAATAAACAAAATCACTTAGGACTAAAGTCCTTTAAAGTTATAAACCCAGTGATAGAGTGAAAGATAAGGATATAGGGAAGTTAGTAATTGGAGGCAAAAGAAAAGAGAGTTAAGTGACGATGCGCGTTGACCTTAAATCTTTGCAAATTAAAATTTGATGGAAACACTGAGGAAAGTAAGTCATTCCACATACGTGTTGAGTGGCTAAAGAACGAATTTCTGAATTTCTGAATTTCACTGTGCGACCGAAGATAGATTTTAAAAGATAAGGGTGCGCGGAAGAGGCCGCTCGTGTACTACGATTAAACTGACGGACAGGCGGGATACAACTATAGATTTCATCCGAGCATCTGTGGTGGAAATATTGGTACAGGACCGATAACCATCCAGCGAAGGGATTTGGTCGCAAATTGACGGGTCACCAATCAATCTACATGCCTGACGCTGGACACAATCTAGTAAACTCAAACAGTTTGCGGGATCTCCCGCCCAAACGTGTGAGTTATATTCGAGTTTCGGGCGAATATAAGCTTTATAGATAGTAGCCAAGTCTGCAGGACTGAAAAAATGTTTACACCTCTTGAGGAATCCGAGGCACCTTGCGCCACTTTTCGCCGCTTCGGAAATCATATGATTCCAGCGAAGGTCTGAGGTAATTTGCATGCCAAGCATTGACAAGTCATTACATTCCTCAATATCTTAATCCTGTTAAACTCCACAAGTTTGATCTAGAGACTCCGCACCAACACACCTTTTACATCCAGGTACACGAATTTTGTGGCATCAAAACGGCATCTAGTGCTAATTTCTTCTTTTCTATGAAATGAGACCCGTCACCTTTTGATTCCTGCCACATTCCTGCCACATTTTCTTTTGGATTGACGTCAACGAATATGCTTGCTTGTACATGATATTTCATATTAATTCGATTAATCATACTGAAGCTCTCTGCGATTTGAGTTTTGAAGAACAAAATATTTTAAATTTGTTACTAGTTCTTCTAATTGTGCATATGTATATCAACGAAAATAAATGTTCGGTCACCAGTTAGTTTCTTTTTGAAGGAGATTTTATTTCGGCGCTGGTAGGTTAGGTTAGGGTAAGCCTCCAACGTAAGAAATGGATCCTTTTCTGCTTGAACAACGTCCAAAAATATTGAAAAATTTTTCCAAATTTACAACTGTGTTGCAGAAACTGCTCGAAATCATTTCAAAAGTGAGAGTTACATACTTGTATGTACATATGTCGTATAAACTTTTCGAAATTCGAATAAAAATTTTGGTTGAAATAAAGATCCTTCAGCGGCTGGTGCAATGAAATTTATAAAGGAATTCTACTTGAAGCTGGCATGCTTATGGATAACAAAAGCTATCTGCGCACAGGCGAAAGGAAGTGTTGCTGCTGTTGCACAAAGTGTGCTCCTGGTAGAGCTCAAGAGCACAACATCAGACGTACTTCTCTGCATAAAGACCCCAGACTATTTGCTTGCAAGGTCCAACTCAATCAGGAATTGAAAAAGACCTCGATTCTTATTGGAAAATAATATTTTCGATCAGAGTTCATTTTCATTTTGGAGGCTTTGTCAACCAGCAAACCTGTGAGATTTGGAGTTTCAAAAATTCACACTTAGTCGTAGATAAGCCAATAGATCTTTAGAGGGTGAGTTTTGGTGTGTGTTTTAGATTGATGAAATCATTGGGCCCTAATTCTTTGAGAATGAAGCTTCTAACAAAGGTGCCGTGAATGGAGTGCTATACAGAGACATAATAACTGATTTTTTTTATGGCCCCAATCGGATGATCAGGGCTTGACAGAGCTTAGGTTCCATCAGAATGACACATTGTCCCCAGCATTTATCAAGCTATCGATCTTTTGCGCACCAGGTAGCCATGTTATCAGACGTTTTAGACGTGCCGCGTGAATTTTTTTTGGGTACAACTGTTAAGGACCGCTTTCAGGAAAAAGAGCCACAACCAATCGACAAAATTGTGTTGAGACGATAGACTACTATTAATCCAGCCGTGGAAGGTGAACTCTGTAGGTATAATAAGACAATGATCATTGGAAAATATTGAACGGAGTTATAAGAATTAAAAAAACAGGGTCCATCGTTTGAATATGATACTCATCTGAAAACAAGTAAACATAGATGGTGGAAAGCGGAATGGGTTTCGTGAGCATTTTCTGATTTGAGTGAGTCAAAAAAACGTTGTTGAAGTGAATCATGGATTTTTGCCCACCTATCTACTTGCCTATTCGTAGATATGTGTTGTGCTTCGGTGGCACTACAATCTAGCGTTAACATGGGTCAACACAGTTCTTGTGTGAGCCAGCTACCCCCAGTTGCGCACGCCAAGTTAAAGTCAGCTACGTTTGTATGGCCCACTGATTTGGAACTTTTCCTGCTCCGCAGTCACTCCGGAATGGGTTTGTGGACTTTTGGGCTGAAGCGGTGATGTCTGCTGCTCTGCTCTACGTTATATGCCATACATCCGATCTAGCTCGATATCGCTATGCACACCATAACGTGTGTCGTTATATCTACTCTACCACTCATCGTCTATGCAGACGGAACCAAAGAACTTCGGCAAAGTACTTTTCGATGAAAATAACCAAGAGCAGCCTCATTCGATCTTCACCATGCATTTTCCTCTGCGCTATTCAACAGAAACAGGCTTAGGCAACCCTGTACAAAAGAGTTGTCGTAGTCGAACAATGGAGCCATAATTACTCGATTAGGAATCTTAGCCCATAGTTGGGCCAAGTGTTGCTAGCTTAACTAGATAGAGACAGTTCCCACGTAACTACTCGTACCTCAAGTGGGTATCTATCGAAATAAAAGTTCGATGTTGGGGATCTTTTTTATCGACAGCTTATACTTTATTTTGCTCTCATTAGCTATATCCATCTTCGTTCATTTCGTCTCAATATTCATGAATGCGCCACTGCATTAACATCACGTTTGGTTATGCTTGTAATTGTACAGACTTTGCAAAGACTGTGTTCCTGGCATTAGAGTGTGATCTCTGCACGATTTTTTCAAAAAACGATGTCAAGGAAATCACAGGACAGCGGGTCACCCTGTCTATATAATTTTTCTCACCAAAGATTTCGGTGAAGTTATAAACGAGAGCACAGTGCATTCTCCATACTCATCCTGCCCAACAGGCGGGTTTGGCATGGATGCCACGTCTAGACATTGGTCTACATATGTAGCTCATTTCTACAAGGGCTGTCATATGCAGCATTATTATTAACGAATAGATGACATCTATTGGTTTGTATTTCCTAGGTTTTCTTCAAAATTTACAGTCGCAACGATCGGGAGAATATTTGGTCGGTGATGGACTTACCTTTGGACTTACACAATGCAGCAGACGAGATATTGGAAAGGCTTACACCTATGTTGGTGGCACATTTTATCAGGTCTTCTTTTCAAAATTCGGACAACCAATGCTGAGATTCCATTCACCGGTTATACTTTCTTGTGAGTATATTCCGCTAAAGAGTTTTTGCATGCTCCTTACCCAGTTATTTCCTGCTGCTTGGAACAGTTCCGTGTTTCTGAAGTTTTGTTGCACTTAAGTCCAAATATTAATATCCTAAGTTCAATCAGTTCGGAGGGATGAAATGTGGGACAGCATCATCATTATACGGTTTCCAGAAGTGTTCACCACATAACCTTATCATCGACTGGGTTTCTACTCATAAGTTTCCATATTCGTCTCTGTAGGTATTTTGTTCAAATGGGCGTGTTCGTCCGAACATCATTCCTGCTATTTCCTCGATCGTGGAAGTACCACCAAAAATTGCAATGCCGGCAAATGTGGTCATTTCCCCAAAGCCACCAAGAACTGGGATACTTTCAGTTCACCCAAACACATCGGTCATCACTGCAATCCAACCGGCAGCATCTTATTTGCATTCACCCACATAACAACATCGATTAGTTGACCTATGCAAATGTATGTCAATCGAATACTGCATCAGCCTCGAATATAAAAGCCACGTCCAATCAGCTGCAAGGAGACCAGTAGTTCGTATGTAACTCCCAAAAGTCGCGTTCAACCCTTCTCTTCAGCTCTAAGAGCTCGTGAAACTTTTATGCAGCGTACTCGTACTTGCCGACATTCTTCTTCGAACCCAGGGTTTCGTTAACAGAGTTATGCGTTAATCCTTGATGTGGTTCTTATGCATTTTTAAATTAATGCATACATACTAATTTTAAGGAGAAATATATATTAATGTGTCCGAGTACTGCAGAAAAGCTTAACACCAACTACCTCCTCTATCATCATTCTCATAAACTAGGTAAAGTACCTATAAATTCCATATTATGACAGACGTAATGTCACCGCTAGGATGTGCTTATTAATTCAATAAATTTGAAAACTGAATTTATGTACAGAACAACAGTTCTCATAATTTAAAAATTAATTAAATAAAGAGTGGTCCATCTGGTGGTTTCTCTTTAAAATTGCTTTAACATAGAACTTTTATATTTTTTCTATAATTGACAATTTATTGATGATATTGTAGCCCCTGATTATTTATGCATAATAAACTCATTCGAATGGTAGCTGTGGCTGGCCCGTGCTCATACCCTCATTTTGCGGGATATTGTCGATTATTTGTGACTTAATTCGAACCAATATCAAACGAATAGCTCGATGGTTGTTCTCGCTAAGTACACCAATTGTGTGTGAATCGTTGGAGTAACAACAGCCCTTAACAGTTTCTCAAGGTACACCTCCAGAAAGGCTAATAAAACGGTTATCTGATTCAGTATATGAAAAAAAAAAAAATAGTTTGACAGCTAAGGCACAACGCTGTGCTGTTCTGCTAGAGCGAAACAAGCACAAGTCAAAATCCTCAAATCAGTTATCATGTCCCCGTAGGGCTCTCCTTTCACTGGAACTTTGTTACCAGCTTCATTTTTAAAGAAGTAGGGTCCAATGATGACACCAATCCAAAGTCGACACCAAACGTCCACTCTTTGAGGATGTGTCGGCTTCTCTACGACCACGTATGGATTTTCGGAGCTTCAAATCGTAGAGTTTTGTGTTCGCGATGAAAATGAGTTTCACCCGAAAAGATGATTTACAATCAAGACCGTGACATCATGGTCCAACTGATTTAAGGCTCACATAGAGACGTGGTAGTGAAGCGGATGGTCATTCTGTTTCAACTTTTGAGTGAATTGGACCCTGTAAGCCAATAATCTAAGGCCTTTATGCAATATCTTCCTCAGACAGGAGGAGTTGAGCTGATGAGTTCTGCGACAAGTTGACGTTCTTGGGTTTTCACACACCCACTGTGAGTAACAGCAACATTTTTTTGTCTGTACACACCGGACGAGATTTTATTCGCCGATGACATTGCCGTCGTGACAGTAGCTAAACAGATTCGTGGAGTTGAATCCGCCAGAAATGAAGCAGTTGTCCAGATAAAGGATTGGCTATCAACCGCCGGACTAGAACTTGCCGACCATAAAGCAGAGGCCGTCCTCATAACTAGTCGTAAAAGTGTAGAGTTTGCCAACTTCCAAGTTGGTAACCAAATTATCAGGTCCAAAGAAGAGGTTAAATACCTTGGAGTAATACTGGACAACAAACTGCAGTTTAAAGCACGCTTGGACTATATAACCAAGAAAGCATCGCAATTGCAGGGAGCTCTCTCGCGCATACTGCCTTACATTGGTGGACCTGGATACGCTAAAAGGATCCTACTCTCCAGAGTTGTTACATCAGTGTTGTTATATGCCTCCCCAGTATGGGCGCATGTACTAAAGGCGAAAGAGACCAGAAGGAAACTATCGTCAACATACAGACTCTGCGCGCTAGGAACAATCAGCGGCTTTCGGACCATATCAGATGAGGCCGCTTTTGTTATAGCTGGAATGGCCCCCATCAAAATTCTTGCAGGTGAAATGTTGAGGATATACAACAGAAGAACCTTGAGCCAACACGACGCCAACAGAGTCAAGACGATCAAAATTGAGGAAAAGTCAGCAGCTATGTGGCAAGCTCGTAGGGATAATACAACGAAAGACAGATGGGCACACAAACTCATACCGACAATCCAAGACTGGATAAGTCGCAAACATGGAGACTGCAACTACAACCTTACGCAGTTTCTGTCTGGCCACGGCGGGTACCGCAAGCATCTCCACCGATTTGGACACTACAGCTCACCATCTTGCCCCGCATGCCCAAATGAAGATGAGTATACGGAGCACGCAGTATGTTATTGCCCACGCTTCACGGCATGGAGAACTACCCTGCCCAGTCCGTCGTTACTTCTCGAGCACTTGTTGGAGTCGGAGGAGAATTGGACGGAAATAAGTGTTCTTGGAACCATTTTTCCAAATGAGCTACGGAAAATAGAAAGGCAAAGAAATGGAACATCAGAAGCCTCAGAAACCGCAGAAACCTCAGAAGCAGGTGAACAGCACGAATAGCTTGATATGCTAACCAGCCCCACGAAGTATTACCTAACGGCAGTCCCGTGGGGGGAGTGGGAGAAGTGTGCAGGGTGTGGGTTAGTACGTAGGCGCATTCCTGGCATCGATTATTCGGATTTGCGAATCGTGCATGCTAGTAGACCGGGCTACTAGTATCATTAGAAGATTACCACATCCCTTGGCGCAACCAAAAAAAAAGCACACCGGACGAGAATGGGAATAGCGATATGTAAAGCAACCATAATCATGCTAGATTCATGAAAATTTCGGCTAAAAATTCGCACAGTTTCTGCAAGACGGCACAGACTTTCGAAATAATTTTTCAATAGCTATTTCCGGAGGCTCAACACTCAATAGTTCCATCGCATCGGTGTTGCCAAAGTGTGGAAGCAGCGCGCACTTTAAAAAACCAACAGATGGCCCACTCTTTCTGCATCCTTTATACTGACACACGAGTTCATAGTTCACCGTCATGGGTGCCAGTTTTCACTAAATTTGCACAAGACTCATCATGAAAACCCCTTAAACCATTCCCCGTCTGTCTGTTAATGTAATTTAAAAATTTAGTCCGAATGTCTAGCATTGCACTCTGGCCAATTATCGTAAGCAAAGTCATAATCGTTTCAAGTTTATTCATTAAATATTCTTTAATCGTCATTCTCAAAAGGGATAAAAATGGCGGCACCATGTCCACCCAATATCTACCCTTGCCTTTTCAGACTGTATCACATCTGCAGACAGCTCATCCAGCATGCGAGACTAATTTGCCAAAGGGCACATCCACCGACGGAACGAACGACGCGGCGCTCCTACACTCAGTCAATATTAATAAAAAATGATAAATGACTGTTTCTGTTCGAAAAAAAACGCGACACCAAGTAATCTACGAAGCAACAACGCGGAAAATAATAAAAAATTGGAAAAATCTAAAACGAACTTCTCCACCCGCCATATTGGAGCAGAGTCGGTAATTTTTCACAATCTCCCAAATTTCCAATTACCCCAGAGGGTGAGTGTGAACCTAACTCATATTAATTTTTAATATCTCAATTTTTGTTGGTTTTTGTCTAATGGGTTAATTACAGACGGTTCCTGAAATTGGACACGAAAACTCAGCGCTTAACGCCTCGCAGATGCACAGAGTCAGTAGCTGGGCATGTACATAGTTCCAGATACTTTCGAAGAGTATCCGCTTTGGCAGAAAGCCAACTTTTAATGGTCTGTGAGCATTGTCGTTGCAGACTACGTGCAACAATTTCATTGAGCTGGCCAGGAAGTCTTGCAATTTACACCGTCCCCCGCACCCCGATTACGGGAAAGATGTTCTCTATCTGACTCGAAAATTGGCCAACGAGGAATGCGAATCGGTAGTTTCGGGTGATTTCTTATTGTGTCATGAAAATTTAAATTACACCACACTGTGCGGCTTGGCACGGGTGCCGAACATGCAACTGTTGCTTGGCCGGGAAAATTGAATTATCCCATAAAATATCCTTTTTAACTGTGATGATTACAGAGCGACACGAGAGCCAATAAGCTGGGCGCTAGTCCAAGAAGGTCGAACGGATTCTACCACAAAAAAAAAAAAAAATCGACTATTTGGCACACGCCGCGGCCGCTTTGTAATTGGTAGTAAATTTTATTTGAAGCTGCCGATTCTGGGTAATTAATATAATTTCAGCGTGAAGCTAACCACATAAATTTACATTTATCAGATGCTTCGTTAATTGCTGGCCTTGTTCGGAGACAAACCAATGGGGACTCGATACGGTACCCCCATTCTGTGGGTGTTTATTGCGTATAAATTATTCGAAGGGATTTGTATTTTTACCGCAGTTAATTTTGGAAAATTAATATTTTACACCATCTATCATTTGGGAAGCGCTCTTGTGCGGTATTATTGCGGGTAAAACTTTTCAAATTGTTTTCGGAGAAGCGCCTCGCTAAAAGCATCATCAAATTTCGAGGGATATTTTCGTTTCCCAAAAAGGCGACGAATTGGTCGTATGCAGGGACGGGAGCTACATCCTTTTGCGAAATTCTTCAAAGGCGGTTCACATGAAACACGTTGTCACATAATAATTTTTATTTATTAGCTTAAATAATTAAGAATTTATTTACAAACTTATATGTATATGAACGTGTTTTGAATTTTTGGAAAGTAGAGGCGATTTTCAAATTCAAAGTTTCTAAAAAAAAAATATTTTGGAAATAAAACAAGTTACAAAAATAAAATATTCGAATTTTATTAGAAGGAGACGGCTTACCATACATGACGGTGTATGTGCCATAGAGTCGAATCCACAGATGAAATATTTGGGAATCTTGCTGGGCCACAGGCTTAACCGCAAAGAGCACTTGCTATACGTAGACAGGAAAGCCTCTATGGCAGTAGCGACACCGTACAGACTAAAGCAAAACATTGAAGGACTATGGCAACCGATGAGAAACCTACTAGCAACTGTGAGCAAGTCAATCCTCACGCCCCCCTTATACAGAATAGCATAGTCAAGAGCCATTTTTTTTTTTTCATTTTTTAATGCATTTTATTTTAGAAATTCATTATTACTTACGAGCTAGAGAAAGCTAAAACTAGCTTGACTAACTTAACTTAATCTAATTCTAACTTACTGACCCTATGCGGGTGCTCTAAGCTAAACCTAATGCTTAAAACTATGTCTTTCGACGAAACCTAACGTAAAATTAATTAATTATTCAAATGCCTTATCAAACTAGACTTCTAAGGAAAATATAAAAAACTTAGAAAAATGAATTTACTTACTTACTTACTTAGGTGGCGCTACAGTTCGAGGTGAACCTGGGCCTCAACCAACAAGCCTCTCCAGTTAGCCCGGTCCTTAGCTAACTGCCTCCAGTTGCGCACTCCAAGTTAGTTGAGGTCCCTTTCTACTTGTGCGCGCCACCTTAGGCGAGGTCTTCCTCTACTGCGTTGTCCCTCCGGGTTAGATTCGAAGACTCTGCGGGCCGGAGCATTGGTGTCCATTCGCTCTACATGTCCTAGCCATCTTAGGCGACTGATGCGCAGTTTTTTGACTAGGTCGATGTCGCTGTACAGCTCGTAGATTTCGTCATTGAATCTTCTCCTCCAAAGCCCGTCAACGCAAACGGGACCGTATATCTTCCGAAGAATTTTTCTCTCGAAGCAACCAAGGATATCTTCATCCACTTTCGACAGAGTCCATGCTTCAGCGCCATAAAGCAGGACTGGGATGATCAAGGTCTTGTATAAAGTCTCCTTAGTTGTTCGAGATAGGGCCTTACTACTCAATTGCCTCCTCAGCCCAAAGAAACAACGATTGGCAAGAGTTATTCTTCGATTAATCTCCGCCGAGATGTTATTGTCAGAATTAATACCAGAGCCAAGGTAGACAAAGTCCCTTACTACCTCGAAGTTATAGCTGTCGACTGTGACGTTCTGTCTAATGTTGTGTCGATGTTGTGCATCCTTTCTTGTTGACAGCATATACTTGGTTTTCCCCTCATTTACCGCTAAACCCATTTTGGCGGCTTCTGTTTCGATACTAGCGAACGCACCAGTGACAGCCCGCTGTGTTCTGCCAATTATGTCAATGTCATCCGCGTAAGCTAGTAGTTGCACTGACTTTTGAAAGATTGTGCCTCCGGTGTTGGCTAGTGAGTTTCGCACAATTCTTTCAAGAATGATATTGAAGAAGTCACATGACAGCGCGTCGCATTGTCTAAATCCTTTTTTGACATCGAAGGTCTCGGTGAGGTCATTACCGACCTTGATGGAGCAGCGAGCGTTCTCCATCGTCATCCTGCACAGACGAACGAGTTTGGCAGGGATGCCAAAACTAGACATGGCTCTGTATAGCTCGTCTCTATAAATGCTGTCATATGCGGCCTTAAAATCGATAAAAGATGGTGAGTATCGATTTGGACTTCTTGGGTTTTTTCCAGGATCTGCCGGAGTGTGAAAATTTGATCGACTGTGGACTTTCCTGGCCTGAAACCACACTGATAGGGGCCAATCAGGTTGTTGATGAAGGGTTTCAGGCGTTCACACAATATGGCATATATTGAGGAGACTGATACCCCTGTAATTGGCGCAGTTGAGGGGGTCTCCTTTCTTGTGGATCGGGCAAACGATGCTGAGGTTTCATTCATCAGGCATACACTCGTCTGACCAAATCTTGGAAATGAGTTGGTTTATGCTCTCTACCAAGTCATTTCCGGCTGCCTTGAACAACTCGGCCGGTAGGCCATCAGGACCAGCAGCTTTGTTGGATTTAAGCTTGGATATTGCTATCCTTACTTCGTTTTGGTCAGGTTGACGGAAGTTTTGGCTATCATCGTCTATGTTGAATGGCGCATTCTGCCTGACAGCGGTATGTTGATCTTCATTGCCGTTATACAGTCTGCAGAAAAAGTTTTTCCATATTCTCAGCACCGACCGTGATTCTACTACCAGGTTTCCTTCCTCATCTCTACAGGTTTCCGTACGGGTCTTGTTGGCGTGACACGTTCTTTTTACCTTTTGGTAAAACTTCCGTACATTATTCCTGGAGTATAATCTCTCAATATCTTCGATCGCGCGCTTCTCGTGCTCTTTTTTCTTCTTCTGGAGAAGCCGATGCTCTTCCCGTCTCTTACGCTCGTAGAGCTCACGAGCAGCCCTCGTCCTTCTTTGCAGCGCCGCTTTGTACGCGTCCTGTTTAGCTGCATGTGCTTGCCGGCATTCTTCGTCAAACCAGGAGTTTCTTGGTGGTGGTCGACTGAAACCCAGCACATCAGTTGCGGCGTCTCTGATGGCATGTTGGCAACGATGCCACTGGTCTTCGGCACTTGATGCTGGCGGCATAGGAGTCGTGGCGAGATTTCGGGATACGCGATCTGCGAAGATTCTGGCGATCTCTTGCGATTGCAGCTTTTCGACGTCAAATCTTCTCACAGTTATTCTTCTTTGTGGCGTTCGGGATATCCGCATTCGTACCTTGGCTGCAACAAGGTAGTGGTCCGAGTCGATGTTGGCTGCTCGAAAGGTTCGGACATCCAGAATACTGGAGGCATGCCTTGCGTCGATCGCAATATGATCAATTTGGTTAACCGTTTCATGATCAGGGGACCGCGTCGAAAGCTCAAGACTTCTTGCCTAAGTCTGCCGCGTATAACAAGTCCGCATCCGAATAAGCGCTGTTTTTGTTCTCTATAGCAATCACCGTAATAGATGTCACAGTTTTTCATCCTCCTTTTGCCCGGCCCATCCCATCGCACTTCCTGGATGGCTGTAATATCTGCTTTATAGCAGTCTAGGGCCTCTGCTAATTGATCGGCTGCACGTGGTCTGTTAAGAGTCCGAACATTCCACGTGCAGATCCGAAAATCATTTTTTCGCTTGCCAGGGTCGTCAACAGTAGGATCGTTCCTTCCCGAGGCTTGTTGGTTTTGGAATCGTTCTACTGAACCGAAGGCGCTCCGTTATGCTGAGCGCAACGTCTCGGTCGTAGTTGAGTCGCCTATCCACAGATGTCCGGGCAACATGGAAGATTAGCGGCACCGCTACTTTGTCCTGTATCAGACCTTCTCTATTTAAATAGAGAAACACCTCTGGAGGAATGAAACAGTTAAGGCGCACGCTCTCTGGATACATATCATTGGGGTAGTAGGCCCCAGAGATCAGGTTATTCATCGAGTTCATTGCTCTTGCAATGTGCCTTCGAATCATCTTGATCAAGAAATTATCCACCCTGCTTATGTCCGCCTTGTTATAAAGGATCTCATTGGAGTAGAATTTTATGTACTGAGACTCTGGTGTTCTATATAAGCGAAGGCAGGCCCCCCGAATCCTTTCCATCGAGCTTGCTCCCACGTTGAACCACACGGAACAACCATATGCGAGCATGGGCCGAATGAGTTGATTTTCAACTTCCAGTCGTCGCAATATCGCTTGATCTTATCGAAGTCACGCTGCAAGAGTATTGCAATGACCTCGATCTTTGATCCTGATCTGTACGCTATCAAGTCGTCTGCGTACGCTATAGCTTGGTGAAGAGATCCTACAAGATCGCTGGTGTAAATGTTAAAGTTAAAGAGGATCGGCGAATTAACCGCACCCTGTTGCAGACCATTTTTAATATCAAACGTACCAGCAGAAGTCACATTGCCATTTTTCACAATGAACTGTCTACTGGTGAGCATATTACAAAGCATGTACAGCAGAGGCTTACTTATGCCCAGCCTACTCAACTTGTAGAAGAGTCCTTCTAGCCATACGGTATCGAAGGCCTTCTCCAAGTCAACCAGGCGCGCACCCGTGCATTGTTTCTTGCTTTTGTTCCATTGGATATCCGACACCAGTCTAGACGCGGCATGTACAGTATCATGGCCCGCCTTAAAACCGCATTGGTTATCCGGAACAATATTCATGTCCTCAACCCACTTAGACAGGGCTCTATTGACAACCTTCTCGAATGCCTGCTGATGTTCGGAAGGAGACTTATCGAGCGAAGATTTGCCGGATCGGACGTATCCTTTTGGGAATAGGATGAACCACCGCTGTTTTCCAGTGCGCTGGATAATGTGCATTATTGTTGTTAAACAGGATAGTGTACATGTTTACCGCTTCTGGAGGGCGGTGTCTAAGCACAATGTTAGAGACTCCGTCGATACCCAAGGATTTCTTCCTTCTCAATGAGTAGAAGATCGCTTGGAGTTCTACCTTCGATATGAACGGGGGATGTACCTCCACATTGGCGATGACATTATGTGCCGATTAGTGTATCATTGGGAGGATGACATTCATACTGACGAAGAACGAATCGTTGGAGACTGCAAATCGAGTCATCACAAGACTAATGGAGGACCTACGCTGGGATGAACGCACAACGAGAAATGAGGAATCTATTAAACTCTGGCAGCTGGGAAAATGAATGACGTTTGTTAAACATGGCTCTACGAAGGAATGGCTTGGCGATATTGCAGCGAACGAGCAGGCTAGAGAAATAGGTGGGAGTATTTTGGACCAAAAAATACTTAAACTACGGAGTATGGAATCGGGCATAACTCGTAGCACGGAATACGAGGATCCGCAGAAAAGGAACTGACGATCAATACAGACAACCACAACCACAAAATAAGACAAGAAGATTGTCGAAATGTTCAAGCACAATCCCACACTTCAACTGAAGCAAACTAGAAATAAAGTCTCGGCACGAGGTATCAAAATGTCGCTTAATAGGGTAAGACAGCGACTAGGGAAAACCCTTTTTGATAAAAGGCTCCTGATCTTTTGCGAGGCCAGGAGAGTATTGATCATGATGGGCTTTGAGCAGAAAATATAAATTCCTTCAACACAGTACGTTGCATCCTGCAAAGGTGCACGGTTGTCCGTGCTTCTCGACGTGGGGATGTGGACAGTTGATCTGATTTTAAATTCAGAGCAAACAACCATCAAGAATTGAGATCTCCAAGAAGATAATAAACCAAAGCATCGCAGCAAGAAAGAACTAAATTATCCATCACAGCTAATCCAGTAGAAAATGGGTCTCTAATGAAACTTGACCTTGGCGGGACAAAGTTAACAACGATAACGCCTCTCACAATAGTTCGTGTTGTGCGTGGTATATTTTTTCGCGCAAATATGTAGAAAGGACCTGCAAAGCCTTGTTTGAAAGGCAAATTGAAGAGCATTCTCATGACGATCATTACTATCGAACGTATGTATATATACGAGGGCAGGGTGAAAAGTTCTCGGCCTAACAATGAAAGACTGCGATTTTCAGTTAATAGATGATTTTACTTTTCTACATAATCTCCCTTGACTTCAACACACTTGGTTCAGCGTTTCTCCAACATCAGTATTCCTTCTCGGAAGTGAGAGTCTGGAAGGCTGTGAAAATATTCATCTACGGCCCTCTCAACTTCTGCATTGGATGCGAAGCGCTTTCCAGAAACAAAATTCTTCAAGTTTGGGAACAGATGGAAGTCTGAGGGTGCCATATCAGGTGAATAGGGGGGATGGCCGAGCAAATCGTACCCCGAATCCCGCAGTTTTCCCATCGCCAACGCACACTTGTGTACAGTTGCATTGTCCTGGTGAAAGATGATTTTTTTCTTCTTCAACCCAGGCCTCTTCTCACGAATTTTGGCATCCAGCTGGTCAAGAAGGTTGGAGTAATATTCGCTTGTAATTGTTCTGCCTTTCTCAAGGTAATCAATTAAGAGGATCCCTTTCGCATCCCAAAACACACTGGCCATGACCTTTCCAGCAGAAACTACGTGAGAGAACAAGTTGAAACTTGTCATACGAACTAATGACAAGTGCACCCAGGCAGGAAACATAAATTTTTTCTGATTGGAACGCCATCTCTATGTCAGGCCAAGAGCTTTTCACCTTGCCCTCCTAAGTATTCGTCAGAGGTGGAACTGTGGATACATTTTCGAATAAGACGTTTCCTTTAACTTACAACCGCTTATTTACTGAACAGATTCTATTTTACAGATGAGTTTAAGAATGATCCACATAGAATTTTCTGGTTCCAATAGACACAACTATAGCCTCCAGAAGCCTCTGGAAGGGTGGATGCCTTGCATCATTTGCATTATCACCGATCTTGTTGGTGATCGTGTTGAATATCGAGGAATTCAAGGATGCTATCTCTAACAATTTCTGTGATTAAATCACCAAAACGGTATCGTGTGTCGAATTTTGGTCGCAAATCATCGATTCAGGGAACACCCTTAGAAATGTCGATGAAAGCAGATATCTATGTCAGCCCTTCAAATTTCTGTGTTTAAATCGTCAAGGATGTATCGCGAATTTTGGTCGCAAAACAATTTTGTGCGTCGTCATTCTTATATCCTCTTAAAGTGAACACAAATGATTCTAGTTTTTGCGAATTCTCATCAAAAGTGCACTCGTACGCCTTCAATTTAAGATTTCTTGCCCTAGTCTGCCATTGCCCCAGTCACGGTCATAAATGTCACCGTTTTTCATCCGCATTTTCAACACCAAGTATTAAAAATTCTTATTGAACTAAACTGTGACCATGTCCAAGCAGCTCGTCCATGAAGAAAACGTTCAATCTCCTCAAAGAAATTCTAAAACTTTTGCTATTACTTTCGAGAGTATCTATAACTTTTATGGCAACATACTTCAACGTCAAACCCGGAGGATTATTGTTAGTAAACTATGTGAAAATCGCTCATAAATCCTTAATGTATTGTAATTATCACACAACGACGACGACCCATTGCAGAAAAGGCTTCATATGAGCGATAAAGGAAACAAGCACCCAACCGCCATCCCTATTCGTCCGTCCGCCCGACCATAACCCTTTAAATTTTTGACACACCGGTTGGTAATAAATTTTCTCAGAATTATACTATTTTCCTGCAGATTAAAATGTATTTTTAATTACACAATTTGGGTTGACGTTAGCGATGTTCATGCAAATGTTACTGCCTGGGGAGTAATTACGCTCGGGAAGCCAAAAATTGTCATTTTATTTATTAACGCAAGTGTGGCCCTAACTTTACCAAGGCTCACAGAATCCGGATAATGTATTATGTTACACATATCACCGGTTCTGAAGCAACGAGAGATTTTTTCTTTTTTTTTCTTTTACTTATACACCGGGGTGATAATTTATATTCGCAGTAAGTTTTGTCGGCTAGATGTTGAATATTTTAAAACGGTTTAACAAGGGTTTAAGAAGTTCCTCGTATACCTGTTGTCCGGCAGGAAGTTATAAAAAAAATAGGAAGGGTACTTACTTTACTCAAAAGATGTGTATATTTATGGGTTCATTAAGTGAGCCTAAGTGTGAATATTGCGAATTCCTCGACAATTTACACGCATAATAAATGGTATTCGTTATAATACATTTAAGGAGTAATTATGTACGTGTGTGTGGTATGTAGTCGATGCGTAACTGTGTGTAGAACAATACCACTCGGGCAAATTGGTGCCCAGTTAACAGATTGTTTAATAATTCAAAATTTACTGTGTAAATAGTTAAAGGACAAGGAAAGGACCCATCTACGTCTGCAACATACATTTGGTAAAAGATAGGTACCTTAACCAACTACCCTCCATTAGATGTTAGGCTCATTATGACATACTCCTGCTTGGACTGGTGCCCAGTTGCTGAATGAGTGACGAACATAAATTTTGTCCTATAAATCCGATCCCAATTTAATAATCTTCTCTTGAGAAGGCGAACCCCATTACGATGGATAGCGGCCTGAGATGTGAGCAAATGAGGCTGGATATTCAAATATTCTGTAAAGATGCGTCCTGGCTGTCCATAGTTTACTTGACTTGATTGGATTGTTCAGTAACAAAATATATTTTAATGTGGAAGTATTCGGGCGGTGTCGGAGCTATAAGTCTGTCTTCTAAACAACCTGGTTGCGTCTTCGACCGACTATAAAACCCCAACTTTAAATTTCAGAAAACGTCATCATTTTTGTCATCTTTTTAACCAGAGCGAAATGGAAGAGCGGCAAAGTAGTCAAATATTTTGATGCTACTATCTATACGGACGGATCGAAAATGGACTGTGGAGTCAGCGCAGGCGTTCTCAGGCAAGCTGAACGTCTCGAAATCTTTCTGTCTACCGAGTGTTCGCCAGTGTTTTTCAAGCTGAGTTTCTCGCGATTCGCGAGGCCTGCCGATTACTAAATACTCTCTCAACATCCAACCGTAATCTTGCTATCTTAACTGATAGCCAAGCTGCTATTAAAGCTATTGATTCAGCTATCACATAGAGCAATGCCGGAAAGAGCTAAACAAACAAGGTGCACAATCAAATATCGCCCTCATCTAGGTCCCAGGACACAGCAACTATGAGGGAAACGAGCGTGCAGACGATCTGGTCAGACAAGGGTCAGTTCTTAGCGGTTCGCTAGCAGAAAGAGTCAATGTTCCGCTAGGAGTCGTTAAGGCTAACATTCACAATCACTTCCTAAAGCTGGCCAACCTAGGTTGGAAAACGCTTTTTAGCTGCGCTATATCAAGAAAGACATGGCTCAGCTATTGCAAACCTAATACAAATGAGCTACTAGGTAGATCAAGACCAGATATTGCCAGAATTGTAGAGTATAGCATGCAGCCAAGCTTGGCATCCACCACAACACCTTCTGCCGCAGCTGCAGAGATGCTAACGAAAAAGAATCTCTTCTTCACTTTCTTTGCAGGTGTCCGACCCTGGCGAGAACCCGACAACGTACTCTAGATAAACCTTTCTTCGACGACCCGAGAGAGATATCTGACAGAAGGATTAGAGCCCTCATCCTCTACCTGAACTCGACAGGATGGGTGTAGATTATCTCTCGCCTCAACCGTAAACAACTTCTTTTACAACCAGGTTACATGTGTTTTGTGGTATCAAAATGGCGCATTCTAGCGCTAATTGTGTTTCTATCTAAAGAAACAACCACCTCTACCTCCCTACCCTACCAAGTCTGTCTTCCTTTTTGCTGGAAAGTTTGGAGAGAATAGTCGAGCTTTCATGCGCAGGTTTGTTTTCAAGATGCATTCTCTATCCAAAATGCAACAGGCATATCAGCGTAGAAAATCCTGCAAGACTTTGGTTCTAGAATTGAATGCGCACTTGACAGGAAAGAATACACTATGGGCATCTTCATTGTCGTAGGCGCTTCTGACTATATGGCCTTTGACTACATGTGTGACTCTGCTAGGCAACGCCGGGTAGATAAAACATTGGTATTGTGGACTACCACATTCTTCATGGACTGAATTTTGGTGGCAGATGCGGTAAAAAGACGTTGACTGCAAGGCGGCGTTGCTATGGTGGATGGTGGTTGACTTTTTGTTGCATACTCTCAATAGTTCAAATGTCTACGTCCAGGCATATGCGATCATACTTTCTGGCGGCCCAGTCTGTGCTAACGGGCAAGCAGCCCTGGACATGATCGATGAACGGTTTACCAGGAGTGCGCTTTCGGTCAACCGGTCTGACTCAACCAGTGCTAAAGGGTGCCACTATACAGATCACAGATGAAGTTATATAGGTATATAGGAGTGATCTTAGATAGACAACTTCTTTGGGCAAAGAATGTGGAAGAAATCAAAGGCGCTCTCGATATTCTGGCAGTATAAAGGCCCCTTTGGAAACGTATGCGTCTTATCACCGTAAAAGGTTGTTTGGATCTACACGGCTATGAATAACCTTCTCTAGCTTATGCGACAGTTGTTTGGTGTAGGGAGATCTCGTGTAAGGATGTACATATGTGACCACATTTTTCAGTAAAATTTAAAGAACGACCTTTCTCGGCTGCACGTCAGCTTTTCGAGTATTCTGCTTGGCCTACCTTCCCTTTGATACGTATTTTATGGGTTGTACTGTCACAACAAACTATCATCTCAGACGAAGTGGCATTTGGTTTCATTCGCACTGGAGTCTTGATGACCTTGCTCGACCCTTATCCTGTGACCCTGATTCCACGCATATGTCGTCTGATGCAATGACACCAAAACTTCGGCTGCTAATGTAGAGTCAACTTTTCTTGCTTACAGACTAAGCTGTATTCGGATCATTACGAATGGCTCCAAAACTGGGAAAATGTCTGGCGTGGGTGTCTTCGTGGAGACCGATAACACTAGACTTCACTTCTTTTACCTAAACATGCTACTGGTCGCAGTATTTGCACTGCTGTTGGCGTTGGTACTTCTCAAGAAAATATAGTAGCCTAATGATACGCAGCAAAAAATACTCCGCACATCCCTGTTTCCAGGCAATGGGCTCTTGGGTTAAAAAAGGAATCCATGTGAACAGGTGGATCTAACAGGGAATCAAAGGTTGGTGATCAGAACTTAAAAATCTTTTTAACCACTCTAGCGTCTTCCAGGCGATAAAGAAAGCTTGGTCATGGATAAAGTACAATGTCAACGCCAAGCTGGAAAACGGCACTGGAATCCGTCATCTCTAACTCACTAACTGGCCTGAATTGTCACCTGTCGCTTAACGAAATGACTAAACAATTCAATATCTTCCTCATTTTGGTGCAGGGCAAGTCTCCAGAGAATTGCATGGCCGAAGAGTTTCCATCGATTTTCCCGGACAAGGCAAAAATCGGTATTCTTATCGCTTTAGTTAAACTTCTACTGAATTTCAACACTGTTAACTTAATCAACCGCAGATAGACAGATTGCACTACGTGCCTCATCAAAAGAGAGATTTGGCCTAAGCTGGATCAGAAACGATCCAACTGTTGCATTAGACAGAAAAAGTTGCTCATTTCAAACATAGTAGGTATCGATACAGGGCACTGCATTATCGGCAGGCATGAGACCAGTTTGGGCCTCCTAGCAAACGACAACTTCTGTAGAAGTTGCAGGGATGAAGAAGGAGAGGAAACAATACTACATTTTCTTTGGACATGTGAAGCTCTCTCCGCTCGTATGAAACTGCAATCAGGTGCCTACTTTTTTAACAACCTCGGTAATGGAAACATTAGTAGCACCCAGCGCATTATATTTTGCTCCTACTGATTTAATGAGTATTTCCTTGGAGATGTTGATCCCGTGGTAGCAGAACGGGACTTACTGATCTAAGTGAGGTTGTATTTAGTGCAGCTTGCTAACTTGGCGCGTGAGCGCAATAAAATTTTCCCGGCCCCGATACAATCTTTTAAAGTCGTTCCTTCTGTGCAAAGATTTATATAAAAGACCCTCACATGCCTTCATTTTTATTTTTCAACTCCAACTCTTCTGGTAGTTAAAATTATGAATTATCAACATTTCGCTGGAAAATTAAATCGACTGAGAGCTTTTCCGAGAATAAAAAAAAAATTGACATTTCCCTCTTTAATCTCAATTCCGGTGAATAACAGCGGGAGCCAAACATCAAAGACTTTAATTGATGGGATATTGGAACAATTAAGTTAATTTTATACCAGTTTCACTTCCAATAATTAACTCTACTCCTGACAGGCTTGGGAAACCGGTACCTCTGATCTCATTGAATCCATAATTTATACGGGATCAAAGGTGGCGTGTCCCGAAAAGATGAAAAGATAAATTCTTCCCCTTTGCGGTGTTATCTGAGATGACTGTCAACTTAGAGGCAGCTTTTTAAAATCCTAGGGAGGGGAAGCCTTCCGCGTCTTCTTGGTATTCATACAGGTAACTAACGAGCATTATGATGACAGATTGTGCGATGATAGTTCTCAGTCTTTTTAATGCTTAGGTACTGTGACGACATTATATATACTTACTTACTTAAGGTGGCGCTATAGTGCGGGGTGAACATGGGCCTCAACCAACAAGCGTCTCCAGCTAGCTCGGTCTTTTAATATATAGCTGTCTCGCACGCTGAAATGCGTGCATTACCTTTCTTACTTACTTAGGTGGGGATTCAGTTCGTGGTTTAGCCTGGGCCTCAACCTTAGCTAACTGCTTCCAGTTGCGCACAATCATTTGGTTGAGCTCCCCTTTTGCTTGTGCGCGCCACCTTAGGCCAGATCTTCTACTACTGCGTTGTCCCTCCGGGTTAGATTCGAAGACTCTGTGGGCCGGAGCGTTGGGGTCCATTCACTGTACATGTCCTAGTCATCTCAAGCGCAGACTAAGTGGATGTCGCCGTACAGCTCGTATATTTCATCGCCGAATTTTCTTCTCCAAAGCCCGTCAACGCAAACGGGACCGAATATCTTACGTAGAATTTTTCTCTCGAAACGACGAGGACATCTTCATCCGCTTTCGAGAGTGTCCATGCTCCAGCGCCATAAAGCAGGATTGGGATGATCAAGTATAGAGTCTCCTTAGTCGTTCGGGATAGGGCCTTACTACCCAATTGCCTTCTCAGCCCAAAGAAACAGTGATTGGCAAGAGTTTTTCTTTGTTGATTTCTGATGAGGTGTTTCCTCTCAGAGTTAATAGCAGAGCGAAGGTAGACAAAGTCCCTTCCTACCTCGGAGTTATAGCTGTCGATTGTGACATTCTGTCCAATTCGCCCATGTTGTGTGCCCTTTTTTGTTGACAGCTCTTGGTTTTGCCCTCATTTACAGCTAAACGCATTTTGGCAACTTTCGGTTCAATACTAGCGAATACACCAGTGACAGCCCACTTTTTCCTTCCAATGATGTCAATGTCGTCGGCGTACGCTAGTAGTTGCACAGGCTTTTGAAAGATTGTGCCTCCGGTGTTGGCTTGTGAGTTTCGCATAATTCTTTCAAGTATTATGTTAGAAAAGTCACATGACAGCGTAAATCCTTTTTTGACACCGAAAGCCTCGAAGAGTTATATACCTACCTTGATATAGCAGCGTGCATTCAATTATTAAATATAATTTCGTCATTACTTTTCATGCAAGCAAATCGTACATAATTCCAAAGGTGATTGACTTTTCAAATTATCGGTTTTTAAAGTAAACAATCCCAACAAACTTTGCCGTAAACTATGACATTCCGACTAAGCTTCAAAGTCAAATATGTATCTGCTAAATTATGAATGAACATGAACTTTGTAGGTCATCCTTCACTTCATTTGATTCACCTTCGCCTTAGGTCATCCTTCACTTCATTTGATTCACGCTGCCTTACAATTTTAGCTCAAATTTTTTCTATCTATAGGCATCCAATGCAATTGTAAATTAATAAAAAATAAACAATATATGAGAATGGTGGCATTAATCTTCCTCTAAAGCGATTTGAAATTGAATAAGATTGTCGCCGCAAAAGATCAACAAATTGCGAATTTCTTGAAAGTTTTTTTTCCTGATAGCTTAGTGCAAAGCGTTTCCTGTAGCTCCTTCTCCAACATCAATGTGAAATTTCAGAAAAGTTCAATTTATTGAAATAGGAAGGAAGAAGAGTATCTCTTCCTTTCTTCGATTGTCAGTTGTGCGAAATCTGGAAAATCTTTTTTTTTTTTTTTTCGTTCGTAAAGGATTTTCCACAAGACCCAAGACATAAGGCAGAGCAGACGGCTGGAAAATTCATTGCATTGAATCCCACGCTCAATTCGAAAGAGGATGAACGCAAAATCAGAAAGTGCACTTATTTTTGAGTGGTGGAGGAATAAATTATTTTTTAGAGACATCGCATCTGTTGAAGCAGGAATTGTGAAATATGCAACTTCTTACAGATTTAATACACCTACTAGAGTGAGCTTCATTTCATTTGCATGATGATTGATGTTGTGTAGAAATCAGAGATTTGAGTTCCATGTTCGATAAAATAAATCCAAATCGCTGAGGATGTATTGAAATCCTGGATAACTTTCTGTAGCAATTTTAAAGAATTTATCTTTGACTCCTCGTGGGGCAGAGGGCGTCAACAATGCCTGCGCGCCATCGTGTTCGGAGTTCTGCAACGCGCTTGAGCTCCCTGCAAGTCATCCCCAATGATCTGTCGTTCTCCATGTCCGCCTAGGGCTGCCCACTCGTCTGCCTGATTGGGTTAGTGGATTAAAGTGCATGGTGTACTTCGCAATGGAACTGTTTCCCTCCGTAAGGTGTGACCAATCTACTGCCAAAATAAACTGGTGGGAAATTTAACTCTGAAAGCTTCACAGCCACATCAGACTATATAACCCCCGGTCATGCATCCATTTTGTCTCGATGGGAGACTACCAACAGGTCGACGGAAACTGATCACATGAACCCGATATTACCTTTTGAAAGGAGATTCGTTACAAGAATTCCTGACAGAATGTACTGGAAGAACCGTAGGAGCTGGCATTCTACACCGGGAGCCGGAGTTTATTGTAAAGCCCTAGGAATAAACCACTCCTTTAGAATTCACGACGACTGCAGTGTCGAGAGCATAGATAACAACGCTTCTGTCAAGAGGATGTTCGAATACTGGCTCCCACGTTCAAAACAACCAGGAAGACTGAACTTCTGGATTAAAATCACGATGTCGCAAATGTCAGAGCGCTTGATCTGGACAGTTTGAAGCAAAGTGTCCGGGTTTTCTGAGGATGGAAATCTGTCCTCTCTCGGGCAGGGTCCCTTTACGGGAAGTAAGTAAGTGGTATAACTGAACCAAGAGCTCTGATGGCGACTCGGCTGTCAATGAAGTTGGAAACATTTCGCTGTGGATGTCGAAATTGCACTTTAGTGACTGACAAGCCTCCCGGACTATCAATAGTGCTGCGTGAAAGATTCTGAAAGAGGACTAAATATAGCTCTTGTATATTTTCAGTTTCTCTCAAAGAATATTTGCAGCAACTGAGCAATGCCTCCTTTAATCGTCGGTAAAATTTTCATCGTTCATCGTTCTTCGATTCCTCTCTTACGTTGATGTTTTTTTTTTTACCTTAGTACTCGTTGGTAACCTCCTATGCAGACCAGCACCCATATTCCTTGAGTCCAATTGCACTTAACGATACAATGCATTGTGTGTGTTTGTCAAGGAGAAAAATGCCATAGCACCTGTTACCCTACTTCTAGACCTAAATGAAGTCTAGTATTCGCCAATGCTAATGTCTAGCACTGTCTAACAGAAGGAGAAACATATGTACTACTACCCTTTGGAAACAGAGAAGTTTAGCTTGATATACTTTAAGCAAAGGCTAGCATTGTAACTTTAACTTGCTGGTTCGAGGAAGGGGAACGGATTGTGGTACAAAAAGTCACTCTGAATGCATGCTCGTATATCAAAGATACACCAATGAGAGAACAGCAGTACAGAAAGCCTGTCGTACCCACTTCGAAGGAAAAAGTCGCCGTGGATAGATGGAGTGCGTAAGTAAAAGGAGAAAAAAAAGATTTTTAGTGGCGGCAAATTGATGATAGCCACTTAAAGTTCTCACGCATTTCACTGTTTTCTTGGCACGCCGTTAAATTGAATCCCGCGTGACTTGTTTGCACACTATGCTTGTTTAGCCCCTGCCACCGCCCAAAGGACTTCCGTTAATTATACATTTTCGTGGCTTTTTTTCTCTCAGAAATCCTAACTAACCAGAACGTGGAGAAAAATCTGATATTTATCATTTACCAGGATTTCTGTGTTTGCCAAAAGCAAAAAGTATTTCCTCAATTATAGCTTGTGGCTCCCTTCTGTTTACTCTAATATGTCTATTGCTACACATTGCCATACACATAATTAAGCAATCACACCGAAGTTGCCAAAAAACACATGCCTCTACAGCACACACAGAGGTAGACCAAGTGGCCGCCTTTCGGGCTCTGCACGATACCACATGAAATATACCAGGTACGTCTAATCGTCTGGCAGAGTCCTGTTGGCCGTCATCATCGTCGTCGTTGTTGTCGTCGCAGGGTCAGTCATCCTGACGCAAATCGTATCCGCTCCTTCATCTCCAACCGGTAGCCATTAGAAACAACCGTAATAATTACGGGCTTTTTATTTGATAAACGATTCCAAAAGGTATTCTCCATGGTCCAAGGACTATTACGTGCACAGGTGGGCAGGCGCCTATTCAACGCCTACCTGAATGGGTTCCTTTCAGGCGAGATGTGAGATGAATGTGGTTTATGGCCTGTTGTGTTGGTGTCCACCACCTTCACCCGGTGAATGTTTGTTTATCCTTGCAAATAACTGATGCCTCTTGAAGACGACAGGGTACTACACCCTGCTGCTTGTCCCTTGCTTGCTGGCATTTCGTCTATTTGAACGTGGCCGCATAGGGTTGGCAAATGGTATATACCTACATACATATACATATGTATCCGTACCTATGCTTTAGAGGCTTCCGCAATACACACAGCAACATACGCACACGAATATTTCTGCAAGGTGAGCTTTTATTTCAGAGTTTTTATTGCCTTGGCCATCATTTCGAGGATTAAACATAATAGGTTCTGGTTTTACCGTGCAGTACTTTTTGTTATGGGCCGGGCTCCTCTTGGAATGCTCCAGCGGACATTTATGACAGTGTGTTCTATAGTTGCGGCTGTGTCCGTGCCCTCGCATTATGGGCGAATTGAACTTGAGACGTGGCTGTTGGCAAGTAGTTGAAGCCCATTATCGTATTTATTTTATCTCCTCCGATAGGGAGGCAAACACGTACAGAGTTGGCAAACATGTTCAGTTCATTGGCATGGGAATAATTATGTGGCCTAGGAATTGGATTAACTTCGTTCGAATAGTTTCGCAAAAGATATTCCCTAGTAGCATAGTAGCAGTGTTTTGTTTTAGAATTAGCTTTAACTTGTTTGCCGAATCAAACGTGATGTGGCATACCCTGTGGATGCTTTTGCGAGCAAACATGTGTCAAACAATTAACAACATACCGTTCCCATACCATTAAGTAGGAAAATTAGATTTACTTTTGTAGGTATCTAGGAAGGGAGTTCTCAAATGTTCCGGAATATACTCGTACCAATGAATCTTTGGGTTTCAAGGAGGAGGACTATAAAAGAAAATATTGCCGGTTAATAACTTTGTTTTAATGGGGGAGCTTATTAAAATGGACATTTGCTGGATGGGGCTGCGGCATCAACACGAACGTTAAACATAACTGCTTCGATTTTGATTCGCGATTATGAAAGATATAAGTTTAACAACGTTGGTGGAAGCATCATGGGGCTGCACGAGGTACACGTAGATGAAAAATGGTTCCATTATGTTGCTACCACGGAAAGACGGGGTGGTTCACACCACCTACTCATAGACAGACATTGCCCAGATCCCTGAATCGTTGAAAAGGCCATCGCTCAAAGGCAGGGCACGTGAGGAGGAACTAGGTTAAGGTGATTTCTTGGTCGTAGTCCTTGCACATCTAGCAGGAGCCAATGTAGAGAATGCCAACACTTTGAGCATTGCTTTGAAGTGGTTTTCCTCCTGCGTTTTTATCGTCATTTAAAGATTAAATGATTTAGTGTAAGCTAGATGCTTCCGACTGTACCTAGCCATGTCTATAGCGCTGATGTGGATAAGGTTGGTCGTTGTGTCAGAAGAGTCTCGTTATTATTTCACGACTGGGGATAGAAAGGTCGATCAATCAATCAGCTGAGCGCCGCCACCAACGCGGCATCGAAAGGAGACTTCATTATCGTGGAGATAGACATGAATGGCCATCGATAACCAAGGGCTCATGTGATGGGCAAACAAGACCTCAATGAGCTTAATGACAATGCGAGTGATTCAGTGACTTCTCCAATGTCAATTGGCATTTGGCATGTAGACGGAAAACCTGATCATCATTCTGTGATAAGTCGTCGTTTTAAAAGCTGTGTGAATGACGTCCGCAATAGAAGGAGAGGGGTCATGGGAAAGGTGCTTGATTACCGCGTTATGTTCACCACTCTCAATTCAGTTAGAAGACATCTTAACATCACAAGGATACCCAGGTACATCATCGACCAACTAAAGAACACCTCAATGCAAAAACAGTTAGCGGAACATCTCTTGTAAGGAGAGGAAGCAATTGGAAGAGCCTTGGAATTCTGTGGAAAAGTTTTTTATCTTTTGGGCGGGAGATATTATCGGAAGATCAGAAGGAAGGCAGTGCATGTGGTTTTTGAAGATACCTGGAGTCTAATCGAGAAGCGAAGGGCTTTAAGAGCTCATATTGCAGCAACTGCAGGGAGGAATAAGCAAGTGTCTGAATACTGAACAAAATTGAAAGTCAAAGGTAGCGTACGACATCGCAAGCTTGACTACGTTAACGAGTTGGCCGCAGATGAAAAGAAGCAGTGAATAGGTGCTGCAGGTGAACGATTCATAGAAATACCTAAGACTGGACAGATGGTCGGAGCTTAAGACAACACCCGTTTGAAGCCTTAGGCGGCTCTCTGCTTACTTCGGAAGACGATCAGCTCGAGAGATTAATGGAGCATTTTGTTTTAGTCCTGAATCGAGTATTCGCCAGCGATAAGCGACCAGAATGAGCTACCCGTGGCAACATTTGTCCTCATCTGCACCTTAGGGTGAAGTGGCTGCCAGCTAGGAGTCGCCAGCACACTTAGACCAATGGTAAATCTGTGATATCTGACCCTTAGTCCCCAGCAAAGATCAGTGCCGTGATTAAAGCACTCAAGAATAACGAACTGGTGGAACTTGAGGGGAGTTTTTGAAAACAACGGTCCTTTATCCACTCATAGAGAAAGCCTGGTAAACCGAGTCCTTTCTCGAAGAATGAAAAAGGTGACAGGAAATTTCATGAAGTGCGAGAACAGGAACGGAATTTGAAGGCTGTCTGTAGTTGTCAAACTAATATCAAAGGCTATACTTGAGCGAATAAAACACCATCTTGAGAGCATTCTCGATGCTGAGCAAGAAGGATGCCGCTCTGGATCCCCCTGTGTCGATTACATCAACACCCTGATCGCCACCGAGGAGTGCATTGAGAGTCGATCACCGCTTCGTCCTGCTGCTTATCAATTATGAAAACGCGTTCAACTCGGCCAGAGTCTGTGCCTTCACTAAGCTGCAGCCGAATCTTCACGGATGGCTCCAAAATTTGGCAAGGGTCTGGCGCGGATGTTTTTGTGGAGACCAACAACACTAGAACACTTAGGTAAACATGCCAATGATTTTCAAGTGGGAGTCTGTGCTATCGTAATGGCTCCTGACTGTATTCTAAAGAACAGGTGGAGTAATTGCGTCTCTACTGACAGTCAGGCTTTGCCTAAAGCGTTGTTCAACCCTGTAACCCGTTCCAAAATAGTTCAAGAATACAAGAACTCTTTGAATTTAATCGCAGGACTGAACTCTCTGACTCTTGTCTGGGTCCCATGCTAAGCCGGCTGAGAGGATGCCGCGTCTTCGGTTGGCGCCTCCAGTGTGTGGCACGGCTCTCCAGGATGCAGGTGGACTCAACGAATGCTCCCGGATGCTTGTAAGAAATTACCAGCATTCTTGAAGTCTCTCACTAGAAGAGACCGTAGGTAAGTTATAGGCGTTCACATGAGACATTTTGCTTTTGCTAAGGATCTTCGTGTGCTAGGCTTAAGAGACACCACTGTCTGCGAGGAGAGGGCGACGATACTTCAGATCACTTCCCATGTTATTGTCCTTCCTTTGGTCGTATCAGGTGGCAGAGTGGTGATACTGTAAGTTCTGCATCACTAAAGTGCCTTCTAAGCTTCCTCCGAAAAAATTCCAGTTAAATGGGTAATACTGGGTCTTGCTTCCTGGTAGTGCAATGGGCCAGCTGCGTGGAGTGTTTCTTAATCTGTCAAAAAAAAGAAACGGGAATTAGATGCATTCGATAGGCTGTTACATTTAAACTGAAACACCTCGACTAAACTGATGACGTTTGTCTACTATCGCGTAGAAGAATTATGGACTTTCATTCGGATTAAAGATTAACTCCGCCAAAACTGAAGTTATGTAACCTTAGAACTTCGTTATTCTCACAATCTAGCATTGTAGGACATCTATTAGAGAGAGTAGAGTGCTTCCAATGTATTGGGAGTATCTCCTCGGCTGGAGGCGGGAGTTAGAAAACATAGCAAACTGAGTAAATTATCATAAATCACGGTTCGGTATGTTGGTCAATCATACCGTTGGGATAATTGGAGAAGTTTGTTGGTTGACGTTCAGGTTTACCCCGAAGTGTAGCGCTGCATAAGTAATTACGTTAGGAGCTGTAGGATATTATCCTGCAATAAGCAACTCTCGGTTGGAAAGGTTCAGTTTCACGTCCAACCATGATCCGTGTTGTATAGTTCTCTGTCTATATAGATTCATTTTAGTGACAACTTGTGTATTAAGGAATATCACATGCATCAGGATAAATATTTAATTTTATTGAGCAATTTTCAAAACTTACCTCCGCCAGAATCAAAAAAGAGAATAATGCCTCATCTGGCGCTCCACGTTGGACCATTCATTTTATCTACTCTCAAATCGAAAGTTCCCACATTTTCACAGGGATTCAAGCTGAAAAACTAGCTCCTACCACCACAAATCTTTCTTTTAATTCTCGAGATCGTGGCCAGGCTATGTTTGTTTTACTCCAACACTCCATGTAGCAGTTTTAATGTCACTCTGGTGTACCATGGCCAAATAAAACGAGAAAAACTCATTAAATTCCTGACCATACATTCAGAATTTTATCCGACCTCATCGCACCTCTAAAGTGAACCTTATACGTTTATAAAACACTGCATGAGGCAAGCACTCCCGGAAATGTAAGTCCTCCCCCTGTTCTTAACTAAAAGTTAATTTTCAATCCATGTTCTACTTCATATTCCAAAATTAAATGCTTTCACAACATCACACAAAAGACATCCAAATATTTTATAAGCTCAGCCTTTTGTACAAGTTTATTGCTAACCCTTTCATTTGTCCCAAAATGTGTACCATCTAGTGTGCTTAATGTTTCTTCTTCCGCATAATAATGAGGTACACGAAATTGTTTGCTTTGTTTTGTGCAAAGTGTTCGCACTCACTCTGTAAATGTCCTCCTTGCAATGCTCTTCGCTAAGCAGTGCACTTTTTTTTTGTTTTATTTTGTTCCCTCTCTAGAGATCATCATCACTCGTTTGTCTTTTGTACACACTTGCATAGTCATGTGGGACAGGACCTTCCGCTTCCTTCTATTTTCACATGCACATTCAGATGTACATGGCTTTAATGCGGAACCAAATGAAAATGGAAGGACTCTGATGATTAATGTTGAGGGTACCAGCATGCATGCATGTATGTAGTATGTATGCATGTGTGTATGGATGTCGCAGTACTCCCCACCTTGCAATAACCTCGTCTTCGCTTAAATGCAACCAACTGTCAGTACAATCGCGGATGCTTTAAACTTTTATAATATTATACGATTGTGCATACTTATCCAACGGAGACACAGCGTGAAAAGGAAGGATAAAACAAATTCGGAAGGATATATGCATTCAGCTGTGTCAGTTCACATCTGCAGAAATCAGATTGCATTCCGACATTATGATGTTGAATATGAGCCTTAAATTTTCCTTACTCATTCGCATTTGGCCTGAACTTGATGTGCACTTGAAAGGCAGAGAGAGGAAGTACTGTCTTCAAAAGGGACAGCGTCGAATTGCTACAGTATGCAGTCAAGGAGATGAGATGACACCGATGACAAGAATGACGGACGTCTACGCCAACGATACCAATGGTCATAATGAGAGAGCTGATGATGATGGCGTATGCATATAAAACTTTCAAAACAGTTGCACATTATACGCTAGGACTGCTTGAAATTAGCTAAGGATGTGCATGAACCTGGAATTGTGGGACAACAGCTAGGCAATAAACAGTGAGGAACCATGTTATTCTATATCAATGAGTAATCAGCATGGACCATAACAACATGATTTACATACATATGTACATCGCCATGAAAGCTTCTGGTAAACACTTGGGTGTAGGAAGGCATGCTCAATATAGTGCTCCTCTCTGTTAGCGTCCTTTCCCGCTGCGGGGTTCTTTCAGCACTCCCTTTAGTAACCAAATGTATCTCCAAAAACATGCAATGCCTTTAAAACAATTTCACAATACTGAGCTTGAGGATCGTGATTTGAATATTACATGCGCCACCCAAATGTGCATTCAGCATATTATAAAAATGGTTTCCTATCATTAGCAAGGAGCAAATGCTATCTGTAAGAGCACTCGTGAAGCCAGAAGGTTGTTGAAGGCGGTATAATTGTAATTCCCTTAGCTCTATTCGACTGGAAACAGAGCCCTAAGAAAATTCTCTTAGAATGCCCTCTCTATGGACTGATAATGGGGACTTACCTCATTTATGGTGGTATATCCCACTGAAAACTGAATTAGTCTGCTTAACCGGGAAATATAAGACTCCTCATAGTTTCCCTCCTAAATTGTTTGGCACCAGTCTTATTGTCATACATGTAGCAAGATAGTTGGATCTATTATTCAACACAGACAACTTAGTTGGTAGATGTACATAAGTGGGGTATGGCACCTCGAATAGCAAATTGGCTTTCTTATCAACACAACTGATGTACGCCTTGATCGTTCCGTGGACGGCTGTAGACAAAACCATTTACCCCAACGGTATCAGGTAAGATGCAGAGAACAACATGCCTGAATCCTAACCTTAGCGGGAGTACACCCACTGGCGAACAGTTGAGGTCTGCAGTGACGACTGTGAGTAGAGAGTGCGTTCGGTCTAAGCTAAGTTAACGCAGTTCACTAGGATCTACAGAGCTAGCATTGCTCTGCGCTATATCCCTGTGGCCAGGCGGGGCGGAAATGCGGTCTTTATCTCCAAACCTGGTAAGTAACCTAAAACCTCCTTCAGGACAGCAAGCCTTACTTTTTTCCTGCTAAAGGGCCTTGAAAACCCGTCGACCTGCCACTGAAGTATGGCGCGTTAACACACTTCCCTCTACATGACATACAGCATGCCTACCGGAGAGGAAAGTGTACAGAGGCAGCTCTCATTGAGATTACAGACATAGCGTGAAGGGCAGTCACTCTCGCTGCCTTCTTATATATTGAGGGCGCCTTTGACATCCCAACCTTAAACATGATAGAACCTTCCCTAAGGTCCAAAGGAGTTCACACCAGTTGAGTAGATCCTTACTATGCTTAGGTGCAGAATCACTACTGCGACTTTTGGTAATCGCACGAAATTGGTGCAGGCTGTAAAAGGCTTTGCACAAGGTGGGGTGCCATCAATTATCTTGCGGAACCTACTGATAGACTAACTACTGAGTAAGCTTAACAAAGGGGGCTACTTGGATATAAGGCTTACCGACGGCGAATGTATCAGCGGCCGCGACCTACCGACTCTTTGTGGTGGCACCCATCATTGCCGGGACTTGGTGCCGTGGACAGTCATTGTCCATCAATCCAGACAAGACTGAGATGATACTGTTCACTAAGAACAGTAGCTAAGAAGCTACATTCTGTGAGATGGCCATCCTTCTTAGGCACCCACCTACAGCTTTCGAATAAAGTTAAGTAATTAGGAGTGACCGCAGATCCTAAGCTTGCTTTCAAACGACAGCCTGAAACCAAAATTTTAAGGGCCATCAGCATCCTTTGTCAGTGCCCTAGAATGTACAATAGGACCTGGGGCTTAAGATCTCCACTCGACGTACACTGCCATAGTTAGACCACATCTTGTACATGTTGTGGTCGCACGTCAAGGAAGGAATTCCTTTAATGCAAATATTTCTGGCGCGATGAGATGAACTAGGACTGCCACCATGGAAGCTCTTCTGAGCCTTCCTCCCTTGCATTTCTTCTGCGAGTACATGCCCAGGAAATCAGTATTCTACTTTGGAATGTTGCTTGAGCGGGCAGTATTGCTTGGTGAAGGGCGCAGATAAGGTGAGGCTGCTTAGCTCAGCTACGCTGAGGCTGCCGCTTTGCATTCTTTAAGCAATGGCTGATCTGATACTAAAACAGCACCTTGACTACTACTGGCGATGTCTTGTTACATGCCCGCAGACGGAGGTGTGGATCGACGCACCTAGTGCGCGCAGAGCCAGGTTTTTGCCTAATCTGCCCAAAAGTGACTTAAAAACTAGTACAGGGCTCGCCATGGGTCTTACTTCTATTAAAGAACACCTGAAAACCATATGACTTAAGGGTTTGCACCTTTGTGCCACTCTGCACTGTTCTGCTCTTGCACAAATCAGGCACTTTACCATGATCAAATGGGCACAAAAGACCGAATGGCTAGTCTACTTGAGCAGTGACTAACGTCACAAGTACCCATCTACTCATCCCCCTACCTGTTTCTCTGATTGCAACAATCACTTTGTTAAAATTTTCGTCAATATTTTTATTATTTCCAAGGATCTCCCCATTCATAGAATCCTGAAAATATTCATAAACAAAGGACAATACAAAAAGTTTCAAAAGTAATCATTGGTGAGGCAAAATCCAGGTCCCACTGTGCGTCAGGACATTTCTATAAGCCACGTCATTCACCCAACATTCAGGGTTAGCCGAAAGACAACAGGATTGGATGTCGTCCTTTGTTCCTAAGAGTACGACCATAATCCAATGTGGAACAAATGCATCCGCCGTTCATATTTCCATCAGTCATCCCCTACTTTCCAAGCAACCACCCAAGCCCACCATCACTCCGCTCTCCATGTGTTTCCTTGCAAAATAAAAGATTCGAATGATGTGAAATGTTGGCTTGAATTTCAATATGATGGCAGCTGCTGCTTTGCTACATCTGTCCAAATCTACTTGCTGCCAGTGCGCTGCACTGACACGACGACAACTACGAACCGACTATGCACTGCAGTGCTCAAATGCACATATTGAGTTTGTCGTCCTTGTCAGAAGATGTGGGCAAAGAAGGTGTGGGGGAGACCGCCTTGGTCAAAATGTCGTACTGACACATGGTCCACTGAAGCTGGAACATGGATATTTTCATCTCTTTACGGACAGTGAAAGACCGAGTGGAGTTGGAGTAGTGTGTTGTAGAAATTTATTTCCAATGTTCCCGATGCCTTTCAATCACTGTACACACCTGAGTGGCAATATGTAATTAGTTTTATTTTCCGTTCGACACACACTGGTGGTGGCAGCGTTCCCACAATGTTGACAGGACACAATACCATCGGATCGATGCACAATGGGTGGTGGTTTCTATGTTTTCATGTTGAGCACATAGGGACAACCAATTATAAACTGTTGCTTGTTGGTTGGAATAAACTTGTGCAGAGTCCTTCGTAAAAAACAGAGTAGAACACTAGGTTCGTTTGGGTAACTGTAATTAATTTTTTGAGTAGGACAACTGTGATATTTACTAGAACGGAAATGTAACAGATAAATGTGCAACTATTCAGCGAAATCTGGGAATAAAATTCCAGTCGAATGCAGCTGAATGCGGGATCCATTTTTCTTAATCATCTTCAATTTGCATCAAAGGAGTCGAAGTCAAATTTTCACAATGCTATGGAGCGTGACCGCTAAGTTGAATTTAAATAGTTCTCGACAGAACTCATAAAGAGTGGTGCGCACTGAAATGAAATCCTTCCTGGTTGGCTGGAATTCTTTGAATTATTTTTGAATTGATTCCTTGCCGGCAGGAAGTTGCAACCAAAATGCGCAGAAAGGAATTTAGCGATGTCATCTTTGAGAGCATTTGCATTTGTTATTTTGCGGTTCTATCAATTTCGACTGTGGATAGCTATGGATATAGTACGTTGGTATCTATGTGAAATGCAAATGCATTCAGTGACTTGGAGAATGATTATTCAGATTTCCAGGGGCGTTCGGCTCTGCTTTCGAGTTGGGTAAGTGGATTCCATTGGATGGTCTAAGAGACTATACAATTTTTATCCTTTTCTGAACGTCAGTTGTGGAATATGTAAGCTTTTAATTGAAGAACGGAGGCTGTCATGGAAGCATATGGTATTGTTGCCAACGTTCTTTCAAGTTAGATGTTTTTGAACTTTTCGGGATAATGGTAGTCAACCGATATGCGCAGTTTTGCATTTTCAACTTTTCATCATGAAACTTAAATCCTGTGTGGTTGCGTTTCTAAGTTCTGCATAAAATGTTTGATTTCACCGCTTGAGGGCATTCGGATATCCAGCTAACATGATTATCCCATCACTGTATCCTCAGTAAGCCTGGATCTAAGGATAAACAAGCGAGAGAGAAGAGAGAGTTGGTCACCGAAGTAAAGGATTTTCCTTCTATGCCGACATGCTTAGGAAGGTACACTGGCGATCATTAGGATGACGTTGAAAAGAACTGTTTTTATTTAATTAAAAAAAAAATAGGTTCCGGAAAGACTTTGACAGCGACAGAAAGAGGAAAAATAGATGCTTTCAAGGAGTTAGGACTCTCAGGCTGAGAAATTGCAAAGAGGCTTAATAGAAGTAAGACTGTTGTAAACAGTTATCTTGCGGATCCACAACACTATGAAAAAATCAAAAAGGATGCACGGCAGAAGCAGCAACATTACGAGAAAAGCGGTTAATTCTACGGCTTGCCTCAAATTCAAAACTCTACCAGCAACTAAAATAAGGGCCAACAGCGGAGTATCAGCCAGCATAGCAACGGTCCGAAAGATAATACGAAAAAGTGGTACTATACAGAGAAGAAGACTTAAAAAGAAACCTGTTTTGAGGCAAGTACACAAGGAACATCGAATGAGTTTTGCAGGAGAACATGTCGCTTGGAGCAGTGAATAGAAACGCGTTGTCTTTTCGGATGGAAAAAAGTTTAACCTTGACGGCCCCGATGGGTACAACTTTTATTTCCATGATCTAAGAAAGGAGGAGCTTATTTTGGCAAGACATCACAGCCGTACATCAGTTGTAATGGTGTGGGGAGCTATTACCTACTATGGCACAATTGAGTTGGAGTTTTTGTCCACAACAATGAACGGAAACAACTACAAATGTTTGCTGGAACGGTCATTTCCAAAAGTGAAAAACTCCTGCCTTGGATATTCCAACAAGACAATGCCCCCATCCACACTTTCAGGGTTGTTAGAAGTTGGATTCAATCAGAAGACGTGGAACTTTTGCCATGGCCGCCCTATTCACCGGACTTAAACATAATCGAAAATGTTTGGGCATGGTTATCTCGTAAAGTGTATGAAGGCGGCAGACAATTTGAGGACAAGGTCACTTTAATTAAACCTCAGACTTTCAGTCCAAAGTAAAGGAAGTCTTGGATGAGGATGATATATGTATGTTGCTGCCCAATAGGATGTCAAAGTGACCTTCATGTAGCAAACTGAGGGTCTGAAACTCATACCAGCTACAGCAGTGAGGCCAGGCCGCAGTTTTTTTTTGTGCAGCAGATGGTGTAACCAACAACTGGCTGAATTGTCGAATCAGGAAGAAACCTTACCTACAAAGGCGTTATCGGTGTGTTGAGGCATGAAAAAGTGATCGAAAACCAAACAAGGTATACTGCAATATGGATCTGTGGTCAGATACGCTTTTAAGAGAGATCAACGACGAGATCCAGACTGGAGCGGCGCAGGCTGAAAAAAAAAATTGGATCCATTTCTTCAACTGCTAAGTTCCTTTAAGTGTTGCACAAACACAGATTGAAAGACTACTTAACAACAACCTTTCTAGTGCAAGGATAAACCTTGTTATATTCGCGGGAGCCTTCAACACATGTGCAGTTGGGTTCACGTATTCAAAAATTGTCTTTTCAACACCTGGCAGGAATAGGACACGATAGCAATGAAGGCAGCAGCATTGTGTGGAAATTGCTAAGACATACTCCTGCCTGAAACCGCAATTAGCAGAGCAGAATACAGAAAAGGCACTCATCCGCCCGTGGGAGAGCGGCCAAAATATGCAAGACTGTTGCTCCATACAAGAGTGGCAGCATCGATAATTATATGGAGGCCGTGGAGGCCACAGTTCATAGAAAAATGATGGAGGCTGTGCTTATGAAAAATTTGTTTAAGAGAATGTCTGTTATAACCGCAACGGTGCCTAGTGATACACTGGCGAAGAAAGCTAGAAAGCTGCGCAAAACAGGAAAAACAAAATCAAACCAAACATTGAGCTGTATGTACACATGAACTGAAAATAAAACCTAGGTGTTGCTAAGGTGGGGCGCACAAGTAGAAGGGGACCTGAACCAACTTAGAATTCGAAACTGGAAGCTGTAAGCTAAGAACCGGGATAACTGAAGAGACTTGTTGGTTGAGGCCCAGGTTCACCCTGAATGTAGCGCCATCTAAGTAAGTAAGTAAGTTGGTAGGGCATGGGTGCTTCAGGACATATCTACATCAATACACATAAACAGCCCCAAATCCCCAACTTGTGGAAGAAAAGTCGAGGATGCGGAACAGCTCGTATTTCATTGCCCAAGTTCTACGCTATGGAAATCAATTGAAAGCAGAACTAGGAGGGACCATCACCCTAGCGATACCCTTATAGTACTGCAGGTTATAGAATCTTAAGAAGCTCAGAACCGGTCAGTAAAATAATGAAGCAACGCCAAGAAGAGCAACTTAGAACAGTGCAGTAACCTGCTAACGTGTGCGTGCTAACAAAAGCTCTCTTCGTGATAAAATGCGAAGTGCACTGCCACTAGGAAAAAGGATCAGGATGAGTAAGGTTGTTTTAGTCGGCTGAAATCCGAGATACTTGGATCAGTCCTGGCAGTACCTTTAAAAAATCCGTCTACCAATTTAACCTTCTTAACGCTTAGACCCCTGGACGATGATGCGAAATTGTATTCTAGCTTTTGAGTACGTTTTACTTAGCCGGAATCTATTTGCGCAGTTATACATGTGTAACCAATATATTTTGTGGAGTGAGTTGATGGTTGATAGCTTTGCGCTTAGTTTCAACGAGAACTTCTCGTGACCATTCGTGGTATGCGTGTCATATTTTTTCACACAAATGGAGGAGAAGGGACCTACAGTTGAGAGCCATATCCGAAAGGCATTTTTGCTTTTTTTTTGAGACAGTTATCACTCTCGGACTTCCGCTGAGTAATCCAAAGCACTAACAACTGAACCAAGTCTTTGTACCTATAAACAATTTTTCTTTCCGCATTTCCGCCCTTGCGAGCCTAATTGTTGCCACATTCGGGACTTTGTCAGTTATTATATCTAGATGTTGAGGATTGCGGATGACGTCGACACATCTTTGTCCTCGACATATGTACATGCAGTCCTTGCATTTCCTTGAATTTTTTTAGCTCTCACTTCCAGAGAGTAATTGCTTGTGCGTCAGTTCCCCGCTTTGTTCCACTGCCGGACAATATCTCATTGAAAATCTACTGGGATATGGTAAAATTATTCATAGTGATTCGGGGTCCTTTTTCTAACTTAACATTAAAGGTATTTTATTATAAAGAGTCTTTAATTTCTGTGAGCCGGAAAGGGCAGACAGATGTAACAGATATGACCCACAAATTTATTAAATTCGCCTTGGGCATCTGAAAGCCATAAAATACCCCTGACTTAAAGATTCTGTAAGGTTAATTCACAATCACGATGCCTTAAGGCATCAGAATTTGTCTAACACTTTAATTATTATCCGTCGAACTTCCAATAATTATGAACCGTGGACCATATTCGAAATGTTCTCTGCCCGGAGGAACAAAAACCAGACTTTCCTGAACTTTTTTTACTAATCTAGTTTTCTAAGTAACTACGTATGTCAAGCAAATCGAAAGAAAAACTTTAATTATCTGTACTTCAGTTGGCATATCCTGAAAACATAGAAGACCTCAACGTCCGCTGTTCTTTGCAAGAAAAGTTTAATTATCAACAACGAATTTCTAAGCTTAAAATCGTGTAAATCGAACGAAACCATATTCGCCAACGTCTTTAGTGCAAATGCTTCCAATTTGTAAAAGTTTTTTACTCAGGGGTGTATTGACATAGTTACACCACCTGTATAGCTGAAGTAAAACCCTCCTCACACCGACTCAATTCACATAGAAGGATATCTTCTTCAATTTTGTATTTTTTTTTTTTTTTTTTACTTTTTCTTATCTACATCGGTTGTCTACCTCAGCAGAGGGTGTGCCATTCTACAAAATTGGAACTTGAAGCTCATAGAACGATGAATACACTGTATCCTCCTACTACCTCCTGGAACATTTGTAGATTGCAGAAGTTTTTTTTTTTTTTTTTTTTTTTTTTCAAGTGTTGGTGAACTTTTCATTTTCAATACAAACAGTTGTCAAATAAGTCGAGGGTTTGCCACTTTATTTTGGGTGTGTAGAGACGCGTCACATCCAAACGCACTTAGGCTGTAAGGTTTTCATTTTGTTTGTGTCGGTGTTGTTGTTTTTTTTTTTTTTTTTTGTAATCAAAATGTCATTGTCATATCTGTTCGGTTTATTTTGTAATATAGCGTCATTATAGGTCTATTGTCAGGACTTTTCTTCTATTTAATAAGTTTTCATGATTTTGATAAAAATCGTGTAATGACTGTGACATTTTTCTATCCATTTTCTTTGAGAAGGGTATGTGTCAAGGGAGTTGGGGTGGAACATGTGATAGTCCTTGAAATTACGGAGGGTTGGGAAATTATTGATAAGGTTGCTTCCGTATGTTGTACACATGTGTTAGAGTAATAGGGAGGTTTCATGTGGTATATTATATCCCATTGCCTTAAACGAAGATTAAGACCCGCATATATATGTCGACTGTTTGATTGAATTCTGGAAAAAATTTAAAAAAAGTAGGAATGAGTACGAGATAAACCGTTTGATCTGAGTTTTCAAATTTTTACTACTCTCAAGAAAGCTGTGTGGAGGACAATTTAGACTTTGGTAACATGTGGGCGTCGTCGTGTAGTAATTAGTGCGTTGAGCATAAGCAAACCACTGCTGTAAAAGCTTAGTAATATGCACACCAGTAGAGAGTTCATTGTGAAAAATGGCAATGTAACTTCTGCTGGGATGTTCGAAATTAAAAATGGTCTGCAATAAAAAGCGGCCAATTCGCTGATCCTCTTTAACATTTGCACGACTGATCTCGTAGGATTTTTTCATCATGTTATAATGTACGCAGACGACTTGATCGCCAACAGGTCAGGACTAAAGATCGAGGTAATTGCAATGCTCTTGCAAGTTGGAGATCAACTTTAAAAAATCGTAAATCCTTCAGTTTAGGAAGGTTAAGTTAGGTAAATGGGTGCCTTTGTTGACAGGATTGTCAACAGCTCACTTAGGCCACTAAGAGTCCATTGTGCACAATATTTAAAAACCCTGGGAACCTATACATATATCAGTCTTCAACCGCTAAGTTAAGCCACGCAAATAAATGTATGAATCTCAGGAGTTTGCTTAGCTCAATGTTACCTAACTCGTCCAGTTCTGAAAAGAAGTAACTGCCAAGTGCACGCCTTCTTTTAGCGGGCAGCACTGGACAGTCACAAAAGAGGTGAGGTGAACGGATTCTTTTCCCTAATTGTCTCTGCAACTGCTACAGAAGTCGTTGTGCGGTAATCCTAGCCGTGCTGCGTGATTACCTATCACACAGTGTCCTGTCACGACGCCAACAGCTATTCGGATATCCCTGCGACTTAGTTCCATAAGATTAATAGATCTCTCCTTGTCGTAAACTGGCCAAAATGATTTGGCCGTTGCGCATGTATCTACCAGCTACCAGCGTTTATTAGCCTCCTCATTGGCGTCAGTGTCTATCTCCCTTTGCAGTGTGCTGAGTGGAATACTGGCGTCAGAGAGGGCCCTTGGAAAGTTCAGAAGTGACCCTTCCCTGGCTAGTTCGTCCACTTTTTCGTTACCGGAGATATCCATGCGACCAGATTCCAGAAAGAATTACCAAAAGTTTTTAATTGTGGGACAGCAAGGGCTGCCACTGGTGTGTCGAAATGTAGTGAGATTCCTTCGGCCCTAGTAAGATCAATACCTGTGCATATTTTAACAAACATGCAGATGCTGCTCTGACCAAAGCCAAGGCGGCCTTTGTTGTTACAATAAGAATGTTTAATAGGAGCCAACTCCATGCAAGGGTGAAGGTAATCCCTTGTGGTTCAACATGAAAGCAAGATTGATGGAAAGGATTCGAGTGTTTGGGAGGGCTTGCGTTCGTTTATATAGAATACCAGAGTGTTGGGACAAAAAATTTCATTCTAATGAGGTCCTGTTTAACAGGGCGAGTAAGTTCTTCAGCATGATTCGAAGACAAAGTGCAGCAGCAATGAATTCGACGAATAACTTAGTCTTGAAAGCTTACCGACTTAATCCCTCCAGAGGCATTTCTTTATCTTGATACAAAACGGCTGATACAAGACAAAGTAGCGGTGCAATTAATCTTCTATGTTGCCTGGACAGCTGTAGATATGGGACTCAATTACGACAGACGAGTCGCATACAGCACTCAGGAGCGTCTCCGGTTTAATAGAGCGCTATTAAGCCGCGATATTAAATACATATGTTCGACGGCAGCAACAGAAATTTTAGAGGTTAGGGTACAGAGAGGGAGTTCCCTCGTCATTTGCTTTTGATTCGGGGTAGCCTCTCAAGTTGGCCATTTTACTATAGCCGGTTTTCATAGGTTAGGTAGGTAAGGTTTAGTTTTAGAGAAAATCAAAACGCAGGACTTTGCGAAAAAATACATGTACTTAAGTATGTACGTAGCTAGAATAGAGAAGTTTACTGTCATGAGAAGCCTTTCAGGTATGGCAGAAAACATTGTGAATCAGTTTGTATGTTCAATGGCCTTTGGTTGTGATCATCTAGCCATGTTGCCATTCTGCTTTTATAGCTGTAAGTCGTGTTGCGGCAAGTGAGCTTATGGCGAATACTACGATGAACCTTAGAATTATGCGATCACGGAACTCGTTTCTGTAGAAGGTCTTCTCATGTTCGAAAGGACGAAGTGAGTAGAGTATCGTTAGGAATTACCATGCAACGAAAAAGCGTTCCCCTTAAAGCACTCTATACATACATACATTCATATGAAGCAGCAGCAGAAGAATTGCAGTGATGAAACCAACGATGGTGTCCATTGTTCCATTTAGGATGAGCTACTATGTGAACACCGTATTTAGGCTACTCGGATCTATTCGGAGCTTCAGGCCAATAATGATCGTTGTACACAACAAAGGGCCTGGATCTCCGGGTTAGGGGCTATGTCGTCGGGATAACTTCCCTACTACGGAAAAAAAATGGTCACAATTCCCATCAGTTGAAAAATATAACGCTGATATGTACTCACGACCCTACAGAGGAGAAAGATGACTGTTTTGATGAGATGTCAAAATCGTTCTTGGTGATTTCAACGAAGATTGCGATATCGAAACTTACGTCAAACAAGGCTGCTGAGGCGGATGGTCTGCCGGCCGAACTCGCCAAAACAGTGGGAGATGACTTGGTAAGGTGTATACACCAACTTATGTGTAAAATTTAGTCATATGAAAATTTGCCAACGAATAAAACTTCAGCATTCTGTACCCTAACCACAAGAAACGAGATACTCTGAACTGCGTTAACTACTGAGGCATCAGCCTCCTAAATGTCTGTCGGCCGTAGTGTGTGAATGCTTAAAACCGTTTGTCAGCAACCTGATTGGCCCTTATCAGTGTGGGTCTATGACAGGAAAATCGACCATCAATCAGATATTCACAGATATTAGCAGATCTTAGAGAAAGCCTATGAATTTCCTACCATCTGTTCATAGATTTAGAAGTCCAGTAGGACAGTGTAAATAGAGACGAACGACATACATATATAGAACCATGCAAAACGTGGGAAGCATGGGACATCGCCAACGGGACATTGCAAGCATCATCCGGGAACTACGGTGGGAAAATAAAACACCGAGAGCCCAAGAGAAAGGAAACCCTGGGCCATAAGAAGGAAAAGACATGATGTCAAAACCTGCCTCAACTAAGGAATGCCTTGACCGGTGGTACTGTAGGGGAAATCACAGGACAGAGTTGCGGGGTGTTTAAAGAAATAAATAAATATGTCTCGGAATCGCTGCCAAACTCGTCGGTCTGTTCAGGATGACAATGAGGGAATCTCGCTGCTCCATTAAGATTGGCAAGAAATCCACTGAGTCCTTTGCTGCCAGAAAAGGATTTAGACAAGGCGATGCGCTACCATCTGATCTGTTTAGCATCCTACTTGAAGCAATTGTGCGTAACTCAAACGCCAACATCAGAAAAACAATTTTTCAAAATTCCATTCAAGTACTTAGTTATGCGAATGATATTGACATAAACAACTAAGTGAGGGGTCAGTGATTCGTTTGCAAGCATTGAAATGGAGGCGGCAAAGATGGGTTTGGCTGTAAATGAGGACCAAACGAGATATACATATGCTGTCAACGACAAAAGCCTGTTAGTGTCGGTGACTCTGCGGTTACCTCGCAAAATGATCTCACCAGAGAGATCAACCGAAGAATTACTCTTGCCAATCGCTGCTTCTTTGGACAGCCCTCTTTCAAACGACTGCAGGAGCTGTCAAGATGAGGATGAGATAGAAAACATCAAACACTTACTCTGCGAATGCCCAAATCAGACTCCTTAGAGAACAAGACGAGCATGCACAAGCTTAGCTGATGGTCTCAAAGTGATAGACGCGGTATCACAATCCACCTATATGCCGCCGTGAAAGCACATGTTGAGGTACACATCCTCCCAAGCAACTTATTTCATTTTGCTTAAGCTAGATTCAGACTTCATCTTTACTCTAATAAACTACTTCTTTCCCCTTTGCGATCAACAAAATATCCACAATTAGTTGTAGTACTTGCCATATATCGACGCAGCTCACAACCACCTCATAAAGTAACAATTCTGAAGGACATTCATGTGAAATGCTCGCTTTAATGAAATGCACACGCAAACTCATTTTCCTTCTGTTTCCATTGCTAATTTAAGTAGATACCATAACAAGTACCCACATACCATCGCATATCAATTACGCAAACCAAAAAGTACACACATATGTACATATTCACTTTGAGGAATTTCCACTCAAACAGAAGTTACTATGAAAACGCACTCCTGTTGAAATTGCTACGCCACTATTACGCCAGAGGAAGAAGACCTTTGATTGATTACCATCCACATTCACTGATGTATTTTCCGGAAAATGAAAGTAATTGAGCTACCTGAGCATATATGTACATAATACTGAACGGGGCTTTTCCTGGAAAGAGAATAATGAGGGAATAGCTTACAGCCTAGGTATCCTTCAGGTCGGAAAACAATTTGATACAAGATTCAGAGCAATATGACTTTACTCTTCCATAAGAGACACTCTTTTCTAATTGATTTCCAGTGTCCGTTCGCAATATTGAAATATTTTGTTGTTGTTTTGAACAGAACTTTACTTTACGGTGTTATTCGTTTAAATATTTACTCTCAGCGAACGGAAGTCAGCTAATTTATTCCGTATTTAAAATTTTATCAGCACAGCTTCACTGAAGGAAGCGTGTGTTACTAACAAAATCAAAAGTAAGGAAATATCAAAGACGGCGCTAAATGTGAGAGTGAACGTGTCCGCAACGTGCCTGGCATATCAAAATTAATTAGGCAACATTCCGTGGTCTTATATTCGGGACATGAAAATGCAGATCATGTCCCTCTAATGGATCTACTACTAATTAATTGTGAGGATACCTTTCCCTGAGGTGTTGGTTGCACACGGACGAACGAACCAAAGAAAAACAAAAATAAGGAAATAAAGGTGTCGACAGATGGAATGAGATAAACACGCGGAGGCTATCGATCCGTTGTGTCATGAACAAGCCATTAAGCATCATTTACAAATATTACAAATATACGAGTACGAGTACGGTATTCGAGAATGTTCCCAAGAAATATAAAATAGATATGTAGATACACAAATATTGAATGATTTTAATTGCAGACATCAGGGATGAGGACAGAAAGGACCAATGACTAGCCAAAAAACGTGATGTGACGCGACGCTGTTGAATAGCCGTCCTTGACAGTGTATACAAGCAGGACAACATTTTGTAAACGTGACTTGCCATGTGATTAGCCGATGGGATCTAAATAAGATGGCATTCAATGAAGTGTATTATTTTGATTTCACTGTATTTGAGACACAGAATCTATTTAGGAACAATCGAGTGGAGTGGAGGTATTGTCGATGGATTTCTTACCTAATCAGGTCCCATTCAGAAAACCGAGAGGATGCAGGGGGTCAAAAACTTGGATTTGTGAAAGGCATTTTCTTTTACAGAACAAGGCCATCGAATTTGCCCTCAGTCTCTGTCCTTTTCCTTTGTTTGGCCTTTACCACTTTAGACGTAGTTATGCATAACGAGTTTCCCATTTTCAATGGTATACGGTCCTGTATCGTATCTGACATCAAGGCGTTGCTTTATCACCTGACCGATTCAAAACTTCTTTTTCCTGCATCTTTTTTGAATACTCGTTGCGACTTCAATTGTTAATGTCCGGCCTTGTACGTGAGAATACCTCCGTGCTAGGAGCTATTTGACGATAGGCTTTTGAATAAGTATGAACACTTTCTCGGATGCGAGTGGATCTGATGGAATCTTGTTTTGTTACTCCTGATGACATTTTAAAGATACCCATTTCCACTCTCTTAATTTTACTCCAATAAGGGCACTCCAATACCAATAAGATAAAATTTTGCTTACGATATCTGTCAAGCAGGGGCCGTGGCTCAGTGGTATGCGTTGAATTACTGAGTTGCGTTGGATTACTGAGCGGCAAGTTCGATGTTCGAATCACAGAAAGCACCAAAAAATTTACACCGCTATGATAAGATCGTTCCTAGCTTATGCGTTGGTCTGTTTAGTGGAGTGGTTTTTCGCGTCCATAAGTATGTATGAGACCGAACTCTGCACTCGACTTGAAAAAACGGCCAGTCTCAGCTGCACGGGAGCTTCTGTGATTACGCCTAGCATTGTTTTGGATGATCTGCTATATCTTATCCCCCGACGGATGACTCCTAAATCAGTCAAGGCTCTCGTCCTGGTGTCTTCGAGAACGACAACATAAGACTTGACTGCTCGTTAGGCAAGAATACATCTATTTCCAAGTGAAAACCTGTGCTGTCCTAATGACCACGTGCTCTATTATAAGGAATATGTCTACGGAGGTGTCGGTACCTCTGTGTCTAAGGCGATAGCCATGTTGCGACTAAGACCTCGCTCAACCCCTAATTAATTCCAAAGTAGTTCGAGGATACAAGAATATTTTGAGTCAGTCGCAAAGCTAAACTCCTTGACTTTTCCCTGGATTCCATGTCAAACAAGGAATCTTAGAATCTCATCTTCGATAGGATTGCTAGACAAGGCTCAGAGGATGATGTGTCAAGACATGAACCTGCGTTGGGTCTCACGGCGTCCTCAGTCAGATCAGATTGAAATTTTAAGAACGCACTGGTATATGGCACCTGTCTCAAAGATGTGCGCACAACAAAAGAATGCTCCTGGACTTCTGTAAGAAATCAGCGGAAGCCTTGATATGTCTCAGCAGAATGACAACTTACTGGTGTTCTAACAGAACATTTCCCTTTTGCGAAGCATCCCAATATGCTAAGCCTAATTGACAATGCAGTTTGCGACGTTTGTGGAGAGGGCAGCAATAACTCGGATCCTTTTCTCTGCAATTGTCCTGCTTTCGCTTGTATTACGTGCCATTTTTTCATTACTGATGTGGTGAGTGCTAATAGCTGATTTCATAAACCCAAAAATCGGCCATCTGAACGTGTTACTCGTCGGGTCTCATATTATTAAGAGAAAAAAAAGATACCGATGCACATTGGTTTTGGATGTTTGCGGGTGTAATGATAGGTAAAAATGGAGCTTGGCAAAGCATTCCACATGGTGTTGTAGGCCTAGTTTCCTGTATTTTGCAGTACGTCCGAAAATAAGCTTGAGGGTAAACTCATAAGCATTCACACTACAGTGTGATGAGTACTGCGAGAGAACTGTTGAAGGGGCGGAGTGCAACTGGTTATTTCGCTGGAGTATTTTTGTGGAATGGCGATAAAAAAATGGTAGACAAGTTCAATTCTGAAGGTGTAATGCGCTTTTGAGTGCACCGGACCAGACAAAGGCGTTATACTCGAGCTTGAAGCGGATGTATGTATGCATTATAGTAAATGGAAGCCAGATCATAGGGGGTGAAATATTTCTTACACCGTTTAAAGAATCCTAGACATTTAGCAGGGTTTTTGGCGACGTCGAATACGTGGTCATTTCAACGTAGGTTTTCATAAACACACATACCGAGCATATCTACTAAGTCTTTCGGTTTCGCGGATGTAAGTGCCATTCATTGATAAAGTTCTCGAAGCATCAAATTGTATTGTATTACTTGTACTCCAATTTAATGACCTTAACATACGCTGCCGCTCCAGTTCCACAGCCGAAGAGCACGGACGTGAATCTGGAAACGAATAATGACAAGCTGGACGTTCAGTGAGTGACACAGGCAAGCAGATGGACAGATTTGTGTGATACACTGCAAAACCGATGCTTAATTTTCCAAAATTTTACTGAGTATGTACTACGCAGTTTATTAGAGAGTAGAGAGTAGAGTAGGACCTGTTTGATCCAAATTGTAACGAAATAGAGAGAAGTAGATTTCACTTGAATTTAGTTTTTCTTCGTTAATGTGAACCCAAGATACATACGTCTTATGTGTCAAAAGCAGTCGCTGTTAGTGTTATCCCTCATGGGGCTTCATGTTATGGTTCACATAACCTCGGCTCATGCTCCCTTCCTGCGCCCTACGCAATTACAATGAACGGGATTGTTTAACCTTCAATTCTACGACATCAACATTATATAGTCATACACACCATTTGACAGTAGATATTGGGGAGCAATGAAATTTCGAAATATTCTTTACCCCGTGGCAAAGCCACATTGTAATAGAATCCTTTATCAGGTTGCAATATCTTTAGAAAGCTTTCGCCAGATTTCGTACAGAACACAAAATATGCTCCTAATAAATTGGAATTTAGCTTCATTCCACAACTAAATCCACGTATTACACCTAAGAAAACAATCTGCAATCGACACAACGATGAAATCAGCTTTAGGTGCTCCTTTCATTGCACACATACACGCACTACTGCTGATGGTGTTTCCATTTCATCTTTCATTTTATCTTTTGGTGCTTACTCCTTCCTCTCTGGAATGTGACATTCAAAACTAATGATAATAAATTCTCGTCTTATGCTTCCGAACGCTACAAAGATAAGAAACCAACATAATTTATAATACTCGTACTCTGTGAGGAACGGTGATTCTAACGTTAAATACACCCTTGATCATTTAGCAGAGGGTGGCATGTTGGTAATGATTTGGTGTGGTGCTCTCACATCGCATCATTTCTTCAGGATAATGAAATTGAAAACGCACACTCTACATCGAGTTGTGGATGTCTGCAGCGCATAGGAATTAAGCTAACATCTTGCTTCGGGCGTAGTGGCGATGTGTTCTAGCTGGCGGTACTTGTATGCTGTAGATACTTCGTAATGAAAGGAGATGCTGTGGTAATGGAGTATTGAATATAAAAATTAAATATGATCATCCTTTGTGCAGTTTTTAATTAATACTGTTGAGATCATGTTTTGTTAGTTTGTGGTGACAGTAAATGCACGTTTAGATACAAATTGTTTTTCGCTTAACACCGTGCTGGTATCATTTTAGTCTGCCATTATCCACATTGCCATCGGTCTAATGGTGAACCGGTATTAGACTCCAGAAGTCTGGTCTGGTTCACCAATGGGTGGAAGATGGAATCTGGAGTTGAGGCTGGCGTCTTTGGAAGCGATACCTATAGAAATGTTTCCAAAAATGTCCCGGGCTAAAGTCCCTCGCCATTGAGATCTGCGCTGGGTTGAACCTTCAAACAGATATTAGCGGTTCCAAATTATATACACTTCTCAGATAGTCAAGCAGCGCTTAAAGCACTATCGTCCAACTAAGTGGATTCCAAGACAGTTGAATACTTCTCAAACGCATCACAATCTCTGGCGAGACATAACAGGGTAAAACTTGGTTGTGTCGGCAGAAAATTGCAGGCACCGATCAGAATCTGCGTTCATTTGACCAGAACTTTAGTGTGACATCAACTGAACTGCCGCGACAGTGCTGATTAGTAATTTCATCTAGCCCACCGAAAAAAATGTCCCGGGGGCTTAATCCTTCCATATTCCTACGAAGATAAGGAAAGCATTATAAAGCTGGTGAGCATTTTCACAGGCCACCTTGACAAAATGAATCTCTGCCCAGAGATAGAATGTTGATTCTGTCTGGAGGAAGTTGAATCATCCGAACACATTCTCTGTGAATGCTCGCCCGTGGTTGGGCGGTTAAGGATACGTGTTTTCCACAAAGAAATACTTTCGTCAGTGGAGTTGAAGAACTCTGGTACTAAGAACATATTACCCTTTGTGAGAGAGGTAGTGGTGGACTATCGCAGTGTCAACCATGTGGGCAAGACTGCCCACATCATGTGTAAACTTTAGTTACTCTAATTAGATAAGCCACTAAAGGGCCAAAAGCTGTAAACCAATCCATCCCTTTGCAGATATCATTCTTTCTTATTTTGGTCTGGTTTCGTTCGTTCGTAGAGGTAAAAAAAGTCCTTAAATAACTCAAAATTATTGTTGCCTCTAACTGGAACTGTAGGTGCCATCGTTGAGTACGAATTTGCCAGTTAAGATGAATACCAATGCTCCGGTCCGTACAGTCTTTGAGTCTAAGCCCGAGTGACAATGCAGTAGAGGGCGGTTTCGCCTTGGAGTGCTCTAATAGAGGCATTTAGCTAATGACTCGCTGGAAGAGGCTTGTTAGTTGAAGCTTAGGTTCACCATGAACTATAGTGCCACATAAGTAAGTATTTTCACGCTCTGTCAGAGTACCTGATGTTGGGTGTCCTTTTTTTTATAACAGAGCATCTTTGCACTGCCTTGTTAAGACCATCTTCGCCGCTTGTGCTGCAATAGCGAGGAACATACCGCTGGCAACTTACTTACCACAAATCGGCTAGGAGGTGTTCTAAAATCATTTTAGGGGTTCAAGATAGGTCGCCTATTCCTAGAACATTTCTGATGTAAACGTCCTCATTGATGTTATTCTCGACCTTGATGGGGGAGTGTGCTACCTCCATCATTATCCTAATAATGTTGACCGAATGGCTATAGTAGGTGAATAGATATTAAAAGAAATCCAAAGTGTTCTCTTCATGGCTCATTTTTTTGGTCGTGGCACTGCCGTCAGACATCTCATCGCCGGGAGTGCTATAGCCTTTCATTGGCCCTTTTCGGCTTAATTTTTTAATTATGATGGTCACAAGTATTATTGAGATTTCATCATCTACTGTATTCTTTTATAGTTATCCTTTCAATTGATCTTTATCACTTTCGTTGCGTGGGCAGTGAAATATTACGTGCTCCGCACCTTTGAAATTTTCTGAGTAGGTTAGACAATGCCGACTGTTGTCGGTGACAATGTGTCCTGAAACACCCACGTTCTGTCAACATCTGGGAATGTTAAGGATAAATTCTCCATGTATGATTTTGTTTGTCCACCTGCCTTCTCAGAAAAGTCCTATCTTTCGTGTCATTAGGTTGGTTACTCTCCCTTATTACTTGACATCGGTTGATGAACCTTCTGCTGTTCCAGTTTTGTATATCTCTTGTGCTCCCTTTTCCAAGCGATATAGAAGATATCAAATTGAATACCTCACCAAGCAGCGATAAACTCATAGTCACTGCTGATGATAGGTTGCCACCCAAGATGAAGTGCTCTCCCTTATATTGGAATCAATTGTAGCAAATTAAATTCTGGAAATATTCAGCGATGAAGATTTCCATATCTAAGGTAACGCAGATGATACAGCGATACTAATCAGAGGCGAGTTCGAAGGAGCTATCACGGATCTTCTCCAGAGGACGTTGAATCTACTTACTGACTGGAGCCAACAAATTTGCCTTCACGTCAACCTTCCGAAAAAGGACAATTTACCAGAAGAAGAAACCGAGGTCTCATTATGGACCAGCAAAAGACTTAATGGTAATAACTGGGGCTTTAACCCCTAGATGACACTGTAGCTTTACACAGCGATAAAAAGGCAAGTCATCACATGCGCAGCAGGGAATGATTCGCTCCAACGAAGTGTGGTTGTATTCAGGAGGATAAACGCAGAAAAGATCACAAGATCAAACCAGGTGAAGCAACACTACAAAAGGGAGACGGACCTACAAGTTGGTTCCCAACTATCAGTTTCCACCCGGTCATGGAGGCTATCGAAGATATGAATCGAGATTTGGACACGATAGGTCGCTTAATTGCTTACTATGTCCAGATGAAGAGGATGACATAGAGCATGCAATATTCCATTGCAATCTCTTTCCGAGTCTAGCAGCCCAGGCTACTAGTATCTATGAAGATTGCAAATCCATTGATGCAACCAAAAAACTGAGACAAGAAATGAAAGGACACACCGTGATTGTTGCCATGTGTGATCTTGAAAAGTCGCCCTTTCATCCATTAACAAGCTTCGCGTCGAAACGTTTCGAAACGTTAGAAGTATTTGGACAGCAAGAAAAGTCCTGACCTTGTTTAACAATTTAAGGAGCGTTCCATTGATGAGGACAATTTCATGGAACATTGTTAGTGCCTACGTGGTTAATTCGCCGTGTGGCTCAAGAAAACCTTCAATTCATGTCGGAGGAAACCAAAAAGCATCCGATTAACATACAAATTTGACTACAGGGTAACATGTGTTTTTGTTTTGATATTTTTAGTTTTTTGGTCGAAAATAAAAGTTCAATGTGTTGCGAGGTTGTTGTTGGTTTCAATATGATGCCGGATCAAGTGCAGTGTGTGGAGATGTAGACTTGAAAGGTAGTGTTGTGTTGATTTTACGAATCAGCTGGATGGATAAATTCGATGATAAAATTGGCCAATGGGGTTGTGTATAGCAAATAGGACAATAGTGTACACAGGAGAATGGCTGCCCTATTCCTTATACGAGTAGCAAGGTAGTCATGATTCCAGGTTGCTAACTATGGTGCTCCACGATGTTTGGTGGAAATTATGTAGATACAGGCAAGGGATCAGCTATAGCGAACTCACAGACGGATTTACGTTGAAATGGTTTTATATCGCTTGACAGAAGCCGCAACCACAGTGTCCCTGATTTGTCTTTAAATTGTGCCCTTGGGCGAGCCATGGAAAAATATTTATTTAAGTTGTCTAAATTTGGAGATGCACAGTAATTCAATGCTGTCCTGTTGCTGCTGTTTGCTGTTTACCATGAACATCGCTCGATCTAGACCCCATGGACACATAGCCTGTCTGGCTAACGCTTCGGTTGCTGTACCGTAATTCGTGTAAGGGAATAAGTTAGATTAAGTTGTCTTCTGCTATTTCATTGATGCTCTATAACGATGAAAGTGATAATAGTTGATCGCCTAGCAAGAATTGCAGCCTGGAATAGCCAGGCTACTTTTCATAGGCGATACTACAACTAAACCGTGTGCTTCAGAGTGTAGATAAGCAAAGTGTTTTTCTGTGGATAAGGTGTTCGAGTAGTGATCTGGGAGCAATTGGTTTGCTGGATAGTAGAGTAATTGATTGTTCGTTGCGGGAGATGGGGCTGTTGGATGGTTCACATGTAGGTAGGTTGTTTGGTTGATTATTTCATGAGTTAGCAAGCCTGTGTTGGAAGATGGCTTCGGCTTAGTTGATAGGTCAGTTGAACGGTTGAGAGGTTCTTAATTTGTTGGGCGGATATGTTGATTTATGGAATGTTATATGCATGTGAGGTTTGTTAGTTGGCAGATCAACTTCAATGTTTGAGGATTGGCTTGATCGCATTTTTAGGCGTTGTTCTCTCGGATGAGCTGACATTTTGATCGTTTCACAAATCAAGTTTTTCTGTCAGGAAAATGCTGATGTACTTAGGATGTGGGCGCCGTGGCTCAATGGTTAGTGCGTTGGATCGCAGAGCGGGAGGTTCGAGGTTCGAATCCCAGAGAACACTTAAAAGTCTTTCACGGTCCCACCTCTCGCGAATGTCTGACAAAAGCCCGAGAGTAATAACTGTCATCAGAAAGCTTTTCAATACGCCTTTCAGATATGACTCTAACTAAACTGTAGGTCCCTTCCATTTGTGTGAAAAAATATAACACGCACAACACGAATGGGCGCGAGAAGCTAGGCCCTGGACCATATACGTACGTCTGTTGCGCCAAGTATTTGTTTTGTACTTAGGATCATAATATTCATACATAGAAACAACAAACAGCTCCGATGGCGTAATGCGCCGAACATAACCAGGATCTGCATTCAATCGATCCAAATAGATTAGAGCCATTATTAGTGAGCATGGAGTTGCACGTATACTCCCAGCGGTGACTTTGATCAGGCGATTTAACGAGTGACTTTTATGAGGTTCGGAGAAAAGTTTCGATGCATACTCAGCCAATGGAACGCTGACTTCCATATCATCGCAGAGAGTATCACCACCGAAATACAAGGATTTTCTTTTTCTGTCGATGAAATCGTTGTGTTGCATGACCTTTTGGTTAGTTATCTGTGAAATCCAAATGGAAAAACTTAAAAAATAAAAATGATTTAATTAAAATTTTGGCAGAATATTTTAGTTTATTTTCTAGAACTGTTCCTCGGTGTGTGGTTCACTTTTGACAAACGCCCCACAAGTGATTAAGATGGCACGTCAGCAAGTTGAACATACCTGAAATATCTAGGGGTTCTTTGTTTTTTTTTCCGAAAAACGGCCAAACGGCACCGGACTAGACGGCCAAAAGAAGGACAAATGGCTATATGCAGAGATTTCAGATGTCACCGTGTAATACAGTTGGCCATGGCATAGAGAGTTATCCTATGCCTGTCTACTTTCCTCCACAAGGTTTTCGAGGAAATGCTTACAAGTACATCGAGGTGATAGAGGTAATTGTTGAGGCTTGGATAGACAGTTTGGGTGAAGGAAGGCCAGCCCAAAAAGCCAATCAATTTCCTTGATTATGGTCACCTAACTCAGGCAGATTTTGATCCGCTGAACTAAAACTAAAAAAACACGCATTCAAACTGACATTAAAAATCTTAAAGATGTCCTTGTCCAAATGATGAGCAACCTCAACGAGGACCTTTTAATTCAGTCTTCCTCACGCTTTTGGTCACGAATTAAGGCTGCTATCGATGCTGACAGGGGTTTTATTGAATAAGAATGGGTTAGAGGCGAAAATACATATTTATGTTCCAATTTATATAAATATGTATGTATTAAATTTGCCTTCTAATAGCCGTAGCCGGCTGTTATCGCTTGCAATACATAAAACAGATACAAAACTTCATGTTATGTTCCCAAATGATGGGAATATGTGTTCCGATTTCTGGAACTATGTATCCTTGTTCAATTTTATTTATTCTTAATAGCAGCCAATGGCGCTCTTGCGAAGATTCCTATGAACATTTCAATTAATCGAGTTATGGAGCCGTTGAATCGTTAGGGTTATAAATACTTAAATGGCTCTACTAACTGCCAGTAAACTTCCCATTCCAGTTCTATTGCACTCTACACAATACTCGTTCACATTTATCACCATCCCAGACACATTTCAATTAAGAAACCGTATGATTTATGCAACGAGTAATGCATTTTACGCCGATATGACCAAGTCAAATAGGAAGCGCATACTCATACTAAAACGTTAGTACTCGTAGGTTTAGACAATAGATTTTATTGATCGCCTCCAGCATCTAAAGTGATTTTTATTTGCACTCCTTGGCTATAAAACTTCTACTGTCCAGGACAAGGCCATTATAATACTTTTCACATGCACATGCACGGATCTTTCTCTTCGAATCGGAATAGAAACGTCCAGGGAAACCAGAAGTCGGAAATTGTATTACTTCCGCTCGTGAAATCACGCGGACACAATTCACTCCAGAGAAAGTGCCCTCATACATACATGACAAGAAATCTACTCCCGTGCCATAGGTGCATTTCTATGGATCCTGCCATTGACATGGGTGGTCACTTGAAGTTTATGGATGTATTGTAACAAGTAACACTACTGTTCCGTAGGTGCTACCCCGGTAATAATGGGGATAAAAAAATGGAAGGCGTTTGAAATGGCGTCAGCTGGAAGCAAACCTGGAATTAAAGGGATTAAGGGTTTCTACAAAGAATCGCATGTAATCGCCGCTTAAATGGTTAACATTGTTTCATTTTTATGAGCGTATGGATAAATTTATGGACGCCTTAATCCAAAGGGGCTAGTGTAGCTCATTCTCCTGCCTTTTTAGCATTTGCGGCCGAATAGCATTTAAAAATTTGTTAATAATAAGCTCGCTCGAGGGAATATCACACGCATTTTAAATGCATTTCAACACATTTGTGTGCATTCAGGGAGTGAGCAATTAAATATTAACTGAACTAAAAATTAATTTGGGTTAATTAAAACGTTACATGGGCGCTAGAGTAATTTAAGTGTAAACTGGCATAAGGACTTAACAATTATTGCAAATTATTCATGAGGGGAAATCGAGGCATTTAGTCATAAATTCAATGACGCGCATATGTGCATATGTATGTAGGTATGAATGGAGGTTTATTTTTGTTTTGTGGCTTAAACAATTATTTTTTGGTTAAACTCAATTTAATTACTGAATCCATGAAAAAAAAAAAAAATAAGTATATAATGAGGGATAATTAGGGCGGCACACCCTTATTGGCGACTGGCCTCTAACGCAATTAAAAACACACATAAGCTTTACAATCCATATGAAGCAGACCTACTCTATTCCTCACCTACTTAAGTTAGGTGGCGCTACAGTTTGTGGTGATCCCGGTCGTTAGCAAACTTCCTACAGTTGCGCACTCCCCGTTGGCTGATGTTCCCTTATATTTGTGTACGCCACCTCAGGCGAGGTAGTCCTCCGCTACGTTGTTCCTCCGGGTTAGATTCGAAGCCTCTTCCGGCCAGAGCATTGGTGTTCATTTATTCTACATGTCCTAGCCATTTTAAACGACTGATGTGCAGTTTTTAGACAAAATCGATGTCGCTGTGCAGGCCTTCAACTTCGTCGCTGATCTTCTCCTCCAACAACCGTCAACGGAAGTAGGACCGAATATTTTACGAAGAATTTTTCTCTCGAAACGATTTCATCCGCTTTCGACAGAGTCCATGCTCCAGCGCCATAAAGCAGGACTGGGATGATTAAGGTCTTGTATAGAGTCTCCTCGGTTGTTCGAGATAGGGCCTTACTATTCACTTGCCTTCTCATGAAGAAGGGGAAGAAACTATATTACATCTTCTTTGCACATGCGAAGGTCTCTCTCTATCCTTAGGAATCTGAAACATGACAGCGCATCGCCTTTTTTGACAACTGATCTCGGTAAGGTCGGGCCGACATTAATGAAGCAGCGGGCGTTTTCCATCATCATCCTGCACATATGAGCGAGTTTGACAGGGCTGCCAAAACTTGTCATGGATCTGTATAGCTCGTCTCTATATGCGGTCGATAAAGTGATGGTAGATATCGATTTGGACTTCTTGAGATTTCTCCAGAATCTGCTGACGTGCGTACATTCAATCCTGACCTAAAACCACACTGGTAGATGTTAATTATTGAGAAGGAAATGAAAAACTGAATCTACTTACTAAGCGGAGGTCAGCTTGGATACTTCTGGGTCCTGAACTATTTGCTGCTGAAACCAGAGGAAAAGTTAAGGATCTGGTCAAGAACTGGGTCACTACTGAGCATCGTAAAGGGGGATCAACAATAGACGGATGTAGGCACACCAAAATGGCAATGAAAATATCGAAAAGCTTTACGAAAAAAGACCAATGACCGAGGAACACTCAAATGGTTAGTATTGTTATTTGCACTACATGGTAACTTCAAATATCAGTTTAGGAAGATTATAAAGAAGGTTTTCGAGAAGATAATACCTGCAGACTATGCCTGGAAGATGTGGAAACAGCATCAGCGTCACATATGCTGTGCCAATGTCCGGATTTAGGTAGCAGAAGAAGAGAGAAGTAACTCTAGGACTGTCACTGCAGAAAAAACCTGAGGATTGGCCAGATAACTTTTAACCAAATGCTAGCGTTACGGCTAGCAATCGAAATCAAAGTACAGCTCTCGAGAAGTACAGATGGTGGTTCTGGCGAAGATGTCTGGTAGAAGAAAAATGAAACCACCAGTCAGGTGGTCTTATACTCTATATAATAAGTAGAAACATATACGGAGCTTGCCGTATTCACTTTGGTTCTTCTGGCTAGGGCTTCCATCTCAATGCAGTTGGTATATCCATGGGTTTACAACCTCGAATTACTCACTGGCCCTACATCTCAATCATTAGACCGAAACTCACATCGCCATAAATCGCGATTACCTAAGCAAGGTCCAACGTACAGCTTGTCCGTGCATAAGCGGAGCATTACGTACAACTCCCTCCGCGGCACTGGAGATTATATTCCATCTAATACCCCTCGATATACATATACAGCAAGCAAATGGCAGCGATTGCAGACGTTCGCCTACCAACAGTGGTCAAGAAAAGAATTCGGCCACGCCTCTATTTTGAATAAACTCAAAATCCCTCCCAAAAGAACGGACTACAGCATCCCTCGTCTAAATTTTGAGAAGAACTTCTTTGTCACCATCCTTTGCAGATCACTCTGGGAGGGCGATGCATTTGTAGAAGACGAATCAATTCACTTCTACACAGACGGGTCAAAAACCAAAGACGGAGTCAGTGCAGGTGTTTTCTCCGATAATCTTAACATTAAGCTCTCCTTCCGTCTTCCAAACCATTGAAGCATGTTCCAGGCGGAAGTAATGGCGATCAAAGAAGCCCTATCTTGGCTTAAGAAAAACGTGATATCTGCTAGGGATATCCGGATCTTTTCTGACAGCCAAGCAGCAATCAAATCCCTGGAATCGACCTCTAGAAATTCTTTAGTAGCTCTAGACTGCCTTTCGTCTCTTGTAGAGATGGCTGAGCAGTTCAATATTCATCTGTGTTGGATGCCGGGGCATAGAGACATTCCAGGTAATTGTAAGGCAGATGAACTCGCCAGAATGGGAGCAACTATACCCATCTTGCCGGACAATGGCACCTTAGGTATTCCAATCGCTACTCGCAAACTAAAGCTTAAGCTGGATGCTGTTGAGAGTACAAGTCTTAGGTGGACAAATGGATCAACATTTGACCAAAGCTGGATGTAAAACGCCTTAAGAATTTGATTTCTCTCAATAGACTGCATATCGGCACTACAATAGGTGTCATCACTGGACACAATCTTATAGGCAAGCATGCTACAAGGCTAGGCCTCTTTTCGAACGACTTTTGTAGAAGCTGCAGGGTTGAAGAAGAGGAGGAAACTTTTCCTCAGGTTCTTTGTTTCTGCCCAGCTCTCTCCCGTAGAAGGAAGCTTCACCTAGGAGACCCCCATTATAGCGATACAGGCGACCTGATGAATACTGACATTAAAAGCCTCCTACAGCTCATTAGAAGCTCAAAATGGTTTGACGAGAAGGTAGAGAGAAACTTTCTCCCATGATCCACGTGGTATCACAACGAACCTACCATTGGTCTAAGTGTGCTGGCGACTCCTAGCTGGCAGCCACTTCAACTATGTATATCCATCCAGAGAAATATGCTATATCTGGGTGAAGATACTTGATCTGCTGTTATGAGTCGATAATGATTCCGTTTATTAGGACTGACTGCATTGGTTTTACCTATCCTACCGAAATGTATAAGCAAAGCTGAAATTTTACATAGGTAGAGCAGCGGAGCCTTCAAAAACGCTTAACCAAGTGCATATCTAACTTTTCATAGCCCTCAGCACCTACTTTGCTCGACTCCTTTTTCCTTCTTTCTAGCCTCGGTACAGCATCTGTAGGCTTTTTTGTATGAGATTTGAAGCTTAATTAAGTTTGTTTTTAGATTTTTCCAAAAACCATTTCTGGCACATATATTTACATCGGTGACAGGATTTCGATTTCCTCATAATCTGCTTTGCAGAGTCACATGTAGATATGAGTTCCAAAGTAATCATTTTCGAGGTCTATAATTACAATGTTATTCACGCTAAATAACTCATACCCATTAAAATCCTCTCACAGCCTTTATAGCACTGTCATTACCATCAAATTGTATTGCAAAATTCTAAATTAAGCTGCAGTATCTCCGTTCGTTCCACTATAATTATCTCAGTTGAAACCAGTCATCCATAAATAATTCAATTAAATAAGTCCTTGTTCACACGTCCTTGTTGCTGCAATTTGCCCTGTGCCAAACCATGCATGCCTCACTGGGTAGCAACCACTCCCACGTTTTCGTTTACTTTGTTTTTTTTTTTTTTTGCTGAAGCACTTAAAAACAGTGACTCTGACTAAAACCCCCGACTCTCCAAGACAAATATTATTGCTAATAAGGGAGAAATGCACCGCAACATTCACTTTACTTATCCCATTAGAGGCGCCATGAAGTAAAAGTGAAAAATTCCTTTTTCATCCTCTCACCCATACATATCCGTACTTACATACGTAGCTACTGGTAAATAGGTACTTCTACTTCTCGTACGAACGAGCAAATTTAATTTGAGAATAAATATCAAGGCTGCCATAATTAAAGCCGTAATCCACTCCTTTAACTGATCAAACAGAGATATAGACACACAGCCATCCAGTAGAGACGACTCCATGAGCAGTTGTATTTATCCATTACGGCGTCAATGTACACTGTAGAGTCATAAACGCGACTCTTGGATTGGATTGCCAATCAATTATTTCTCAGAACAGGAAGATGTGCCACCGGAGCATGGGAGGAGAGCAGATCCAGCTTACGTTGTCAGATATGTATGTTTGCATTTAGATACGCAATGAAAGGAGCTCTGTGTTGGTGTACTCCACCTTGTTTGCCATTAGGAAGCTATCTGCGATGAGCGGAACAGGACGGTTGTGGAGATACTGAAGATGGTAATCGTTTCGAATTATTAGAGTTATGTACGCGTACGTATTGCTTATCTTTAGTTGTATACGAGAGATACGGTTATTTGTTTACAACAGTTATTTCTTTAAGGAGTTGTTTTGAGGCATGTTTATAGAATGTTCTACCATGATCCTCGTTGTTTCTAAGTGGACCAGGGAGACGAAACTCGTGTTATCGGAGAACTCTCAGAAGCTCTTGGGATAGGAGAACTTGAATTTTACTTGGTTAGCCAAGCCACTGCCCACTTTAGAGCCGATTGTATTTCGTCGATGGGCGTAGCTTAGAATTGTCTACTAATCTCTGGGGTGGATGACTACTGAATATTTCCGCTTGAGACAGTAGATGTGGACCATGACGCTCAAGGGCCTGCTGAATTTGCTGCTTTGTTACACGGGGCTAAGCAGACTGAGATGGCCAATGTAGAGACGGGGGATGGTGTTTGGTCAGTATGTGTGTTTCAGGACATCTTGCCATCTAAATTGACCGCCTTGATACGTCATAAACAGAGCCCTTGTCTCTTTCTAGTCACCTGGGCGGGTGAACACTGCCATTGAATAACCCTCAAGTCGTAAGCGTTTAAATTTGAGCATGGTATGCATATATCACTCCGGAACATCGTGGCTCAGTTGTCAGGGTGTTGGACACCAAAAGTATTTTCCATATCCCGCATCTGGCGAATATCTGACAATCGTCCGAGAGTCATGAAAAACTTCTCAAAAAAAGCTTTCGGATATGGCTTTAAACTGTAGGTCACTTCCATTTGCGTGAAGAAATATAACACGCACAACACAAATGGTCGCGAGAAGTTAGGCCCTGGATCACACACGGCGCCAACTATTTGTATTTTTATATTCAATGCTCCTTCGTTATCTGGAAAGGTGATAAGACCGATCTTAGTCTTCTAACTTTCCCTGGTTGGTAGATTATTCTGATCTTGATGTCAATCTGGAAATCAATGCTGACCTGGAAAGTTTGTGTTAAATAAGAGTTCCAGCATCTCTGTCTAAGTTTGGGTGTGAATTTTGTCCTCTTTAACGAATGAGCCTAAAGAGTTAGTCCTATCAAAGGCAAACATTTTACGCAGACGAAAACTCTACGGGTTATCAGATATATTTTCGCCGAAGTGCCATCATTCTTTGATAGTATCTAGTGAAAGTTCGAGAGTCGATCTGCTAGATGCCACTGCATTTGACTCGATTGAAGAGATCCACAAAAAAGGAGACCCTCTGAACTGCGCCAACTACAGAGGCATCAGTTTTCTTAACATATTATCTGCCGTATTATGTGAACGCCTGAAACCGTTCGTCAACAACCTGATCGGTCCATTTCAGTGTGGTTTTAGGCCAGGAAAATCCACCATCGACCAAATATTCACATTGCGGCAGATCTTGGAAAAAACCCAGGAGCTTCAAATCGATACACACCACCTTTTCATCGATTTAAAGGTCGCGTATGACAGCATTTATAGACATGAGCTATATAGAGCCATGTATAGTTTTGGCATCCCTGCCAAACTCGCCCGTTTGTGCAGGATGACGATGGATAATGCACGCTGCTCCATTAAGTTCGGTAAGAACTTTACCGAGACCTTCGATGTCAAAAAAGGTTTTAGACAAGGCGACGCGCTGTCAGGCGACTTGTTTAACATCGTTCTTGAAAGAATAGTGCAAAACTCAAGCGCCAACACCAGAGGCACAATCTTCCAAAAGTCCGTCCAATTACTCGCATACGCCGACGATATAGACATAATCGGAAGAACGCAGCGTGATGCCATTGGATTGTTCGTGAGTATTGAGGCGGAAGCGGCGAAGATGGGTTTAGCGTCAATAAGGAAGGACAACCAACATAGACGTCTCGGTCAGAACGTCACTATAGACAGATATAACTTCGAGGTAGTTAGGGACTTTGTCTACCGAGACTCCGCTATGAACTCAGAAAACGGCATCAGCGCTGAGATCAAACGAAGAATAACTCTTGCCGATCGTTGCTTCTTTGGGCTAAGAAGGCAATTGAACAGCAAAGCCCTCTCTCGAGCAACTAAAGTGACCCTATACAAGACTTTAATCATCCCAGTCCTGCTCTATGGCACAGAGGCATGGGCCCTGTCGGAAGCGGATGAGGTCGCTCTTGGCTGCTTCGAGAGGAAAATTCTTCGGGTGATTTTTGGTCCCGTCTGCATAGACGGTGAATGGAGGAGGAGATACAACAGCGAACTGTATGTTCAGCGACATCGATTTGGCCAGAAGAGTGAAGGTCCAACGACTGAGGTGGCTGGGTCATGTAGAGCCTATGGACACAAATGCTCCGGCCCGGAAAATCTTCGAATCCATTCCCGAGGGACGGCGCAGTAAAGGAAGACCGCGACTCAGGTGGCGCACGCAGGTAGAAGGGGACCTCAACCTCAACTGAGCGTGTGAAACTGGAGGCAGCTGGCTAAAGATCGAGCTGGCTGGAGGCGCTTGTTGGTTGAGGCCCAGGTCCACCCCGGACTGTAGCGCCAGCTTAAGGAAGTAAGTAAGTAAGAAGAGCTTCCTTACTGTGGTTCTTAAGGTTATAGCTATAAATTTTTTTTTCACCTTTTTTAAGTTGAAGAGGGCAGTTGTAGTATACGTAGTATCTTATTTACAACATTTAAGAACAACTTAGGGTTGGTGGGAGCAAATAACTAAAAAGTCTAAAGTTTTTCACAACCGGCTGATATATCGTTTTCCTTGGATTTTTGTCGACATCATTACATACATATTTCATTCCAGTTCCATGGTTGTTTACTCATTGTTTTGAGTCCTCTACCCACCCCTTTGTTTAACTTCAGTACAAGTTCGTTCCCTATTTGCATCGCAAGTTTGTACTTAGGCTTGTATCTATTGGTGAATTTAAATGAACACTGCTTCGAATATCTGAGGTAGTGTCCTGTCCACCATTTATGGCGAGCATTGCTTGCCTTATAGCAGAGTAGATTCTTCGCTAATTATTTTATTATTGTTGTTCCTCCATTACCACATCGTCTTAATAAACTATTGTAACATATCCGTGTTTATATGTCCAAGACAACACCCATGGTACTGTATAGAAGAAATGGCAAAACAGTTCTTCAAATTTAATAGTGACCTTACTTAGGACATCACCAGATGCGTCTTTCTCGCACCTCACTCAACAGTTTACCACCCTTACAGACCTAAAACGAATGAAATCTCCTGAATTATTTAACACTCGAACTTTTCTGCAAAGTACAAGTGAACATGATGGTAACTTACGAATCTTCTTGCACCTATCTATAGTTGGTACTACACCAGGCACCCACCTTTCACTTCATCTATGTATCTGCGAATGTCAATACATTACTTTGCTCAATAAAGTTTGTTCTTCAAGGGGGTAGATGGTATAAACCTATCACGAAGCGACAACGCGATGTATTACCTAGGCCTTATATGGATAGCTATTGATGCAGTGGTTACCCATCGATCCGTGGAATGAAGTTCCTCTGCAAATAACTGAGGCGATATTCGAAAGTTCCGTTTAGTTCATGAGCAAAATGGCAGGATATGGTGTTACAGGTTACCCTCAGTTTCCTTCAACTACATAGTGCATCCGTAGTGTGCCTTTGAAATGGATTTATCTTGATGAGTCTACGTATACACATAACGCATAGATACATAGCACATAGATATCAACCTGAGCAGTTCGGTGCGCCTCAGGTTATAGTAATTTATTCAAGTTGACTATTTTGCAATTTTCGTTGGCTCCTTTTAAATTGTTGTGCTGGAAATAAGTAAAAAAAAAACTAGGACAGATATCTCATGGTGGGAATGAAGTACCGAAGCTGTTGCCTACCACCTAGGTATACACCGGTGGTTGAAAGGTGAAAGGGGATTTAAATTTACGCAGGTGGCTTGAGGATTTCGTTTTTTGTTACTATACTCGTATTTTGTTGTTTTTGGCAAGCAAGCTGGAAGGAAAATGGTTTTCAGATGTTGAATGTAAGTTGAAATTTCTTGGAAAACAAATTACATGGAGATACATATAAGCTTGCATGCGGTGGTATTTTGAAGGATTGGGCTTATAAAATAATGCCTGCTTTCCTTAATAGTTTCTTTGATCAGTGCTGCTTATAATATGTAGATTTAGGGCATCCACGGCTGTGGCGCTTCAATGCGGATGGAATTTTAAGGTTAGAAGACACAGGCCGATCATGAATTTCGGAAGATATGCCACCAATAGCATTGAAAAAATGTTGAAATTATGTCCCATGACAATGGAAATGTAATACACAAGTAAGATACAAAAAGATTTACATTTTTCATCTTTTCTGCTTACTAAGGTGGCGCTATAGTTCGGGGTAAAATTGGTCTTTAAACAAACTTCTCCAGTTAGCCCGGTTCTTAGAGCTAACTGCCTTCAGTTGCACCTCCAAGTTGATTGACGTCGCCTTCTACTTGTGGGCGCCACCTTAATCGAAGTCGTCCTCGAGTGCGTTGTCCCTCCGTTGTAGATTCGACGACCTTGCGACCAGAGCATTGATGTCCATTCGCTCTACATGGCGTAGCCATCTTAAGAGACTGATGAGCAGTTTTTTGGCTTAGTTGATGTCGCTATACAGCTCGTTGACTTGTTCCTTGAATCTTCTCTTCCAAAGCCCATCAACGCAAACGGAACCGAATATTTAACGAAGAATTTTCCCTCGAAATGATCGAGGATATCTTCGTTCGGTTTTGATAGAGTCCATGCTTCAACGCCATAAACAAGGACTGGGATGATAAGGGTCTTGAATAAAATCTTGTTGTTCGGGATAGAGCTTCACTCAATTGCCTCCTCAGCTCAGATAAATAGCGACTGGTACGAGTTATTCTTCGTTATATTTCTGCTGAGATTTTGGTCAACACTCGCGTTTATAAGTACAGCAGGTGGCGGTAAAATAAGTACAATTGATGTTTAGTAACAGTTACAACACCGGGCATTGCCTGGTTAACACCAATCAGAGTTTACCTTATTTCTACAATATCAAACCATCAAAATCTGCGACAATTCAATATTCGTCCTTTCCAATTATGTGCGTAAATATCCCTGATTATTACCAGAAATATATGAAAAGGGGAACATGCAACTCCTCCGAATCGGTATACGACATCGAAGTTTTCTGATATCTTACCACTGTACACACACGACTCCTTGCAACCTTGAATATGTCCTCAGTTCCAGAAACAAGTTTTTAAAAATACCTCTTCCGGGCAAATCTCGCCGGATAAAGTCCCGATTCAGGATGTCAGAATGCTTTTATATTCGATACACTTTGCTTTGATATCCGCAAGGTATTTAGCTGATTGACACAAGAGGATCCTGACCCTTCCGATTGGGTATAGAGATTCGATTCGCTCCTGAGTTACAAGAGCTACAATTTTGGCAAACGTAGAAAGAATAGAATTTCCTTTTCAGTTACCATTATGTTACCCTTTTGAGGAGCTTGATTACCATCCTCCTTTTGATTTTTGATTTCAAGTCATGACGGATTTTATTATAGAGCTGGCACTTTTTTCTTGGATGTTGATTGATAAGTTCTGACCAGATAGTGTTACTTTCACTAGTTCGTTGATATTAATAAACAATTGTTGAGAACAAATAAATAATAAATAAAAAAATTTAAAAGTGGTGCTACATGCCTTTGAATCCTTAAAAAATATTAACAAATTTTGTCTCCTGCACATTCACGTTGATCGACGTTCAATCTCCTTTCAGTCACATTCCATCACTCAAAAAGCACCAGATTCTTAGACGCCTTGTGCTTCTGAATCATTAGTTCCACCTCAATTGTTTGAACAACTTATGCAATTTTATTTCGAATAATTGTAATCGTCATTCACGTGCAGCATCTCCTGCATATCCTTACGTTGATTCAGGCCTAAGCACGAAATCTGCGGAGCGGATTTCCTCAAAAATCGTAGGAAAAGGATATCTTAGCCAGCTTTTTGCCTTCAATGTCTAGAGGCTTCAGCACCCTTTTTCTCTTTCGACGAAGTTTTGAATTCTTGGACGAAGGTTGTATTACTGCTGTGAACCAGAATCTATGGCGATAATCGGATTTGTCCATAAGAGTTTGGCCCCAGACTACAAAAGTCCACCCTCAACCAAATATTCAAACTACGGAAGGTCTAAAGGAAAACTCACGAATTTTAAATCCATGCACACTATCTATTCATCGATTTAAAGGTCGCATTTCGCAGCAATTATACAGAAGAGTTATGTGGAGTTATGTCTAGTTTTGCTCATCCGTCCATGCAGCATAAAAAAAAGGATGCACGTCACTACATTGAAGTTGGTAATGACCTTAGACATTCGATGTCATAAAAGGACTAGAACAAGGTGCGCGTTGCTCTGCCATATCTTTCATATCAATCTTAAATGAATTGCGCATACGCCAACCTCAGGGGTAAAGGGTAAAGGTAAAGGCCGACGGTACTATCATAATTCGAAGAATATGGCTTCATGTCAATTCCGCTTTAGCGAATATTGTAGTGGAAGCAGCGATATAAGAGTGAACGGAGGCAATAAAAATTACATGCTGTTGACAAGAAAAAGGACACCTAACACCGACGTCGCAGACGAACCATTACCCTTGATAGATACAGTCTTTGATGTAGTTAAGGTAGTATACATAGGCTCTGCTATCAACTGAGACAATGGCACCAGCTGTGTCTTTGAACTATGAAGGCAATTAAGTAGCAAATGCCTGTCTTGGACAACTAAAGTGTCTCTGTACAAGACTTTAACCCTCGTCATCCTACTGTATGGTTCAGAGGTATGGGGAAGGACATATGAGATCCTTCTCGGCTGTTTTCAGAGAAAAATCCTTCCATAATCTTCGGTCTCGTCTGCATACATGATGAGTGAACACAACCATGTGCAAGACATGCTGTACAGCGGTACTGACAACGACTAACATGAATAGCGGTTATAGGGGTGTAAGATCTATTGTGCTTTTTCTTTTTATAATTAGCGCGCACCGAAGGGGGTATGAAAAGGGGAGAAAGGAACACAATGTTCCTCTGTTGTACCGGTGAGGAAATACAGACCCTAAGAGATCATTCCACATACGTGTCGTTCGGCTTATGAACGTATCCCTATATTTGACAGTACGTCCGAAGTTGGGCTTGAGGGTGAACTGATGTTAGATTAGGTTAGGTTGAAGTGGCTGCCAGCTAGGGGTCGCCAGCACACTTAGACCAATGAGGTACTCGTATTAAAACCAATTAGAGCTTCTTATGAAGCGTAGGAGGCTCTTGATGTCGATATTCATCAGGTCGCTTGTATCATTATAATAGGGAGCTCCTAAGTGGAGTTTCCTTCTACGGGAGAGAGCTGGGCAGAAACAAAGAAGGTGAGGAATAGTTTCCTCCTCTTCTTCATCCATGCAGCTTCTACAGAAATCGTTCGCGAAGAGGCCCAGCCTTGTAGCATGCTTGCCTATTAGAAGGTGTCCAGTGATGACATCTATAGTGGTGCCAATATGCAATCTATTGAGGGAAATCAAATTCTTAGAGCGTTTTAGATCCAGCTTTGGCCAAATCTGTTTTGCCGTTAGACATGTTGATCCACTTGTCCACCTAAGATTTGCACTCTCGACAGCATCCAGCTTAAGTTTAAGTTTGCGAGTAGCGATTGGGATACCTAAGGTGCCATTGTCCGGCAAGATGGGTAAAGTTGTTCCTATTTTGGCGAGTTCATCGGCCTTACAATTCCCTGGAATATCTTTATGCCCCAACACAGGTGAATATTGAACTGCTCAGCCATCTCCACAATAGACGAACGGCAGTCTAGAGCTACTAAAGAGTTTATAGAGGTCGATTCCAGGGATTTGATTGCTGCCTGGCTATCAGAAAAGATGCGGATATCTCTAGCAGATATCACGTTTTTCTTAAGCCAAGATAGGGCTTCTTTGATCGCCATTATTTCTGCCTGAAACACGCTACAATGATTAGGAAGACGGAAGGAGAGCTTAAGGTTAAGCTTAACAGAGAAAACACCTGCACCGACTCCGTCTTTTTTTTTGATGCGGGTGAAATTTTGAAGGGGAGGAATTCAAGTGGCTATTACGTTGGAACATTTTTAGTGGGATAAGCGATTAAATAGGGAAAGAAAGAGACATTTCTGCGATGTTCTAGTGAGTCTATGGTGTCTCTATCTCCTATTAGTTTTAACGCGCGATTCTGGATCCTATCTAGCATGTGCAAAACGGTCTTGGGTGTACCAGACCAGATGTGGGCGTTGTATTCCATCTTTGGGCGGATGAATGCCTTATATGTATGTATATTGAGGCCAGAGCAGACGGGGTGAAGCATTTCTAGCATCGTTTAGGGAATCCTAGACATTCTGCAGCATTTTTGGCGACCTCGAATATGTGATCGTTCCAACGAAGATGATTGTTAATACACATACCGAGAATGGCAAGCCTTTCGGTATCTGCTATGCAAGTACCATTCATGGATAATGGTTGAGGGTCTTGGTTTTGGTTGAGAGACAGAAGACAGCACTGAGTTTTGGATGCATTAAACTCCACTCTGTTGGTTGAGCCTCATTTGATTATGCTGTCAAGGTCGGAATTTAATGAGTTTAACATACGTTCCCGTTCCTCTTCTACGGCCAAAGAGCAGGGACGTGAGTTGTGGAACGAATATGGAAAACTGAGGGTACTGTCATTAGCGAAGGAATTGAATGGATTGAAGGTTGCAGACAAGAGATCATTTATGAAAATGAGAAATAGAGTCGGAGACAAAACTGAGCCCTGGGGTACACCAGCATTTATATCGTGAGTATCAGACTTGAAGTCGTCCAAGGCAACTTGTATTGAACGCCCCGAAAGGTGATTTCTAATCCATTGATGAAGAGACTAATCGGTGCTATATGCACGCATTTTCGGCAAAAGAGCCTGATGCCAAACTCTGTCAAATGCCTTTAAAATATTAAGCTCAACTATCTTTGTTTCATCAAAGTGATCGGTTCCACTTCTCGGTGAGATATGCTATCAAATCACCTGTGGACCTCTTGCCACAAAATCCATACTACTGGCCATTAAGTAGTTTTCGTGAATCAAGATATTTCATTAGATGCTCCCTCAACTCGAAGTTTTTGTTAATGAGATACTCGAAGGACTCCTTCAGTGCAATTTTCTTGTTGAACCGCAGTAGATGGAGTGGATCCAACAATGGTAAATCTTTTCCTGATAGTCGATAGGTATCCAGGTCTATTTTCTTTTATAGATCACATTCCTCTAAAAGGTACCCTGCGGTTTCCTTAACATCTCCGCAGAATCTGCAGTCTCCACGTTGCTCTATACCCAGTTTCCTCGGGTGTTCCTTGATCTACAGTTCTATTAGGAACCCTGTAAGAATGAGCAGCCGAGTTAAGCGAACCTCACTTCTTTCCGGTTATAATAACCAAGAAGGGTTATATTATAACCAATCAATTGTGGAGCCACAAAAGGTCCAACTGGGTGGCTTAAAAAAAAACCGTTCTTAGTACCGAGTTCGGTCTATTATGGTACTATACCAGGAAATTCTTTGGCCTGTCTAAGCTCAGAGAGTTCCTCCTAAAGTTTTGCTCTTTTGCAGTATTCCTCCTTCCTTAGTTCTTTCCTTATCATATGCGGTCCCAGAGTGGTTCCGGGCCAGTAAATGCGATTTTTCAGCCTATTTCGGCTGCTTCACTTCTCTCTACTCCCACGTCCCCTGGTGCCCAATCGAGGGTGAATCTATTGTTTTCACTTAGTCGATTTATCTTTTCAAGGGAAGTGCTTACACAAGTTTTGATCTCATAAGAGCTTAAAGACTTAATGGCGGCTTAGCTATCCGACAGTATCGCGATGTCTTGTTTGCGATACATTCGATCATGGTTAAATTGGGCCCATCTCTCTATTGGGTAAACCTCCATTTGGAGTATGTTCCCATGGCTTCGAAATACTTGATTTTTAACCCGCATACACCTGCTCCAATTCCTATGTATATTTTCGGTCCATCCGTGTACCACTTTATGGTGCTTTCCCGACTTTATTACTCCATTCTCCTTTCCTACTCGGCTTCGAGTTGAATGAAGAGCGGATAGAGATAATCGCTACGCTACATCGCTTTCAGATCCACTCTGGAGGGACGACGCAATATGGGCGGACTTCGCCTTAGTTCAATCAGCTGTTCCAACTCTATATGCGAAACTGGAAGCGGCTTACTGGCTGGATAGGCTTGTTAGTTGCGACTAAATCTCGTTCTGTAGCGATAGTAAATAATTGGGAAAGGAAATATCTCTAAGAGAAATCAGAATTTTGTATCTATCCTCAAAATTAGCGTGATTTCGTTGCGAACTGAAATGAAAATGAACTAAGCCTCTAACGATTATATTTAAATTCGGTCAGACGTACATATGTACGGCATTCTAGGACTTTAGCAAAAACTCTCTATTTTACAGCACGAAATGCATTTTTGCATTGATTTCAAATTACTCGTCATAAGCAGCGCACACGTACACTCCATGAACATAATCCTATCCAGAACGTTCAAGGATGATATAATTAAAAAATACTCACATTTACTGTACATAACAAACAAATAGGCATGAAACAAGTAATTCAATTGGACGTGCTTAATATCATCCATAAATTTCAGTTTCGATGGATACACTCATTTATTTATTTTTTCATTTTCCGAAGGACTACATATCACATATCTTTTAACGGCTTTCGAAAAACGTAAACAAGTCAATTAATGTGATTTACTCCGTCGATATAAATACTGTTCATATCACCATACACCCACAATGTAATGGAAAGAGATTCAACATTTGCTGGTGTGCCAGCCATCCTTGATGATCCATTTAAATTCAATTACAGGAGCAATTGATCGAAAGAAGCCTTTAAAATGAAATTTGTTCTCCTGCAACGAAAATATAATAATAATAATAAAAAAATAAATACGTATATGTGCACCCATAGTACACATGTACGAGTACATGCACACCATTGAATGGCGCTATGAAAGTATTTAATTAAATAAATGCCTGCTGACTGACAGATGAACTCAGCTGAACGCAGTTAAATTACATCCTCCCTCAGAATGATATACAGGACTTTTATTTCGCTTGAGCCTAATGAGTGCCATGAGAAATGAGAGCTTACATTACACAGCAACGTTGTTGAAGCAAAGGACCTCGTAGTTGGGGATGTGTTTTACATTTACGAGTACTCTGTGCTGTGCACCCTATCGAAATGTTAAAAATTCTCTCTCCTTTTTTTTTCTTCCATAAGAAAAAGTTTGCTGAAAATGTGTGATAATTTGAACAAAAGGATGAGAGCCCCCAAATGAGAAAAGAAAAAGAAGGAGAAGAAGATTAACTCAGTCGGGCAAGGAAATTTTATTATTGCCATTGCTTAAGGGCGGGTGGTTCCGTCGGTGTTACTGAACATATGTGACTCTATGATTATATTATGATGTCGGTGTCTGGTGTACCAAACATGTTTTCGTTCTTTCATCGGCGAGATATTTTAGAACCGCCACTAGGGCAATGCCTAAAGATACAAATTTATTAAACCGATTTGTTGGGTTTGTTGACCTGAAAATATCGTGGGTGGCTCCTTTTTTTAAGGCAAAATCAAACTGAACAGTTGTTACAGGATTTGACATTGTGCCAATTTCATTGAACTTGGAATAGGTAATGTTAATACAGTACTTAAAGAAGATCACATTTTGCTGGAAGGCTTATTTATTTTTAGACGAACGAACAACGGTAGGAGTGCAATCAATGGTGTCGTCAAAATGTTGGAATAATCGGGAGCAATAAGAAGGCGAGGTTATATCCTTCGTGTCCGGATTTGTTTTGAAAATCCCCAACGAATTGGAAAGTGGGAGAAAAAACTTGAAGGCTGAAAATGAATAGATAAAATTTAAGGCATAGGAAAGGGTACAATTGAAGTGGAATTTGGAAAGCAATGAGATAACGTTTAATATGAAGTCGAATGTCCTCCAAATGAGTTAAAGGTTACTTCGTTAACGTTGTTTAAGTTAAAAGATTATATCACGCAGTAAAGGGATTCGGAATCCTTTAAAATTTGTTCCTGATTTTTCGATGGCAATTTCTTTAGTTTGCTGAAGAGGGTAGAAAGAGACGGATGTATTTAAATCTTTTCAATGTAATTTCCTTGGACATAAACAAAGTTTTTAGATCCATAAATTAAGTCTCCTAACCGCTCACAAAAATGATTCTCCGGGTCGCCTTCCTCCCATAGGGTAAGCTCTGTCGTGGCGGGTGGGTTTTCGGCGGCTTTGTCTATGAAACTTAGAGTTATGCGATCGCGGAACTCGTTTTTGAAGAAGGGCCTCCCATTGTCGAAGTAGAGTAGGCTGTCACTACAAATTGCCCTGCAACTAAAGAGTGTTCCCACTAATACACTCTCTACAGATTGCAGGCTGCAGCGAAAAAAATCTTCTAATAGAATTAAGGGTGACGTCACGAGTTCCAGTGAGGATAAATTATTTTGTGAAAACCTGATTTGGGCTGCTATATAGAGCTTCACGCCAAAAATGATCGTTATAACTGACCCCTCACTTCCAAGCGGTACAAAAACAAACCTGGCCCTCCAGGATGGCGTTTGTGTTGTCGGGATAACCTCCCTACCAAGGAAAAGCCTCGATTATGAATGATTTCGACGTCGATAACCCAAGAACAAAACGTAACAAGGACAATGAATTTCCGATATGGATGTTGAATGTTCGGACCGTAAACAGACTGCCTGCAGCCAAATAACTTACAGAGACCCTAGAATGCTTCAAAGCAGACGTTATAATCACCGAGAAAGTGCGATAGAATGAAGAAGATACAAGGAAAAGTACAAATTGTGACATCTATTACGGGGAGTATCGCAGATGGCAAAACCAATGGTTATTTGGATGCAGATTCGGTATTAGAGGACTACCTAGGCAACAAGATACGAGCTTCAGAAATGTAAGCCAAATATAACACTGATATGTGCTTACGCCTCCAGAGGAGAGACATGACCAAAGGAAGCTTCTGCGATCTCCTTGAGAGGGTTTGCTTGAAGTACGATGTCGTTCTTGGCGACTGCAACACCAAAGTCCGAAGCTATTGTCGGAAAGACAGCCTCCACAACAACACCTCCGGGAACGAAGACATGCTCATCAACATTGCGGTGGGGCGAAACATCATCAGTGCAATCACGCTATTTCCAGACCCCAATATTCATAAGGGGGCTCTCTAGATTAGCGGAAAAAAGAGAATTGGTCAGATGGTAGTATACCCTACGAATAGAATCGCAGCATTGTGTGCCCCTTCCACTAGAAAGGATGTACTCTGAACTGGGCCCACTGCAGAGGCACGATTCTCCTTAAAGTCGCATATAAGGCTAGACGAGCTATATGGAGCCATGGCAAATCTCAGCATCCCTGCCTTCTCTATCTGTGCAGCACGACAATGGAAGAATCTCACTACTCCATCAAGATTGACTAGTTTTCCTCTGAAGCCCTATCTCAAATGACCAGGGAGACTTTATATAAGAGCCTAACTATCCTAGCCGTGCTTTGAAAGGAAAATGCTTCGCTTTATATTCGTTCCAGTTTGTGTGGGGGAGAAGATTCAACGACGAACTCTACGTGTTATACAGGAATGTCAGAGATGGCTTATACACGTAGAGCGCATGAACATCAACCGCAGAGGGACGACGCAGCTGAGAAATACTCTACATTAGGTGTCATGCACGATTAGAGAGTGATCTCTACTAAATCGGCCTAAACTGGTGGCAGCTAGCCGGGAACTGAGCTTTCCACGTCAGTTTTTGAAAAAATTTGAGAACAAATCACTACTGAGCTAATTCCTGAAAGCTTCATAGCAGCCATGACCAGCTTAAGCCTTCTGAACTTTTTATGTACTTTAATAGGTTCCCATAAGCATATTAGAAACCTAGCGTAGTATGTTCCTGTTATGCTGATGCCTTTTGATTTTTAATTGTTGACAAATTCTGTCGATATACGACTAGTCGACTTGACCATATGTCTTTGTCTGATGCTGATGCTATGCCAAAAGATAATCTTTTGTATGATACTGGTCCCCAAGGTGCAACCATGGTCAACATTTTTCACGTACTAGGAGTCACTCTAATTTGCCAAAAACCTTTCTTACAGTCAAGTAACGTAAAATATTTTAAACCTTTTATATTTGCTACGATCTCCTCAATAGTTTTAAGTGGATGGTACCGCATTCTGGGCATCCACTCCGCGCTGACATTCCAAAATGGTCGTTTTAGAATTTTGAAACTTTTTGGTTGAGATATTTTTAAACTTTCTGCAGCTTCTTCTAGTTTGAATCTTCCATGAGGGTGTCTGTATTCGACTAGTTGACCATTTCATGTCTTGCGATGCCTCTTGGTCTTCCGTGGTATTCGACTAGTCGACCATTTCATGTCTTGCGATGCCTCTTGGTTTTCCGTGGTATTCGACTAGTCGACCATTTCATTTCTTGTGATGCCTCTTGGTCTTCCGTGGCGCTCATTTGCCCACTTCTAAACTTGGCTTGTAAACCAAGGATTTACCAGGTCAAATATATATTTCTTCCTTGTTCTATGAAGAATTTAATTACTTAACGAAACCCAATAGATGATATTTTCCAAATTTCTACCAGCAAACTAATTGGCAAATCAACATGAAACTTAGCATTTATACTTCACAACAACAAAGTTATTTTAACCGCATCACTTTCTACCTTCAATCCTAATCCAGGAATACAAAAAAGTCCTTCGGACGTCGATGAAGGATTTAGGTTAAAAACTTTTCCTGAAAAAGTTGTATGCCAATAGGGAAAATACCGGCTAACCAATGGCTGTTTTATGGCAATGCAACAGACATCTCCTAACACAATGCATACATTTACACACATTTGTACATATGTATGTATGTACATATGTTCAGTATAGTCTGACAAATCATCATGAATTGATTCACGCTTGAACAACGCTAGCAAATCATTCACATTTACTTTGAAAATCGGTCTTTGATTCGCGATATTTATACACGCCTTCGTGATTTTTATGGCGCATATAACCGTCCATCTGAGTAAGCTATTCGACAAACTGTGGATAGATTTCGTTCCACATACTTTCTAAATGGTGCAATAAGACCAACACGTCAAAAGAATTTCTCGTACTGGAGAAATATTTATCGATTCGTTGGTATAAATTGAGGCTCTGTCTGTCCACTACTAGGAACATTTTGAGGAAAAGAACTTCGCCTGTCCCGTATGACATCCATATGATGCTGGAACTAAAGCCATAATACCATCATTTGGACCTGACTAGTGGCATAGGAAGTGGGTCGTATCCTCATTTAATTCCTCATCGCCGCAGCCACTACAAATATCTTCTTTTGTGAGCCGTAGTTTTTTCAAAAGGCACCACAGAGTGTTATGCCCTGCGTTCCATTCTGTAAGGGAATAGACGAATTTCCTGTTTTTGTGTAAAACTCTGACGTTTTTTCCATTTTGTAGTACAAGTGCTTAAGGATCGTCATCGATTTTGTTAAAGCTTTTCCCACTGCTATACACGTAAGGTAGGAGGATTAAGATCAATCCAGGCAAGATTCTTTAAAGTCCGTTTCACCCAGAATAATGCATCGTTTGGTGCGGTTCCCAGTCTGGTAACTTCTTTGTTACTTACTCGTATTTCTTCAAAAATGAGATCAAAGCTCGCGTTACGGTCAATAAAAATCATTACAGGACCTTTTTATCGCTGTAGAGGTATGGGTAACTTTGATCGAGGCGAATTGAGGTTTTAACAGGTTGTCTCCACTTGCTTGAATGCGCCCGAGATTATTTACTTGCAATTTGGCAATAAGTTAATCTCGAGAAATGGACTTATCAATTGACCTCCAAGGTCGTGAGATTTGACACCTTTCTATTATCTTTCTGTGAGGCTACGTGAAGCCACTGGCTTATGCAACAGTTGGCGTTTTCTCTTCTATTGTAGAATTAAATCCAAGTATTGTGCTGTCCTACGGCTGCCATCAAAACAGCTATCAATTCTTGGATAAGAAATTATCACACATTGACAATGGGTCTTGAATCCAAAGTTATGTATGTTTGTGGCACCATGTATGAGTACAAGGTCTGCTAAAAGGTCTGCAATCAAATTCCTATCAAATCGATCAAATAGCTGTTAGTCGATGGTCCACGAATTGTGCTGTAGTCATCTGTAATAGACGTAAACAGATGGAACGAGATCACTACCAGTTTATATCCGCTCTCCTAGTTGAGGCAAATATTACGTTGAGGAACTTAGGGATATCGTATTGCGTCAAGGCATTTTATTTAATTTTTTTTTTTTCAAATAAAACCCTTGCTCATGTGGCAGACACTGCAACCTAAAAGATCTACTGTATCATAAGGGTATGGTTAGTCTAAGAGGCGTACTACCTCCCTAATTACGGATAATATATCCTTAGTAGCAGAGTTTTTCCTTTCCGCTGGCGTACATATTTCTTTATAGAAAATACGTCTCCTTAACCAATGTAAAGCTGGGCAATTGCAGAGAATGTGTTCCGATGATTCGTCCTCCTCCGAGCAGAACTTACATTCCGTGTCTGAGCTCAGGTTAAGTTTGTTAAGGTGGTATCTCAAGCCACAGTGGCCCGTGAGAAAGCCCACCAACTTTCTGATACTTTCCTTATTAAGGTTAAGTATATCCTTATAGGAGTAAGGTTTGATTAGTAATTTGGATTGTCTCAACCCTGGGACAATTTCCCAGTGGTCCAGGGGAAGTTTATGTTCGTTGATGCCACAGTAAGGTTCAGATCCGATGCACGCAGATTCTGAGTCAGCCCTAGCTAGTTCATCTGCTAACTCGTTGCCTACAATCCCTTGATGGACTGGGACCCCATCCAAGTTTTACCTTGTTTAATCTCGCCAGGGATTGCAGTGCATCGTAGCAGCTTTTAACTGATATGGAGTCCACTAAATTGGACGACAGCCCTTTGAGTGCTGCCTGACTATCTGAAAATATATATATTCTAGCGCACTTAATACCCTTACTAAGGTTTAACCTAGAGCAGATTTCAACGGCATCGAGTTCAGCCTGAAATACCGTGGGATACATTCCCATAGGTATCGAGACTTTGGTGTTGGGTCCAAAGGCACCAGCTCCAACTCCAGATTCCATTTTCGATCCGTCTGTGAACCAAACCAGAACTCTTGGGTATAATGCCGGAGCACCACTAGACCAATTTGCACGATCTAATATTTCTACCTCAAATAACCTACCGAAACAGTACTCATTGACCATGGTGTCAGGGATGGTACAAAACATGCGTCAAGGCATAGTGATCAGTGAGTAGATACAAACAGCGGCCGAAAGACGTATGCGTAACCGAAGCGAAAAGTATTATCGGGAGATCCCAGAAACACTTACGCAAACTTAAGAGAAAAAGTCAGCTTGAGTCCCAGTACTGTACTGTACTGTACTGTAATAAGATAATTCTCAAGGCTAACGTCAACAAGGAGGGCACAATTTTCAACAAATCTGTTTAGCTGGTAAGATATGCAGGCGATATTATATCATCAAACAAACAAATATTTGGCGCGACGGACCAACGTGTCCCACGGCCTGACTTCTCGCGACTATTCCTTGTTGTGTGCATGCTATAATTGTTCGCACAAATGGAAGGGACCTACAGTTTTCAAATCGACAAATTTCATCACGACAGTTATTACTCTCGGACGTTTGTCAAACATTCGCGGGAAGTGGGACTGTGAAAAAAACTTTTTGGGATTTTCTGGGACCCGAATCTCGAACTTTCCGTTCAGTAATACGGGCATGTCAAAAAGCATTCCTTCAATATTCTTCCCTCTGACGAAACCATAGTCAGAACTGCATATTAAAAAGAGAATCGACGTTGAAGCCGCAGTGATACAGAAGCCGTCTTTGGCATATCCACATGGACCAGTGTAATCAAGAACTATGTTGTTCTTAGCGAGCTTTTATAATGGATTCGATTTTTGATACATGTGAGTCAATGACTGATCCCAAACGGCAGCTCTCTATATAAATGAATACCCTTGGGTGCTTAAATGCGCTCGAATCCTTACCTCGTCTGCTTTATTACCTCGACCCTTTATCAAAGAAACTGTATGCACACACTTTCATACAGTATCATGCAAAAATATAAAAAAGGACGTATTTGCTGCTAAGTAATGCTTGTTACTACATTGTTGCCCATGAACTGCATCAATATTTATTTTTATTAAGTTCAATGAGTTTTGCAATAACGAGGAAAACTTTGTTTTTTTTAAAAAAATAACAAGTACATACTTCGTTGTTCCAAAGTCGTAAATTAACTTAACAACAACATTGTCCTTGCGCAACTTTGTGCTGAATTAATTGCTACCCTCCACCATCAGTTTGCAAAGTACCGAACAAAGCATTACTCACCACACATATACGGGGATTGAAGTGAATGACTGTGAGGATTTCCTTTAAACTTGAAAATTACTTTCCTCGTATGACCTTCCTTTCGAGGAGAATATTACTTCCTGCGTCTTCAGTCAGAACTTTGAGCCAACTTAGTTTATTCAACATATACATACGAGTATAAAAGAACGAAAATATTTTCTACGTTCTTATTTCAGTTCAGCATGCATTAAATTACTTTGTCCTTTGGTAAATCAGCTGCTTGACACATTGAATTGTTAACTGCGTGTCTCGAACTGCTGCCAACTTAAAGCATTCATTGCCACTCTCAACATAATTCGCACACTGAATGGTCGAAAGGACATTTTTTTACAGACCACGAGAAGCGAAGCAGAAACCGCGGTGACCTCTTTACCCTTATAGAAACTCAAAGAACAAAATATTTAAGGCTAAAGTATCAACCAAAGAGCTTTCATTGCCAGCAGTTGCACTTAATGTGATGTGGCTGGCTAGTGAAACTTGTAATTGAAATAATGCGGCCCACACATGCTTCCACACGATGAGGTCCCTACGATGAGTGCACATGCCACGGGCAGAAGGTTTGTATGCTAGGCTAACTTCATCCTCGCTGTGCTTCTTAACGCGATTAACTATCAATTATTAACACATCCGCTGGCGGCAATTTTCGCATTGTGCAGCTTGTATATGCTTTACAGGAAGTTGCACTTTGCCATTGCCTCAGACCATTGGATAATTACTCACCCATTCTTGTGCGTTAATTGTTTCATACAAATTGAATTATTCACTGTAATTGTGAGGAGATACCCAACATGTTGCCTTTGTACACCACTGAGTGCGATAATATCCTTCAGAACAGATGATTACCGTAAAGTGGATAAGATAAAGATATTGATAGGTTTAGATGGCCCTATTCACAGAATAAGGTCCTATAGGCATATCCTCTTGGAAAATAGAATCCGTTTTAGAGTATCGATATCTATGTGAGGTCTTATGCAATCTGTGCATACTCATGGGTGATTGCTGCATAAATAACCCATGGACCCCAAATGCCCTCGTTCAAGTATACGTTTGTCTCATAAAAAATAATAAAACGGAGTGTTTCCAGTCACTAGGAGCAGATCCCTAACATAGCCCGTGGGGAAGCGCATACTGAAAGGCGACACGGCAACTGCACCGACATGCTCAAGCATGCTGAAAGCATCAGTCGGCGGCCTATTTTCAATGAATACCTATCAGTGTCCAACTTTCCCGCATAATAGCAGAGGATGCGGAAGCAATACCAACCGCCGCAACTGCAGAAGTCCTCGAAATAGTGGGCACAATAAGAAACAAGGCTAGCGAAATAAAGGGTATTCCAAGCACAGTGGAATATGCGAATGCTAAACTACATTACAAATTATTTTGAGGAGGAAAGCATTTTCTACCATACGAAAGGCCGAACGGCCTATATACAATAATTAGAGAACCACAGGGATCACTCTTTTTTGGCACAGCTCTGTGGAATATTATGTACGATGAAATGCTACGTACAAGGCCAAGAGGAGTGAACATAATCGGATACGCCGATGACATGGCTAAAACCTCAGAGGGGGTTACACAACATTTCAACAATTCCATCAACCAAGCTTGTAAGATCCGCATTTATTGGATCACAAAACGGAGGCTGCCCTCATAAGCAACCGCAAGAAAGTTGAGCGCCTGACCATTCAAATAGATGTACGCACTATTGAGACAAAGATGTACATAAAGTACATGGGGGTTTTGCTTGGTTCAACTTCTGAGATGAACATAAGCGGGAAAGCCAATCGGATTTGGCCCAAAGCTTCCAATAAGAAACTTGCTTGCAGTAGTAAGCAGACCCTCTGCGGGCACCGACAGAAGACCATCGCTCGGAGCATGGTGCACATACAGAACGGTATCGAAGGATGCAAAACGTGTGATAGCGGTACGAATGCCTATCGAGATGGAGGTCAAAGTAGCAACATAAGAAAAGTAGAACTCGGAAAATGGTCGGTGGACATACAAACTGCTGCCGAACATAGAAGAGTGGACCAAAAGAAGGCACGGTGAAATAAACTTATACCTAACCCAATTCCTAACGAGACACCTAAGCTTCCAGGAACATCTTCACAAATGCGGCATCGTAGGTGACCAATTGTGCTGTCATGCTGACGGTAAAGTCCAGAATGCACGTGTTACTGAAAGCAAGAGAAATGCCCTAGAACGAGAGATAGTCAATACAGCAACCTCAACGAGACTAATATCATTCATGCTATCAACGGTGAAGCATGTGACACCATGAGTTAAATCACTGTGAGCATCATGAAGGAACTACGGCGGAATAATCAAATACCGAGAGCCCAAGAGGGAGAAAACTCTGGATCGTAGGAAGGAGAAGACATGATGTCAAACCTGCACCTACGAAGGAATGCCTTGACAGGTGGTACCCTAGGGGGCAAAAGGACAAGGTTGAAGGAGGGAAATTTTTTAGCTATGCATGGAGTGAGGCATAACTCTTATCACTGCCTATCGAGTATCCATAAAGGACTTCACCCCTCCAAGGCATAAAGAAAAACCTGTGTAAGCGGGTTTATCCGCTTTATACTGCGAAAAGACAGATTCAAGTTGTGGTTAGCACCGGAAATGTTCAGCTTGTACATTCCACATGCAAATATACATAGTTACACTCCTTCGAACCATAACTATCCGTTGCCAAAATCTCTCTCTTAATTACATTTTTTGAATTCGCAAGCACGTAAGTAAGTAATGGCACAACCCCCAACATGGAGGACCAAGACCAGGCATCATTACTTTTTCCTAGAAAAAAAAAAAAAATTCTGTACACCACTGTACTTGTACGTCGAAGAGGTATAAGATACAAAATTATTTTCTCGCATTCAGAAAAAAATGTAAACTTTGTCTTCCCTCAAGAGACTTAAAAAACAATTACACTCAGACGTATGCTGAACTTGTACATACTCTCGTTTCGAATCTGGAAGTACAATTTCCCTTGCACGTACATAGGTACTCACTATTGACAACACATGACAGGTGCCAACAACCTCCCTTACAGTCGGTAATCACCAGAAAATAATTAAAAGTAAACACTAAACAACAGCGCTACATGTTGAAAGAGCTCTTCTCTTCAATTGCAACTCAAAAGGACAAAAACGAAATAAATATGTGGCCATTCAAAAACCATTGGAAAAAAAAAAAATACATCCGCGAAAGGATAAAGACGCAAAATGAACGTAAATGAAAGGAGAATAATAAACAAACAACATAAGGAAAAAAGGAAAATTAAATAAAGACAAACATTTCACGTGTTTTCTACTGCTTAGACACCTATCAAGCTTACTTCCTAAACAAGGACTAAACTAGAATGAGGATGAGAAAATAATAAGAATTCTGTCGCGAGCTAAGGATCTCATTAAATTCCCTGAACGTTAAATATATTTTTCTTCCTTTTTTTTTCAAAACAATTGCTTCAAGGAATTTGCCATTCATTCCTTTAGGCTCTCCTATGGCTGCGCTATGAAAACACAACAGCTTTTCTTATTTTCTTCCTTTCGTGTGTAATGAGAAGATTTTTTAAAAAAAAAAAAAAAGTAATACAACATGTACTGTACCTACGTATATACAACATTAACCCGCGAGGGATGTGTAGATTGGGTAAATAGCAAAATCATCTTTTTACAAGGAAAAGAAGAATTAGGTGTTTAACTTTTAGCCGGCAGGCCTTGTTGAGCAATATGAGCTTTGTGTTCTGCTGGCGGTTTGTCAAAGAACAAAAACAATAATTGTATCAGACGCAGTTAAGTTAGAAAAATTATGCGTACTTGTTGTCGTAGCATATTTAATGTTTTACTTTTCTCAGAACGGTGGGAAGGATAATGACGGTATGACTCTAAGACGTACTCGTCCCTTTGGTTTTGCTTTTAATGCAACACTATTACTGCGAGCAATGACGAGGTGAGGATTATGCAGGCCCCAACCAACAATATTGGCGAAGATATTCAGAAAAGTAAGTCCTTAAAGTGCTTCTGCCCCATGCCCCATCTATCCGATCCTATGTCCTGCAAAAACTACAGAGGCATATCCCTGCTAAATGTCGCGTATAAGATCCTGTCCGAAGTAATATGTGAACGTCTAAAGCCCTTCTGCAACACACACATCGGCAAATACCAGTGTGGCTTCCGTCCCGGCAGATCGACCATAGACCAAATTTTCACATTAAGGCAAATCCTGGAAAAGACCAACGAATTTCAAGTCGAGACTCACCATCTTTTCATCGACTTTAAAGCCGCATATGATAGCATTAATCGCCGTGAGCTCTACATGGCGATGGCCGAATTCGGGATCCCGCGCAAACTAATCCAGCTTCAGTTCTACTGAACTATTCCAAACGTGTACCGGATTTCGGCAAGGAGATGCGCTTTCATGTGATTTATTCAATCTAGTGCAGGGCAGGCGTGAACACGGAAGGCACTATCTTCAACAAATCCGTCCAGCTGCTGGGATACGCAGACGATATTGACATTATCGGTCGCTCCCAGCGTGCCGTCATAGAGGCTTTTGCGGCAATTGAAGAACAGGCGTAACGAGTCGGTCTTGAGGTAAACGAGGACAAAACAAAGTACATGCTGTCAACAAACAAAGCAGCATCTGTCCACCGCCTAGGACAAAGCGTCACTGTTGACAGCAGCAACTTCGAAGTAGTTAAGGAGTTTACCTACCTCGGAGTAAACATCAACTCCACGAACGACACCTTAGTGGAGAATAATGGACAATAATGCTCCAGCTAAGAGGATCTTCGAATCCCAGCCCCCAGGTTCGAGACAACAAGGAAGACCGAACCTCCGTTTTAAGGACCAAGCTATCGCGGATGCCAGAGCGCTTGGTCTGGAAAACTGGAAGCAGCGTGCCAAGGATCGAAGAGGATGGAAGGCTGCTGTGTTTCAGGTAGGGACCCTGCACGGGTTGGGAGCCCGTTAAGTAAGTAAGTAAGTGCTTCTGCAAAGAATTAGAGGCGACCAGCCACCAATTTTGTCAAAAGTTTAAGGAGCAGTACTTTCAAGAAGAGATGAAATTAATTTTTAGTAGACCAATGGCTTGAACATGAGTGCTGTCCAGTTCTCGGGGAAAAAATACCTTTTTGTTGCCTGTAATGAGAAACGTTTTCACTTTAAAACTGAAAATGACAACGTTTTTCGAGTAATTGTGAATGAGCGAATGATCTTTCAGGATGAGGCCGACACCCACATGATGACATGATATATGTGTGATCTATATGTGGAATCTATATGCAAATCCTTTCGATGAGCACAACCTTTGTAGCACCCAACAAGCACATTTTAAACTGAAGTCAGTGACGATAGCTGGCTGAAATCCGTAACAGCAGCGTAATCAATTTAGAGCTTAGAAAGGGTGTCGTAAGAAAAAGGGTTACGAGCGCAACCCCACAGAGGCCAGTTGCATGCGCAGACGACATAGTAATCTTGATCGGTGGCAAACATCTGTGAATCACTCAAAATCAGCGATTCATACAAACTTCCGAGTGACGGCAGTACCTTCCATTCTGAAGACTTTGTCATTGAAAGAGCGGCGCAGACTAGGTCAGGTGTGTGGGCTGGCGGGGAGAAGTTCTCCACGCCACACTTAGGTCAATGCTGACCCATTGTGTTGCCCGTTTGGGGTAAAACAAATCGTCCCTTACTATAGCCCTGCGTCTATATATTTATACACAACTTAATTACTAAATTACCTGTTTTGTGGTCCTTCACACACAAACCATCTTGTCGATTTGATGAATTTCATTGGAGCTTCCATTGGCGTTCTGGAGAGTTCCTCTACGTTATTAAAAAAGTGTCTTCCCAGGAACTTGTATCTGGAATGTTGGAGGCCGGGGCAGTGGCAAAGGAAGTGGGTTGTGGCCTCAATCGCTTCCTCAGCGCCACCGCTTCTGCAAAGCTGCTCTTCTGTCAAGCGTAGTTTTTCCATATGATACCGTAGAGTGTTGTGCCCTGTGATGATACTCACGAGGGTGGAAATGGATTTACGGTCTTTCCGAACAAGTCTCTCGGTTCTAGCTTTGTCAAAAGTGGGCCATAGTTTCCCTGTTATAACCCAGGTTTCTATGGAGTTCCACCTGTAGTTTGCCTCTCTCGTGGCTTTTTCCCCTGCTTCAAGTTTAAGTGTATAAGGCGGGATTCTCACGGATGGGTCTGTCAATTCGGTGGTCAATACAGAGCCACTCCTTTCTAGCTCGTCAGTCTTCTCGTTGCCTGGTATTCCTTCGTGTCCAGGAACCCAGAAGAGTATGACCTTATGCTGCGTGCCAAGAGCCTTGAGTTTTCGCGACAGCACATCACAAGCTTAGATTTTATTTCAACGCCAGTAACGCACACTATGTATGCAAAAAAAAAACCCATTTGGAGTCACAATTAGATTTTTGAATAGAAAAGAGTCTCCGCATGCCGAGAAACTACAGAATATGCTTCGTTCCCGGGCATAGTCATATAGAAGCGAACGAAGGCGCAGACGAACTAGCACCGAAAGTATCAGTAACTTTTTCTTCTAGGTGAAGTGGAAATCTTCAAAAGGTCTGATAATCCGAGTAATCAGTATCAGATTTTTACCAACTTTAACCGCCTCAGTCAAGCACTGATTGTAGTCTTGGAATCGCCAATAATTCGATCCAAGTTGGTTAAGCTAATGCCGCGGATCTCTAAGCTAGACAGCTTTCTGATGTGACACATCCCTGTGCTGAGTTCCAGCCCACAAGGATGATCCTGGCAATTGCAAAGCGGACGCGTTAATTGAGGAGGGTATAGAGCGTAATCTCCCTGATAATGGGAAGGTTTCACTTAGATACTGCAGCCATCAATCTGGGAAAGAGTAGATGGAATAACAACAGTGCTATATTAAGACTTAAATGGAAATAGAAAATATTTAAAAAATTAGGAGCCGCCATGCATTTCTAAGTGCTAAGTGCCCGAAGCTGTAGAGACAAAAAAGAGGAAGAAATCATGACCTAGCTCTTCCAACGATTTCTGTAAAAAATTGTAAAGACGAAGAAGCGGAAAATATCATAACCCGACTCCTGTGTCCTCCATTTGTCATGCCATATCGATCCTGAGAAGGAAAAATCTTGGTGAATACTTCTTTGAGGAACTTAGTGATCTGGCCAGACTCGACGTGGACCATCAAAAATGATGTCTCCAAGTCCAATGGATTTAATGCCTGAACAGCAAATTTTCTTACAACGTAGGTTCATAACGAAACTGATTCTGTCCCATTTGGGAATTTGCATATAGATTCCAGGTGGTAGTAATTCGGTTCTCTCTTTGTGGTATTACAATGGACTTTCTTTCCTTTCTAAGTGCATCTCTGTCGAAGCGGGGACAATTGCTCAACCCAACCCAACTACCTAACAAAAAACCGCCTCCCACATGATTCCGTTCTAGAAACTTGGATTAATAAGCAATTTTTTCTTGACTTTCTTAGTCTTTGCTTGAATAACTTGGTTTATCATATTCAGCGCCAAGTTGGCAATTTCTTAGCGGTTCTTTCCTTCATCTGCTTAAATGTCTCGAGATTATTGCCTTAAGCCTATTCCTCATGACTCTAGTGGCGTCAGCTGACTGTGGTATCCTCAAGGAAGTACCGCCCAACACCTTTTCTGCAGTAATTCCGCATCAAACACTCACTGTTTTGGGATGTAAAGCCGTCTTATGTATCACACACAAAAGTGTCTGTCTTCTTTGCTGATAAGTTCATTAAAGTACACTTTGTCGTAAAAGTTGAGATTCTCATCATAACCGATAGTTTTTTGGTTGAGGTTAAGGATGGCGTGGGTACATATACAGCCGTCGTTTTCGGTAGTTTTCTCGATAGAAGCTCATGAATGTCTTCCATTTAAGACGACGTTATGCCCAAATTTTGATAAAAAAATTGACGCAGAGACCAATGTAAAATGCAAATTTATGAGGCATAATCATCTTGCTGATGTTCTTCGTTGCAGGCACAGCATTCATTTTCTCTATCGAAAAACTTCTTCATGATCTGCCACTATGACCCAGATCTGCCACCTTCTTGTGCAGATCGAATCAAGCGACCGGATGTCGAATTGTCTTTAAATTACAATGGACGAAGTACACGTCCTTAAGATAAGCATGTATTATTCTCTGATCATGAAGGCAGACATAAATTTGTCGTTTCTATTGCAAACTTCATCAACAATGGGTCGAAATATTTAAGGGGCTGCGGATTGATATGCGGGCGCCGTGGCTCAGTGATTAGAGCGTTAGACTACGGAGATTCGAATACCAAAAGGTTTTTTTTAAGGTCCCACCCCTCACGAATGTCTGAGTAATAACTGATATGATAAAGCTTTAAAAACAAACCTTTTGGATATGGCTTTAAACTGTAAGTCCCTTCACATACGGTCTGTTGCATCAAAAATTTCCTTTTAGTTTCTCTAACTTTCATTCTTAAAATTCCTAAAATTGTCACTATATGTGGATCAGTGTTCCCTGTACCAATGGATCCTAAAAAGTGAACCTACAAGCAAGGAATACGTTCTACCCAATATTGCTTTACAATCTGCAAGAAAAAACACGCTTAACGCAAAGCTTATTGTGGGACTTCCTGTCATTAAAATAACTTCTGAAATCTGCCTTTTGTATACGGCATTAAACTGTAGGTTCCTTCCATTCGTAGGAAAATTATAGCACGCACCATAAAAGCTATGTCCTAAGTCCTATACGAACGAACGAACGAATTATTTGCATCGTATTGCTTCCATCGTTATGGCAACGATGAGATAATAATTATTCTTTTAGAGTTCGCGAATTCCGTTGAACTACCAAAAGATAACTTAATTACGTGAGGGAGATCGTCTTCCAAGTAAGAAAAGTCATTCATTTACCGTCCTTGATCTCTCAGCATCAAAGGATTAACTCTTATCGACTCATTCTTTCAATATGCTCCACAACCGTCTTCTCCCGCTTCGCCAAAATTTTAATTTCCTCACCCTTGCATGTTATACTAACGAAAATTTAAAATCACTTTTAAATAAGTTCAAAACCATAATATAACGAAATATAACGCATTGAGCCACAGTAATAAGACACAGAAACACTATTCTCATGCATAATTCAGTGTTTCCTTTAGAAAACCTAATTAAAATTTATACAACATCAAGTAGACATAGCATCCAACAGGGATTACAAGTGTATGTACTGCCGTGTATTTAACTTGTCTGACCAATGCCTTTGGTGACTACGACAGAAGGATCTCTCCCAAGAGAGCCTCGAGTTATTATTCAACGTAACCAAAAGACAACAGATGCCTCTAGCGCGGTACGATAATCTACAACCATCACTGCCTGACGGCCAGGCAACGTACATATATATGTACGTATGGATATAAAAAAAAAAAACAGTATTTCTCTTTACAAATGCCCAGAGGCAAGGTGTTGCCCTGTGTCGTGAGCACAAAACGAAATAAATTTCAAATTGAATTTCTTTTTTGCAAATGGAATACTTGTGTTCAGAATCCTTCATGGATATGAACTAGGACCAAGGAAAAGTTTCATAGATAAAAAAAATAAAAGAAAATATAAGCAAAAGGACCTTTCTGTTGCATAGTCAGTGAATTTAGCGACAGAGAAGTGTTTATTACATCCCGATGGCCATGGGTTGTAATGTTAAATTAATTTTGTCTTTTATCCTTTTCCCATTAAGAATGTGAAGTGTTGTACGGGTACATTCATAGGTTTTTGTGCATAGAGAGTGATACGGTTTTGGACTCTTTTGATTTCAATTTAAAGAGTTCTTTTCACTCTGAATGCAAGAATAATGAACACCTGTTTTTTAATCCACAACTGAACTCATGTTATTTAATGGCTAATAGGTTAGGTTCCAGGATGAAAGTGCACTTTAAATCTTTGAGAGAAAAGTTCTACAATTTACGGTCCCATCTACGTTGACTTTCCATCTACAACGTGAACAGCGAAACCGACCAAGTGAAAAATACGTGTACAACGGTTGAGACGGCTAGGTTATATAGAGTGAATACCAATAATCCAGCTCGAAGAATCGTTGATTCCAATCCTGCTCTGAAGAGGACGACCTTATCCCCTATGTCGTACACAAATGGAGGCTGTCCCCTAAGAACTCAGAGGCTGGACGCAGCAGACTTCAAATTTCACCTTTCTAATGTCGATTATATGGGCAGTTTCTAAGAGGATGGAATCAAAAGCCTCCAATCTCATTTCAAGAAAGTAGCAGTTGGAGTTAAATACACATTCTGGTCTGACTTGGCAGTAGCCCATTAAAAAAAAAAATAAAAAATAAATACTTGACAGAAAGGACCGTATGTGGTCCAGAACCTAGCTGCTCGCCACCATTTGTGTTGTGCGTGTTATATTTGGTATTTCCTGGGATTCGAACCTCGCCCAGTAATCCAACGCACTAACCACTGAGCCACGGCGTCCACAAAGCCCATCCTGTCAACAAAATTTTGGAGCAATAATGGTCTTTATCGGTTTCCCATAAAAAAAATCTACGGTGGCGCGGCGATTAGCTAAGTGTTGATCAAGGTTCTTTTCCAAAATCTTTTTCCAAAAGATCGAAACAGGCCAAACGGAAATGGTCATTTTGCTTCAACTCTCCAATGAGTTGGTCCTTACCTTACCAAGGACTTAATGCAATGATCCTTAGAAAAGTGTGGCCAATATTAAGTAATTGAACTCTGCAACAAGTTGAAGTTCTTAAGTTTTATGGGCACTTTCGGCAACAGCAGCGGTAGCCTTGCGTTATTTAATCATAAGACCATCAGGTTTGACATCAAATATGTATCTGCCAATTTTTCAGGGGCATTGCCAGCATACACGCACTTTAGAAAGACATCAACTGGTGGCCCATCCTTATTTTGAATTTCATGCAGTAAAATACAGTGAAAATTTGAAAATAATATCTTCTGCAGTTTCCTTAATGATTAAATAATTTAAGTACCGGACATACCTGGTTGATAGTTGACAATAAGTGAAACGATGGGTATTGGGACAATAACTTCCATTTTAGGTGGATTGTAGCCTATGCTGCGCGCTTCTCTTCCTCAGTATGGAAGCTTGTCCTTGTAGTCATTGTTTAAAATGTTCTTGTAAAAGTAGAATGGATCTCAATTGGGATTTATATCATCATTTGTACATATAATTCTAGCGATCTCCATTCTACATAGACATGAACCTCAAAAATAACCCTGAATTCAAAGATCTATGCCAGCTAAAAGTTGCTGTGACGAAGCACCATAACTGAGCAATTTATAAAGCAACTAAGCATCTAAATTGATCGCATTATTCAAGTATCTTATATCTATACTTTTCAAATCGTGATCACTTAAATGCTTTAAGAGCGAGGTCCCATTTTGTCCCGAAACTATGTCTCCCATTGGTTTGTCACTGTCATCGTTATGCTACGGTGCTGAGTTTGAGCGGCATGTGGCATACAATTTTATAACGTGATAAAGTTTACAAATCGTACGCACAAAGAAGGAATAAGAATTTACATCAACTTTTCCAACAGTCAAAAGCAAAGCGTACACATTTGCGTACGATGTTTTGCAAAAAGTTTAAACTTTGACACTCTCTGCGCGTCAGTTTCACACAACACCTCATAACTTTGAGCATTCCAGGGCCACAAACACCAAAGAAGGGGTAAAATACGAAGTCCTTATATGCTTATATAGGTATATTCTCAAAAGTAACATCGACACTACAACGAAATCAGCATTCCGCAAAAGTAACACGGATTACTGATTAGGCTGCTCACACCAAGGATGTTATGTGCCACGTACAAAACGCCTTTACCGTATCGTACGTGATTACTACTCGAGGGTGTATACTGTGTACAAAATGGCGGCGAAAAAATACGAAGAGAAATTGGCAATCTTTCTGTTGGGATAGCAGGTGAGTGCACAACACTTTACCTTTGTGCTGTGCTTAGTAAAATAAGTTGGCAGAAGAAAAACGTTACATCGTCGGCATGCTTAATGAATGTTTTGGGAAAACTTCACCAAAACTTTTCGAGTTCATAAATCTTGCAACTCACTCAGACGTGTCTTTCAATTGAAACGCGCGAAAACTGTCCACAAATACATGACAAACCTTGGAAAAGCACTGCTTTCGAAAATAACATTGGATAGTTTTTAAATAGGGAGCAATTGGATTTAAGGGATGGGTGGCTTTAAATAGAAAAGTTGCTGACATGAAGGTGCCTGGAGCTGCCTCATTCACTTCAAAGTGGGTAGATTTACCTGACCGGGGTATAGGTATACTTTCGGCCCAGCAGTCATGTTCCTAAAAGTTTGAAGGATATGAATGTGTGTACAATTTTTTTTTTCCAATGTTTAATACTCAATTCCATTTACAAAATCCCCAAAGTGACTATTTCCGCTGTCAGATGGCTTCATGTTCTCCTTCATTTCATCTAATCCATAAAATTGTACACAAATCTTCTGCTACGTCCAGTGTTGAAATAACTTTATAGTAAGTGCTCCCAGAGTAACCTCTTAATCACTTCTTGTGTGTCATTGTGCTTCAATGGCAACAACTTTTGAATCTCTTCAATGAAATACGTGCTGCCCTTCAGACAACTTCCGCCACACCAGAACACTTCACGGTTGGCCACTATTGCCAAGGCTCTATACCACTTGATTGAAGAGCAAATCCCTTTAAAGATTGATGGCTGTTCAAGCAGTGATAAGTTACATAGAATAAGAGCATACACTTCCTGCTTACCCACACTTCGTTTGTGAGACTTCAACTTACCCATACGTTAGTGTGTGGAATTTCAAGAGAATTTTAATGAACACAAAAAAGAATTTAAATTATTAAATCAGATCTGAACCCATCACTCCAAGGTAAGCATAGCAGCGTTTTTGGAACTCTATTTAATCAGCGTAGTAATTTCTAAATTGATCTAATAAAACCTAAAATCTTTACCAGCACCAAGGAGAACATTAAAGTGGGCGAGTATTTTATCTACTTGTCCCTGTGTAGTACGAGTATTGTTGGCATTCAGCAATTCAGCAGAAACAACTCGAGCAGTAACATTTTAAAACAATAATAACGTCGAGCGTAATAATCCTTTCGCTTTACAAAGGATCTAACACTGCTCTGTCGTATTTAATGCGCTTCTAAGGTCAAAGAATCAAAACCAGTTGTGGGAGCTTGTGACGAAATTAAACACAAACTGTCTCCGGTTTGATAGTAAAATTTAATTGCGGTCGGAGGAGTTGACTTGACTTTAAACGTGCAGATGTACTGGCACTCCTTTAATTTACTTCCACACAACACACACACAGGTTCTTTGGCGTTGGTGGTGTTAATAGGCGATTTGCATGCGAAGGCGCCATTTGCTCTGACCCCAATCAATAGTTCGCCTCTACCTTGTTCGTCTGTCTGACCATCCGTACGGTTGCTCCCCACCGCCCCTGCATAGTCGATAACTTTCGAATTTATCGATTGATAGGCGTTGGGATCCTGACCTCTGATTTCCTCTTTCGCCATCATCATCATTTACTGCATGGGAAATAAATCCTTATGGGGGGATTTTGGTTTTAGTTCCACAAGGCACACAATGGAATTCAAGATTATTTGTAGTTCAATAGCCCGGAGATGAGTTATTGTCAACTTGATGACAAACATATACATAGTAGCGGGCTGCCTGACTGTGTTTTGTTTTCAACTCCTGCGCTCGCTTATCCATCCGCCTGGAGTTCCTTTGAAGCGTGCATCATTAAGTTTTAGATCTGGCAAATTAACCCTTTTCAATGAGATTTATCGTGAATCACATACATCCATACAGAAATAACCAGAGAGAGAGAGAGAGAGAGAGAGAGCTTCTCATAAAATCTTTCTGCTCAAATACTCAGAGATAATGTCAAGGCAGTTTTTACGGCACTGGTGGGGAGTGGAGTTGTTTGCCCTTTCTGATGGCATTGGCGGCTGCCCTTTTGTAAGTTGTTGACCTGGAAAAGGATCATTTTAGGTTTTTGTTATTGTCGTTGCCTTATGCTGAATTTTAGGGATATGGGGACTATTGGGTGCAGAAATTATCCCTTACGCAATGGTGCGTGTGGTGGTCTACTGAAAGTGATTCAGTCGATTGGTTGGATTAAAGGTAGGTCTAGGGTTTTGCGGGGTCCTTTTCTTTTCTTTTTAGGGAAAAATCAATAAATTTCCTCTTCAACGGTGAATGCGTTAAAGAGTGAAACCTTTTGTTCCGCAAGTCTTTTGTGAAAACTGAAGCGCATGTAATTTTTTATGCACGCTTAATACTTCTTAATGCGTAGGCGTTATTTAAATTATGATGTTACGCAATTTGAACAGATTTTATTGAAATCCTTTAATCCTTCGAAATACATGGATTAACTGCGACTGGTCCTGTTATGAATGGTATTTTCGACAGAAGGTTAAATGGGCATGAGTCGAAAATGTGCATACTTTCTTACTTACATAGGTGCCGCTACAGTTCGGTTTGAGCGTGAGCCTCAGCAAAAAAAGCCTCTCCAATCCGCCCGGGCTCCAGTTGCCCATTCCAAGTTGGTTGAGATCCCTTTCAACTTGTTCGCGCCACCTCAAGCGAAGTCTACTGTGTTGTCCCTTTGGGTTGGATTGGAAGGCCCTGTCGGCCTGAGGCTCACATGTTTACCGCCCAGTTTTCTGACTAGGATGAGGTCATTGTGCAGCTCGTATAATTCGTTGCTGAATCTTCTCCTCCAAAGCTTGTCACCGCAAACGGGTCGCGCGATTTTTAGGGTGATGGAATGCGGCTTAAATGGAATGCTTCTCAGGAAATGCTTTGCGTTTCAGAGACATGATAACTGACATTTTTTGTAAAAATTGATTGATTGTGACCTTAAACAGTTTGTGCACAAGGCAGACCAACGTTGTAAGAAAAGGGTCGCTACTGAACACAGTAAACAGTGGTTAACAATAGACGAATGAAGAGAGACCAGATAAAAATATGAAAAGCTCTAGAAAGCTAGAGATTATAAGCTGGAACACTTAAACTATTAATAGCTTTACTCAGAGGATAAGGCAACTTTATGTAAGCATCACGTGAAGATGGGTATTCTGGAAGATTATACCTAGATCGTGCCAATGTCCGGCCTTATTTAGCAGAAGAAGAGGGCTATCACTGGTTTGAATCCAGAGGATCCGTCAGATAACTTTTAAGCAAGTACTAACATTAATGTGAGGAATCAAACTCAGAGTAGATCTCTGGAGAAATCCTGAGTGTAACCCTGGCAAAGATGACTGGTAGAACGGTGACAAAAAGGGACCCAGCAAAGTGGTCTGATTCGGTTTTCTCCTTCCATAATACTTTCATACTTCATTAGTTGTGGGCATTCTAGAATTAGTAGCAGACGAACTTTTCCAAGCTTTTAAAAGCAATTCTTTGACGAAGGCTAGATGAGGTAAGCGGGTAGGCAAGATGGAAGTTATCCACAATGCCACATTCAGGCCAATGTGATGGCCATAGGGCTGAAAGGCCCTTGCCCATTGGTTAACCTTTTTCTGTATCAGTTGATAAGATGTGGTTCAAGATGTCGTTCAATGTCCTACTGGATATTTTTAATAGGTCGTTCAAAAGGCGTCGTCCCAAAAATTTGTATCTAAGGTGGATGAGACCTGGATAGTGAATAGAAAGTGGATTGTATCCTCCCTGGGCATCCTCATCTCCACATCCTCGACGCATATAAGTCCTCTTCCATTAGTTCCATTAATTTTTCATGTGGTACCTCAGAGTATTTTTCCCGTGATGACTTCTATCATAAAAGAAAAGGATTTCCTATCCTTTTTCATAAGCTTATCGGTCGTTGTTTTGTTAAAGTAAGACCAAATTCCTTTTATGGCTTTTTATGGTTGAACAAATGCCTAGGGAGAAACACCTGATGTTTGCTTCCCTTAGGACCTTGAACCTGTCTACGAGCGTAAAGGTGCAAGGTGATAGAATCTATTTGATCTGGCGCGGTTTCCGAACTTCTTCTAGACACTTTAACCTTCTGATTGCTTCTCTGGGCATGAACACATTTCATGGAAGAAGCAGTGGCTAGGAGAATCATAACTTTCAGAATCCTTAGCTCTTCCCGACATTAATTCTCAAATTTGGTTTTAATTTCAATAGTGGAAATCGCTGTGTCGATGAAAAGGGTGATACCTTCTGGGGATATTGCTTTCAACGCAGTCTCAGGGGTCGCTTTTATCACTGCTAGGACCTCCGCTTAAAAAACACTGCTGTGAATTGGCAGGCGGGCTGCTTATGGTTATGTCCAGCAATCCGGAGAAAATACTGAGCATACGCCTATGTCCTTTGATTCAGCTGTGTAGACAGAGATGGATTGCGTGTTAGGTTGTTGACCATTTTTACATTCTTTCTTGCTTGGTTATTTGCTTCACAAAGGTCTTGTGTTATGTTTTCCGTTGTATGTACATACATTGCCTAGATATTTCTTAAAGGTCATAGAAGAAACATGCGAGAAACTACTCGAACGGAGCAAATAAATATCTTATTCAGAGCGAACTAGTTTGTCGTATATTTTCATGGAAGGTAAAGGGTGACTCAATTAGAGCTTCCGAAATAAAGATGTAAACAAATCACCATTTTTTTTTTATGATCAAAAATGTTGTGTATTTCGTTATTAATTTCATTTAAATAATATCCCTTAAATGGGTGTCTCTGGACATTCTGCAGATCCTTCCGAGGTAATTTTCGATGACTTTTCGGGAACTTTCAACGCAAAATATCCAACTATGCACCCTATGTATGTATGGTAAGTTGCGTCTTGTTGGAAACACATGTACTTCACATAAATATCTACGATTTTGTGCCAGATATACTTGCTAATCGTGCACCTATAGCACTTAATATTGACTACTGAATCCGATCCTCATCATATTCAAAAAATAAAATAAAATAAGGCCCGCCTGACCACAATGCGCACCAAACGTGCATGTCTTTTGAGCCACCTGAGGATTTTCATCGCCCTACATACGGCAATTTTGCTTATTGACATACCCAGAGAGGTGGAAACCTACATCTTCAGAGGAGGGCATTTTGTTTAAAGAATCAGCATCAACTTCCTGCTACTCTAACACCCACTATGAGTAAATTCTTCCCTGTCTACGGTCTTTCAATTCCAGTTCTTGTGTTAAAAGAATTTCTTACAGGTTTGGGTGCAAATCCTGGGTTAGTTAGACCCACAGGAAGCCATACGACTCTCCCAAAAGCTGCAAACGCCGACGAATCAATCAACGAATTGACGCACTGGCCTTATTTTATATTCAATGCTTACAGTCTTCTAAAAATTTTTCTCTACACCGCGAATTGCTCGCTCGGTAGGACGATTAAATTGACCAAAATTTTTCTGTAAATATTAGCACGCAGTTCGTACAGAATTGGTATTTTTGTATCACAATTCAACAATTTTAACGCGTTGGTCGGTGGCTTAACTATCCATTTCGTAGATGTGTTGTTGCAAACTAACACTTGACACTTTGGAAACAGATGCTTATTGATAGCTGGAATTGGATCACCCTTCAGCCATCTTCAACCAAACAGACCATCTGTATAACTCGTTTCTCAATATACTGTCCAAATTCAAATAAAAACACGATCGTTTTTTTTTCAAACATTTATTCCGAAATATTTCTTATGCCTTTATTTAGTTCTTTTATCATATATCATCGCCGGTATAACTATATATTTAATTTCTCTAACAATTATCTGTCTATTTTGCTTGTTTGGTTTTTTTTTTTTGTTTAATTCCACCAATTTGCAACTTATACATGTCTGTTTGCATGTCTCAGAAAAACAGCTGAAAATGTTTAAGACTCAATTATTTTTCCTCACCGTTTCACTTTATATTTTTTTTTATCTCAAACAAGGAGTCATGAATGCAATATTAGTGACTTATGAAATGATATTCATGGTAACACATTTCACATAAATTTTTCTATTTATTTACATTTTTGTTTGTTAATTGTTTTTTTTTTCTCCCTAACTTTTTCTTTCTTAAAGCTTTGAAAAATAACTTGTCTTCCATTCATGAAATTGCAAGACTGCAATTTTTGTTTTAAGTTATTTCTCACGTTGGATACCCTAGGTAAATGTTTTTTTTTTTTAATGCATAAATGCCATTTATATGATGATTGTTGTATTTCAAGGGGATGAAATTATGTGCTAAACAAAAGTTTAAAAATAAAAAGAAACAAATCTTAAATCGGAGGGCTTTTTAACAGAAAACAATATTCGAAACTTCAAAACATTGACATTGCATGTGGCATAGTCGTAATTGTTTATAAATTTGTATATTATGTTTTTTAAATTATTAATTTTTTTTCTTACACAAATCGCAATTTATTTTTAATTGTTATGTACGCGCATCTCATACAATAATATTTGATTGGCTAATGTATATGAATAGTTTTTTTTTTCGTATTTTTTTTTTAGTTTTGCAACAATTAGTAAATAAATAGATTTTTTTGTTTGTGAATAAATTTTAATAATTTATAATAATATATTTTTTATGTGTGAGTAATGACAATAATATTCATGTTTATGTATAAATAATAACAACAATACATTTACATATAGTTTTTTAATCCTTTTGTTGGTTTTGCATTTGTTTTGTTTTCATAATAGTATTTAATTTTTTTTTATTCATATTTTTTCAAGGAAATTATCCTTGTAACACAGTTTAATTACAACATTAATGATATGTATTGTGTATTGCTATGACACTTAAACACCGGATTCATTTTATTTGCACAAATATTACAATGAGTTTTATTTGAAGATATCGTTTAGGTTTATTTGTTATGAATTGAAAAATGCGCATAGAAAGATAAATTTAAAAAGCTATGGTTCTAAAAAAAACCAGGAAATTGTTTTTAAAAAAAAGGAACAGATGTACTTATGTATATGTAAGATAAGATATGTATAGGTTTTGTTTACGTTGAAATGTGCGAAATTTCGTTATGTATTCTGTATTTATTGAATTCGAGTTGAGCATAAATTCAAGGTTCGTTGTTTGAAAAGGAGGTGCAGTAAAATGCTGAATTTTTATCACTGTCGATTGATGGGTGGTGTAATTGATTATACTGGACATAGGGGGCAACCTACATTTATAGTGGTGATAGAGTAGATGGTGGATAACTCGCATGTCTATGATACGATTCCTGGTTTAAGTCCATTCATAGTGATTAGATGTGCTCAATTTATTTACGAAATGCATAAATAGACGCAAATGTATCTTTTTGTGTCTATTTGAACTTGTGCCTTACCCAGCTAAGCTATCAAAGCAAATGTATAAATCTCTTGAAGGGATTTGTCATATCGTGGCGGAGTGGGGTTTTCTAAAGTGGCATATACACAGGTTAAAAACTCATCCAGCATGGGAGAGTGTGTTATACACTATGTCAATGCTGTCTACCCGTTTGAGCACATTATGTAAAAACGCATTCAATACAGCAAATTGGGTTCATATCATGGAGGCGCTGAGAAGTATGAATTCACCAGGATATATCCTTCGAATAATAAAAAACTATCTCCACGAAAGGATGATTCCATACGATACCGAAATAGGGATAAAGGAGTACTCCGTAACCGCTGGCGTTCCATAGGGTTCTGTTTTCGAACCAGTTCTCTGGAACATAATGTATGATGGTATACTGAGACTAAGAGTCCCCGATGGAGTTCAAATCATAGGTTTTGCGGATGACATAGCGATAGTGGTTACGGCGAAACATTTAGATAAGCTGAAACTAAAGGCAAGCGAAACTATCGATTCTGTCAAACAATGGCTAGAGTCAAAGAGTTTAGCCCTGGCAGTACACAAGACGGAGGCCGTTCTTATTAGTAGCCGTAAAATAAGAGAGTCCATCAAAATCGAGGTGGGAAGCTACACGGTACACTCCAAAAACTGCATAAAGTAGCTCGGCGTTATGCTAGACGACCGACTTAACTTCAGTAAGCATATAGAGTAAGAATATATCAAATGTATACTCGGCGCTTTCAAGAATGCTGCCAAATGTTGGCGGCCCAACACCAGCACCACGAGAATACTCCTGTCGAGAGTCGTGAGTTCAACAATGCTCTACGCATCTCCAATATGGTCAGAGGCGCTAAAAGTTATGCATAATCGGCAGCGAATAAATAGTGTCTACAGACTTACTGCCTGACGCGGATGACGCGGCGTACGTCATCGCAGGTATGATCCCCATAGACATCCTGGCTGATGAAGCAAGAAGAATTCGGGATAGAACTACTGGGAACTCGAGCTCTACTGAACTAAGAACACAAGAAAGGGCGACAGCAATGAGGATGTGGCAACAAAGATGGGATGCCTCACATATGGGAAGGTGGACATACAAACTTATTCCGAGGATAGAACCAACGATAAATAGAAGACACGGGGAGGTCAACTACCAACTGATGCAATTTCTATCAGGCCACGGTGGGTATCGGAAATACCTTCACCGCCGGAACATGTCGCTTTTACCCAAGGTTTCAGGAGAAAAAACGGAGACTGGAAAGTGAACTAAGTACCACACTTGATATCACAAATACAATAGCGGAGATGCTAAAATCGATGGGTAATTGGGAGGCAGTTTGCACACTGGTAACCCAAATTCAAATCGAGTTCAGACAGGTGGAAAACCAGAGAAGAGTGATTCGGAGTATCCGCCCCGCGAAGTAATACCTGACGGTGGTCCCGCTAAGCGAAATTTGAGTTAGCGGGGGTAGGGTTTAGTCAGTAATAATCTGACACTACCGTGTAACCTGGAACGCGGTTCCTATGCAAGGTTCCCCCTTCGCTTATAAAAAAAAACCCGCTTTAGTAAAAATCAACACATTTTGATTTTGCTTCAAGCAGACACAACGTATACGTGTCTCATTTTCACTAATACACTCTCACATGCTGGATGTGTTTTTGACCTGTGTATATGCCACTTAATACCATAAAATGGAGCGATACTTATGCTGAACCAAATTCTGCTAAAGCCATCTTAAGGGCAGTAACCCATCATTATTTCCATAATCGATTATGGGTATTGCCATAAATAAAAGAGCAGACGGATTGCTAAAAATGAGGTCAATGGTCGATCATGAACAAGCTGAGGAAAAACAGGAAGGGCTTCAATGTCCGCACTAATATCTAAGCATGCTCATTGGCAATAACACACTTACAAGCTTAAATTAAATAACGAGAAAGGGCGCAGTGACAAATAAGTGGGTAAGGATATACTTCAGTTTCCTTGTCATTAATCAAGCTTCTCTTTCCTGAGAATTTTAGAAAGATACAATTTCTATTACATTGGAAAACTATGGAGTATCTCAAGCTAGCTTCTCTAAAATATTGAGCTGGATAGAGGTCTCTAAAAACACAATACGCAAGCGTAGGAAGGACAAACAAATTTAAATAAAACCGTTGAAATATTTCCCAAGGGAATTACAAGACATGGGTGTGATGAGGGGGACCTGTGTACATATGTATCTATTTTAAGAACCCATATATATAGCCCCATCTGACCCCAACGAATGATTTGAACTGTAATCATTTCAATATACCCTCATCTGGATTACTAGGTTAAGCATGATGAATATACTTTTTATCAAAATTCAAAATCCTTATAATGAAACTTCAAGAGGTTTAAGAGTCAAAATTAATGAGACTACAGCCATAGTGAACGAGCTTCTCGAGGAGACTTAGGGACCCTACAACAATATGTATAACTTCATACCCATGCTATCATCAGTAAAGCTTTTTTTTAAACACGTTAACAGACTACCTACTGCTCCCTGGCCACGAAACAAGACTGGTTAAGATCTGAGGATTCACTGATATAAAACTAAATTTGGGAATAGCGTAATCAAACCCTCGGAAATGATCATTCTGCCTACAACCTGCCAATGAATCAGATATTTAAACATACTTGCAGGCCAACACTTCTCCTAGTGACAATTTTACTGCAAGTGTTTAGTCCAAACTGATCGAAAAAATGCAACTTTAGTGGGGAATGGGACTAAGTTCTTCAAAATTGTACAATTTTCCGTATTTTATGACATCCTTTAAAATATTCGATCCTCAGATTTTAATCAATAGAGAAGAAGCTCAAAGAAGTTGATCCTTCAATTCGTTCATTCTCTATTTAGCGCTACATGGACTTTTTTCAAACTTCATTCATATCTGGGGTATGTGACCTCACAATGAGATGTAAAATTTAAATTTTTAGTCAACAGCATTTCACCAATTCCTTGATCGAACTATTAGTTGTTATTTAATAAAGTTTGAAAATTAAGTACGGTAACGAAAGCTTTTATGACCATTATTACTCTTATGTTCCAAAAACAACCGACAGCAGTACGCTTACGCAAGAGGATAGGAAACTGTCATGTCAGCTGCGGCAGTATTTTGATTGAACTTATTTTCCATAAACTGTTTTTCAATAAATCATGAACGATTGTATTTTATTTCAAAAAAATCAACAGATGGCCCAGTCTTAACTTACATAAATTCGACTACTAATGTCATCCGGTATCTTTCAAACTAAAATTCTAGGCACATAAGAAGCTACGCAACAGGCAAGAGTATATTATATACCTCCATTTACTTGGAAAGTTAAGGGGTCCTAGTAGCTGTTAAAATAGCACCGGAAATAGCTGCCATGTAAAGCTCAGGGATCTTGTAGACAAAGTAAGGTATCATCTGAATTATTTGGGTACTGCAAAAAACTAGCTGACTTGGGGTCAGACCACTTTATATAACTAGCGGGCAAGAGAGCTTATGCTCAAGTGTCATACAAATGAAAGCGTCAATAAAAATCTCTATAGTGTGTTCAAAGGGGAGGGGGAAGGGAATAAATACATCTAAATTTGTAGAAACCCAAAAACCCTCAGGCTAAGGTTAGATCATTGCAAATCCATGAAACTGATAAGTTTGAAAATGAGGGGGAACACGCAGGGAAATGAAAAGTGGGAAAGACATCACAAAATTGTCAAAATTGTTCCCCAGAAATTAGCAGTCACTGCCTCGGTCATCTAAACGAACTGCCGGACGAATCATATCATCGATAGTAAGGTTTTGCAACGAGCGGATTATACCACATCACATGAACAGCGAATTTTACTAAGGGTCCTGGAGTGGTTTAGCTTGGCTGTTATAGTTTATAAGTTTTTTTTAAAGAGGTGCAATTTTTATTTTCAACCATGTCTTCTTGCAAAATAGCAAGTTAATCACATTCACTTAACCCAAAACTGCATGGTAGCACTGATCGACTCCAAGAATTATAAAAAAACAACCAAAAATGCACCTGAAGATTTTAATTACTGGTTTGAGAGAGATGGTAACAACAACATCGAATGAGATTCCATAAAAGAAAAAAAGATGAAAGAACAACTTTTTCAACTAACCAGGATCTATATTTGACAATTAAAATTATTTTTAATTGGACTCCGTAGTCCAATGTATCTAATTGCCATAGGAAGAGCACAGGTTGATAATACATACATCGTCGCATCTAAAACCCAAAAAAAAAAGATAGATTCTTGAAAAAGAATCGCATTTTCATGCACTGAAACGATATATGGAAAATAAATAAACAATCCTTAACATCTGAGGACAACGAGTAGCTCATCAAACTTTTCTTTTACTTAAGGATCGGTTGAGCGCTTGAATATTTAAACTTTTTGCACTCCTTCAGTTTTGACAAAGAATAAGGACAGATACATGTGTATTTACTACTTCTCACAAAGACTCAGGTGAATTCCTTTGCCTACATTATAGCAAAGATACAATGGTGGACAGAGTGGAAGTGACAGGATGTTCCAGCCCAATGTGTTTTATATTCAGCCTGGGCAATCGATGTATTAGTGACACCTTGGGCGTTGCGGTCATTAAGTAATGCATGATTCTCTAAGGTCCGAAATTGCTAACAGCTTAAACAACGAACTATCTTGCAAACTAAAAATCTGTTCTTGGGACTAACCACTGTTAAAAAACTATTAAAAACTAAGCCTTCCTGCTACCATGTAGGCAGATTCAGTCGAAGCCTATAACCGACAAAGTCTAGAGATTAATGATAGCCCAGCTGTCCTCGCAAGAATTTTTAAACTTTTTGTCGGTAAAGTTTAGCTCAAAAAATCCATTCATCTATTAAGGCTGTAACCAATGCCTAGGCCATATCCTTATGATCAACCTACCATCTTGGTAAACTTTGTAAAATATTATAATTTTCACAAAATGTTATGACTAAGCGTAAATCCTGGTACCTAGTAAGCTTTTATTACCTTCATCCGATTAGGAAATTGGTCCTACTCAGGAGACTTCCGGAAAACAAAACTACATTTGCAGAGATTTCAAAGGACCCCCTCCATGAACAAGCACTCACCTAAAGTCATGAATATGCACACACATCAACAAAATCAAAGAATTTTATTTGTTTTATTTGTTTTTTTTCTCCTCTGCTCCTTCCTTTTATTGCATGGATTCATCGAAATAAAATCCTTCATTTGTAATTTCAGAAAGAACAAGATACTATTTGCATATAAATCCTTAGCGAAGGATGAGAAAATCAAAGTCAAGTTGATTTTCTGCCAACTAAGAGTGTCTATGCTTTATGTTGTTTTCGCGACTCCTGTTCGTTTGTGTGTGTGTGTTGTTTTCCTGTTTCATAAACTGCTATACTTCTAGGTTGTACATTTCCTTTGGTGTAGTTTTGGGGAAAAGTAAATTACTATGTCAGAACGATGGATGGATATACAGATGTGTGTATACATATCCGTATGAATAAGTCACCATGCAGATCCCTTGTTGATTTCCCAGGTGAATCATGTTGGCAATGCTTAAGAGTCCTTTGGGGCCTTGCTGTGGTTAGGGTACATGCAATTTTAAGTACGAAGGTATATTGTATTTGTAAAAGCAACAGCTGCAACTGGTTGCATGAAAGATTGAAAAGTGAGGAGTGAAAGTGAGGAAAGGCTGTCGGCTTTGGTTCCATTTAATAATTCAGGTAAAATTTTTGTTTTTTCATGCTAACAAAGGGGAAGGTATGCTCAAACAATTTCTCTTTTACGTGGGGTATTTCGTAAAGGGGTTTGTTTTCCGTAGCAATAAATGAAGAAAATGTTGAAATGAAAGTGAAGGGTCTACTCGTCACGGTTTTAACTGGGAAATTGAATTAAATAAATATTTCACTTGCGCTTGATTTAATGTCGTGTTGTAGTGAGCTGATGAATTGACTTGGTGAAAGAATTTTGTTTGCAACGTCTGCTTGGATTCAATTAAGTTCGCCTCAAAGTCAAGTGTCTTAGCTACAATTGTAAGCACGTACAGCAATTTCAAAAATTGTTTTTTGTTCGCCATTCAGAAGGACAAAAGTTACGTATACGCACCCATGGCATTGTAGACGCATAATTCTTATTGAAACGAAAACGTTTCTAATATTTATACGTGAATCTGCATCCCCTTTGGGGAAAATAACTTTAATAGTTAATAATACTATCCGACTGGACTGTACGACTGCGATCTTAATCGATTGAAGTCTACCATCGACCAGAAATTCACCCTTCCTGAGTTCAAGGAGGAAAGCCAGGCATTCTAATGCGAGTCACTATATTTTTATCGATTCTTCGCCTATGACAGTCCATATAGTATATATGTTTATGTCTGTCGTTGTACGATGGACAAAAGATGTCCGAATTTTTAATGTCAGGAAGCTACTGGCGCCTTTTCCAGGCAAAAGTCACTACTTTTCGCCTAGCCACAGTGTAGTTGACGAATAGTACTGTATGACCGATATTGTCGGCTGCATCAATAATCAAGCAGCCATAGTACTACAAAATATGAAGCAGAAAAGACCGCCGCGAACGTGGTAACCGAACAGTGCATCTCAGCCTTCGCTAGGCACCAGGTCATTGTGAACTTTGTAGCCGGCGACCTGGAGCCACAAGGCTATTCTGGTGCAAGTAGCGTAGGTTTAAGTGACTCCGGGAAACTTATATCTTTCTCCAATTATCTTATCCATGCTGATGCGGTGGAGAATGCCAACCATAAATTGAAACATCTCGGCTAATGTGACATGACTACGCTACTACTGCCAAACGGAATTCTGTTATTTAAAAAAGAACCCACCTCAAAATTAACCAACGTTATAGCTGGGTTCTGTACTGTATGTAGACATGCTCAAAGTCTGCACAGATGAGAAAGAGAAGTAAAACAGGTGATGCGGCCCATCCACTCTTGCTTTAGTAGCAGCACAATGTATCTACTACCTTTTTAGAAAAAAAAAAAACGATATTTCACATCGGTGCTGCTTCCTTTCCTATATACAAAAGGCACAAGACAGAGCAGAGCCTGCGTATTGTTCCACACATTTGATGGTCTACCCCGAAACACTATGCTAATCTTATCGCCAGCATTCTGTGACAAGCACTTTGCTTAGTAGGAGATCCCATACTAACACCCATTCCACCTAGAGTGTTAGTATGGGCTAGTAGCAGACTTCTGTGTTTACCTTAGATACAGAGTTTGCAGATGTTTAGAAGAGGTCAAAGAGGTCTCTTGAAATGTGTTATGGGCGTCCTACGGCAAGGCAAAAGCCCAAACGCTTGCTCAGCTGGCAAACACTTAAATATCCATCTTACGATATAACTATTTGTTATTTCATGCCTAAATGATTCCTATAAATACGATATTTTGGTGTGCCACTAGGTAAACCACTCGGGCCCATCGTCTGCAATCGTACTAACATGGTTTTACCAAAATCAACTTTTGTTGCAGAACAAAGCTTACAACAGCTTTAACTTACGTTAAATATTAAAATAAGTGAACAAATTCAGCATTTTACATGCATATGTATGTATAAGTATATACGAGTAAGGTATTAGGTGTAAAGAAATTTAATAAAGTAAAAAAAAAAATATATTTGTAAATTTTGCATGATATTCCAATGAAGGTGGTTTATGAAGGGTGTGGTAAATGATTATCAGCATTCTTTCTGTATATTCTCTTCCATTCTCATCACTCTTTCTATCTCTATCATTTCTTTTTCTCTTTCTTTCACTCTTTCTCTTCTGTTCTTGTAGTAAAAACCCTAGGAATTAATATTCCCGTAGATTTTCTCGTATTTCATTTTTTCTTATTTATTTCTACATATAACACATTTATGTGTTTTAGGTAAAATTTCATTTTTAATTTTAATTTTGTATATAAGTTATGTTAGTTTTACATGTATAATATACTTCTGTCTTATATGTAAATATATATATATAGGTTACTTACATGCCTTTACTTACATTTAACTTTTAATATAATTTAATATTTAGTTAATAATAGACAGCGTAGCATAGGAAGACGTCAATACCTGCATAAGACATTTTAGCCATATTTTCTTTTTTTTTATATATAATTTGTTAATATCCATTTAATATTTCTTAAAAAAAATGTTTATTTAATTTTGTTTCTTTTTTTTTTTTAAATATTTATTTCATTAAACATTGTCTTGTTGATGTTGGTTTCATTTGTTTTAAACTATTTTTGTTGTTTATTTTTTTTTTTCTATTTTCTTAAAATTTCAATGTCTTGTAAAAAGAAAAATAAAATTGTTTATTTTCTTTATACACTGTAAGTTTGCTACACAACAATACAAAAATCACGAAATTCTGGAAATGCCTTATGAACTATTTTTTTTTTATTTTGGATGTTTTTTTTTAATAAATTGGAACCTATTGAGATATTAGGATTTATAATGTTAAAAAATGGTTCATGTTGTTCTTTTATTTTGCAGGTCGTAAAAGGTTAAATCAAATAAAAAATAGCTTATAAACTATTTTTGTTTTTTTTGCGAATAAGTAGTATTAAAGCATTGATTCATATTTACATGTAAAGTATACTATTGTGGAGTGGTAAATAGATACTAAAAAATTGTGTTAAAGATTGTTAACAAAAAATTATGGACAAAGTAAAAGTGTACGTTAAATGCAGTCTTACGAAAATGTTTTTTTTTTCTTATGAAAAAATTTGTGTGCAATAAAAAATGTGTAAAAGAAATTCGATTGTTATTTGATTTGTTCAAATAATTTTTATTTTAATATTAGAGGAGCGAATGAGGCAAGAGGAGATATAAAAAAAATTATACTATAAATAAATAATTAAAAATTAAATCAGATGGTATCACTTTTTTATTTTTAGATTCATTAAAAAAAAATATATTTTTTGCCCTTGTTAAGGGAGAATTTTAGCAAAATAAAGTAACCACTGATTGAGTTTCTAAAACTCTTAAAAACCCAAAAAAGTAAGGACTTAAAAAAAATACATTCTGCATCGCTTAAGAAAAGAAAGTGGATAGGGGAGGGTTAGGGGGTGAACACTGAAAGAAAGGGAGTAATGTGGTGATATTAATGTTCATTGCTGACTCGGCTATACGGAAGGTTTAGCAAACCCACCTTGCGCTGCTCAATTGGATCGATCTCCCCTATACTTATATCACGGGTTTCACTATTTAATCAATCTACCGTCCTAGCACTATCCGCACTGTAATTTTGATGGCCTTGCGAGGTACTTATTGTACAATTTTGATCGCATGGATATGCCGCCCACAGATATGTAAGAGGAAATTCTCATTCTGTGCAAATTTAAAGTCGAATTTTCTTGCGTTCAGCATGGGATTCGACCAGAGTCTGAGTCGAGATTGAACTGTCTTTAAATTTTAACGGATAACCTCACAACTAATTTAGAATCAGGTGCTTAAGTTTTCGTAGAGAACAGCAACATAAGACCTCACTACTCCTTAAAAAAGTATACATCTATTCCAAGTGGAGACTTACTCGTATTCTATGGTTCTGGACTTCATTAAAGGAGTGGATGGAAAACCTGCACAAGTGTTGGATCTACCCGCGTTCTAAGTAGGATTCTTCATTAACGATTGGGCTTCTAATGAACACAATTGTGTGTTACATGATTCTTTAGGATGTGGCAGGTTAACTGAACACTCCTGAATGTCTGCAGAAATTACTAGCAGTCTTGCTGTCCCTCAACAACAACATACTGTCGTTCTTAAGATACACTTTGCTCTTGCTAAGCACTTCAATTTGATAGACCAGTGGTGACACTAAATTCTGCGATGTTTGTGGAAAGGACGAGGATACTTTGGATAATTTCCTCTGTAATTGTGGCAGATCTTTGGTGCTGATGTGGTGAGTGTTGATACCCTAAGCTCATTATCACGAGAGTGCGTACATTGCAATGTACCAATTGCAATTGAGTGCTCCAGTGGATTATTCGGATCCGGACACGAAAAAATTACTGCTCAAAAGATGACCTTCAGGTTTTCATTAAATTGTCATAACCAAAACTTAAAATGCTGGATAGAAGTACATACATATTTTGCAATCACATTTTGGAAATCGCCCGAATAATTGTGATTGAAATGACCAGCAATAGACTCGTTGAAGTAGCATCTCCTTACAGATATTCGTTCGATAAATAACGAAAAGTGTTATCATAGTCAAGCATTCAGAACGTCTGTTGGTAGGACCTTTTCCCACCTCCATAAATTTATTTAGAAATTGCAAACAGGGGTTGCATTCCACGCCAAATAAAACAATAAGCCTGGATTCCCTGAATAGCCAGAAGCACTTACAAATGCAAAGTACGACTAGACTGGCATAAGTAAGTCGCACCTCTTATCAATTTCATATTGACAGCGATATTTCATATCATAGGTACAGTGCAATACTATATAGAAGCAGTTCAATGTCAAGATACACAACGAAAACACAGCGCTCAAACAAGCGATGGACATACACAGATTTGTGCAACGTTAACCATCTTTTTGTCTGACATCACTTTGGTTTCAACAGATAGGCAGCAAACATGCAACCATATTCACCATTTGGCTATTCGCCGGTGATTGGCTTTTAGATGTCTGCAATGAGCACATGGGCGATGTCGGAATACTGCTTAATCACCATCTTATGATAGCCAGTATTCGACTTCGTACTGCATCCGTTCATAAAAAAGCACATTATCATGTCTATTTCCAACTATAATACCGACAATCTCCGTGATCCTACAGTGCATAAGCAATTGGGAGCCAATCTTGACAAAATAGTCGAAAAGATAATTAGCTCAGCTTAGCCCGGTTGATCACGATCACTTTAGGGATATAAAAAAAGGTTTTTTTCTGCAGACACAAAACAGCTTGTCTTGTGTGTATTATAAGGCAGAAAAGCCACAGCGCATTGCTGCAGATGCCTGGAAATTGATCAAAGATTGCAATTTACTCAATTCTCAGAGCCATTCCAGAAATAAGAGAAAGCAGTCAGGAGTCGATCTGGCGAGAAAGGAAGATCAATATAGTGTGAGGCGTAGCAAAACCGCATCAACATCCTTGTTTTACATCTTGAAGAAGAAGCAAATAGATACGCAAAGTAACAAATAACACCTATTGAAAATTTGAGATTGATCCTTGTTGATCTCAGATGAAGATCATCTCAAGCGATGGAAGGAAATTTAGACGAGTTATTCATAGCAAGAGTAAGCCAGCGTACGTAGACTAAACTCTTCCAATCAATCATGAAAATGTGATTCTCTAATCAATGGAGAAAACGGGATCATAAAGAACATCCTGATCAACTTCTCAAAGTTGTTTTACCCATTTTTATCGACTTCTAAAAGTTTTCGACAGCATGAGCTAAGATTTTGTCTAGCATATGAGCACGTTTCTGAGATACGATCTTACTAAGGCATCTCACGAGGGTGCCAAATGACAAGTCTTGCCCAGCTCAAGCCAAAAGTTGCCTAACTCAGACGGTAACTAAATATATTCGGGACCAGATAAAGAACATCTTAATTAAACTTTTGATGTCAGAAAGCGGGCTTCGGTTTGGCATTATTGAGCAGAACGTCAAGTTCCAGTGTCAGCTTCACCTGTTTCTTATCGACTTTTGGAAGCTTTCGACAGCTTAAAGTACGTCATGTTATCTGACATACATATGTACATCTGTACCTGGCTTAGAAGCAGTATCCTGATAATACTAAGGCATTTAACGAGGATGCGAAATGACAACAATGGTCAAACGGTAAGATGTCTGCTACCAAAGTACATACATGTCCTGATTGGAAATAATATCGGCATACATATGACTTCTGTTTGCTTTCACACAGAATAATGAGTCTGCACGAAATGGTTAAACATGTATAAGCTGAAGCATGCAATTTGGGCCTAAATGACTAAAGCAAATGCACTCAGTGTTGTACCTTCCAACGGTTAAGCTTTATTGGGCTGCAAGTGATAGAAGTTGGCTTTCCTTACTCTGGTAGTTTGTCTCGGCCGAACGCAGCACCTGGCTCGTTGTGGACAAGAAAAATTAGGTTGAAAGAAACCTAAAGAGGAATCAGAAGCACTACGAATGCGTTGGGGGAACTAAAACGCTATTCAGAAATCCAAATACAATGGCTTGTAAATGTTACGCCCCAAGAAGGGAAGCAAACTGCTGAGTATCTGTCCTTAAATTCATGTATATAATCAGTATCTATTGGAAATTTCAGCATTACACGTGTATACTGTTATCCTTCTGCTACAACTTGTGTTGCGGAAATTGCACATCTTTTCGAGAAAATGATACCAACACCAAAAGCTGGAAGCTCAATTCAGCCCGATAATCCACCCAATCAAAAGCTGTGGAAATATCAAGGACATTTGGCCATGTCTATCTACAAATTTGTTTACAGAGTTTACCTGAAGATTTTTTGAAATTTTATATGTGGCCTTATCCTCCACATAGCCCACATGTTACTAAATGCATAATCATGTTTTGCTCACCGAACCTTGTGCAGCGCTTAATATACATATGTACATATTCAGAACATAAAATTGTTTTTTTTTTTAATTAAGACATGCGAAGTATTCCAGCTAATTACCCATATCATCAAAGTTAATTACATAAATGAGAGCTCTTAGGAAATATGTACTTAAGCAGCAGGACACCCCAACTACATTCAACAAAAACAATTGAACGAAAAAAAAAAAAAAATATTTATATCTCAGGTTCGGATCTACTTGAAGGTGCAACCCATTTTACACGAAAACACAATTCATGCTTCTATTAAGGCTAATTAACTGAACAGGTAATGTCGTCGTAATAGCCTACTTAAAGAGTCCTTCACATCTGAGAAATCAGCTTCTGTTCTTGACATATCATAATGGGGGCGACATCAAGAGTTATACTGAAACTCACACATTCATTTCCGCTCTTAGGTTACCTACATACATATTTATGTACGTCGTATGGGTATCTATGAAAGCGGAAGATACAACAACAACAAGATACAACAAACATTTGACTATTTCGATTTGAATTCATAATTCATGTCCCACTTTTAAAACGCTTCCTACATATTTGAGTGCTGGTCTAATTGCAAAGTGTATGTCTGCGTGGGACGCGTAGCGCGTAGGTAGTCAAATATGAGTTTGAGTACCTTGAAGTGTTTATGCTGGAAAAAATCACGAACAGGTTGCACTATCCAGCCGGGTAAAACCCGGTGGGCACTACAATTATCCATGGAGAGTGATGAACTCAGAAGTGATTTCATTCAATTTCTTAATTAAATATTAAAAGGACGTGTTATAAATAGCTTACTGAGCTCTGAGCTGGGTTTGGTTGTTGAGAGTAATTGCCGGGATCGATCCTTTTTCTAGTGTCATATAAGAGCACATATGTAATTTGCTCCCACAATTTCCTTTGGTCATGTCTCGAAAGACATGATAGATAGTTCGAACTGGCGGTTACAGGATGACTTGCCTTTTTTTGCATCTGGTTTTAAGTGTCGCGAAAGAATGGTGCACCTATAGACCTTAAGTCAAATCCGTGGATTCGAGGAAGAGTGTCATGTCAGCAACCTTTTTGTATGAAAAATTAAGCCGGAAAATAATGTTATGCACTGTATAATGCTTTGATCTAGCCAGGGCTGCTAGCTTTCAGCGGGTGTCTTTCACATTTCTATTTTTTGTCTGTACCAAAGCCGATTAATGATATTGGTTATTGCGTTGGTTTTTTCACTGTCCCACATCTCACGAAAGTCTGACAAACGTCCGAGAGTGATACTTGTCAAGAGAAAGCTTCTAAAGAAGCTATTCAGATAAGGCTTTAAATGGTAGGTCTCTTTCATTTGTTTCACATAGCACTCCCAACATGCACAAGAAGAACCACATTCGGTCTGTTGAGCCCAGCGCCGCAGTGATCTCTTTTAGTGGGCCTATAATAGATAGTGTGAAAGTAACAACTCCAAACAGGGTGTAAACCTCTTCCACAAGATCTCATTAACAAGTTCACCTTTCTTTCTATGCCTCTATGCCTCTATGTATATGCTGGTCCCCAGACTGAAGCTATTAAAACTTGACATCCTTCATAGAACTTAGACGATGCGGATATTAGGCGATGGCCTTGAAGGCTTCCTGATTGCCAATGAGTATTGCGAAATTTATATTTCATGCCCGCTGCTAAGCATCCGTTGTGATATTGATTCTAGAAAGTTCTTTTGGCCGCTCAGCTAAGTTGTGTGTTTTGGGTTAAGCTTGGCTTGGTTGTCGGGGTAACCACTATTTCCCTAATTTGTAGCCAAAAGACCCAAGCGGCCGTTCTATGATCTATGATTATTACAGAGGCGAATAGCAGTCATACTAGGATCACTACATTGCCCGCATAAGCGGCCACCTTAACCGTATCTTGAGCGTTTTCTATCATTCTCCGCGGCCATCAAACAAAGCTCGAAGGAGATCACACCATCCTGATGTTTTCCTTTAAAATATTTGTTTTGATGGCTGTTTCTTAGTCTTGTCCGATTAACTCTGATTTGGCACTGAGCTTAGGTGCCATTGGCCAATATATAAGGAACTTAAAAAAAGCTTTCAAAGCCTAAGAATCTAGCTAGATTACATTACTTGTAGTACAAGGTTTCCTAAGCCGTGTACTAAAACTCGTTATTTTTGAAATATATACATATGTATGCATACAGCCATTCTATGATATAATTTGCATGTCTCTCCGCGTCTTTCTACTTTTGGTACAAATGCCAAAGGACCAAGTCCCCCAATATGAAGGAAAAAGGATGAAAGGATGAAAGATATGGAATTGCTAAGTCTTGTGGTGGCATGACAATGAGCATATTCGTTTGGTAAAGGAGATTTTATGGATCGACTTGAGCTAATCATCAGTAGATAAGATATTTCCTAGGTTTTTCTATCAATGTATGCATACAAAAAATTTATGAGCATAATATTGCAAAAAAGCCAAAGGACGGCAAAGCTCCTGTATTCGATTTGGCAAAGCAGACAAAATAGATTTTAATTGGTTTTTGAGACCACGTTCCCAAATTTTATTTCAATCTATCGCATCATGAAAATGATTTTCAACTGACAACAACTCCTTCCTAAAGTAACCTTCGAAGCTGATTTTTTCCTAAAAACGCGTTTAATGGTTCTTGAATAAAGCTGGGTGGGGCAAGGATCTTTTTTGTAAATTTTCGGAGGAAATATTTTTAGTGGAAAATTCTAGGTACAATAAAAGGAGTCCAAACACACTTATGATCATTGAGGACTTTTGGTACTCTCTGCCTATTTTGTATGACATCGTACAACTGGATACTAAAACGAACTTAGGAACCAACTCCCACCAGAATCCACATTACATTAGGTAGGCGGGAAGGACTTTAGTGGCGGAATGGTTGATTCTCTACATACGGTGTTGTAGGTTTCTCAATATTGATTTAATATCGACAGAGAAGAGCATCACAAGGCCTATGTCATATTCCATATTAGTAGCTTGTAACACAGTGACATGATGAAGCTAAGCAGAAATCGTGTATATATATACCATACATATGCAAGTACTCGCATAAAAATAATCAGTACCTACTCGATTCATTTTTTTAGAGTACCAGTTTTTGGAAAGGACAAATTATATTTTTAGAGAAGTATTCTCCTCTCGACTAGTTAAGCCCTACTGTGGATGATTATGATTTCGAACTCTTAAGGCATCGTTGTGTAGGTACCATAAAAATAATCGAAAACCATACATACGCTTTTCTGAATACCTATTATCATCTCCAAATAATGACAATTGCAAGCCATATCAACTGCTTCATAAATAAATTCAATTTTCGAAATTTCTCTTCTGGCTTTTATGTGACATCACTAAACAAATTACCATCACCAATTAATAACTTAGTGCTCTTGGCTAAGTCTGTCACTAAAAGCTGGAAAATTCGTATGTATGCAAATATTTATGCATTATACATACGTGAAAGGAGCATGACTAATAGGCAGTCATGTCTAATCCAGATACAAATATGCTTGAGGACAGATTGCATTCTCTAATCTATTTCTCAATTGGACATGGTTTTAGTATTATATATCATTTCCGTTTGCTTAGAGATACATTTGTTGGGAAATGATAAACGATTCAAAGGATTTGAAATGACATTTTCAATTTTCGAAAAGTCTAAACTAACTAAGTTGTTACCGAATGATGTTAGTTTCTAGATGGAAATCGCCCTGCACCAAAGAGTCCTGAAGCGATTTAGAAAATGCATGCAGTAGCAGATACTCGGAGCTAACAAGTTAAATAGATTGAAATGAATGATGTTCCACAGAAGCCATAAATCGTCCGAAAGTCGTATCCTATAATCTGCTATCATGTTCTAAAGACAAGAATAAAAACGATGAGCTCACAAGAAATAGTTTAGAGTTTAAAAGGCTACCTTAGAAAATATAAATTTTTGAATTAACGTTTCTGCCAACATGTATGTGTATTGCATACCTGTACTACTTTTATGGGGACCAATTCGGTACAAGGAACAAAGTTCTTGTTACACGGAGCACAGAGAAATAGCAGCGTTTTTTGGTCATACATATATTGTTTGTTATTGTATTTAAATTTTTAGTAATTAGTAGAAGGACACACATTTAAAATACGGACTCTCGAAATTCTGTTATGAAATTCGGTTTCTAAGTAAAATGCGTAGAAATATAAAAAGTACTTTCCAAAGCAAAATTTTTTACAAGATAGATGTGAATTAGTTACTATAAACAAAATTATTTCAATCAGAATTTTGAGCTTTTTATTAAGTTTTGGAAACATTTCGCTAATCTTCCAAATTTTCTAAATTCTCTGCAGTAGTGCGGCTGACAGCATTCTGTCGTCGAGGACAACATGTCACTGTCGTCAAAAAGAGCTTCATCGTGGTCAAAGAGTATATCCATTTCGGAGTCAGCACAAACTATACAAACGAGACCGATACATTAATCCTTCCTGTCACATTCTATGGTCACAAGTGTTGCACTATAAGCAGGAAGGCTGAGCAAATTTTGGAGTCTTTTGATAGAAAAGTCTGGAGGACGAATGGATGAAAAATACAACTGCGAACTCTACAGGATGTTCCAAGATGTGAATGTAGTGAGAAAGGCTAGGTTACGGATAGCAGTGCTCCAGCCAATTTTAAATCCTAAAATCACAAAATCTGGGACCGTCCGTGTTGGAGACCAAACGATAACGGATAGTAAGTAGGTTGCCTTAGAGATTTAGAATCAAAGCGTACTATACCGAAGAGCATGAGAAGCTGCTCTGTCTCAGACGGAGGCTCTACATGGGTCGGGAGACCAGTAAGTAAGTAAGTAGAATAAGAATAACACTTCGTGTCTTTTAATGTGACTACCTAGGTATAATCGATATGAAAATTTTGTGAGTCAGGATTGGGTCACGGAGGCAACTTCGGTGCAGGTGAAGAGGATGGCGCCACGATCACGGTTGCTTGGTTTTACTTGATCACGGTTGCCAGAGAATGTACCTGCTTATAGACGCTTAAAAGCGTACTTCTTTGCCTACCTTGATGAAAACATGATTGGCTCTCCAAACTTAGAATTGTTTTTCAAATTGTCCCAAAAAGTCCCAAAAGGGGTTAGGGAAGCGGTGTTGATGACTAACGTGGAAAAAAGCAAATTCTGTTACAAGTAGATCAAACACCTGGGGTATGCATAGTCGGTCAGACCCAGTATAGGTATCGGTGGTCAAGAACTTCCTGACGGATACTGACTTTTTTTTGTGACCTTGGCGGGTTCCATGAATGACTGACTCTCTTCTATAGACGTACGTTGTGGCTGAATGGTCCTTGGCCAGAAATCTCCTAGCTATAGCCATAAGCCCTTGGAGATTTCCTTTTATCTCCTGTCTTCTTTCCCTTGGTCAGAGTAGAGTTAGTTGGAAAAGCTAATTTGTGCGTAAACAACTTAATGTGAACCATTGGTCTTAGCAGGACAGGCTCTGTCTTAGTACAGTGGCTTGGGTATTATACGTTCCTTCTCCATATTGTAATCGGGCACAGAAAAGATCTTTTTTTTTTTGTGGAAATTGAAACTTGAAATTCCCGCTCAGTTGGCTAAAACACGGTGTCCATATGAGAAAAAAAGTCAAAAATATGCGCTATGTGACCGTTTTCCCATGCTCTTGCTCTTATGCAATTTGCTAAGGACAGTGGGAATGCTGTTCACTCCTGCCACTATCTAGTGAAATTTTCTTCTACCTACATATTTCATGTTCTTCTCGTACATATGTACTATGTGCATCAGCTTCATTCCTCTCCATATCCTCACATTGATTTCTTGTTCAGATGGAACACACCGGAGAAAGTGCAGAAATGTTTGAGCTAATAAATATCCAAGTATTGAATAAATTCAATTGTTCACAACTCAAATGCTCATGGATTAAGTGATGATAATTCGATACAGGTAATTCGACTTCACTTCGGATCTTTGAATAATTCGTTCTTAAATAACATGCCTGTATTTCGTTGCACAAAAGATATAAACATGGGAATGGTAAGATATGATTCCTGAATGGATTCTTAGTTCCACTGTGAGGAACTATATTTTAATAAGAAATAATTTCTCAGATAATATGTGCAATTTGCAATAAGAATGCGAGAATTATGCAGTATTTCAAGGTACATATTCGACAACATTAATATCTTCGACACAATTTTGAAAATTTTCCAATTATTTTCTTCGTTGTCTAAAAATTAAATCCAAATATATGCGAACATCGATATACATTATGTACTCGTATGAGTGAAGTATGAGCAATTGCGTAAAAGTTTTTTGATAGGGTGTGGCAGCATTTGCGCTGAATTTCTATTAAGCTTCGTATCGTTTCACGTCATAAGATTGTCTATTTTTCCAGTTTCACAAAAATTTCACTCAAATGGAAGGGAGTTACATACATATAAGAACAATATCCAAAAGGCGAATTGAGAAGCTGTCTCATGACTGTTATTACTCTCGGACGACTATTAGATATTCGTGAAAAATGGCATTTAGAAAAACTGGGTCTGGAACTTCAAACCCCCCCACTCAGTACTACAAAGCAATAACCAGTGAGCCACGGCTCTAAGCCTACTTGCTTTTAAAAATAAAAACATACAATAGTTTTCCAAACAATTAAAACCTGACTATGGAGCTAAAAAGACTTAGGCCTGTTTACTGATACGAGTCATAATTATTTAAGTAACACTCAACGGGTTGCACCAAAAACAAAGTAAGTCTTAAATATAAGTAAGTGAAACTTAAATTAAGCCGCAGAAATAGTAGATCATAAGGAATTTAAGTCATACTTAAGGAGTTTTAAGGGTTATGTTATCAAAGTGACAATTCGATCCATTGTGTGGTTAAAAAACCTTAAATCAGCCGCTACGGAGTTTGAGCTCCTGGATTTATTGGAAGACGATGTTGAAATACTCGAAATTATCGAAGTAGGTATTCCCCGCCAAATATACGAAAGAAAGGAGTACTTTTATAGCTTCGACGAACTCTCTCTTTACAAGCGATTCCGTATGACGAAAGAAATGACTCTCTTTGTTCTAGAATAGATCGAGGCACGATTAGAGTGTCCTTTTAATAGGAACAAATTTATTGTTCTGTTTATTTTAAAAAGTTGCAATTCTCATTCAGTTTTTTGTCTATTGTAAGAAATAATTAGATTGAGGAAAGGGTACTTTTCACTTAACGTTCAGGCGACGTGTACTGCGAACATGGTTTTTACAGGTGTTGTTGCCATTTAGTCTGTGTCCACTCATGATGCTACCATTTTCAGCAATAGTAGACATAAAAACATTTTAGAAACACAAAATTACGCTGATTGTGTTATTTTAGTTAGTCTTTTGTTTTGCTTTTAATTCATACTTTTACAATAATAACAAGATTTTAGGTGATTCAGCTTATCCGCAAAAATTATATTTGATGAGACCCTTCTTAGCTCACGAATCTCAAATTCGTTCCAGAGGTCCCATTGAAAAAGCTTTCGAGATATTGAAAAGAAGATTTCCAGTTTTAGCATATGACTGCCGGTTAAAATTAAACACTGTGCCAACAGTAATAGTCGCAGCTCATGTTACATATTACGACAGCATGGTGTAACCGAGGAACCACTAGAGAGCTTAGATTTCGATAGAGAAGAACTTCAGCAAGCCATAAACAAACACAGGGTTGCGAAGCGTAAGTAAATAACTATTTTGCAAGATTATAAGATTATCAAATAAATACTATGAATCAAATTATTCGAATCGAATTATTATATTTGAGAGTTGTCAATGGTGCAAAGTTGGCAGCATTTCACGAAAGTGCGTAGTTGCTAAGATGCACTTAAATATTTTCCAGCAACTGCAAATAAGCAATGATGAACTTTAGCTTTAAGTTCAACATAGCACTAACTATTACTTATATAAGACACAATTTTATGACTAGTATCAGCAAACGGGCCTAAATGACTTCGGAGCATATTCTACGATCGTCAACGGCACACTCTTTGCATGGGGTATACAAATTCAATCGTCTGTACTCACTGAGCATTTAAGCAACTGCTGAACTGGCCCTGCAGCACGAACCAACTGCATTGTGCAGCACCATGCCATAAACTCAACATTTTGGACATCATATTTTTGTTGCAGGATGTGTGCAAATAAATAAAGCGCATCAGAAGAAGATCGTATCTCTTATGAATTCTTCAAATGCAGGATCAATAAATTCACGGAAGTGTACATATCCCAGATTCAGAAAAAAACAATATTTTCTCCTTTTTTAAAAAAGAAGATTCCAGAGATCTAAGAAATAAGAGTCGCATATTGCTAATAAATTTAGTAATGCCCATTTTTATGCAAATCATTTTTGAACTACTAACAAAAGAAGTACAAGCAAGCGACCTACTCAGCTAGTTTCAAGCTAGTTTATGGAAAAACTATTTCATGGTGAAAAACATTTTGACACTGACAAGCTCTGCTAGGACTAATGTACATAGACAAAGGCAAAGAGTAAATTAGAAATGGAAAGTCTTGATGTGGCCATCGATAAGGTACAATTTGTAAAAAAAATTAATGCTCGCATAAAGCAGGATGAACAACGACGCAAGTCTGGGGAATTATCATCAAACTCCCACAAAATACTCCACCAGGAAGCTTTTGCATATTTTTACAATAAATCGACATTTACTCTGCATACTAAAAGAAATGTCGCTCCAGAGTAAACGCCTTCACTCGTACATACGTTGCTGCAATTCTCTTATTAAAGCGTAAAGTGCAATTTTTTTTATTACTGAATAGTCCATGTCATGCTGAAAGCATGATGTCCACCGAATGATGCACAATCCAGCTCCTTGGAAAGAGACTCTTCAAAAGCTGTTAATATAGATCAAACCATCCACCCGTGTCACTTTTAGAGGGGAGCACAAAATCTAACCAAGTCCACGTACAGGACACTTGAATGCGACCTCGGGGAGAGAGAAATTACTTTCACCAGCAATATAGCACAGGTGCAATTTCGTAAATTTTCAACGCTGAAAATGAGCTTCTACGCTTGAAGGACATGCCACATAAAAGCGAACGAGAAGTGCACACCGGCACTGTTTGGAATCTTTGCGCCAAGGAATACCTTTATTACTTTATTGGAATGTGTCCAACACTAAACGCGATTAGTAGAATTCATTGGAGGGAAAAACCGTCTGCAGTCAAACGAAGTCGGGTTGATACTAAATTTGCAAAATTGAAGTTTACTGGCGAGCTATTTAAAAACGTCATTAAGATAGCGACAGGTAATACGAGGTGACTCATTTCGAACTGCTTGAGCATAATTTTAATAAAGTTTGTAAATTCCTTCTCTATGATTCTCTTTTTTGTTGCACGATAAAATCATATACTGTTACTATTATAACCGGTCAGCATTTTTTAAAACGATAATCAAATATTTTCAACTAGTCTTGTCTTAAAATCCACTTTTACGCATAAGTTACCAAATTATCATATCAATTTGTTTTAATTTGAGTAGTGATAAGTGTTGCATGAATAAAATTCATGATGAAACTATATGCATTCGTTTTTGTATGTTGGAAACACCCTTTTCGAATTATATGCGAGTAGAACAAAGGTAAGAAACGAGATAAAAACTCACAATAAGCCAAGAATAAAACCGATTACTCTGAAAATCAATTTGATAAGGTAATTTATTCCAAACAGTATTTGCCCAAACTTATCAGTTTTAATATTGAAAAGTAATAAATAGAAATAGCTGGAGAAATGATACTTACATTACCAAGGATTCAATTAGCACTTCTATGTAGAATACTTGTGGTATGAAACGTTAAATACTAAAAACTTATCATAGTTTGATTGAAATCTTTTCAATTTAATCCTTCGTTAAACAGATTAGTTGATAAACGATAGCCGATTATAATTTATTTGAAAAAATTTTGTAGGACATGCATGCCATCAGTCGCATAATTCTCGCCGCTCGGTATCCATAGAAACATATTGGAAACGGTTTACCAATGTAAATTTGTAAACATTTTGGTACTAAACATGTTTAAAAGTAACTATAACCGATAGTAAATACATTTTTAGAGGCATTTACATTATCTTTTGACTTAAAAATAAAATAGGGAGTAAATATTTACATCAATTGTCTCATTCGCTGCACTATTAAATAAAATATAGAACAAAGGCATTAAAAATAAAATTAACTGGTTTATAAATGATTATCCCAAGAGAGTTTTGTTTCACTTATATTCTAGCATACAATCACTCTAAATCTAGCACACTTAAAGCACGATTTCTAATTATTTTGGTTAATCTTAGGGCAATAAAGGGGAGTAATATGAAAGGTTATACATATTTTAATATACATTTATTCATAATTTTTTTTATATAACATTTGACTGATTTTTTATTTCTTTTGTTTGGTAAAATTCCCTAGCTACAAATTTATCTTAATAGTTTTATACTTTTTACACTTATCCGAACTACCGCAGTTGTGTGTATCTATGGTCAATGTTACACTCTGTGACCTCGAATGATGTAGTAGATTATGGATGTAATTATTTTGCCATAAAGAAGGGCTCTTGAAAGTGTAGTCTGTATTTATATACAATAGTTATGAACATAATATCTAACAGATTGATTTATATACATATACAAGAGGAAAACTTAACAGTCTAGTTTAGTAATTTTTTTTTAATTAAGCGAATTATGGAAATTTGATCGCTATTAGTACAAAAAATGTGATTCTCTATGTCGTAGATACATTATTATTTTTTTTTTTGTCGAATTTCTTTAGTTGTTAATGTTTATTGTTCGCCAATCTCACATTTCATGGATACACAAGTTCATAATTTATTTTGTTCGAATTGAACTGTTTTAAAATGTGTTTCATAATTTTTTTTTTAATTTTTTTTCTTTAATTTAAAATAGTTTTAAATATTATTATCTATTTGATTTCAAATTGTTTAACACTGATTGTTTTTGTTAAGCTTCATTGGTTTTTTTTTTACATTTTTTTTCTAACAAATTTCTTTTATTTGTTTTTCAATAAAAATACAATAATTGTTGCACATCAAAAATAATGAATTTGGATTTTATTCTTTTAATTTTTGCTAAGAAATAATTTGATTTTGTCCTTTTTTTTAAGTGTAGGGGTGGTTTCATTTGCAATATGTAATTTGTTCAACTGCTACCATTTTTTTCTTTTGTCAAAAAATTGTTGGTCTTTGATATCGGCTGGATATTTCAATTCTAAATTGTTCCATTAACGTCAAATCTTTTGAAATTTTTAATTTTTGGTTTTCTACAAATTTTACTTTTTTGTTTTGGTTTTTTTTCTTTGCAATTTCTTGGAATGAGGTTACCTAAAATCTTTCGTTTTATTTTGCTTATTGATTTTTGAACAGACAGGTACACATAAAAGCTGTAAAATTTGTCTTTTAATGTTTTAAGGATTTTATTTTACTAACATGAATAGAGATAGATATTTAGTTAATGTTTTGAAAGACTAAAATAAAAGTAATATTTTGTTATAGTCGTAATTTGATTAGGAGTATATTTTTTTATATTTAGTGTAAAATAGTTGTGAAGATTTAATCGTTACATTGCGGATGAATTGGGAAAGCAAAGTGAAATAAAATGTTAATCCAGAATTCTGTATGAAATTATAATACAATTAGGCAGATGTATCTACTCCCTGAAGGTTCACTTCGGATCTTTTGGTTTTCCAGATCTTCCATCAGTTGCTTATGACATGATTATTTCCCTTTTGGATATTCAGTTGCCTCAAAACGTTTGCACGGAAGATGAGACCATTTTTATGAGTAGAGACCAAGGATGCGTCACAGTCTTTATTACCACTTGTATACCATTTGTTGTTATAATGTTGCAAGTGAATACAAGTTAGAATCAAAATACTGTGGGCTGGTTTAAGATTGAAAACCCAAAACGAAGCCAAAATCATAGACTTTCTCGACGATGCTGTCGCGATTATGGTGTCCATGACGTACTTGGAAGAAAAATATTACATCCATAATAAATCTGCCATCCGTCGCGCTAGATTGCACAGCATAGCTCAACTGTAAGAAAACCCAAGAACGATCATGCAGCAAATCCACTATGTAACAACACTGATAAGGATAATGACTATCACCGATGGACCAAGGCAAAGCAAAAGGCTTCTTACATCGAGAGTAATGCCCCGGATTCTCATGCATTCGTTACCAAAAGCGCCATAAATGCTACGAACGAAGGCAAACGTGAAGAGACCAATCTCAGTGCATTGCCGCTGTGGTCTAAGGGTATATGCCATAGTACAGATACATGGACTATACCTTTCGAAGTGTTATAGCCGGACGCCCACTTTTGAATATTTTGACAGTAATTAAGTCTACAGTAGCAATAAACATCTAGACAATGAACCATTCGTGGACTGATTACAACTTTGCTGCATTATGAACCACATGCTCTCATCAAGTGAAGTGTCGGATAACCTAGCACATATAGCTACAAAAGCTCAAACTGGATTTCGGCAGCAGAAGAAAGCCAAAAGCAAAGAAAGCCAAAACTAAACCTGGCCATTAACCCAAATGTGGGGCAGCAGAAGCTGAGCCTTACCTCATAACGAAATATTTGCTTATAGTACTGCGTGACAGAACATGTGGTTCGTTTTAGGACCCCCTACAAAATTTGTACCGTCATACTATGGAAATTATATTATTCATTGCTTATGGCATATCGATATGGATTCTTAAAAATCCTGCAGGATTCAGCAAATAACGATATGTGTTGCAATCAGTTAAGGACAAACTCCATCCTGACATATGTATGTTACTGATTATACTTATAGTCAGATAGAATAGAGACTTATCTCTCCCCCAACTTAAGGGACTTACTAGTCTCAGAGCAACTAAAGCTACAGATGACAGATGACAATGATCATACTCAACTGTACGTATGAATGCAATCTGTACGAAAGAATGGATAGAGCCCAAATCACAAGATTTTTGTACATGTAGCAAGCTTAAGTCATACCCTGCTTCTCGCAAGAGCTGTCTGCGATATGCGTATGCATTCCGAGTTACTGCTGCTATTCACAGGCCCAATTACAAAGCCTAAGTTTGGATGGTTATTTCGTATTTGAAAAAATACGTTTATAAGGATAGCCCATCAACTCATCAGCTTAGAAAATAGGATTCGACGGTGAAGTGGAAACCTTTTTGAGAAATCTAAGAAGATGAGAGAGCCGTTCCTACCTAGAAACTTACATACATACATATGTCTGCATATAGACGAAAGCTGCCCGAATACAGAACAGACGACATGGGGAGAACTTTTTTTCTAAACGAGATTTTGCCAGACTTTGCTTAGAAGAGGAAGAAATAGCTGAACATATACATACGCCCGTCAGTGTTACGCTCTGTAAAATACGAGGAGTAGAATCATCTAAAAGGGCATCCATTTCCCTATGTTCTTAAAAAGTCTCCCCACAGGGGAATCAAGGAATTTGAAGAAAAATGGTGAGACCCGATCGATTGTTCAGGGCTTCGTGCCTTAATGCTCTTCACTGTTACCAATTTATTTATTTTTTTTTAAAGTCCTGTGTAAGGCTAGATGAAATGAAATGGTAAAACTGAATTTCTTAAGCAAAATAAAAGTAAATTCATTTAACAAATTATTTATATAAAAATAGAAAACACTTTATCCCGTCATTTAAATATTTGTACTCGAAATTATTTGCATGCTTTGCTCCTTATTCATACAATCGTATGGAAATGTGCTTAGATGTTTAAAAGAATAAAATAAAATACAGAAAAATTTAGAAGATTGATTGAGTGTAGATATCGCATTTGAAAAAGTATATATCTGTTTAATTGAAGGTTTTACTATCTCTCAGAACAATAAGCAAAATCCGCTCTATAAACAAAATCTCTATCTAACGAATTTTTATACGACGTTACTTTAAATTTACTTTATTGTTTCGTTTTTGTTTTTTTGTTTTTTTAGTTTCTATTCATCTTTACAAAAAATAGTTCACTTTTAAAAAATCCTTCGATATATACATACAAGAGCATATCATCGTTACAAAAAAATTAATGTTCCCTATAAAAAATGACAAAACCTCAATCACTGCACTTCACTAGATGCGTGTGTGTTAATAAATTTCAGTTTGTCCCGTCAATATTTTGTATCTTTTTTTTTACTAATTTTTCATTTCTTTTCCTTTTTTTTTTCTTATTTACAAAAAGTTGTTCATTTTAAAAAATTATTGTATTTTGTTCACTTTAACAAAAATATCTTAATCATTAATCATGAATAGTTGAAGAGATTGTACACACCATTGTGACTCCTTCAGCTGTTTATACTAATTTTACTAATACTCTCTCTTAAACGCCTGCTTACTAAAAAAAAAGGAATCAAAATATTTAACTTTTTTTTTTTTGTTTTTTTAAGTTTTTCTTCTCATAATTTAGTAGGTACGTTGTTTGTTCGAATACAAAAAATAAAATTAATTTAAAAGAAACAACTAATTCAAATTTAAATCCTCAAGAACACTAAACAGGATAAAAGGATTTTCACTGGCCATGTGTGTATACTGGAGGCAAACGAACCATTGCCTAGGGCGGCCATTCCAATGCTGGGCGGTGGTGTTGCTGATGATATCTCTGGCCTTTCGACTTCGACTGAAAGCAGAAAGGATATTAAGAAATTAATTGAATGGTATCTAGAATCCATTAAAAAAAAACAATAAAAGCGGCCTTTTGCCGAAAAGATTAACATTTTGGGGAGGTAATCAACGAAAGGCAAACCTATGTGAAGGCGGCGACGACGCGGCGCCATAGCTAACTTTAACTCTCAACTGTTGGCTCAGAATTGAGTAAAGTTTCTATTTATGACCTTCACTGTGGCAGTATAAGAATAAGGCCAAAAAGGATATCTTGAGATTATTTCGCTCAATGATTAGCAATGGGCTCCTCATGCCGAGGATTAGGACAAAGGACATTTCAACGATATTGAGGGTATTTCACGTAATTTCCTTTTTTCGTGCTGTCAGTTTATTTGTATCTTTTTCTTGTGTAGATATGCTTACGTGTGTGCTGAGTGGTATCTTTATCGAATCGTATCAGTTGAACCTTAAGTGTTGTAGGATATAAAAAATATATATGTATGTACACTTAACTTCTTGCCAATGGAATTCATTGAGTGTGAAATGGAAAGCAAACTTTTTGTTTTCTACAAGATTAACTGAAGAGTGGTGCAGATTTAAAAAAAAAAAAATTAGAGAATAAAACTTACAATAGGACAATGACAATTATACCAACTGAACATAATTAAGTCTGTACGAGACGGATTGACATAGAACAGCCCACGATGCTGCCATTGGTCCATGATGAGGCCTGCGGGTGTTTCGAAAACTGTTTCCAGTATCTACAACTTCTTAAATGAATTATAGTCAAATGTACTTCCTCACATTTTTACTTAACTTTCTCACGAATCTGAGTTCAGGGTAAAAGGATGGGTTGCGATGTTGCATGTCTGAAAATTCCGTCACTACAATCTCCATTGAATCAAAAAATTGCAACAAAAACCGCGCGATTTTACGATCTGGAATATAATGCATTTTTTTGAATTGCAGAAAAACAATCCAAGTTTAGTGTAGGTTAGGTTAGAGTGACTGTCTATACCAAGATACAGGCACTCTTAAATGATGTGTCCATTCTGATCGAACTGCATCTAATACAAAATCAGCTACACAAGATTACCTAAAAGAACCAGACAGACCCTTCAAAAAAGCGAAGTACGCCTCAAACGTTTATGTTTGTTAGGACGCCAAAGTTATCGGAGAGAAGAGCTCCAAGGTTCAGAGGAAATGGTTGGTTTCTTCCTCTTCTTCTTCATTCCTGCAGCTTCGGCAGAAATCCTTTGACAAAAAACCCTACCTTATCTTGTGGTGTATATGTCCATTGGACAGTGACCTATAAGGACACCGATAGTAGAGTTGATATCTGATCGCCTCAGTAAGGTAAGGTTAAACCATTTGAGCGTTTATGATCCAGTCTAGGCCAAATCTATTGGACACGTCATGCTATCCTCCCATCTGTGATTTGTCGTAGTGATAGCGACCAGCTAGAGTAGAAGTTTATACGCACCAAGGGCATAGTTACAACCGGCTTTTAGGTACGATATTTAAGATAGTGCTGGAGTGCTCGTCATTTTCGCAGTTACCTGCAAGGTCTCTGTGGTCTGATACCCGGCATAGGTGAATGTTGAATTTGGATCCGCTTGGCTAGGAGTGAATCGAACTTCTTTCCATACTGTCAACATTTTCCCATTAATATCGGGCTGGGATAGTTGCACGAAGATTTTCAGTAAATGCGATTACGAAGCGACTAGTTATTTGCAGATAACTGTAAAGAAACCCTTTCTTGCTGAAAATTGCATTCAAAAACGACTTCAGAAGGCTTAGAAAAATGTCGATCATCGAATCTTTTTTCTGGTGGCACTGTAAAGCATCCGTTTATGGGTAATTCTCGGAGCAAGGATTCGAACATTTGATCTGCTTTCCAAGGAATAGCAGTAGACTCTGTTCCCAGTGAAAGAAGAAATGGCATCATAACCATGGATTGGTCATTACAGTCACCGAATGCCAATGGAAAATATGTGGGCTTTAACCCTCAATAGATACAGGCATCTACACAACGTATTTTCTGTCCTTAATATTGGTCGTGAAAATAGCCAGTTAGTGGAACGCATATACATTTGTTGTTGCCGATGCACCTATTTTTTATCAAGGGTTTTCAAACAATTTTTTAGGCACCAATACGTAAAAAATGGTTGCATCCTTAAGGATACTGAGGGTTTTAATTGGTTTTTAAAATATTTTAAGAAAAGTTATCTCTATCAAAAATCTTCATTGATCTTAGCTTCGTGGATATTTCAAGTGACAAAAAGTAAGCATTAGCTGGGAAGTGGGAGGACATATCACGACTATCTAACGTAAGCTCTGTTAAACTAAACTGTTTTACTTACATACATATTTGAAAATGTCTTAGCTACGATAGAAAAAATTTATGTAGTGATGCACGGAAACTTAAGAGCGTTTTCAAGGGATGTGGGAAATATTTTATGCGCATTAAAGGCAACTCCGAAGCGAGTAATTCAGTCACGCTATACAGCTCTTCATCTTGTACTTTTCTACCACCTTACGTGCTTTAGAAGACCTGAATAGCGACCTGAATATAAAGCGGCCCTCAATGTACAGCACAGGAGCTGAAAGTTCGATTGTTTTGATAAAGCTTTGTTGAGATTTATTCATTTTGTAAACAGCGTTGATTTATTATTTATTATACTTAGGCTCTAGATATGCACTGCCACCTATAAGATCTTTTGTGCTTCCCCACTTAATTTAGGCTTTTAATAAACGTCAGTAAAGGTCTACGTTCCAGACTCTTTATTTCCGCTGGACTAAGAAAGTCCTGTGCCAAGTGGAGGCATTTTATCTTAGCGGCTCTTGAACAGAACCTAAGAAAATGCTCTCCACAGAGTCAGCATACATCTCACTTACTTACTTAGGTGGCGCTACAGCTCGGGCTGAACCTGGGCCTCAACCAACAAGTCTCTCCAGTTAGCCCGGTCCTTAGCTAACTGCCTCCAGTTGGGCACTCTAAGTTGGTTGAGGTCCCCTTCTACTTGTGCGCGCCACCTTAGGCGAGGTCGTTCTCTACTGCGTTGTCCCTCCGGGTTAGATTCGAAGATCCTGCGGGCCGGAGCATTGGTGTCCATTTGCTCTACATGTCCTAGCCATCTTAGGTGACTGATGCGCAGTTTTTTGACTAGGTCGATGTCGCTGTACAGCTCGTAGATTTCGTCGTTGAATCTTCTCCTCCAAAGCCCGTCAACGCAAACGGGACCGTATATCTTCCGAAGAATTTTTCTCTCGAATCGACCAAGGCTATCTTCATCCGCTTTCGACAGAGTCCATGCTTCAGCGCCATACATCAGGACTGGGATGATCAAGGTCTTGTACAGAGTCTCCTTAGTTGTTCGAGATAGGGCCTTACTACTCAATTGCCTCCTCAGCCCAAAGAAACAACGATTGGCAAAAGTTATTCTTCGATTAATTTCCGCCGAGATGTTATTGTCAGAATTAATACCAGAGCCAAGGTAGACAAAGTCCCTTACTACCTCGAAGTTATAGCTGTCGACTGTGACGTTCTGTCTAATGTTGTGACGATGTTGTGCATCTTTTCTTGTTGACAGCATATACTTGGTTTTCCCCTCATTTACCGCTAAACCCATTTTGGCGGCTTCTGTTTCGATACTAGCGAACGCACCAGTGACAGCCCGCTGTGTTCTGCCAATTATGTCAATGTCATCCGCGTAAGCTAGTAGTTGCTTAGGCTTTTGAAAGATTGTGCCTCCGGTGTTGGCTTGTGAGTTTCGCACAATTCTTTCAAGAATGATATTGAAGAAGTCACATGACAGCGCATCACCTTGTCTAAATCCTTTTTTGACATCGAAGGTCTCGGTGAGGTCATTACCGACCTTGATGGAGCAGCGAGCGTTCTCCATCGTCATCCTGCACAGACGAACGAGCTTGGCAGGGATGCCAAAACTAGACATGGCTCTGAATAGCTCGTCTCTATAAATGCTGTCATATGCGGCCTTAAAATCAATAAAAAGATGGAGAGTATCGATTTGGACTTCTTGGGTCCTTTCCAGGATCTGCCGCAGTGTGAAAACTTGATCGACTGTGGACTTTCCTGGCCTGAAACCACACTGATAGGGGCCAATCAGGTTGTTGACGAAGAGTTTCAGGCGTTCACACAATATGGCAGATAAGATTTTATACGCGATGTTGAGGAGACTGATACCTCTGTAATTGGCGCAGTTGAGGGGGTCTCCTTTCTTGTGGATCGGGCAAACGATATACAGCATACATCAGTATCTAACAATATAGATATTATCTAAGTGGACAATGTTCCATTAAGTAGCTCATTTAGGCTATTAAATCATCTTTATAGAGATCAAGAAAAGTCTTAGATTTTCGAGGATTCCCTTACGTACGATTTGAGGCGAAATGGTGGTGCCTGACTGTCTGAAAAGATATATGTAGATGCGGGCACCATTAATTCCTTTCCGCAAGTATTCTTCTGCACATAGCTCAATAGCATGAAATATTATTGGCGACTTTCTTGGCTCTATTGCGCGTTGGAATTTGAGACGCTGGCCAGACCAGTAGTGCTGCCATTTTCCAGTTTGAGACTGTAAACAACACTTAAGCAGCGGTGATGAGCAATATTTTCCTTGTCTGCTGGCTTTGCCTAATCTGTTTTACTTTCACCAATGTCTAAACGTAGTCCCTTACGGGCTGCTTAAAACTAAACGCGGACAGTTTCAGATGATTGAAAACAAACAAGAGGTTAAAGGTATTCATCACTAACTGTATTCAAACTAAACAAAGGAATAACGTAGCAAATTTGAAGCTGATGAAGAACAATTGACAAGAGTTTGTGATCACTGCAACATTTGCCGATCTGTTAATCATGATAACGTATAGTCATGCTACAAGACATACATACGTATGTAAGCCAAGAATACTGAATTCTATGTCCTTTAATAATTCAAAGTCCTATTAATTCCTATACAATAGACAAACATCTCCTGCTACATAAAAACAAACTTTTGCTGATACCTGATAAGTTATGCTCATCCCTGACAAACTATAAATTTCCCCATTATGAAGCAGTTATATACCTATAGCAACTAATTCCCTACTAAAAAGGTCAAAGCAAGGATATAAATATACATGTCCAAGTACATCAATTACAAGCGAATACCATAAAAAGGAGAACAAATCCACACATCAATTCATCCCTCAAGTCGTACACCATATGCAAGTAGTTTATTACCAACACGTTCATTGTCCTTTAATAGACTCACCTTGGCAATAAATATAAACTGCGTAACACATGGTACTGTGAAAAAAGGAGTACACACACATACATCTTTTAGACATCTCCATTCAACCGTGTTAGCTGTGGGCTTTATTAGCCGCTCACAAACAAGACCCTCAACATCAAATGATTCACAGGACAATTCAAGGCAAAATTACCCTGTCATTTAACAAGGTAAATGTCCCCATAATGCTGAGCACTTAAAGTGAGCATAAATAATTCTTTCTACTTCTTAAACTGAGTTGTCCATAAATGTGTACACATTGTCCGTGGTTCCGCAAGGATGTTCTTGAACAAATATTTGCTTTAGAAATACAAAATGTAAAAAAAAAATTTTAAATACAATTTTTTTTATTAACTAATTGTTGAGGGAAAATAGTTTTTTTTTATTTTATTTTCCAAAAAATTCGTTGGAATATTTCAAGTTATAACGGAAGGGAGAATGCCACCAAGGAATTTTCTTATTAAATTTTTACATTCACGCAGGATGTCCAGTGTAAATAAATAAAACAGTTTCTATCCAACTCCCATTAATAGAGAGAAATTTAAAAAAAATATCTAACTAATGGAAATTGTATGTCTTGGTTGCCGAGAGATTACTACTCTTGGACGATGGTGCTTTTAATATAGTAATGCTCCTTGGAGATAGACATCAGGACGTGAAGGGCGGCAGGGTCATCAGTTTTAGTCGATTTGAGTCGTAAAAAGATATTTTTTAAACTATTCCACTACACAAAAACGTGTGGAGTAAGAAGTCTCCACACGATGAAAGTGGTCGGCCATCGGTTGGTTTCTTTTTAAAATTCCTGTCAAAGCCACACGATTGAAATTTTTCAGTGATTAATGCAAAAAATAGTTGCGTTCAAACGGATTCAGAGACTTTCTTAACTATGACCCACCCTGTCAGTTCAATTTTGCAGTACATTTTCGATTACTTTTACCCCTATTTCGCGAAAAGGTCGATGGATATTTTACTTGAGTACTGAGTGCGGCTTATGTTTCAAAGCGATTTCGTTTGGTTGTCATTTTGATTTGACTGTTATCTGTCAATTCATATCTGACAGTCGTGGAGAGCGGTCCATTACAATTTATTATGGATCTGTACATCAACTACATATTTGTGGCTCGTTAAAATAACGATGGGCTCTTACAGTTTCCTATAAAAAGTAAAGTTCAACGGTGTTCAATCGTAGCTATGCGGTGGCCAAAGCGAATCCTGCTAGAACCAAAGCCCGTCCAAGTCCAAATCTCCCAATTTCGGCTACAAAAAAATCAGTTATCATGTAACTGAAGCCCACTGCGTTTATCGTTACTTTGCTGCCAGGTTCATTTTTAAATAACTGAAACCTACACCAAACAGCAACTCTTTGAGGATGAATTGGCTTCTCTACGACTACGTGTGGATTTTCGAAGCCCCAGTTCCTGAAATTTTACTTGCTGACATTGCCTTCGATATTAGTTTCGTCCAAAAAAAAAGGTTTGTGACCCAAATCATTATCGCCATTTTCCAATTCGTTTGAAGACCTCAAAAAGAAGTATTAACGAAGCGGAAGGACATTTTGCTTTAACTCTTAAGTGTGTTGAACGCTGTAGGCAAATAATTCAAGGTCTCTATGCAAAATTCATCGCAGAAATTTGGGCTACAGCTGCGGAGTGTAATACTCGTATCTATTTGTCAGCTGCAACCTTGAATGTTTTCGCTTAGCTTGAAATACTTTTACAGATTATACTGGATGCTTCCGTGCTTGTTTATTTCTGTGGGCATCAACGATCAGTGGTTAGTGCGCTGAAGCACTAAGCGCAAGGATTGACATTCGAATTCCAGACACACTAACAAGTTTTTATACAGCCCATTTATCGAGAATGTCTGACGAAAATCGAAGAGAATAAACTGTCATGAGAAGCTTCCATTTACGCCTTTCGGATACAGCATTAAACTGTTGGTACCTTCTAATATGACACGAATGGCTCAAAAAAGCTAAAGTCTACACCCTATATGGTAAATTTTTTTTTCGTTTCTACATAACTTGCTCCAAAGGCTGTAAATAAGTAGATGGCATCATGTAATAATGCGCTCCAATTATTATGAAACAAGGCTTGGCCAACTGTCAAATGAATTTCTTCCTTAAGTTACCACATGGTAGCGAGTGTATGCCCAAGCTAGATGCTCGTGATGTCCAGGAGAGGGTTTAAACATATTTGAAGAGCTGAAACAGCAATGAATGACCAAAACAACACTTCCAAGAACCGATTGAACAGGAATGTTCGAGATTTTAATTGTCTTGTACGTTTCTACATCTGGGTTTGATTGCGAGGCAGCCATTCGTACTTATACCATAAGGCTTCGAAGGAAAGAACAATCTCCCAAAAACAATGAAGCAATACAAATAAAACTTAATACCTTGAAAACCTCCTCCAAAATAGAGCTACTCTGTTTAACTAGTCATTACTGGCGAGGAAGGGAATAGATAACCTGGACACTCATACTTTTACATCCATTAGTGTAGCTTTAAGGGTTGTTAAAATCGTACTTAGCATCTTTTTTACAAAGCACCATGAAAAAATGTGGAAATACTTGCAAAACTGCAAAGATGCCAAGGCCGTGTTAGAGCCCCTCAGGTCTCCCCAAGAAAAAAAACAACTTTAAGCTGTGCAGGAAGAACCAAAACTTATGGTTAGCCAATAAATCGGACTTATTAACCAGCCCAAACATGTCTTTAGGCCCGAGCTGGTGAGATCTTGCACTTGGCTGGGATGTGAAGTGGTGGAAAAGAGCTCAAAAATACAACAGCCCAGGGACCAGGGCCTAGCTTCTCGCTACTATTTGTCAAATAGTATTGCACAAATGGAAAAGTCAATTATTCATCACTTGGTGTCTTCTGTGATTCAAACTTGAAGCCTCCCACTCAGTAATCCATCGCACTAATCACTTAGCCATACGCTTGGTCAGACGTTTTAGTTTTCTGAAAATCCTAGTGTTCACTAGACAATCGAATCTGTAAGCCCCACCCAAACCTCTATCCTCTAATTATGCCACTTTCCACAAGAACTTTTCCACTTATTCTTTCCTTACCCAACAGTCTTTCAGAAGAAGAAGAAGAAGGGTGCCCTAAATAAAGAGGAAAAAATTGTGGAAGCTAAGAATGACGCAAAGTTTACCGGTTGATCCTTACTCCTAAATTCATGAAGTTCGCTCACGACTTGATTTTTATGAAAATTCTTAGGAGCGTATTCCACATCTCTCGCACAAGGGGCTTCACAATGAATTTCACTTCAATAAACTACCTACAGAAGGATTTTATTATCCCCCATATGCCTTTTGAAGACGAGTCGTTAAAATGTTCACCTGTTATTATCATTTATCAATGGAAATGCTTTCAATTGGATTCTGTTCATATAACATAGTCCTGCTGAAGGCCTATATATAACAGTTAAATTAAATAGCTTACCTTTGACTGAGTACGTTTTGTAGTCAGCATACTGTTCACCGAGACCAACTTGCGTCGGAATTGTCGCCAGGCACGTGATTTCCAGACGTCCATTGTTCCCAATATGCTGTTCCGAAATCTCCATATTTAACTGACTGATAGAAAACATCCCCTGTGCGAATGGATTCGGTGTACTCGATTGCGGGATTTGCGTAGATCGTAATGGACCATCGCCACTGCCACCGAGTGCATTGTAAATACTGGCCATTGAGCCTGCAGCGTCAGCAGCCGTTGCACTGTTGCTTCTTAGAGTCAGTAGGTTAACTCCGCTACTCCTCCGATATTTATGCTTTGATGAGTTCCTGTAATAGATACAAGCCGCCAGATAAACACAAATACAGTTATAGTTCATCGAAACACCTCCAGCTCTAAAATTACGATAAAATGTGCTTCTGTGGCAACAATGACGGTACACGAGGCCCTATTTGTGCACAGCCTAGATGTACATACGACGTAATTATTTACACAAACAAACACATACAATTTATCAACACATAGCGAGAACTCTGAAGAGAATTGTAAATTTTCAACTGAAAGGACATTTTCAGTCGAATAGGCAGCCCACCAAGGAATGGGTGGGTGGCCTGAATGTTTTGTGCTATTTGAGCATAAAATTACTGCCAGCTGTCAAGCTATTCTGTAAATAGAGATATCTGATGACGGTGAGAACTGCACCAGTCGTCGTCGGCGGTATTGTGTAAGCAGTCCGAGGCGTTTCGGATCTAATCAGCCACGCCTGTTCGTGTACAATTGTTTTGTGCGGTTCAATAAAGATAAACACATACAGATACTCGTACAGATACACAGATACTCCTACGTTTCGTTTAGCTATATTTTTATGTCAGCCCGTTTTTGCACCTATTTATTATCGTTGTGCTCTGTTTTTGCTGCTCGTGATTGATTTTCGGATATCCTTTTCCACTGATGCCGACACACACGAAGTGGCATGCCAATGCATTTATGGATATTTGCTTAGGTGTTGTGTAGCTACGTATATGGAAGAATGCTTCGGAACCGGTTGAATTATTATCGGCCATAAATAAAACGATGAGCGATGGGCAAAGAAGCTCGTTAATGGTGTGTGCAATTGCATTCGAAATGATCGCTATTTTCGAGATTCTAACTACGGCAGCATTATAGGGGGTGGCATCTTCCCACCGCAATGCAATAAAAAAAAGTTATGTTTTTTGCCGATAAGTTTACGGGTGAAATATCCTCGGGTTTATTTGCTTTTACATTTTTGCCAAAACTATATTCGCACTCTTACGGGTCGTTAAATTTAACTCAAGTTTTCATGACTGCTGCTGGTGGTGGTAATTAAAGCGCTGGGGATATATCAAAGGAAGTGATTTTAATTCGTTTTTAATGCGTTTGTGTGCATGAAGCACCCTACTGTAGAGGGTTGTTAAGAACTTTGTAGCCTTATGGCATGATGCGGGTTACTTATGTGTACATAGTTAGTTTCCATTTGCAAAATGGGGGGGTTATGTTCCAAGAAGTCGTGGAAAATGTGAGAAAAATTTAAATTGGATGTGTTTTGTGGGTAGGGGTATGTGTATTCGTATAAGATTAGCTAAAACTATTTTTTTCTTTCGTTTGGAAGAGGAAAAGCAAGTTCAGAGGAAGTTCATTTTGTGAGCAGTTTGTTTGCGGAAACTCGGAAAAGTTTTACTTTCATTTTTGTGTTGAGTTCTGACCTAATTAGACAGCGATACTGTCGTTTGATTGCCTATAGGTTGGTAATGTTTACCTACATATTTATTCAAACTGGTTTTGAAACGTACCTACTCCAAAGTAGTAGGCGTATTGTAGGAATGAAAGTATAACACATTGTATGTGCGTATTTTAAATAAGCAATTATTTTATATTACCTAATAATTAAGGTTTATTGCAGCAGTTCGTGTAATTATTTCCAATCACGAAGCTAACTAATGAGACTGTGTAAACCGGATGAAAAGAGTGGATCGCTAATATAACCCACCGCATGATATTTGGAGAGACATACATTTATGCATCACTGGAGGCACTCCTCAGGGAGGAGATGTTTTCCCAATTTTATTTGTCCTTGCTCTGAATGAATTACTTCAAAATCGCAGACTCAAAACCAGATGGTATCGTGCTGCTAAATACTGGCAAACTCCTTCAAACTGTTAAGCAAGTTAAAGAGGCGCTGAAGATCTGGAAGATTTGTGGTTAGCCTTCAGAAAACTTAGCGAGTACTGTTTACAAAGGAGAAGAAGACACCATACTCGAAAGCGCCTTCCGATGAGAGTATGGCTATCAGACTAGTGCTCGACAGAAAAAAAACAGGCTTAACATTGACGATAGTATTGAGAAGGCCAAGCAGGCATTATACGCGTGGAGCTGAATATTCGCGAAAAGTTAAAGAACAGATCCATCGTTCAACCACTAGTAAGACCAAAAACCTCACGCCCATCACGAAAGTTAAAACCCTGAAGTTCTTTAGAGCTACCACTGCATCGCTCGAAGCTGTTCTTAACCTACTTCCGCAAAACCTTTCTATATGAGCATTGGCGGCTTTAAAATCCCTAAGGATCAGGCAATCATCTAGCTTCACAGACATCTAGACAATTTAGTAACCACTGACCATGTATCGTATGTCGTATGTATGTAATGCTGTATCTTTGGGCAGCTTATATCCGAGTACAGAAGAATGGAAAGCGGGGTAACTGCAGGCCTGAAATCCATAGCCGTTTACATGGACATGTATCAAATGTGCATTGCTGTAAGGCCAGTTATCTCTTTCAATCATTCCGGGCCATAGTAACGTTGAAGTCCCAGCAGTGATGATACCGGCTGGGGCTGGGGTCTCAGTAACTAAAACAAAGCTTGTGAAGTACTCTTGAAAAAAGTTTAGGTTTTTTGGAATGCAACGTATGGTAAGACTTTGCTGGGTAACTGCACATGAAGGCAAATAAGGGAATGGGAAGGCTGATCAATCAAATCTCTATTATCGGTAAACGGCTGATGGTGGTTATTAAGCAAATAGAAATTTTGGAAAATACTGTAGTAGTACTAGAAGACCTTTGTTGAGGTTACGGTGACGACAAAGTTCATGTGGATATCATCCACATTTTTGGTGTTAAAATTTTAATCTGTGCAGTGTGAAAGTAGTTCTCAGAATTATTTCCAACATGCACCGGAGATGCATTATCATACGACTTCTTTAAGCCTGTGCTGAGCAAATAGTGCGTTGGGCAGGTGTTTATGTCGAACGCACAGTTATCGAAAAATTCGGCCAGCTTCTGGAATACAGCTCTGCGAGCTGAATGGATTTATTTCAATAAGCAAAGACACGTCGAATACATTCTCTCGCGCACATCAAGTTCATGGACAATCAGTCTATATTCGAACTGCAGTCGCCAGGCGCACAATAACGAGCCTGAAATTCATGTTAATTCGACGGTAACCGTATTGTCCGCCATTTTGGAAACGGACCTTCGCCACCAGTTCAACTACTGCGTTCGATTACCGAACGGCAGGTTCGAGGTCCTCGACCACATACGATCTGTGGCGCTTCCATTGGCGTTCTGGAGAGTTCCTGGGCAGTGGCAAAGGAAGTGGGTTGTGTCCTCAATCGCTTCCTCATCGCCACAGCCTCCGCAGAGCTCCTTTTCTGTCAAGCGTAGTTTTTTCATATGATACCGTAGAGTGTTGTGCCCTGTGATGATACTCACGAGGGTGGAAATGGATTTACGGTCTTTCCGAACAAGTCTCTCGGTTCTAGCTTTGTCAAAAGTGGGCCATAGTTTCCTTGTGCTAACGCAGGTTTCGATGGAGTTCTACCTGTAGTTTGCCTCTCTCGTGGCTCTTTCCCCTGCTTCAAGTTTAAGTGTACAAGGCGGGATTCTCACCGATGGGTCTGTCAATTCGGTGGTCAATGCAGAGCCACTCCATGCTAGCTCGTCAGCCTTCTCGTTGCCTGGTATTCCTTCGTGTCCAGGAACCCAGAAGAGTATGACCTTATGCTGTGTGCCAAGAGCATAGCGTTCTTCGCGACAGCACATCACAAGCTTCGATTTTATTTCAACCCTCAAGATACCGGCTTACTCATAAGGCGCTCATGGCTGCCTGTGACTGCATGAAGATATCTAGCGGTAGCAGGTTGAGGATCGACTCAAGACCTGCCGTTGGCGTTGTTCTCATGGCACTGGTGGTGCCGATGCACGCTAGTCTTTGTACCTTCGCGAGGGCTTTTAGGTTAGTGGGTTTTCCGGCTGCCTGCCACCACACAGGACTGCCATAAGCCAGTATTGGTCTAACAATAGCTGTATATATGCACAGTATAATTTTGGGACAGGGGTCCCAGGTTTTCCAAAAATTCGGCTGCAGGAGTAAAAGGCTATTTATTGTTGCCTTTTTAATTCTTTCATTTATATTTAGTTTCCAGTTTAGCTTCTTATCAAGCACTAGTCCTAGGTATTTCGCACTATCTGAGATTGTAAGGCGGGTGTCTCCGATAGAGGGTGTATTAAATTGCGGAATCTTCCTTTTGTTGGTGAAAAGCACCAATTCATTTTCTAAGGATTGACCCCAAGTCCACACTTCTTAGTCCAGGTGTCTAGGGTCTTTAGTGCTCCATATATTAATTCACTAAGGGTAGGGAGGTATTTACCTGTTGCCATCACAACAACGTCGACCGCATACGCTGTGACTTTGACCCCCCTGCATCTTAGCCTCTGAGGCACCTCATTCAGGACAATGATCCAGAGCAGTGGGGATATAACCCCGCCTTGAGGACTACCTCTGGAGGCGTATGCTTCTATCTTCATTCCTTTAAGTTCAGTAAATATTTGTCTGCCTTCTAGCATGCTAATTATTCAATTTATTAGGACATATAATGGCCCATGGTATACATGGTATACTTTTTGCGTGCACAATTTTTTGGTACTTCTTTACGTTCCAATCATACCTTTTTCGTATCAGATATACATACGATTCATTACTATCTTTTTACCCTATTGGCGAGCTACCTCTATTTTTTGTCAAACAACTGTACTAAGTGTCTCTGGAAACATATCTTTACTACAACTTCGTCATTCAATAACGAAAATTGCTTTCTTTAAAGGAAGCTCAGTCTCCGGTACATGTTTATGTACAAACTTCTTAAAAAACAGCTATCAGATCACCAACGACTACACCTATTTTTAGTTAAACTTATATCCAGGATGCCACGCGTCGGCGAAAAAAAAAACATCATTTCCACCCACAACACAATGGCTTACTATTCCCGGAAGCCATGCGAAGTTATCGAGCAGCATAAATTGAAACTTTTTAGCACTATATCCTAAAACCCTAATCGGTAAAGTTATAATAGAAAGTTTTTAGAAAAAAAGTAAAAAAAAAAAAAGTTTCTTAAGTGACCACGTGCCATGGTTCGGAGAATTACGCTCCCTAATACCAAAATACTACTTCAAGGTCAAAGCAAAAACTTTTCATATGAATACAACAAAACGTGTCGTTTATTGATTACAGCTTAGTAACAAATTATTTTCAGTTAACTAATTTTTAACCTTCATTGACGTTATTTTGCCTTATCCTTGAGAAACTCAATTTTAATCCCTTAATTGCTATGGAATCCGCTATCAATAAGTGAATAGTAAGTAAGTACGGATACATACGAGTACATGCAATCTAAAAGCATATGAAAGTAAATTTCGCAAACTACTAATACTACATAGCATTATCAACGTAAATACTATCCAAATAATTGTAATCCTTCGGTAAAACCCTTAAAACTGGGTAAGCTTTAAACTTTAATTAACTTGAGTATATTTCCCTTTCTAAATACTTAAACGCTTAGCAGCGCAAGCACCCGCATATCGATTTCCTTGTTTAAACGAAGATGGAGGACTGCTGAGTCCTTCCGTTTAGAAGTTCACTTTTTGTATTTTTCGTTCTGTTCTCATCCTTTGGTGTATATCTTCTACTTAATTTCTTCCCTCCCCCAAACCTACATAAAGCTGGTGTGAAAAAGAAGGAAAAAAATGATGATTTTTTCTCGATTTACTCTCTCTAATGAAGTAAACTTCCAAATCCCAAGGATGAGAGGCATCCTTAGTGTTTAAATTCATTTCTTTCTTCTTGTGAAAGGACGTAATTTTTCTCGCACACATTGTCGTTTGTCCTTGAACTATGCGTGCCACAGGGCGCGCACGCATTCGATTTAACAAATTCTTCAACATGCGGAGGAAAGTCTTAAACCGCCCCGTCCCCGCCCACAATTAGGCATCGAAATCATAGTTTTACTCAAAGGTATGCAAATCATTCTTTTAAAATCAACGAAACGGTTCATTCGAGTCGGTGTCTTCGGCCATAGCACAATGAATTAACAAACAGACGAACGAGCAGTATAATCAACATGTAAATGAAAGTGGAATATATGTAAATTTCTTGTAATTGCGGAGGAACCTAATTTAGATAAACAATTCATGAACCGGAATGTGGGTTAGTATAACGAATAATTTTGTTGGTGTTTGTGTATATGTAGTGCAGAAGAAGATACAACCAAATTCGTGACATTGGATTGGGATAGAATGTGAAATCGTGTGGGTGCGGAAGGAATCTGATTCCCATCATCCTTGTGCCGATCTCTGTCGTGGCGTACAAAATAATTTGTATGAATCTTACGTAAAGCAAATGAAAGCACTATAAAAGGCAAGTTCAGTTGAATACCCTGCATATGCCAGTATGCCACCATCGTCGTCATACCCACACAGTTTCGTCCTTTTTTTTTTTTCTTATGTAATAGAAGGCAATGCTCATTCATGGGCAAGTGAACGCGCTATGGTGTTGGAGAGGGGGAGTGATACATTTTCGTAGGCATCTGCTCAGGCGAATCACGTCTGGGGTTTCTTTTCTTCCTTTTTTTTTCAAGGACAAGCCAAAAAAAAAAAACAGGAAACCATTTGAATGGTTTAAGGTTGTAGTACATACACATTGCAAGCACGAGGAGTATGTGTTCGTTTCGAGGGGTGACGGTGAAAGTGGAGTAGGCCATTAAAAACAGTGAGTAGCATTATTGGTACACTCGGTATACTAGGTTTCATTTTTATATTTTTTCTCTGTCGTTTTTAGCACATTTACAACTTAGAGATTTTTCTCTAACGGGAAAAAATAATAATTTCCAAGAGAATTTATTTGTCTAGAAAATAACATCTGTTGGATTGTGTACAAGAGGGAATGGGTAAATGTTCTAATTTTTTTTTTTAAGGTGTAGATTTTAAAAATATTTGCGGGGCGGGACATTAGTAAGAGGGAAGCACAAAAAAAAAAGAAGATAATCGCGGACTTGAAATAAACTGCTCACGCACGTGCATCGTATTTTGAAGTCCAAAAATAATTGACAAAGTCACCTACATACGTTGTGTAACATGCCGCAAGGGTACATACATATGTACGTATTTTAGTGGAAGTAAAGGTCTGTTTCGAACCTTATCTTTACCAGCTTTAATAATATAATAAAATAACAGAGATTACCTATTTGCTTCTGATATTTTCAAAAATTGGTGACCTTTAAGAAACGAGACCATTTCAACTGCGCCAATTAAAGAGGTATCAGTGTCCTTAACATCGTGTACAAGATCTTATCTGGGACATTGTGTAAAAGCCTAAAAACTAATTGGCCTCGAGCGGTGTAGTTTCAGACGATGAAAGTCCATAGTCGATTAAATTTTCACGCAGATCCTAGAGAAAACCCAAGGAGTCCAAATCGATACCCACCCTTATTTTATCGATTTTAAGTCGCATACGACAGCATTTATAGAGACGAGCTATACAGAGCCATGTCTAGTTTTGGCATCCCTGCCAAACTCGTTCGTCTGTGCAGGATGACGATGGAGGACGCTCGAGAATACTCCATCAATGTTGGTAATGACCTCGCCGAGACCTTCGATGTCAAAAAGGATTCAGAAAAGGTGATGCGCTGTCATGTGCACTTCCTTAACATCATTTCTTAAAGAATTGTGTGAAACTCATAAGGTAACACTGGCGGTACAATCTACAAAGTCTACAACTACTAGCGCATCCCGACGACATTGATATTATTGGTAGAAATGGCTAGTATTGAAACGGAAGCTGCAACAATAGGGTAAGTCGTAATGTGGGAGACAGACTGCTGGTATTGATACCATGGTATAGCAATACTACGTTCTGTACCACATGTCACTGCAATACCACGTTAAGACCTATTATACCATGAATAGAACCTAGTATTGAGATTCGCAAATTTTTGGTGGTATACCACCATCTCATTGCTCGCAGCGCCACTTTCTTTCTGTTGGTGGTTCTTCATAGCTTCTTTGACAATTCAAAAGCAAGCAATCACAGCGAAAAATGTTTTGAAAATGGATTAAGGAGGAAAATTTTATCTGCATTGGAAACAATGAAGTAAGACAAGTTTAGAGGAATTATATCGGCGAGCTGCGAGGAGCAAGACGCCATATTGGAGTATTGCAAAAAATGTGTTAGGAGCTGGAGGAGGCGCAACACAAATGTCAAAGTATACCACGTAACGCAAAAGTCAACGTATACTACGAAGTGCAGTCTGTCAGGGGTTATAGTATTCACTATACCATGGTATTCATACCATGGTATCAATACCAGCAGTCTGTCTCCCACATAAGTTAGGTTAGGTTATCGTGACAGGCTGCAGTAGATGCAACCTCACTTAGGCCAGTATGATCCACTGTGCTACCATAGAGCTCCAAAGAGCTACCCACTGAACCAAGAGGATTTATTAATGAAGCGCTGGAAGCTACTAATGCTCGCATTCAGTTCGCTGCTCAAAAGTAGGTTCCTAAACTCAGTTTCCTACGAGCGAAGAGAGTTTCGCATATGCAAAGAAGATGTAGTATGATTTCTTCCTCTTGTTTATCCACGTGGCTTCTGCAGAAGTCGTTTGCGAAAAGGACCTGCCAGGTGGTGTGCCTGCCGATAATGCAGTGCCCTGTACTACTATGTTTGAAATGAAAAATTTGTTTGTCTAATAAGATAAGCGTTTCTGACCCAGCTTGAGCTAGATCTGTCTAGGGATGAGGTATATGTAGTGCTATCTGCCCATCTGCGATCGGTTAAGTTAATAGTGTTGATCTTGAGTAGCAATTTGACTGAAGCGATAGTCATACCGACATTCGCCTTGTCCGGCAAAGTTGATAGGGTTGAAGCAATGCAATTTCCTGTGGAACGGCACCCACATTAGGTGGATATTGAATTACTATCCAAGAGTAAGAAGCCACCTGAGGAGCTTTCTTTATTCCGCCCGCTGTGCTTGATTGACACTTTATTTTACCCATTGCCTTGCTGTTCGGATTGATTGTGGTCTATCTCCTCTTGTCGTGCCACCGATGTAAGTTATTCCTTTAGCGCCTTGTCTGTCTGGAATGGCGTCCATTTCGCTAGGTCGATGTCGCTGTACAGTCTATAAAGTTCGCCGTTGAGCTTCCTTCTCTATACTCCATCAATACATCTCGAACCAAAACTTGCTCGAAGAATTTTTCTCTTAAATTGGTCAAGGATTTCCTCATCCGCTTCTGTGCCCCAGAGTGGGACGGAGATGATACGGATCTTATATAGGGTTTCCTTAGCCGTTCGTGAGAGGGCCTTAATTATTGCTTGCTTTCGCAGCTTGAAAGTTATTCTCTTATTGATTTGTGCGTTGTTTTCATTGACACCATACGCGAAACGTTAGAGGGCATTATTTAAAACCTCCTTGAAAAAACAATTTCCAAACTAGGTAGTCTAAGCAAATCGCTTCCGCAAAGAACTCGGTTATAGGTCAATCAAACGGAAGGCACATGGAAACCACCATTCGGGGAAACCGGGAAAGAGGTGGAATAGAGGCTTAATGTGAAGAATGTCTTTAACTGTTTATATTGGGTAAATGGCTTTGGATTAGATCTAGCTGAACACAGATACAGCGCTGATTAGTTGCGGGAACAAAGAGAAACACGTAAGAGTCGTTAGGCACTTTAAAAGGATGATTGGTACAAGGCTTTCATGCAAGGAACATCTAAAAAAACTCCTTCAGCAAAGCAGCTTTAGCTAAATATAGGCTCTACTCTATAGCCTACTGCTTGCCAGAGTTACTCAGTCCAATGTGCCTAAAGTAAAACCTAATGAGAGGAAAAAGAACTTTTTGGATCGGTTCAATACACAAGAAGAGAAGGTACATATATATACATATATCCGTAGCGCACTCCGGGCGACTTCTGATGATGACATATTCTCTACTGTTGTACATCAGCTGAACAACAGTAGACACGATTACATTTAACCTAAATCAATCGAAATCGACACTGTAGAAATGAGAAAAGATAGCCACGCCTTAATAAATCACAAAGAATTCAATCACATGTGAAAGTGTAAGCTGATTGTCCTTGGATACTTTTAAAAACTCGTTTGGACGTGATAACTCCCACTTCTCTTCGCTTATACCGGAGTCGAGGAAAATGCAGCGTATGAGGCACTTAGGGTAAAAGTAGACTAGACTTCAACGTCAGCCATCAACGCTGTCGTCATAATGGGGTTTCAAATACGTTAACAATTGTGAGAACGGAACCCCGCAAAGTAGAATGCTAAAAAGAAATAACGAATATGGACAGCGCCGGAAAGAATGAGAGCGACGCTACCCTGCCATAGTTATGCAGGTATGTATACTGGGAATGCGATAGCAGCGAGGAGGTGGATTAAATGGATACAAAATGGGTACGGATTTGACAGTATATTCTGATGGCTTCCATCTTCTCCCGGAAAAAAAAAGGTCTTCAGCTTCGCACAACAAGCTAGATCGCTTTCCATTTGTGTTTACCAATCTACCCTCCACTTCCTCTGCTGCGTTGTCCCGCAAGAGGAGGTTAGGGTGTAACAAGATACAGATACGCTTTGACAAGAAGAGGTATTTGTGATGCCATGGATCTAGTTATCTTGCCTACCCAGTGACTAATCGAAGCAATCGGAGCCTTAAATGAAGCGGAGAAAGCTCATGACGTATAAGGTTTGCCGAGGTCATCGAAGAAAAGAGTCACCAAATGAAACATACTAACGACGGATCGATGAAAAATCATTTCCTTCTCCTCGTCATCCCTACAGAAGTCATTTAAAAAAAGGCCCATACCTTTAGCGTGCTGACCTATTAAATAATGTCCACGATTACATTGATTACTTGGCTAATCTGTAATCAGTGCAGCAAAACCAACCCGGCACTATGTTCCGGATCCAGTTTAGGCCAGATCTGTGAAGATATAAGTCCTGCCAGAGTAGACTTTTCGGGTCAGAACGCTGCTTTCTCAGATCCTGGATTCTCTAGATCGTTGTCACTGTTAAGTCGTTATAGATCGTCGTTGAAAGGAATAATCTCCTCCATACTACGTCAAGACGAACTGGATGGTATACAACAACCAGGACTACCTTTCCGCATTTTTTAAAGTCCACGCTTCTGTGAAAAATACAACACAAACAATTGGAATAACAGCAAGAAGCAGACCCTTAGGTCTTAACCTTTCTCGGCTCCATCAAACATTTGATTAAACTTCGTAAGGACAACCATCGATTCAGCCAAATACTATTCCAAAAATATAAAACATCACGTCCGCACAAAGATGTGTTAAAGTCCTGAAGGGCTGAAACCTTCCATAGGCTTGATTAACAACTATTCGTATGATAGACCATCTTGATAACTCCATGATATCCTTCACCCGAATATTCGCATGAGAAATACCGCGATAAAAATTACACAAAGGATCCATTATGGAACGAGAAATAAGAGCCCTACACTTACACATACGCACTTCAGCTTGTTTATTGTCCTTCCGATAGAGATTGCAAAAAAATGTGGTTCGCATGGCGAAAAGGAATTGTCCTGACCTCCTTTTAATTCATTGTTGTCAAGTTGCTTTAACACACACTCCAGTGGAGCATTTCAAGTGAAATGCAAAAAAAAAAAACAAAAAAAAAACTTACAAAACCCGCACAATGAACGCTTGCTCGCTTTTGTTGGTTGCCGCTGCGAGAAGGATAAATGGCGCTGTGGTAATTTGGCAGAAGACAATTTAAGAATTGTTCGTAAAGCTTTTTCCTTAACTGTCTCCGTTGTTGGCCACTTTTGGTCTTGTTAGAAAAATCGATGCAATAAGTAAAAAGTGCACAACATCTTATTTCAACATTCACATCCAGTCTTGTTACTGGTTGGATGGATGAGTGAGTGGAGGAGTTTATGGTAGTGACAGTAGATTTGTATAGCTATGCTGCAGCGTACGAAGATAGTTTATAATCATTGCTATGTGACCTTTAACAGAGGGTGAATTATAGGTGCTTGGATGCCTGTTAAGCCATATGTGCAATATTCCACAGACATATGCAGCTTTGTTTTGTTGTATATATGAGTATACATATACATGTGTATGTGTAAAGAATGGCAGAGACAAGGAAATTAGTAAACAACAAAAACTACCGACACTAGTTTGACACAAGTGAAAAATTTATAAATTTATATCTGTTGCCAGACTTACCAATCACCGAAGTCAATCTTCATAACAAGCTAGTAGAACAAAACCCTACACCTTGGCCTTGTGGGTGTACATGACGCTACAATTCTTTAAGATGAACAGCCTGACAGGCGCTGAAGCTAATGCCTCATCGTGTATTGAATTCCTTTACAGCAACCAGGCTTAGACAATTTTTGAATATGATATCGCTACCGTAAGCTTCAAGATGAACGTTAAGTGGGAAGTCATCGTCGTTAAGTCTACTTACCTTCCTGAAAGATTTTGTGATACACAATAAGACAAGCAGGTCCTTAAATACGCGTCCGAAGTGAACGCAGCCGAGTCGTCTTTGGTTAGGTTTTGTATACTTGTATTTATGTAGTGTACACCTTACGTGGGCTACATACATACTCATACTCTTGACATACTCTGAGCTCATGCTTTTACGAAGACTAACTAACTAACATTTCCCGACATCATTCTTATTATGTATAAACATTCCTACCGACTACACGAGGGCCCTGAGTTAGGTTAGGTTAAGTCTAGCAAGACTACGGATCTGCCATAGATCAATAATAACCTTTCTGAAAGGGTACTCGTATAGGAACCATTTGACTTGCTTTTGGGAATTTCGTTGTTATTAATGGAACCTAGGGGGTGTAGTCATTGAAAAAGTCACTGCAGAATCCGTGTACCTCCGTGTACACCATTAGCCACCAGAGAGGATTTCCGTCGCTTTTCTTAAGAATTTTTTCCGTTTTTCTGCGATTTAACTTCATCTAAGGGACCTTAGATACCCTATGCCAGCTCTTTTGCTAGATTTATTTATTGCCGACGTCAAGGAAATCACACTCTCGAACTTTAAGGCCAAAATTCAGAACGAACATGTTTAGCTTCCACATACGACAACAAACAAATGGTTCTGGTTATCACACGCACTGAATGTGGTACCATGTCAAATCGTCCAAAACCAAATTGACCAAAGTGCTGTGTCATATCATCCAACACCAAATCCCCAAAATCTGGAAAATGTCAAATCGCCCAACATTTTTTGTGGCCGAAGACCGTCCGGTGTATGAGTCGAGGGAATGTCCATAGTACTTTTTTATAGCACGCGTAGTGAGCTCACCCACCCCGACTTTCACGCTTTCGCCCGCTAGTCACTTCGTGTTGAGGTGGGTGGGCTCGCTACGCTCGCTAAAAAAAAAAAAAAAACTATGGACATTTCCTCGACTCATACACCGGACGGCCTTCGGTCTCACATACAGGTGCTCAGGGCGCCGCTACTCCCACACTTTCTTGGGCAATGTGACATTTTTCTGATGTGGCCGATTTGACATGGTACCACTGAATGTGGATACTTAAATATTCTTAGTTACAGCAAAATTTTGGGCACGCCTGTCCAGCAAAAAGGAACTGCAAGTCACAAAAAAAAATTAGCGTTACATGCCTGGAGTAGCCAAAGTCTGTAGCGAGTAAGTAAAAGATTCTACGAGTATACCAATCGATGTACATATGTATGCACATCACAAAAGCCAATGATCAGTGGATCAAGGAGTAAATCATCATGAAAGAGGTCATAGAGGACAAAAGACTACAAAAAGGAACCTGTAATACGTTCAAGAGTGGACACGATTAAAACGTTTGACTGAAGTGGTTCACTTGATTAAGCTGTTGCGCAGTACAAGGCCTAAGCGTTCGAAACCAGGAAAGAAAACACCTCGCAAGGAAATTGAAATTGGAAAGACCCACAATTGAAGAAGGTTCGCATGTTCAAAAAGTAAGCAATTATCGACTGGCCTTAAGACAGGAACACAGGCTTTGATGTAAAAGATACCAGCACAGCTAGTAAAAAAAAAAAACCAGTATAACAACAAAGCCCACGATTGTGATGATCGAATCAGAGCACGAATTTCATGTTTTAATAAAGCTCAAGGCCCAAATCACCAATTATATGTGGTTTGATGAAACATCCCTAGCGACTGAAATATTAGCTTTATAATCCATAGCTATACCAAAGCCGATGTCTTGCAAGAATTACCAACGCATACCTTTGTAAAAGGATCCGTACAGGATCCAACATACTGTGTGGGTGTCTAAAGTTTTTCTCAGAAAGGCCTGCAGATCGTCAATAGTTCCAATTTTCATACTGGGACATACAGCGGCTGTCGGCACGTAGGACACAAACTCACTCTCCATTTAAATAAAAATGGTTGGCATTTTACGCTACAGGTTTCTCAAACAGCTTTTACTCTCCGACGATTTTCAGAAACTCGCAGAGGGCCTGTAAAAACTTTCTGGTACTGTCTGTGTTTTGAACGTTAAATTATCTGCAGAACCAATTGGAACTCAATATGAAGCTTTTGAGGCACCTACTCGTAATTTCGTCCTCTACCAGGTCGAGTAGATTCTGGTTGAAGTAGCTTAATATGAATCAAGAGGAGATGAAAAGTTACCTCCATCTTCTGCTCGCCCCAACTGCTCCTACGCAAACTTTTTGAGAAAAAACCAAGCCATTTGGTGTGCCTACCAATGAGGCAGTGCCCGGCAATGGCACCTGTTATTGCGCTAACATGCATTCCCTTCAGGGATAATAAGTTGCTAAAGCGCCAGCGCATCAAATTCAGCCTAAGCCCAATCTATTTAGTGATCTGTGACATATGTGCCTTCTTCCCCTCTACGGTTGGTTAGCTGATCGCATCCAGTTTGTGTGATAGTTTAAATGTAGCGAGAGGCATATCAAAATTCTCTATCTCCAGTAAAATCCCTTTTGCCCCAGCATTTGCATAAATTTAATGTTAAATTGCTCAGGCATCTCGTTGAGTGACAAGCAATAATTTAGGGCAGTCTTTGAGTGTGAAAGAGATCGATACCGGGCACATAATCGCGGCTTGGCTATTGGCGAAAATTTACATATCCCGGGTCGATATTCTATTCAACTACTCTGCTTCAATAGGACCTCCTTAATCGCCATTATCTCCACTTTGAAAACGTTGCAATAACATGAGAGGTACAAAGACCAACCCAACCTTTGGTTTTGGGAAATGCCCGTGCTAAAGTTTGCGGCTACTTTTTGTAATGTTAAGTCTCCTTCCCCTTCTGTCAGGAAGGGATGCTAGAACTTCTTGGCAGAGTTTAATTACAATGTTTTCTTAAAAACAGTAAAGCGTTAAGGTTGGACTATTTGGAGGTATAACTGAGTCAAATGGCTGCCCTCACTGCAGTTAGTCAACGTCTTCACGTTGCCTACAAATGTCGTATTAAATGCTTCAGGGCTCCGCTAGATCTACTGTTTATCAACTTTGAGAAGACTTTCGACAGCTTGAATCTTGATGCTATCTGGTCAGCCTTGCACAGGTAAGGCCTACCTGAAAAACTCATAGCTATACTCATAGCTATAAGCTAGATACGAAGGTAGTAAGTGTCACGTCCTAAGTGGAGTTCGTGAGTGATGCATACTACCACCGCTGTTGTTCTTGGTGGTAAATCATTGGCGATTTACTCAGTGCAGCATTGATGGAATTTAACCGTGGAATTCGATGCACTATGATATATACTACCTCGACTTCACCGACTATGTCTACAGACTTACACGTCAGATAATAGACCTTCATGTGACGGCCTAAAACTTAAAAAATGAGACAAACAAAGTGGGCCTAAAATAAACACATCCAAAACAAAACCCTTAGCAATTCTAACACCCGCGCTCACCTAAAATTCGTCGGACAAGAAGTCGAGAAAGGAAGGTGACTTTCTATATCTGGGAAATGTGGTCTCGGCTAACCGCGATGGTATCGAACTGGATGAATCCGAGTTGAGAAGGTGAAAGCTACTCTTGGAGTGCAAAGTCTTAAGAAAAACATAAGTTCTTAACGCAAGAACCAAACTGCGCCTGTTTCGCCCTAACTTAGATCAGTACTGCTATATGAGTGTCTAGCGAATACCACTAACATACGCAAGACCTTTACAAATTGATGCCTAAGAAACATCTTGAGTATTTTTTGGCCCAATCGTAGCTCCAACGAACAACACTATCAAAGAACTGGCCATGAACCTAAATTCTTTACTATATGAAGGAGAAAGTGACAGTGGTTTAAACACACCCTACGGACGCGGCGCGAAGACAACTTTATTGCGAAATATGCCATGCATTGAATTGACTCACCCAGGCTGTACCAGGAGTACATACACAGCTCTACGAACACATTGACTTGGTCATAATGAAGACAATGGAAATCTCAGCGTTCAACGTGTGCGAAAGGACTTAGCATCCGTTTCCGGACCAAACTACCCTGGATACTATGACGATTGGACTGTAGCCAATGTGGGAAGCTGAAGGAAGCTACAGGTTTGCTTAGTTGAATGAAGGGGTTATTCGTTTATTTTAATTGTCATGATATATGTATGTACGTAAGTAATTATAAAATAAATATACCAGTTCTTAATTTTAAAGATAAAAAAAGATGAAAGGTTGCAAACGAACCGGTCGGCTATCTTTCATTAAATTATACTTTCATCAAAATTGTTTAATTTAATTTAAACAAAGCAAATGGGAGTGTAAACAGGAACAAACATTTCTTCGACCATTAAAATGTTGATCATATTGTTGAAGAGCGAAAATCCCCCTTAACTTGTGCACCTGGTGGTTCCCAAAATCTTGATTTGTCACTTTTTTTTCGGTTACTTCATTTTTTATATTTACTTTCTGACTTGAGTAAGAAAGAACGATTTTATTTTTTATTTTTTAATGAGCTCAATAAATTGTGTTCTTAAGACATGACATTTATTTTATAAGATCCGCTTTTTTCTCCAGAGCTACTTTCGGATAAAAGTGATGATATAGATGTGTTAAAAGCTCATGTTTTATATTTAAAAGGCAAGATGATGAAAATCGGTGTTTTCACTTTTAAATTGAGTAAAGATCAGGGGTTTCAATGAATTATGCAATTCCAGAGAAAAAGCAAAGACCAAAAGAACAATTTAAATATCGCCCACGAAACACATACAGAGAAAAAGACAATTCGTTGCGAGGTAGATCTTATCGCAGAGCAATGCATATTAATGTGCCAATAAATCTATTTCTACTTCTTAAATGCTGACTTTTAAGGAACGTGATTTAAGCTTCCGCCTTCTGTGCTAAATGGCCGAGATAATGCATTTGGAAGCATTGATGTATTGTCATCAATTTTAAAGATCAAATTGCTAAAACTGACTTTTAATGTATTTTACGTAAAATATTGGCAGTTTGTCTATGGAGTCTGCCCTATAAAAACGTGCGAAGTATATAAATCGAAATCTGCTGTCAAGTCGATGGCAAATATGCGGATAAATGTCTTTAGTCAGGAATGATGATAAGGTAAGATACGGTGGAACCTGCTGAATTTCTGAAAACTATTCATTTATCCGATAAGCTTTTCTGTATTTTTTTTTTAAAAAAGAGAAATTCTCGAAACTGTTCGATGCGCATTTCATGATTTCTTGAGAGATTCTATAACGCTGGTATAGTACCACAATATTACTGTTGATGGTCTTTCTGAACTGGTGTTAATAGTAACAATCAAGAGTCCTCATTCAACATTCTATTGACCAGGATATTTGCAAAACAGATGATGTACGGATGGAATTACTGTACGTCTACAAATTACGGTATGGTATGGTATGAGGGAAGTACAGTTTTGGGGGTGCTTGCAAGGGGGCCTTTTGGTCCCTTATGATTTCCTATATAATGTGGCTTTGCCTCTAATTTTGTTGTCTATCGGTTGGTCTTAGAACAAACCAACATCTGCTCTTGACGAAACATATCCTGTTCCAGAGTGGATGTCAGATCCTTGAGCTCTTCAAAAAGCCTGTTTCATATGCAGCGGAAGCAAGTGTTAAATAGTCATGAGGCCTCCTGTAGTAATCAGGTGACTAGTCTGGCGGCCATTGGCCTATCGGACGATACCCAGTTACTACAACTATCATGACGTTGGTTCATTTTTTGCTCATTGGTCCTTCTTTCTTTCACAGTTGGCCATAAGCTACGAGATATGAAACAGTCTCCTCTGGTTGCCCAAGAGGTGTTGATATTTTCTTTTGTTTTAAGGTCTATTTTCCTTTCGATTACACCAATAGGGATAGCTAATGATGGGTAGTTGAATTCCTCATTTAGTGCTGACCCTTTCCATGCTAGTTCATCTGCTGTTTCGTTCCAATTTATATTATTATGTCCGGGGACCCAGCAGAGAGTAACTTCAAGATTATTGCATATTTTGTTCACAGTTTGTCGGAGACTATTTCGCAGCTCAGAACATAAAACTCCGCGAGAATACCAATGCCGCAGTGCCTAGTAATAATCAACAGAGACGATTCCAACACCCCTATGACTAAACTTTACCATAGAAAAGGATTTTTTCTTGTCAACCACTAAGCATAGCGTTACCCATATGTCCAAGAGAATCTAGTGACTATTTTCTCTAAGTGGGCTTTCTTTTTTAATAATTCGACAAAACCCCGAGCAAGCCTTTTTGTCCTCTTTCGGATTATCATGAACTTAGATACATAGCGTAGCTTTACCGCAATGGTTATAATTGTACACGTCCAATTCCTCTGTTCTGATCCATTGTAAATTAACCGACTTATTTGTTAAGCTTTGGTAACGAACATCCCATTCTTTTAGCAAATAGTCAATCCATATGCTAAAATAAGGATTCTTAGTCATTTAGTGTAGATATAACCCATAAAACACTGCTAATTGGAAGTCCAGTGCATTACAGAACGCATCTACGATAACACTTCATCACTTCCGATTCTGAACTTAGGAGACACACCCCAAAATACTTTCTTTTAGTGGAAAAATTATTCTGTTTGTCTGTAAACAAATCTGAAGATACAAATACAGTGTAAAGACTTAATGGCCCAACGGATACGCAGATAGCATTGAACCGAATCAGTCACTTCGCCATCCGCCAGCATCGTTTTAAAGTTACCTTTTTGACGTCTAACAGAAGAATGGACTGACATTTGAATTCTACGAGTACTAAGCCAGCATTATTCAGAAGCTTTGTATTGGACAAGCATTTGGCTGGTTAAGACAGAGATACAAAACTATACCGAGAGTTGTAGTTGCCTAGCAAAAGACGCCATTAATTAGCGCTAAATTTTGTTTCTACATTAAAAACGTAGAAAAGTAGGCCAAGGCCAGTTTTTTCTTCAAGTGACTAGAAAAAACCTAAGTTAAATCAGGCACTCTATTTACAGAGGCAAAGCTGTCATTGCAATACCGAGAAATGAAATGGGTGGCAATTTAACAAAAAGCCTACAAAAGGCTAACCAAACAGCCAAACGTAGTTTTTTTTTTGTGTTCAGGAAGTACATATGCGAATAATAAATGAATGCCTGCACCATCCTATATGAACCATTCTCTATGAATGAGGTGACTGCTGTTTTAGTTTGCACTCTGGTGCCTGTGACCAAGACTTGGGCTCAGATTCTTATTAGGTTCGCCCAATCGTATAATCATTCAGAAAAATACTGCCCCACCAGCAGTACAGAAAAACGAGGTAATCTGAAAGCTGTGTAACCTAATTGAGATCCTGCCGATTGTTATAGTAAAGCAAAGCATTGCTTAGTGTTGGCTGATTTGCAAAATAAGTAGCAAAACACAGCGGAATGGTTGAAGTTACTGGGTCTAATGCAGGCACTTCCACATGAAACGAAATGTCTTTTTCTACCGCTACCAAGAGAACAAGACATTAGGATAGAAAACTGAAAATATTATACAGGAAGCTCCAGTCTTGGTCTTCTTTAAATATCCAATTGGCTTAGGACCATATTTGATGTTCTTGAAACCACGCAGCCTATTTTTTCCAAAAATTAAGTTAAAGCTTAACTGGAACAGATATGAACCGAGTCTATAGACGCCCTTGAAGACTGAAAAGTGTATCTTTACTCGACTTATTAGTTTCTCTTAAACTTGTAAGTAAATTCCACAGAATGACTGTCGGATATGTACTCGTAGATGGATGCTCTCTACTAAGACATCTACTATTGCTCAAAACAGATGAGCACATTTTATTCATTCTGAGCTGAGACCATGTCCAAAAAGAAGTCTGGATAGTGGATAAATAAAAATAAACGTGGGAAATAAAAGGCTCAGTGTTATAATGTGTACTGGATGACATGGCGACAGTTCTTTCGTAAGAACTCTAATGGAAGCAGACTTTAATTTCAAAGTGGGAGGAGTTACCTGAATAGGTGTTGCTTACAAGGGGGGAAAAATACGTAGGAGTATCATGTACCACCTAGCAAAACTTTAAGACTTTAGTGCTTAATCTTGATAAGTAACTCAGTTGGATACTGAATATATGATAACGTAGTTAGTTTTTAGTTAGATACACTCTGGGTAGCACATGACAAGCAAAGTTAGAACTCTAGAAAAGGTTCTAATGGTATACACATGTTGGTATTAGCGATATCTTGAGGAAACGAATGGCACGCAATCCCTAAAACTTGTTAACGCTAACGTAGGTCATTATGAGAATATAAACGACGATGGTATTATTCCTTGTGAAACGGATTACGTTGTGTCGTACTTTGAGTTCGGCGTTTGGGAAAAAATTTGGGAGAAATCTTAACAAATATTCGAAGCAGATGTATATACACAGATGGATCTAAGATTAGGCATGGCTTGGATACTAGCGCCAGATATAAATAGTACCAACCGACTACCGGATCACTGAAGTACATAGTACTTACATCTCCAAAATCGTAGTCTAGAAAGCCACAGCTTGGCTTACAGTTAACGAAGTATATTATAGTAATAATGTGTAAAAAGTGGGTTAACATAAAGAGCCATGGAATAGTCTACAATACGATGTAAACTGGTACGTTCTGGTCAAAGGAACGTTCTGGGCAATTTCAAAGCAGACGAGCTGACTAAAGAGGCTGCAAGACCGAACTTTCTTCATAACACATTTGTAAAAACTAAACTTCGAATCTTACCTGGAGGAACAACGCAATAGAAAAAGACCACGACGTGTCTGCATAAGAAGGAAAGGTTCTCAACTGAGTTGAACTGCGTAGCCGGAAGCAGTTAGGCAAAGACCGAGGTAACTGTTGAGGCTTTTTTGGTTAATGCCACGATTCACCCCGAATTGTAGCGCCACCTAAGTAAGTTCGTAAGTAAGTGGAACCAAACTACCTGCCCACCTATAGAATCGATAAAATTCTTCAGAGAAGAATAAGAAACCAGTAATTGGAGCTAACACCTGTCTTTCAATCAAATAAAAAGAAGACATGGCAGAAGTTTGAATGTTATCTTTAACGACTTTTACGAGAGTTGTTGAAACGATAATGATAACTCACTGTTCCACCTCACTAACGTGGATTTTGAAAATTTTTGGCGAGGACTTCTCCAAAGGACTAATTGATTTACCTCGACATGACATCCACAAAATCAGGAGCTTTGCATCTTATTTCAAATGGTTCCACACATAAGCAAGTGAATATCATGTTTAATGAGTCAATATCGTGGCGGTTAACAGAATATTTGGATTCTATAATAAGGTGCTGGTAACCAGCGGTTTTTTAACGTCTATGGTATAGGAGGAATACACCCTTTGACATATGTAAATCTATCTCCTCAGACTTTCAACGTAGCTTAGTCCACCCGTTAAATGGAAAAAAAAAAGATAGAGTGGCATATGATCCGTTTTTAACAGAGTGTAGCTTTTATGTATGTTTTGAATCTAGTTAGCATTGTCTTCCCATGTCTCTCGATTACGCAATCCACTCCTCAGCCTAAACAAACATCGATTGCCAAAGGTGATTCCCCGCGTTCAAGCTTCCTAAACCCTTACATGAAACTGTGAGTATTCCTGTTACCTTTGTGTTCTTTGTAAAAAAAAAAAAAAATTCAATCTGATATCTGTCCCACATGCCATTATGCTCCTAATTCCAGTTTAACCACCCTATAACAATAGGATACTAAGCATTCATTTGCATAAATAGCAAAAGTATAAACAAATATTAATAGAACCCGAATCAAGTTAGAGGTACCCCATCTGACCTATTCTATGACGCGGCCCGCTGGTAAATTATGTATTCTCGTCTTTCGGTCAAAGAAGATTGCATAGGTATATAAAGCTAGTTCCTTCTATGCAACTACTATAAAACTCGAACGCCAGTTGTAGCATTTATTTCATTTGTCATAAGTCAACGACGAGATAGGACGCAAACATGCGAGCATTTATTGTGAGTATAAATTGCTTAGGAATTGGATTTACATATTCCTAACGTTGATGTATCTATTTAAAGATTCTGAGCTTCTTATTGGCGGTTGCTAGTGCCGGTAAATTGGGATACAATTACGGACCAGGAATATCAGGCTCGATTGAGCCCCATGCAAGTAATCAGGTTATAAGCGTTGGCAGACCAGTGATCAGTAGTGGATTAATTGGAACTGGTGGCGGAGGCAGTTATGGACTCACAGGTGGACTCGGAGGATCTAGTAGACTAGTGGGAGGCGGCAGTGGACTTATCGGAGGTAGTTATGGCACTGGTGGACTGGTGGGAGGCGGCAGTGGACTTATCGGAGGTAGTTATGGCACTGGTGGACTGGTGGGAGGCGGCAGTGGACTTATCGGAGGTAGTTATGGCACTGGTGGACTCGTAGGATCTGGTAGACTAGTGGGAGGCGGCAGTGGACTTGTCGGAGGTAGTTATGGCACTGGTGGACTCGTAGGATCTAGTGGACTGGTGGGTGGTGGCAGTGGACTTATCGGTGGTGGAGGACTCTCATCAGGTGGTGGCAGAATTGGACTTTCACTAAACGCACTTGACTCCATTCCTCAAACAGTTGAATATAGCAAGCAATTCTTCTATTATTCAGCTCCAGAAGAGATACAAGATGAAGGTGTAGTCACACAACAGTTGAGTAATGTCTTAAAGAAGAATCTACAGGTTGTCTTCATTAAGGCACCAGAAAACAATGCTGCTACCAATGCCGCCTTGCAATTAGCTAAACAGGCTATTGAACAAAGAACTGCTATTTATGTGCTTAGCAAGGAGAACGATGGTGCACAGTTGGTTGGACAACTTCAACAGATCCAAGAGAATGTACCCACAACACCTGAGGTCAGATTCATTAAATACAGGACACCCGAGGATATTGCCTATGCCAGGGACTCAATTCAGGCACAATATGACAACTTCGGAGGAACTTCCCAAGTCATTGATGGTGGTATCGCTCCTGTTCTTAACTATGCTAGTGGAAGCTCAGGAAGTGGTGTATTGGTAGGTGGAGTTGGTGGTGGACTCGGTGGCGGACTCGGTGGTGGACTCGGTGGCGGAAGCTATGGAGGTTCACTATCAGGAGGAGGAGGTAGCTATGGAACCGGATCACTATTGGGAACTGGCGGTGCATCATATGGCAAGGTTATTGGAGGAGGAGTAGGTGGCTATGGAACTGGAGGATTATTGACCACAGGCAAAGTTATTGGAGGTGGCACCACATTCCTTACCGGAGCATCAAATACTAACGCTAATTACCTTCCACCAACGCCTTTGAAAAAATAAGTATTATTACTTATATAATTCCTATTTTTCTATTAATACCAATCAAATTGGTCGACTTCGAAAAATGTATTTTTTTTTTTAGATAAATAAATTTTATTCAATTTATCAAAATAGTCGTTCCGCTAGTTTTCAACAAGTTAAACATTCACTTTCAGTTTCCAGAAGTCCGACAAAGTTTGGTCTGTGTTTTTACTTTCGACAAGATACACAAAATAAATAACAGCGCCTTAGAGCAACTCTAAGAAATTCCAAAATATCATTTGATACACATATGTATATACATGTTGAATTTACATATTAAAACTATGAAATCTGAATATCTTGATGTGATGTTGTGGATAGATTAGACGAAGTCTAGACTAAAGTCTCTGCTGACGGACCTGTTGCGAAAATGTAAATCGCTATCTATTTATAGTGTTCCATCACAAAGAAAAGTATCGCAATGTATGCAGAAAGTTATGAGTGAGGCATAACAGGAGTTAGAGTTCTCTAAATAGAATGAAATGTTACGCCCACTAGATTGATGTAAAGGTCTTTCACATTGTTAAGTAGGGATATTTGTAGAAAAACTCTGGGAATGGTTAGATGTGTATCCATCTCAAACTTAGAAGGCTGAAATATAACCGATCCCAGAGCACTCGACGCAAGTCATGGTCTTGTCGATTCAGTTCGTGGACCAGTTGAATTTTATTAGGATGTAGACCACGATATTTCTCAACAAATTTTCAAGTTCTGGACGGACTGTTGTATAGTCAGTCACAATTACAGCAATACTCTCTTTGGTGCATACATTTCGTACAGTTGGTGCAGTGGGTGGGCTCAAGTGGCTAGTGCGTTGGATCGCTGTGTACAAATCCAAACTCTTGGATTCTTGGCGCAACAGACAGTATGAGGTCCAGGGCCTAGCTTCTCGCGACCATTCGTGTTGCGCGTGTTATATTTTCCACACAAATGGAAGGGACCTACAGTTTAGAGCCACATCTGAAAGTCAAATTGAGAAGCTTTCTCTTGACAGTTATTACTCTCGGACGTTTGTCAGAGATTCGCGAGAGGTGGGACCGTGAAAAACTTTTTGGTGTTCTCTGGGATTCGAGCTTCAAACCTCACGCTCAGCGATCCAACGCACTAACCACTTTAGCCAGGGCGCCCACTGCCGATCGCTCTATAGTAGCAAATAATTTATACAAAATCGAGTTAAACGCTCCAATGATTGAGTATGTGAATCCTAAAAACCACGAGCAGCTCTTTCTGCTTATTTTCTCACACTATAGTCCGTTGTCAGACTATTAAAGCGGTGTCTGACCAGTGCCACCATTTTGTTGGCCCCAAGTAGGTTGTTCTACAGCTAGTTGAGTAACTCTATATCCCCCTCTCTGTTGAACATACTCAATAGCTCTAACGTCTACGTTCAGGCCTACGCAGATGATGTTGCCGTTCTGTCTGTCGGATCGTGCCTAGCGACTGCCTGTTCTAAGGCACAGATGGCCCTGGACGTGATCGACGATTGGTGCAACAGGAATGGACTATCAATTAATCCTCTCAAAACCGAGGTGGTTCTCTTTACGAAAAAGAGAAAATTGACTGGTTTGGCTCAGCCTACGCTAAAAGTCATCACCATTCAACTCTCCAAGGAAGCTAAGTATTTAGGAGTAATCCTGGATACTAAACTTCTTTGGACGAAACATGTCGAACTAAAGACCTCTAAACCGCTGTCAGTCTTCTTTCAGTGCAAGGGTGCCTTTGGCAAGACATGGGACTTATCGCCAAGGAAAGTCCTTCGGATCTACACGGCAATGATAAGACCCCTCCTGGCATGTGCGTCGGTTGTGTGGTGGAATAAGCTTTCACGTAAATACGTCACTGCTGCTTTCGCCAAACTCCAAAGAACGGTCTGTCTCGGCTGCTTGGGAGCTTTCCCCAGTACGGCTGGTTCTGCTCTAGACGCTCTGATAAACATCCCCCCTTGATATTTATATCATGGGGTGTACACTCAGAGCCATTTTTCGTTTAAAAAGAAGTGGTCTCTGGCACAACCCGCACTGGAGTTTTGATGACCTTGCGCGACGGCTGTCTTATGACCCCTGTCTAATGGATATGCCATCTGATGCAATAACACCAGAATTACGGCTGCGATGCAAATTTGAAGTCGATTTCCCTCATATTCAGGACTGGCTTTGGCCAGAATCTGAACCAGGAAAGGAATGTAGTCACATTTTTACGGACGGCACCAAAACTGGACAGGGGTCCGGCTCTGGTATTTTCATGGAATGCGACAACATTAGGCCTCATTTCTCATTGGGAAGGCATGCATCTGTCTTTTAGGCAGAGGTGTATGCCATCCTAATGGCTGCCGACTATATTGTGAGAAACAGGTGGAAGGGGCGAAATAAATGCATATGTACCGATAGCCAGGCTCCGTTAAATGCACTACTCAACCCTCTAAACTTCTCCAAAATAGTTCGTGAATGCAAAACCTCCTTGAATTCGGTCGGAAGACTGGACTCATTGAATCTCGTCTGGGTCCCAGGACACAACGGGATAACAAGGAATGAGATCTCCGAGGAGCTTGCTAGGCAAGCTTCAGAAGAGGCTTTCTCAGGATCTGAACCCACGTTGTGTCTGCCAGCGTCCTTGCTCAGGGCTTCCATCGACGATGGGTTTTTAATAAGCACAATCGAAGGTGGCATAGCTCTCCAGGATGTAGGCAGACTAAACGAATAGTTCCTGACGTCTGTAGGAAATCGGCGGTTTTCCTGCTATCCCTTAGCAGGAAGGACTGTAGACAACTTACTGGCGTTCTAACGGGCCAATACGCCTTTGCCAAACACCTTAGTATGCTAGGTTTAAGTGATACCCCTATCTGCGACGCCTGTGGAGAAGGCGACGACACGGCGGAACATTTCATGATTGTCCTGCCTTCGCTCGGATCAGGTGGCGGATTTTCGGTGCTGATGTGGTGAGTGCTGATGATGTAAGCTCCTCATCACTGAAGCTCCTTCTCGACTTTCTACGAAAGACGAAAAAACTATAGATTAAATTGGGATTCTCTACCTGGTAGTACAATGGACCAGTTTTTGAGTCTGAGTGCTCCAGTAGGGTACGCCCGCCCCGATAAAAAAAAAAAAAAAAAAACTCTGGATCCCGGACGTCCCTCATTGTGTGCCCTGAGTTCTATTACCTTCGGGGTTTCAATTCATTAATTCATTAAACGAGTGGGTGTACAGTCTTCATCGATTCTTACAACATAGCTTGGCTTTATGCTTTAAATCATGGTTGTATCTCATTTTCCAGACACATTTTTCAATCTGTTCAGCACCATATATACGTCGGAGTATGTATACATATTTCATTAGAAAACTAATATTTGTCGTTCATGATCTTTGATGATGCACCAAGGTCGAACCCGTGATTTGTGTAAGTGGTTTTAGATGTCATTGTTTTATCAAACTAAGGCCATAGATGGTTCTGTTGAATGAGCCTTTTATCTCGGTTGAGATGTTATTTGTTTATTGATTACAATCTGCTTCTCGTACACGAAGCTATTGACCTGGTCTTTAATTAAGATTTCGATTATGATGTAAGGTTGCTGTGGCTAGTAGTTCCTCGAAGCTGTTCTTTGTTTTCTGCTCGATGACTTGGAGTCCTACATCTCTTCTATTGCTAGATAGTTCACAAGTCATCGTCATTAGCATATTCGAAAGTTTAACTGGATTTGTTACTAATCGTGCCATTTGTCTCTAACCTACAGTTTCGGACTCCAAATTCCAGCACAAAATTTGAAAGTAAATAGCTGTGCTTAGTCATCACTTTGTCTTAGACCTTCGTTGGTTTCTATAGCATGAGACAAGTCAGACCCGGTCCTCACATTACATCTAACATCTGTTAGTGTCAATGTAGTCAACTGATTGAGTTTGCAGTGCGCTCCATAGCTTCTTCCTTCTGACATCCAGTCATCCAGCAGATGAGGTTTAATGTTTAATTCGCAGCACCTTTCAAGAATTTGCCTGATCGAAAAAAGATAGAAGTGGATCTGTCCTGCGGAACCCGCATTGGTATTCTCTGATTACTTATTCAAGAGAACAGAATTTGTGTGCAAATTTTGGTGGCTACATTGAGCAGTGCGATTCGTCTGTAGTTGCTGTAGATTAGTTTAACACCTTTCTTGTGGAGAGGACATAATATACACGTACTAGTTTTCCGATCTTTTTGTATGGCTTCTTGGACCCAGATTGTGATACATTCTACAAACTGTGTGTGCAGTCAGTAATTATTTCTTTGCATACTTGTGTGCAGACGTAACAATGGACCCGACTGCTAGTCTAAGTGAGGAGTGACAAGTAAGTCACAAGGCACCCATCCATGTATCCTAATCTAAAGTCGGAAATGGAACATTATTTCCGAATATAAAATCAGTGTAAATATGCTCTTACTCGTACAGTAGTAGAGAATTTCGAGCGAGAAATAAGTTTGGTCCTCAGAAATTTCCGAAATTGTTTTTTAAGAAAACTTAGTGATGTGTTCATTTCACAAAGCTTCGCACAGTGTCCTGATAAAACGACCGAACGCCTTTTCTAATGATCCACAATCCATACCAATTGATGCTGTCATTTATGTACATATGTATGTACGTTTGTATGCTGAATAGGAATGTAATACACTTCCCCTTCTCCCATTTCAATGCTCAGGAGCGAATAGCCAGTTTCTGAGTGCGTCATCAAGGAATTGTGGAACAAGTACACTGATGGAGTATACCCAGCCTTGCCTGATAAGGGTGCAAACGATAGAATACATTATGGACATAGAAAGTTCCCTTTGACTTAATGTGTCTATTTGAAAGAGGGCGCCTTAAGCGTGAGTATGTGATTGCCGTCTGTGGGCACCATGGCTCAAGTGGTTAGTGCGTTGGATCGCTGAGCGTGAGGTTCGAGGTTCGAATCCCAAAACGTCCGAGAGTAATAACTGCCAAGAGAAAGCTTCTCAATTTGCCTTTCGGATATGGCTCTAAACTGTAGGTCCCTTCCATTTGTCGCGAGAAGCTAAGCTCTGGACCACATACGGTTCGTTGCGCCAGGAATTTGCATTTTTTTTTTTTTTTGTATATGATTGCCGTCTGCACTAAACTGCAAACAACTCCCTGTCCCAGGGTCCGAGCATTTCAGAGAACTCCTGGTGATGCTCGAGACTCTGTGGTTAATCTACTCCCCCTTGATAATTATATCATGGGCTGTTCTATTAAAGCAATCAATGGTCTTACTCAGTGCAACTTTTGATATTATCTGCACGTGAATTGAGTTATGAGTTTTGATAGCGATATGCACAACCAGTCCTGAGATCCTGGTCTTATGAAATTTAAAAATTTAAAGTTCTTGCATTCAGAATACGTTTCGGCTATAGTCTGAGCAGGATTTAGATGTAGTGGAATTTTCATCCCAGAGCTAGGACATTCATGGAGGACGAAAGCGTAGGACTTTATTATTTGTTAGGCAAGTATGTATCTGTCTTCCCTATGCTTGTGGACTTGGTATAGGAGGAGGTATAGGAGGACGCAAGCAAAGACAGACAAAGTGATATATGTTCGGACAGCAAAGCCGAAATAAGTGCAAGTATTCATCGTCAAAATCGCGACTAGTAAGGCAGTGGAAGTAGGAACTGAATTTAAGTAGTTGCCATCCGCAATAAAATTCGTGTCTCGTGGTTACCGAGTATGAAGGCTTACCGTGTAACGAAAAGGCAGAGGGACGAAAGGAGTTGGTAACAGAGAAATATGATAGGGATCACTCTGTCTATATTCAATGTGATTACGATTCCTTTGCATCTGTAACAGCGAGATTGAAGCAAAAGTTACTTGTTCAATGCTAGCGGGTACGTAAAAGAAAAAGGAATCGTTGACATACTATAGTTTGCTAGCGAACATGACGCCTTTCCCATCACTAAGTACATGACAAAGTACACTTGTGTACTCCTCATGATCCCAATGCCTACATCTCCTCTTAACACACATTCTCACATCACAGAACTACTGCTGATAGTTTGAAACACGAGGGAAACACAACGGGCGTCAACCATATTGTAAGGAATGCGTGGAGGGATCGAAATATCTGCGACTGTAGCGTACTCAAATATACAGTGTACTCCCTTATAAACGGACACCGACGGTTCCGAAAAATTTGCCCGCTTATGAGAGGTGTCCGGTTATGAGGGGTGTCCGCTTATTAGGGATGTCCGTAATGAGTGAGTACATTGTACATACAATGTACATCGAGTTAGAAGCCTCGCGTAGGCGGGTCCTAATATACACATTCTGTGGTCCCATCTTCATTATTTTTTAGAGCTATAAATAATGTATTAAAATTTTTTGGATTTTCCGAAATATATAAGATGCAACTTAAAAACTAGAAACACTAAATAAGAATTTACTGGAAACGTCATCAATAATTATCTAACACCTTTTTTAAGCTCGTGTTACTCATCGGTGAATCGCTTTGATTTACTCTTATCAATTCCGGTTCAATCCCATTCTATAGCTTATTGCATAATATTTGATTACAAAACCTCAACTCAAGCTTAAACTCAAAACCTGTTTAAATTTCTATAATTTGAATCTTTCTCTCCGGATTATTTTGCATAAATTTCTCTAAAACAAAAAGAACACAACAAATGAAGCTGAACTATAAAAAAAGTTTATACGAATGACTACTGTTTTTATTGTTATTGTTATTTTTGTTTTGTTTTTTTGTTGTTAGTAAGCAAGGACCACATTCCGGTCCGAATATAGTTTCTCGGAGAACATTAGTTTTCGTAGTTTTAACTTTCTTACTTGCGAATGTAAGGGAAAAGTATCAGTTTCGTGAAAACTTTAGATGTGGAGGTATCGATCAATCCTAAAATCTTTTTCATATAAAAACATATGAAAAAGAGATGTCGGCAATACTGCTGGTTGGCAATTCTTTATTTTTGTGTACTTTATTTTATGGTTCAAATGAGTTTGGTTTTGAAGTCATTTTTGGTACTGGGAATTGGGTTGGTGATGAATGGAACTCATCACGTTCACTCGGAGACCTAATGGTCCATTGTGAATCCCCTTGGCTGGTGTAGCTCAGTAGTTCAGAAAATCCTCGAGATTCTGGGATAGTGCTCTTTACAAGGAAAAGATCAGTACCGAACTGCAGATACCCACGTACGAACGGAATTGATCTTACACCTCAGAAAGTTGCAAATATCTCGAGGTAATATTGGCTCGGACTATAGGTAGCTAAGCCCTATATTCATGCCTCAATTCTGAACCGGTGGAATACGTCGAGACTCCGTATGGAAACGGACTACATCGTCCCACTAACATCGGAGATTTTCTATCGGGTTTGCTAGTAGGGAGGAGTCTGTAGCGGAAATGAACTGGCTATCTATACCGACGGACCCAAAGTGGAAATAGGCACTGGTGCTGGTGTCTACTGCGAGTCCCGAAATACAAAACCGTCCTTCAGACTATAAAACGATTGCAGTGTTTTTCAAGCCGAATTCGTACTGCATAAAACAAGCTGCGGACATGATTAGCGAGAGTAACATCTCTGGAAAAACAATCAGCATCTTTGTTGGCAGTCATGCAGCCATTAAAGCGTCACACGAGGTCCAAGCTCGTAAAAATGTGCACAAAAATACTGGACGATATCTCAGTGGCCAACGAAGTCAATATCCTTTGGATACCGGGCCACATGGATATACAAGGTAACGTAAAGGCGGATGAACTTACCAGAACAGGGTCACATCTAAGAGTCTCGCAGGCCCTTCCCGAGACTAGCACACCGCTTAGCAGTATGAACAAAAAGATAGACATTGAATCCAACGAGGAAGCTAAAAGGCGTAGGAATCGACTAGATACATGCGCCATAGCCAAATCTTTATGGCCAATCTATGACAAAAAGAGATCCGCAGATCTCATGAAACTGAGTCGCAGTGATATTCGTATTGCTGTCGGCGCCCTGACGGGACACTGTACGATAGGCAATCATGCAGCACGGCTAGGACTACCCCACAATGACTTCTGTGGGAACTGCAGGTACGAAGAGGAAATTGAATCCATTTGCCACTTGCTATGTGATTGTCCAGCACTAGCCATCAATAGGACGGACACTCTTGGGAGCTACTTCCCTGCCGAGCTGGGTCATCTAAGAAACATTGAGGTGAACAAACTCTTGAGATTTATGTTTATATATCTGCGTAGTTTAATTCAACTGTCGATATTAAAATTAAGGTTCTCAGGATTCTACTATTAGGCACAATAGACTCATCGTAAGTCTATGTGAGCCGTTGACAATCTTCTGCTAACTATCTACCTAGCCTAACCTTACTCATACTCGTACAATACTCGTACAACATACTACGCGTTGGTATCTACTAAGTAATTTTTTCCAAAACCATAGCCTACTACAATGGTCGATTAATAGAGGCGAGCCCAAAGCACAGATACATTTCAGTACCACTTGCTCGAATGAATACTGGATTACCAGTATCAGTAACCTTACATGATGCTCTACTCGACAACTCTCCGCCAATTTTTGTTGAATTCAATAATTTTTTTTGTCTACATGTTAATATTGGAATATTTTGGAACCATCAAAAGATGAGAATTTATCTCGTTTATCCATGCTATGTGTGATAGTTTCCACACCTCGTTCACCTTGAACTCATTACTCTTCTTGCGGAAGAATGTTGCGTTGTTGGTTGGAATTTTGAAAGAGGAAAAATATAAATTTGCAAGTATAAATGTGTCCTAATGTGCAAGTCAAATTGGTTGAGACATTATATGCATCTACATATGCATATGTCCAAAATAGTGTGCATGCAAATTTTAGTTAGAGACCATTAAAGATAACAAGAACGAAACTAAAAGCTTCTTTAGTAGTTTTGCGGTCGAAAATGGTCGAAAACACAATAAATATTTAAAAAAACAAGTTTATTTCTGAAATGGACTAATCGGATTGCACATGCGACCACAAATGGCTCACTATAGCCTTCAAATATAAACAGTTCTTAGTAGTTAGGCGACAATGGCAGAAAGGCAGAATTTCAATTTTAAAAATAGAATCGATGCATTTTAAAATGCGATTAGGTTTCATATAAATTTAGCTACAACTGGCTGAGGCAGCCGAATTTCGAGTTTTCTTTGCATTTTCATTCAATAGCTATGTACTGTTAATATTGCTGTTAAGTAATCATTTTCAATCAAATCCTCTTTGTCCCCTAATGTGCCGGGTATTTCCAATATTTCTTTAATCGCCTGCGACAAATGGTAAAGCTTGCAATCGAAGGAATTTAAATTTTTTTTTTTTTTTTTTTTTTTTTTCCTTTTGTACAACCCTTGCCCGCATGGCATCGACACTGTGACCTAAATGATCTATTGTATCGAGGGGTTGGAGTTAATCCAAAAGACGTACTACCTCCCTTATGAAGGCAAGTACATCCTTCGTAGCGGATCCCTTGAGTTCCACTGATATAGCAGAATATCCATTTTGTTAAGGTGGTATCTCAGGCCGCAGTGGCCAGTTAGGAAGCTCGCTAGTTTCCTAATGCTTTCCTTATCTATAGGTTAAGGATTTCCTTGTAGGAGTAAGGCTTAATTAAACGTTTGGATTGTCTCAGACCAGGAGCATTTTCCCAGTGGTTTAGACGAAGTTGATGTTCCCAGTCGTTTAATTGTCCTAAGGCAGAAGCCCAGTTGACTCTGCAGAACGGTTCTGGTCCTAAGAACACGGATTCTGATCCAGCCCTTCCTAGTTCATCCGCCGATTCGTTGCCTGCAATACCCTGATGACCAGGTATCCATCCAAGTTTGACCTTGTTGTATCTGCCTAGGGCCTGTAAGGCATCGTGGCAGCATTTAACTGTCGCCATCATGTTGGAAGACAGTGCCTGTAATGCTGCTTGACTATCCGAGAGGATAAGAATTCCCGCGCCTTTAATACCTTTTCTGGATATTAAGTCAGCGCAGATCTCAATGGCATGTACTTCTGCCTGGAATACCGAGGGACATCTTCCCATGGGGATCGACAGTTTGGTGTTGGGTCCAAAGACACCAGCTCCAACTCCAGATTCCATTTTCGATCCATCAGTATACCAGATCAGACTTCTAGGGTCTCGTGCCAGAGCCCAATTGGCCCATTTAGCACGGTCTGGAATTTTTACCTCATATAGTTTCCCAAAACTGTATTCCCTAACCATAGTGTTTGGGATGGACAGAAACATGTCTATATTTGGGATTGAGTTAAGTATTTTCAGATGTCCCACGTGGCCATCTGTTGTATACTTATGTTCCAGCTGCAGTTTGATAGCGCATCTAGCAGCCGTCTTCCTAATGAAGATGTGTAGGGGTGTAAGTCCAATTATAGCCTCTAGTGCTATAGTTGGGCAGGTGCGCATTGCACCTGTAATACCTAGGCAGGCAATACGCTGTAGTTTCTGGAGCTTATTAGACGTTGTTTGTTCGAGGGTTTTAGGCCACCGGACAACAGCCAAGGAATTTAGATAGTTTTTTAGTTAATTTTCGTGAGAGTTTATCCCATTTGGTTTAACATTGAGGGTCTCCTACTATTTCTATTGCAACGCTCTTATCTGTCACCAATCACTTAAGATGGAAGTAGCATTGAAGAAAAGTCATCTTCAAAGCCTTTAGTCATCAAGATTGTATGTTTCTAAAAACACGTATTTCGAGGTACGAGGTTCTATATTTGGTGTTTTGTCCTTTTATTTTAAGCTCTTCAATTCCCGCAATCGATTTTAAAAAGCTTGCTAAGATCGTGCGTCGATGTCGTTGTTTTCTAAATAAGGCAGCAAGAAGTTGACAAGTGCACTAGGCAATGTTTCATTCATCACGAGTTTGACGAAGTTGCTGGCCGACAGCATATCTCTTTTCCGAATTCTGGAACCTTGGAATAATTCCGAAAAGCTACTTCCAAGCTGTACAGAGCAAAGCCTATAGTCCTATGCTGAGATAACTAGAATAATTTTCTAAGTTTCCAAAGGTTGGCTATCATTTTGTAGATCCCAAGACGATGAGTGACATCAAAAGTTGCCTTAAAGTCAATAAAAAAAATATGGTGTGCTTCGATTCAGGGAGAATATTTAGTTTAATGTCTATGATTACGGTGTTTCAAGGTTTCAGACATTGACGCATCCACCTGGATATTATCTTAGATGAGACATTTAGCCGCGATTTTAAGTCACGTTTCTATTGACGGCTACAGGTGAAAAAATTCAATCGCGGACTTTGCAACGACAATGCTGTCTATGTATAATGCCATCGATCTGTATAGACTCTGGTTCACCATATGAGAAGTCTAGATACAGAACAAATTGCCTCCAGGGCTCCGGCTCCGAGAGTCTTCAACTTTATTTCAGAAGGACGGAGCGGTAAATGCAGGAGTACTGTGCAATTGAAAAGTACCTAAACAAACCCAGTGTATGAGATGAAATGTAGTTGGCTAGAAGTCAAGCTGGCTGGAGGGAAATTATTGCTCAAGTCCCGATCCACCTTGGGCTCTAAAACAAGCAAATTGAAAGCTTAACGAAAGCTTATCTATACACTATTCAAAACTGCACAAACTAGTAGGACGCGAGTTTACAGTACTTTTGTTGCAGAAGTAACAAAATGCAAATATTTGGCACAGGGCCTAGCTTCTCGCGACCATTCATGTTGTGTGTGCTACATTTTTTGAACAAATGGAAGGGGTTTCAGTATCCATAAGGCTTTTTTTCTTAATTGAGAAGCTTTCTTATGACAGTTAGTACTCTAGGACGTTTGTCAAACATTCGCCAGAGGTGGGGCCGTCCAAAAAACTTTTTGCAATTTTTTGCACTTCCCTCAAACCCACTACCAGGGAATTGTATGAAGCTTGATACTTTAAAGAGCATACCCCTCCTTTCATATAGAGACCAGCTTTCAAACCGCCTTGTATGTTGCTTTCTGGTTTATGTAGGTTGTCCTGGAGACTGCAGAGAGACAACTACATAGTCGGGTACAGCATGAAAGTAAAATGGGAGATGTTTTTTCCAACACCCTGTTATGGAAATATGATGTACACCTATCCACTAGATCTTAGAGGAACATTTCCAATTTTACAAGAAATCAATCAAAATGATAGAAATGGTTACCAGAGCATGTGCTATCCATAGGGTTTAAACCCTTCCTTGTCAGATACTTCTTGTGCACGAAAAATGTAACAGAATTTAATGCAATCACTTTCGCTAGATTGGCACTAGGCACTGAACCTTAAATGCTTTATAATAGCTTAGCTCAACCGCTATAAAGTGTGTTTGTATGGCTGCCTATTCTGTATGCCATAAGTGCATGTTATAACAAGGTTATACCACTAATTGCCGACAGAACATAACATTTCCAGGCGAACGTTTGCATATCTCCAAATTAAAAACGAAAGCACGCAAATGTGTTAGGCAACGCTAATGTATTACCTCTACCTTCAATGGACTACTCTATGGGACTCCCAAAGAAAATTTAAGCACTACCCTGCTCAAGGAAATACCAAACGTCACATTCTCAACGAAATTTACCAAGAGAACCATGTAATCAAGTGGCTGTGGCATGCACATTGCTCATAAATGCTAATCTAAGTTATTTGCAGAATGGAGATACAAATATAGAACGCTTGCGTTGCCGAACACAGTTTAGTGTGGCCCGGTTGACTCCTGTATGTGGGCTCTTGTTAGAAGCACGACATTAAGGTGGGAAGGTCAACTAATGCGGCAACATTCACCTGTTGGCACCGTGTCACAATAAACATAGTGTTGTTGTAGCTCCAGGAGAGCATACTAAACTACAAATGTCCTATCGTCATGAACTTCCATGGTTGACAAAAGGAAAAGAATGGATATCCTAGTATATAAGCAGTGTTTCCTTGTGTGGCAGCGACTGGAGGTGGAAACGTTTCCGTTTCAACCTCTATTTGTTCCAATTTTTCTTTTTTTGTTCGGCTTAAATGGTCTCACAAGTCGGGTATTTTTATTTTTTTTTTGGTCGCAAAAATGTATTCCTGGGTGTTGCCAACAACTGCTCCAAGAATGACGTGTCTTGTACCAGTTGTCTAGCCGCGGGTGATTTGTACCTACATATGTATGTATGTATGGTGTCTGAATAATTTGCGTTGTAAGTGCTGATAGCATCTAGGGAAGGAAAAAAAAAAAGTGCGGATAATGATCGCTGTTGGTTTTAGTTTAATTAAAGTGGTCTCGGTGAAGGATTGTGGCTCTGGAGAATAATTACATTTTTACGGCGAATTCCGGTACTATTCATCATTTGCACATACAATCTGTTTTAAATGTGACATGCCTGGACAGCTTTTCAATAAACGTCAAAAAGCTAATTGATATCCCTTCCAATGATTAAGTAGCATTAAATATTTATTTTTAAGTCTTTACCGAGAGCAAAGAAAGTTCAAAATTGTCGAACTTAGCAAGGTATTCCTTGCATGAAATGGATGGCAGTTATCAATGTGTGATGGGAAATGAATCTGATGAAATGGCTGCCCTAAACCTAAACCGCTGTTAGAACTACCCAGATAATGATATGAATCTCAGGAGGTCCGTCAGCTCTACATTTCCTAAGTCCTCCAGTTCCGAAAAGAAGTAACTTTCAAGAGTCCTCATTCTTATGACGGATAGGGCAGGACAATCACACAGCAGATGACGAACAGATTCAATTTCTTCTTCGTCCCTGCAACTTCTGCAAAAGTCATTATGTAGCACACCGAGTCGTTCTGCGTGAACGCCGATAGCACAGTGTCCAGTAATTATGCCAGAAACAACGCGTGCGTTATAACGACTAAGTTTTACCAGAGAGGTTGATCTCTTCTTGCTGAAGGCCGGCCATAGCGCTTTCCTAGCAAGCTCATCAGCCTTTTCATTTCCGTTGATATCCATGTGCCCTGGTACCCAGCAGAGGGTCACCGCATTGGCTCTGGATATCTCGTTTAGGAGTGACTTGCAGATTCTTACAAGCCTCGACCTGATTACCGCGGAGTCCAGAGCCTTAACGGCTGCCTGGCTGTCTATATAGACAGTGATCGTTTTGCCAAAGATATTACTCTCGCGAATAATTTCAGCAGCCTGTATGATGGCTGTGACTTCGGCCTGAAAGACCCTGCAGTCGTCGTGAATTCTAAAGGAGTGGTTTATTCCTAGGGCTTTACAATAAACTCCGGCTCCCGTGCCAATCTCCATCTTAGAACCATCGGTATAGAATGCCAGCTCCTTTCTCATGGTCCTACGGTTCTTCCAATACATTCTGTCAGGAATTCTTGTAGCGAATCTCCTTTTAAAAGCTAATATCGGGTTCATGTGATCAGTTTCCGTCGATCTGTTGGTAGTCTCCCATCGAGACAAAATGGATGCATGACCGTAGAGGTCTGAAGGTAGGGGTTGATCTCTTCTTAGTGAACAGGACTACCTCCGTTTTTGAGGGGTTCACTCCCAGCCCTTTGCTACCGACCCACTTATCCACTAGTTGTAGTGCGAGATTGAGTCTTTCACTTAGGGCTGGAGGAAATTTTCCCGAAACCAGGATGGCCACATCATCGGCATAGGCCGTCACGTTGAAGCCGTTTTCCTTCAATATTACCAAGATCTCATCCACTACAAGGAGCCATATAAGGGGAGACAGAACTCCACCTTGGGGGGTTCCTCTGCAGACCCTTCTCCGGACGGCTATGTCTCCTTGCGTTGAATATATAACTCTTGATTGAAGCATCTGTGCAATCCAATTGCAGAGGCCGGTGTAGCGCACTAAGGTATACATATACTCACTAAAAAAAACCTTTTGATGTGATCCGTAAGATAACAGAAGTAGTACTGAGCGAATAGAAGGAAAGGGAGCTGGCACAACAAAAAAATTAAAAGATATTCTAGCATCTAGCACGTCATTCAGCGATCTGACGAGTCTACCTTTTACTTGTGCTTGAAGGATATCCTCGCAAGTATAAGGTAATTATTATGAATACGAAAAGAAGGAAATGCTTATTCTTCAACTTTTTACTTTAAAGCATTACCTTATACTTCTACCTTATACTTGGGAGGATATCCTTCGTTTTTATGAATACGGCTCAGTATCTCTTGGCATAAGCCAGGTTCTTGGGCTACTGGGCTCATGGAGCGTATTTTAATTGGTGGTTATGGCTATTAGTGAAGCCGCTGATTCGCTGTCGATAAGATCGATGTCACTAAACGGAATATCGAGCAATTAAAATATCACTCTGTGCTGGGTTCTTGAATCAGTTTATTGCAGAATATGCGAAGTAGCTTAGTGGCACTGAGCAAAAGCTCTCGATTGCAGATGGGGAACTCCACTATCAACACTGGGTAAGGCAAATGCAAAATAGCGTAATCTTGACACGTGTACTTGTGGAAGTCAGAAGTGGTCACAGTTAAGTAGACGGAAAACGAAAAGCCTACTTCTTATCAGCAGAATAGGCACCCTCGTTGGAATACTGGCGCATAATTGCAGACTAGGGAGGCCTGAAATTCCTGAAGGAAGAATCCCTATTTGACAATGCTTCCAAGAATAACCGGCTCGTGTGGTAGAACAATGGATTTCTTTTGGTCCAAGTGTCACCGTCTATGAAATTAGGTGGATAAATTGAGGTAAAGATAGTTTTCATTTCTTACTTCGCACTACGCTACCATTGAGTTTACGAATCTACGTTCTTTGTGGATAAGCCACTTTATTGTTTCTAAAGCAAAAGAAAATGAATACAGTGTGGGCTCTGGTTAGAATCTGAATCCGAGAAGGAATGTGGTAGCTTTAGGAATGGATTCAAGACTAGCCATTGATCTGGTCACTTTGTAGAGTGCGAGGCTTTAGTGGAGACTAATGCAATCCTAATGGTATTGGGAAGAGCAGATATAAAAGAGCATTCGCCCTTTAAGTGCAGCTTAACCCTTTACCTCTTCCAAGATATTGCAAAAATTCAAATTTTGTCGAATGACTGAATTCATAGAGTGTTCCACTGATGTTATCAGTCACGGCTCAACAGAATAATTCTCAAGTTCCAAGCCGTTGTTCTGCTGACCTTAATCTGCAATCGAAACTACCATTGATCAAAGAGTTTCTCGTGGATGCCACGATTCTTCTGGATGTAGTCAGACAAAATTTTAGCTCTCATCCACGTTCTTGCTGCTGCCCCTTAGAAAAACTAGTTTCTGATGACTTGTTGGCATCATGGTGGTCGATTTTGCTTTTAAGGGACACCTTAATGCATTAGTCTTAAGTGATGCATCCATCTGCGGTGTTTGAAGAAATGGTAACGACGCAAAGGAACTGCTTATGCCTTTGCCCGTATTAAGTGATGTGGTGAATGATATTTATCTAAGGTCTTCACCACTGAGGTGTCTTCTAGTACCTCTCTCGTAGGGTCCTCATGTCTATCCATCCTGCAAATATAAATTGAGAGAATCACCATTTTCTTGGCATGTCTACGAATTAAACAATGCCATACAAGTCTTTGAATTTTGATTACGTTGGTCTTTTCTCCCCAAGAGAATTAAACCCGCGCCCTACACTTACGTCGGAAGATGCAAAAAAAATCTGTACTTTTTATTATAAGAGAGTCTAAAAGCTAAACTTTTGTTCCAGAGTCTTGGAGCAAGGATGTAGGGCAATATAAGTTTTCCTGACATTTTTTTTATGGAGAATAACTTCAAGTATCTGGGCAGTGCGCTTTCAAGGTGTTAACTTTGAGAACAACTCTACTTAACCACTTTTTAAGTGTATTAAGAACCCCTGATTTCCCAGAGCTTGGAGTGCCAGTAAAATCATTACACATTACCCATATGGCTGTAGATATGTATGTCACCGTTTATATTTACAATTCTCTTCCCCTGAACCATGCATGAGCTGTTCTATCAAAAATTAATTGCACTAATCCAGCTTACCTGTGCTTTCGTGGTTCCGGATACTTATTGTCAAATTTCTTATGAGCAATGTCATGAATACTCGTCAAGGATCCAAAAGGATTGTTATGCACATTATGATGGTGACCCTCATGATGATGTGTGTGGCCAAAGATATCATCTGCAAACGAAAAGAAATTTGTATAAATCGAACCAATCAATACCACATCAGGTGATTTCAAAGAGTGATGCTAGAATCGTGTACGGTTTTGTATTTGGCAGTACACTTAAATTAATTAAAGACTTTAGAACCCTATATGTTTCAATAAAACGTGCTTACACATGATGGTACCTGTATATGCAAGCACCTACACGAGGTATGTCTACAAAGGAATTTCGTCCATATTTCCAATCGTTTGACACTTTCGCTTTGAACTACATATAATGGCATCTTGGGCTCTAATGTAAAGAAGTGGTATAACATTGGCAAGCATACGTACTTACATATGTATGCATGCATGCGCGGTATTAGCCATAGAAAATTCTTGATACAGTTTAATGCACTCAACAGCCCTTAATTAAGTCATGCGGTACCCCAAACATCTTATTTCTTCGAAACCAATATATTCACTTCAGTAGTATGACAGTGAATGGAAGATTGAAAATGTGTAAGTCGGGGCAACAAAGTGAAACATTGCACAACACCTGAACGATATATCCGATAGACGTACTGAACATGTTGGTCCTTTATTTTCTATGAATTGCATTTCGCTCGATTTAATATGTGGACCTAGGGTTCTTACTTTGAAAAATAAGGGCACACTCATGGGAGAAATTCAATTAAGCAAAGTGCTAGCACATTAATTACCTCTCCAGTTGCTGCCACCCGATGCTATTCTCAGGCTTTTGTCGTATCTATCAACTCCTTGTAGATGGTATTGCTGTGGATGGTAATATTCATGCTCATAGTATTGTTGTTGTAGCTGCAGTTGTTGCTGTTGTTGACTCTTGCGGTGGCTGCTCTTCGCATTCATTGAAAACACATGATGGGTACGAATATATTTTTCTTCGACCTGTTGGTGAAAGTGATTTATACATGTGGCAACTTTAATGATAAACAATTTTTTTTTTTTTTTTGCATACATGTGACGTGAATGTGAAAAATAAACGGATTTACTGAAGACAGGAGCAATAAATTTAGTTAAGGATATACGAGTGTTTAAGGCGCAGCGTGAGTTATTTCGAAGACGATACAAGTGTAAATTGCACTTTTGCGAGCAACAAAATAAATTCTACGATGAAAATTTGTTTATTAGTCGTAGATACAGAAAATAAAAATGAATCTGGTCTCACACACGATTAAGGGCAAAGGTTGCTGTATTTTCTGGAATGGGACGTCAAATCCACTTTGTGTGTCCTATAAGAGCAGACAGATACATAACTTTATTTTAAAAATAAAAATAAAGGTGTGGTGAAGCACTTAGGCACAGAAAGTCGGCATAAAGTCGGTAATATGCTACATGTCCCTAAATTCACTGACTTTTATTCACATTTAAGGTCAGCAAAGAATTTACCCTCTTTTGTCTTCCTACTCTGGCGAAACTGGAATTTGGCTTAAAAACTAAGTTGCCAACACCCCCCAAGGGAGTCTTTGGGCAGAGGTCTCATGATTAATCAGAGATTAGTATAACTAGACGACGGAGATCCGTCAGACTTAGCTTGCTCTTCTTTTAGAGCAAATTCTTTTAGAGAATACAAGCCAATAAAAATAAGATTCCGAATTTTTCAAGGTGTGCGGTCCGGTCCTGGAAATTCAGACACGGAGCCTTCCATGGTGTCACAAGTGATTTTGAATGCGTTGCCCATGTACTATAAAACGCTGAAACAAAAGCGTCGAAGCTATTGCAATCTAGAGAGATACCAATAGCATGAGCTAGCACATTGATTGCGCTGAAGGAAAATGCTGTGCAACAATTTACTAAGAGGTTAGCCGGGGGTAAATAAGCCAACCCCACCTAAAAAGCCTTAGATCGCACACGCATTGAATCTTCACCCCATCAGGAGGGCACCAAAAATAATGTCGCTAGATTCATTGAAGATCTTTTCTGTTCTGGAGACGCATTAACTTGTCGTGGTATTGCGAACTGATTGAGAACACTTTTGGTACTAGACGAAGCAGTTCTTCCACTAAAGTACATCCTCGACCTAAATTTCTCTTAGAAAATTAAAAATTCGGTTAAATCCACAAACTTTCTTTACAGCTTCAGTGTTCCTTAGGATATGGTTCTCAATGTCCAATATTACAGAATCTGCACATCGTCCTTCACAAGCTTACAGTGCCGTGTAAGAAACTTGTTCGTAGTCTATTTTAAGCTCATGTAAGTTTGAATTTTTTGTGTTACTTGTAGAGTAGTGCCTTTATATGACCAAGACCAAGAAGTAGTTAATCCTTTTTTATCAGCTTATTAGGCTTTAAATAACCATGCACTAATCTTTTCAAGAAAGCAACAACCATTGAAAAGTATGGAAAGGTGTGGTTTTAATAGCAACGTTGAAAAGAAGCCAACAGATGGGTCCATCTTTAGATAGTAGAGATAGGTAAATACTTATGTATGTAACATGACTACGTTAAGTTTTCTTAAAAAAAATACTCCGAGAAGATGATACCTGTATATAGCTCCTACAGGATTAGAGTCGATTTGTAGAAGACAGTTCTTAAAGTAACCGAATTTAACTAGGAAAGGAGGGTGCAAATGGTCTTAGGCACAGAATGATACTCAAATGTCTTTCAAAGTTCATAAGCATAAGTCGCTTAAGATGGCTAGGTAATGTAGAGCGAATAAACAACAAAGCTCCGGCCCGCAGAGTCTTCGAATCTAAACCGAAGGACAACGCCGCAGAGGAAGACCTCGACTAAGGTGGCGCGTACAAGTAGAAGGGGACCTCAACCAACTTGGAGTGCGCAACTGGAAGGAGTTAGCTAAGGGCCGTGCTAACTTGAGAGGCTTGTTTATTGAGGAACAAGTTCACCACGAACTGTAGCGCCATCCAAGTAAGTAAGTATTTTAAAGTTCATTCAGAAACTCTAGTTAACACCAAATGGTGGATAAAAATAGACCCAACAAATCTGGTCTGGTAAGATATTTATCCGCATACATAAGGTAATCCGTGCTCTTTAAACCTTTGAGGCAGTCTATTGAGCCTTAGATAGTTTATGTAATCTTTTAATAGACTGGCGTTGCTCTGGCTTTGTCAAACTTCTTTTTTGACTGACTAATTACCAACTTAGGAAGGCAGTCTTACATCCAGTTGATAGTTTAACTGTGACTTTTTCTTCCTCATTTCCTACTAGCTTATCGAGAAATTCAGGCTCCTATTCCACAGTGAACAGGCACTAAACATACCCTTACGTGGTTTTGTGTGCGTATTACACTGAACATTGTGTGGCAAATGAGCGCCGTAACTTAGTGGTTAGACCTTTGGTTGTAGGCGCGAATCTCAGAAACCACAGAGAACAAAAAAAACCTTTTGCCCATCTCTAGCAATTTCTAAAACTGTCACCAAAAAGGCATTAAACTGTATCCACTCCCACTCGTGCGATAAAAATAATATGCACAGTACAAAGGGATGTAAAGCGATACCCCCTTCGTCAGTCCTATATGGGCGGTTTACGCTAGATATTTCCATTTTGTACAGTGCCCTTGCATTCGGGCCGCTTTGCTTTGGTCCTGTTACCTTAAACGTGGAAAAAATAGCACTTTGTACCGAAATCCGTGAATGTAGATAGTATCTCTGATTCGAATTCATTCCATACATCTGTTAGTCTGTCGAATTTTCTATTTTTTCAAAAAGTAAAACAAACGCTTTTCTGTATATCGTATGCTTCACAAAAAAAGCGAAAAAGAAAAAAAGAAAAGAATTATTTTGCGAATTTATTCAAGTAAGCTCTTGCTAATTAGCCAAATAAAAAGGGAATTAATTAAACCCAATCATGTTATCCCTGCGCGTTTTAATTACCACAACATGCTAATGACATCATAAAATTTAAGATCCAATTCGGAATAACACGAGTCCATTAACATAGCGCGGTTCCTAGAATTTCAATTTTCCTAAATTCATTATTGGCGTAGAATTGTTTTTGACTCCCGCCAAATTACGAAAATTCCCAAGGCACCCCTTCCAAAACAGCCATTGAATAAACTCTCTCTTCTATGGGAATATACGTAATGTTATTTACATAAATCACAACTTTTCGAATTTCACCCATTTTAAGCTGTGCCCGTGCGTGCGGATGAGAAAGGATATTCATTTTATCTACTGCCAAAAGAATTACTCATTTACGAACATTTCATCTGTAAGATACATTTTTTCTCTCATTCGATTCATTTTTTGTTTCGTTTTTGTTCACAACATGACCTCACGAATGTTAGAATACACGTAGCCTAAATCATTGATGTGCTACTGTCAAAGTTGTCCGATTCAACCTACATACATGCCATCAAAGATACAATCGAATATTCATTTAGTTAATTTCATTATTCATAAATTCTTCCCTCCCGTAACAAGGCATGTACGTGTACATACGAGTATGTATGTCTGCATGTGTTGCCCGATTACGGCGAGAAAGTTGTTTATGTAACCGCAGGGCCCCAAACCCAATTTAAACCTAAGCAGATGGGAAATTTGTTAGCATCCAGAGGATACTACTGGAAATAACTTTCGAGATTAAACCGAGAATATTTTGTTTTAATGTTGCCATGCTCCATAGTCTTGTCGGGCTGGGGTTTCCTTCCTCCAATGTTGTGTTTTGAATTTTTTTGTTTCTGTTTTTCGGAGGGCAAACGCTATAAACACTCCTGATTTCCACATATGTATGTACATGCACTACATATACCGTAAATTTTCCACAAACATCATTTACATGCTGCTAATTAGAGAGCTTTTGTGTGTGTTACCTTTTTGCCATTAATTAACCAGGTTATGTGAGGAGCGGGACGAGCTCTGGTTGTGTTACACATCGCTAATATTCGTTCACCTAACATAAATGGAGTCCTTTTGCGGAATTTTATCGTCGGTGGTCCTGTCTGGGGTACTGTTGAAAAATGATAAATTTGAAAACAAGTTTAATTGGATTAGCCTTATGCATAGGCAGTGTCTGCTTTTGTTGAAAGTTGTACTTACTAAAAATATGTAAAAATTCATCAGCAGATGCTTTCGTAAAAATCGGTGTGTTTGTTGAAACTTCACAGTAATAATGTCCAGATGCATCGAAATCTAATTTTTTCAGTGTCACCTGGGTTTCATTCGAGTTGTCAAACTGAAAAGAAAGTTAATTGATAGACAGATAAAATTACAAATTATACACAAGCTTATAACCAGTTTATGGAATTAAATAGTCCCGTTGGAACAGATGTTTCCAGATTGACTAATTAATTGATATTTCTAAAAAAAAATATAATCTTTCCTGAAACAGAAACACGAATATGTACATAGGTACATATGTGGCAGGCAATAAATTTAGATAAGCACTTAATCTTTCTTTTCAAAAAATCCAGCTTATTAGTTGTGACTTCAAAAATCAAAGTTTCAAAAGCTGCACAAGCGAGACAAACTGGATTGTGCCAAACTCGTACTTCTCATGACAACAGAGAGATATATTGATGCTCATATAACGTCATTAGATAACGAATGCTGCAGATTTTGTTTTCTGATAAAATACCAGGGATAACGTTAAGGAAGACTATTCTATTTTAGAGGGTCTTTTAGAGAAGTTAAAGTTGTATTCATACCTAAAGCGGGTAAATGCTCTCATACAGATCCAAAGGATTTCAGATCAGTCTATCATCATTCCTCTTAAAAACATTGGAATGACTGATTGATATCCACTTTCGCAACAGTATAGATAGGAAACTACTGTCAGCGGCCCAACATGCGTATTGCAAAGGCAAATCAGTACAGACAGCATTGCACTCACTGGTACGCAAAATTGAATATTCGCTATTCCACAAGGAGTACACAATGGTTGCCTTCCTGGATATAGAAGGCGCTTTTAACAACGTCAATACATCAGCAATAGCAGATGCACTTTTAGACCTGAAGGTGGACAGCTCACTCCGCGAATTGATCAATCTACTGCTCAATGGTCGGATTATCAATTCTAAGCTGGGTGAGGTGTCCACTAGAAGATCTGTCAGCAGAGGCACTCCGCAAGGAGGTGTTCTATCCCCCCTTCTTTGGAATTTGGTGGTCAACGAACTATTGATAATCCTGGAGGGCGAGGGATGCACGGCAATTGCTTATGCAAATGATGTTGCTATAGCTGTTTCAGGAAAGCACCTAAATAGTCTAAAAGAGCGGAGCATTACGTACAACTCCCTCCGCGGCACTGGACAATCTGCTCCATCTGATACCCCTCGATATATTTAGTAAGCAAATGGCAGCGAACGCAGCCGTTCGTCTTGAAGCTACCCAACAGTGGTCAAGAAAAGAATTCGGCCACGCCTCTATTTTGAATAAACTCAAAATCCATCCCGAAAGAACGGACTACACCATCCCTCGTCTAAATATTGAGAAGAACTTTACAGTCACCATCCCTTCCAGATCACTCTGGGAGAACGATGTATCTTTAGAAGATGATTCAATTCGCTTCTACACAGTCGGGTCAAAGACCAAAGACGGAGTTGGTGGAGGTGTTTTCTCTGATAGGCTTAACCTTGAGCTCTCTTTCCGTCTTCCCAATCATTGCAGCGTGTTCCAGGCGGAATTAATGACAATCAAAGAAGCCCTGTCTTGGCTTAAGAAAAACGTGATATCTGTTAGAGATATCTGCATCTTTTCAGACAGCCAAGCAGCAATCAAATCCCTAGAATCGACGTCTATAAATTCTTTAGTAGCCCTATACTGCCGTTCGTCTCTTGTGGAGATGGCTGAGCATTTCAACATTCACCTGTGTTGGGTGCCGAGGCATAGAGACATTCCAGGGAATTGTAAGGCCGATGAACTCGACTCCTGGCGACTCCTAGCTGGCAGCCACTTCAACCTAACCTAACCTAACCTAGAGGGTCTCTAGGCGGTATAGTTTGAAAACGAATGCCCGCAAATGCAGAGAAAACAGGACATAGAGCGGCCTGGACTGTTCCATGTGTCATTTATCTAAGTAAACAAAAGGAAAAACAGAAAAAATCCAATACAGGGAGCGGAACTAAAGGCCCTTTCACAGCTTAGCGAACTGCGAATACGAACGGGCGAATATTCGCAAATTTTGACATTTCATTCACAGCCCCTTTTTTTTAGTCGCAGCAATCTGCGAATTTCTCTTGTCATTCGTTGTATGTAGAAAAGAATTGTGAGGTTAAACTCTCGCGAATATTTTGTTCGCGCGAATGTGGATTGCGTTCCATATCTGTGGAATGTGAATAAAATTTGACAGTTCGCAAGGAGTATTCGCCTATTCGCGGAAAAATCCCCGAATTGTTAATTTCTCCGCAGAAACTAATTAAAATTCAAATTTTTTTATATTAATCGGTAGATAAATTAAGCCATGTTTTTTTTGGAATACTGAATTCGGCAATAGTGTGCGATTAAATGTACTAAAAATGGTTTGTTCGCAGTTCGCCAATTCGCAGATCGCTGAGCTGTGAATGGCTCTTAAAATGATAAAGTGCAGGAGCTTTCCGTTGCGAAAGCTCTTTCAGTGTTCCGCACTTATGTACATACATGGAAAACAACATTTTAAGTCCGGCTCCAGGATGGGCAGAGTTGGTTATCCACCTGCTATGGCCCTGGAATCCTCAAAGATGCGAACAGAAATGGACCGACATGTACTACCTTATAACCATGTCTGAATTAAAAATTTTTAATGTTGAATGGTTAAAAAATATCTAAATTATTCACTCTTATAAATACCCTGTGTATATCAAATCAAATCCGTTAATTTGCATATTGCGACACCTGTATGCAGCTGGTTTGCTATAATTTATGATGGTATTGGAGGTTACAAATCCCAGCAGAGGCCAAGATCATATCAATATAAATGCTTGGCGAAACAGACCGTATGTGGTCCAGGCCCTAACTGCCCGTGATCATCCATGTTGTACGTGTTATATTTTTTCCCACAGATGGAAGGGACCTACAGTTCAGAGACATATCCAAAAACCTTTTTTTTTAGAAGCTTTCTCAGACGTTTGTTAGACATTCGTGACAGGTGGGACCATGAAAAAACGTTTTTTGTGTTTTCTGGGATTTGAACCCAGAACCTCACGCTCAGTAATCCAACGCAGTAACCACGGCGCCAACAAGTCAATATCATAAGGTGAGATTTTATCATGCAGACTTGAGAAACCCTCGCCAATAGTCCGGCTGGAGGGTCTGTAGCATCGGCTGTGATTAATTTCTCTGCCTGCGTTATGACCGTGGCTTAAAAAACACTGCAGTCAATAGCACCAACTTCCATTTTGGATCTACTAGCTCCTTACTATTTGAAATAGTCGGATTCCATGAGTTCAAACAATGCAGCTCTTTCAAATTTTGAGCGCCGGTGTGAAATAATTATTTGCCGTCAGACAGGCTATAGATATGGGGATAATTGAACGATGTCTAGGAAGATATCACCCATCATGAGAACTCCGAAATAGATTTTGTGTGGTGAGTGGCTTTGATTGATTTAATGACACTAATTCACAACGGGGTCACTTGGGTTGTGGTTATAAAAATGATACATCAGGGATAATTGTGTTTTTATAACACTTGCCTGCATAAAACCTAAGTCTGCTCCAGAAACCCTCAAGCAACTCTTAAATTAGCCAAAAAATGTGATTCCTCTCATAAATTATGCGTTGGAAATGAAAAAGCGGACTTACTGGCTAGCGAGGACTCCTCAATGCTACTCGTTTGCTACTCCTTTTGCGGACCTACCCCAAGACATATGTATATACTCTGGAAATTGTATCATTGCTAATCTAAGGACTTGATGCCTGAGTATTCCGCTTGACAGTCTAAAACGTTGTTATTATACTACTACCACCCACCAGTATCTATTAACTGGTTATGCCGGATATAAGTAGTTCATAAGCTAAATAAAGTTATATTTTCTAAAAAAAATGTATCCGTTCAGTAGAAATATTATATATTCATAAAAATCTATTCTGCAAAAGAAACTTAAAGATGCAAATGCATTTTCATTAACTTTTATAAAGGGAAAGTGATGGTTTCGTGATAATTGTCAAACGCGATACCATGTTTGTCAAATTCTTTGTGGGAAAGGTATCACAAGAACTATCAAATGTTTAAAGTAAAAATTGGACACAACAGATTCAGTATGCATTTAACCACTAATGCCCTAAGCAGAAAGGGCGGTGTTTGGGTATACATAACAATCTTACATTAGTATAAGTACGCACGGTCAGTCCTCATAGTTTGAACCTATCAAGAAAAAGTTTATATCTACGGTCTTACTAATCGAAAACATTTGATACCAAAGTAAGCTTCACCTTTGGATACGACATAACACTGTTCTTCCTTCCATTTCATTCATATGAAAAATATAACAACTGGAGTGTTTAAGAAAAACTAGACCCTGATCCTATAACAAATTGATTACGTACTTAAGTGGAGCTACAGCTTTCAGTGAATCTGACTTTAGGCAACTGCTTGCATCCCAATAAAGGGATCAATTTTAGTGAGCCTTAACAAAATGCATAGATTTGGGCAGGAATAGAAACTGGACGAGCTCTAATACGATTTGCTCGAGCATTCTGTGTTTTTCTTAATCCACTGAAAATGACGATATACCTCATACAACCGATGCCCATCGTAACCAAAGAACATTGTTTAGTAAGTTTAAAAAATGGTGTTTCACGCCGGAAGTTATGATCCTCATACACCTTTCTATTGCAATACATCGATTTTATTGGCTGCTTTTCGAACTGACAAATCTATTGCTAGCAAGCCTATTAAAGAGCATAACCAGGGGTAATAAGTCTAATGTAGACTCTATCTCTATGTGGGCGCCGTGGCTTAAGTGGGTAGTGCGTTGGATCCCTGAGCGAAAGGTTCGACTTTCGAATCCCAGGCACACCAAAAAGTTTTTTCACGCTCCCACCTCTCGCGAATGTCTGACAAACGTCCGAGAGTAACAACTGTCATGAGAAAGCTCCTCAATTCGCCTTTCTGATGTGACTCTGAACTGTAGGATTTCTCCGCGAATAGGCGAATACTTCTTGCGAATTATCAAATTTTATTCACATTCCACAGATATAGAACGCAATCCACATTCGCGCGACCAAAATATTCGCGAGAGTTTAACCTCACAATTCTTTTCTACATACAACGAATGACAAGAGAAATTCGCAGATTGCTGCGACTAAAAAAAGGGGCTGTGAATGAAATGTCAAAATTTGCGAATATTCGCTCGTTCGCATTCGCAGTTCGCTGAGCTGTGAAAGGGCCTTTACTACCGCCACAACTAAGCATTGTAGGCGCATCATTGAGTTTCTATATATTTCTACTTTTGACAGCTCTTACTACGCGCTACTGCTACGCCACAGCCACCTCATTGTGGTCGGGCAGTAAATCACACGATCGCGGTCGCTTTTGTCCCTTTGCGAAATAATGCGTCACTTATTATCGTTCGCCATTATCGCCATTATTTCTTTCGATTTGTATCACTTAATACCATCTTGCTGGACCTGTGTATAAGTTTTCGGGACAGAAACAAAAAAAAATTGTTTATCACCTTCACCGTTGAAAGACATCCCCTCTCTCATGGAAGTCATCTGGCCCGATGGTACCACCTTAACAGAATCCACATCTAACCGTGAGTTTTTCCATGCAAAGGAAGCTTCTGGAACTATTGTGCGCTGTCATCATCCCGAATCCATCAATTTTTATTATTTACGAAGCCATCTAGCTGAAAATGCATTTCGCTGCTGAAGATGTTGTTTTTCACTAAAATTGGACTTCGTTTCCAAGTATTCAGGAGCCCAGTTAGCGAATTTTCGACGCGTGATATGGTCTTGTAGCTTTAGGTTATGAGACAACTGAATCTTGTGCGGATAAAGACTTCCAAGACTTTCTGGGAAATTTTCCAAGTTGAGGTTCCAAAAAGCCGATTTCTTGTGAACGATTAATAATTTAGAGGTTTCGGTTCTCACCACGATATCAGATGGTGATGCATATCTACTGTTCAATTACCAGCTCAATAGGTTTCCTCAAAATGGAGACAAATGGAGATCTGCGTCTACAATAAATTTCAAGTAGCGCGTGCATCGTTTTGGGAACAAAGCACGAAATTTTATAAAAAAAATTTCACAATTTTGATACATTTTTGTCCTGCAGTATAGCATTGCTTTACAGCGCTGAAGCCGTCATTTGGGAGAAAGACTCGTAGTGAGATATTCGATCCCATTTCCTTTGACGGGTTTTGGAAGATAAGATTCAATGACGAACTTTAATACCTATACAGCGACAACCACCTAGTCAAACAAATGCAAAGGACATGCAGAGTGAATGTACACCAATGGTTCGGGCCTCAGAGTCCTCGAATTTGAACGGAGGGACACCACAGTAGAGACCGAACTCGATAAAGGTGGCGCGTACAAGTGGAAACCCAAGGGAGTGCGTAATTGAAAGCAGTAAGCTTAGGACCGGGCTAACTTGTTGGTTGAGGCACCGGTTCATTGTAGCGCCACCTAAAGTGAGTAAACAATTTCTATTTCTCTCCCAACCGCTCTTAACTAGAATAACGACCGACTGACTGTTGGCTCTAAAAGTTTTCGCCAAAGCAGATACATATATCTTTCTCTAACAGATTTGTGAAATTTGACAATATTTGTAACTTTTGCTAAAATTTAACCTCTCAACAATTTACTAACGAACGGCATATACGAGTATAAACAATTTGATACGACATAGTCATGTACTTTATTTTTATACTAAAAACGTGAACTGCCAAACCGGATATAGTCAAATGGAGCATAATGATGTAGATAATCCGCAATCCAGACAAATATTGTGTCAAAAACTAGGAAAACCGGGTAGTTCACCGCATATTTATTGATTTAAGTGACTTCACACATTTTTCAGAAGTTTGCACTCGCCGATACAAAGATTCATAGTTTTCGATACATTTTACAAAATAATAATAATAAATTGCCCCCAGATCTATTGTTTTTCGAGATATGGATAGGAATAAAAGAATAGATAACTTGGAGACACTTCCTGTTTCTGATGACGCACATACGTTTATCATCAGTTAAACCTCATTCCCTCGGGGGGTTGGAAAATACCAAAGCTGATTTGCATAAAAAGAGAATCATGCTAACTCTTCTAGCCTGCTTGACCTTCACGAAGCTGTTGAATTATGCTAATTATGTATTTTCAAATTGCTTTGTCCCTGCTAGCTCCTAGAGCTGCATATAAAAATCAAACGTTGAAAGTAAGATCTATTGTATTTGAACATAGTCTGCGACGAGGTAGGACGCAAAGATGCGGTCATTTATTGTGAGTATTGAGTGACAGATAGATGGATTTCTAAGCAGTAAAAGACTATTTATTATTTAGATATTGAGTGTCTTAGTGGCAACGACTTGCGCCGCTAGTTCGGGATACAATTATGAACCATCCGGTTCAACTGCTGAGAGTATTGTTAACCCCGTCATTGGGGGAGCATTTAAAACTGTGAAGGGAACTGGCTACAATTATGGACCAGAAGGGCCAAGTACTGCAGAAACCATCGTTACCCCTATCATTGTCCAACCGGTTAAAACTGTGCATGGAGTAGGAAATGTGGGCGTTGTACAAACAAGAAGTGGTGCACCGGTAAACACTGGTGCATCGACCGGACTCAGTGGATCCGGTGGATCTGGTGGCCAAATATTTTCTAGTGGGACCGGTGGATCGGGTGGAGCTAGTGGCTCAGGAGGATCTGGTGGCCAAATATTTACTAGTGGAACCAGGGGACAAGGAGGCGCCAATAAATTAGTCAGCTCAGGTGGGACGAGTGGGGCTGGTGGTACAAGAGGATCTGGTGGCCAAATATTTACTAGTGGAATCAGTGGACAAGGCGTTAATAAGCAAGTCAGTACAGGCGGATCGAGTGGAACTGGTGGCTCAGGAGGGTCTGGTGGCCTAATATTTGCTAGTAGATCCGGTGAATCAGGCGGTGTCAGTTCAGGTGGATCGAGCGGACTCAGTGGATCTGGTGGATCGGGCGGATCTGGCGGTCAAATATTTACTAGTGGGACCGGAGGATCAGGTGGATCGAGCAGACTTAGTGGATCCGGTGGATCTGGCGGATCTGGTGGATCCAGTGGACAGGGAGGCGTCAATAAACTAGTCAGTTCAGGTGGAACGAGTGGGTCTGGTGGCTCAAGAGGATCTGGCGGCCAGATACTTTCTAGTGGAACCAGTGGCTTAGGTGGTGCCAGTTCCGGTGGATCAGGTGCATCTGGTGGTCAGATATATTCTAGTGGAATCAGTGGACAAGGAGGCGTTAATAAGCAAGTCAGTACAGGTGGATCGAGTGGAACTGGTGGTTCAGGAGGGTCTGGTGGTCAAATATTTACTAGTGGGACCGCAGGAACAGGTGGATCGAGCAGACTTAGTGGATCCGGTGGATCTGGCGGATCTGGGGGTCAAATATTTTCTGGTGGAACCACTGGACAAGGAGGCGTCAATAAATTAGTCAGCTCAGGTGGAACGAGTGGGTCTGGTGGCTCAAGAGGATCTGGCGGCCAGATACTTTCTAGTGGAACCAGTGGGTTAGGCGGTACGAGCTCAGGTGGATCGAGCGGACTGAGTGGATCAGGTGGATCGAGCGGATCTGGTGGTCAAATATTTTCTGGTGGAATCACTGGACAAGGAGGCGTCAATAAATTAGTCAGCTCAGGTGGAACGAGTGGGTCTGGTGGCTCAAGAGGATCTGGCGGCCAGATACTTTCTAGTGGAACCAGTGGGTTAGGCGGTGCGAGTTCGGGTGGATCGAGCGGACTCAGTGGATCCGGTGGATCTGGCGGATCTGGTGGTCAGATATATTCTAGTGGAACCAGTGGACAAGGAGGCGTTAATAACCAATACAGTACAGGTGCAACGAGTGGAACTGGTGGCTCAGGAGGATCTGGCGGCCAGATACTTTCTAGTGGAACCAGTGGGCTAGGCGGTGCGAGTTCAGGTGGATCGAGCGGACATAGTGGATCAGGTGGATCTGGTGGTCAGATATATTCTAGTGGAACCAGTGGACAAGGAGGCGTTAATAACCAATACAGTACAGGTGAAACGAGTGGAACTGGTGGCTCAAGAGGATCTGGCGGCCAGATACTTTCTAGTGGAACCAGTGCGTTAGGCGGTGTGAGCTTAGGTGGATCGAGCCCACTTAGTGGATCAGGTGGTCAGATATATTCTAGTGGAACCAGTGGACTAGGAGGCGTTAACAATCAAGGTGGATCGATTGGGACTCTTGGCGCAGGAGGATATGGAGGCCAAGTATTTTCTAGTAGATTCGGTGAATTAGGTGGTGTCAGTTCAGGTGGATCAAGTGGACTGATAGGGTCGAGTGGACTAGGGGGAACTGGTGGATTAGTAGGTACAAGTGGATATGGTGGAACTGGTGGACTAATAGGATCCAGCGGAACTGTTGGGTTAGAAGGTGCTAGCAGTAATTTGATAGGAACGGGTAGGCTAGTGGGCAGTAGCGGACTAGTAGGCAACAGTGGACTAATAGGCAACACTCAACTAATAGGCAACAGTGGACTTATTGGCAACAGTGGACTAATAGGCAACACTGGACTAGTTGGTACCAGCAGCGGATTGATAGGATCTGGTAGATTAGTAGGATCTAGTGGACTAATAGGATCTAGTGGACTAATAGGATCTAATCGATTAATTGGCGGTGGTGGTGGTCTAATTAGCTCTGGTGGTGGAGGACTAATAGGAACTACTGGTGGTCGTGGTAGTACTGGGCTGATTGGACTCAACGCATTAGACTCCGTGCCGCAGACTGTCGAATACACGAAGCAATTCTTTACATTCTCAGCACCAGAAGAAGAAGAACAAGAATCATTAGTTACACAGCAATTGAGTAATGTTTTGAAAAAGAACCTTCAGGTCGTCTTCATAAAGGCACCAGAATATAACGCTGCCAGCAATGCTGCCTTGCAACTAGCAAAGCAAGCAATTGAACAAAGAACAGTAATTTATGTTTTAAGCAAACAAAACGATGGTTCACAAATAGCAGGACAGCTGCAACAAATTCAAGAGCTTGTTCCCAGTACACCTGAAGTTAGAATTATTAAATATCGGACACCAGAGGATATTGCATATGCCAGAGAAATAATTCAGTCACAATATGATAGTTTTAGTGGAACTTCCGAGGTAATCGATGGAGGCGTGGCACCGGTTTTGAATTATGCGAGTTCAGTTGGTAATGTTTATGGCGGAAATCAATTGTCAGGAAATAAAATCCTATTAGGGGCACACAGCACACCAATATCTTCAGTAGGCAATAGTTTTACAGGATCTGTTCCCGTTGGATCAGGATCTACGTTTGGTTCCCAGACATCAAGTGGTGGCTACCTGCCACCAACTCCTCTACGAAAATGAGTTCCAATAAAATCTGAAAATTCTTAAAATATTTCTTGTGTTTTATTCACGTACATAAATTCGAACACTTACTTACATAAATCTTCACAGATACGATCGGAGTGCTAGACGTAGTTGAGATACTTCTTCAGCTACTACTCCATCTGTGGTAAATCATTCAGGCTTTCAGCAGAGAGCAAAAAGTTGTACAAATTTCAGGTTTCCGCAACTTTAGGAAGAATTTATCCGGGGTAAACTGAAAATCAATCAGCGCATGACACTATACGAACCTTGTGCAGTAACGTTTCTAAAAGAAGCACAGGAAAAATTCGGCTTAACTCATTTGTCGGTCCTGTTTTATAGTTCTTGTGGTTCTGGCGGGATTTTAATTTTGCCATATGTGCTGGTACCTATTCAACCCATCGTCGACCGTTGATAGAAAGATCAGAGTGCCGACTTTCTTCGGAAGGAATCTGTCAATGGATAATCCCCGCCTTTCCGGCTCATCAACCCGCTTGATTTCTCCTATTTGGAAATGATTCGGATTAGTAAGTCGTTTTCTTTTCATGGAACGCTTTTTGTACAGATGTAGAGTTGAGCCGCAGTATGCGACAAGCCTCAGGAATTGCTTGTATTTCTACTTAGAAGATAGTCAGGACTTTGAAATGGATCAAGTGTATTGTTGAAAGCTGCTTCCAGAAGGTGGGCATTTTATTTTTAGTACATCGCTCATAGGAACCCATCTTTGTAAACTGTCGTTGGGACATATTTATGTACATACATGTCCAAATCCGAGTAAAGGAGGTACAATACTTCATGTCAAAAGAAAGTTAAGCTAATAAGCCTGAAATTATTGTATCTGCGGATTCAGGTCCACACTTTTCAACTTTCAAGATTAACACCACTTAGACGCTTGTGTACCTCAAGAGGACGTGGTTTAACTTCTAAAAATCCTTTAAGTCCATGGGATCACTAAGTCTTGAGTTTTCTGCAGTATGGCCTTAAGACTAGCTGAGTCTTTAGACTGTTATCTAGAGGTTTTAATCGACCTTAGAGTCGGACAGCCTTAAGCCTGACATGCCACACTTTACTTGTGGTTTGCTTTCTCCATTGTCACTAGACACTCTTTAATAATCAGCAGCAGGAAGGTTAGGTTAGATCGGGTTATGAGGAAGACCTCATAAGGCACTAGGCACCAGAATGGGCCCATCGCGATCCCTGGGGAACCTCCATAAAAAGCAAATGGAAACCTAAACACTTTCTCTAAAAACACTTGATTTCCCTACAGGATCTAAATAGCCTGTTTTGGTTGATAGAACTTACCTCTTCCAGGTTGCTGAAAAAGTAGTTATCTAGATCTAGTACTCCTCGACGCAGTACAGAGTCGTTACAGTATCTTGGCGTGCTTTCCCAGAAGGCAATGCCCGGTCAAGATTCATACTGCTGTTCTTAGCTGAATTCTGTTTAAATTCAGAATTTCCCTAGTTCTTTTCCGGTCGAATTCCACAAGGCCATGGATACCCTGTGACCTGCTATGTTTGACCATCTTTGGTTGGCTGTTTTGTATTCCTGACTATTTCAGATTTTATGATGTTTGACTCTAGCGCTTTGAGTGCAGCCTGATTACCGATATAAATGACTATATCCTTATTGGATATTGATTTCATCTCTAGTAGTTCCACAGCCCTGAGTACAGCTAGAACTTCTGATTGGAAGATGCTGCATGTATTTGGCAATCTCAGAGACGTATTCAGGTCCGGATTCTCAGAGTAGGTATATTCCAGAGCCCGTTTCTTCGGATGTCTTTGATCCATCCGTATAAATTGCGATTTTTTTTTTGTTTTATTTTCGCATTCCCGCGATAGTACTCCCTTCCTGGGTATGTTATCTCGTACGGTGTGGCGAAGTCGAATACGGGACTAATGTCGTCTGTTTTTACTGAATTGCCACTGTTCATTTAAGATGGAGCAGTCTCCTTACGGCTTTTCTTAAAGAGGTCTAAGTTAGTGAGCCTTAGCACACTATTTCCCGCAAGTTTTTAGCCTGTAAATCAAGGGGCAAAAGGTGAAGAATGACGTCCAGTGCCGCTGAATCGTAATTGCGACACTGGCCGTTCTTTGTACCGCCGCTAATTTTCCTAATGCTGTTTTCCTGTTTGTTGCTTTCCACCACACAAGTGCCCCATATGTGGAAATGGGTCTGACTATCATTATATACATAGATCAGCAGCAGGAAAGATGAGCTTTTTTTCAAGTACATATCTCTGACTTAAGGATTGCTTTCCTTTTTCTATCATCACATTGACCAGCCAACTCGAAGGTCTTTTAGGACGTAATGGCCTATGATGTGTCTGCTTTACAATATTTGTATACTTTCTGGCTGAACTATTTTTCAGAGGATAATTAATTACAGCTGTTGCTATGTATTTTCGGCCTCGAAACTTCAAAACTAACAAGGTCCTCTAAATTATTCACAAAAAAGAATACTTTGGCCTTGATTTCGGTGAACGAAAAACACTAATTTCCCAAAAACCCCCAACACACAGTTTAGAGATAAAAATTCAAAACATGTGTTTAGATTTGTTAATTGGGCATCCTTTTCAAAAAATGTACCTACCCAGCCCTAGAAAACATATTCAAATAATGCCCTAATTACCCTAATAGCAAACGAGTGACATTGATATCGGTCTATTCCAGGAGCTCTGTGCATTTTAAATATTTCCAACAAATTATTTATTTATGAACACTACATCGAATAAGTAAAAAAGGAAGCACACGTGTTCCCCCCAAACCACTCCTGTATGTACATTCCCTCTTCATTAATAAAAATACCATCAACGTTTTACCGCCCTCCCTCCTGCTTTCGACAACCCTAGAATGGGAAGAAACGAACTACGCTCAAACTCCTATCATAAACCTGAAACTTATTTCCACCACACAACAACGGGGATAACGACATGTAAATACGCACTTTAGTACATTTAGTTGCTCACATTAAGCCGGCGTAGCACCACTTCAATACATCCGCCCAACAAAGTCATTTGTTCTCTGAAAAATTGCCCAAAGCTAAATGAAAATTTCAACGCTACGAAGGAATAAACTGGAAAAATCCTCAAAAAGAGATACCGAATCAGGTGCTGTTGTTTACAGATAGATAATAAGAGCATTCGGGATTTACCTAACGCAAACCAAAAAAGAAGCAAAAACACAGCAAAAGCAGCTACGAGTACAAAAAAAAAAAAAAAAAAAAAGTGCGTTAAGATCTTGTACACTCCATCCCGTCTCCTTAATAGCTGATGGCAAAAACCCAGAGTATCTAAATACACAATACAGTACCTTTGGCTGACAGTCATAAAGGAGCACACGATACGACAAACGTTCAAGCGGCTGAACGAACAGGAAGAAAATCAATACAGGATGAGCATGAGGCACAAAAATTCATACACAGGATCAAAATTCGACGGAATGGCACACAAAGATGTACTACCACTGTGTAGCGAATCACTTTTGACTTCCTTATGCTGCCAAACAGATACACAACGACAAAAATACTCACGTCAATTTCTCCGCCCTCCACGCTGGAATTGCGGAACGGTGGATTCCTTCCTTTTATAAATTCAAAAAATTTTCCTCTGTCAACTTTCAGCCATGTCACCTGGAAATAAAAGAGAACAAAAAAAGACAAAGTGAAAGAATAAATGAGAAATGTCGGTCGAATGTGTGTATTAACAAAAGCCGGATGAATTAATTATTAATCAGGAGGGAGGGAGCCGAAAAAACAAAGAGAAAAAAAACGTTCGATACGAAACGGAACCAAACGATAATTAACCTTCGACTGGGCGAAGGGCTTAGTAAGGTTGATTGTGTACATATTTTGTGTCTATCTCGTCGTAGAGCCTGATGGGCTTCGATTTGTTAGATTTGGATTGTACGACCTACTCTGCTTGTGTCTGCAAGTTAAATTTACGTTGTCGATTCGATGGTATTAAGGATAAATGATGCCGCTTTTGGTAATCACTTTGGGGCTTAAGCAGGTTTCGCTTCGGGGTTGAAACGCATTTACAGTTAATTTCACATTAATGAGAGAATGGTATTAGGTTCCCTTACCACTCTGACAGTCTGATGGTAAATTGTTTTAGAAGTGGAATCACTGTGCTATAAATGAGCATAATGATCGCCGCCAAAATCCACACGTAAGCGTTTTTCAAATTGAGGAGCACATGAGCCTTAAATTCTTCATAATTACACACGCTGATCTTTGCTACTAAACTAAGCCATTTGAAAAACAAAAAACAAAAACGAAAATTGTCATGTTTCAAAGTATAAGCTGGGTAGTACTCATAAGCATGGAAAAAAAAGGATACCTCTGTAATAAGGGTTTGCTGTTTCACTACGATTGGGCTTGCAATCACACACTTATGTACGATGTAAGAACTTAAGATTCCAATGATGATGGAGTGCAGTTGTACCACTCTGGCGCTGCTGCGTCACAGAGAGCCCTATTGGCCATCCAGAAGTGTTTTAAAGTAACTTATTCAACTTAGAGATCCGATGAATGCAGCTATGGAAGTCAGTGAAATAAGTACGCTACCTTGAATCTGCTTTCTAATGTGTATGAGAGCGGGTCTTTCTGTCAAGATATGAAGACATGTCTTATCACTCACGAGACACAGTCTTCTAATGGTATCCAGTGCTTTTTTTTTTAAGTATTTGTGGCTACGTCCACAGGCACTACGACCATAAATATCTTATCTACCGTACCAATTGTCAACCTTATACAAGCAGTAATTTCACTACCCTTATGAAGACCAGGATCACTGCTGTTGAGGAATTCCTCAGATCTTTTTGGGAGATAATATGTCTATGGAAAATTCTCCTAACATTACCCAGAGCCACAGACACTACATACATATTATGTGCTCGGAGGTTTCGTTCTCTTCAAGACAGAATCGGCAGATGGTATCGTCAGAGGTGTTACTTGAGCTGGTAGTGACCATATAATAAGCCCACAAGCTGCCTTATCTCGTCTCCGCTAGATTTTAGGGTACCTCTTGCTTTTTATGAAAGAATCCGAATGCTATTCAAACTTGTCTGAGTCCTTAAATTGTGCTAAAGTCCTATATCGTCGGCTTAGTAAGAAAACCTCGTAAATCCATTTTTCGCGAAATACTCTTTTTGATGGTATCTTATAGAAAATCAGTAGGCGCACTAGTACGAAAAACCTCAAATATACTCAAGAATTTTAAATCACATAAAAATCGATTTATTTATGCCTCGTAACTTCAAAAAAGCTGACCTTGGTAAGAAACTTTCTTTTCTTCTTCTGTAAAAGTTTAAATTTTGGAGTTACGAGATTTCCTTATAAAGCAGACGATATGCAGATGTTGCTTTTCCAACGTACAGCAGAATCAGAGATTCCAAAAAGCTTTCAGGTCTAATACGGTTCATTAGTATGGTGGATGGTACTTGAGAAGCAATACCAGCTCTCAAACCTCACCAAAATCCAGAGGGCAGCGTGTATCGGAGTCATGGGATCAATGAGAACAATACCGACAGCGGCAATAAGATGGACATTGGCACGGGAGCCGGAGTTTATTGTAAAGCCCTAGGAATAAACCACTCCTTTAGAATTCACGACGACTGCAGGGTCTTTCAGGCCGAAATCACAGCCATCATACAGGCTGCTGAAATTATTCGCGAGAGTAATATCGTTGGCGAAACGATCACTGTCTATATAGACAGCCAGGCAGCCGTTAAGGCTCTGGACTCCACGGAAATCAGGTCGAGGCTTGTGAGAATCTGCAAGTCACTCCTAAACGAGATATCCAGAGTCAATGCGGTGACCCTCTGCTGGGTACCAGGGCACATGGATATCAAAGGAAATGAAAAGGCTGATGAGCTTGCTAGGAAAGGATCGGCGCTTTTTTTTTTTTTTTTTTTATAATTTACCCGCACTCAAGGGGTTATGAATACCCTTTCACATGTGCGGGCGTTGAAAGATAGATAGAGAGAGTGAGAAAGAGATTGGTGTAGTGGTTTGAAACTCAGGCGTATTAGGTTTCACATTAGCTCCAGGGGTGGTGTCCAGAATAACTGGGGAGATTTGATGCTGTCATGTATTTTTTGCCTTCGCTTCTGATTCACAGTATTTTTTTTTCCCGATCCACCTGATGTCATGAGCATATCAATTATCAACAGCGCGATCAATTTCTCCAGCCATATGACAAACCTACTGCCAGTGTTATGCCTTCGCAGTAGTGTTGTCACAAACTTTCGCAATTGATCGGACTGCCTCTTACCATATAATGCTTGCTGACACCAGGGATTGAACTGTGAACCATCAGCTCGACAAACGATGACGCTACCACTACACCTTTGCCACCCTGCACTTGCTGCACTTATAGCGGGCGCTCCCTTTTGAAGTAACCCCAATCAGTTCCTTACGGAAAAAGGTAGAAGATAAAGCCATCGGTCGAGCAAACAGACGCTGGGTACATCTGGAAACATGCGCAACGGCCAGGGCGCTATGGCCGGCCCTCAGCAAGAAGAGATCAACCTCTCTGGTAAAACTTAGTCGTTATAACGCACGCGTTGTTTCCGGCATAATTATTGGACACTGTGGTGCTATCGGCGTTCACACAGAACGACTCGGTGTGCTACATAACGACTTTTGCAGAAGTTGCAGGGACGAAGAAGAAATTGAATCTGTTCGTCATCTGCTGTGTGATTGTCCTGCCCTATCCGTCATAAGAATGAGGACTCTCGGAAGTTACTTCTTTTAGGAATTGGATGACTTAGGTAATGTAGAGCTGAAAGACCTCCTGAGATTCATATCATTATCTGGGTGGTTCTAACAGCGGTTTTCTCACATGTTTCCAGGGTTAAAAAGATTGGGCACAATGGACCGACCTGGTCTAAGTGAGCAGTGACCATGTCACAAGGCACCCATCTACCTAACCTAACCTAACCTTTCAGGTCTAATGAGCAAATCAGCGGACTCTTACCTGGCGAGCAGAATCTGCAGATTCATTGCCTTCATTGCAATTGCCTTTACTTTGTTGTTGTTGAATAAAAGTAGTGGGTGGACCATTTGTTATTAAAAGTTTGTAACTTTCACGCTTTAAACTTTTTGACTTTTTTTCTCAGCTTATACAGAATTTCATGAAATTTTGTAATGGCTACATACCCAGATTATAAATATTAGACTGAGGATAGAGGTGGTAAAGTGCGACACCTTTTCATTGCTGCCACATATAGTCCTACTGTGATTTCCTCCTATTAGAGTTCGCTCATGATAATTTTGGTAAATCCATGAGTGTCTTGAGCGAGCTGTCAGATATATCTTCTACCTCAATATAGAATTTACCAAAGTGCCGATGACATTCTCTGATTAAACAGTTACAGTGACACAAAATGTGTTCTGCTGATTCTTCGTCATCGTTGCGCATTCTGCAGGTGTTGTCTTGGGCTATTCTTATATTCAAATTTTTTTAGCAATATACATATGTACATACAACTTCATTTCAAAATAAGAATAGAAAAAAATTTAATAGAAGATTAAAATTACAAAAGTTATCGTTTTACATCAGGCAGTCCAGGGTAGGTTAGATTAGGAAGATGGGTGCTCTAGTTGACAGGAGATTGTCAACGGCTCACGTAGACTAACGATAAGCCCATTGTGCCCAATAGTAGGCCCCTGAGAACCTAAATTTTATTATCGACAGCCACCCAGAGATACATACATATGTATGTATGAATGTATGAATCTCAAGAGAAAGTAGTTCCCTTCTTTTTGTTGGATAGTGCTGGACAATCACATAGCAAGTGACGAATGGATTCTTTCTCCTCTTCGTCCCTGTAGTTTCTACAGAAGTCGTTGTGGGGTAGTCCTAGCCATACTGCATGATTACTTAACGCACAGTATCTATACAAATATCCCTGTGACTGAGTTTAATGAGATCTGAGAATCTCTTTTGTGTATCTAATCGATACCAATGCCTGTTAGCTTCCTTGTTGGACTCAATGCCTATCTTTCTGTTCAAAGTGCTAAGCAGTGTGTTAGCCTCAGTATGGGCCTGCTAGACGCTCAGATGTGATCCTGCTCTGGTTAGTTCATCCGCTTTACGTACCTGGTATATCCGTCTTAGTGACGGCACCTTTGCCGTTGATTACCGGATCCTTCAGGTATCTTCCTTCGCCACCGGTTTCGTTAACGCGTCTTTCACAATGACTTCATTGGCCCATGCAAGTTTTTCTTTCTCCTAGTCGAAGAGCGAAGGTATGCCTTTCTTTTTGTGCAACCCAAGCCTCTGTATACCCTTGGAGTGCCTTTGTCTTTTCTTTTTTTACCTCATCCTTTTCATTGTCAGTCTGGAATGTCTCCTCTGGTTCGGCAAGCAAATGCTCCTCCATCTCCCTCAAGATCTTCTCCGTCATCTGATGCCACGTCTCAATAGCTTCTAACATCGCCATGAGTGATAGTTCATTTGCGTTCTCAGCTGTTACCTGACTTATTTCCCTTATTTTCTTTTTTTCTTTTTAAGAGTTTTTAAAGTAGTTGAAATTTTGTTCCCACGAGTACGGACGAAAATAAATATTAGCTCCGACAGAGCCTCTGATATCGGAGTAAGGCTATGTCACACCAGAACTGGACTTACACCACTCTTAGATTTCGACTTCACTGGCATTTTCGAAGTGGAAGACACATTCGATGTGATTCCTAACATAACCTACGTCAGCCCTGACATCTCGACAAAGTAGATAGTCGCGCCAAGAACCAGGCAGTCGAAGTTGGTTCAATTAACTTTGACTTCAGGCCTTCAGGACCAGCTTTGGTTTCATCACGACTGAGTCCATGGCATTAAGAGCGTCGAAGTCTTTGTTCATCATCACTGCTTCATACGCTAGAATAGTTGAGACTGCCAGAATGTACATTTAAAATAAAATTTCAGGACTGATTGTCCAGTTTATGTCACAGATATGGCGACAGATCCATAGTGTTTTATTACCACTATAAGAGTTCGGTTAGTATGTGGGTTGCACAACAGTTTGTTGCCCACGTCGCAGAACTACTACTTAATACCGGAACCCAACGCAACAGCTTTAACATCTGCTCGGACAGCCCCTGTGGCACTAACAAACCTAAGAAGCAATTCGCCAGCAAACACGTTTAGAGACTAGGACTGGTGACTTCTAGCACTTGCCCGGGATGTGAGGTAGAGGAAGAAGGAACTTTTCCTCTGCAAATGCCCTACAACAGGGGCGCTAAAACACAAACACCTGGAAAGGTGGACGCCATTTCAGGGCTGAGCTATCTTAGACTTTACAGTTCCGGAAAAATCTTGAAGTTCATAAAAAATACAGGGCGTTTCTTGGAGCAGTGAATCCCACCCGTCTCTCCATCCAAAACTATACCATCCTTCACTTACATCCCCCCTTTTGCCTTTCTCTACCAGAGAGCTTTACTAGAGAGTAACACAACGGGCCCAAGCTACGACCTACGTGATGAGGATATATCCACACCCTACCAAAACAACCACCCACCATTCTCCATTGATTCAAGTGCCTTTCGGTTTTGAGTGCCTCAAAACTCTGTTGCCTTCCCTGTCGATGGCATGACCTTAAAATTTCTTGGGGCTGGATCCTTTTACGCGACTGATTTGATTCCAGATCATCATAATGAACCCAAGTCTTATGTCCAGTAGCGATTTGTTGACAACTTCTGTTACATAGACTTACGTTACACAGCTCTCATAAATACTCGTAGAATGGGTTCTTCATGCAAACGAGAAGATTTAAATTCATTCTGTTACAAGGCATAATTTGACGATTTTATGCCTACTGTCCCAGTAACGTCAACCTGTTAATTTTTAGCCCGTCTAGCTTATTTATTAGCAGCACATTTTCCCAGGATATTCCAGTGGCCAGGTAGGCACCAGTGAATGGCGTAGTTCTTCACTGCCCCAGATTTTACTCAGTTGATTGCGATGGATTTGACTGACCATTACTGTAGATTGCACTGTTAGGCTGCTATATTTGATTCATGAATAACCAGATGGTATTCTGTAAATAGCTAGATGTTCAGCTTGGAAACTAGTGCATGAGTTGCCAAGTCGAAGGATAGATGGATGTCGACATTCATCGTATACCGTAAATGGCGTCCCGGGCCATCAACGATCCGATATAGGATGTGTGAAGTTGCACAAACATACATACATTCATACATACATATGTATGTGGTGTCAGAGAGATTGTGATGAAGGGTAAGATTGGCATATCCTTAATGCTTCCTCTTGCATTACTTTAAGCTCCGTATGATCGAATTTGTGCATAGTCTAAAATCAGATACAAATTTGTCTATTAGAGGCAAATGAAGTGTTATGTACAGCACTGCAAGGCTTCTCTGGCCACCAGTGATGACGATGCATGTCACTCTTTGACACAACTCGACTACATTTATACTTATAGAGCTTTAAAGGCTCTGTGTTTGGATTAATTTTTTTGTGGAATAGGACCAGATGAGTCGAGTTAGTGGTCAGTTGGTGTAATCTATCGGAGAGTGGTTTTATCTATTTATCTTTCTAACGATTTACTCTCCTTCGTGCTCTCAGATCACAAATCTGCTTAAAAATTACTGTATCTCGATGAAAAATAACATCCATGTATCCCCCATTAGGCTTTGTATGTAATGTGATACGACGACAAGAGTACAGGATGCATTTCTTATAGATTTTATGAGAAAACTATTGTTGGGAAAACTTGTGCATTCCTAAGGATTTTCGAGATAAATGAGGTAAATTGGGGGATCAGCAAAAAATGAAATCCTCATTCAGACGTCCCTATTGGGGATGTCCTCATTCAGACATCAATAGACATCCCTATTGGTGTGCTGAAAAGTAGAATAGACCCTAAATCAAGAAAACAATCAACACCTTCTTGGCCGCCAGAGGTGACTGCATCATATCTCGCAGCTTCTGGCCAATAATAATAATGAACGATAGAAGGACTAAAAGTCTTTTATGAACAAAAGAGAAATCAGCATGATGAGAGGACTATGCCCGATAGGCATAATGGCCGTCAGAATGACCATCAGCTCTCCTGACTACTGCAGAAACTGTCATGATACCACAGGAAACAGAAACTATCAAGCACTTGCTTTCTGACTGCCCAAACCTCCAAACCCGTCGCTTCCGCTACGTGGAAAACAGACTCTTTCTCAAATCCCGCTCGGGAACATGATTAGTTTCATCAAGAGCACAGGCTGGTTTTGATTAACATAAATTCGAAAAGGAAAAGATATGGTACCACAAATACTCGTAAACAGGGAATCACAATGGACCAACTGGTCCTTTTGTATGCACCTCTGGTGGTAGTAGATTGTTGAGTGTTGTCAACTTTATTTTCCTTGATTACGTCAATTGTTTGTGGATCACTGGAGTAACGACTTTTACAAAGTTTCCAATAGATATCCAATGGCATGAAAATGCAGCTCCACAGCCGTCAGATGCACGTCTTTAAAATGGCTGATAACACGCTTACTGAACATAGTTGCAAGAGATCGATTGTTTAATGCCTGCTGTGCCACTTTGCACCATCTTACCGGAACCAAAGTCTGTCCAATTCTAATTCTCCGATTGAGACCACAAAAAATTTGTTATCATGTCTCTGTAGTATACTCCGTTCACCGAAGCCTCCGAGGTGAAAATGAGCTTCTTTCGAAAATGATTCTGCTACCAAAATCGATGCAATTTTCCAACTCGCTTAAAGCCCAAGCCGGAAGCAATAAGGAAGCGGATGGCTCCTTGATTCAACCTCAAAAAATGCGAATTCTAGCACAGTGCGACTGATGTTCGGTTGTTGAAATCTGTGACGTACACTTTGAGCTACAGTAGCAATTTTTTCGAACTAGCACGCGGATAGCTTTTGTTATCACAAATTTTGTAACACACCACTATGTAGTTTGAGAGATATGTATATGCTGCAACATATTTCACAGCGGTGTTCAAAAGTAAAAAAGATGAACTACGAGTGCACATCTTACTACGTACACATGCGGGATTGAACCTAGGTTGAAACCGGATCGAAATTCATATGTACGCGGGTCGAGTCGAAACCGAGTTGACTTGACTCGACTCCACTATTTGAGCTGAGTTGAGTCGAAAATATGCCAAAGTACCTGGGTCGAGGAGTCGAACTGACAGATGGTCGTAGTGTGGGTCTTTTTCTTTTGTAGGGAGGAAAAACCAGTTTGTTTTATTAGTGTTCAGGTGTGCAGGTCACAAACACTAAGACAGCTAAAAAATCAATGAATGGCAGTAATGCTCATCTGCCAGTTCAACTCCCTTTCAATTTCGACTCAATCTTTCGATTCGGTGAGTGCAAGTACCCAGGTCGAAATCTCAACTCAGTTTCGACTCTACCTTTCAATCCTGCATGTGTACGGGGTATCTGTTAATATTTCAAATGCAATTGTGTTTCTAAATTCGACATAGCATGTACTGCAAAAATAATCTAATGGATGGCTCTTCACACTTGACTTCATAAACCCCCCAACACGAATGTTTGCAAGAAGATAGATGTTTGAAATTTTTAAGAAGAGGTGAATGCTTTAACCGGTGAGCCAAGGTGCTGGCACTGATAACACTTAATACTTAACCCTCTAATGCATATGCCCGCCTCAAGGCGGGCATCAGCTTTTGCTCAATTTGTCGCGACAAAAAGAAATTTTTTTTTTAAATGCACGTTTCGGAGTTTATACTTTGCTAAACAAATATACCAGTGTAAATAAATTAACAAAGCATGCATAGTTTGGTTGTTATAGGCATTTGTATCGAAACCGTGAGACTTTCGAGTAAATAAATTTTATTTTGCAAATAGGAAGTTTTAAAAGTGATTGTCAAAAAGTTGTGAGTATTGGAGAATATTGGAAAAATTATTGGTGAGTAGCTTATAATGTATATTTTAATATTTTGTAGAGATTTGGTAAAAATAAGTGTTTACATCTCTGCAACTTAGCATACAAGAGAACCCGATTTGAGGCGGACCTGTGCTGCACAGAGAAAATTTTAGTACTCATAGCATAACGGCTCATTTGCTTGAATATTGTTTATTGTATTGAAATTGTTATGTATTGTTATTGTTATTGCAGTAATGGCAAGAAATATCAGAGGCAGGTCAACAATGACTGATGAATAAGTTGAAGATTTCCTGAATTTTGATGGGGATGATCTCAACACCGATGGTGAGGCTGACGATACAGACGATAGTCTCGAGGATTTAATTCCCATAACACAATCCGGGGACTTTGTAGAAGAAGCAATTGCGACCAGTTATGGAAGATTACTTTTTAGTACGTCAGCAGCTGCTATAGTAGGAGAACGACAGGAAGAAGCAGTAGCCGATATAGTGGAGGCAGCACCACCAGGACAGCCACAGGTAACTCCATCTAGGACTAGATTAGGCAAGAGAGCTCGCTCAGTAGAAGCACAACGAGAAGAAGGGGGACCAGTCATTCCAAGCAGTGGAGTATTTACTGGTGACGTCCTAGCAATAAGAAATGGCTCGGCGGAATTGAAAAAAGTCGTATGGAGAGAGAAGAGCATGCAATTGCACAAAAATGAAGTTTTGTTTCGAGGAAACTCTGAAATACCAACTGAGCTGGCAGCCCTGGAAACGCCGTACGATTTCTTTATGTACTTCCTTACAGAAGATCTGTTGAAGAAGATTGCAGATGAAACTAATTTGTATGAACGTCAACAAGATATCACCACAAAATTTTCAACAAACGCAAATGAGATGCGCAAATTTATTGGCATACTCATGTTTATGGCTATTTACCACTACCCGAATGTTCGTTCTTATTGGGGAATGCACTCACTGGAATACGTTCGGAAAACCATGCCCGTACTTAGATTTGAGGAAATACGGCGCTTTATCCATTTCGCAGATACATCTCATGTGGCAAAGAAAAACGAGCCTGGATTTGATCAACTCTGCAAAATAAGACCAATCATTGATCATTTCAATGAGCGATTTGGATCAGTTCCTAAGCTGCCAAGATTGTGTGTTGATGAGCAAATGTGTGCAACGAAAATGACTGGCGCAGCATTCCGCCAATACATGCCGAATAAACCTCACAAATGGGACTTCAAATTGTTTGTTCTCTGCGATTCCAATGGCTTTTCTTATGCTTTCGAGGTATACACTGGCGCTGGAGACAATGTGTTACCAGAGGGAGCACCTGATCTGGGAGCATCATCTAACGTTGTCATTCGTCTGACGAAAAACGTACCCGATAACGTCAATCACATTGTGTACTTCGACAACTTTTTTACCTCTCTGGGTCTGCTGGTGTACCTCCAGAGCAGAGGAATATATGCATTAGGAACTGTACGCGCAAATCGAGTAACGAATTGCAAATTGTCCACTGATAAGCAGTTAGCAGCAAAGCCGAAAGAACAGGTGCCTCGTGGATATAGTGAGGAATACGTTGGTAGTGCGTACGGGGTAGATATTTCTACTGTTTTGTGGAACGATACGAAGACAGTCCGCCTCGCTTCCACATATGTAGGCATCAAAGAATTCAGGACTCGTGTACCTGCAATGCCGCGTTTAATAACACGCTGGGATAAGAGTGACAAGCGGTTTCATGAGATCGACTGTCCAAATATCATCAAGGAATACAATTGCCACATGGGTGGGGTTGATCTCATGGATGGGTTACTCGGGCGATATCACATTAAGATGAAGACTCGGAAATGGACCTGTCGTATTTTTTACCACTTGCTGGATGTTGCAATGGTCAATGCTTACATTCTTTACCATCGGGTGAAGCGGCATGATAAAATTGAACTTCCTATTTTTCGGACATCGGTAGCGGAAACACTGTGCACTTACGGTGCTGTTCTTTCACAAAAAAAAAACAAGTTGGACGACCTTCCAACACTTCACAGCTATCACCAAAAGTCTCACCTAAGCGGGTCTACATTCTCCCAGTTGACACACGGTATGATAAAATTGATCACTGGTGCATATTTCGTGATAGAACTGGCAAAAAAACGTGCAAATACCCCGGTTGCAAGTCCGAAACGCAGTCATTTTGCACTAAATGTAACGTTAGTCTGTGCAATTCGCCATTAAAATCATGTTTTTACGATTTTCACAATAAAAACTAAAAACTATTTTTCAATATAGTACTTCTTGTAAACAGTTTATTATTATTATTTCTTATTATCACTTATTATTATTATTTATTATTTTTAACTTCATAATAAATAAAATAAACAAACACAATTTATTTTTCATTTCGTGCACGCCCCCGCCTCAAGGCGGGTTTACCATTTTGCCTCCTCAGGTCTAACCAGGTCATGGAAATTAATTTCTAGTATCAGAATCGTCCTCTACGCACCAAAACGATTCAATCATGAATTTTTCAGCAAAAACAAAAATGCATGCATTAGAGGGTTAAGTAAACGGGAAATTAATTTGCTTAAGTGATGGCCAACATGGCGCATTTCTGCTGGGTGTACGTGTAGTCTATTCTATTTCATGTTTCCATCTACCCTGCTTCGTACATCTGAGCAAAGGTCCAAACCCCTGGTATCTGGTTTACCCTATGCTGATTACCAAGCTACTTTACCGACATGCGGTCCATAATACCGCTGCATAGAAGGGGACGTAAAGCTGATCCTTTACGTTAATGGATACTCTTTCAATTAGATTTTCTGTTGATGTGACGATTATAAGGATATATTCATTTTGTCGGTCCAAAGGATTATTTTAAAGCATTCCTGTAGTTTTAACAAAAAATATAAGAAAACATCACTCACTCTGCTGGTGACAGATACTCGTATTACTCATCCACCACAGACAAGTGCACAACATAGATCGCAAAAAGAAATATCCACACCCTTGTGCATAATCTCTCCACCAACGTACTGCTCTTATGGTAAAATTTCTTTCACTTTTTTGGCAACAGTGATAAATGTCATGGGTCCTTACATACAAGCACAATAGACTATTGTTATGTCTACTCTCATTTTCCGGCGACGTTTTGTGCATATCCTTCTGGTTGCCGAATGTTTTAACAAATGAGTGCATTTCTCGTCTCATTTTGTTTTCATTATTTTCTTCATAACCTTTGATTTTTATGGCTGAATTTTTATTTTCAAGGACTGTCACTTTTTTGCAGACATTTTTTTATTACTTGTCTTTCGCCAGCCTTTAGCCGTGACCAATTTCTCTTGCTTATCTAACCTTGAGGATTGTAAAAATCAACGAGTAGGAGGCGCAGCCAGTATTCTTATTTTTTTTTTATTCATCAGAGCAGCTAAGCTAACCTGTGCTGTCGTGACAGCTTACACCTTGACTCAACCATCGTTTTCATTGTGCTACGATAAAACTGACCAACATTAATGACTTCAGCTGAATGAGTCCCTAATCTGTTGCGCGTATTTTGCTTGTTTTTTTTATGAATATCACGTCGTACGATTCCCTTGAGTTCCTTTAGATTATTATTATTATTGTGTAGCTCCTACGTACCCAAAATAGTATTACTCGGCAACAGTGTCCTTAAGGCCATAATTTATTATTTTAGCCTTTCTCGTAAGTCCGTGATTTATTGTATGCATGCGTCATGCCATCATTTGATAAACAGCCGACTTACACATGAATTTCCATGAATTGAAGCGTAAAAGCCTCCTTTCTCTTTAATTTTACGCAGAATTTCTCAGTAAACGCTGGTAATACCCAAAGAGTGCCCTCAAGTCTTATCGTAAAATACCATCCAGCATACCTACATATGTTACAGATTTAATGCTGAGTTAGCAATAAGGTGAACTCATCGGAGTAGAAACATCCACTTCACCACGCTGCATTTAATTGCAACCGGAAATTTAATACATTTGTGTATGTGAGTAATTTTTTTCTTTTTAGATATTTTTAAGCAGATATTTTCCCATCATCATCGCCAGAGATTCGAAAAGATTGAAAAGAGTTACGTTAATGAAATGAGTTTGTGGTGTGCACTGTGTCTTAGAACTTGTTGACTTTAACTCGAAGCATCCGTACGTGTGCACACAAGTGAGGCATTAACTCTGGTGACTGGAAATTTCAACTTCCGATATGTGCCAACCCATCCACATGGCACATCGTACCCACGTCTATCCATGTGAAGTCGAGTGCCAATTCTGGCGAAGAAGATTTACGTCTTACGTCATATCCACCTACTTTCACAAATGGGATTCGTATTATTGATTTAGTGGCTAAAGCTTCTTAGGTAATGGTTTGCTGAGTTCAATTTGGCTTTATTTCTTGATAAGCAAAGTCCGGGTCTGGTGGCAAATTGAATTCTCAACTCGAAGAAGGTCCTGGGGAATGTAGTTTTAAGAAGACTCTCTCTCGGTGTGAGCTTTAATAAGATAGTTAAAGTTTATTCCACGTCTGAAGTCAATGAATGTGCCGTGAGAAAACAAACCCTCTCTTTCTCTCATTTTGTCTGGTTGTGGTAGAAGGTCCTTGCCTTTATCGGAATTGAATCAATCATTAAGCTTAATCTGTAATTTGGATTTCGGCCGCAGGTACTGCAGGGAAGCTTACTATCGTTCAAGTGGAATCGCACTGGTTTGTCGAGCATAATGTGCATTAGTGTTGTCCGTCGTCACACTTTGGGGATTTGCGGTGGCTTATTTTGAAATTCAAATTGGCTTTTTGTGCGTAAAGGAGGCGGGCAATTGCTGCTATTTGGTGGTTCTGTGCGGTAGCATAATGTAATTTTGGCTTGGTTTTTCGGGGTAATGCATTAATTACCCGACATAACGTGAATTCACCGTTATCGGTGACCATAATTGGTTTGTTTTTGGGAATATGTACGAGTATATGTGGCTTGTAGTTGACATTCGTAATAATATGCGATGTTTTACTAATGAAAGTTAATTGCAGTCATTAGTTTGCGTGGGCTTTCGTTGGCTGGAATACATTTTTATCAGTGGGTATCTGCTTAGTTACGTTTGATTGAGCAAGAAGACAAAATTATAGGGACATTTCGGGTTAATTGAATATTCCTGTAAGATCCTTGTTTAGTATGCAGGGCTGGCAGGAAAAGCTTCCAAAATAATTGAAATAAGTTGACATCAGTTACAATATAACAAAACGTACATATGTACTTCCCTGCTGAAGACCTGGTCTAAAAGCACTCCTCCTTACTATGTTTAGTAAACATTTTCTAAGATTGAAAAACAGTGAAAACAAAGCCTTTATTGGCAAGAATTTCTAGCAAAGATACATATATGTAGATACATAGGGTTGAGGTAAGACAATCGTGCGTTGTCATCTCCCATCGGTGCCTACCTGATAGTAAGCTAAACATGATTATATGCTGAATCTGGCTATAAATGCGGAGCTGAACAGTCGGTTATTCGCAAGCGTGGCTGAGTGAACCTCAATGCACATGGGGGCTTGGTGTAGTCCGACGTTGGTATCTAACTTATTTTTTCAATTAACCGGCTGTAAAATGCATCTCAGAAGTCCAGCTAGAAGTTCGTAAAAGATGGACAGCGGAATAATTATCTCAATTGAACCAATAGAAACGTAAATGCATACCCTATACCCACACAAGCCTAATATGAGTTCATAGTCTCGCAGAGGATGAGAACGACGTGATGAAAGTTTGCTTCAACATGCTGTTCAACAGGTCTTACTTACTGCGCGATGTTCAAATCAAAACGGACTCATTAGGAGGAACCTCAATATTCATTAGGAGGAGGAGGCCATTAAGTTGTCAGCTAGATTGATCACATTGCGATATGTACAGAAGTATTTATAATATTTACACATTACGCACACCATCCGCGCGACTAATATTGACTGGTACGACCATTTGATTACGTTTAAGGATATCCCAAGTACCACAACACCAAAGAAGTGACATCAACTGGCTACCACTGCCATAGCATTTGGTCACCGAGTGTAATCACTAAAGAAGTTCACCGATCCCAGCTCCAAATGTATGTAGATGGCAAACGTCGATGAAAACTATAATTCCACTGTCAAGCAGAATGCTCCTTTCAACTAAGATGATGATAATTAAGCCTCTCCAGTTAGCCCGGTCCTTAGCTAACTGCCTCCAGTCGGGCACTCTAAGTTGGTTAAGGTCCCCTTCTACTTGTGCGCGCCACCTTAGGCGAGGTCTTAGTCTACTGCGTTGTCCCTCCGGGTTAGATTCGAACATCCTGTGGGCCGGAGCATTGGTGTCCATTTGCTCTACATGTCCTAGCCATCTTAGACGACTGATGCGCAGTTTTTTGACTAGGTCGATGTCGCGTACAGCTCGTAAATTTCGTCAATGAATCTTCTCGTCCGAAGCCCGTCAAACCAAACGGGACCGTATATCTAACGAAGAATTTTTCTCTCGAAGCGACCAACGATATCTTCATCCGCTTTCGAAAGAGTCCATGCTTCAGCGCAATAAAGCACTACTGGGATGATTAAGGTCTTTATAAAGAGTCTCCTTAATCTTTCGAGATAGGGCCATACTACTCAATTGCCTCCTCAGCCCAAAGAAACAGCGATTGGCAAGAGTTATTCTTCGATTAATTTACGCCGAGATGTTGTTGTCAGAATTAATACCAGAGCCAAGGTAGACAAAGTCCCTTACTACCTCGAAGTTATAGCTGTCGACTGTGACGTTCTGTCCAATTCGTCGACGATGTGTGTTCCCTTTTGTCGACAGCATATATGTACTTGGTTTTTCCCTCATTTACAGCTAAACCCATTTTGGCGGCTTCTGTTTCGATATTAGCGAACGCACCAGTGACAGCCCGCTGTGTTCTGCCAATTATGTCGATGTCATCCGCGTAAGCTAGAAGTTGTACAGACTTTTGAAAGATTGTGCCTCCGGTGTTGGCTTGTGATTTTCGCGCGTGATTTCGCGTGATTTTAAGTATGATATTAAAGAAGTCACATGACAGCGCATCACCTTGTCTAAATCCTTTTTTGACATCGAAGGTCTCGGTGAGGTCATTACCGACCTTGATGGAGCAGCGAGCCTTCTCCATCGTCATCCTGCACAGATGAACGAGTTTGGCAGGGATGCCAAAACTAGATATGGCTCTGTATAGCTCGTCTCTATAAATGCTGTCATATGCGGCCTTAAAATCGATAAAAAGATGGTGGGTATCGATTTGGACTTCTTGGGTTTTTTCCAGGATCTGCCGGAGTGTGAAAATTTGAACGACTGTGGACTTTCCTGGCCTGAAACCACACTGATAGGGGCCGATAAAATTGTTCACGAAGGGTTTCAGGCGTTCACACAATATGGCAGAAAAGATTTCATACGCGTGAGGAGACTGATGCCTCTGTAATTGGCGCAGTTGAGGGGGTCTCCTTTCTTGTGGATCGGACAAATGATACTGAGATTCCATTCATCAGTCATACACTCGTCTGACCAAATCTTGGAAATGAGTTGGTGTATGCTCTCTACCAAGTCATCCCCGGCTGCTTTGAACAATTCGGCCGGTGGGCCATCAGGCCAGAAGCTTTGTTGGTTTTAAGTTTGGATATTGCTATCCTCAATTCGTTTTGGTCAGGTGGACGGAAGTTTTAGCTATCATCGTCTATGTTGAATGGCGCATTCTACCGGTCTTCATCGCCGTTTTACACTCTGCAGAAAAAGTTTTTCCATTATGGGACGCAATCATATTAATTCCGTATTTGCTGGTTATGTGTAACCCCCACATAAATAATAGCGTCCATGCTTCAGCTTCAACTTATGTTCTTTATATGCACTAGATGAGGGCATTGACATTTATCTTCATTTCTGCGGGCTGTAGAAAGGCACCTTGTTAGCGCACAGTTCCTCGTACCCATGATATTGTATCACTTGGCTACATATTTAGCTACATGCTTAAGAGATAACCAGCAAGCCATCATTGCCCTAGAACAAGCCTAGTAATTTCGGTGGTAGCTTGGCTATTAATATAAATATCGCCATAATAGATCTAATGACAACCAGGCAGCAGCAGTATATTTGGCTTGGAACGAGGTAGATGTCCACCTCAATTGACTAGACTCCGACACAGACTTCTTCTGTTATTGTCAGGGAAATGTAAAAGTAATGATTGACTCATGGTAGAAAATATTCCATTGTTTCCGCATGTCCTTTTTTGAAACGACGTGTTTGTAACCTTAGTTAAAAGCCAACTTCGGTGCAAGAAATTGTTTGCAATTCATTGCAATAGGAGGCAATACAAGATGTCGTTTTCCGGTAAAATCTGAAAAATTGTATCATGTCTAGGAAGCTCATAAGTCCTGTATATCCCTGTAGTAGCGCTTTGTCCACATGCATACTAAGCGCATACTTTCGCGGATTTCAATTTTTCTATTAGTCAAAGGGAATGCATACCAAATTAAAGCCTTTCAGTCAAAAATTTTAGGGAACTGCAACCTGATACGTACTCGTACAAATAGACGGAACTTTAAGATTCTAAGCATAGCAAATAATTATTCCCTAGTGGGACTAATACACTGGTACAACGCAATTTTCTGGAGACTTAAATACCGTCCGTCCAAATTTTTTAGATATGTTGTCACTTTTGAGATTAAAAAAAAATGTTTTTGTTGATTTTGTCTATTCTAGATAACGTCGTGATTATGTCATGACGACAACTTTCACTGCTGAAGAACTGGCTAGTTTTGAACTCGTTTCCTTTGGTTTTGCTGTGTCATGTGATTTAAGTTCTTTAAGAGACCACCGCCAACTCAATATATTCAAATTTTAAATAATATCTAGACAAATGTTACACCTTTTAAAAGAGAAGTTACATAACCACGAAAGCCGGTTTAATGTCCAGTGTTTGATAAGATTTTGTCAACAAAACTATCTTCCCGAAAAAAATCCCCTAACTTCCTTAACACCAATAGGACACTAAAAATGCGGTCAAAATCAATTATAAATCTGGTGAAGCTGGTTTTCTTTATGTTTCCTTAGGATAAATACATAACTATGTAAATAGCTTTCACTATTAGTGCTTATGAGTTAACCTATTTACATTTTTGAATTTTGATCGCCTTTCTTTTCGCTAATCTACTGACTCAGTTCTTAAAACCTGCTCTGGATAGCTTGAGTTATAAATAAATCGACTACTGGACAGAACCATATATAAAAATTTTATTGCGTAACCTAATCTGGCACTTTGTATTAATATATTCGTAACCCATTAAACGTTTCATTGATTTTATATCACCACCATCAACAAATTATACTTTTTTTTTATTTTTTTTAAAATAGATGGAACTTTTATATTTGTCTATCCATATGGAAATCGTGTTTAAAGTGTCATTAAATTGAAATAAAAAAATTTATATGCATACACATAGAACAAATTTAAACAAAAAATTTAAATGCAAAAACGAAAAAAAAAAATTACATCTTACCCATCACGTATTGCAGCGAAATTTCAATTTCATCCTTGGGATCTCAGCCATAACAGACAGGCGGAATGCCTCGTATTCACATTAAATAACGAAATAAATAATATGGGTGGGATCACGAATTATTTACGGGATGGAACGTACGTACATACATATATTTTTATGACACAAAGGCACTAACATATTTCTTATGCAAATTCAACAAAGAAAGCGTCACGCATAAAACAACTAATTTATTCCCGATTTCCACGTGCTCGACTCTCGTAAAAATGGAAAAAATCACCGTACAGCCAATATATGCAAAGGAAATGATTGTACTGGGAGTAAACAAAAAAAAAGAAAAAAAAAGGATGAAATCCTTTCAAGACAAGACTGCCGGTCAATGCTGAATTGCATATAAGCCATTAGGAATAAATTCACTGAATTTTATTGCCCATTCGCGTTGAAGGAAGCATAACCGACAGAATTATTATTGGAACCTTGTGCATGTTGGTGCTCCTCGTATATGAGAGAAACTTTTTGGGACTGAAATTGTACTCGTGGAATAAAGGTTCACACAGAGATACTTCGTGAAATATTTTATGAGCTCATCTTGACTAACAATTGCGGCCATTGTCCCCAAATTTAATTACCCGTGATGAATCTAAAATGAGCGTTCTTCTCAGTTTAAACCCCATAAAAAGTAGATATAAGGCTCAATCTAATACAAGTCTCCTAAAGCAACGGCAGAACAACCTAAACAGCTTTAACAATGAGGCAATTTCGCAACTTATCGCATTTTCAAACTACCAAGTCCAGCCAAGTATCTAATTCACACGAGTATAGTATGGGTTGAGAACATTTTAATCTACTCGCTCTCAGCGGGTTGTTTAAAACAGACCGAAAAAATGCTAATTAGACGGAAGAATTAATTTATTTTAGTCCCCAATGACGAGTTTTAATCAATTAGTGCAGTTTTTTTTCAGTTAATGATATGATAATTGCTATGTTAATTGTCACTTGCATGGTTTGTTGTGGTGCAATTCTCGAGAGTATACATTTAATTGATGACGATGGATGCCAACAAAAAAGAAATGAAATAAAAATGTTGAATGAACATTACAAATAAAGGGTGATCCATTCAAACTTCCTACATTGGCAGCACTGTGATGCAAGCAGCTGCCAATAAGCACATAAAGTGTCAAATGTTAGTTTGCAATTCCAAAATTACGAAATGGATTGTTTAACCACCGCACAACGCATTACAATTGTTCAATTGATCGACAGAAATAAGAATTCTGTACGAACTGTAAATTTACGTCCTGCTGAGCTAGCAATTCGCGACGCAGTGAAAAACAGAGATTGGAAGCATTGCAGATAGGGTAAGCCCCGTTTATCATTGCGCTGTGCGTTCGCCAAAAATATTGCAGGTGTAAGTGAAAGTGTGGCCAAAGACCCAGAATTGTCAAATCGTTCACAGCTTTTGGCCTTGTGTTATGGCTCCCTGTGGCGCATTTTACACCTACACCTGTATACAAGTTTGCTAACACATGAACTGAAACAGGGGTCAAGGACACGGCCAGCTGGAACTTCATTATGAGAGCCCTGAGGAATATTTGAGTGCCAAACTACCTACTACTAATTATTACCGACTACTTCAAAGACAGAACCCTCTTCTATGATACGGACGAAGGGCCGAAAGATACAAAATAACATGAGGAGTCCCACAGGGATCAGTTCTTGGCCCAGCCCTGTGGAACATTATGTATGTGTACTGCGCATGCGAAGACTAAGAGGAGTGGAAATAATTGGATACGCCGATGACATTGCGGTGGTGGTAGTGGCTAAAATCCTAGAGGAGGTGACACGAAGCTGCAACAGTACCATCAAAGACGTGAAGATATGGCTTCGCTCAACAGGTCTGGAACTAGCGGACCACAAAACGGAGGCTGTCCTCATTAGCAGCCGCAAGAAGGTTGAGTGCCTGACCATACAGGTAGGAGAACACACTATTGAGTCAAAGCCCTACATAAAGTACCTAGGGGTACTGCTTGACCATAGGCTCAACTTTAGAGACCATCTTACCTTCACAAGCGTGAAGGCTGATCGGGCTGTTGCCGCAATATCCAGGCTGATGCCAAATATTGGAGGACCCAGGCAGCCAATAAGAAATCTGCTTGCGACAGTGAGCAAGTCAATCCTCATGGGCACCGGCAACAGCCATAAACTCGTACTCGTACATGAGAAGTATAAACTCTGTGCATAGAAGAGCATCGATCGGAGTATCCTGTGCATATAGAACAGTATCGGGGGATGCAATAAGTGTGATAGCGGCGCGAATGCCTATCGAGCTAGAGGTCAAAGTAGCAGCATCAATAACAATGACGAAAGCCGGGAGAGAAGAGCCATCAGAGCAGCTGCCGAAATAGAATGACAACGGCGATGGAACACATCAGAAAACGGCCGATGGACATACAAACTGCTGCCGGACATAGAAGAATGGACCACAAGAAAACACGGTGAAGTAAACTTCTACCTTATCCAATTTCTAACGAGACATGGAAGCTTCCGGGAATTCCTCTACAAGTACGACACCGCAGACGATCCATTATGTCGTCATTGTGAAGGAAAAGTCCAGAACGCCGAGCACGTGCTACTGGAATGCAAGAAATACGTAGCAGCCAGAAATGCCTTAGAACAAGAGATAGGCAATGGAATAACCCCAAGGAGACTGATTTCGTTTATGCTATCAACGAGGGAAGCATGGGACATCGCCAACCGTATCATTGCAAGCATCATGAAGGATTTACGGTCGGAAAACCAAACACCAAGAGCTGAAGAGGAAGGAAACCCTGGACCATAAGAGGGAGAAGACATGATGTCAAAACCTGCCCCTACGAAGGAATGCATTGACCGGTAGTACCGTAGGGGGAATCACAGGACAGGGATGGGGGGTGTTTTAGCCACGTAAACATGCAGGAGCATGGAGTCTGGCATAACTCGTAGCACGGGCTACCGAGTATCCATAAAGGATTTCACCCCACCAGCGCATCAAAAAAAAAAGATGTCAAGGACAGCAAAGAATATTTTGACATACATATGTATGGATTGCTCAATGCATTAAAAATTGCTGCATCTTACTATACAAAAGCACAAGTTTGAAAGTAATGATTGTGCTACTTAAGGGCAGTGGTCATAATCATACAATTGAACAAACAAATCGGTAGTGTTTGCGGTGTCCTACGTCAATCTCACACTGCGCTCAGCAATCGGGCATTTCGTACCGTTCCGTTCGCGTACTTACACCTTCATCCCTATCAGGTCCAGCTGGCATACCAACTTAAGACTGCTGAGCATAAAATGCGCAGAACATATTGGCGTAGATTTTTCAAAAAAAAAAAAAATGCAGAAGTGTAGGGGCAATTGCATCCACTGCGGATGACAGTTTATTGCGCTCTATAGACCGGTGACGTGAGCGGACCATATTTTGTTGGCTTCTGTCACTATTCAACACTTTTTACGGTGCGTTCTCTGCGGATGGGGCTACATGCTACGCAACACGCAAATTTGGCTCTATTCCACGAAAAGTTCTCGATTTCGAGATTTGGCGGCAACATTGGCAACCAAGATCGTGCGATCTGACCCAGTTCGATTTCCTTTTGTTAACCTCTGCTGAAAAGCATGTTATCCGACAATTTCCATACTTTGGTGCACTTAAAAACCAACGTCCGTGAAGTTATGACGTCATTATTCCCGTGAGTCATCTAACCGATGCTGCATTCCGTACATAACGATATAGTCCACGGTTTTGTTTTCCTCTTGTACAATCCTTGCCCACATGGCATCGAGACTGCGACCTGAAACAATTGTATCGAGGGGTTGGAGTTAATCCAAAAGACGTATCACCTCCCTAATGAAGGTAAGTAAGTCCTTGGTAGTGGATCTTTTCAGCTCCACTGAAGTAAGTATCTCCTTGTGGAGAGTACGTTTCCTTACCCAGTGCAGTGGCGGGCATTCGCAGAGAAGGTGTTCGGATGTTTCATCTTCCTCGAGGCAGAATCGATAATCCGTAACCTGGCACAGATTCATCTAGTTAAGGTGGTATTTCAGGCCGCAGTGGCCAGTTAGGAAACTTGCAAATTTCCTAATGCTCTCCTTATCTAAGTCAAGTTTTTCCTTATAGGAGTAAGGCTAAATTAGACGCTTGGATTGTCTTAGACCAAGGACATTTTCCCAGTGGTCAAAACGAAGTTGCTGTTCCCAGTCGTTAATTTTCCCTAAGGCAGCAGCCCAATTGATTCTGCAGTACGGTTCTGGTCCTATGAACGCGGATTCTGATCCAGCCCTAGCTAGTTCATCCGCCGATTCGTTGCCTTCAATACCATGGTGACCGGGTATCCATCAAAGTTTTCCCTTATTTTGTCTGGCTAGGGTCTGTCAGGGCGCCTATAGTATTAGAAGACAGTGCTAGCAGGGCAGCTTGGCTATCCGAAAAGATAAGAATTTTGGCGCGCTTAATACTCTTTATGGATATTAGGTCGGCGCGGATCTCAACGCCATGGACTTCTGCCCGGAATACCATGGGACACTTTGCCATGGATATTGGCAGTTTGGTGTTGGGTCCAAAGACGCCAGCTCCAACTCCAGAATACATTTCGATCCGTCAGTGTACCAAATCATGCATTTTGGGTCTCGTTCAAGAGCACCATTGGCCCAGTTGGCGTGGTCTGGTATTTCTACCTCAAAATGTTGCCCAAAACTGTATTTCCTAACCATAGTGTCTGGGATGGACTAAAATATGTCCATATTTGGGATTAAGTCCCACATGGTCCTCTGGTTTAAATTATATTCAAGCTGTAGTTTGATGGCGCATCTAGCAGCAGTCTTCCTAATGAAGATTTGCAACGGTGAGAGCCCCACTATGGCCTCTAGTGCTGTAGTTGGGCAGTTGCGCATTGCACCTGTAATACCTAGTCAGGCAATACGCTGAAGCTTCTGGAGCTTATTTGCCGTTGTCTGTTCAAGAGTTTTTGGCCACCAGTCGACAGCAGCGTACCTAAGGATAGGACTTATCATAATAGTATACAACCAGTATATCATTTAGGGGTTGAGCTCCCAAGTTCTGCCATAAAGACGATCTCATTTTGGTAAAAGGCACAAGAATGGTTTTGCTGGGATTCACAGATAATCCTTCATTGGTGCACCATTCTAAGACGTGTAGCAGCGCGTCCTGCATGCCACCAGTAATGGTTGTGCTAAGCTTATCACTACAAATAATCGCCAGGTCATCTGTATAACCGATGGCGCTATACCCTAGTCTGTGAAGACTGACTAAAAGATTATCGACGACTAAAGTCCACAGTAGGGGAGAGAGTATCCCTCCTTGTGGGCAGCCTTTGACTGCTGCAACCGACACCGACACCCCACCAGAGAAGGCGGTAATAGTTCGACTTTCTAGCATTGCTCTGACCCATTGGTTGGTCGAGTTTTCGATACTTTAACAACTGATAGCTCTAGCAATCGAGTCGTATCCGGTACTGTCAAAAGCAGCCACAACGACAGATAGGGCAACTTCCTTAGTTTGAAATGCTTCTTCGACCTTTTTGACACGATGGGGATGAGTACACTCAGAGGGTTCGATGTTTCTATCTGACCTCTAATATGAAAATCGATAGTTCTTTCCATAGTTTTAAGAACAAAGGATGTTAAACTGATAGCTCTACATGATTTAGGCAGTTCACTTGTTTTCATTTGAGAAGAGATACCTCCTTTAGTGTGAACTCTTTTGAGAAAACATTTCTCGATTTTGTTGTCGGGGACATCAATTGACAGAGCTTTGTTGAAAATTTGTCTTGCTTTGTCAAATGCATTTTCGCCATTGACATCTGAGACTCCAACAATATCGATGCAATTTTCAAGATGCTGCTGCTGTTGCCAATTTAGTCTGCTTTCCAGACTATTAACTTTTGTTTTGAGATCTTCATTCTGCGTACGTAGCTCATTAAGTTGTAGCAGGAACTGATGATTTGTTTCTTCCAAATTTGTGAGCTTAGTGTAGATCATCTGAAGTGTATATTCACATTCGTTGTCGCCGATGTGAGTAGACGAAGATGAGGAGGATGCCGTTGGTTGTTGCTTGTTGCTTTTTATTTGAATTTTAGCTGTTTTAGCAATAGTTGGTGCCAGTGCAATGTTGTTGTTTTGCATGGGTAGGGTCGCAGCAGGCAGATGGAGAGAACGGCGTTTAAGCACTCCACACTTATCGCAGCGGAATGGATTACCGCTTGAATTTATATATTCCACGTCTTGTTCAGTGATATTCACACACGAATAATGAAAGAAATTTTTACAGTCACTACAGTTTATTTTAGCTGAATTATTTCTATCAATTTTCTGAGAACAGGCGGAACAGTTCATTTTGAATGATTTTTTAAGTTTCTTAGAGATGCGAACCCCACGACAATCCAGAGAGACTGACAGAGACATTTGTCGGCAGTATGACGTCGACAACCCTCCGAGTTAGGGCTAGGAATATACCGTCACCTCCGGGGGCTTTTAAAGGTTTGAAAGAGCCGATTGCCCATCTTACCTTATCTGGGCTGAAGATTTTAAGACATAAACTGTTAACTCTCCTGGCTATGGAGACCCTATGGTCAGTAGCGTAGTAGTCCACAGTTTAAAACAGTGAAGAAAATGCATTGAAATTTTTAATATTTTCATCGAAATCCTGAAGCACAAAGTGACTAACCCTATATTACCACAGAACTTTTCTAAATGTCGACACAGCTCAAAAATGCTTCTGATGTACGTACATACCTTGCGTAGGTAGTAAACATTAACGCGTACTTATCCAACTAAACTACATTAAACTCGTATGATTATCAAGAGTTCTTCGGATTTTGTCAATCAATAACGCTGCCAGTCATCAGAAAATGGGTGTAAAATCAGATGTCAAAATTCTCATCAAAACTGCACCACTGGCACATACTGGATACAAAACTGCCCACCACTTAATCTAATCCAATTTCACTTGCGATTGCTGCAGGCAAAATTAAAATGATTTACAATCAAACAACTAACTCAGCTCTCGGCCATGAACCGTAGAGCCGTATGCTTCAACTTCAACAATATTGGAACTTTCCTCCACTGTCAGCACAAAGAATCTATTACAGCGGGCAATATAGGGCAACCGTTAAAGTTAACCAAATAAATTTCCAAATTCCCATGGTGTCAGCAAAAATTCTCAAAAAAACGAAAAAAAAAAAAAACAATTTCAGTAAAGAATCTTTATGGCCCCGAATACATTCAGTATCTATGAGCATTATAGTGTGCCTATGCGCAAAAGCAATATCTGCCATCTTTTGTGATCGAAATTTTCCACTACGATTCCTGAAGGTCAGCTATTTATTATCGTTCGGGTGTCATTTAGGACTTACACACTTTAGCTTAACCGACAGAAAAAAACAACAAAAATAAAATAAATAACCAATAAAGCCACACCTTGCGCTAGCTTTCAATAAACGCTCTGCGTCGCATTCTCAGGCCTATAGGGACCATTAATTATCGTACAGTTAGATAAACACTAATAATATCCCTTCGGGATAGACAATTTATCGTCGTCAATGCTCCACGTGAATGGCATGTCAATGATAATAAAGCCTTATAGCTTTGCTTGTCCTTACCTTGAACAGAATATCCAGCCTGACATTGTGCTTGCAGTGCAACGTGACACTGGATCCTTTTTCTGCGTATTTTTGCATGACTAGCTGCACTTCGAATTCAGATTGTCCATCTGAAAAGATAAAAAAAAAAATAATAAAAGCTGTTTAATCAAATTTTAATTAACTAGAAGGACGACAAAAGTCCTTGCGTGTGTGAAAAGTAAACTCAAAAAAGAAAAGAAAAACTTCTTTCTATGTTGACAATCGAAAATGTAAACAAGGCAAGATGAAAGTACCCTCCTTACTTCGAGCCTCGTCGGTATGGCTGTTCTTAAAAATTATAATATGTCTTATTTCGATACGTTGACTGCTTACCTCTTATTCGATGAAATACTTGTATAGGTCTTGGGTTAGGTATGTGGGTGTTTTTGCCTTTTAACTTTGTCACTCTTGGCAGCCACATGTGAGTGTACATTTGTGACGAAGGGGGAGACAGTGAAACAAGGAAGACGTTTTTACGCAGCAAATGTGTTACTTGACGTTGGCAAAAAGGGATAAAAAGGATAAACGACATCATGCTAGAATAATACAAATATTGATTTTGTAATGCGATTGGGAATTGGGAATTCCGAATTGAAATGCGGATCTGGAAAATTGTGTTTGGCAGGTTTTGAGGGGGGAATTATTTAATTTCATCCTCAGGATGTTCATATGTATGTGGGCTTAGGGAGATCGAAGATTAGATGGAATAAAGCTAATGCGTGTGTGTTTTAACATTAATAATTGCTATCGTTTAAATTAAAGAGATGATTTCAGTATTTATGACTTTTTTGGAAATGTGATGATAAATTTGTACTGTGCTGTGCAGATTAATTGGCACAAGCAGATTTTTAGTGGTTTTTTGATTTATTTTAAAATATGTTTATAAATATTTAGTTTTAATAATTAATACGCCCCCCATTTGCATTAATAAGGTCTTCTACCCTGTTGGGCATTGAAGATATAATGTTCCGCAAATATTTTTGATTTCTTCGTCATGGAACCATACCTCAATAATTGCTGAAATCAGCTTGTTTTTGGTTGTGCAATCCTTTTTCGTGAGCCTGGCTTTAATAATGGCCCACAGGTTCTCAATCGGATTGAGGTCAGGAGAGTTGCCAGGCCATTCCAGAACGTTTATATTATTCTCCGTGAAGAATTGCTTCAATTTTTTTGACGTGTGACATGGAGCAATGGTATTTTCGCTTGGAAGTCTCCTTCGAATGGTAGGCAGGAGCATATGGGTCAAATCGTCTGCATATTTGGTGCTATTCATCATGCCTTCGATGGGCTTCAAACTTCCAGGACCCTCAGAGGTAAAAGAACCCCAGAACATAACTTTGGGGGGGGTGCTTAGGGGCTTGGACAATATGACCAGGTCGAAGTTTTTCATTGTCACTTCTTCTCACGACACTTACCCTGTATCGCTGAACCTCGAAGTGGCTCTCGTCCGAAAAAATATTTTTTTTCAAATCCTCTGTAGTCCAATTTCTATGTTTTCTCGCCCATTGCAGTCTGTTTTTCCTCATACGGTCAGTTAGAAGTTGCTTCTTTAGTGGCCTTCTTGCCTTACGACCCACTTCAAGAAGGAGTCGTCGAACAGTAGACGAATCCACCTGTATACCAGCCAAGCAGTTGAACAACTGACGCCACAAAAGTTTTAGGGAAGTAGGCGAGAGCGAATGTAAGGGCGAGCGATTTCAAAGAAATAGAGAAATTGGCAGACAGGGATTCTATGTAGCATTACCTCTGTTTGGGAGAACTGATCAACATTATAACGTGGAGCTACTGGATTTGTTAAAATTTTTGATCATTGGTAACTACAAAGACAAACTTAGACTACTGACGGACTGATTTGGTGTATCAGGAAATGAGGTCGCCTCTCGCTACGTAATTTAAAACAGTTTCTCCCTAAACGAAAAGAGGGCAAAATACCTATTAAATCTTATGAAATAGAACACAAATCCTTTTTTCTAAAGAAGTCGTAATAATAAAACAATATTTAACTCACCATAAAGAAATCAACTGGACTACGCCGTACCCATTCTCGAAGTGTGTTCAAAACTATTTGGAGAAACTCTAAAAGTGGTTCGTATTCCAAAAAAACTATAATAAGATTTTTCACGGTCCACCTCGAATGTCTGAAAAATTTTCGAGAGTAATAGCTGTCACGAGAAAGGTTTTTAATAAGCCTTTGGGCATGGGTTTGTGACAAACAACATGAATGGTTCCCAGAAGCTAGGGTCTGGACGACATACATATGTAGGTCTGTGGCGTCAAATATTTGTATTTTTATTCTAACTCCAAAAGTAGCTTACTGGTGCTAGAACTAGTGTTTCGTTTGGAATTGAATAAGCAAGCAAAGCACGACTTCATACTTTTCTTGAACGGCTTTGAAAAAACTTATTTAAAAGCTTTCTCCGCTGCTCAGACGAATTAAGCAAGCTGAAGTATCAAAACTACCATGAAGCTTTATAATAAAAATTTTGCAATTTCGAAGGAAACCAAAGAACAAGGATTCTACGCCAGCAAGGCACGTAACAAATTTCGAGCCTCTAGAAATAAATTTATACAAACCTTTTTGTGTCACGATTCCAGAATTATAGAATTGCATAACAAGTGTCTGCCTATGACTGACTCCAAAGTTACATATGTACATATATCGAATATATATACAGTGTACTATCTCATTACGGACACACCTCATAAGCCGACACATTTTTCGGAACAGACTGTGTCCGCTTATGAGGGAGTACACTGTACATGAATTTAAGACTGTAGGCAAAGTCTACGCAGACATCTGTGCCATAAACCTAAATGACAAAGAGTACAACAGACCCAACCTGTGACAAGACAACGACTATAAAAAACAAAGTCATAAACAGGAAACTTCTCGTAAAGCTCATCGAGTTTACTTTGAAGATTAAGAGACTACCGAGCCTATTTTTGCTACAGCTCATAGATTTCACAATCTACTTGCAGTACTTAGGGTCATGAAAACAAAATACACAATAGATAGAAGCAAGCGATTGTCAACAGTTTGGAGCGGAAACTTAATCTCAGTCAGTTGTCTAACTCCTCTGAGAAGGCGAAAAAATTGTATCCGGTGGCGTCGGATATTTTTTAAATTGAATACAAGAGGTGATATGGTATCTCTTATAAGATACTGACAACTTAGCTAGCTGCCTGCTTAACTGCTAAAATTAAGTGAGTCTGATGATACAAACGGTCTGCTGCTACTAAGAACGTTTGTGGCCAGTAACAATGTACTCACGTCTTGTGTGACTGAAAAGAATAAGCACTACCACGTAGTGTTCTTAGATAACAGGTAAGGTGAATGAACGATATATGTTGACTTTAAGTTGCCCACTAGCTGTTAAGTGATATCTGAGTTATTTTTGAAACAATTATGGAAGAGACTAAGCACTCTGCGTTTGCGAAAAAGTGATGAAAAACAGACAGCAAACATATGTACAGCACAGACCCTAGTAAACGTAGTACGAATACATATCAAGGACAATGATTTACGGATCATAAAATGAATATATGAAGCTCATTAAATGGCCAACACTACTTGGCTACTACAAAACAGGTATAAACGATTTCCAGGAAATGGGATTAGATACAGAAATCATCTTGGATATGAAAATGTACGATATGTTTAATTGAAACTGTTACAGGGAGAGGAAATCACAAATATTTTGGGGAGTAACTGATAATGATCCGCATAAAACCGGCTTAGACAATATTAGCCTTATTTGTGCTCATAAAAAAGGAAAATGTCACAAACTGCAGTCATGAAGCTAAAACACATACGAGCAATGGCAAAATTCTCCTGAAAAATATCAAAGTGAATTTAGAATTAACTATTGGAAAGCGCAGCATACAGAACTCCAAATTTGGAAACAAGCTTGCGAGTAGGCATATACTTCACAGCGGGAAAAACTGGTAGTCTAAAGTACAAACAATGTAACGTATTTCCATATGCATGTAAGACAACCTTAAAATCAGAATCAAATCCAACTACTTACTACAGGCCAAAAAATAGTGTCAAAAACGCTAGTTCACTAATAGCAGGTTCTCAAACCACCTGGCTTGATCGACAAACCTTGAAACATGGACGCCTAAGAGCGACGAGCAGCAAATGACATAAACCACTCTGGAGCTCAATAAATAGTAAATAAGAGATGTAAATTACTCGCTCTGGAGAACAAATAAGAACATAAGCAGCGCTTGTAGCAATAAATAATATTGCTCTCCTGCTAGGACCCTACAGAGATCAAGACGGAAACACCATGGTATACACGTAGTTGGTACTAACAGTCTAGAGAGACAGTTTCTACGGACTGTTAAAAGAAAATAAAAGCCTAAATGAGTGCGGGTCGTTATCTCGAACCATCCTGCTTCGGAACTAATCATAGCACTGAGTCTTTGACGCGTAGAACTTAACTTGGTTTTTCGCACCCAAATTGTTAATCGAAACTCTCCATCTCTGGGTTTCTGCGGGAAGTCCTTAAGGAGTAAGCCCAGCCATGATTGTCTGCTAATTAATGGATTTGAACTGCGAGTGAAAGAGGTAAGGTAGTTGATAAATATCTGATACAACTTGCATTGCAACGATCCACAAGAAAGGAGACCCCCTCAACTGCGCCAATTACAGAGGCATCAGTCTCCTCAATATCGCTTAGAAGATCTTATCTGCCGTATTGTGTGAACGCCTGAAACCCTTCGTCAGCAACCTTATCGGCCCCTATCAGTGTGGTTTCAGGCCAGGAAAGTCCACAGTCGTTCAAATTTTCACACTCCGGCAGATCCTGGAAAAAACCCAAGAAGTCCAAATCGATACCCACCATCTTTTTATCGATTTTAAGGCCGCATATGACAGCATTTATAGAGACGAGCTATATAGAGCCATATCTAGTTTTGGCATCCCTGCCAAACTCGTTCATCTGTGCAGGATGACGATGGAGAAGGCTCGCTGCTCCATCAAGGTCGGTAATGACCTCACCGAGACCTTCGATGTCAAAAAAGGATTTAGACAAGGTGATGCGCTGTCCTGTGACTTCTTTAATATCATACTTGAAAGAATTGCGCGAAACTCACAAGCCAACACCGGAGGCACAATCTTTCAAAAGTCTGTGGAACTTCTAGCTTACGCGGATGACATCGACATAATTGGCAGAACACAGCGGGCTGTCACTGGTGCGTTCGCTAGTATCGAAACAGAAGCCGCCAAAATGGGTTTAGCTGTAAATGAGGCAAAACCAAGTACATATATGCTGTCGACAAGAAGGGACACACATCGTCGACGAATTGGACAGAACGTCACAGTCGATAGCTATAACTTCGAGGTAGTAAGGGACTTTGGCTACCTTGGCTCTGCTATTAACTCTGAAAATTACATCTCATCGGAAATCAAACGAAGAATAACTCTTGCCAATAGCTGTTGGCAATTGAGTAGTAAGGCCCTATCACGAAAAAACTAAGGAAATTCTTTATAAGACCTCGATCATCCCAGTACTGCCCAGTACTTATGGCGCTGAAGCATAGACTCTTTTGAAAGCGGATGAACATATCTTTGGTCGCTTCGAGAGAAAAATTCTTCGGAAGATATACGGTCCCGTTTGCGTTGACGCGCTTCGGAGGAGAAGATTCAACGACGAAATTTACGAGCTGTACAGCGACATCGACCTAGTCAAAAACTGCGCCTCAGTCACTTAGGATGGCTAGGACATGTAGGGCGAATATACACCAATGCTCCGGCCCGCAGGATCTTCGAATCTAACCCGGAGGGACAACGCAGTAGAGGACGACCTCGTCTAAGGTGGCGCGCACAAGTAGAAGGGGACCTCAACCAACTTGGACTGCGGAACTGGAGGCAGTAAGCCAAGGGCCGGGCTAACTGGAGAGGCTTGTTAGTTGAGGCCCAGGTTCACCCCCAACTGTAGCGCCATCTAAGCAAGTATTGCATTGATAATCTACTTATGAAGATCGAAATCCATTTTGAGAAAGTGTTATTAGCACCACAAGCTTGAACTTTATCGAAATACCAAGTAAAACTAATTATGTAGAATTTTTAGTCAGGTACAACACTGGTCCCCCTGTGGAACGCTTTTGCCGGAAATCATATTAATTTTCATTAGAGATAAGGTTTCGTATATCTGAAAATGGTGTACATTCATGACCTTGAAAACACCGCCCTTATTGCTAAAACAGGAGGTTATATCGTCCTTTTTGGAAATTGTCCACCCATTTCCACGCACCCTTAAAATGTCTGTTGAGTACTGTAAATGAAAGAATTTATTTTGAGGTTTAGCCAGAGTAGAAAGGCTCCTCATTAAAACAAAGCGGGCGACCCCATCTGGATCTGACGATTTCTTACAATTGTGGTCTTTAAGGACTCGAGCTACTGAAAAGGTTCGAAAAAATATTTGTCCTAAAGAATATTGAACAGTGTTCAGCATGGGTGGAGATAGATATGCCTGGTGAAGTGGAACTCGCTGCGAAAATCGAAACAAAACGGTAAATTTTTTTACCTTTTGGACTTACATTGTACGTATGCCTCCATTTAACTCTGCTAGGAACAACAGTCCAGAATAAATTTCTCTAATCAGTGTTTCTTTGGACTAAAAAACTTCGAAATAAAAGGCGGCACTTAAGTTGCTTCGGTCATGAAGAGTACATAAACCTTCCGCTCAGGCAGGAAGTTTACGATTGACTTCTAATGCTTCGCAGTTCTCATGCTAATAATTTTGAAACCATCGCTTTTGCTTATAACTTATTGATTTATCCAGTAACCACAGCACCGTTTCCCTCATCCTGAGTGAATCGTTTATAAACTTGTTGTTAGTATCTTTCGTACGGATTCTGTTAATCCGATACATGCAGCCCCTGAATCTTGGTGATGTTGGATAAGTAATATTTCTTCTCAACGGTCGTGCACCAGACATCCAATTCTTATGGGAGCACAGTACTCACAACCACCATATATAATCAGTCCAATACCACAGCCGGTTCTAAGCCACAGGTGTTACTGAAAGCTCTTTTGAAACTTGAATACAGAAATAAATCCGTACATAATTTTCTTATGACAACCATTATCGTCGTTCCTTAAAACAAAACGTTACCAACATAAATAGAATATGAAAATTCATTATACATCTCCATACTCGTACAATTCTCTACGAGCTATAGTTTAAATTAAATCCTTATTGTCACGCAAATGGCAACAACCTTAACTCATTACAGCTCGAAAATATTTCAAAATTAAAATCCACATTGAATAAACGACCACCAACAAAATTAGTGATGCAAATCCTCTTGCGGCCTTGCAAAGACACACAAAAACTCATGAATAACCCATTCAATATACAAAATGAATCAAAATTCTGACTACAAGGACTCCGGCCGAAACCACCACAACTACAACCACCACCTGCTCTCACTCCAATTCCGAATTTCGTTTGGCTTTTTAAAGTCACCCTTTTACAATGTGGCAACAGTACAAGTGGGTATTCAAAACGACATCATACAAAGAATAAAGAAGCCAATTTAAAAGATATTTTATATATTTCCAAAGGAGGATGGCGCAAATTGTTAAACCCAAGAAAGGCTGTCAGAACTTGCGGTATACGTTGATCCCCCAACTGACGCCCAAGAGCTCAACCTCATCCATTCAATACGGGTTGCGAATAGAAACGGAGTAATTTTAAAGACGCAATTTTGGGTTATGGCAATCCGTCCTTTATGTCATCGCCGGAGTACCATTAGTTCGGTTTCATTGGAATATTATTTTTGGAATATCCTTCAAAAACTTCTGGAGGGATAATGAAAGTAATTTGTATTCAAAAACCGTTTTCCTTCTCCAGAGGCAAAGCACAATAGAAAATGTTTAATTTATCGCCGCATACAGTACGGATATACTCGTACACAAGCATACAATACCGAAATAGGTCCTTTCTTTTAGGCTGTTGCCAGTGCCTACATACTAGTACATTGGAGCTCCAACATACGCATAGGTATATCCAATCCTCCACATTGTATGGTCCCTTGGGTGTGAAAATATTTGCGTGCATTATGTGTCTCTATTATTGTTTTGTAAATACAGCTCAAAGAAAGAAAGAACACAGAGAAAAAGCAATTTTATTGTTTTTTATGTCACCCCCATACGACAAGAACGACGACAGCAACATTAGAGCAAAAACCAGAGCAACGCCCTTCAACCCCATCCTCAGATAGTTCGATGGGATGATGCAAACATTTTTTTTTTTTTTTTTCACCCCCAGCCTCCAAGACGAAGAGAAGTGACCCAAATACGTCAATTTAACAAGAGTGGCCCGTTTCAAAATGCGGGTCTAATAAAGAATGGAATTTCAGACGGCAGGATAATTAAAACAAATTGTGATTGAAATGCACCAGGATATTTGCTGTTAAATCAGGGTGAAGGCGTTTTCAGATTTTGGCATTTAAGCATAACATTCAGTAAAATGACGCAAATGCAAAAGAGAGGAATTACGTAAGTCGTTAGCTGGGCCACCGCAGAGATGGTACTCCAGAGTTTATGGGGGAAATTGAAAACTTTTATAACCCCCCCCCTCCCCGGCTGGAGTGTGCAAGAAGGACGTTTTACAACAAAAAGTTACGGCGCTCCCCGATTGTCCTTGGGCAATGATTTTACTATACATTATCTTGAAAAGGAAATACGCTTTATAAAATTCGGATTAAATTGCTCGCTCTCTATAAATTTTTGTATGTGTGCACGTATAGGAGTCGAAAGTTCAGATTTCGATAGTTGAAGATATAATAAAAGGGTCAGGAGTAACTTTTGGTGCTAAATGCTATGGATGAGTGTAAGATTTCGATAAGAGATTTTCCGGAAATTCCAACGGTCTATACCCTTGTCGATTTTTTTTTTTTTTTTTTTGAAAAGAGACCGTTGTCACTTGCCAAAACCCATGGCAGGAACTAAACGCAAAAAGATTGCTTTTGGTGAAAACATTTAATAGCTCGCTTTTGCAGTATTCCCAGATGACTATGCGATCTAAATCTAGATTAATAGGTTTGTTGTGCTGCATAAATAGATGTGTATCCGCGTTTGTATTATTGGTAATTTGAAAAAATGTATAAGCTGGTATAGCTTGTTGATAAAAGAGCCGCTAACCGGGCATTCACTGCTATTGTATTGTATTTATAGGGGGCTATCCATCGTTGAACAGCAGCATGTAGTCCCAAAAGAATCATGGTACTTTGGCCGAAGGTAGCCCCATGAAAGACAGTAACAACACTCATTACATGGCTTGTGTTGTACCTGCCAGTACGCAGAAGATCAACTAATTTGTGAGTAACCAAATCCTCGTACTTAAGAATGTAGTTGCCCATACTAAAGTGCCTGATTTGTGCAAATGCAGGGTAATCGCACAGCGTACGGCGCACAGTGGGGCAGGATACCCCGAAAACTGGAATTAATTCATATGTTAGATTAGGTGTGCTGAAATTTTGTATTTCCTTAAGAACTAGTCATTTATGCATAAGAAAAACCCTTATCCGCATTTTAAGTTTTATTTTTGTTGTAAAATCACGTTTTTTAACTTTCCAAAAAAAAATCAAGTTCATGGTTTTTTTGATTTTTTAAACTTAGATACTTAGATACTAGTTCGTTTGCTAGTTCGCTAAGGTCTTTGAAGTGAGATTTTCCGAGGGTTGAGTATCTGGTTCTGAAGAGGCTTCGCAGAGAAAGTGTGTTGAGTTTTCTTCTACCTCTGTGTCGGCAAAGCCTCTGCATAGGTCGGTGGTGCTGATTCTCATTTTCCTGAGATGGGCCGCCATTGAATTGTGGCCAGTAAGGATTCCAATGAGGAGTGACAGCTGTGGTCTGTTTAATGGTAGGAGTCCTTTGGTCCTCTTTTTGTCAAATTTGGTCCAAAGTTTTCAAGGGACTCGGCATGCGTTGATGGTATTCCACCTTGCGTTGGCCTTATTTAAGAAGTCTGTAGAGATTTTGGACATGGGGAGACTGATGGGCAATAGTACAGAGTTGTCTGCTTGTAGGTCATTTGATTCTGAGCCTTTTCTGGCTAGTTCGTCGGCCATCTTATTCCCGTGGATACCCATATGGACCGGAATACAGGAGAGCGTGATTTTATGCCTCCTGCTGAGGGATTGTAGGGCTATCTAAGTAAGTCACCCCTGGTCAAGTGAACATATTGTCGCTATTTCTTTTTTTTATAATTTGCGCTCACCACAGGTGATATGAATACACCTTTGCTGATTTTTCAGGGCGCGGGAGTTTGAAAAAGGGGGAAGAGAAACAGAGGGGTACCGGTGCACATTGACTTTGAATGTTTAAAGGTTGTAACGACAAGGAAATACAGAGCCTGGAAGATCATTCCTCATACGTGTCGTTCGGCTTATGAACGAGTACTTGTATTTGACAGTAGTTCCGAAGTTCGGCTTGAAGTTAAAAAGAAAATAGTGCCGCTGCTTGTAAAAGTACGTATGAAAGTCAATTAAATCCGGAGATTTTCGCAGATTTCCTCTGTATAACCTGAACTAGGTACTAGCCATTTCCTGCGCCGAAGCTTCGATTATTGGGCTCTGGGGCAGTTGAAAACTAACCCCAATTTCGTTAGGATGAAGCTCATTCTTGGTTAAATAGTGGTATGTACTCTCGGCGTTATCGTCCTCCGTGGATTTTGAAGAAATAGCAAGGCAAAGCGCTTTGAAGGCTATCAACGCGTGCTATTCATATTTTATTTTCTGTCTAGCATGCTTAATACATGAGACTTCACTGCATGCCACATAGGCTAAATAAGTTTACACAGTCAATTGGTCATCGAAATCACTTCTTATTATAAAACCAAGCTAAGGGGCCCAAAAAGTTTGAAATGGCCACACTGGCAATATGAAAAGTAAACTCAGCTAAATAAATGAACCGACAACTTTTAATGGCTTTTATGATTTATCGAAAATTTCCAATAAATTTGCTTACAAAAAAGAAAACAAAAATCAACCAACAAATCATCTTAACGAAGCGACCACCATGGACCTGTCAAGTTTCTCCTAAGTGGTGGTAGTCTCCCGTTCATCGGCAGAACCGCTCCTTCCAACTCTTTCAGTTTCACTGTCATAAATTAAAAAGACCAAAATATGCTTGCTACAACTAAAAGATATTTTTAATTTTCCGTTTTCAGTTTTTCATTCTGCCTGATTCGACACGCGACCCTAATTATTATGGAAACAGTCCTGAAACAATAATTAATCAGTATTATTATTTATTGTTGAGAATTATGGCGGCGCTCGGCATGGGTTCCATTAATCCAACATGAAATTTCGATTTAATCACTCAGCATATGAGTTGAGTATTAAATACGACATTGAGGGCGCTGCTGAGCCATCTAGTTGCACACGAGAAAAACATCCAACAAAACCTTAACCGCAGAACTTAAATTACTTGTTGCAACAGTGCCGAGCCGCCAGTCGCGATAGGGTGTAACCAAACCACCCTAACCATCACCATCACCACCACGACCACCACGACCACCACCAGTTGTTTGGTCTGGCAATGAATTTCTTGGCAATGTGCCAACATTCGAAAAAAAAAAAACTCCGTAAAATTAATGACTTTCAGTTTTGCGCTCACTGACGGGGCGGGCCGGGCTAAAAAGCACAAATAATCGATCATTCACCATTAATCACCACTTGTGCGAATAATTGAAATATGATCTGGAATTTGTGTTGCAATTTTGTCGTTATCGTTATAATTACATTGTCCGACAGCAGTTCTACATCGTGTACAAGTGCACGGAAAAATAGAACGTTACGTTACGGTGGTAATCGATTTTCTTATTTTTGTGGGGCTGCTCATCCCGACCGAATGAGAAAACGACACAATTCGAGATTTGAGTTCAATGAAGGAGTCCTTTGCTCGCTTGGTGGTCGGTTTCCTGTACCATCACGGATAGGATTTGATTTGACATTCGAGAGTCTCATAAAATATTCAATTGTCACTCAATCAATTTTCGTTTTTCGCTCGCTCGCTCCATGGCAAGTACTTTGTCTTTTCGTGACAAAATCAGACAATCAGTTTCAGATATGACTTAAATTAAAATCTAATATTAATTGACTGATGGATTAGGATTGAGGTTTGCGACAAGGTCGTACTTAAGGACATACTCTAGATTAGGGTTTCTCAAATCCCATGTGCTGACGAGTTCTAGTGAGTTGTGGGTTAGTTAATAATTAATGCAGTGATTAACAGAAAGAGCGAAAAGCAGTCACTTGAACCATTGACACAGCCAGATTAATTTCGACTTTAGTAATATCATACCAACGAACTCTCCTTTTTTTCTGCTTTTATTTATAGGGATACGATTACGCGGCGAATGAGGCAATTTATGTTCCACCGGTTTCTTGGTCGTTGGCTTAAAATTTAAGCGATGTGAAACTCTTGATCCTGTCTACGAGAGCAAATGAGTGTCCGAGCCGGGCGCCAATAAAAATCTCTCTGTCTCAAAAGCATCAAGCCTTTTCGTAAGGCATGTTTTCTTTTAAATGTGTATGTACATATATGTACCTATATTATTAATTTTGCATAAGGGAGATGCCCAAAATATATGAAAGAGTCTGGAAGCGTCCATTTAAAGAAAAAGGAAAAAAATGCAGAGCATTGGTCATTGGCAATGCAGGGATTTTTGGTTCCTTTTTTTATCAAATTTTTAATATTGCCAGATATAGGTCATATGCATGTATAAATAGCGTTGCCACGTATTAGTTAAGAGAACAAACAGACAGGATGCAGATGAGAACGGCACCATTTACTAAGGCTGAAAAGGAGAAGTTCAATTGAATATTTTGATACTACTGGCCTAAGGTTTTTCAGCCTTTGGAGAGAACCATATACATACATATGTACCTACAACTTTCCTATATCTTTCAGATAAAAACATACAATTTCAGTTTTACTAATATTCCAAACTGTAAGATTATACGATGATGTATGATGTCCTGTCGAATACAAACATTAGATTCGCCCAGAAAACACCAGAAAATATTTTCACTGCCCTATCTGTGGAGACTTTCTGACAAATTTTTGAGAATAATAAGCCGTAGAAGCATTTCATACCTGCTTTCGACATTAAATTGTAGGCTTCTTCGATAAAACTTGGAGTTGGCAACTTGAGGCGATCTAAGATCCAAGCTTATGTGAAAGGCTTGTTGGTTTAGGCCCAGGTTCATCCTGAAGTGTAGTGCCATCTACTTAGGTATGTACATCGTCGGCGCCGTGGCTCAAGTGGTTAGTGCGTTGGATCGCTGACCGGGAGGTTTCCTAGAAACACCAGAAAGTTTTTTCACGGTCCCACTTCTCGCGAATGTCTGACAAACGTCCGAGAGTAATAACTGTCAAGAGAAAGAAAACTTCTCAATTTGCCTTTCGGATATGGCTCTAAACTGTAGGTCCCTTCCATTTGTGTGGAAAAATATAACACGCACAACACGAATGGTCGCGAGAAGCTAGGTCCTGGACTACATATGGTCCGTTGCGCCAAGTACTTGTATTTTTTACGTACGACTATGTACATAAGTATAAGGCTGAAAATGCCTTGTCTGCAAATTGTATATTGCCTACGTTACAGGATCTGTTTACCTGAATTGTGTCAATTAAGGATTACAAATTGATAATGTGAGTAAATTGAAATTCTATCTTCTTGTCTATCAGTTTATACTATACACATGATTTCAGCCAATGAAATAAACCCAATGCCGGCCGTCAGTATTCAATCATAATTTATCCACAGAATGCCAACAAATAGAATTTCCGAAATACGGCTATTAAAGGTGTAGACCGGTAATGAATTGAGAAATCATATTCCAAGCAAACGAATAAAACATGAAGAACTCAAAAACTCAGAACTCAGAACTCACTTCAGCACTCTTTCGTTCATAGTCACGATGCTGACACCACCACCTCGACTAATAAATGAAAATAAAGGGCGCATTCTGGCATGAAAATCGATATTTTGTTCGTCGGAGGCACCACGACTGCCGCCACCTTCATTTATCGTTTTTCGAGAATGAAATGGGTGCGAAAATAATGTTCGTAATAAATTACGAATTGCAAATTTTCCTCGTTTTTGGGCGCAAAACTTTGATTGCACGGTTAGCACGCAAACCGAATCAACCTGAGCGTACTCGAGGGCCCTTCCCCTGTGCGCCTTTCAAGTTTGCCTACATTCCCGGTCATAGTGTACGTTCCATGCTTCGATTGCTGTAATTGAGAAGCGATAAATTGCGATAGGGGTTTCCCCGTACACTGAAATGCACTAGATTTCTTTCTGTGAGGGTGTTCGAAGAGTAATTCCATTTTGTCGAAAATAATTCAGAGCTCCATCAACGTTTTTTGGGTCAAATTATTGCCAGAGCTCATGGAGAATGTAGATTTATCGAATGTAGCTCACAGTGCAAATTATGAGTTTTGAATTTTCTCTCGATTTTTTTGCATAATATCTTCGTAGCTTTGGGGTTTTTATGGCCTCGTTTTGGGCTTTAAACTTCATAATTTATTGAATCTATGTAAGTGACTGCGATTTATTTAAATCTGTGGTCTCATTTTGGGCATCATTTGTCAGGAGAATCAACAGTGTGTCGTTGTTTGGTTTCCTGTCATGCGTTAAATTAACTTTAGTGAGATTAAAATTGATTTTCTGTTCAGGCACAATAATAAGCTCACGGATTTAGATTGCCATTGGGGAAATTAATGGAACGACGTTAATCAAAGCTTGTTGCTGTCCTTAAGAGGTCTATTAGGGAGGGATTTATTTATTTATACAGGGTGCAGCTGACTGAATTGAGTCCGTGATAGTTACATTTTTTAGGTTCTACAAGGTAGAGATAATGTTCTTCTATTTAGCTTGTGTTTGCTTAAAGCAGTGATTAACAAACACAGGGTGGAGGTACTGGATTTCGTTGCGAATGGACATTCGAAAAAGGAAAAAAATTTAAGTGGCAGGTAACCTAGAGTTTTTCAGTTTTGTGGGTACTGGATGCACGGTTTGAGAGATGACTATCCTTGCTTTGACAAGGGCACTTAAACCACCGTCTCGATCAAAGCTGGATAAGTTACTCCTTTTTTCAGTGAGCTCAATAGTTCATTGATCAACAATATGTATAGTTACTGCACGTAAGTATGAGCAGCAAGGATCTATTATCTATATTAAGCTCTTTCTCAGCAGATCTCTATTTTATTTATCGTAAGCAGTATAACTACATGTCCAACTTCGCAGGGTGGCTTCGCAATAGCCACCTTTCTACTTGGACCATTATTCAAATGTAAGGCTATATGATCCACCTGTCATGTAAGGAAATTGCAAGCATTGCTAGCAAACATTTTGAAAGCACCCCTTTCACAGTTCGCAATACTCAATTACCCACAGAGTAGGTACGACAATGAGTGCCAAAAAAACACACAATCATTATTCTTTCAACAAAGAGGAGAAAGTTCTCCTCATTTAACTCTCATGGGAAACCAAGTACCTGGAAGCTATTCGTACTTTGGAAAGAAATCCGAGCTGTGTGTGTGAACCAACACACAGGGATTCAACAGGCTACCATCCTTTTCGCTTGCTTCTTTAAATATCTATACGTGCAACCCTTCCAGTCTTTCACAAAATGTGCATAGTAAGAGTGAACCAAATAAAGTAATAAAAAAATATTTTTTGCTCTCTAAATTCATTTATGTATCCAAGATCCTGGTTTAAGGAAAGATAAAATTTAAGAGTGCACTACTGAGAGGGAGAATACCAGAAAACTAATTTTCTCACAACTCGATCCCTTGCAAATATCCTTAAAATATCCGAGAGTAATAACGGAACGATCACTGAGTTGTTAGGATGCCACACAATTTGTGTATTGACTAAATTAGGGAATTGCCGGCAATGAATCTGCAGATGAACTAGTTTGTGTTGGCTCAGCATCTGCTGTTATAGAACTAGAAGCTTACTACTGGGCAGCCGCCACAGCGCTGATTAATGAGTGAGAACATTAACTTCGTCTAACCAACTGGGTTACATGCAGGAATCTACCGCTAAGTGCGCCCTGAGGATCAGCTGGAACTCAAATATCAAAGGACATGCATATTCTAAAGAAAATCGTAGCTGATGACGTACATACGTCACTACACCTCGACTTTGGAAAACTATGCTCCCGCAATTTTCCAAGTCCAGAAAAATAAACCAACAAAAGACAAGTCTATATCTATCTAGATGGATGGCTTAAAGATGGATGTAAGAACGGGCGCCGATATATTCTCCGAAAAACTGAACATTCCTAACCACAGCGATGTCTTTCAAGGCCAGGTACTGGCAGTGATAGGGGCAGCTAGTATGGTATAAATGATGGCAATACCACGAGGTGCTTTCATTATTTTTACTAATCACAATCGATCACTCCAATGGATTAAGCCTCTGTAAGCCAGAGAATGAGTTGAGTGTAAGATCCTAATCAAAGTCAATGCTAGGTAGAACTAGCTTACCACCATACGATGTACCAAGAAAGTTTTGCCTAAATATAAGCCAGGACCAACAAATTTTCAAAAAGTTACAGAAAAACGCTGTCAATGTTGATAGAAGCGCTCACTAGCCACAGCCTGAAACTTAAACTTACGATGACAATAAAGGCAGAGGCTGCGGAGACTAGAAGTCACAAAGATTCCACAAGGACCTACATATGTGGGATGAATCCAGTCTTTTTTCCTCTTATCAACCCAGCAACCTAACGTTACCCACTGTGGAAATGTCCAGCAGCTTAGACAACATAAACTATTGATCTAGTCTCATTCCTACAAGGAAATCCTTAACTTAGATAAGAAAGGTATTAAAAAGCTGCTGAATATTCTCACAGACATCAGTAGCCTGAGACACAACGTTAACAAATTTAATTTCTACTCAGAAAAGGAATTTACCTGTGCCGTTATGAATGTCGGCACTGTATTGGTTAAGGAGACGTGTCTTCCACAAAAAAATACGTTCGTTAGTGGATGAAGGACTTACTCGGTGGTACGTCTTTTAGTGCATTGCTGGTTATCAATGACATGACTAATACTGATCGGAGCGGAATCGAAATTTTGATGAGATCCTTGCACGGACCCTTTAGAATTACTTTAGTTACCATTAAATGCTTTTCACTCTTTATTTCTTACCTACTAACTTAAGGTGGCGCTACTGTCCGGGGTCGACCTGGGCCTCAACCAACAAGCATCTCCAATCAGCTGGACCTTCAGCCAGCTGCCTCCAGTTTCGCACGCTAAGTTGGTTGAGGTCCCCTTCCACCTGCGTGCGCTACCTGAGTCGCGGTCTTCCTTTACTGCGCCGTCACTCGGGATTAGATTCGAAGATTTTCCGGGCCGGAGCATTTCTGTCCATGCGCTCTACATGACCCAGCCACCTCAGCCGTTGGACCTTCACCCTTCTGGCCAAGTCCATGTCGCTGAACAGCCGGTACAATTCGCTGTTGTATCTCGTCCTCCACTCACTGGGAGTGGGACCAAAAATTACTCAAAGAATTTTCCTCTCAAAACTGCCAAGAGCGACCTCACCCGCTTTTGACAGAATCCATGACTCTGCGCCATAAAGGAGGACTGGGATGATTAAAGTCCTGTATATTTAGTTGCTCTAGAGAAGGCTTTACTGTTGAATTGCCCTCTTACCCCAAAGAAGCAGCGATTGGCAAGAGTTATTCTTCGTTTGATCTCAGCGCTGATGTCAATCGCTGAGTTCATAGCGGAGCCTAGGTAGATAAAGTCCCTAACTACCTCGAAGTTATATCTGTCTATAGTGACGTTCCGTCCAAGATGTCGATGTTGGTTGTCCTTCCTTGTTGACAGCATATACTAAGTCTTGCCCTCGTTAACCGCTAAACCCATCTTCGCCGCTTCCGCCTGAATACTCACGAACGCTCCAATGGCAGCACGCTGCATTCTTCCGATTATGACTATATCGTCGGCGAATGCGAGTAATTAGACGGACTTTTGAAAGATTGTGCCTCTGGTGTTGGTGCGTGAGTTTTTGCACTATTATTTCAAGAACGATGTTAAAGAAGTTGCATGACAGCGTGTCGCATTGTCTAAAACCTTTTTTGACATCAAATGCCTCGGTAAAGTCTTTACCGACCTTGATGGAGCAGCGTGCATTCTCCAGGGATGTCAAAACTAGACGTTGCTCTATATATCTCGTCTCTACAAATACTGTCATACGCGGCCTTAAAATCGATGAAAAGGTGGTGTGTATCGATCTGAAGCTCCTGGGTTTTTTCCAAGATCTGCCATAATGTGAATATTTGTGTCGATGGTGGACTTTCCGATCAGGTCGACTTTCACTCTTTATTATCCTCCAATAAATAAAAAATAATCAGAACATTAGGTTTCCAACTTTTTGATTACAAAACCATTATATTCTGCCCTCTTTGTATTTTGAGTTGAAAGATATAAATTTTGAAAAAAAAAACTTAAAAAATTTCAATCAAAACATTGACTGAGATAACAAAACTTATTTCATAGTTTTACTTCTCCCTTTTTTCATACAAACATAAATGGTTTTTTATACAGAAAAAAAAAATCAGAACAACAATCTCAAATATTCACGCAAGAGCGCATAATTTTGTAATTTTCCAGCTTCCAATGTGGATAACATTGGATGTACCTACACTCTTCCGTTTGCTTCAGAATATTATAAATATGCTAATACGAGTATGATGTACAAATTCATATACCCGGATCAAATTCTTTACATAAAAAATATATATTTTCCATTTTTGTTTACAAAAAATGTCAAACAGTCCGCAAAGGAAAAGGGCAAAGAAGATATTATCTTGGCCAAGTTTTTGTCCACGAAATTGGAAAAAAAAATAACAATTTTCGAATTACATCGCAAGGACAAGGAAAAACATTGACGACATATAAGAATCCTCTCACACACGCAAACAAAATTATCATACAAACAGAAGAAAAAAAAAAGTTTTTCATCCTTTTTGGAATTCTTTTTCTTTTAAACCAAAATGCGATGTCGCAGCGGAACTGAAAAGTAAAGAAAAAAGAAAGAAGTAAGGGAATACAAACAACCACATAAAGAACAATGAAAACTGCTGTCCTGATTTTATGTACCTCGCGTCCCTTTCATTGTGGCGACACAGCGACGACGGGACATACATAATTTTATTTACCCACTTGGTTAACAAAAACATTCTGATTAAGATATTTGCTAACTGGGAAGATGCTTCGGTTACAGAAGCTAAAGTTTTCCCTAAAGTTTGCAGAAAGTCTGAAGTGTCTTATGAACTCTTTAAGCACTTAAAATAAAATATTCATACAAACCCTGCTCAGACTATAAAGGATGAGGACAACAATGTTGACATTACTACTAGAGAGAAAATTCACAATTTGCATAGGAAAGTGTGGAGATAATAACAGGCTGACGAATTGGATGACACACTGTTTTCGGCGCAATTTGTTTTTAATTTTCATTTTATTGGCATGTGTAGGATAAACGTGTGACAAGGGTATTTTATAGAGGCTCAGAGTACATACATACATATCTCCTAATACCCACTTGCACCTCAACGTGGGGTTTGGCGAGTCCCTTAAGACTAGAATCGGAAAACTTTCATTCTGTTGCTAAGTGAATGGATAAATTCGCCAAATGGGAGTATTCCACGAATGTAAATACATATGTACCGAAGCATACGTGATGCATACACGCCCCTACCGATGAGGCTGAAGAACCCATCAAGGAGGGATTCTATGACCTCTTGGACGGAGCCTACGGAGCCTGTCCGGAGTATAATATGAAAATCGTACTCGTAGATTTTAACGCCAAAATAAGTAAGGAAAACAAGCACGGTCTCCACGATACAACAACAGATTACGGCTTTCGACTGATCGACTTTTCAGCAGCACCTAATACGGTGATAAGTAGCACTAGGCTTCCAAGGCTACGAATGCACACAGCAACCTGGCGCTTCCCAGTTGGTCGAACCGCCAATGAAATAGACTACGTGCTAATTGATGCGAGACACCCATCAAATGTCCTGGATATACGCACATTCAAAGGAGCCCACGTCGACTCTGACCATTTCCTTGTAGCAGTAAAATTCAGAGCTCGACTGTCCAGCGACAGTCGAAGCCTTAGCAGTCATGGAGAAGCGCCTGAGAGAGAGACTCTCCACTGCACAGCCACCATCCACAAACGCCAACAATCTGTGGAGCAAGTATCGCGACATCATCAAAGAGGTAGCGAAGATCACCGTTGGATACCAGCCACCGCCCAAAAAGACCCCGTGGTATGATGATGAGTGCGTACGGCGGCAAAAAGGTGACGAAGAATGTACACAAAGAAACGTTAGGGCGCAAAACAAAAGCAGCGATGGAAGAGTATCGAGCCAAAAGAAGGAAGGAGAAGAAATCCTGCGAAGGAAGAAAAGGGCATACGTAGTTTCCCAGCTCAAGGATATCGAGGAGTCCCGCGAGAGAAAAACATCCGGGTGTTCTATAGGAAACATAGGACAAAACACGGTACATATTGTCAACAAACAAAGCAGTATCTCTCTATCGTCTAGGGCAAAACGCCACTGTTGATAGCAGTAACTTTGAGGTGGTTGAGGAGTTTACTTACCTAGGAGTAAACATCAACTCCACGAACGACACCTTAGTGGAGATCCGACGAAGACTAATCCAACCGAACCGCTGCTACTTCGGTTTGGCGAAACACCTGGGTTCAAAACTCCTAACTCGGAAGACAAAATGCATGCTCTACAAAACACTAATCCTGCCAGTTCTGCTCTATGGTGCCGAGTGCTAGACGATAAGCAGGAAAGCAGTGCGGATTTTGAATACGTTCTAGAGAAAAATTCTCCGTCGAATATTCGGTCCCATATGCGACGAGGGCGAATGGAGAAGAAGATATGACCGCGAACTCTATGGAATCCTATGAGATGTATCAAAATGTGGATGTAGTCGAAAAAGCCAAAACACGTCGACTACACTGGTTCGGACACATCGAGCGAATGGAAAATAATCCTCCAACTAAGAGGATCTTCGAATCCCAGCCCCCAGGTTTCGAGACGACAAGGAAGACCGCACCTTCTTTTTGGGGTGAAGCTATTGCGAATGCCAGAGCGCTTGGTCTGGAAAACTGGAAGCAGCGTGCCCAGGATCGAAGGGGACGGAAGGCTGCTGTGTCTCTGGCACGGACCCTCCACGGGTTGGGAGCCCGTTAAGTAAGTAAGTAGTATCGACATGGTCTTTCGTAGAAATTTCCTTAGCAAATCATTTTGTTTTCAAACTTTTTAGGCATATGTAAATAAAATCTCAACTAATTAGCAATCAGAAACATGTGCCATATTTCATCACGGATTACCAAAATCCGTCGCCAATGTGCAAAAAGCTTCCAAAAATAAAAAAAAAAAATAAAAACTTTTCCGAATAAATCTGTTCATTGTAATGAACATAAAAATAAAATAAAATTAATTCTCATTAAATGAACGCATTACATATTCGAAAGTGATGTACCTTTACGCAATGGGAGGATTACATGAATACGTGTTTAACACGTCACACACGCATAATTTGTTAAATTGCACTGATTCCTTGTTCCACACTGATAAAGGGGGAGAGGTAACACAATGGACTGTAATTACTTGCAGCAGCTCAATATTATGGTGGTTAATATTTAATGCTGTTTATAATGTCCAAAGTAATCTTTTTAATTAATTCCTTACAGGAGCTCTGGTAAAAAGGAACCGAATGATATGCATACCTGCCGTGTCCTGTAGGCGAAATTGGCTTCACTGCATTGCTTAAAAAAAGAAAAAAAAAATTGCCTTGATACACAAAACTCAGTGGAGACGGCGTAAATAAGAGTTTTAAGGCTTAAACTTTTTATCATTTTGAGTTCGAAAAAAGTTAATCAATTACCTACTACTTTACTTGACATACTGCGGACCCAGCATTCCTGATTCCTGAGACAGGGTGGACTTCCATCCTCACCGATCTAAGGCACGCTGATTCTAGTTTTTACAACCAAGTGCTCTGGGAATCGCGATAGTTTGGTCTTCAAAAGAAAAGTTCGGTCTTTCTGGTTGTCTAGAACCTGGGGACTGGACCAACTGACCAACGAGGCAATGTCCAAGCTTAAATCCAACAAAGCTACTAGACCTGATATAAAACAAAAAGAAATCGCAATTTATACGGATGGATCAAAGACATCTGAAGGAACGGGTTCTGGAATATACTCTGAGAATCCGAACCTGAAAGTGTCTCTGAGACTGCCTAATATATGCAGTGTCTTCCAATCAGAAGTTCTAGCTGTACTCAGGGCTGTGGAACTACTAGAGATGAAATCAATATCCAATAAGGATATAGTCATTTATATCGATAGTCAGGCTACACTCAAAGCGCTAGAATCTAACATCATAAAATCTGAAATAGTTAGGAACTGCCGCACAATGCTTAAGGTATTATGCACGCAGAACCGCGTAAAACTATGCTGGGTGCCAGGACATTGCGGTATAAAAGGCAATGAACTTGCCGATGAATTGACAAGGAATGGAGGAGAATTGCCAGCAGGCGAAGCCGTGGACATCAAACCACCTTCGTGCGAAATTAAGGCTACAATTAAAGGCAAAGTATACAAGACAGGTAACCAAAGATGGTCAAACATAGCAGGTCACAGGGTATCCAAGGCCTTATGGCCAGAATTTGACCGGAAAAGAACTAGGGAAATTCTGAATCTAAACAGAATTCAGCTAAGAACAGCAGTAGGAATCCCTACTGCTTCTAGGAAAGCACGCCAAGAGACTAGGCCTTACAGACAAGGATGTATGCAGGTACTGTAACGACATATGCGTCGAAGAGGATATCACACATATATTATGTGAATGCCAGGGAATGGCTCGAAATCGTAGGAAATATCTGGGTAACTACTTTTTCAGCAACCTAGAAGAGGTAGGTCTTATCAACCAAAACAGGCTACTTATATTCTGTAGGGAAATTAAGTGTTTCAGGGAAAGTGTTTAGGTCTCCATTTGCTTTTTAATGGAGGTTCCCCAGGGATCGCGATGGGCCCATACCGGTGCCTAGTGTTTTATGAGGTTTTCCTCATAACCCTATTTAACCTAACCTAACCTACTAGACCTGATGGCCTACCGGCCGAGTTGTTTAAGGCAGCTGAAAATTACATATCAGAGAGCATACACCAACTTATTTCTAAGAATCAGATGAATGTATGCCTGATGAATGTAAACTCAGCACCGTTTGCCGGATCCTCAAGAAATGAGACCCCCTCAACTGCTCCAATTACAGAGGTATCAGTCTGCTCAATACCACGTACAAGATCTTATCAACCATATTATGTGAACGGCTGAAACCCTTCGTCAACAACCCGATTGGCCCTTATCAGGCTAAGAAAGTCCACAGTCAATCGAAGCTCAAATCGATACTCGCCATCTTTTTATCGATTTTAAGGCCGCATATGATAGCGGCAGAATGCCTAAGATTACTTCTATTGCGCATGCTAGTATCGCTTGTGTTGCACCGACGATTCCTAAGCATGCCAGACTCTGGACCCTAGCTTAATGCGTCTTTTCTGGGGGGCTTCTTGCCACGATACAACTGACGCATATGTGAATGACCGTTGTCATTGACGAATGACGTCATTGGAAAGGAACCGCTGTATTTGTGGGTGTTCGTCAAGAAATTTCTTGATTCTGGTTAGGTGCCGTAAAGCAAAGAGCACAATGGTTCTGGTGGTTGCGACTGCGTGTACTAATGTTTGATCATCTGATCGGCGGCATAATGTCTCCCGAACACTGAAAGTACAATGTTGAAGAATTCGAATTGTCATTTTTGAAGCAATATTATCTGATTCGCAAATGCACTGAAAACATTAGAAACAGGGGTTTGATCCCGCCCCGAAATTCTTAACAAGTGCACTTTTTTTAAAACGAGAACAAAGCAATAAGTAGGTAACACGATTTTGGGCCAAGAACTTCCAGTAAAATGCAAATCCAAACGCAAGGCCTTTTAAGTATTGTGGATGAAACTGAAACCTTGAAAATTCCACGAACAGTATCGAGGCAGCAGCGTAGGGCCAATGTAAACGCGTCTGATCCTGAAAACTTTTATAGGATAGTTGTTATGATACCCCTTTTGGATGACTTCATAACTCAGATCGAAACGCGGTTCAAGGACCATAAGACCGTTCTATCATCATTATATATTTTGATGCTAAGCAAAACAAAATTTAACGAAGAAAATTTTAAATTTTGTAAAAGATTTTTGTATTGGGATACAATTGAAGTCCGAGTTTCTACTGTGGAAGACAAAATGTCATGAACAACCAGAGGCACAGTGTTCAAAGAACGCCATAACAGCTTTAGGAGACTGCAGTAAAGATCTTTTCCAAGACATACATCGACTTTCAAAAATTTTAAGAACCTTGCCAATATCGACATGTACACCGGAAAGAACGTTTTCGACGACGAAACGCTTAAAAACTTTTTTAAGAACCTCTACCGGTGTAGATCGACTTACTGGTTTAGCCTGAATGTCAATTCATCGGGTGATAGAAATAAATACTGAGAAAGTAATTGATGTATTTGCAGCGAAGAAGGCCAGGCCATTAAATTTAGTTTTATAAAATAATTCTTTACTTTGTTATGTTGAATATGTTACTTTTTTTCACCTATTCCTATTTTTGTTGTAATAAGGTTAGGTTAGGTATGTGGGTTGGCGGGGAGAGAGACTCCCCGCCACACTCAGGTCAGTACTGACCCATTGTGATGCCCTTTGGGGGAAAGGATGTCCCTTGCCCATTGAAACCCGGTAACCGATTCTAATATGCTCCGATAGTTATTGATGCGAGTCTTTGCATACAAACCATCCTGAGGACCTGATAAATTTCATTATCTTGTCTGATGGCGTGCTGGCGAGTTCATCTAGGTCTTGGAAGAAGTAGCTCCCTAGGAACCTGTTCCTGCTGTGTTGGAAGCCAGGGCAGTGACATAGGAAGTGGGTTGTGTCCTCAAAAGCTCCCTCGTCCCCGCAACCTCTGCAGAGTTCTTCTTCCGTTAGACGTAGTTTTTTCAAATGATACCGTAGAGAGTTATGCCCCGTGATAACCCCAACGAGGGTGGAAAGGGATTTCCTGTCTTCCCGTATAAGTCTCTCGGTTCTGCCTTTATCAAAGGACGGCCATAGTTTCCTTGTGATTACACAGGAATCCAAGGAGGTCCATCTTGTGTTTGCCTCCTGTGTGGCAATTTTCCCTGCTTCAAGTTTAAGTGCGCAAAGCGGGATGTTCACGAGTGGTTCTGTTTGTCTTGAAACGGCTGCAGAACCCTCTCTTGCTAGTTCGTCAGCTTTCCCGTTGCCTGGTATACCCTCATGTCCACGGACCCAGCAGAGCGATACCTTGTGCTGTGTTCCAAGAACCTTTAGCTCTTCTCTACAGCACTTCACAAGTTTAGATTTAATTTCTGTGGCAGTTATTGCTTTCATAGCTGCCTGGCTGTCAATAAAGAAGGTGATACCCTCTTGTGGTATTGCCCTTACTGCAGACTCACGGGCGGCTGTTGTCACTGCCAGGACCTCCGCTTGGAAAACGCTGCTGTGGTCTGGGAGGCGTATTGATTTCGATATTCCCAGCGATTCGGAGAAGATGCCTGACCCTACGCCAGTGTCCATTTTTGATCCATCGGTATATATGGCAATGGATTGCGCATTTGGTATCAGACCTCTTAACCACTCCTCCCTGCTAGGATAGGCGCTTGAGAAAGGTTTGTTAAAGTCTATATATGCTTCAATATGCTTCTGAAGGATGGTCGTATGCCCTTTTGCATTCGACCTCCATGTTCCTGACTGACTGATTCTGATGGCGCTTATGGCTGCAGATGTTTTGACGAAGATATCTAGCGGAAGCAGGTTGAGAATAGCCTCAAGTCCAGCGGTTGGAGTTGTCCTCATCGCACTGGTGGTCCCGATACACGCTAGTCTTTGAATCTTCGTGACGGCCATTTGGTTAGTGACCTTGTTCATCGCCGGCCACCAAACAAGACTGCCGTATGTCAGTATGGGTCTTATTATAGCCTTATACATCCAGAGAATTATTTTAGGAGAGGGACCCCAGGTTTTCCCAAAGATTCTGCTGCATGAGTAGAAGGCTATAGTTGCTTTTTTAATTCTTTCATTAATATTATATATTAATATTGTTATAATTACTAGCCAATGAAAAAAAATTAAATTTGAAATTTAAGGTTATTTTATTTTCCTGAATCGCTCCCAACCTTAAATATAAAAAGATATTTTTCAAAGATCATATCCCCCCCGAAATATTTGTCTGACTACGGCCTTGCATATAACAGACGGCAAACTTGCATTTCCCCTGCCCGGGCATTGTCAAAAATAGGCGGAGCCTAAATTTTCCTGTCTGTGAATGTATGTATGTGAATGAGCACGTGGCCATCAACAGTCTAAAGCGGCATATACAGAGGTCAAAAACTCATCCAGCATGTGAGAGTGCATTAGTGAAAATGAGACACGTATACGTTGTGTCTGCTTGAAGCAAAATCAAAATATTTGGATTTTTGCTCAATCGGGTAGACAGCATAACACACTCTCCAATGCGGCATGAGTTTTTGACAAGTGTATATGCCGCTTAAAAGTGTAGTGTGCTGTTTCTTTCATTCCTTTTGAACAACACATTTTGGGCAGCCTGTCATCCCCTTAACAACAACAAAATGTACAATAATGATCTAAAGAAAATGGCTGCACTTATCTTCCACCTACTTTTAAGAGTGTGTAAGTGAGGCACCCATTTGCTTTTGTTGGAACTTCGGAATACATTCAAGCTTATTGGTGGAAATGGACCAATTCTAGCTTGGTGGAGCAAATCTGTCAAATGATCCGAAAGCCGTCTAGTATAGTCAGACTATGGTGAAATGACGAGGCAAAAAGGACACCTGTCAAATTACATACGAATGTTGTTGCATGTGAAATTGTGAGAAAGGGTTTTCCGATTAAAAATTTGGAGCTCTGGCAATTAATTTCACTGTATTATTTCTTCAAAATGAAAAAAAAATTTTCTTTAAAATTTTTTTTAGTTTTCTCGCCGTAAAAACTTTCCTTGGGCGGAGATGAACACAACAGATCAAATCGGATGAACCGTTCTCGAGTTATGTGCGGTCTTACATATGCCACTCTGTTTTATATATAGGTACCTATAGATTTTTGAAATATCCGTATGCTTCTAGTAGGATTTTAAATTGGATATTTATTCCAAAAATTTCCAGATAAGAATGCTACCTGATCACAAATGCTTTCAGCGAGGACATGTTGAAAAATGCCATCTTTAAGAACCTTTTTAACTCAGGGATCATTCGTTTTATCTGGTACGATCACATTATCCCGATGTTTTGCAAAAGAGGTGCCGTGCCATAATAGGATGAACAACCTCAGGACGTTTCCCTCGGAGGGTTTTTTACCGTCCGTTTCCGTGCGGGTAGAAGAAATGATTTCAGCAGGTGAACATCATACAAAAATTACATCCTTTCCTGGGTTATAAACCCCATCGGAGGTTAAAACCTTGCGACAGCTTTCAGTTGCCAAGTGAGCACACGTCTTTGCCCGTCCCAACGGTTTTTCTTCTATTAATCCGTTTATAATAGTTTTCTTCATTGGGTTTTCCTGGGTTCTCTCTGCCAAGACTTCCAGGGGATACTTTTGAATGCTATCGTGGGTGGAGTGGGTCTTAGGAATGCAGAGTCTTTAAAGGAATGCTCTTGGGCATCGGCTTTCTGGCTGTCTCTTAAGACAACTTACGAATGTTCTTATCTCAATGTGTTGATACTGCTGCACGCTTCCTATGCGTTTGTCGCATATGGTGACACATTTCTGCAGCTGATGTGGTAAGCGGTAGTCACGAGCTCTTCATCACTAGATTCCCTATTCGTTCTAGCACTACGGATCAGTATTGAGATAAAGTATTCTAGTAGCAAAAAAACCCCATTGTTTTCTGATATCTGTTGCCAACAACAAGAAATTCTTTTCATGGTACCCCTGGTACCATTTTCTTTTCTACACCTACTATTACACAATTAAAAACAAAACAACGCACACTACAAGAACAATCACTTTTGAAATCATGATAAAAGGCGACACTTACGTCAAAGCACTCAGAAGAAACTCCACTGAAATCTGTCCTGTAAAATGCCTTCAAGTGTCCTCTTTGTCAACTGATTTCTATACGAAGTGACTCTCATAAGGTGAATCGTAGTGTATTACGTATCCTCTTTGCAAATCTCACTAGGTCAGATGGAAAGTATCTCCTGAGTATATTCTCTATAGAACTCAATTTTCCAGTTCTTAAAGGAAAAACAAAACGCATCTCATTTCATTTTAATCTTATAGATAAATTTTCATCTAAATACCGACAAAATTTTCAACAACATTTAATTTGATAAATCCATAAAGTGCCTCGTTGATTTTAATTAAATAGTTTATCTGAAAAAGCCACAATACCATAAAGAGTATTTCTTATTGCATCGTCTCTGCATTTATGCTCGTCCAAGCCGAAGAGGAAATTGTCGAAATATTTTCATGGAACAGCCTTAAGGAATATGGTATACAAAGCACATCCAACCAATGCAATTTAGTTAAATATAAATTAATTTTTAAAGTCAAAAGTCATGCAATCGGGGACACGACCAGACTCTGCCCAAACTCTGCAGTCCAAATTGTTGTATGTATTTCATATTCAAGCTTCACTCTGGAACGTTTTCGAATTAATTAAATAATTATGTTGGGAATGTTTTAATTTAATTTTTGTTTTTTCCCCCAACTCATACATACATACATAAGCGTCATTTCTCTAAGTGAACAATTTAATTTGGAATACTCTGCAATTATTGAAATTATTTCAATAATTTTTTGAAAAGTTAATGTAGTTCAAAATATGCATCCATTCCGAATGCGTATTAATAGATATGCAGCTACATAATTAATTCCATTTGTATAATTTTAAAAGCAAACAATGTTGGGATGTAGTTATTTCAGTAGAATTTTACCATAATTGACTGTCAACCAAAAAAGAGAATACTCGACCAAAGCATTCCACTTGACAGGACATAGTATTTAAATTAATTTCAAAGGGAATGTAGTACTTATTTTAATAATTTTCATAGCTTTCTCCAGCACATTTTTTTTTTTCGAATAAACGATTTGTTACCATTGTGATTAATATCCCCAAGTCACGAGCAGTGGAAAATATTCAAGGAAATAACTCAAGTGGGCATTTCTCCTAATCTCCGGGCAACAAGAAATGGTAAATGACAGCAAAAAAAAAGCTGAGTTTATGGTATTTGCGCGCAAAATGTGAGGTTGTTACACAGTCATATTTTCACATTTTATGTGCCTACGTGTTCATGTCGACAATAAGGCGATTATATTGCACTTTATAAAGTATCTGGATGAAAAAGTGCAACGGAACATATGAAGTTTTACCTAGCGCATTGTGAATCATAAATTTAGGTTAAGTATTTGCATTCAGCACGTCATTCGCTGGTAGGAGTTTGAAAAACAATTGTAATACTTTATGACATCATTACTGTAGTGAGTATGTGGAGAGTAATAGGTTGATAATTAAATTACAGCACTTAGCCAAATTAAGGAAGGAATTTACTTAATTTTTTAGGACATCGGTTCTTATGTACGGTGGGCAAAATGTCACATCATCACATTCTGCTAGTGCCCGCTGGATTAGGTATTTGACAGCGAAGAAACGATGGGTGTATGTTGTTGAGCCCGACTGTGTAGCTGAACACGTTGACGTCTAGGTGAACTTCAGTGCACTTGTATTAAACCGGACTAGGTGTCCCTTGTTTACCTAATCGCTTGAAATGCGTTTTATATATGTTAGCAAGTCTATCAAGAGCCCTCAGATGGAGGACGTATGTACATACGTCGGAAGAATTCCCTCGACTGGACAATGTTGGCCACGGTGGCATCTACAGTTGGACAAGCGATTATCTTACATCAGCTGCAGTGATATATTCAATGCTCAGACGTGCAAGGATTGCAATGCTTATGATGGTGATAGATGATGGCAGCGCTCATCCCCCGACATCTGGAATGTGGGCAAACTTTTGACTCTGGGTGCTACTAAAAAACTTGAAACTGTTAGAGCAGATATTGCTGCGATTCAGGAGATCCTATCGATAGGATCAGGTAAACCAAAATGAAAAGACTTCGACTTCTATTACACCTGCTAAAAAAGGTTGCACATTTTAAGATATGCAAAGTTGTAACATTACCGATGAGACGGAAACCCTTATCACAGAGGAATCATTCAACCTCCTGAATAGGTCCTACGGAGTCTGTCTGTAGTACGATGTCAAAATCGTGCTCGGGGACTTCAATGATAAAATTAATAAGAAAAATATCTTCGGTGGACTAATTAGACAGCACAGCACCCACGACATAACAGATACCGGTTTTAGAGTAATCGACTTTGCAGCTGCTTGCCATATAGTGATAAGTAGAACTAGGTTCCCAAGACCACGAATTAACATAGCTGGTCAAACTGTCAACTCGATGTGAGACACGCGTGAAGTATCCTCAACTTGCACACGTTTAAAGGGCCAAATGTCAACTCCTACCATTATCTTTTACACCCCAGATTCAGAGCACAATTCTTCAACGAAAAGAAACTGCGAATGGCCCAAAAAGGGTCACTTAACATTGGAAACCTAAGTATGTCTGGAACAGTCAGAAACTGCAACGACCACCTGAGTGAGAGACTCTGTGCTGTGTATTCACCTTCTACCGACGTCAGTACTTAATAAATTAAAGAACAAGCGAAATCGATGAACAGGTGATCTTGGAGGGAGGATATTAAAAAAAAAAACACCATCTGCCCACCGCCTATAGAACGCTTATCCTGCCAGTTCTGCTGTACGGCGTTAGACGATAATCAGGATAGCAGAGCAGATATTGAGCTCGTCGGTCTTTACGCGAAGAAAGCCATTGGGGGAGGAGATCCAACTGCTAACTCTATAAGTTGTAATGCCTGTTGTGAAGGGGTATCTTAACTTTTTTATAAAAGTCCAAGAAATCTTTGATAGTACTTGTACTTAAGCGTTCTGCTTCTCAATATCTCGATGTTGACTGACACAGGGGTGAATAGTTATTCCTCAAGCCGCAGCCATATTCTATAGCATCTCATCTCTCTATTTAGTTGCATCACATCGTACTCGTATTTAGCATACTTCAATCCCATCGTGAAGTATTGTAGCTACTGAAAAACTGCTTTGGGCATCCTCCAGACACTCAAGACACTTAGGCAGTGGCAACATACCTGGTGATCCAAAAATTCGTTAATATTGTCCTTTCTCGGTTGAAACTTTTTGAAACAAGTGGCCCATAGATCAAATAAATTTTGTGTCCAAAAAAACCGTTTCATTAAGGCATCTCCTTTAAAGTAACTGCGATTAAGGAAGCCTCGGCTTGCTATGAAAGTAATGGCAGCCTTCGTACGGACACCCAAACGATTATAGCGCCCTTTGAACCTAGCTTACTTCAAAAGTTGCTCTCGATTGTTTGGCAGAGATAAAATTGGTGTATGCCTTTAGCAACTTGTCAAGTTTTACTCAAGCCAGATGTAATGAACATCTGCACTATAGATGCAGGAATGGCAAAGCATTTCAATTCTCCAAAGAGGTATCGCCTGAACTAGGACAGAAACATGCTAAGCTCTTGGTGATAAAATGGTCAGAGATCAGTTACGGTTCGATAGGTTTACATGTAAAGAGAGAGAGAATCTTCTCAAACGAATCTTCAAGAACTATGGGGATAAGGAGAGGGAGGAAACCATAGGTATACTCCACTCACTTTGTATCTGTCCAATATTGCCTAAGTGAAAAGGACTCCATCAGTTACCCATTCTTTAAAAACTCAACTTTAGATAAAGCTACGACTGCTCCAATTAAATATTAGATAGTTGGCAGGAGTGATAAATCCTTAGGTATCGCAGTGGTCATTTTGGGTTTTATTTTGGCTGCACATAAGATATAGAGAGCTGCCGTAGATAAGAAACTTAGTAACATGTTCGAGTGCTAGCACTGAATTATGTCATCGGATCTGGCAACACAATCGTAGAGCAGTTTTATTTGTTAGAAAAATATATGTAAATACGCACGATACGTACGAGCCGACCGCTCACATTTCCTTATAGCAATGAACAATGGCTTTAAACAACCTAAGAGAAAGGAGCTAGCGGAGAATCGCGAGAATTCTTCGAAGACAGAATACTATCAGCTGCTCCGAATAGATCCTTTCAGTCGTTGCCTTTTTCCCACCCTCCCATAATAACTAAATATCCATGTCTAAAAATTTGTACCCATTTCGAGGTCGATTTAGTCTAGGTGTAGTTTCAAACAAAATGCTGCTGTAATGCTTATTTCCAGGTCATTAAAAATCAATACTCGTAATATGTTCACTTGCGTCACATATTGCATTCACATTAAGGATAACAATTGCGTTAAACGTACAAATCATTAATTTTATAGGGCCTTACACTTTGTACGTGAATGCAGTCCAATGCACCAATAAATGCAGGAGTATTGAAACGAATTAACCCCATTCGCATTGTGCTTGGTCTACTTTACAGTGACTGTTGTGGCGTCACGTATCCTTTTATTCATATAATTTCATTTGAAACCTACAGAATCGATTGTTTTATATGCATGCGGAGTTCTACATGAAAGAATAAAATAACGTAGGTTAACGTCAGCTACCTATGAGTATATGTGTAGATACGTATGCAATATGCTAAAGCATTTAGGACGTTCCGTATGAGCTGAAGTATGGATGCGGGTAAAAATATTACATGTTGAGTTGATAACACTTCACATATGTAAATGGAAATACAAATTATTTATCCAGCTTAGAATCCTGGAACGATATTGGAAAGTATCTCTTACACTTACTAAATGAGTAAGAATCGCGTGATAATGAACAGAACGTTAATAGCTGACAGATGCTTCCCACAAAGTGTCGTCTTGTCTCCTCTTTTATGATGCATGGCAGTAAATTCTCTGGCAACTCTCAATGGTTTTTGCATCTACTTTACGATCAGGCACGCCGTGCTCTCTGTCGTGTTTGCTCAAAGGTGCAGATATGCATAGGTATGATGAGTTGTGTACTAGGAATGCCCTTGCAGTTAATTCTAATGAAACTCAGGTTGTTCTCTTTACGAGAAGGAGGTAGTTGGCGGGTCTAACTCAGCCAAAACTTAAAGGTGCCAGCATTCAAATCTCCGATGAAGCTAAATATCTAGAAGACGTGTTGCTGGCCTTCCGACAGTGCAAAGGTTCAAAATACGAGAATTATCGCCGAAAAGTATCAATTGGATCTATGTATACAGCAACGGTGAGACCAGTTCCCGAATACGCATTCGTTGTTTAGTGGAATAAGCTTTCTGGTAAATACATCACTGCGTCCTTGGTTATGATCCAACGAAAGGCCTATCTGCCGGGGAAGGAACGTCATCGTATATTTACGAATTTTTCAAAACTATGTCTTCGTGGATAGCGAGAATACTATAAGACTCGATTCTCCGTTAAGTTATTATGCGTCTGTCTTATAAGCGGAGATCTTTGCAATTCTAACGGTCATGTGCTTTATTCTAAAGAAAAGGTGGATAGGAAGGAGCACAAGAGTTTGAAGCGGAACTCCACCCAAGACGTTGCTTTTACCACTTTCAATATAGTTTATGAAATAAATTCATTACGTTTTATCTGGGTGCTAGGTCATAGGTCGGACTGCTACGTCCAAAAACAAGATCTCCGGTTAACAAAACGAGACTTTTTGGACCCGAACTAGCGTTGAGTTACCCCACATTAGTAGTTGGGTTTTTCTTCAACACGTCGGTGGCATGACTCTGTGGGATGTAAATAGACTAGTACGGCCGGATATCTAGAAAAACTCTGCGGCTTTTCTTGTGTGTTTCAGGCTTTACATGCCAATTTGCTGTTGAATTAAGCGCTACATGTAAGGAAAACGATCATACTTATATGTAGGTATGGTGGGACATTTTCTCTGCTATTTTCCAATCTTTGCTCAAACCAGGTAGTAAGTGTCCAATCTTTGCTCAAACCAGGTAGTATGTGCTGTTCAACTAAGCTCTTCATCGCGGAACCTCTTCTAGTCAGGAAGAATGGTGGATAAATGGTTAGTACAGCAGACTAATAGTTGAGTCTTTTTACACCATCAATTTTTTTTTTATGCTCTTCTACAACCCTTGCCTGCATGGCATTAGCAATGCGACCTAAAAAAGTCTATTGTATCGAGGGGCTGGAGTTAATCCAAAAGACGCGCTACCTCCCTAATGAAGGTAAGTAAGTCCTTGGTAGTGGATCTTTTCAGCTCCACTGAAGTAAGTATCTCCTTGTGGGGACTACGTTTCCTTAGCCAGTCCAGTGCCGGGCATTCGCAGAGAATGTGTTCGGATGTTTCATCTTCCTCGAGGCAGAATCGATAATCCGTAACCTGGCATAGATTCATCTTGTTAAGGTGGTATCTCAGGCCGCAGTGGCCAGTTAGGAAGCCAGCTAATTTCCAAATACTCTCTTTATCTAAGTCAAGGATTTCTTTATATGAGTAAGGCTAAATTAGACGCTTGGATTGTCTTAGACCAGGAACGTTTTCCCATTGGTAAAGACGAAGTTGATGTTCCCAGTCGTTGATTTGCCTTAAGGCAGCAGCCCAATTGACTCTGCAGTACGATTCTGGTCCTCTGAACGCGGATTCTGATCCAGCCCTTGCTAGTTCATCCGCCGATTCGTTGCCTTCAATACCTTGGTGACCGGGTACCCATTCAAGAATGGTAGCGTAGCAGTATTTAACTGTCAGAGAGTCTATCGTATTAGAAGACAGTACTAGCAGTGCAGCTTGGCTATTCGAAAAAATAAGAATTTTGGCGCCCTTAATACCCTTTTTGGATAATAGGTCGGCGCAGATCTCAATCGTATAGACTTCTGGCTGGAATACCGTGGGACACTTTCCCATGGATATTGACAGTTTGGTGTTGGGTCCAAAGACGCCAGCTCCATCTCCAGAACCCATTTTCGATCCGTCAGTGCAGCAAGTCAAGCTTTTTGGGTCTCGTTCAAGAGCACCATTGGCCATTTGGCGCGGTCTGGTATTTCTACCACAAAAAGTTGCCCAAAACTGTAGTTCCTAACCATAGTATCTAGGATTGACAAAAATATCTCCATAACTGGGATAGAGTTAAGTCTTTTCAGGTGACCCATATGGTCCTCTGGTTTAAACTTATATTCAAGCTGCAGTTTGATGGCGCAAGATTTGTAAGGGTGAGAGCCTATAGTGCTGTAGTTGGGGAGATGCGCATTCCACCTGTAATACCTAGACAGGCAATACGCTGAAGCTTCTGGAGCTTATTTGCCGTTGTCCTTTCAAGAGTTTTTGGCCACCGGACGACAGCAGCGTACGTAAGGATAGGTCTCACCATCATGATATACACCCAGTATATCATTTAAGGGTGCAGCCCCCAAGTTCTTCCATAAAGACGCCTGCTGGCCCACACGGCTTTAGTGGCACGATACGTGGCTGACTTGATATGTGAGTTTCAATTAAATTTTCTATCTAGAATGATCCCTAGATATTTGACATCATTGGAGTATTTCAAGGTGGTGCCTGTTATGATGATAGGTTCAAGATAAACCAGCCTCTATCTAGTAAAAGGCACTAGAATGGTTTTGCTGGGACTCATAGATAGTAGCAATCTTAAAAAATTTTAGCTTCTGAATTCTGTAAGAAAATATCTTTGTTGTGTGGTCGAGTGTTTTTCTTTTTTGTTGAAACAATTCTTGACACTTTTCGAAGTCTGTGCATTATTTCCATCTTGTTTTCTTATATTCAGTCAACTAATTCCCACGAGACAGTTGAATTCGACTTCATATTCCTTGGCAAATTTCCAGATACTGACAGCAATGCCTTTATAGGTATTTTAAAAAAATTTCCTTGGTGAGATCCTTGTCTTTTTTAAGGATCGGGCATATTTTTTTGCCTAAGCCGATATGTAATCGATTATGCTTTGGGTAATTTATAAGAAAGTGTACAAAAGGTGAGTCATCGTTTTGTTGTCCTTATCGTCTTTATAGCTGCCACAGAAATCATTGAGAGGAACGTGAATTCTTCTGCCATATTTTCCTCTTTCTTTTGCTCTGTGAGGGCGACAATAATTTTGGTCTTCTCATTTCCAAGTTTGGCAACAACCTTTCTCCACGAAGACAAGTATTAATACCTCTTCACCCACTGTTTACCTTTTTTGGGGTTGCCAGTCATGTGATATCTGTTGCAATCCCATTTCAACTTTCGCGGTATTTCTTTACTAACTTGCGTTACTCTCTACTGCATTTATGTAATCCCGCAGTCTTATCGAAACATCAACAATACTGGAGATGCTGTACCTGACCTCCGTTAGCCTCTTCCATGGTACTGATATTTCCCGATCAGTGTGTTAGAGTAAGGTCTTAGGCGTTGGATAGGGTCTTATGTGTGACATTAGGCGGGGATATGCATCGATAGTTGGCGCAGGATATACATAGGATCTCCCTTCTGTTTGGTGAAGCATATTAAGCTGATATTCCAGTTTTCGGTTGCATTTTCCTCCACCCATACTTGATTGATGATTTGATGCATGTACCCTACTTCGGTATTGGAATACCTCCGCTGGTAAGCCGTCAGACCGAGCGGCCTTGTTATTCTTCTACTTGTGCAAAGCTGCAACCTCGGCTATACTGTGGGAGGGAATTACTTCTTCGTTGACTGGAAGTGGGTTCTTTTCTTTCCCTATCACACTTTCGACAATATGCCCATTTAGCAGCTGCTGGTGACATTAGTGACTAGGTTCCCTTCACTATTTCAAAGAGCCTGCGTTCCGGCTTTGGAGTTCTTGTCGTGCGACTCTTCGATTTCCTTGAGCTGGAAGACTGCGTACGCCGTCTTTTTCTTGCGCAGGGTTTTCTTTTCCCCCCTTGTCCTGGGTTCGTATTCTGCCCGTTGCAACTCTTTAAGAAGTGCAACTTAAGATCATATTACGGTTGTCGAAAATAAGCTTTCACACAATTTCAATCCTTATAACGTCCTTAATGCCCACACAACCGAAATGTGATCAGAGAAGACTTGTTTTCAATCAAGATTAAATGTTTAAGGTTAAACCACTGGAATAACATGATCACCCATTTTACTCATAGAAAACACTAAATATCATTCATGACAGGATTTCCTTAATAACCTCGCATTTACACAAAAAAATTCCTATAAATTCAGCGGAAATGTTAAACTTGCCCTAAAATTGCTTGAAACAATGCAATAAACATTGCCGTCAAATAGTACTCTGTGAGAATATATTTATTCACTCCTACGAAACTGACAGGATAATATAAAAGCAGTCAGTCAGTGGATAACTGCAATTTGTTGACCTAGAAAGGAAGTATAATGCACAACCATATGTATATTTGTGTGTGCCTTTGGAATTGAGAAGTAAAAATATAGAACTCAGTCATGAAGCCAAGTTGTTGATACAAGAGGTATATATGTATGTAAATTGAGAAACACATTTTCCCTTTCATTTAGGATCCTTTCTCGAAATTCAATCCCCTCGACAACGTAACAAAACTCATTAGAGTTTATGGTTTACTTCGAATAAGATTTTCAAATATATTGCAAATCCTTGAAACCTCTCTTTGACATTGAACTTAATTTGAAAACACCCGAATGTCATCTACCACACGTTGAATGACATGCGAATGAGGCAGATCAACTCCTGTCTATTGGGATAAGAAATCGACAGCACACAATGCCGACATGTTAATATATTTGAGAGAATTTTTAATATTTTAAACGCAATAACCGCAGTGTCACGCGAGTGGCAGGTGTCTTTTCTCATTTATTTATCACTCATTCTCATTTCGATCGCACAAAAGGAGAAATTGCTTCGAAAGCAATATTTTTCCCGGGATATGGATTTTATGCCTGTCAGTTGTCCTTGATGGATGGTAGTCTTCATACGATGAATCCATCCTTATGTACCTATACATATGTATATGTGGCCCCACCCTCTCTGTGTAATATAAGCTACGAGTACGAGTATATGATATGCGTGATGTGGGTTTCCGGAAATTATGTAGGTGGTGTGCGTAGTCATATAATGTTGTGTCCACTTTATACAATTAAAATTCTGGAAAAATTTAAATTTCATTTTTGCATTGCAATCATGTTTTTTTAAGTGAATCTGTGAAAACAAAATTGTTTATGCGCAATTCAATAAGTTATTGCAGATACACAAATATTTGCGTTGGAGTTGAAGGACTACTGAACTGTGAAATGCTGTCAGATGTTAACCACAAATTTTAAATGCCAGAGGACAAAAACAAAACAAAAAAATATTTTGAATTGCATAATTTATTTATTACGGGTGATATCTTTATTATTCCCATATAGTAACCGTAATATACTGCGAAAAGGGTGGCGCGACAACAACACCCAGTTAAAAGAATTCATTTCAGAAACCCAGCAAACGTACGAAGGATAGCGATTACGGGGATCGAATTTTCCAAGTCTCAGTCTCAAGACTGAGTTATTCCAATTCAGACTCATGCAGGCTTACTTATTTCACTGGACGTCTACCGTAAGAAGGAACTATCTACAACCTGCGCGTTTCTACGCTGACCAAGTTGTCGAGGTGCTCTTTCAATTCCACTCGTCTTCTTTTAGCAGCAACAAACGGTTTCTCTCACTTTTCTTGTGATGACTTACTGCTACTAACTGAACATCGGCTTTTAGTTGCAACTATCTTTAATCAGCTCGATACTTAGTCAGCTGCCTCCAGTTATGGCGACCAAGTTTGTTGAGGTCCCCTTCCAATAATTTTTTCTTTCGAGCTGACGACCTTAATTTGCAAAATTGTGTTCAGTGATGAAGCTTATTGTTGGATTAACTCCTTTTTTTAATAAGCAAAATTGTCACACACATGTGAACTAAGACCAATTCAGAACGGACCCTACAGAACAGACCACTTTACATGAGGAACAATGTACCGCTTGACACAGTCTCTACATTGTTCCTCACTAGTCCAAAATTAGAGAGCTCGTATTACGGTCAATGGAGACTGTTACCGGACCTTTGTTTAATGTGGAGGTACGTCGCTATAAATCACCAACAATTGAAGCCTCGAAAGCTAAAAATGTTGGTGTTATTCATGACACACGGTCACCATTGTTCAAAAAGTGACTCAAAACCGTTCAAAAAGTCGTTTGTCAATAACAGCCGCGGTGGCCACAGGCCCTAACAAATGATCTTTCAAATAGAAAAAGATTCAGTCTTCAAGGCTAATTTATTAACAACAAGTCAAGCCCTGTTGGGATCTAGAACATTTCTTGTAAACTTATCCCTTATTCCAAATGGGAGACACCCTTGCCTGAAACATACAAAGCATGCCATCTGATCTCTTAAAAAGCATATAAAAAATGTCTTAAGACGTAGAACGGATAACATCAGCTTCCTCCAAATTTCTTTTGCTACAAGTCGAGGTTTACCTGGGCGTGCTTAATATTATTCAAGATGTTAATGGTTATAAGGTATGGAATTGAACGCCATATAGCATCCACGTCATATACAATTCTAAGAGAATATCCTTGCTCCCGGTAGTCTTAGAAATAGCACCCCAGGTGATATATCGTATTCTTGCCTTCATCGGGAAGTTCAAACGTCTCTTCTCGCGGTGCCCTCTATCCATTGGCGTGCGGTTTCAGTGTGTTGGAACTCAACACCGGCGTATATTAAAAACCATTGGCCCTGTACCCGCATCAGCGAAAAAGCAGTGCTAGATACTGTGAGGAATATGAAATAATGTGGGCGCCATGTCTAGAGAGTAAATGCCATGGGAAGCTTTCCAAATAGTCTTCCTCCATATGTTCGAAATATATAGCACGCACAACACGAATGGCTGTGCGAAGCTTTTCTAGGCCGCTTTGAATGAGAATATAACCGTCAGATATGTATTTATTTACGAGTATTTATTTTTTATAACCATAATTCAGAACTAGGTTGAATCATGTTTTACTCAAACTCACGATGGATATACGTTGAAAAGTCGATACATACAAAATTTGACATCTACTACTTTGTTAGATTAATGACGTTCAACTTTGTTGAACTGAAAACGCAATATTTTGAAAAATAAGGTCGACATACTCAAGAACCTGAAAGCAATAGTGACCGTAAAGGACTAAGGTTGCATTGCCAGCAATCAATTATCTACTGCCCTAGCTTACAATCCGAATCACTTAGGTTAGATTTGGCGAGGTGGATGCGTTCTGGTGACGGGGTCTATTTAGAACGTCATAAAATGACAGACAAATATTGCATTCAAACGTACATAGGCATATCCTTCTGTATGTACATATACTAAGTGGCGTATAGAAAGTCGCCCTTTCCAACAGAATCTGCAAAATCATTAGAACTGCGGTTATCTGCATTATCCTTAGGCCCCTTTACCTTGCAGACACCATCTCTTTAAGAGACCAGTGTCAATCCAGAACTACTTCTGTTATCGATGAGAACGATTCCAGAAATTTTATGGTGAAGCTTTTTTTGGAAACTAGCAGTTAATATTTGGCATAGGCTCTGGTGCTTCAACAAAACCAACTATAGCAACAACGTCTGCATAGGCAAACAACCTCAAGCCTACTGCTTCACGAATAAATAGTGGATCGTCCGCCACACAATTCCAGAAAAGTGAGGATAATGCAGAATGAATTTAGTCACAAATCTTCAAGACAAAGAATCGTACAGATTTGTATCCTAAAATGAATCTCTTATATTCGAATGCGAATTGCATCCGGTACGGCCTTGCTCCATTAATAACAAGGAAAGATACCATGGCGTCGGTATGAAATGTTGGTCTCCCTCCTTTGAGTCCTCGACCTGCCATCTGTTAAGCGAAAAAGGTATGGCAGCCATGTTGGTTGTCTGCCATCAGGGCAGTCATGAGTTAAAGTAAAACAGAAAAAAAAAAAAAAAAAAACGTTTATCATCCAGGAAGGACATTGATCGCTATAATAATTTTATTAACATTTCTAATTATCACGTTTTTCCCAGCTGATGAAAATTAAAAATGTGTTCCATGCAACGTCTTTTTTAAAATTTATGATAACCTGCAAATATTTCAGATAACATACATACTCGTATGTGGGTGAAATACTCTTCTCGAAAAACACCCCTAAAAACCTCTAAACAGGATTTGTAGGTAAATCAATTAAGCTATTCGTGACGAATACACTTCCGGTGGCAACACGCGACCACAAAATAATTTCACAGAATTATTTTTTCCCTTTTCCCCTTTTTTTTTTTTTTTTTGTTGTAGAGGTTGTAAAAGTTTGGTAATAATTTACGGACTTAAATAAAATTGTTTTTAACGAGCAACTATTCGTACATATATACGTTTTATTCGTTTCCGTAATGGGAGAGTCTACTGTGGCATTAGTACATTCTCTGGCGAATAATAAAATCAAGATACAAGAAGTTTCGAAAATAAAATTTACCACAAAATAAACCATTAGCATTGATTGTGTGACAAATGTGTGATGATAGAACAAGTTTACAAGTTTCGTTACATTGTTGTCCGAAGCCACCTTTCCAATAGACAGACAAAGTTTCCACATTGATTTGTTGGATAAGGTACGAAGGGTTTGGGTGACCACACCGTGCTGTGAGTTGATACGTAATACATAGTCTCCTGTTTTCCGTATTAATCTTTGATGATATTTCATGTAATCTGAGCATGCCAATCAAGAAATTTGGATTTATTTTTACCATACCATTCTATACCATAAATAAAATTAATCCGATTGGCTCATTAGAATTTAACATGTGTGATATAGAAACTAGTTTTATTTGGAAGCAACCCCTTGTGAATAAAATTAGGAAGTAATGAAGGCAAATGTGAACATCAACATTAAGGGACAGATTTAGAAAAAGTGTGAGTCGGATATTGTGTCTTTGGTTGTTATTTGTGAGAGAAAACATATCTTTTACTGACACATAGCTTTTCCTAACTTTGTATTCTTCGTTGCTTCAGCTGTAATCATCCAGTCTCATCATCCAGAAAAATTTAAAATTGGAAACTGGTCCTTGCTCGACCAAGCTTTGTTGAATGTGTGCAAACATTCCATTGCTCTGTGAGCCAAACTTGCCAAACCTGCAAACCCTTTTCTCGGCTATACATAGTTTCCCTAAGTTTTCAGTGAATTTTAAGATCCCTGTTAGGAAACCTGGTATTCTTATTCAGGCCGTTACATGCTTTTAATGTTCTGCAATTATATGTAGTTTCCTGAGAAATGTTAAACCTGTCTAAAACCTGCTAGGTTTTCTTGTGTCAAACACTATTTTTCTACTCCACTTTTTGAGTTTTTGTTTTAGAATTTGATCATTTATTCGGCAGAGTGTTTAAGCCCCATGGAGCGTTTTGCTGCCCCTTGCCTTGCTGATTCGTAAAGTTTTGTAAACATTCCAACACAAATTTATACCTAGCGATGTTGGTTTCAAGTACTTTGATGGCTATTTGATAATCAATTTCTGCTTAGATTGATTTAGGCGATATTTATGGCTTATGCATCGATGCATTGCGGCCTACGTAGGTATAATGTCTGTGCAATTACCAGCGGACTCGAGGTGGTTTCCTCTTGGCTCAAACAATCCAGCGGCACTCCATTCGTCAGTTTTGACCCATCTGTCTACCACTTCACTCGTAAGACGACTGATTGCCCAGTCTGTAAACTATGGATTCATAGCTCCAGTTTTTCTTATGAGAATAAGATTTGTGTGAATTTTTTGTTTTTTTTTTGATAAATTTTCTAATACTGTCCTATTGAGGGATTGCAAGGAGAAGACGTTTTTAGCAGTGTATCGGATTTCTGCTAGAAGAAGGAGTTAGTTCCAGATGCATTTCCATGGCTAAAGTTGGGTTTGTTCGCGTGCTCGTACTGCAGATGAATGTCCGCCTTTGGACTTGGTTGATTGTATCCTTTTTGACTAGAAGACACCGCATAGTTTTGATGCATCTTATTTTAGCTAAGGCTTCCAAACACTCGATACTGAACAGATCTCAAGACTCAAGGCGATGTTCTTTACAGCGGATCTCTGCGAATCTTTACGGATGCGTCCAAAACCCAGGACAGAGTCGGCGCCGGAGTCCTCTCGGAGGATGTGTCTGCCTCCCTTTTAATCCTCCGAACTATTGCAGCGTCTTTCAGGCCGAAGTCATCGCAATTCGCATAGTCGGTGACTGGCTGCCGGTAGTGTATATTGAAAGTGTATATTTCGACAGCCAAGCAGAATCAAATCCTTCATATCGAGCTTCGTAACATATAAGGCAGTGAGAAACTGCCTCGTATTTCTTAACGAGATAGCTAGACAGTAAAACCTCGCCCTTTTCTGGGTACCACGTGACTGTGATCTTCCGGAGAAGTGCGTGGGTAGACGAGTACTAATAGCCTAATTATAGCCAACATTGACGCACCGATGTCTTATTCTAAGTATCTCATTCGCGCAGATACGCTAAACAAAGCTAACCTTAGATGGAGCCAGCTTGGCCAATGACATATCGGTGGGCAACTATGGCTAAAACCAGACCAGAGACGATCTAACAGACTTTTAACGCATAGGAGAGGAACCTTTTGTACACTAACCAGTGTAATAGTTGTGGATGACATGTTGAGCATACTAAAAAAGAATGGCTTCAACGTAGCGGCCTACGCCGATGATGTTGCCATCTTGGTATCAGGTAAATTCCTTCCGTACTCAGCGAACGGCTCAATTATACACTTCTACTAGTAAATAACTGGGTCCAAGGCAGGGGTCTGGAAGTGAACCCGACGAAAACCGAGTTAGTACTTTTTACGAGAAGAAGATCGATACCAGAATACAAATACCCTCGTATGAACGGTATCGATCTGATACCTCAAACAACTGCTAAATATCTTGGATTCCAAACTAAATAGAAAAGCCAACATTGACAATTGGATCAAGAAGGCCTTTGTGGCATTATGTGCATGCAGAAGAGGCTTCGGGAAATCATGGGGATTCAAGACTAAAGTGGTTTACTGGCTATATACAGCGTTAGTAAGACCCATCTTATCCTACGGTTCGGTAGTCTGGTGGAAAACTCTGGAGAAGAAATATCAACTTGAAAGCGTTACAAAGATTTAACTGGCAGACTGTCTGGGGGTGACGGGATCGATGAGATCAACACCAACAGCAGCTCTGGAAACAATACTGAATCTGCTTCCACTTGACATATACTGTGCGAATTCGGCAGCTAAAACTGCACTTAGACTAAGGGAAGCCGGTCTATGGATACCTGGCCACACGGATATCTCCGGTAACGAAAAAGCGGACGAACTAGCCAGGGAAGGGTCACTTCTGAACTCTCCAAGGGCCCTCTCTGACGCCAGTATTCCACTCAGCACACTGCAAATGGAGATAGGCACTGACGCCAATGAGGAGGCAAATAAACGCTGGTACCGATTAGATACATGCGCAACAGCCAAATCATATGGCCAGTCTAGGACATAAAGAGAACTATCAATCTTATGGAACTAAGTCGGAGGGATATCCGAATAGCTGTTGACGTATTGACAGGACACTGTGTGATAGGTAATCACGCAGCACGGCTAGGTTTACCGCACAACGCCTGCAGCAACTGCAGGGACGAAGAGGAAATAGAATCCGTTCGTCACCTCCTTTGTGACTATCCCGCGCTGGCCACTAAAAGAAGACGTGCTCTTGGCAGTTACTTCTTTTCAGAAGTAGACGCGTTAGGTAACATTGGGCTAAGCAAACTCCTAAGATTCATACATTTATCTGGGTTGCTTAACTTAGCGGTCGAAAATTGATATTTAGGTTCCCAGGGTTTTTAAATATTGGGACAATGGACGCTAAGCCGTTGACCTAACACAATCCTGTCAACAAGGGCACCCATTTACATACCTAACCTAACCTAACCAGTGTAATAACCGCACGATAGACAGGCATCTCCAAAGGTTGGGCATCCCCTCTAACAACTTTTGCAGGAATCGAAGAGACGAGGTGAGAGAAGAGACAGTTCTTCTTTTCTTTCTGCGCACGTGTCCTGCACTTGCTAACATTAGAAAGACTACACTAGGTCACTACTTTTTTAATGATCTCGATACTGCCTGTACGGCTAACATAAACAGCTTCATAAGAAAAATCAATTGGTTCCAGGAGCAGACAACGGCCTATGGACCTATCTTGGGCTAAGTGTACCTTATCCAGGGCACTTCAACAAACCAAACATTAAGCGCATTAAGCGTTCTTAACGAGACGAAATCAATCAAATAAATAACCTATCCCTATCCAAACCTAAAGATAGCTATCGTCGAAGATGAGATAACAATGTTTGCTCACAAGCTTCGTATTCGTCATACGAAATCGACTTAGTGCAATAAGGAATAGCCGCATGTTATGGTGGTATCAGCACGTATATTTGTTAAAAGGCTGCCTGCCTAATGTGAATTTCTTGAACCTTAAACTCCTTGATAAGACCTGTTACTTAGCGCCCCCACACGCCAGATGTTCGGCGTTACCTATCCCTGTATAAACCGTGAGTTAGGCTCGGTTGGAGCACAGCCCACGTTCTGTGCCCTTACAAATGTGTAACGAATTTGGAAAATCTCGAAAGTAACTTGGTAGTTCCTCGGTTACCAAGTAGTGTGGGACTTTAACTGCTTTCATTGCTTTCTAACCACTTCCGTCACCATGTCTACTTGTAGGCCACGGTGCAAATTGCCATTTCTTGTATACCAAGGGGCATTTATTATTATTCCACGAAGGACTTTTTTTTGGAGTGTCTGTATAGCCTGAATATTTGTGCTCTTTGTGCAGCCCCATAATTGGATGCCATACGTCCAGATAGGCTTCAATACTCGATTATACGGCAAGATTTTGTTCCGGATAGACATGTCTGAGTCTCTTCCCAGTAACCAGTACATTATTCTATGTTTCAAGTTTAGTTCTTCTCTTTTCTTTTAAATGTAAGTCCAAAGTCAGTCCAAAATACTTTGCCGTATTGGCATAGGGTACAATTTTGTTGTTAATGAGTATCGGAAGATTGTTTATCTTTTTATTTGTGTCAGTTGAATTTGTCTCATTGAGTTTGATACGCCATTGTTGAGTCCATTCACTTACTCTATTGACTGCATTCTGCAGTTTCTTCGGTGCCTTCACAGTGCATTTATCAGGTACTAATATTGCAGTGTCACCTGAAAAAGTAACCATCACGGCATTGTCGTCCACTGGAATATCCCTGGTATACAACAGATATAGGGTTGGTCCTAGGACACTTCCTTGTGGAACACCTGCTTAAATTTTTTTAGTTCCGAATAATCTTGTTCATATCGAACTCGGAAGAGTCGATCTGAAATATAGGATATCAGTATTTCATAATACTGTCTAGGTAAATCCCTTTGCAGTTTATACTCAAGGCCCTTATGCCTTTTCAGGAGCAATTTTTTCGAAAACCTTTGCCATAATTGGTATAAGGGATATCGATGTTACTTCCGTTGGTAACTTTTTGTTTGGGGTTTCCGAACCATTTTTTGTCTGGTGCTTTCGTAAAAATCTACAATGTTAGGTTAGGTTAGATAGGGTTATGAGGAAGACCTCATAAAACATCACGATCCCTGGGGAACCTCCATAAAAAGCAAATGGAAACCTAAACACTTTCCCTGAAACACTTGATTCCCTTACAGAATCTAAGTAGCCTGTTTTGGATGATAGAACCTACCTCTTCTATGTTGCTGGAAAAGTAGTTACCTAGATATTTCCTACGATTTCAAGCAATTCCCTGGCACTCACACAGTATATGTGTGATGTCCTCTTCGACGCATATGTCACTACAGTAGCTACATACATCCGTTTCTATAAGGCCCAGCCTCTTGGCGTGCTTTTCCAGAAGGCAGTGCCCGGACAAGATTCCTACTGCTGTTTTTAGCTGAATTCTGTTAAAATTCAGAATTTCCCTAGTTCTTTTCAGGTCGAATTCTGGGCACAAGGCCTTGGGTACCCTGTGACCTGCTATGTTTGACCATCTTTGGTTGGCTGTTTTTTATACTTTGCCTCTAATGGTAGCCTTAACTTCGCACGAAAGGTGGTTTGATATCCATGGCTTCGCCTACTACTTCTACTTCTACTTCTCCTCCATACCTTGCCAGTTCATCAGCAAGTTCATTCCCTTTATACCGCAATGTCCTGGCACCCAGCATAGTTTAACGCGGTTCTGCGTGCATAATACATTTAGGACTGTGCAGCAATTCCTGACTATCTCAGATTTTATGATGTTTGATTCTAGCGCTTTGAGTGCAGCCTGACTCTCGGTATAAATGATAATATCCCTACTGGATATTGATTTCATCTCTAGTAGTTCCACAGCCCTGAGTACAGCTAGAACTTTTTTCTTAATGCTGTTTTCCTGTTTGTTGCTTTCCACTACACATGTGATAATGGGTCTGACTATCATTATGTAGAGCCAGTGCATCATTGCAGGTTTCAGCCCCCAGGTTTTGCCAGCTGTTCTCTTGCATATAAGTAGAGCATTATACGCCTTTTTGATTCGTTCCTGTATATTTAGATTCCAGTTTCGCTTCCTGTCTAGAATTACACCAAGATATTTTGCGTTGTTCGAAAGGGACAACTTCACGCCGTCTAATTTTGGTCGTATGAAGTGTGGTATCTTGTGCTTTCTATTAAAGAGAACCAGTTCCGTTTTGGATGACTAGGAGGAGGAGTCGTCAGAGCGACTTCAATTCGCTCAGAATGTTTGGAAATTTACCCTGAATCATGATCACGACATCATCTGCATATGCGGTACCCCTATACCCATTGAGTTTAGGTTCTTCAGGATCCTATCGATAACCAATACTCATAATAGGGGATAAGACTCCTCCCTGGGGAGTTCCTCTGGTTACCGATCTCCCGATAGAGCTATTTCTGAGAACGGCGTTGATGCTTCGAAAGAACAAACTTCGTAGTTTGCCATTTTCTACGAGCCTTTCTTTTTTCTAATATCAACTCCCTGATATCGGCGGGGTATTTTGTTTCAGATTGTTTTCTGTTCAAAATAGCTGGTGTGCTTTCTTCTGCCGCCTGTAGTACATCAGCAATGAGTTGTTCCACTTCATGGTCAATTTACTTCTTGTTTCCATAGGAGATCTCAGGTTTATAAAGCTTCTAGTTTTTCTCTGAATTCAATCCAGTTTGTTCTCCTGTTTACTAGGATAACTTTTTTTCTGCATTTTTTTTAAGAAGAATGTCACACTAATATAACTACGCAAATCTATGAAGATTTCCACCGATCAAAAAAAAAACACTGTCCTCCAAAACATTTTTTTTTTAAATCCGCTGGCTTTCAACATCCACCAGCGCCATCAGCCCTTAAATCAAACAGAAAAACCCAAACATGACACCCCATCATCGTTTCATTGAAACTTCCTGCTTTAACTTAGGTTTTACTGAAAGGATTGACTCTGACACAGATCACAGTCAAGTTACAATTTCATTTGGAATTTTCATTAGCCTAAGCCGATTTGAATACTGGAATGGTTTCGACCATACCACAAGGGGAGAAGGAAAAAACGGATTAACTTTCGCACAGCAACACACAAAATATACATTTTTCACATTCACATAAATATAAAAGTATGAAATGAGATTTTGGAATAATTTCACCGACTTAATATTGAATAATGTATTGGGCTCTTTGTCGGTGCCGTCGTCGTGACCTCAACCTCAAGTTGAGTAACCAATAACCAGCCAACTTCCGACGCCAACAAAAGCCCGTCATCCGATCACGGTAATCCTGCTGACATAGCGAATTTGTGTGAGATATGGGCATACAAAACATATGAAGTTAATAAGCCAATTTATTTTCCTCGCACAGCAAACACAAACATGACGATGAAGGAGGTGGAAGACGTGGTGGTGGTGTGTTGGCGCTGGTTGCGCTGGTTGCGCTGGTCCTTCGGGGACTTTGTGGGCCCAAACAAGAGTAAATCCCTCACAATAAATTCGTTTCGAATTCAATTCGCCCTAATTTCTATTCATGCGATTTATGCCTGTCGCTCTCTGTTTGTGTTTTGAATTGTTTCTCTTATAACTAATTCGCCTGGGCTTATACGGACAAAGTTTCCTTACGGACCACAATGGAGTTTATGTGGGTGTCCTGGCTCTTGGGTGCTGGGCGATGGGCTATGGCCGATGGCAGAATTTGTATCCTTAGGATTATCTCAATTGTTTTGGTTGAATAAGATTTACAGCCGCAAAAAAAAAAAAAAAAAAAAGAAAAAAAGAAAAGAATAATAGATTGGGTGGAATTGGGTATTATAGGATGTCGCTTTGTTTTAATTTGTTTTTCATTGTCGCCGAATTTGAGGAGAAAACATAATCCAGCCAAATGTTCTGGCAAGTTGGCGATTACATTTAAGCAGAGAGACAAAAATTTCATTCCAAGAAATTGCGTGTGCGAAATGTTAGGCCATTAAATTGTGTTGTCGTTGCCGCCAAGAAATTAATATATCCGAAGTGAAACGATAAATTTAAAAATATTTGTTTAGCGCTTGGTAACATGTTACAATCATAAAATGTTAGGTATTTCGGTTAACTATATTAAATACGAAAACTGCGCATAAATTTCCATTTTCCGGAAAAAGGTTCAAAATACGCAAAAATCGTAAATTTTCATACTAAGCTTTGTGGCACTTCTTTGTATTCAATCTAAGATATTTACATATGTATACATATGTATATATAATAGACAGAGAGTCAGCCAAAAAAGTGATTCTTTGGTTCCTTGAAATGACGCCCAAATATTTCTGAAAGTAAAGTACAAATATCTTCGCATAAAATTGTGTAATTTTTTGTATGGAAAATCGGTCGAAAATGTTTGAAATTTTTTCCTAGATTTTTTGAATTTTGATATTGGATTCTATTGAAAGAGTTTTTTTAACGAAGTGTCACATATACAGGTGTTGGGCGCCGTGGCTCAAGTGGTTAGTGCGTTGGATCGCTGAGCCGGAGGTTCAAGGTTCGAATCCCAGAGAACCATAAACGTACGAGAGTAATAACTGTCAAGAGAAAGCTTCCCAATTTGCCTTTCGGATATGGCTCTAAGCTGTAGGTCCCTTCCATTTGTGTAAAAAATATAACACGCACGAAACGAATGGTCACGAGAAGCTAGGCCCTGGACCACATATGGTCCGTTGCGCCAAGAATTTGTATTTTTTTTGTTACATACATACGTATAGATATGTACAGGCAAAAAAAAAAAAAATTTTACTTTCCCTGCACTACAGTGAAAACTCTCATGAACGGACAGCGGCCGGCGGACAATTGTCCGCTTAAGAGGAGTGACCTTCTAAAGGGAGGGGAGTGGCCTTACATATACATTTTTTTTTTATTTAAAATTGATGAATAGTTAAATAAGGGTAATGCACTTTGTAAATGAATAACACCTTTACACATGTTTTACATACGCGTTAACAATCTCCATTTTTTTTTTAAACTAAGAGTTTTACTTGGAATATTTTTAAAAGGACATAAAACCTGGGTAAATCAGTTCCTTTCATTATTAATAATTAAAGAAGTTGCCTCATATAACCCTTAGCCCTGTTCATCGATTTTTTTTTTTTTTTTTGAGGACACGTAACAATCCATGTTCGACCTCTAAAGGCGGAGAATAAGACATTTGCCGAACTCTGCATGCTTTCGGAGTTCGCCAAATATTCTGCAAAATGTCTGGGATTCCTCAAGCAAAAAATAAATACAAATTCTTGGTGCAACGGACCGTCTGTGGTCCAGGACCTAGCCTTTCGCGACCATTCATGTTGTGAGGGTTATATTTTCACACAAATAGAAGGGACCTACAGTTTAGAGCCACATTTGAAAGTCAAATTGAGAACCTTTCTCTTGACAGTTATTACTCTCGGACGTTTATCAGAGATTCGCGAGAGGGGGGACCGTGAAATACTTTTTGGTGTTCTCTGGGATTCGAACCTCGAACCTCACTCTCAGCATATCCAACGCACTTACCACTTGAGCCAAGGCGCCCACCTTAATTCCTTAAGCGGTGCAAGAAATATTTTACCCCGTCTGATCTAGCCTCAATATATAAGGTATTCAACCGCCCAAAGATGGAACACAACACCCACATCTTGTATGGTGCACCGAAGACCGTTTTGCACATTCTAGATAGGGTCCAGAACCGCGTTATAAAACTAATAGGTGATAGAGACATTGTGAGCTGCATAGACTCACTAGAACATCGTACAAATGTCTCTTGTCTTTCCCTATTTTATCGCTTTTTCCACAAAAAATGTTCCAACGAAATAGCCACTTGCAACCATCTTCAAAATTTCTTCCGCAATACGCGTCACGCTTCGAATGCACATCAGTTCATCCTCAAGCCCAACTTCGGACGTACTGTCAAATACAGAGATTCGTTCATAAGCCGAGCGACACGTACATACATATGTATGTGGAATGATCTTCTAGGGTCTGTGTATTCTCATCGTTACAACCTTCAAGCATTTAAAGCCAACGTGCACCAGTACCTCCTCTTTCTTTCCGCCTCTTTCAAACGTCCGTGAACTGAGAAATCAGCATAAGGGTATTCATACCCCACGAATTATAAAAAAAGAAACCTCCTTACGATTTCCACAAAGAATTGCACCTTCTTCATGAGAATGCATTTGCATTGTCTCTCGGTGCAACACATTACCGGGCACTATATCCTTGGTAGAAATGCTAAAATGATTGACCTTCACCTGCAGAAGTTGTAAGGACAACGAGGAGGAAGAGAGTTCATTGCCATTAGAATTACATAAGTCCCCACTTGTAGGACACATGAATACATGCACATTTAAAGTGCAAAATAATATTATCGTCTTCCACGAAGGACCCAGACCATTGACTGGTTTTGGAGGCATATGTAAAATTCGACAACAGTCCATTCCTGGTTCAGAGTCTTGCAAGAGGTAGTCCTGAACAGAAAGAAATTCGACTCTAAATCTGCAGAACAGTTGAAGTTATTGTATCATTGCGCCAAACAGCATATCCGTGAAAGCGCGGTCATCAAAACTCCCACAGCCGCCAAGACCGTGGTCTGATTTGATAGCAGTGCTTATGATATATGTACATATGTAAGCATCAAGAAGGATAAGTTCAGCCGTGCCTAGCACGGAACATTGCTAGACATAGTCCGCCAGAAACTTGGGTAATGTAACCCGCTTAGGGTCTAGCATAGATATAGAAATATTGAAACTGTTCCACACAGAGCCAGCCTTCATGCAGCGTAGAATTGGAGGCAAAACACAAAACTTGTGAACAGCCCTTGTTGCCATCAAATATCCGCCAGAATCCGCATCCATAACTACTTCATTGTCGAAAGCTCCTGCAATGGCGATGAAAATCGCGTATTCTTTCCTATCGACTACGCATTTGATTTTGGAAACTTGATTTTGAAGAGTACTCTCGCAGGACTTGAAACGTTGATGAGCATGCTGCATCCCCCATAGAGAATATAACCTCCAATCAACTTTACGTGCATGAATCCCAACCAGTCTTTTCATGCTTCTCTGCATGAAGGAAGCCAGGTTTATTGGCCTGAAATTTTGGGAGTGTGTAAAAGCCATCCCTACTGAGAAAATGATTGCTGAGTCGATTAGAAGATATGGACACTCAAAACGAAAAGAAAAGCAGTCTAAGATACTCATACATATAGTGATGGACGGGTAGCATAACTTATAAAATTAAGAACCTTAAGTGAGTAACATCAACAGGATATCAAAGTAAACAGATGGATGTTAAAGTCCAACTCAAAATCATTGTGTCTTTATTCTAGGCTCATTTCTTTTCCATGTACATACAAACCACTAACTGCACACAAATTAGCAAAATTAGTATCCTGTCGGACATCAAAGCAGTCATAATCACCACAACCACAGCCCGTACCAAAATAATTGTTGGTGAAATAGTGCAAACGCAAATCAAGCCAAACCGCAACAAAGTTTGCCTCACCTGGGTTAATTGGAAATCCAATAGGCTGGCTAATGCGCTAAGGACGATGCTGGGAAAAGGGGTCAATTCGGGAAGCGTTCTTTTAACAGCTAATAGAAAAGGAATATACCAAAGGCTAAATTCCAAAAGTACTTCGGAGAATCCAGATAACAAAACCAAGCCGACAAGCTGTGTGCTTAAACTGAACGCGGTTAATATTGGAAACGTGAACACAACAGGACTGGTCAACAAGTCGAGGACTTTTAAATGATTTATTTTCAACCAAAGGAAATTGTATTTTTCAGGAGCCTAATTTTAGTTGAATACAGTTTGCTCAGCGGTATTCTAAGTTCGTTTGTTTGTCCTCCGAAAAAAGTAGGACTTCTCGAAATAAAGGATTAATAGATGACCTCTCCGTTTGATGCAAATCTCTTTCATCGAAACATGTCGTCGTATTTGGAAAATAATAGAAGGATAGACAAGGAAGCAGTTTGACAAGTCCAGCCACGGTTATTCCAGACGTATGGATTGTCCTGAAGAAAGAAAACTTTGTTCTTCCTATGGGGGGTCACTTTGCCAAGGAATTTATCTAATAATAACGAATAAATCTGCCCAGTGATTGTTGCTCCGTTTTTGAGGTAATCGATGATGATAATTCCAAAAAACTGTCAACATGGCCCTCCCGCCGATGGAACGGTTTACCCTTCTTTGGTAACACACTCTCCAGGAGAAATCTATTGTTGCTACTATTCCTTTGTTTTTAAGATGAAGTGATGGATCCATGTTCTATCAACTGTTAAATAATACCGCAGAACCTCGCATGTATTGAGCTTAAGGATGTCTAAATACTGTTTCGAAGTGATCGTTCGATTCGGTTTTTGTTCAACTGCAAGTATCTGCAGTACCCATAGCTAATGACAAGCTTTCATATTCTACACATATGTTTTTGCGACTTAACTTGGACATCCTGGGTGGTCCCTGTATCATTCGTGCTAACCCCATGAATCTGGATGAAACTGCGTGTCCGTAATACTTTTTAAGGTTTCCTTAATTTTCTTAATGGTTTTTCAATGCCAAAAATAATGTTTCATCAGAACTTTATTCCATTTAAAAACAAATGGTTGGAATAAAAAAATATATTTCAGTTTTTGGGCCCTTTTTTGTCAAAGTCTCTGACTTACAAAAATACCTGCTAACAACAAATAATGTACCGAAGAAAAGAGCCAAGACCTCGAATACTTTTTGTACAATTTTTCACCTAAAGCAACATCAAAATAAGGACTTCTGCAGTCCATTATTGTACCACATATCTGAGTCTTTCGAGCTAAAATATAAGAAGCAAGCGATAAGTTAACCACCATGAAACCACCTTAGCCTTATTGGGGAATAGAGCGGGCCAATGTTATGAGCGGCGATCATTCACCTCAACAAACTACCAGGAGTTATTCCATATGGTAAGCTGTTCCGCAATGCACGTACTGAGAATGTTAAAATATCGAAGGCTCATCGCACACTTAAATTAAACATTCCATACAATATTAATCCTTTAAGCTATTTGACAGTGTATTACACGGAGTGATTCCGTCATAATCCCTTAATTATCCTCCTTAAGACTCAACGGCATAGATTTGCACATTACTTCGGCGTGAAGATGAAAGTCAACATACTATAATGCGCTTATCCTAGGAATAGGATTTGAGCATCGGAAAATGCCTGGATATAAGAATCGTAAAAACTCTACAGCGTCACATGTATGTCCTTGTATCTACAAACATCTAATTTGCAGGTCATTCAAATTTGAAATCCTTAAAGAGCTTCAAATCTTATTTTGACAATTTTTTCCGATTTAGCCTTGAATTGAGTGTATGCCCTAAAACTGACTTCGATGATCTATACCTCAAGTGAAGCGTTTTTAGATGCAGAATTCTAAAATGTAAATGTCCGTGAGCTGCTAATAGCTACTTTCTGAGATACTGCATATCTACTGTCGCAAAGTTGGTTTCCTGGGTAAATGTACTGAGAATTGATTTCCAACCCCGGTCGCAAACTGCAACTTTCTTAATTCTAAATAAAAATTTTGAAGTGCATAAGACCACGCAGCTCTTTAGGCTGCACACAGAACTAAGAAACCCACTTTATCGAGTTCCTCTTCCATGATAATATCAAAATTGACCAAGAATTTGAGTTCGAAAATTCAAAAAACAGTCTGCTTAGCAAAAAAAACATTGGGCTTACAACTGCTTATCGCTTTTTACTAAACAGACTGTCAAAAGGTTTCATTCAAAAATGATTTTCATTTAATTCTGTGGAAATCTTGTCTGCCGTGGCTTTAGTCCAATCTCACACTCAGTTAATTATTTGCTGACATACAGGCTTGCAAATTTCGCTAATTTATTAGTGTAGTGTGGAATAAACGAGTTGAACCATCATTTTTAATTTTTAATTTAATTTTTTTTTAAGCTTCGTTAGAGGCGATACATTTTCTATTACATTCGCATACGGTGGTTGTGATGGCCAATGTATATTAATGATGCCATTTTTTACATTGTATTGGATACGAAGTCTGCTGCAATGAGCTCCAGATTTTGTCTGTCACCGAATGTTTGTCCCTTAAAGTTCTTCTCCTGACTTCAACAAGCCAGATTTGTACAATTTCAACTTAGATTTTCGAAAGCAGATTATTAGCTCAAGTTCTTGCGCCAATAAGCACCCAAGCGTACACTTTTACAGGATTTTAAACAGTTGTACACCCTTTCCGGATCACACGCGCTTAATTGGATTAAACACAAGAAGAAAACTTGCATGTGAGGATAAGTCTAAGAAAGGACTTCTTTGCAGTACCACAAAACCATACAAGCGTTGGCAAAAATTATTGATGAATATATGATTTTTTCAATTTTTGAATCAAGGATTGCCAATGCTGCCGAATTCAATGATTAATTTTTCGGCGAACTTGCTGACGAATGTGCATAGAGAGCCGACGGACGAAATAACTTACTAGGCAACTTCAGTATTGAGTAGACGGTAAAACGGTCTGAAAAAGGTTGGTTGGTCGGTTGATGTGGCTCTCGATAAGTTCCACTTACACCAAAATAAGTTCATTGTACTGCCACTAACTAGGGGAGGTGGCTCACACTGCCTGCTCCGAAATGCTTTTTCTTATGAAGCTGTTTATGTTAATCGTAGAGGCAGTATTGAAATCATTTGAAAAATTAGTGACCTACTTTATTAGCAGTGAGTAAGTGCAGGACACGTCAACAGGGCCTGAAGGACTATCTCTTCTTCCTCCTCGCCTATACACCTACTGCAAAAATGATTGTACGGGATGCCCAAATTTTGAGCATGTCTGCTCAAAGCGTTCGTCTGTTACGCATTAGAAGTGCATTAGATATTCTTTGGTCTTGGCAATGGCGAAGTTGGTTCCATCCATGGCAAGCTTTGTTAAGCGCCTCGACGTGGATGGGATACTTAGCATACGACATCGGTGCGTCAATGTTGGCTGTATTTCTGCCTTTAGTACCGGAAGGGCCTCATCTAGCCACGCAGTTCCCCGGGACGTCATAGTAACCGAGTACCCAGCAAAGGGTAAGGTTGTACCCTCCAGCTATCTTGTTAAGAGATACAGCCATAGACGTTATGATGATGAATGTGAGGGATTTGATAGCTGCCTGGCTATTAATAAATATTGCATGGTTTTTAAACTTCCTAATAATCTGTTTCACTAGGCTACACAAATGATTCAAGTTTGTTCTGTGCTATGAAGAACGACATTGTTACCATTTCCTATGCGCTTTTTTTGTCTTTTCTTCTTTACCATTTCCATTATTTCCGGTGAATATCTTAGGCAGTAGACACTTTTCTTTGACAAAGAGTATTATTGCAGAATGTCCTAGAGATAACCGACTATTCTTAGATATTAGCTAAGAACGAGCTTACATCTTCCAATGTTACTTATAGCAGTTACTCAGGAGTACCTATTTCTTTAATAAAGCTACCTGAGTTTGAGTATGAAAATAAGAGTCTAATAAGGAAAAACCATTATGGAAATCTAAAGCAATAACGAGTTATATTCCTAAAACCATAAATGCAGGACTTCCTTCCAGCCTTATTTATCAATACTTATTTATAAATTCAAAGTGAAAATTTTGTTGCATAATTGTGTTGTCTTTTTTTGTCGTGGCTCAGTTGTTAGTCTGTTAAACTACTGAGCGGAATCACGAATCACAGAAAATACCAAATGTTAGTTTAAGGGTCCCAAGGGTCTGACCAATATCAATAATCCCATTCGGATAAGCGTTTAAACTTCAAGTCGCTCCCATCTTATAAAAAAAAAATTTAACACTTACGACACGAATGGCTGCGAGAAGCTAGACCCTATGAGTGTACATATATGCGATGTATGCATTTGTCGGATTAAAGAAAAAAATACCACGCAAGTTAAGCGAAATACAATTTATTATTCAAGCATGCCTGAGAGTTTAAACATGGGAGTATAAATCCCTATCACATTGCTCAGAATTCATGCGAGTTTTGTTTCTGAGAATTTTGACAAACATATCAGCTATTTATTAAATCCCGTGATCTAAGTGGAAGCACTTAATCTAAAAAAATTTCTACGAAACAAACTTTGATGTTGGTTGCTTGTTAAACGTTATTAAACTTCTAACTTAATTAAGTACGTTATGCTTAGAATCACCAATGGCGACGAAGTTAGCGTTTTATTTTTTTACCAGTGAGGTAAATCTGTAACCTTATATGAACGTATGAGGAAACACGAGTTGCATGAATAAAACAAACCGTTTTTAATAGGCGTGGGTTTTAGAAATATATTTTTCTTCATTCATATATTTTTTGGCAGCAAACCTGGGCGCTTCTAATTAAAATTTCATGTACTTAATTGACATAAAAGGCGGAAAAATATTACGAGTTTGTGACTGGATCTTTTCCAGGCAATCTACTCTGATGTTGCCTTTTGGAGTTTCAAGTAACTAATGTCATCGTCTTATTTACCGACAAACTTTCTTGAGCAATTTCATTGGCATCGGTTGCGAATGAGCTCACTTGCTATGCGGACGTTCAATTTCGGATCGTACAAAAAGTATGTTTTATGTAGTTTGTATTCATAATATGCGTATTCTGAAAACATCACACATTTGGGACTACCTAAATCGTTCAGATTCCAAAATTTCGAAATTGAACAAGACACAATTTGTGGGTATGCTAAGGTTCAAAAAGCTTGCCACCTTGCCCAAACTATTTTGCTTTGCTTTATATTAAAACGATGTAACAATGTTGGTAGATATTTGGAGCCCTAAGTTATAGAAACCATAAGTCTCATAGCAAATTTTGTTTTCCCCCAAAAAGACGACGTTATCCTTAGCCTAAATAGTAGGTTATTTCTTAAACTATGCGCACTACTGTTCATTAATTCATTTTATGTCATTGCTAAGGCAATTTGTTTTTATTGAAATCTTTTAATATTTGGTCTAAAAGGATTGCCAATTCCCAAGTATAACATGATTATTGTAGTATATTTTTTTATTACTAAAAGGTCTTATTTCCGATTGTTATTTGCCTGCATTCTAAAAACGTTTTTCAGCAAAGGAGTTTTTCAGTGTTCGAAAAGGACAAAAATATGTAGGCAGAACGCTGTGCAAAATGTAGAGTTTAAAAATTAAGAATCCGTTCATAGACAGTGAATAAGTACATGTTATGTGGCATCTCTAATCAATCAGAGGGAAATATAGTTCTCTGTTATTACATATATTGCCCGATGGCCATATAAGAAGTTGTTTCAGCTGCTTCTACTACTTCGATATTTGAGTAAATTTTTTAAATGTGTGTAAATGGAAGACTTTTTATTGATGACCAAGCATTTATGTCTCATTTCTTACAATGACTTAGTACTAGGTACTCACTTAGTAAATCCACGATCAACTTATTTTCACCCCTCAGTTTAGGTAACTTAACCATAGAATATGTGGTAAAAGCATGAGTAAATAGAATTGTTAACCCGACATTTAGAGTAAATCATGATTTTGACTCATATTTAAAATTAAGCCCATTGTATTCAAACAAACATATTCTGCTTGTTTATTTGCCAGGCTTTAAAGATTTCAGAATGATAGAAAATATATTCTTCCTGTTTTTAAACACACCTACTTTAAGAGTCAAAATAAGAAGATGGCCGAGAAAAATAAAAAAAAAAAAAACCATATCACTGAAAACAAAAAAATCACAACAGCAAATAATGCGAATTCAACCGGGATCTTTGAAGACTCCACACGCGAGGGACGAAGGGACAATGCATGATCATTCTGGTCGGAACAGACAGGCTACTGATGGTTGCAGAAAGCAAGAGACTTAAACTAACCCAATGGTTAGTCTAGAACCCCATAACGTTGGATTCCCTATTAAAGTAGCTATTTAACCTCTCTCGTCCGAGAGTAATAACTGTCAAGAGAAAGCTTCTCAATATGCCTTTCGGATATGGCTCTAAACTGTAGGTCCCTTCCATTTGTGTGAAAAAATATAACTCGCACAACACGAATGGTCGCGAGAAGCTAGGCCCTGAACCATATATGTATGTACGTCTGTTGCGCCAAGTATTTTGTTTTATTTATTTGTTTTATATTTTTATTTATTTTAATATACTTATTGTATTTTATGTATTTCAATTATCAGAGGGAGATGATAAGTACTACATCAGGGTAGATATGGAAAATTAAAGTAATTAAATCAGTTTTCACCAGATAGCTCCTAAAATATTAAATCTTTCCTTCAACTATTTTCTAAGTGCTATACATTTAAGTCGTGTGTATTTACGGTGCAGTTATTAATTTTATTCAACTCAAAACAACATTAAAGGAAGCCGAAATCATTGAATAGTCACGATAGTATTGCACCAGAATATTTTTTTCAATCAGTTAAATAGTAAAACTTTTGTAGCAAGGCTTATTTTAAAGATCCAATTTTCAAAAACCAATCAGCAATACACGGTTGATGAATTTTTTCCCAAATACCCCAAACGCCACCTCATGGAAGCATATGTACATACATATGTACATATGTGTGATTGTTGAAAGCATTTTCAAAGAGTTTTTTTTTTCAAGGACCAACCTTAATAAAGTAGTGACAGCCTTAAATTCCAATTGAAACCCTCAGAGCCCCGATACCAAGAGCGAAAAGCATCGATTACGGTATAAAGTTTATAGATTCCTGAATATTAAGGCTTTTTTCTTGACAAAAAAATATTTACTAAGTTATAGTACAACTCTTGGCATAACTAAATTTTACAAAAACCATTTTGGATGTACACTGCCGGCCATAAGTTTGGAATCACCTAGTAACTTTGTGCTTTTTTCCAGTTTTTGAAGTAAATATGAATTTTAAAAAAATATCATTGATGTCAAAAATCTTGACTATGAAGTAGCTTTAAATTGTATATGCCATATATTTCTGTAGGGCTAACTAAGTCAAATAAAATTGGGTTAATTTGATTAAGGCTGAATTTCCAAAAAATAGTTTCCGCTTACTATTGTAAAAAAAATATACTTCCGGCTTATAAAATGAGTTTATTTCTCAGATTTAATCGCAAATACGTATCTTTAATTTTTGGAAAATTGTTAACATACTCGGATAACTTTTTAAGATGACCAACTTTTACGCCTCTAATAATCTAGATTGAAGAACTAACCACTTCAGCTGAATAACAGTTATCATCCACACATCACTTACAAACAAAGAAAAATTTGTAGGAAAGTGGACTTAAGAAAGGATACCCTTTCGACCAATTCTCAGTGGTAATAGCACGACGTTTTTTTTGCCCTAAGTTGCTAATCTGCAGTGAGATAATTCGAATGAGCAATTGACAGTTGAGACAGTTTTTCTATTTTACTTAGAATACAATGCGCTTAAAATTTTTCGTCTTTTGGCTTATCGGGGTAATATTATCTGAACGGTACAGAAGACTTTCGGCAACCTGGTAACCCAAGGTATCATTCAAGGGCAGTTACAGACAGAAATAACTGAGAGACAAATTTTTTTTCGTTCTCCTGTGCTAGTAATTAAATTGGTAAAAATATCTACATAGATAGAAAATGTTCACGAAAACAAGTGCCCTCTGTAGGTGGAGGTTAAATTGGGTTGCTGAATTTAAATGTGAGCATAGAGTGAACCCCACTTAGACGCTATTATTGACAATATTACTGCAACAGAGATTATCAATAAATTGAATGATACACAGGCAGGTGAATTAAGATATCCTAAGTAGAGTACATTTTGGTAACATTCAGAGAAATGCTGTTCAACATTCTTATCCAGGATTTGGACATGAAAATATGTTGATAAAATGGGTGCCGGATTTTTTAAACTTAACTAAAAACGTATTCGCCTCTAAATGTGCTCAGAATGCCAGAATTACTTTTGACAAATTTCAAAACTGGCATAAACCTTGTCTTACAAACCTCGAAGCTAAGCTGAACAAGTTTAAGGAACCAACAGTATGGATCACTAATAGCAAAGACAAGTTCCATAACTTCATGAGTCTTTTGAATGGTGAGCTGATTAAGTTACATTTCAACTTTACATAGATTGATAAACAAATAATGTACGGCTAAGTCGCATGAGGTCTTCCACATATTCAGATTTCTGCTACATAGAAGGAAAATCGTAAGAGGCTACAATTTTGAATTTTCGAAAAACACGTTATAAAACCATGAACTTTTTTTTTCTAAGTAACATTTGCTAGTCCACTATAAGTAAAAAGTTTTTCGATTTTATAGCAGAAAACTGAGATTGTATTCCGACTGCAAACATTCATGTAACATACATCCATTTTCAAAAAAGTGTTGTACGGTCCAAGTAATTTCAACGTACGAATTTCCTTCCAGTTATAACACAAGGGGAATACATACATAGCTTAGTTTTTCAGGTGCAGAGAAGGCAATGACTGCAAAATCTCCTACAAAAGCTAGACTTAGCCCATGAACTGGCCGTTTCCATCAGGATCATGTATTTATACAGCCCTGCGTAACAGTGCTCACAAAAATTGCCAAACCGAAGAACGATTTAAGACTTCGAAGCTTAGTTTGAAGTATTTTTAAAGGCAACGAAATTGTCATCAAATAACAGGGTTAAGTCCTCTATCAATTTGAAGTTCTAAAAGAGAACTTGTTACATGATGTGATCAGAGCCTTAGATCATTGTTGAACGAATTTCCCTAGGGATACATTCTTTTAAAAATCGTTAAAAATTAATCGAAAGTTGCCTTTCATTGTGACCATAAGTATGTACCATCCAATCACCCTTGTAGATTAATAAAAACTTTTAACAACATAAGAACTATTCCCTACCATATGGTTACATACATTTTCCACTTCATCGACCCTTCCATAATCACAGAATAAGAAATTTAGCCCCTCAACGCCTCTGTTGAAACAATCAATCCCAATTGACGACATAAACTAGGTACACTCTTACTATAATTACACAGTGACAGCAAAAACGACCCAACCCCATTAACCAAAATCCAGATTCATAAATGAAACAAAAATCAATAAGTCTTATCCAAAATGTATCTATGAGAAAGGCCGCGTGGCCTTAATGTACTTGTCCAATGCATTATTAATTCGAATGACAACTTCTATAGGTACACGAAAAACTTTCAAGCCAATTCCATAATAACATTGTTATGATGGAACAAAAGCCAAAACACCAAAAGTAACCCCCAAGAAAATGTATTGCTTGAGCTTATACGAGTAGATACAAAGAGAATGAGAAAGTAAATATGAACTCACTTGTTGGCTGTAAATAAAGTAATCCTATAAAAAATACTATTATCCAAATGGTATCCATGCTAAGCAGTGAATATCGCGTAACAACAGCAAGTAGCAAGCGGGCGGGATGTTTGATAGATTGATTTCACTTAATCGAAATAAATGCCCTAAATCACTAACCGCTTTCAATCGGATTTAAGTTGCACAATCACATTACAATCCCATTCGCATTGGAAATTTGATTGGCCTCTGTTTTTTTTTTTAATTTTTAATAAGCACACGAGTTGATTCACTGGACAGGATATCAAAGGATTTAAACTACTGCTATGCTATACGGGATTGAATGACGCACTATACACCCACTAATTAGAATTTATAGACAACCGAGGACGAAAACCGACGCACGGGAGGAACCTTGCCGACGGCGTTTCCACAAATTTGAACTTCAATTCAAAAATTGCTTTTAGTGGCCGCTGATCCGTTTTAATTATTTCACTAAAATCTCATTTTAATTAGCTAAACCGAGAGACGCCATTCAGATGCGTTTTGCATGAATTTTTTTCACCATAATCAATTTATTTTCAATTTTCCATATGAGAAAATCACTACGAATACACTAGCCTACACTACGAAGGGGCGACGACACGGTGGTTGGGGTAGTGGAAGTGGCAGCAGGTGGTATTGCGGAAGGTAACCAAATGCACATAAATCTACTTAATATTTCACTTTTCCTCCACTCGAACCGAATGAATTACACGCACTTGTTGTGCCCGACTATAAAGTTTATCCTAGACTGAAAGGGCCCGTTTCTGGAAGAGCGCAGCGACGACGTTATGGAAGTACACACTGTGTGTGTGCTCGTCAGACGAGGAATTGGGGAACTGAAGTGTGGTTATGTGTCACAAGCCTTCCAGTATGTAGTCCCAGGAACCTGAGCATACTGAGTGGGTGATGGCGGAGGTTGTTATACACTCAGATGTGGGTGAGGTAAAGGGCAGGGCTCATGTGTTGCGCTTCAAAATTGCAACAGTTTGGGAATCAACAATCTGTTTTCGAAGGGGAAATTAACAAAAAAGCTTTGAATTCTTTCCAGCACGTGGGGGCTGTAACCGTTGTGGGAAGTGAACTCTGGAATATTGGGGAAACGCTACGATTGTGGGTGTATGTGTGTGTTGGACATGCGTAGGATCGAGTAAGGAATCAACAGGCAGTTGTTTGTCACTTTGAATGCGATGTTAAAGACCTGAAAAAAAGGTGTTGTCAGGATTTTGCGAAGCTAAGGCGATTAGTTCATAAGGTCAGGCTATGTAGGTGCAGCTCGCACGAGTTGCATTGGGATAGTTCAGCGCGCAAGACCAATAACTAAGAATGAGTTATGTTGGAGAGAGTACTGTCTCAGGGAATTATATTTTGTGTTTGAATTTTCTCGTTGATTATGCTAGTGTAATAGGTGTTACAAGTGGAGCATAATGACACACAAAATTCAGGATTTCTTCATGTTGATTGAATAAGTATTTTTTCATATCGTTGAATGTCTCAAGGTTAATGTCTACTAGTATATAGCGCATTCGAAAAGCCATCGGGACTTGTGTGGTTTTTGACTGAAATATGTCCTTTGTGGGTTTAAATATCGACCGATGAACTTTGCTAAGCAGTCTGCACAGATATGTGAACCTCAATTTGAATGTATTAAGAGAAATTGCAATGAGGTTAGTGGAAAGTGAAGAGGACGATGCAATTGGATTGGTTTGTACGAAGGGATAGATAGGATTTGTACTGAGGGACTGTGTGGATATGTAGTATTAATTCAGTTTAGCAATTAAGAAGTTTTTTTTTCTTTAGTTTATGTCTATGAAATCGTCTTAAAAAGGGATATTTACATAGAAGTATTAGTAGGAGGTGTACATTTATGAAGCTTTTCGGGAAGAAGGAGGCGTCACAGGGAGAACATTTTACCCCAACCATTACGCTGAGGTTTAGCAACAATAATTGTTTGAGTATGATTTTAATGTTTTATCTTTCAAGAACAAGGGCTTTATAAATGGCTAATTTTACGTTTTACCCAATCACTCTGACACCGCTGAGGAAGAAAACCATTTGGGCTTTTTTTTATACATACAGTTATGGACAATAAAATAGGGTCACTCCTTTGTTACAAATATTTTCGAACTTTTTGTCGTGTGTTCTTGAAAGACTACAGTGACATCTCGCTTAAAATAATGGTAAACATACATACTACCCTCGGTATACACAAATTTGGCGCCACTTGGAATGATCATAGATAAGGGAAACTCGAAAAACCTTTATCACTCATGTTGATACAAAAAAAGGGGTCAACATTGAAAGTACTACAAAAAGTCTAAATTTTCATAAAATTTTAAGTATTTTGATTAAAGTTTTAAATATTTAACCAAAGTGTAACAGTTTAGCTTAAATTCACGGGGAAAATACAAACAAAATGGGCCGAGAAGACATTGTTCTGACGAGGAAAGCACTATTATTTACAAGTTAGGGGACGAAGGTCAAAGCCAAAACCATCAGCAGGTCCCAAAATTTTATTCTTACCACTCTGTTGCCCCAAAAACTACATTTTAGAGAAGGTAGGCCACGCAAGACAACTTGAAAAGGACGATTCCATCAAACTTCTCTTCACTCAAGATCCTTTTAAATCAGCTGCAGTAATTCAGTTCGAATTAAGAGCGCCAATTTCATCTCGGATCGTAAGAAGACGATTGGAGGAAACAATTTTTTTTTGGTAGAAAATCGCAAAAGGTGCCAATTCTAACAAAAAGGGAAAAAACAGAGTATTGTTTAGTTTCGCTAACTTGAAATGGGATGGCCCGGTTAGTGGGTAGAAGTGGCGTGAAGTCCTTTGGTCTGGCGAGTCATAAATAAATATGATTGACACCATTGGCAGACCTTGGGAACGGATGCCTAAAAACACGAAGTTAAATCCGCCCTATACAGCTAAGGCCTTCAAACATGGTGGAGGTAATGTAATGGTATGAGGCTGCTTCTCGTTGTATAGAGACGGGCCTTTTTTTTTTATCAAAGGGACGATGGACAAGCACATTTACGTTCACATTCTTATCGGTAACTCTTGGTGCCTTAAGCCGAGTGGAAAATGCTTGGGAATTTCAACAAGACAATGACCCGAAACACTCTTCAAGTCTAGCTAAGAAGTGGTTTTCCGAAAAAGGAGTTCATCTCATGACTTGGCCTGCTCAATCCCCCGACCTAAACTCAATCGAGGATTTATGGGGGATTGTTAAGGAACAACTGTGGTTCATAAAATCAAAAGATCAAGGAAGAGTCCTAGCAAAAAATACAGTACTTGCAGGGCGTTGCTTTCAAGATCAGAGTGGTTTTTTGACAAAGTACTGAGTACAAATTAATATTTTTTTATATTTGCTAGTAAGTATTATTGATTGCTTATTAATTATTTAGAAGTTGACATTCTGACCCTTTGCAGACTTTGGTTAGTATATTACACAAATTAGCTGGTGACCCTTTTTTATTGTCCATAACTGTATGTACCTCTATATGTATGTATATTAAGTATTTTTGACGAAAAGTAGAATTTTCTGGGAGCATTCCCAAAAGAGTATGGTGCAGACGAGACAGAACACATACGAAGTGACGTAGAACACATATGTATGTATGTACTGATATAGGATACATAAAATCACTTTCTCGTACATAAGTGCTCACTTTGGAAATGAATTGGTCCTGTAATTAGACTCGACTATAGTTGTGCAGTTGTGTTTAACTTCTTCGTTTGAACCCCACTGTGGTCCTGCAAGAATTGAAAGTAGACTTTCCTTGTTTATGTAATAGGTATAGATGCCCTTACAGCGTCAGTTCAATTCAATACCTTTGTCAAACTGACACCACTTATTGATCCCGGGCTCAAAAATGTAATTTTCAAAATCTCTTCCACTCTTTCACTAGGCAGGGCCCATAGTGTAGTTCCTCACACCAATTTGCATTGTGCTTGTTATCTAGGGTGCGATAAAAATACTCCGTACAATATTTTGCGACGTTTGTTATATTATTTGACATAATCTAGACAGGTATGCAATTGTCTGATTCAAATGGCAGCCGAAGTTGACTTCACAGCAGGGTATTCTGTCACATTGTCGACTATTTGCGGCTCTATTTCAGGAATATGTAGCTCTGTAGATGTTTTTCCTAAATGAGTCAGCTGTTTGCATATCGTTAGAGTAACAACAAAAGGAAGTTCAATGGCGTCAAAGACACGTCAAGACACGTCTCCAAAACGGCTACGGAAATAAGTTCGCAGAAATCGACTGTGTGATGGTTATGGTGACACATGGCTTCTCCTGACTATTATAACCATCGATCCATGAAAAAAATTACTCCTGCTTTCTAGGCTTTGAAATTTCCGCTCAAAAGGCCAACGAACTAACCACTGCGTGGGTACTAACTTTGTACCCACCGCCCGAAAACCATACCGACGGTCAATTATCATTCCAAAAAAATTAACCTGAAACCATAGGGACGTCCAATCGTCACCTTTCATTAAACACCTTACACAAAATTCTCAGAATTGATGTTCATGTGCACGCGTACAAGATCCAACAAATCCAAGGACTCAAATTGTTAATTGGTTGACGTAAAATCGGCTGATGAAACATAGCGATGAGGCAGATTTTCATCTCAATGGCTACGTAAATATCAAAATTGTTGAATTTGGGTTGCGTATAACCCAAGAGTAATTCAAGAGAAATTCTTGTATCTGCCACCTGTCACTTTATATTTCTTGCACTTTATGGGGTGGTGGAGTGATTGGGCCGTACTTCTTTGAAAATGTGACTGAAAATGCGATTACAGTGGATGTTTTGCATTACAGGACGATGACTACTGATTTATTTTGACCAGAATTGATTAATTTTGACCAGAATTGATTAATTTTGACCTTGAAGACGAGTACATAGCTCCAGCAGGACGATGCATATTGCCACACTGCGTGCGAAAGCCATTGAATTGCTGCGAGAAAACACTCAAGGTCATAAGACCTCAAGAAATGCGGATAAGAATTGGCCAGAAAGATGGTGTGATTTGAAACCATTGGAATTTTATCTTGGCGTTTTCTCAAGTCGCATGAATATGTATGTATGCCAAAAACAATTTAGCTAAACTTTTTTACTCCACTATTGAGCCACAATTACACAACGATGTCCTCGAAGATTTCATGAAAAAAGTAAGAGTTTGCCAGCAGAGCTGTGTGACGTATTTGTCTGACTTTACAATGAAATAAAAATATTATCATTTCTTAAATAAATAATTCCCTTATTGGATCATCCTTTGTGCACATGACAATATGTTCGATCTTGTCGTGCACGCTATCTCTTTTATAAAATGGCATACAGATCAAAATCACTATTCATACTTAAATAATAAACAACAAAAGTAGATTCTATTTTACAGCAAATTTAATTTACAATGGAAAACATTTAAATTTTTTTTAATTCTCTTATATATCATCGGTGAATGGAGAAATATTATTGAAACTCAACGGGCATCGGTGGTACAGAAATTCGTCACAATTCTCCTCCCTCAAATGAGGAAAGTGCTTTCTGTCATGCTCATCTAATCTGAAAATAAAAATTAAAACAACATCAGCTTAATCTTAAACCGGACAAGGGTTATTTGAAACTTAAAATTAACGTTTTTGAATTGCCTAAATAACAAATAGTCTAAGATTCAAATGGTCTAAGTTGATACCTAGCTGCTATCATTGAGGATTCGTCTGCTTTTTTCCTTTGGTCCGGCGAAGTTATGATCGGGATTAAAGGGATCCCAATTATTACATCCCCATCCGTATCCGTAGGCCTTCCGGTTTCGTCAGTGAGGCCAATCAAATGCAGCTGTTTTTGGATTTGTGTGATCCAGGATTTTTTTAGCCTGCCTCACTTCCGCGTTTGTATAGGTGCGTTCATTGACATTGCCCTTTTGACAGGGTTCGTAGGATCCCCCTTTTGAACATAACAATACCAATACATGAGCCGGGCGTGCTACAATTGGCAATCATTGATGATTATTTTGTATAAATTGCGGCAGGTTACCAGCATCATTTACTTTTCCCTAAACACATACGAAAAGCTGGACAAGTCACACCGACAGTTCACAGTACCTTAATCTGACTTCAATGTCTATATTGCAGATTTTTTTTTTTTATTTTGACATATTTTCCAACTTTTCAACACCTTTCCTGCATTGATCCATTACCTTTTTCATGCCGAAAGTTTCCCGCTGCCGACCGGACATAATTCTTAGAATTCCTGCCTCATACGCCATACTGAAGGATAACATTTTATATTGAAGCTAAGTGGGGTCAAAGTCGTTTAGATACATTTTTAATGAAATCATCAAAATTAGACAGCAATGCGGTTAGAAAGGAAGGGCTTACCTCATCCCAAATTGGCAAATCGTTTTCAAAACTTCTAATCAGAACTTCACACTAAAGGGTTAATAAGGCGATACCTCTGGCTGAGGTAATGTATTTCCACAGGACAAAGTGGTGAAATGGATTTCTAGAGTGATACTTGGATTGATTGGGTCCCGCTCGGACAGAGACGCACTAAGATCAGAAAGAAGGTCCATTGTGATACCAAAAAGTGAGAGCCGGAGTACCACCACCAGGAACTTACATGCGAATTCCCATTCGGGACAATTGATTCGCCGTGCTGGCATTAAATCATTTAGCCCTCAGAGTCTGCCTAAATCATCTGCCTAGATCTTTAAAAAAATATTCACCAAGGGTTTTCCTTCTCAGAGTCGACAGGGAAGGACGGGACATTACAGAAATAGTTGAAGGAAACACCTAGCATTAGCGGAGATCGGTGTCCTAATTTTCCTACAAACCAGGTTTGGCCAGATGATTAGATGGGAGGCACGTGCTGATGTTATTCCACCAACTATTTGCTTTGTATTTGCCCAGAACGTTAACATAGGCTACAACCCAGGACAAGAATACGTCGCATCTGCCAGTGATCTCGTTAAGAGATCCGCTGCATTGATTACCAACTTGGATAGGATTGTTGGCGATTCTAAGGCTATTATCGCTGTTTAACTGTCTATATACAGAACAATAGCGCTAGAATCTACTGTGTTAATTGAAAGCCAGGTCGCTTCTCACTTCTCGGACAATGCCCTTGAGGATATCATCAACTAAGACGCTAGGCCTACCCAACCGAGTGTTAACCTTCAAAGAGATGGTACCTAAAGTGACAGAGAAATTACAAAATGTTTCAAGGAATATTTTTTAATAAATATTTTCAAGAAAAATGGAACAGAAGCCAAATTGTTGTTTCTAAAGCTATCAAGGTATTTAGGAGTATTTTATACGAGCATACGACTAAGATTTAGGTCACATTAGAAAAACGACTTGGGAGAGGTACCGTGGTCCCGTACTTCTAGCTGATTCAGAGCCAACTTCAAATGACCGAAAAATTCATTGGACCTTATTGAAGCTTAAGCCAAATTCTGAAGGACGTGTGGTCAACATATTTTTTTTTTAAGACGTTGGGGCAGATAAGGCCTAAGTTAAGCCTAATAATCACCGCGAATTAAGAAAATATTTTTGTGCTATCCCCTGAGAGTTGCTATGTTATATTTTGCCTTCTAGCTGAAATCTAGTTCATTAATGAAACTATAGATAGTTTGAGCTGAAGAAGATGTGACATAAGATTGTGAAGCCTATGTTTAAGCCTAAGCCGATCTATGGCCGGGCATTCACACAGTATATGATGGGCTGTTTCGGAGTCTTCAAGACAGAGACTGCACACGACCCATTTTCTTGAGATGATAATTGAGAGAGCAATGTCCAGTAAGGAAGTCAGTTATGATCTTAGCCTTGTGCTTGCTCATTGAAAGAATGTCTCTAGATCTTTTTTTGAGAAATTTATAAATTTCTTGGCGTGTCGTAAGCCATTTTGCGAGTTCCAGAATGAGAGCATTTCTATTCTTTCCCAAAGGTTAAGCTCTATCTTTATCTGGTTAGTTGGTAAACCACAAAAGGGTTCAGGTCTCGTAAACGGAGGTTGAGCACCTAGTCTGGCAAGTTTATCAGCAGATTCGTTGCCAGAGATGCCCCTATGTCCAGGGACCCAAGCAAGAGTAATTTTATTGTGTGCAGCAAGCTGCAGGAGTACTTGTAGACAATTCCAAACCAGCTTAGACTCAAAATTGAAGGATGTAAGAGCTTTAAGAGCTGCTTGGCTGTCTGACATTATATTTATTTGTGATCTACGGAGGTTTCGTCTGATGCCACATAGCTTGATTGCATAGACCTCAAGGTGGTCAACATCTACTTTGCTGCTCTTTGAACTATCCACCGAAATAGCGAAAGTTTACCAAAAGAGTATATTGACGAGAGTTTCGTCCTCGCATAAAGCTCAATTTCTACTACATCCTAATGTCTGGAAAATCAAAACTTTTGGAGATAACCTAATCGTTCAGAATAGCAGTACATTCACTGTAGTTATAATTACGAAAGATGCCACTAAAATGCAGTCTTATACGACATCACTACAACATCGTTTGCTCCCATACAAATTCGGACCAGAACTCATGCATAACAACAAATAGCGATATTCACAAGAAAATGGGTGAAAGGACAAAATAATTACTATGCTACCCTGGCCAGTGCCGGATTTAAGTTTTCAAAGAAGCACAGTTTGTGATCAGTACCAACGAGAGGAATTGCGTTACGATCAAATGCTCAGAAGGAAAATTCTAAAATATGTAAAGTTCAGTACAACAAGCGTCTTTCACAACCAATACTCACTTAAATATATGTCGCAGCAGTTTAAATAACATTCCGTTTGACATCTGTCCATCGGGGTCTCTTGTAGCTATGCAGAACGCTTTCAAAATGCAGGCTTTACCGTCTAAACCGTGCCTACGAAAAGGACATTGTTCCAAAATTTTTCAAAATTACAATTCACTTTATCATAAAATACACATATGAAGCTTACATGTCTATAAGTTGCTGCAACACTTCGTATGTATCTCGGCGATATGGTCGCAAACGTTTATTTTCATTTAAAATATTCATGTTGGCTTTAAAGCCAACAGCATGAGCCCAAATTGCTCCCCAAGTAAAGACGTTTTCCTTAATATTCACTCGAAACTGAATAGAGAGAGAGGTGTTACTTAAAAATTGTCACTTATGAACAAAAATTCCACTAAACATACAAACATACGAGTAGATTTCATGAAGTCTAAATAACGCTTCTCGCGACTAAGGACGGTTCTATTACTTGTACCTGCTATTGAATTGCAATTAAAACCGTTCGCGAAACACGTAACATATGTCAAAATAATAAAAACTATGACGTATTTCATCACAGATGTATCTATATCTTTCTTTTTTATCCAATCTGGGGGATGTGCGTTCTCTTTGAGGAATAATCAGTATCTGATTTAGATCTGATTATAATGTCACTTGATCCACAATGATGTGAACTTCAATACTCAAGTGTCAATAGATGACAAATATTGAACTTGGATATTTTTTTTCCTTATTGTTCAACAAATTATGATAATTATCTGTTGACATTTTTTTGGAGTAAGTTGTAGCACCGTTGGCTGTTTGGCTTCAGTGGGCGTAGCTGGTTACAAGAAACTTCTGTGACTGTTCTAAAGAATTGTCGACCCAAAGTCTGCAGACACAAGTTTTGAAGATTGTCAAAATGAAGTGTACATATGAACACATGTGCGAATTTGTAGTTTGCACTGTAAGAGGATTATGAATTTGTGAAACAGTGTAGCCGACATACCCTTTACACTGCTGTGGAATTTGAAATGTAACACTCTTATTTCGATTCGATAAATGCACACAGTGTGCTCTATTTCAAATATATACGCATTCGTAGATGGATGCAAAATCATTTATATGGTTGGTACGAGTATGTACATATGTAGATATTAGCCTCCAGGTCATGTGTTTAAGCATTAGTCTCTAATGTCTAACGTTGCAAACTTGCACTATAGACCCAAAACAGCTCGTGGAAACGAGTGATTTATAATTCTTTCCATTTTTTGTTTATGTTTGTAATGATGGTAGATTAAGGCACAAGACTTCCATTTTTATTTTTTTTAAAGACCGACAACCCTAAAAATATCATGTATGACTCAATGTTGGGATTAGATAAATGGAAATAAACTTAGACTCATAATAAAAATGGGGAAATGTCTGCTGCAATAGTTCATAAACTTTGTGCAATCATTTCGTGCAACTCGAATTAGTTATCGATTCCGAGATTAAATGAAAAACATCATGAAAGTAGTTTGATAGTGAGCAATAAGTTTCCGACTCAATACCTTTCGAAAACACAGCCGCGATGAAAGAAAATGTTACTGAAACCCCTGAGTCATTGTTCACAAGAATTAGGAGTTTGAAGAATTACTTTACTGCGAATTTGCAGTGCTTTACATTTGCATGTGTACAGGTTATGTCAGAGAGATGGGAAGCTGTCAACGGCTCACTTAGACTAACGTTGAGTCCACTGTGCCCATTAGTATACCCTTGAGAACCTAAATGTCGTTATTGACGGCTAAATTAAACCGCACAGATATGTGTATGTATGAATCGGAGGAGCTTGTTCAGTTCAATGCTTCTTTCATCCAGCTCCGGACGAAATAGCTCCCAAGAGTGTCTTTCCTTTTGGTGGCTAGAGCTGGACAATCGTATAGCAAGTGGTAAATGGAACCTATTTCCTTTTTAGTACTGCAGTTCCTACAGAAGTCATTGTGGGTTTTTTTTTTTTTGTAGAAGGTGGGAATCTTCAAAAGATACTGTAGAAATAATCGGTTCAACAGCATGCCGGATTTCTACCGACTAAAACCACCTCCACTCCTCTCCCCTGTTCCCTGCGGTACCGCCATTAAGCATTTCTTCACAGGGGGGCTTCAAGTTTCCTTGCTAACATTCTTATAGAGATTCTTCACTCTGGCGCCTTTCTCGTTCAATGCTTCTTAGGTGTATCTTGATTTCAAAGTCACTTACAGCCCTCCATATTTCCAGTGATTTTATCATGTGTTGCACTATATTCTCGGGGGTTGGTATTTCTCCTAGTTTATTCCTCAGTGTTTGCCTCTTGGTTTGGAATCGCGGACAGTGGAAGTGTAAAGATACGATCGAAAACATCCCTGCCCACTTAGTAGTTTCCGACTTGTCCATGTCTCAAGTAGTGGTATAAGACGATAGGTCCATCTCTGCTGGGTCCGCTTCGTTCTCGGTTGACCCAGGTTCATGGCTCCTAGTTTCATAGGTTTTTTGCGATTCTTCAGCCAGTATGTCAATTGGGAGTAATCCTGCGATAACATAGGCTACATCTTCCGATATTGTGCGAAATGCACTGCTTACTCTAATTGCGCAGAGTCGGTATGTCCATTCAATTTTACGCCTGTATGCCTTAACTTTCATGGCTTCAGCCCATATTGGTGCCCCGTAGAGTATCACAGATGTCACCACCCTGGCTAAGAGCTGGCGTCGGCTGTGTCTTGGTCCCCCAAGGTTTGGCATGATGCGCATTAGTGCATTATTCACTCGTGAGGCCTTGTCACTAACATATACCAGATGTTCATTAAAAGAAAGCCTTGCATCAATCTTGACGCCTAGGTATTTGATGGCGTGCTTCGATGTAATTTGGTGTCCTCCTACCGTAAGAGTGATTGCTTCCCTCTTCTTTCTGCAACTGATTAGTACCGCTTCAGTTTTGTGTTCTGCCAGCTCTAAACCCACAGATTGCAGCCAGCGTTGGACTATCTCGATTGTGTCGTTGCTTAGTTGAACCACTTCTTCCAGTAACTTGGCAACCACGACTATCGCAGCATCATCCGCGAATCCCACAATTGTAGCTTCTTCCAGTAAAGATATGTTGAGTATCTCATCATACATAACGTTCCAGAGCAGTGGGCCCAGCACAGACCCCTGTAATACCCCTCCTGTCACAGTATACTCCTTGGGACCATCTTCTGTGTCATATATCAGGATCCTTTGTTTGAGGTATTCCGTCACTATCTTCATGATGTATGTTTTTTACCCTTTTATTTCGAAGGGCTTCCAGTATGTGGTTCCAGTTTGCAGAGTTAAATGCATTTCGGACGTCAAGTGTAATCACTGCACAGTACCGTTTAGCACCGCCTCTCCACCTTCTGCCTTCTATGGCTTTCTTCGCTGAGTTTACCACCACTCGAATTGCATCTATTGTCGAGAGTGACCTTCGGAAACCGTACTAATGCTCTGCTAGTCCGCCCGCGTTTTCGATGGCTACTTCCAGCCTGTTGGCAATGATACGCTCTAGGACTTTTCCAGCCGTATCTAGCATACAAAGGGGGCGGAATGACGATGGGTCTCCAGATGCATTGCTTCCTTTGGGAATCAGTACAAGTCATTGTGGGATAATCCTAGCCATGTTGCATGATTGCCTATCACGCAGTGTACTGTCACGACACCGACAGCTATTCGAATATCGCTGTGACTAAGTTTCATGAGATCTGCGGATCTCTTATTGTCATAGACTGGGCATAACGATTTGGCGCTATGACACATGTATCCAATCGAATACCAACCTCTGTTAGCTTCCTCGTTGGACACAGTGTCTATCTTCCTCCCAGCTGTGTGCTAGCAGCCTGCAATGAACCAAGACGTGACTCTGTCTTTGCTAAGTCATTCGCTTTTGCGTTACCTGGTATATCCATCTGGTCCGGTACCCAGCATACATACATATGTCCAGCCTGTTGGCCTGAGATATCGTCCAGTCTTTTTATGAACATTTTTACGAGCTTGGACTTTACCCATGTTGACTGTAACGCTTTGATGCCTGCTTGACTGTCAACAGAGACGTTTATTGTTTTCCCAGAGATACTACCCACGCCAACCATATCCGCAGCTTGAATGAAATAAAAAGTTTTATAAAGAAATAATAATAATTTAAATCGGGCGCAAGTGCAAGTGCAGATGCGCCGCTTAAATTACCAAAACTCACGTGACCCGGTTTTTGATAGAAGTATTATGGCTGAAAAGGAAAGATAGAGTCTTCAGATCTGCTCTGTAGTTCTTTCGCTTAAAATTTCAACAAGGTTTTGAAAAAAGGATTTGCCTAGTGTTGGGTTGCCTGATTCCAGCTAGTGCCGGACAATCGCAGGGAAAGTGAAAAGGGTTTCCTTCCCGTTTTCGTTCTTACAGCTGGCACAGTGCTCCTTCTGGCCAATTGCCTTAGAAATAACAACAAGCTTGACAATATCCATCCAAATCTATTCAATAACTCCTGCGATCTTACTTTATCATACTAGTACATATGCCTCATCTTAGTAAATAGAGCACAGTAACAAACGTTCTATCTTCTGGAGCTGGATTTGGACAAAAAGTACAAGAAATTTTGCACCAAACGATTCCAAGTGAAGAAAAGATTTTCTCAGCAAGGGATTCATCTAGTGCTGATCTCCATGTGGATGTGGTCAATTCATTGTCTCGCTCATTCTCCTCCAGGTTGCTCTGACTTGGAACTCTGAGAAGAGTTATTACTAACCGAGCCGAACTCTTTGGGCTTTTATGGGATTGTATCCAAGTGTACGACATGCCTCCCAGCCAGTAATTCCGTCTGGAAGATGCTGCATGATTTCGGAATGTTATGGGATGGCAATATATTCCGCGTACCGAAAAGACGCCCACTCCCAATCCAGAATCCATATTTGGGCCGTCGCGTCGGTAGAATTTGATTCTCTGACATTTTTTGTAATTTCATCTTTCAACCATTACTCCCAGGTTAGGAAGGATACACTGAAGTTTAATGTGTGGTTATGGAATCAGCAGAGATCGTTGTTAGGTGGTAATGAATTCAGAATGTTGTCACACAAGTATATCTTTGCAGACCAGGACCCAGATTATATAAGTCTGATTGCACTGCCGGGTATGACAATTTAAATGTGGTTGTCAACGTGTAAGGGATGCAGAAAAACGTTGACGGCTACGATCATTTGTTCATTTTCGTAGAAAATAGGGAGGTGGCAGATTCATTGAGGACAATCTGCTCGTTACTATCCTTGATGTTTCTTAAATCTACATTAAGTGGTGAATGAAGTTTCTTTCAAAAACTATTTGCAATGACAGACCATTTCACTTGAAAGCAATATCTAAACAAATTTGAAAATTTTTGAAGGTTTCAAAAGTTATTTCGGTCTTTCTGCAAGATTTTGTACTTTGACGACTTGCTTAGATTGCGCAAGCTTGAGTAATTTCCAAGCCACCGTATATGCACGTCGAATGATCATAGATAAGGGACACTCGAAAAACCTTTATCACTCATGTTGAACAAGGGACAAAAAAATAGGATCAACATTACAAGTACCACTCTGTTTCCCCAAAAACCACATTTTAGAGAAGGTAGGCCACGCAAGGCAATTTCAAAAGGACGATTGCATCAAATCAGCTGCAGTAATTCAGTTCGAATTAAGAGCGCTAATTTCATCTCGGATGGTAGAAAATCGCATAAAGGCGCCAATTCTAACAACAAGGAGGAAAAACAGAGTGTTGTTTAGTTTCTCTAACTTAAATCGGGATGGCTCGGTTATTGGGTAGAAGTGACGTGAAGTCCTTTGGTCTGGCGAGTCATAAATAAATATGATTGACAACGTAGGCAGACCTTGGGAACGGATGCCTAAAAACACGAAGTTAAATCCGCCCTATACAGCTAAGGCCTTCAAACATGGTGGAGGTAATGTAATGGTATGAGGCTGCTTCTCGTTGTATAGAGACGGGCCTTTTTTTGGATCAAAGGGACGATGGACAAGCACATTTACGTTCACATTCTTATCGGTAACTCTTGGTGCCTTAAGCCGAGTGGAAAATGCTTGGGAATTTCAACAAGACAATGACCCGAAACACTCTTCAAGTCTAGCTAAGAAGTGGTTTTCCGAAAAAGGAGTTCATCTCATGACTTGGCCTGCTCAATCCCCCGACCTAAACTCAATCGAGGATTTATGGGGGATTGTTAAGGAACAACTGTGGTTCATAAAATCAAAAGATCAAGAAAGAGTCTTAACAAAAATACATTACTTGCAGGGCGTTGCTTTCAAGATCAGAGTGGTTTTTTGACAAAGTACTAAGTACAAATTAATATTTTTTTATTTTTGCTAGTAAGTATTATTGATTGCTTATGAATTATTTAGAGGTTGACATTCTGACCCTATTTTATTGTCCTTTAACAAGAGCTTAATTAATTATGTTTTAATATATTTAACTTTACTCGATGTACATATTTTTTAATTTTTTTTTTTTTAATTTCATAGCTTTATATTTAAACTTGAAATCCAGTGATTAAACTCATTAAAAAAACAATGAATTTGTAGAATTTTGTTGGTATATTACACAAATTAGCTGGTGACCCTAGTTTATTGTCCATGATTTTATTTGCATTGGAGCTTGTACGTGCGAGACTGCTGTGTGCTTCATTTTCAAATCCTCCCAGATGCTGCATTGGTTAGATCGGCTTTTGCTTATAGCCACCTATTCGGATTTTACTAAGCCAACTTAGAATATGCACTTCTAGAACAGTCTATACTGTATATAGTGTACTCCCTTATAAGCGGACACAAACGGTTCCGAAAAATTTGTCCGCTTATGAGAGGTGTCCGGTTTTGAGGAAACAAACAAAAGGACCTTTAAAAGAAAGGTTCTTTGAAATCTGTCCGGTTATGAGGGGTGTCCGTAATGAGAGAGTACACTGTATTCTTATGAATTTCCAGTAAAGAATATACGAGTATGGTTCTAGATAACCTGATCCAACTTTACATATCCACATCTAAGCAATTAAATACACAATTACCACTAAGCTGTTTATTTAATTTTTTTTTTTGTTTTTCATTTTATTAAATATCATCAGTGTACGGAGAAATATTATTAAAAGACAGGGGGCAATGGTGATGAAGTATTTGGTCACAATTCTCATCTTTTAAATAAGGGAAATGACTCCTGTCATTCCCATCCAATCTGAAATACAGAAAAATATATATTAAAATAATTTAACGGCAAAAGTACTAATAAAATAAAAAATTGCACAAATTAAGAGCTGTACACACATTCAAGATTCAAATCACATGTAATGGCAATTCTTCCCGTTGAAGTGTACTACGAATATCAGTCTAAACAGCTGGACGGCGTTACTATATGGGGCCAGTGAGGTTACAGTTTGAGAAAAAAATTGTTTCCTATCCCCTAAATAAACAATTCTTTACTAAAAGAAATCCAATGGCTTCAAGTTATTTAAAATTTAAAATTCTTCAGCAGGTCGAATTCTGACGAATTGCATGAACCCAACCCTGATGGCTTCATCTACTTGAAAACTTGTGCGCAAACTTCGCCTAGCTCAATTGAAATAACGTATGGAGTACTCGAAAATATTTGCAGGCGTAAGGATAACTATTTTCCCACTTGTAGTCTTTTTCACTATCACTCTCTCAAGCCTACAAAAAAAGTTGTAGAAACGCGATCTCAAATAACTGACATTACTAAACTGGTATGCATTCCCAAGCTATTTTAAAGTATTGCTTACGATTCGATTTATTTTCATTGTAAGTCAATCTTCTCCACCTGCTGAACACGGTTTCTTGAAAGCTAAGTAGATCCACTGCAACAAACCTCAAGCACTATATGCATTAGAGGGTGATAATGAAGTCGATTCCTACAGATTACAGTAAGGTTTTCCACAGAGTATCTCATCAAATTATTTATCTCAAACTTAGTATCCTTAGTTTTCTACTATCTTAATTGATCGCACCATAGGGAAACGTCAGTACAGAGTTGTTCTTAAACAGCACCACTTTCGAGGTGCCTCAAGGCAGCTATTATATACCATTGATCTTTGTCTCAACCATAGACGGTGTTAGTCTTGACTTAGCGGAATCTTTTCGTATTCATGTACATATGTAGAAGATAAAAAGATATCTGGGACAGATTATCTCTTACTTCAACTCCACACGAACTCCTTTTCTCATGGTGCACATACAATTTCTTAGAACTGAATGTGGGCAAATTACCCTTTCGTTTGCCCGTTAAGACCTTTCACTTCCACGTCGCCTCAGTCAATATTCTTCACGGCGTGTATGTATATGTATAGGGTACGGTCGCGTTTACACCTTGATCATATAATTAACAATGCCAACTCCATCGTTCGCTTTATCGAACACAGGCCGAAGAGCTTTCAAATCCTTATACGTCACTCAATGCCTTTTTTCATGCCTTTCATTGGGTACCCTAGCCAAGTTTAGTCATGCTATTCCAACATCCATTCTCTTAATATTAAGGCTGTACAGTCTAGATTTATTTGTGGTCTCCCTTAGGCTGAAGGATATAATTTGCCTCCTTACGAATATCGACTACAACTTATAAGTTTACAAACTCTAGTTAAACGTCGCCAAATTGCTGACATTATCTTCATTCATTAGCTGTTATCCTTTTGAAAACAATCAACTTGAACACAATCCTTTGAAATCTTAGAGTTGTACCCTCTTTCATCGTGCTCGTGACCGCACCAATTATGGCCACTTAGAACCCATGTTCAGAAAGCTGCATTTACCTAAAAACGCACTTAACATCCTAGATTCTCGTTTCACATGATCAACCCTCAAAAACTCACTTGACACCTCCTCATGACACCACCCCTCCATGTTAACCTCTTTTGGTTTAATAAAAATGCGCATTACTAGTACGACTAAGAAAAAATTTCACGGATGTTGAAACGTGTGTAATTCTGGACTGCCTCCAAGTGTAAAACGATAAAATTAATTATTTGGTTTCCTAAAATGTAGATTTTTCCGAATGTATGAATGTGCAAATATCTTTCCATTCCATTTCCATGGAACGCCAAATACTCGACATTTGAAACAGAACCAAACGTGTTTATTTTGTATCGGAAAAAGCCTTCGTATACAGGTACCGCTTTTGAAAAGTATTAATTTTTCACCGCGTTCTTCGCAACTTCACATTTCCATTACACGAAAACCTTGCATAAATTCTTCCTGCGATATTTCGATACACGTAGGAAATTAAATTCTGAATATTTCTGTCTCACATTACTTTCATCATAAAATGCAGTTCAGAGGCTACAAATAGGAAATTTGCGCAGTCAATGATGAATAAAACCACCGCATGCTTGAATCATCAATCTCTCATAATTTTATTATGAAATTAATCGTACGGAAGATGAGAGGAAAAATCGTTCATATGTTGGGGTAGTTTTGTACCTCAAAAATTATGAAGCACCCAAACACGAAGGAACTTTCGAACTATGATATTTATTCCTTTGCCTTCCTTATCCTTTAGAATCTTTTTGGTTAAATGTGTGTTAACTACAAAAGGTACCATAGTGTGTAGTCAAAGTGGGACACGGTCTAGTAGGTATTGTTTTTCCTTGCCCAGGGAAGGGCAATCACGGCAAACAATTACAACATAGAAACGAACAAGAGTATTGGCTTAGCCAACTAATAGAGAAGAGATTTCTGGGATGTGGTTGTCCTCTTATATAACAAAAAAAATTACTCTACTTCATATTTTCTGATAGGACTGTCTCATAGTCCTTACAAATTAACTGTTACTAGATTTCATCTATCGCCTCCTCCAAGCTCCTTAAAACTTCATTCAAGATTTTTATATACATATGTGCATACATATATCACGCATATTGGTGACCCATATTTCGACGCCTTGAATCAAGATGCTATCTGATCGGCTTCGCGCAGGAGAAACATCCCAAAAAAACTCATTGCTAGTAGGAAGACTACATACGAGGTTGCGAGGTTCGGAGAATTTTGTACAAAGTGGAGTACGCCAGGGATGTATATTATTACCGCTTTTGTTCTTGGTGGTCGTCAGTGATGCATTCATCTTTCCTTAAACACCTCGAATTCGCTGGCAATGTTTGGCAATTTTCACATTAGATTAGAGACCTTTATCTGATGTCTTAAGATCACAAATTGGGATTGAAAAGAAACACTGCCAAACAAAAACCCTGAGCACTTCCTACACACGCACACAACTCCACAATGCCGGGCAGGAAGTCGAGAAAGTAGAAAATATTACATATATAGTTACGGTAATCGCACCCCCAGTGATACCGCGGGAGCTTAAGTACACATAATATACATACATGTATCCAGTATCATACACGCGCAGACTGCGTAATCCAATATCATACACGCGCAGACTGCATTTGCCCCATCAGCGTATCAGCACAGGCGTGCACTGCACTCGCTGCGTGTGCGCAAGATCAGCAGAATTAGTTAATAAATAGGAAAAAGCTAATGTTATTTTGAGTAGTTGATTTGAATCCCGTGATGAAACCGGTCAAATAAAGAATTTTATAATTTAATTGTCGAATAGTTTTATTTCCAGCAGTGTTGTTGTTTTTTTTGTCGTTGAGTGGCTAACCCACCTTAACTGGCGCAGTCGACGAGCGAACCACGGTCGCGAAACAAAAGTGGAATTAACTAAAAAATATAAAATTTACTTCATCAAGTGAAAGTGAATTAAGCAGTTCGAATAAAAGTTAAGATAACCAAAGTTAAATTAACAAAAATCTTACTACATCAAGTGATAGTGAGTTTTAAACTATTCGAATTAGAAGTTAAAACCAACCAAAGTTGAATTAACTTAATCAAATAATTGTGAATATTCAATCAACCAAAGTTGAACTAACTTAATAAAAAAAAAAAATTGTGAATAAATTATTCGGGAATCAACCAAAGTTGAACCAAATCAAGATTCAAATAAACAAAAGAGGAGGCAGTTCATCACTCAAGCAACAGGACACAACAGTATGCAGGAAATAATTCTAATAATTGTATTAATGTAAGTCATTAGAAATTATATTTAAAAGAAAATTGTGTAAATCTCTTTTCCTCACTATTAAATCTAAATTTAATCAACCGTAATTGTACGAAATATTTATATTCAAAATTGAGTCGGTTATAGCTGAATTCGAGAAATTATCCTTAAAAATGCCACAAGATTCTTTAAATACCCAAATTACTCCTGAGAGTTCACAAACCCCTTCACTATCTCCACCCAACCCTTCCCAAAATATGACATCAAATATCGCAGATTACAATACACCAGATATTATAAAAACCCTCCCTGAATTTCACGGAGACTCGAGAGATCTCCACCCCTTTATCGATGCCGTAAACCGAATAGAGGTAATTTTGTCCCACTCCGCGCGTAATGACGTGATATCTGCCGTATGGTTACAAGCCATAAGACAGAAGATTAAAGGAAGAGCCAGTGACAGACTTCGCCTACACGGTGAGCCTAAGTCCTGGAACGAAATTAGTCAATGCCTAAAAAGACACTTCTCAGATCATAGAGATCAAAGAACATTGTACAATACCTTATCAACTTTGAAACAGACTAGCACAATCCGACATTTTTATGAGCAAATTCTATCGCTTGTTACGGCCTTGAATACATCAATAGAGGGAGACGAATACATAAAGAAAATAATGATAGAAAGAAATCTGGCCGAAGGGCTAGATACATTTATCAAAGGCTGCAAAGAACCAATCAAAACAATCCTTTTATCTAGGAATCCGGAATCGTTAGACACAGCTTTCGATATGGCTCTCAGCATCGAACCACATTCAGAGCCCCGGCACATATCCACTAACCAAAAACAGAAAGGAATGTTCTTTCAGCAAGGTAGTTATAACCAACCTCAAAGAGGTTTGGGATCAGGCCAATTCAGAAACAATTTTAACCAAACTAATAGAGGTCTTGGTTCAGGTCAGTTTAGGAATAATTTTAATCCACAACATAGAGAAGGCACCACGAATACCAGACACCATAGACAGGAGCCCATGAACATTGACAACTCCAGACAGTTTAGACAAAACACTAGATATCGAAACAATCCCACTCCAATGGATGTTGACCCATCCACTCAGACTCAAAATCGAAGAACACGGCCCGAAGAATTATTCTCCTATGAAAATTTTCAGGGGGAAGGCCCGATAGACAGACACAAGTAAATACACTCCCTTACGTTAATATAAAAACCCCAAATAAAATCCTTAAATTACTTATAGATACGGGTGCTTCCAGTTCCCTACTAAGTCCAAGTTTAATTCAGTCCCGTCATAAAATAAAAATGAAACCTATGCTAATTAAAGCCTTAGGGAGCTCTACAATAATCGATGAAAAAGTTGAAACATTTCTATTTAACGAATTCGGAGAAAACCCTCCACCAGCTACGTTCTACTTGTTTAAATTTCACGACTACTTCGATGGAGTCATTGGAAATGATATTCTGTCAAGAAGTGAGATACAAATAGACCTTAGCAAGAACATAATTAGAAGAAATGGAACCGAAGTTCCAATATTCTATAAACCCCTAACGGAGTCATACGCTTATGCGTTAGCCCCAAATACAATCAAGTATCTCGAAATCCCTGTGGATAAGGAATATGGAGAGATACTCCTGGAAGAACAGGTAATTAACAACGCACGCATACTAGGCGGACTTTACGAGGCACACAACTGGAGAACAAAAGCAGTAGTAGAAAATAACTTAGATTACGAGATTTATCTGAAAATTAATCAACCTCTAAAAACTACCTTAGTAAATACAATTAATATAAACAACATAACAGTAAACGAACCCCAGAATGAAAATCTGCGCGAAAAACTACGATTGAATCACTTGAATGCCGAAGAGCGAAAGATGATATCGAAACTAATACATAAATACAGCGAAATATTTTCTAAAGAAGGCGAAGACCTTAGCTTCACAAATCAAGTTAAACATAAGATTAAAACTGTAGATGACATCCCCATTTATTCAAAGACATACCGATATCCCTACATTCACAGGGAAGAGGTGAAACGCCAAATAGAGAAAATGTTGAAAGAGGGAATTATACGCCAAAGTTACTCACCATGGTCATCACCGATCTGGATTGTACCGAAAAAAGCCGATGCTTCAGGCAAAAAGAAATGGCGATTAGTGGTTGACTATAGGAAACTAAATGAAAAAACCGTTAATGACAAGTATCCTCTCCCCAACATTTCTGAAATTCTAGATAAACTAGGCAGGGCAATGTATTTCAGCACCTTGGATCTCGCTTCGGGATTCCATCAAATAGAGGTGTATCCGGAGGACATAAAGAAAACCGCATTCACAGTGGAAAATGGACACTACGAGTACGTTCGTATGCCATTCGGGCTGAAAAACGCACCCGCCACTTTCCAGCGTATAATGGACAACGTCCTGAAAGAATTGCAAGGCAATGTGTGTTTAGTATACATAGACGACATTATTGTTTTTTCTACCTCCCTAGTCGAACACATACAAAATCTCAGTAAAGTTTTCAATGCACTTCAGAAAGCAAATCTGAAAGTACAACTAGATAAATCTGAGTTTCTACAGAAAGAAGTAGCTTTTCTCGGACATATCATTTCAGAGGATGGCATTAAGCCTAATCCCGAGAAAATCAAAGCAGTTAAAGAATATCCGATCCCAAAAACACCAAGACAGATTAAACAGTTTCTTGGACTTTTAGGATATTATCGCAAATTCATAAGGGATTTCGCGAAGTTAACGAAACCTCTTACATCAAAATTAAAAAAAGGAGCAAAAATCGATCTGCACTATCCAACTTACACTAAATGCTTTGAGACGTGTAAAGACATGTTAATTAACGATCCTATTCTAGCATACCCAGACTTTGAAAAACCGTTTATACTGACAACGGATGCGTCTAATCAAGCCCTTGGAGCAGTTCTATCCCAAATACAAAACGGCAATGAACATCCAATTTGCTACGCAAGCAGAACACTCAACGATCATGAGCAAAATTACTCTACAATTGAAAAAGAGCTACTAGCAATTGTATGGGCCACTAAGTACTTTAGGCCATATCTATTTGGTAACAAGTTTAAGATCCAAACAGACCATAAACCCCTAAATTGGCTCATGTCCTTAAAAGAACCCAATTCAAAATTAGTGCGCTGGCGACTTAAACTTGAAGAATTTAACTACGAAATTCAATATAAACCAGGAAAAATTAATAATAACGCAGACGCTCTCTCAAGAATACCCCAGGAATCGGATAAAACACCTAAAATGGAAATTAACATGCAGGAATCGACATCAGGAAATACAGCGCATAGTGCGGAAACAGACAACCAAGACTTAATTCCTATATCTGAATCATGTCTCAATCAATTTAAGAACCAATTTATAATTTCATTAAGGCAAAGTGGAAGTGCATCTATTAAGACAACAAAACTCTTTAAAAACACTAGGAAATCCATACAGTTAAAAAACTACGATGAGGATTCTTTAGTGCAAATAATAAAGAATCATTTTAATCCTAATCAAATTAACGCGGTCTATATAGAAAACTTAGAATTATTCTTAGCACTTCAAAATGTTTATGAAAAATATTTTTCTAGGAGTAAGCAAATGAGAATTCTCCGATGTACTCGATTAAGAGAAGACATAACGGACGAGCTGGAACAAGATGAAATTATTAAAAAATGCCATTTGGAAAATAACCATAGAGGAATAAACGAATGTTTTGAACACATTAAAAGGAAATACTTTTTCCCTAACCTCAAACGTAAAATAACAATCTTTATTAATCAGTGCGACATCTGCCAAACTGAAAAATACGAAAGGAACCCCCCAAAGCAAAAGTTCGAATTTACACCAACCCCTAAATCACCCTTAGAAATCTGTCACATAGACTTATTCTTTCCTAGCAAAGGCAGGCCATTACTAACTATAATAGATAAATTTTCAAGGTACGCCCAAGCATATCCTCTAGAAACTCGTAATACACCACACATTAAGGAAGCTCTATTAAAATTTTTTAGTCAGTTTGGAAAGCCTAAACTATTAGTAACAGACCAAGAAGGTGCAGTCACAACCATAGGAATGAGAGAATTCTTTTCTGAAAACAACATAGGTATTCATTTTACATCATCCAATTCCTCAACTTCGAATGCTCCAATAGAAAGATTCCACTCTACATTACTAGAGCATTTAAGAATAATAACAAATAATGAAAATACATCATTCGAGGAATCGATCTATAAAGCACTCTACGGATACAACAATTCTATAAACCAAATTACTAAATTCGCTCCATTCGAATTATTTTTCGGTAGAAAATTTGATACCCCATTAGAACCAAATCTAGAAAAAATTCAAGAGCATAGGCAGGAAATTTTTAATGAAGCTCACCAAAATAGTAGCAAGCAAAAAGAAAATTATATTAATAAACTTAACCAGAACAGGGAAAACCCAATTACATTACCGACTGACAAAGACGTTTACAAGAAAGAGAGACCGACAAACAAACTTCAAAAGAGATTTAAGAAAATGAGAATGCAAAGGCAGAAAAAAAATACAGCTTTCGATAACGCAGATAGGAAATTTCATAAAAATAAAATTAAGAAACCTCGAAAATTTCAGGCTCAGGACAGCACAAACGCAACTAGAGATACAGGACCTGACGAACAACCCCGGACTAGTAGCCATACAGACGAGTAGCGACGTTAATATAATCAGAAATTACCACAAGCTTATCCATATAATAAACCTAGAAAACTATAAAACAAGTATTGAGAATATTGGCAAAAACGTAAACTTTATCAGGAATAATATCATCATTAAAACACTTCAGCAAAAATTTGACAACCTACAGAAAACGTTCGACATTATCTATCCACATAACCGCAACAGAAGAGCATTGATAAATCTACTTGGAACAGGAATAAAGTTTATTACAGGAAACATGGACCATACAGACGCAATAGAAATTAACAATCAAATTAGAGAACTTCAATTGAACAACGAACAACTGATAAATTACCAAAACTCACAGACAAGAATAAACCAAGACATGATAGATAGATTCAATAATATAACAGAACATATTAATAAACAACAGTAAACCATTAATACATACTTAAGTGAAATAGGGAAACAGATTAGCAAAATTCACGAAGACGACTTTACCTTTATGCAATACATATACCAAACTTCCTACGACATTGATGTACTCAAAAGCCATTTAGACGATATCTCCGAATCTATTCAGTTAGCAAAACTTAAAGTAATATCAAGAAATATTTTAACCCCTAAAGAACTAGAATTTGCTTTCAAAAAATTAAGTTCGCAAGGAATTTCTGTTGATTCACTTGAACAAATATACAGCATGTGTGAACTTCAAGCGTTTTATCACGCCACAAATATAATTTTCGTCATAAAAATACCTGTTTTCCATCCAGAAAAATTTAGAGAATATCTCCTAGAATCCGTCCCTACCTTAAAAAATAAATCCCTATCCATACCTTATCCCATACTCTTACAAAATAATGAAGAATCTTACTTTTCAAAAGAAGAATGTAATAGCATTAATAATATAAAAACATGTCAGAGTAAAAATCTTATAAATATAACAAATGATTTATGTTACTCTAAGATAGTTTTAGGATTGCCAGGTAGATGTAACTATAATGAAGATAATGAAATCAACATTGTAAGACAAATTAACGATAATTTTGTTATACTAAAAAATGTTAAAAATACTCTAATAGAATCTAATTGTATACCTAAAAGAATGATCAATGGAAATGTTCTTATAAAAATGAAAAATTGTTCAGTTACTATAAACGGTATAAAGTACGAAGATTTTAAAACAATTTACTATGAAGATTTTCACATTGTACCACTACATAATTTAGACATAACTTATAATAAAATTGTACCCGAATTAAGTTTAAGGAAATTAGAAAACTATAATATTGAAAATAAAGATCTAATTAAAAGAATTCATTTTAGAAGCAATATTCATAATTCAACACAATATATTCTCATACTATTTGTTATAATAATTGTAATTGTATACTTAACATTAAGCATAAGGAAAAACAAAATTTCATCTAGCGAAACATCGTCATCAATACAGATCTACCCAACACCAGCACAACAGTCTAATTCGCCGGAGTCTCATCTTAAGGAGGGGGGAGTTACGGTAATCGCACCCCCAGTGATACCGCGGGAGCTTAAGTACACATAATATACATACATGTATCCAGTATCATACACGCGCAGACTGCGTAATCCAATATCATACACGCGCAGACTGCATTTGCCCCATCAGCGTATCAGCACAGGCGTGCACTGCACTCGCTGCGTGTGCGCAAGATCAGCAGAATTAGTTAATAAATAGGAAAAAGCTAATGTTATTTTGAGTAGTTGATTTGAATCCCGTGATGAAACCGGTCAAATAAAGAATTTTATAATTTAATTGTCGAATAGTTTTATTTCCAGCAGTGTTGTTGTTTTTTTTGTCGTTGAGTGGCTAACCCACCTTAACTATATATCTAGGAAGTGTGGTCTTGACTAACTGCGGTGGCACTGAACTGGATGTGTGCAGTAGAATCGAGAAAGAAAGAGCTGCGCTCGGAATGTCATGTAAAGTCTAAAGAAGCAATGTTTTTAGCACAAGAACCAAGCTGTGACTATTCCACTCCAACCAAGAATCAGTACTGCTATATGGGTACAGTACTTGGAAGTTAGTACCACTAAGACACGCAAGCTGCAGACCTTCGTAAATCTTAGAAAAATTGCCAGGATTTTTTTTGCCTAATCATATCTCCAACGAACAATTTTATCAAATAAGGAGCCAAGAACCCATAGACATTAGTATGCGAATGAGAAAGTGGGAGTTAATTGGACACACCCTACGACGCAAAGACAACCCCTTCCGCTCACCCAGGCAGGAAGAACGCCCTAGGCAAGTGTGGCGCAGAATAGTTGACGAAGGATCAAGTTCTTTAGGAATGAGTTGGGGGCAGCTAAAACACAGTAATCCGAAGAAGATGGCGCGCAATCGTTATTGATGCTCTGTATCCTTGGGGGGTTAAGTGGATTAGTGAATTAGGAAAGTAAGTTAGTGAATACAACACCTCCGGTGCGATATTCAATAAATCGTTTTTGAAAACAACTCCTTTACAAGCAAAGGTGGTTACACATAAGGTCTCATGACAGTTATAACTCTCGGACGATTGTCAGACTTTCACGAGAGGTGGAACCGAGAAAAAACTTTTTTGTGTTTGAGTGATATTGGTTCCGAAACCGGGAAAACCTCCAAACGACAAGCAATCGTACAGACCGATATCGCTCCTACCAATAATATCAAAGGTATTTGAAAGGCTCCTGTTGAAACGCATCCAACCGGTAATTGATGAAAGACGTCTTATATCTGACCACCAATTCGGGTTCAGAGTCAAGCATTCCACAATTGACCAGGTTTATAGAATAACCGATGAAATTGAAAAAGCCATAGAGGGGAAAAAAATTTGCTCTACCGCTTTTCTTGACGTCTCTCAGGCCTTCGACAAGGCTTGGCACGATGGCTTGAAGTACAAGCTAAGACGGATTCTTCCGGAACACATATAAGATCTTAGAACCTTTCGTGTTAAACACGGAACTGAATATTCCGAGTTCAAGGAAATCGCCGCCGGAGTTCCACAAGGAAGTGTTCTTGGTCCTATTTGATTTTTGCTGTACACTCGCGACATACCCCAAACTAAAGTTCCATCGAGTCAGCAACCGAAAAACTCCAACGAGCTTTGGAAATAATTTGTGATTGGACAAAACTTTGGCGCACAAGTTCACACACAAGAAAATAAACGCTATGTGTACCCGTTTTCATTAACTCTGTACAAATACCGTATGCAAATGAAGCTAAATATCTGGGGATGACATTAGATGCGAAACTTTAGTGGAAACCGCACGTTAAAAGAAAACGTGATGAGTTTGAAAATCGTTTTAGATTTGGTATCGTTTCAGATCGTATTGGCTACTTAGGAGACTTAGGGATCGCAACCGTGGACGACGAAATAACAAACTTCGCTCGTAAGCTCCGTATTCGCCTTCATGGTCATTGCAACCATGCCATGCTCTAAACATTGGACGTGAGGAACCTTGTGCGCCGACTCCAAAGAACGAAACCGTTCGATTTAGAGCAATAAGAAGTAACCGCATTTAATAACGGTATCAGCAGGTGCTTTTGCCGAAAATCTACCTGCGTCACGCGAATATTCAAAAACAAATCGAAGCTTAAACTACTTGTTAAGGAAAACTTAGTTGTAGTAAATAAGAAAAAGGGATGGGTGAGTGTAGCCAGTAAAAATCTGACACTACTATGAGTACACGGTGTCTCGTAGTGTCTTATGAAGATTCTCACCTACCCACAAAAAAAAAAAACATTACAAAAATATTTCACAAAACCCTATCGATAAACAGATATCACTGGGAACATTTATAATTTCTACTTACGCGAATATATGTCGCAGCAATTTAAATAGCATTCCTCCCGCCATTTCTCCATCTGGGGCCCTTGTGGCTATGCAAAACGCTTTCAACAAGCATGCCTGTCCGTCTATTCCATGACTTCGAATAGGAAAGAGTTCCAGAATGTGTTAAAATTTACAATTGTTTAAATTAAGTATTTTATGTAACCTACAAGTCAAAAAGCTCCTGCAACACTTGGTATGTGTCTCTGCGAAAATAAATTGGTCGAAGGGCCTTATTTGAATTTAAAAAATTCATATTGGCCTTCCAGCCTTGTGCAAAGGCCCAGATACTACCCCAAGGTAAAACGTTCTGTTTTATGTTTGCGCGAAACTGGATGAAGGTAAATTTTGTTTCATGTTAGTTATTTTTTTTAAATGAAAATTTCACTAAACATACAAACATTCGAGATGATTTCATGAAATCCAAATAACGTTTTGGGCGACTTAAGAGCGTACTATCATTTGACGTTGATATGCAATCGGAACCGCACGTAAAACATTGCACAAAAAGTATAAATAGAATGCAAAGAAATAAGATTTTTATACTCGATTTCATTATTAGCCGACTGTTTGTTTTTTTTTTTAATTTTATTCTTATTCTTTTGAGCCAGAGTGTTCTCTCGGAAGACTAATCAATAACTACGGTCAGTAAAGAATGGTGCAAGCCTCGAATGTAGACTATGTTGAAGTCAGTCTTCCACATGATAATTAACGTATCTTTTCTTAATTAAAAATTAGTAAGTCAATTCAGAGTGTGGTTGTATAAATGTTCTGGTCAATGATGAAAGTGTCAGTTTTGGGACTTGTAGAAGTTTTAGTTCGAAGATTCCACATTATACAGTTTTATTCTGTAACCTAGCATTTGCTCCATTTTACTACCTACGATTTTGGTCTCAAGAATCACCGCCTCTTTACAATTCCTGTTTCATCATCGCTAATAACACGTACGCAACGTACGTTGCTTGCAAAACGAATTTCATATAATTTACTTGTCTTCATGAATTGACCTACTTAACACAATCTTAAATTCCTATAGTTGCTGTTCTGTAGATGAATGACACATAGACGTATCTTATATTCGTCGAGGCCACCATTCTGCAAGAAGTCGTAAATTGAGTCACGCTACTATATTAATCAAATCAATAAAATTGGGCGCAGCCCCACTCTGAAAAAAAAAATTTATGACGGTCCACTTTTGAGCCATAGCCGAGGCCATATTATGTTAAACTTATGATTTTATTTAATTTGATTTATCATTAAATAAATTAGAAAATAAAAATAAAAAAGTGCCAAGTGGAATTCGGGGCTCTGAACAACTCATTTCATTATGTACTTCCGTAATCCAGAAAATTAAATAGAGCTCGACTCGTCTTGGTTAACAGTAGTAGTAGTAGTAGTAGTAAAATGTGATTTATTGTACAATAACGAATTTTCTTAGTTACAAAGTTCACAAAATATAGCATGGCATTTGCCGTCAGCCAAGAAAGAGAGATTTACAATTTCTTCTATATGTAGTTATTGAAATTAAGAATCAAAAACAGATTTATAAATATTAATATTATTCAAAAAGCTTCATCTAATATTTGCTGTCGATATTTTAAGGATGTCTTCAAATAACTAATTAATACACTCCAGTTTTGCCCATTTAATATATGTATCTACGACTTCGTTTAGCGGTAGCGTGATCTTTCCCCAATGCACTCTTCTAATTTCTTTTAATATCGGACATACTCCTATAAAGTGGCGGACGTCTTCAATAGCTCGCAGATTGCATAAATTACATTCTGCATCCACATCGCGGTCAGTTATATGTGGCCTGTAATTCAAATGCAGAAGCTCGCCTCTAGCTTTAAAAATCATAGAGATTGTATCCAAACTGTTTCGGTCATGAAAGTAATTATTCTCCCCGAGGTCGTATTTAAGTATACGGTAGGTGTACCGAGATTGGCTTTGTAGGGCTCCCGTTCTAAAAGTCTCACGAGTGGTTAACTCGACCCTTATCAACAGTTCCTGTAGAGTTCCTTTCCATGTTGTTGTATTGTGCTCCACTAGAGGGATACCATGTTCCCTACATAACCTAATCCAGTCATCGAAAAATTGACACTTAAAGCGTATTTGGTGCATCGCAACTAAATGCGGAAGGCGTTGACTAGGGAACGACATTACTTTCAAAATGTATAGAAAGTGCAATCTTAGCGTAAAAACGTACAACGGTGGCAGTCCGGTTTCTAAGTATAGCATGTAGTTTGGGGTATTTTCTGGCAGCCTGAAGATTTTTTTAATAAAATATCTAAGGAGTTTTTCCGTTTCTTCATATTGACATATACCCCATACTTGAGCCGCATAGCACATTATCGACCTCACTACCGCATCAAAGACCTTATATTTTACACTTGATGCTACGTTCTTTTTACACAGTATGCCTTTCCAGTTACAGTTTATTGCTTTCTTTGCCTCTCTTAACTTTTCTTGTAGATGTTTTCTGAAATCCATTTGAGGTGTTATAATCACTCCGAGGTACTTATATTCTTTCACCTTCTCTAGTTCCTTATCTAGCCAAGTCCATTTTTCACATCTCGCATAGCGACCAAACCCATTCCGGAAGACCATAATTTTGGACTTGTTGGTGTTCACTTGCAGATTCCACAGATTGCAATAATGTTGCAATCTGTTTATCATATTTTGCAACATCATTGGTGTTTCAGACAAAATTACAATGTCATCAGCGTACATTAGAACCTTTATTTTAACTCCAGCGAATTCAATTCCTCCTGGCAAATAGGTTGGTAGGTCATCCAGGAATATCGAAAAGAGTAGGGGACTCATGAGACAACCCTGCTTGACACCCATCCGAGACTCAAACCATCGCGAGACGTCTTTTCCATCCCATACCGCTGTCCTGTTCTCCTCGTAAAGGCTTTGAATGATTTTAAGAACTTTTGTTGAAACCCCAAAGTTACTTAATTTATAGAAAAGGGACTTTCTGTCAATGGAGTCAAACGCCGCCTTAAAGTCCACAAAAAACGCATAAAGTTTTTTACCCTTGTCCCGATAAGACCTGGCAATACTTGACAGTGTAAAAATATTGTCCACCGTAGAGTAGTTCTTCCTGAACCCAGCTTGGAATTCGCTGAGTAGGTCGTTTGCCTGTACCCAAGCTGCCAGCTTGCCCGTCAGATGCCCGTGAATATTTTCATCGCTGAGTTCATGAATGATATGCCTCTGTAGTGACTTGGGTCACTACAATCTCCTTTTTTAAATACGGGAAAAATTAGATTCCGTCTGAAACTGTCAGGTACTTTACCCGCATCGAAGATGAAGTTGTACACTACTCTTAGTTTTTCTAGGAACTCATTTGTTGCGTGTTTATAAAACTCGTACGGAATGCGGTCGTCTCCCGGCGCTTTATTTAACTTGCATCTATGAATGACTCTGCAGACGTCCTGTAATGAAATACTGCGATCTAATACATCGACTTTCTGGAGCGGCAGTGCATAATGCTGTTGGACTGCACTGCACGGTGGATTTAGCAACTGCTCAAAATGTTCAGCTAGAATCGATGCTTTAACTTGCGTACCCCGTGCAAAGGTGGTACCGTTTATAGTTCTAGCAAGTTTCCAGAATGCACCACTGTCTCTTACCCCTGCAAGCGCCCTAGCTATATGTTGAGTGTACCTTTTTTGTTTCTCCTTGCATAGGGTTTTGTATGTCTTGTTTGCCTGCTGGTACATGGATTTCGCAAGATTGCTGCCTACTTCTCGTATTTATCGCAAACAGGCCAGTGCCCTTTTCCTAGCTGCTGCACATTCCCAGTCGTACCATAACTGCTTTCTTTTTAATCTTTCTGCTGATTGGAAAGGTTTAGCTGCGTCGACAATGCAGGTAGTAAGTATATCCGAGCCACGGATTGAATAAATTTCCGATTCATCTATAGTGTTAATCTTACGATTTAATAGGGACCTATATAGGGGTGCAGATCTTTCCTTCCATTGAATTTTGGGTAATAGATTCCTTTGTGGGGTGGCTGGGCGCGGGGCGGTCTCTAGATTTACGGCCACTGTTAAGGGCATATGATCCGAAAAGGTTTGACCACTCACATTTAAGTCTGTTACACACTCCATCCATTTTCCCCGCCCAAGACAGTAATCAATCGTTGAGCCTGCTGTACCTCTCATAAATGCTAAGTGACCCCGTTCGTCGCTTTTAGTTCGGCCATTTATCACTGTGAGTCCAATACATTCGCACATTTCAATAAATATTTTCCCATTCGTATCAATTTTTGTATCTTCAGCACACCTTTTTTCATTTATTGATTGGTTAACATTTGACTGTTTTCACAGTCTTACACAAGAACCACTAAACACATTTTCATAGGCTTCTTTTTGTGTCTGTGTCCTTGGTCATCTCAACATCGAAATTTTTCAAAAACGGATGACATAAGGATTGGGATGGTTGTTGTTGGGAGGAGAGTTCGCCAAAATAGATTCTGATAGATTCTTACCTTCAAGCTTAGACTGACAGGTTCATAGCCTCGAAATTGAAAATCAGAACCGGGTGTATATGAAGTTAAATTAAAATGAGATGGAAATTGGGCACCGTGGCTCAGTTGTTAGTACGTTAGATTCCTGAGCGGAGGGATCTAGGTTTGAATCCCAGTTTCCCGGTAATCCCGCTCTTCGCAAATGTCTGACAAACGGCCGAGAGTAACTAATGTCATGAGGAAGTTTCACAAAAAATATCCTTTTATGGATATGAATATAAGCTGTTGGTTCCTTCCACTCGAGTACAAATTATAACACGGAAATTCTGATGGAATCATCTCAGGTTCATAAAATATGTCTTACACTATAGTGAGGCATCAAATTCAAGGATGGAATTGGTAGAGGTATTTCTTCTGATAGGCTTGATCTTAACCTCTCCTTTCGTCATCCATGTAGCATGTTCCCGGTGGAAATAATGTCGAAGTAAAGTCTGATCTTTGTTAATGAAAAACGCGATATTCAGTAATGATATCCGCATCTTCTCGGATAGACTGCCGATAGTCTTTCAAACAGATAGCAGAGCAGTTTAGTATTCACCTCTAATGGGTGTCAAAGCATAATGTTCTTCCAAAGAATTGTACGGCCGACGAACTTTCTCACGGTATACCGATCACTATTTGCAAACTCAAATGTATGCTGAATGCTATCGGGAGAACAACTTTAAGGTGGGTAAGTGGTACAACATGTCTAGTGACAAAAAGCATTTAGCCAAAGCTGGAGCTAATATGCTCTAAAAACATCATTTTTTTGAACAGATTTTATATTGGCCCCAATACATAGATATCATTACTTTGCGATGTCTGATAGGCAAGCATGAATTCAAACGATTTTTCCAGAAGCTGTAATGTACGAAGAAGAGGAAGAAACCATTCATCACAATTTTACTTGTCCAGCTCCGTCCTATAAACGGAAGCTTTCTATTACAATGATCTAGGTGATCTGATACAAGCGGGGTTCACATTCTACAATTCGCAGTTTCTAAAATATCATCGATAACAAGGGCCGCAACTAAAACTTCCGCCGCCATATTCCCAGTTCGAAATCTAAATCACAAATGAAGTCTATCAAGCATGCAGTATAATTAGGCAATATTTGGTCGTCAAGCAAATTGATCAAGCAAATCGTATAATGTGAACCCCGCTAAATACAGATATTAAGGAGTTTCTTACGCTTCATCAGAAGCTTAAATTGGTTAAATGAGTATGCAAGCAAATTTCTTCCATGATCCACATGGTTTCGCAATGGACAAATCTTTGGTCTACGATTGTTGGCGATCAGCTGGCAGCCACTTCAATATAACCCAACCTATACAGAAGGTACCGAACTGAACCAGGAAATCGAAGAATATGATCCTAAAAAAAGAATGTAGGCTTCCAACCCAAGGAACCCCGCGGTTAAAACTAAATTCGAACATTGCGCATCTTCAGTAAATAATACTTCTAAACCACTACAGTATGTTGCGGCGAATATCTTATCCACTAGCCACAAGTTTCTGACAAAATAATCTTGTTAAGACTTGTAGCGGTCCCAGCTCTCGCAAATGGCTAGAAAACTTCCGAGAGTAATAACTGTCATCGGCATGCTCCTTAATTTGTTGTCGCATATGGCTTTAAGAAGGATGAGACCTATCCATGTCTACGGAAAAATATAACATGCAAAACACGAATGGTCGCAAGAAGCTAGACCTTGGACCACATACATTCTGTTGCGCCAAGTATTTGTATTTTAAGTTGTTTTTGGTTCACAACCAACTACTTTTGTGGGTAATTTCAGCTCCCTAGTATTAATGATTTCAAAAGCTACAAGGTATTGATAGATATGAGAACATACAGACAGGTAAGCACCATGTAGTATCCATTAGGATTCTATTTTCCTTTTATGAACATAGGCACTCTTCGAAGATTAATAGTCATGGGCTTGTAATTGATAGAATTTATCGTAAGAAACATTGTTAAGAAATCGCTTAAAAAGTCGATAGTGACAAGAACCCCGATTCTGACTCAAAAAGATCTAAAGATGATGTTAAGGACTTCTGCATGTGAGTACGCTTTTCAAAGCATGTATGTTTCTGTTTATTTCATTGCTGGGTAGGTTTTCATCAAAACAAACACAGCACGCGGGCGTGAACGTACGTATACGGAAATAATTATCACTTAAGCCTTATGTGATAACGTTTTAAACGTCTTAGCACTTAAGCGAACAATGTCTACCCACTTAAATAGGTATGTACATGCCGCATCATCTTGAATAACATCCTATTCGCCATGTTCCCATCACTGTCTCTGGTAGCTATGCATGTAAGTACAATCCATGACTCCGAAGAGAAAAGTGTTCAAGTATTTTCAAAATATACATATGTGCATATGTATGTATGTATTATTTACATGAAGTTCTGTAGCATACAAGTCTAATAGCAGCTGCAAAGCTTCGTATGTGTCCCTGCGAAATTATACTGGACGTAGAGCTTTATTATCATTCAACATATTCATGTTGCCCTTCCAGCCTGATGCATGCGCTCAAACTCCTCCGCATGTAAAAGGGTCTCCTTTGTATTTGCGCGAAACTAAGTAAAAAGAGTTTTTTTCATTTCGTAATTCTTAAAATATCAAAAATTTCACTGAACATACGAGTTGCTTTCAAAAAGTCCAAATAACGTTTTGAGCGACTCAGCACTGTGCTATTATCTGCTGATGATTTGCAATTGTATTCGCACGTTAAACATTGTACAGAAAGCGTATATAGAATGCAAACTAAAAATATTTTTAAAATGCCCTTTAAGATGCCCTTTAAGATGCCCTTTTTAACGCAACCGTTATTTTCTTCAACAACTAATGTATCCCGATGCGTTCGCTTTGAGAATTTGGTAATATCTACGGTTAAATGAATGAACATGCTGCGAATTGGCGGAAGAACTATCTTTCAGGTGATAATTATTTATTGGAGTCAACATTGTTACACATGTACTTTCATTTCATTCTGTGTATCTTTATTTTTATGGGCGATCAGTCGTACAATGCAATTAAAATTTGAATGACGAACGCATGAATTTGGTTTTTCTTTTCGGTTTATTGACATACCCGTAGTGACTAAGGTTGTCATAGATTCATTTGTCTACCTACATAGGGTTTTTATGTGTGGTTTGATCATAGTGATGGCTATTTAATACAACCACACTATGGGGGATGACTTTTTTTTTTGCATAGGTATTCTATGGGACGTTAATGCTCACCTGGGAAGGACCCACTCTCTCCAGGTAGTGTGTAACTTTCATCCACCAAACCCACAGGGACCTTTACTTCTTGACACCATCCACTCTGGAACCGCTTTCGCATTACTTCAGAGTGGTGTCGTTTTCAATCCCCTACGGGGTACCGGAATTATGTATATTCGTTTAGCGACTTGTCTTTTTTGCGGGTTTGTATTTTCTTCGAGCCGGTTTTGCCACTTCATCTTATTAAATTTTCGTCGCTTTTCTTCAAGCGCAGTACAGTTTCAATATACAAAGCTATCTTATTCCAGCTCTCTTCGTTTTCCAGGATTGTTCGGATGACATTTTGTGGGGTTATCTCACGAAACTCGCTTTCCAACAACCGCCTTCGCACACACCATCTCCTGCAGTGGAAGAACGTGTGTTCCGTCCGCATCGTCGTTACTCGCATCTCCGTAGGGGCATGCTGAGCTGTCGACTTTTCGCATCTTGTAGAGATAGGCTATCCGTGACCGGTGAGAAACTGAGTCAGGTAGTAATTGACTTCTCCATGCTTCCGCTCAGTCCACATTCTTAGATCTCCGAGAAGTCGTCTGGTCCACTCTCCTCTGGTCTCTCTCTCCCACAATCGTTGCCATGTCGCAAGCGTGCGTGCTCTCTCTTCTAAGCTGGCTTGCATATTTCTCAATACGCTCTTCCGTTCATATGTATATCCTCTTCTTCTCTTGGGCTAGGAGCCCTATAGGAATAATTCCCGTTATAGCTAGAACGGGCGATTAGAAGGAAGTACTGTAGACAACTTACTGGCGTTCTTACGGGCCAGTACACCTTTGCCAAACACCTTAGTGTGCTAGGATTAAGTGATACCCCTATCTGCGACACCTGTGGAGAAGGCGACGACACGGCGGATTGTCTTGCCTTTGCTCGGATCAGGTGGCGGATTTTCGGTGCTGATGTGTTGAGTGCTGATGATGTAAGCACCTAATGAGTGAAGCTACTTCTCGACTTTCTACGAAAGACGAACAAATTCTAGAGCAAAATGAGGTTCTCTACCTGTTAGTACAATGGACCAGTTTTTGAGTCTGAGTGCTCCAGTAGAATTTGCCCGCCCCGACAAAAAAAAAAAATGGGGGATTTTAAGATGTATGACATTGAACAAAGCCAAGTCTAGACCGTAATGGAAGTAGAGGGAGATAATCATTTTAGGCCTCTATTCATAGAGAAATAAGTTAGAAGAGAGTGGGACTCGCTGTACATAAGCACTGCAATACTTCATCAAGTTATTCACTTTTTCATTAGATTATAAAGATGACAGTACTTTGCACGACATTTTTTTTTTATTTAAAGTGAATGTCACAGCAGTGAGCATCTGACGTGTAGGGTTCACAAACAAATCGTATTTTTCTTTCAGTAGCTTGTAGTACTATCGACATGTTTTTTTTCGCGATGTGATATGCAACATTTTAGTCAAAATTCCATCCATTGGGGGCAGTCCTCTGAAAATCTCTGGCAGGGCTAAATATCGAGAGCTAATACAAGGCAAAAAATAAAATGGGGACTTAATACAAGGGAAAAAGCAGGGAAAGATATGATAGCTCCTTACAAGTTCAGCAGACTATTCGAAAACTGGTGACCTCAAACGTGACGTAATTTTTTGGTTCTATACAGCGGTTGCGAGACCCATATTGATATGCGGCAGTTGAGGATGGTGCTAGCTGCGAATAATGTCATCAACCTTAGGGCACTAGCCAGAGTACGAAGAATTGCTTGATGTCACAGAAGCAATAAGAGTCACACCAACTGCAGGGTTGGAGACCATACTCAATATACCACCACTAGATCTATTTGTAAATGAATCTGCACAAGAAGTGTCTAATCTTTGTCATGCGCCCTCCTTGCACTCAGGACTAAATATTCAATAAAAATAGCGTGAAGGATCAGTTTCGTCGAATTTACACTAAAAGGTTATTCGGGGAATAGATTTTGACTGCAAGGTCGATAAAGTCCTCAGCTACCTAGAAGAAGGGATTGCGGAAGTCGTATGGTAGCACCTTCCCCTATTAGACTCTATTACAGGAATAGTTCAAAGGATCTAACTTCCGAGCTTCTCATTGTATCACGGGTTTTCCAGCGGTACACGATGAATCGATTTTGATGGCAACTCGATTTGAGATATTGCCTTCCCAGAATTTGCCATTGTGCGAAAATTGGATCTATTGTCGATCTGACGGGCTACCAAGAAACTGGTATTTGTCGATCAATATGATATAGAAAGTCACACAGTTCATATGTCATATTTAACAATGACATGCCTCGATAGTTGATACAAGACCAAGGATATCTGCTCTTGTTGGAGCACATGGAGCTGATATCCCAGTTATCGGCAGAATTAGTTTATCATTTTGTGCATGAACCATGCCACTGATATGTCATGAAAGTTCACGATCTTGTATTCCTTTAGCTTCCTTATACTACAACTACTTCTTCGTTCTCTAGAAGTTGGTTCTTTTCTTTCCTTATCGCTCTCGACATTACATATGTCCAGTGGAAGTTGTTTGTAAACACTTCAAACTAGGTATTTAACATCCTGTGCATCGGTGAATAGGCTCCTTTCAGTATTGTGAAAAGCCTGCATTCCTGTGGCTTCACTGAAGAATATTTTTTTCCTCCATGTAGTCTCTAGCTATTCCAGTCATGCATTGACATCGATCAATCTTAAATCTCCTTTTTTGGACTTTCGCAGGTTCTTCTTATTGGATAGTCGAGCTCTCCATCTATCTGATTCGAGATGGTTTTCAAGATTGACATTGTTAGCTAGCTTCCTGAGTAGATTTTTAGTCTTTGGTACGTAGTGCTTTTATCAGCATATTACCGGATGATATATGTAAGCTTTTTCGAAATATAATGTGTGTACCAATAACATCCAAATTCGGGACCAGTTTTTGCCGGGCTTATAATTAGGACAATCGAAATAAACCATGCACTGTAGTTTCCTTCTGCAATGGCCATCTCCAGCAAGCGATGCGATTTACTTGCTCGTCAATCATGCTTCGATTTTATTTCTACAAGTATACATACATACATACACACATAAAAAAAATTCCAAAATCGAAAAAGCACCACCCATTGATGCATTGAACAGAGCATTTTTAACCGAAGAGACCGAAAATAAAGGCCCGCAGGAGTTGGCGCGTATAGATGTAATGAAGGTAGATCATGGGTACTTCCAGTTGTAAGAAAAACAGAAACGAGGAATCGATTTCAATGGATTCATATGTGATTTGGGTGCGGCCCCAGAAGGTTCGGTAATTATGTATATTTCACACGTGTGCTACTCGCTGTGATCCTATGCAAGAACGATGTAAGGATTGACACTAGTGGGGGAGATCCTAGAGGGTAGTCCGACAACTGATATGTGCTGAATTAAGAAATATATGTACACAAGCACCGATTTGGGATGAAAAACAAAGACTTGTCAATATTAGAAAATATGTCTTAATTATCTTACAAATGCCGGATAGCTTGAACATTTTCAAAATGCTCATTGTCCACGACGGGACCCGGAAAAAGGTCCTACCTGTCATGAGATCCATACATGAAACATTGTCTCAATGGACATACATATTAAGACATGCATACATTAGAACAGAGAAATGATCAAGTAAAAGAACGATCAGAGTGCCCGGTCCGCAGCAACTTGCTCAATGAATATGCTGCCCTACATTAAGCGTATTTATATACGACGCTGCAGAAGACCAACCTGTTTGTTCCGTGGAAAATCAGCACTGATCCAATTTACCTATGACTAAGTACGAAATCATACAGACTCTAACAGACTACCTAACCTCGGGAATTCACTTTCTCTTGAGTTAAGAAAGTAAAAATAAAAACGCTGCGACTGATCAGATCATAATCAATTCAATCCTCTAGGAAATAGTTCACCTTCTATCAAGGCGCTAATTAAAATCACCCAACCATTCAAAATACAAATAATCTTACTCACGATAGAATAGTTTTGAAAATTTTAAACAAAATTCCTTCTGCATACGTTACATCTCTGAGGGATGTGCAAAATGATTTTAAGATGCAAGCTTTCCCATCGAAACCATGGCTGCAAATAAAAAAAAAAATTGAAAAAAAATATAAGGACAACATTTATAATTCCTCACTTATCCATAAATTTCTCCAACACTTGATAGATATCTCGTTTCATAGCCCTTTTATGTTTTTTATCGTTTTCTATTGGATAATTCGATCGATATCCAAATGCGTATGCAAACAGGGTGTTCACGTCCAAAATATTGTTCTTGACATTCACACGAAACTAATGAAAATATTCAGTGCAACTCAGTGCTTTTCATTTATTAAAAAGAAAATACATACAAACACACGACTAGATTTAAGAAAATCCAAATATCGTTTCCCACGTTCATGCTTGACAGACGTTAAATTGTTATTACCGTCAGCTAATAAAGCGATTTGCATGATGTAGAAGATAATAAAACATTTGATTACGAACTGTCTCATGGTAGTCATGAGTAGAAGGACTATCGATAACCACTTGAATTGCACGGAAACATGACACTGCGACGGATGTAACAAGTGCAATCGGTTGCAATAACAGGAATGGCATGTACTTATGACAATTCAGTTCTGACTTTGTGCAACAAATTAGCATTAAAATTCGCACAGTTGCCTTCATGCCATGTGGACATTATAAACAAAGTGGTTGACCAAATATGTACATTTTAATGGAGAAAAAAAAGACTGAACACTGACTTGCTTACATTAGCGCCATCGCCAAGTTGGGGTTCTAACTGCGTCCGCCCTTCTGCAGTAGATTCGAATGCTTTCTGGCACGGAGGGCTGGATTCTTGTAGAACGAATCTAAATTTTCTCTCAGGCTGTGATTTCTCTATGAAGTCTGTACGGTTCATAATTGAATCTTCTCAATGAAACATATTTCTGGACAAACAGGATTTCAACCCAACATGGACTAAGTAGTCTAGAGTAGACTAGTCAGCAACGCACTTTAGATATGATACAAAAGACTAATTCTTGGTTCATTAAGGGAGCAACGAATACAACATAAAATTTATCAAAGGAAGCCGCAAAGAACATGTCCAACCGAAGCCTTGAGTTTAATACTACGAATTTTACCACTCGATCTTCACATTATGTATTTATGATCATGTAGTGCGGTTAGACTAAGAGAAACAAAATGCTGGTGTACCAAGCCTTATGGTCAGAACAGCATCCTGAATCTGTTACCACGGGTTCTGGTAGCTAATCCAACCGACTTTATTACTCTCAAATGACGTCACAATCAGATTTCCAACCATGGTAGTGACATTTCCATGTCTTACAGGCTTCCCGGTTCATGCAGCGTCTTTCACACGGAAGTTCTTGTTGTTCGTCAAGCAAACCTCTACACCTAGGGTTATGAGGAAAACCTCATAAAACACTATGCACCAGAATGGGCCCATCGCGATCCCTGGGGAACCTCCATAAAAAGCAAATAGAAACCTAAAAACTTTCCCTGAAACACTTGGTCTCCCTACAAGCCTGTTTTGGTTGATAGAACCTACCTCTTCTAGGTCGTTAAAAAAGTAGTTACCTAGGTATTTCCTACGATTTCCAGCTATTCCCTGCCACTCAAACAGTATATGTGTGATGTCCTCTTCGGGGCATATGTCGCTACAGTCGCTACCTACTTATGTACATCCGTGTCTGTAAAGCCCAGTCTCTTGGCGTGCTTTCCCAGAAGGCAGGGCCCGGACAAGATTCCTACTGCTGCTCTTAGCTGAATTTTGCTTAGTTTTAGAATTTCCCTAGTTCTTTTCCGATCGAATTCTGGCCACAAGGCTTTGGATACCCTATGACCTGCTATATTTGACCATTGGCTGTACATTACACCCCTAAATACTATAGCAATCCTCATTGACAGCCACTATCAAGGCTATTCTATCTCATACTATATCCTCGAAACTAGGAGAACAGTGCAACAAGGAACATGCGTCGCTGAGTCATCGGTTCAGGATCAGTCTCCTTTGTGTGCCGGGTCACAGCAACATTGACGGAAATGAGCGAGTTGATGAACTAGCGAGGCGGGGATCTGTTCTTGATGGTTCCTTTGCAAAGGCCGTGATTGTCCCGTTGGGGTCATTAAGGTTAGAATATTTGCGCACTATCTATTAAAGGCTGATTGTAGATGGCACGGGCTGCAGAACTGTGTCATATCCAGGCAGATGTGGCCAACTACAACTTGAACAGAACACAAGAGCTATTGTAAAGAAACCGTGCAGATATTGCAAGATTTCTGGCTTTAGTACTGGTCACTTCTACACTTCCTTTGCAGGTGTCCGGCTCTAAGCAGAGCCACCCTTCTTTTACAACCTAATCGAGTTAGCGTAGATAGGCATTGGGGACATTAGTTTCCTCAGTGTAACGGGTGGATTTGAATAATGTTTACTCCTTTTCCCTTACAGCTTTTAGTCTACTCCCGTTTTTATGCCTGACATGTCACTTGAGTTGTACAGGGTGGGCCAAATAAGGCCTTCCAATGTTAAACACGTATAACTCTTATAATAATCATTTGTTTTAATTAAGTTTTTTTTATATATGAAATACATTTTATGGAAATTAACTTTGAAATATGACATCAGACAAATGTCCGCCATTTTGCTCGATACAGACATTGGCTCTTTTTAGCGTGTTTTCCATTACACCAAGTAATGTTTCTGGTTGCAGGCTCCGTATTTCTTCTCGAATATTCTGCTCTAGCTGTCTAATAGTCTCTGGTTTATTAACCTACACCTTGTCTTTTAGATATGCCCATAAAAAAAGTCGGGCGCAGTTAAATCTGGTGAACGAGGTGGCCAAGGGAAATCTGAATTTTTTGAAATCGAACGAGACAGATGGATCATTTGCAACACTCTGCCGCACAGCTACGTGGAAGCTTCAGTCTTCAGTGCGAATATTTCGATGAGCACCTTTTCCAGGACGGTCGGCCACTGAACCTCGTTCCTTAAACCGGTCGACCAAACTCCTAATTATGAAGGCTGTGGTAGCTGATCTTGAATTTAAATGCTGGCCATATTTTCGTTGCGTCATAACAATTGATCGTTGACAAGAATAGAAAAAATCAATAATTTTAACGCGTTGTTGTGTACTGTATGTATCCATTATGAATTTCCAAGAACTCAATTATAACATCCAAAAAGAAAAACCAATTATATTGGAAAATAAAAAAGTTGTTCGTGTTTAACGTTGGTTGGTGTTATTTGGCCCACCTTGTAATACTAAAACTACTTGCTTGCATGGCTGATACAACCACATCTATGTACCTACCTATCTAAGTGGAATCTTACTTAAGGTGTGTATTCTTAAAAGAGTCCAAAATCTAAAACTTTTAAATGACAAAAGGCATCGAAAATTTGTAAACACAAGTGGAGCCCCGTTGCAAATTATTTAAATCAGTTTTCAATCATCAAATCTTTCATATTGTACTGTAAGTAAAAAGGCCTCAGTGACTTAATTATTTGTTTAGACCACATCCGACGTTACATCCCATGTAACGTTCTGCATTCTTACAAGAAATTTCATTTCCATCGATAAGTGTCAGAGCCCAACTGGAACAACGAATTAACACTTTTATAATAATTTTGACGATCATAGCCATTCGGTCACTGAACTGCCCCAGTTGCTTGAACTATTTATCCAAGAAATTAACAGCAAGAGCAAGCAGCGAGTTTTGTTAAATTCATAGACATCTGCCGTTAAGCGCTGTGTTTGTTTTCTTGTTAGCGTTCCCTCAAGCCAGTAGGAAATGGGTCACAACTTACAATAGACACTATCACGAACAACAAGTGGCCTACAAATATTAGTGGAGTAGCATGGACAGGACTTGAGTTGGAACTAATTAAACATAAACTTGGTACTAGTAGCCTGTGACTGTTGATGGAACTATGTATTTAGGATAGCGAAATAATGGTCCAAACTCTGCGACATAAAATATAGTCCATGCTGCTTTGACTTCTGTGAAAAAATTAAATTTGCCATCCATTTCGCGCTATATAGTACCAAGAATTTTAGTTTGACTACCTTTTGGTGGATAGAATCCATAGGAGAGATAATACATTCTTTAGCTGTTTAATAAGCCCTGGCTCAAGTGGTTAGTGCGTTAGATCGCTGAGCGAGAGGTTCGACGGTCGAATCCCAGAGAACACCAAAAAGTTTTTTCACGGCCCCACCTCTCGCGAATGTCTGACAAACGTCCGAGAGTAATAACTGTCAAGAGAAACGTTCTCAATTTGACTTTTAGATGTGGCTCTAAACTGTAGGTCACTTCCATTTGTGTGAAAAAGTATAACACACACAACACGAATGGTCGCGAGAAGCTAGGCCCTGAACCATACATATATGTACGTCTGTTGCGCCAAGTATTTGCATTTTTCATTTAATGATGACCCAAATTGCTAGTTTTTATTGGTAAAATGGGTTACTTTCTTAAAGGGCTACCGGTCGGTGAAAAGTCTCTGACCACGCTGCTTCCAGCATTTACATTATGTGCTAGGTCTTGCCCTCGTTGCCCTCTGATCAATTGCGATGAAAGCTTTCGGGAGCGACCAATGATGTCGATGGTAAAAAGGGTTACGTTGATTTTTCGGCCGCCATTCGGGCATTTAAGATCCATAGGAAAGAATTTAATACTGCAAATTTGTGAACCATCCTTTCAGCAACGCTAAACCGGAAGGATGTTGAATCTTGCGTAAAATCGAGGTCATAGACGAAGAGAGATTCCTACGCTCGTTTTAGCCTAAAAGTAATCGATTTGGAGTAGAAAAATGCAAATGATTGATTAACATTGATTTTAAATGGTGGCCATCTGTTGATTATTTCAACGCTGGTAACACAAACGCCATTTTAAAATCAGATGTGTAGAGGTGCCATCAAATTATCCTTCTTCTGTGTCCTAGTTTCCGTAGCCGCGCTATTAGCCTTTTCAGAGTCGTACATTGGCCACCGCGCATCTGCGAACATTTTTTTTTTAATGGGAAACTGTTAAACACATTTTTTTATTTCAATGATTAATTAAAGAACTTAAGGAAAATATCCATTAATCTATTCGCGAAATAGAGCCGCGAAATGTGGACAATATGCCACAAAATCAGCATAAAGCATTGTGCTACTCCTCAGCCAAAAGCGACAGCTATTTGAGTAAGATTATTTTCTCCAAAAAGTTGAAAGGTATTCTCTTTAACAGGTGGGAAAAAAGCATCATAGCGGTGCCTGGAGGATTACTATTCAATAGTGAACCAACGATGAGCGGCGTACTGCCAGGCGAGGCATCTCTTGCTGACCTAACCCGCAATCTTGCCGTTCAGATGTCTAACAAGAGGTCCTCAGAAGGAGGAGTGACATGTACAGACAGACTGGCGGAAGCTATACTTGAGCTACACCGACATATAAGAGCTAAGGTCAGTAAGGAACTTTCAACATCGAAGGTCTTGAGAAAGAAATGGTGGCGGAGGATTATGCGTCGGGGCAACTTCCATACCACATAAAAAGACCTTTGCTACAAAGCAACCAGAAGCCATGGAGAGGAGTGACCGAATTTTTAACGAACCTGACAAACGGAAGAGGACAACAATTTTCGAAACTGCGCGCGGAATTTTCGCATACTTAGTAGACCGCGTGCAGCCGATCAATTAGCAGAAGCTCTAATCTTTTACAAAGCTAGGAGTCGCCAACACACTTAGACCAATGGTAGGTCCATTGTGATACCACAAAGTTTCTCTCTACATACTCGTTAAACCCTTTTGAGCTTCTTATGCAGCGTAAGAGGCTCTCAATGTTAATATTCATCAGGTCGCCTATATTGTTATAATAGGGAGCTCCTAAGTGGAGTTTCCTTCTACGGGAGAGAGCTGGGCAGAAACAAAGAAGGTGAGGAATAGTTTCCTCCTCTTCTTCATCCATGCAGCTTCTACAAAAATCTTTCGAAAGAGGTCTAGCCTAGTAGCATGCTTGCCTATTAGACAGTGTCCAGTGATGATACCCATTGTGGTGCCGATATGCAATCTATTGAGAGAAATCAAATTATTAGAGCTTTTTAGATCCAGCTTCGGTCAAATCTGTTTTGTCGCTAGACATGTTGATCCACTTGTCCACCTAAGATTTGTACTCTCGACAGCAGTAGCTACTCCTATACCTAAGTTGCCTTTGTCCGGGAAGATGGGTATAGTTGTTCCTATTCTGGCCTTACAATTCCTGCAATGTCTCTATGCCCCGGCTACCAAAATATTTGAATTTTAAACTGCTCAGCCATCTCCGCAAGAGACGAGATACGGCAGTCTAGAGATACTAAAGAATTTATAGAGGTCAATTCCAGGGATTTGTTTGCTATTTGGTCTGAAAAGATGCAAGTATCTCTAACAGATATCACGTTTTTCTTAAGCCAAGATAGGGCTTCTTTGATCGCCATAATTTCTGCCTGAAACACGCTACAATGATGTGGAAGACGGAAAGAGAGCTTAAGATTAAGGCCATCAGAGACACACCTGCGCCAACTCCGTCTTTGGTTTTTGACCCGTCGGTGTAGAAGTGAATTGATTCATCTTCTAAAAATGCATCGTCCTCCAAGAGTGATCTGGAAGAGATGGTGACTATGAAGTTCTTCTCGAAATTTAGACGTGGAATGGTGTAGTCCGTGTTTTCGGGGGAGATTTGAAGCACAATTTTTTTCTTCCAGACTGTACTTAATCTTAAACTCTAATATACAGAAAATTAAAGCCTTAAATCTTTCTAGCACCTTCCTAAGGTCTCTTTTCATAGCTTCGATTGGAATCGCAGCACTTTGTATTACGTCAAAAATAACATAATCTTTTCCTCTTACGCCACTTGGGAACCCACCCTGGAGTCAAATTTTATGTATAGAACGCTGTATAACAAATAAGAATTTCTTATAGCCACATACATATGATTCGTTATCTACATTCGTCTAATACACTTTGTGTGTCAATCTTTATTTCTTTTTTAGGTTTTGAGTGTTAGTTGAAAAGTTTTTTTTACAGAATGTTCCTCCAGTGAATAACGTTTTAAAGACCACCAACCGATGTGAGAGAACAATCTCTTCATAAGTTTTAAAAAATGATACTCTTGAAGTGCATCAAAATCATGGCAATAAATGGACGTCAGTGAGGTCATTTCAAATGTCGTCTCAAAGTCTCCTTCAAATAAGATATTTCTCTTGGAGATGCTGCGAAACCTTAAGTCCTGCTCTTCTCAGCATCGTACAGTAACACATGACTCATAAATATTTTAAGCGAAATCAACTCAGAGCCAATTTTATGTAGCATTACTTTGTTTTCCTTTGAATTCAAAAAAATCATTTGGCTTACAAAACTTTTAAGGAACCAAGAATGAATGAAAGTGCTTTTGATATTCTCTTTAATTTAACTATGTACTCATGTAGATGAAACCATTGAAAAGGCGACAAGAGCCTTCTGGGCCTGCTCGAGGTTTTTCGGTAAGAGATGGTGATTAAAACCAAAAATAATCCACTGGACTTATCTCACAATCATCACGCCGATAATTTCCTATGCATCGCTAGTATGGTGGGAGAAAACTAACCAAATCACCATCCGATCTGCCCTTCAAAAGGTACAACGATTAGCATGTGTAGGTATTACGGGTGCAATGCGCACCTGCCCTACAGCTGCGCTGGAAGTTCTCTTAGACCTCCCACCTCTACACATAAGAATTAAGAAGACTGCAGCAGCTAGTGCAATAAAGCTTCAACTACTATGTAATAATAATAACACCAATCTAGTAGGACACATGAAAATCCTGGAGGAAATCCCGCTACTATCATCGCCAGCGATCTGTTCCTCGGATGCCAAAAAGAATCCATCTCAATCACCCTTTCAAAGTCATTACACCGGACTATATCATTTTGGGACTACCCTCTGATCCCTCATACCACATCTTCAATTGAGTGGTACACTGACGGTTCATAAATGTCAAATGGGGCTGGAGCTGGTGTTTTTGGTCCTAACTACAAACTATCCACTTCACTCGGACAATATACCACTATCTTTCAAGCAGAGATCTATGCAATCGAGCTATGTGCCAGAGAATGCATCAGACGAAACCTCCGTAGATCACAAATAAATATAATGTCAGACAGCCAAGCTGCTCTTAAAGCTCTAACATCCTTCAACTTTGAGTCTAAGCTGGTTTGGGACTGTCTACAAGTACTCCTGCAGCTTGCTGCACACAATAAAATTACTCTTGCTTGGGTCCCTGGACATAGGGGCATCCCTGGCAACGAATCTGCTGATAAACTTGCCAGACTAGGTGCTCAATCTCCGTTTACGAGACCTGAACCCTTTTGTGGTTTACCAACTAACCAGATAAAGATAGAGCTTAACCTTTGGGAAAGAATAGAAATGCTCTCATTCTGGAATTCGCAAAATGGCTTACGACACGCCAAGAAATTTATAAATTTCTCAAAAAAAAAAGATCCAGAGACATTCTTTCAATGAGCAAACGTAAGGCTAAGATCTTAACTGACTTCCTTACAGGACATTGCTCTCTCAATTACCATCTCAAGAAAATGGGCCGTGTCCAATCGGATATGTGCCGTCTCTGCCTTGAAGATACCGAAACAGCCCAACATATACTGTGTGAATGCCCGGCCATAGCTCGGCTTAGGCTCAAACACTTTAACAAAGGCTTCACATCACCATCTGATGTCACATCTTCTTCAGCTGAAACCATCTATAGTTTCATTAATAAACTAGATCTCAGCTAAAAGACAAATACAATATAGCAACTCTCAGGGGATTGCACAAAAGATCTCTTCTGGTCGCCGAACTCGGCTGTACTCGAGCCTTATTTACCCCATTGACTCTAAAAAAAAAAAAAAAAAACTATGTACTCGTATGTATATCTCACAATTTATGCGGTAAAAGATACACAATCACCTTTCGATTAACTACTAGAGATACATAATATAACACTCCAGCTGAGCAGCCCATTACTTTACTGGAGCAAGTGCGATAATTCTCTTTCTAGATACACAAATATCTCTAACAAATTTGGTAGGTGTTAACTGAGTACTTAAACATTAACGCAATGGTAAGTAACTACTTTAACATTAACAACTTAGATATGTGTGTATGTATGTATGTTTAAGCCATCAACAAACTCATGAACTCAGCTGGTGTATTTTTATTCTAGTCTTTAAACTAACTACGGCAAGCTAGCATCAGTATCCATAAATAAATGCATTGCTGGTTGTTTGGATGTATTTATTTGAAAAATACATATATTGTGCAGTTCCTTGTTAGATACATGTTTTATTACGGTACGAAAATAAATTAAATTTATCTTACAAACGTCGTTCGGACAATCGATTATAAACGCATACGTCTCCTGTGAAAATGGAATCAAAATATTTTGCTTTCGTTAACTGTTATAGTGTTATAACGTGTGCTATTTTAATTGCATTGTCTATTTTAATACTCTTTTCAAACTCGGAAATTCCATCACGAAATAGCGGTCATGTGCAAAGTACGATTTCGCTTCATGAGGATTCACTCGCCTTGATTGAGGGCGAAAATAACTTCGACGATGGTTTGAAAAGTGAACGAAATTCCCTTAATCAAAATCAAACTCACAATCTAAGTTCAAATAAAACTGACGACCAGAATAAACGGAATGCGTCAGATGTTTTACTCTACCGGAAGCGACGTTACCTGCTTTTCCCTGAAGGAAGTTCTTTTCAAATTGGTAAGTATCAGGTCTTTCGTTCCTGTTTTTTTCGAAAGCAGGGAAAATAGTAGTAGTTTTAAATTTTCATGGACTCTTCTGGGACAGCTTCAAAATATGAGTTTTCCATCTTTCTAGACATTTCTAAACAATTTAAAATTAATTCTTCAAATTTCAGAAAATTGTTAACAGTTGATGATTTGGATTTGTGGGTCCTCCTTACTTTGCTTGAAGACGGCTTGTCATAAATGTCACAAATTTCTAGTTTGAATCATTCTTTAACAAGAAGGTTTTTCAGATCGTTTTGGCTATGTATCTTTTTTTTCATATCCGCCGATCTAATTTTTCCCAAAAGATATTCTACGGAGTTCAAATCGAGGGACTAAGGAGGAGAATGGAGTTGTTTAGGCATAAAGAAGTCAAAACTTTAGAACTTTTTCCGTATGCCTTAGGTCGTTGTCCTGTTGGAAATTTGACAAGCCTAATTTCCTTGCAGAATCACCTAAATTATCTTAAAATTATCCTCGAGGTACATTGTGGAGTTGATGAAAGTCGCACAGAACCGGATCAGTTATGTACTCAAGCCATGGTTTCACGGGGCGCTTGTGGGTGTAAATTGTCCTGCTACAACAAATCTTTTGTCCTCAACAGCCATGGATGCCTTTTCTTCATTTCTCCTCGGAGCCGACGCGGCGCACAAGTACGGCAGGAGAACGGGGTTTTGATTCTTGTCAAGGAAATCAAGGATAATGACGCTTTTAATTTTGAAAAACCGATGCTATTACCTTATGCGGCGATAGATTAAACTTTAGCATTTTTCGGTGCTGGTGATCGAAGTCTTCTCCATTTTGTTTGTTCTGTTTGAACTCAGGGATAAGTGGTTAACCCAGGCTTCATCTGTTGTCACAATTACGGCGAACAAATTTTCTGCGTCGGTTCGAAGTGGCTACAAACTTTCGAGGTGCATCGTCAGTCGATTTCATTTTTGTTTAACTGAAAGCAGCTTCGGTGATCATTTTGCTTAGATAGTCCTTGAAAACTGATGATTGCTTTTACACATTACTAACATAAAGAACCCTTTCTATATATGACCAAAATTACATGAGGGACTAAATTTTTTATGGAAATGAATGGTTAAAAAAAAGACATTTATTAAGCCATCACCTCTTTCATGTTTCCTTTCCAACAATCAATTTCATCCTAATCCGTTCCCGCAACACTGACTTACTTAGGTGACGCTACAGTTCGGTGTGAACCTGGGCCTCAACCAATAAACCTCTCCAGTTAGCCCGGTCACCTAAGGCGCGGTCTTCCTCTACTGCGCTGTTGGGCGGACCACTGGGTCCATTCGCTCTACATGTCCCAGCCATCTCAAGCGACTGATGAGCAGTTTTTTTATCAAGGTCTATGTCGCTGTACAGCTCGTAAATTTCATCGTTGAATCTTCTCCTCCAAAGCCCTCGAAACGACCGAGAATATCTTCATGCGCTTTTGACACAGGATTGGGATGATCAAGGTCTTCTGAAGAGTCTCCTTAGTCGTTCGGGATAGGGCCTTACTACTCAATTGCCTTCTCGACTCAAAGAAATAGCGATTGCCCTAAGTTATTCTTCGTTTGATTTCTGGTATTGTGTTATATTCTCAGAATTTATAGCAGAGCCAAGGTAGAAAAAGTCCCTTACTATCTCGAAGTCATAGCTGTCGATCCAATTCGCCGATGTTGTGTGTCCGTTCTTGTTGATAGCATATAGTAATTGGTTTCATTTATATTTACAACTTAACCCATTTTGGCAGCTTCTGTATCGATACTAGCGAACGCATCAGTAACGGCCGCCTATGATGTGCCAATTATGTCGATGTCGCTGGCGTATGCTAGTAGTTGCACAGACTTTCGAAAGATTGTGCCTCTGGTGTTTGCTTGTGAATTTCGTAAAATTTTTTCAAGAATGATATTAAATGTCACATGACAGTTCATCACCTTGTCTAAATCCTTTTTTTGCAACGAAGGTCTCGGTGAGGTCATTATCGACCTTGATGGAGCAGCCAGCGTTCTCCATCGTCATCCTGCATATACGAACGAGTTTCGCAGGAATGCGGAAACTAGACATGGCTCTGTATAGCTCGTCTCTATAAATGCTGTCATATGCGGTCTAAAAATTGATAAAAAGATGGTGAGTACCGATTTGGACTTCCTGGGTTATTTCCAGGACCTGCCGGAGTGTGAAAATTTGATCGTCTTTGGACTTTCTTGGCCTGAAACCACACTGATAGGCGCCAATCAGGATGTTGACGAAGGATTTCAGGCATTCACACAATATGGCAGACAAGATCTTGTTGAGGTGATCTTCTCTCTTGTTGATCAGGCAAACGATGCTGAGATTTAATTCATCAGGTATACATACACTCGTCTGACCAAATATTGGAAATGAATTCGAATAAGTTGCTATCTACCAAGTCACTTCCAGCTGCCTTGAACAGCCCATCCGCACCGACAAGGTTTCCTTCTCCATCTCTAATTCCCGCATCAGGTTAGGTTAGGTTGGCTTGGCTGTCCGCACGGGAGTGCAGACACACTTATACCAGTAAAAGTCCTTTGTGATACTATGGATCAAAACCAATTCGCTACTCAGGGACTAACAGAACCAACCGGAGCTTTTGATAAAGCGGTAGATGCGCATGACATCTAAGGACGCTATGTCACCAAGGACTTCAAGGAAGGGGGACCCTAAATGGAGCATTCTATTATGCGACAGAGCTGGGCAGTTACATAGGAGGTGAGGGATACTTTCCTCCTCCTCCTCGCCCCTGCAGCTTCTGCAGAAATCATTTGAGAAGAGGCCAAGTCTTTTGGCATGTTGGCCTATAAGGCAGTGTCCAGTGAGAACACCAACAACGCAGCTGATCTGTGATCGCTTTAGTTTGACCACCTCGGTACTGCGTTTATGATCCAGCCTGGGCCAGATCTGTCTCGAGATGAGGCACGTTGACACGTTTTCCCATCTGAGGCTGGTCTTGCTAATAGCATTCAGCTTTAGTAGATGCTTAAATGTAGCTAGTGGCATACCCAGGGACTGCCTATCAGACAGAATCCTTAGAGTAGGGTCTTGTCTGGCGAGTTCGTCTGCCCTGCAGTTTCCTGAAATGTCTCTATGGCCTGGCACCCAGCATGGGTGAATATTGAACTGCTCTATCATCTCCATAAGAGACAAACGGCAGTTGAGAGCGGCCTTTGAAGTAAACGAGCACGATTCCAGAGACTTGATTGCCGCTTGGCTGTCAGTGAGAACGGTAATATCCCTGACAGATAGTACATTACACTTCAGCCAGGACAGGGCTTCCTTAATCGCCATGATTTCCGCCAGAAAAATGCTACAATGATCAGGGAGGCGGAACGATAATTCGAGGTTGAGCTTTTCGGAGAAAACACCACATCCCACCCCGCCTTAGGTCTTAGAACCATCTGGGGATAATTGTCCCATACATCCTTTTAGGGATGCTCGTACGGAAGTTACGGTCAAAACAAATTTTCGGCGGGGTGTAGTCTGTATTTTCGTGTTTGAAGTTAAGGAGATCAAGGATCGACGAGTGGCCAGTGTGGTAGCTAGACCACTGAGAGGAGGCTTTCAGATGGATGGCCGTACAGGCAGCGATCTGTTTACTGAAAATATCAAGGGGCAGCAAGTTGAACATAATACCCAGTGCCGCTGAAGGAGTAGTCCTCAGTGCACCACTGATGCACATGCATGCAGATCTTTGCACCTTAGCTATTTGAGTGAGGTGGACAGCCCTGTTAAGAGCGGGCCACCATACGATCACGCCATAGAGTAAAATAGGCCTAATAACGGACACGTACAGCCAGTGAGTGTTTTGAGGTTTCATACCCCAGCTCCTACCTATAGCCTTTTTACAGGAGAAGGGAACTTCCTTGGCTTTCCTGACGCGTTCTAGTAGATTGGCTTTCCAGTTTAGTTTTCTGTCCAAAATAAGACCCAGATATTTTGCTTTGTCCGTGAAGTAATTACAAATCGATGCGATCAAAAACGTGGACAAAAGACGCAATCCATCTGCGATAGATTAGTAAGTGATAAGTAAAGCAGCTCGGAAGTCCGTTACGACCTTTGAGTCATCCTTAAATTTTTAATGTAGAGAGAAGAAGTTTTTGTTGTCTTACCAAGAGTTTAGCTCTACATTTATGTGGCTCAGAGGCTTGTAGAACAGGGAGTGCAATATAGCGACTGATCTTCAGAAATGCTAAGCTTTCGATCCAAAGTCATTAACATTTTATTTTCATTTCATATTCCCAGTGTTTGATCTCATTATTCCAATTGTCGACTACACTAACTACGCAATTATGGGTATAACATGTGCTGTGGCATGGGAACTGCCTAGTAAGCCTCCCAGTGAAATTGAAAATGACTTAGTTGAAAAACTGAACGATGGCACCTTTGGATTATCCCGTAATGATTCTGTGAATGATATTGAATACATCGATACGCCGCAAAAAAAGAAACCTTTAAGCGATCATTTGTCAAATATAATATACATTCAACCGTCGGAATATACACATCAAAGTTCTCCAGTCAAGACGGCGCAACCACAAAAGTTATTTAAGGATAGAATGGATTATAGCCAACACATCGAGTATATACCTAGACCTGTATACATGGGGAATACACAAAAGCAGCCGATATACTACACAAATAATTACAATCCGCCTTTTAGACTTAAAAGCATAAATAATGAAAGGATCGATACGAGGACGAATTCGGAGTATTTGTGGAAATCAAACTACGCTAAGAGGTAAGGATTATTACATTTAACCCAGCATCTGTTTTGGCTTTTCTGCCATCTTGCTTACAGGATTATACTATTCAGCATTCGCAATCAATCGCTGGCTTTTTATTGACCTGAAGGAACACAGATAGTTAACATTTTGAAAACGACTTCATGGTTCTTCTTCTGTCCCCCTTTAGGCGTCTTAGCATAGCCAACACATATAGGGTTCTCTGCCGACGTTCTTCTTGGACTATCCTGTGTGAAGTTTTTCCTCAAAGACCAGTACTGCTTATTAGACCAGTTGATAAGTTGTCAGTAAGGCTGTGAATTGTCAGTCTCATGGAGTTTGTCTTCAATCCCTTCAGGTATGCAACCATCATCAAATCGATGGACACTTTGGTGTAAATCCATTATTCTATACGATCCCAGGCAAACATAGTTTGATTAGTTCAGGTGTGTAAGTCACCATTGGATTCTGGGACTTCACACCGACTAAAGCACTCCGAAGAACTTCAGTGATCACCACCACAAAAGTAGTGGTGATACATAACATACTAGATTTGTGGATACCAAGTGTGTAAAGCCATAAAAGTCCCTCGGTTTATTTCTCGATGCAGGCACTTATGATTATGATGTGGTCAACTCATTCTTTAAACTGTTATCCTGATGATTCGTGATTCGGTCGAGAAATCTTGGTCTTCCGATAGCTCATCCCCATGCGCATAACTGCTCTTCCAACCTCGTTAACCCATCTGAAACCAGGATCGAATTATCCTAAACGGGGAGATGTATCTAATATAAATTTAAAGTTGTTTCTGCTCTGTAACGGGACTCAACGATCCTTAGATAACCATGTGCTTTAGACTTTTCATGCTCTTCTGACGTGGCTTATTGCTTCGGTTTTGAGTAAATTTTTCGAACCACTCCAGTGCTCCCTCATTATCTGTGTCATGGCGCTACCGATATGATCTCTAAATGCAATGTCATCACGACTGGCGTTTAAAGCAACATGCTTTGATGCTTTGTTCAGTTATGCCCCATCCACAAAGAAGGTGATCATATGTCTTGCACCAAAGGATTGTATGAGCGTTTAAAGCCATTCTGTAACACACTGATCAGGAAATACCAGCGTGTCTTCCGCCCCGGCAAATCCTGGCGATAGAACTTTTTTCAACTTTAAAGCCGCATATGATAGCATACATCATCTGGAGCTCTGCAGGGGATTCCTGAATTTGGAATCCTGCCAAAAATTAGTCCAGCTACGTCGCGTAGCGCTTGAGTATCCGCAATGCAATGTGCAGTTCGGAAGTAGCTCTTCTGAATTATTCCAAACGTGTTCGGTAAGGAGATGCGTCGACTTCATTGGCTATGCCACATTAAGTGCATTGAGAAAATCGCTCCAGCCAAGAGGATCACCGAATTTCAGTCCTCAGGTTCGAGGCAGCTAGAAAGACCAAACCTCTGAAACGGAGCTGATTGAAGCTTACCATGTCTTAGATGGAGAACCTCACGGGTTTGAATCCCTTCAAGTAAATAAGGCACACAACTGCATTGCTAATGCGGATGTGTGAACGCTACTACAAGGTGGTTCTCTCCCTTCCGATATGAGCTGAACGATATTACCAAAGACAGCTAAAGAACAGACCGTCAATTTGGTTGGACCTCCGCTGAAATCAGTCCACACAAGGACTGATTTCATACAAGGCATTATGTTCATACATTGTCTCATCTATGACAGGATGTTACAGGAATCTACAAGTCTATTATCGTCTCCTTGCTCCTTGGATGCTGGTCTTTGCATGGCTCTGAAATTAAATGAATACACTTCTGACACTTTGAAAGACGTTAGAATTTAGAACTCTAGGGCACCGGGCGCGAAATTTTTGACACCCAAGTTATTTTAAGATGTTTGTATATATCACGTTGCATGGTATTTACAGAGCCTTTTGTGTATGTCTGTAGGTTAATATATTAAAAAAATTATAGCAATAGCTCACCGCCTTCTCACGATCATCGTTTCTTTCCAGACCCGCAGTAAAACAGTTCAATAAGCCACCTTCAGAAGCTTACCAATCTGGACGCCGTCAAAATGTCCCAAGACAAAAACAACATGCTGTTTACCATATAATGGGCAAGAGAAGTATTCAAAGCATCGCTTCTGTTGCAGAGAATCAATCTAAAAGGGAAGACCACAATCCATGGCTTGACAGGTTGGACAAGATCCACTTGCAATATCATCGCTCATCAAGACATGCTTTATACTCAAAAATAGAAGTGTTGTTCAATAAGTAAGGCAACTTACCCACATTTTTGACCATAAGACCTCTAAACCTTTTCCAAATTAATTTTCAGACAAGGCAAGAATGGCACCGAATGTATACTCAGAGCCTTGTGTGAGACTGGTCAAAGAAAGGATGAAACGGTACCAGGAGGATTAGTGATGGAAATCCTTAGAACTATCTTTACATTGCCGGAAGCTGATGACGAGATACGCACAAAAGAGCATCACCCTAAGCGTAACGCATGGGACGAAGCTCATTGGAATCGAAAAAACTGCTCAGAAATGTATCCCCTTTGTGAAAACTTTATTTGGGAGTCCAAATATAAATTTTAGGCCAATTTCATTAAGTCACTAATAAAAGATAACACTTAAGATACTATCAAAAGTAGATTCTTTTCATGATGCTATAAAAGTTATCAGTGAACTCGCAATTAGCATTGTTTTCTCTCGGTTATGTTAATTGAACGCCACAACTTCCTAAAGAATTTCTCTACTTTAATGAGCGTGCGATGGAATACATTTTTTTTTTTTTGAACAAGACTACGTGCCTACGCTGGACTACATACTCGAATCAACTGTTTTCTGAGACGGGTGTGCACAAGAGTTTCTGCACTTGCAGTAAACGCACCGCGAATATTTAACCAATTGTGTCAAAGCGTAATTAGTGAATAATTTAATTTAATTCGTGTCGACTGTAAACATTATTCGGATAATTCATTCACCAATGTTGTGCGCCATTTGATCGGTTTAAAATGCATTTGAAAAAGTATCTAGGTCCACAGTCGCATGGAATAATTGCAGTAACGATCGTATTGATCATTTATTTTAACTTGATCGGCATAGAAGGATTAAGTGTTGAAAATGAAGCCAATCGAAATCACGAAGCTGATTTGAGCTGGGATTACGTAGAAGATGGACAAGTACTGTCTCGAAAGAGGCGCTACTTGACATTTCCCTCGGGAAGCTCTTTCCAATTGGGTAAGTTCGGGATATCTCTAATTTTTATTATGTGGAAACTAGAGGGGGATCGGGTGTTTTGTAGTTGGAAACTTGCATATCTGTTTGTTTGTTAAATCATTTCATTCCTCGAAGGCGCATAGGGCGTCAATAACGCTTGCTCGCATCATCATCCAAATATCCCCATATCGCTGCCAGCCTCATTGGTAAGATTGAAGTTTTGCCTATAAGTGTACATCCGTAAGGGGCCTTACTTTCCTAAAATTTCTTCAAAATTGTGTTCCTTCTCTGCCCGGTAGAAACTCATCTTAAAATATCTGAGAAGCTAAAAGCTTGCCACATGGAGAGAGGAAACAATTGATCGAAATAACGATTGATCGGAGTTATGTCCTTTTTTAGGAATGCCGTTGACTGCACTCGCTAAAATGACAAATCTTTGCATGTAATTTGAGGGACTACTGAGTGGAAGGTTAAAAATTCGAAAACATCAAAAAAGTTTGTTCAAGAACCCACTTATCGCGAATGTCTGGCAAACTTCCGAGAGTCATAAGAAAGCTCATCAATATGCTCCAAACTGAAGTGCAAAAGATCCAGAGTCAGAGTTGAACTCATATGCCCATGGTTTCCTAGTGAGAGCATATCTTTCCGCCTCAATCTAGAAGCCGCAAGGGGTTCACAAACGCTGTAATCTAAAACTTGTAAATCTGATTCGGTGAACCACAGTTCAAGATTATAGATCGTGCAGAGGACAATTGTATCGCTCCTAAAAGCTTTGGCGTTCAAATTGAAATCCATTTCAAGACTTGAAATCCCAGTTGATCATATTGCGCGTATAATAGTCTTCGAACAATTTTGGGACATAGGCGTGGGACAAGTTGCAATACTCGTCATGAAACTGCGATTGAAGTGCATTGTTGGTGAATTCTGTCCAATGGGTTTCCATAGCAATAAGTGAGTACCAGTTTTATGCCATTCAGACTTCATAGCCCAGTTGCACCATATTCCAGTTCCCCGTAGTCGATTTTTGACAATTGCTAACACTCCCTGAATGTATGGAGATTTTGAAAAGAAGGGTTTCCCAAATTCTGTTTCGATATTAAGGACGTACAAGGTATGGTTCATAATTTGCTAGATATAAACATCGTTTTATAAAGAAGTATTGAAGTTTTTTACCTTGGATGCTTTCGTAATACCCCCGTTCTTGACTTTGTTGCGTCTTCATACGTATATTTTGTATTTAGTTGAATGGAGGATATTTCTGATACTGATTAGATTGCACTATGTGGCATTATTGTTTACATAGCAAGCCTTTGAGAGAGATGTCGGGAAGAGGACATTTTTTTTTTTTTTTTTTAAACCCTTACCCATGTGGCAGACACTGCGACCTTAAAGATCTATTGTATCATAAGGGTATGGTAAGTCTAAGAAACGTACTACCTCCTTAATGAAGGATAGTATATCCTTAGTAGCAGAGTTTTTCATTTCCGCTGGCGTACATATTTCCTTATAGAAAATACGTCTCCTTAACCAGTGTAAAGCTGGGCAATTGCAGAGAATGTGTTCGGATGATTCGTCCTCGTCCGAGCAGAACCTACATTCAGTGTCTGAGCTCAGGTTAACTTTGTTAAGGTGGTATCTCAAGCCACAGTGGCCCGTGAGAAAGCCCACCAGCTTTCTGATACTTTCCTGATCAAGGTTAAGTATATCCTTGTAGGAGTAAGGTTTGATTAGTAATTTGTATAGTCTCAACCCTGGGACAATTTCCCAGTGGTCCAGGCGAAATTTATGTTCCCAGTTACTAATCAGCGCTGTGGCGAAAGACCAGCTGATGCCACAGTAAGGTTCAGGTCCTATGAACGCAGATTCTGAGGCAGCCCTAGCTAGTGCATATGCTTACTCGTTGCCTCCAATCCCTTGATGGCCGGGGACCCATCCAAGTTTTACCTTGTTTAGTTTCGCCAGGGATTGCAGTACATCGTAGCGGCTTTTAACTGATATGGAGTCCACTAAATTGGACGACAGCGCTTTGAGTGCTGCCTGACTATCTGAAAATGTATATATTCTAGCGCCCTTAGTACCCTTACTACGGTTAAGCCTAGCGCAGATTTCAATGGCATGGAGTTCAGCCTGAAATACCGTAGGACACATTCCCATAGGTATCGAGACTTTGGTGTTGGGTCCAAAGACACCAGCTCCAACTCCAGATTCCATTTTCGATCCGTCTGTGAACCACAGTAGATCTCTAGGGTCTAATACCGGAACACCATTAGACCAATTTGCACGATCTAATATTTCTACCTCAAATAGCCTACCGAAACAGTACTCCTTGACCATGGTGTCAGGGATGGTACAAAACATGTCTCTTTTGGGGATTGAGTCAAGAATTTTCAGATGTCCCACATGGTCACCTGATTTATACTTGTATTCTATCTGCAACTTGATAGCACACCTAGCAGCTGTCTTCCTAATGAAGATATGAAGGGGTGAAAGCCCAACGATTGTTTCTAAAGCTGCCATCGGGCAGGTACGCATAGCACCTGTGATGCCGAGACAGGCAACTCTTTGTAACTTCTGGAGTTTAGTTGCCGTTGTCCGTTCAAGAACTTTCGGCCACCTGATGATAGCCGCGTACGTGATAATAGGCCTCACCATCATTGCAAAGCTATTTAAACCGCCTCCTTTCTATTGAACTAAGTTCGACGAAGCCACTATTCTTATGTTGGATCTGTAGTCCGTCTAGCCTCTTTCTAATGGAAGAGCATCCGGATCCGGACAGGCAGTTCTTTGTCACTTCTGAAGTTTTGGCCACCAGATGATAGCCGCGTACGTGATAATAGGCCTCACCATCATTGTATACATCCAATGTATCATTTTTTGGATTTAGACCCCAAATTCTGCCGTACAGGCGCCTACAGGCCCACATGGCCTTAGTACCACGCTCGATGGCGAACTTGATATGAGAATTCTACCTGAGCCGTTTGTCGAGGATGACCCCGAGGTATTTGACTTCACTGGAATAAGCTAGAGTAGTGGAACAGGACAAATTGTGAGTAAAAGTTATTCCTAGGTATTAACATATGTATAAATATTCGTAAGATTCACTTCGGTGTCATTAAACAACCAATGTTTAACAGCTGCCCGGCGACCTCCGTTCCGGAATATTACTATTTCTGATTCATCCAAACTCATGTTAGTTTATAATGAACCTATCTAACATGATTTGAAGGAAATCAGCGCTGTCAGAAATGTGCCTTTGCACTCGCCTTCAAAGCAATGTTGCTTTTCCTGTACCTTAAGGTGCCCTCTTTTTTTTTAATCATAACTAGTTTTTCACAATACATAGTTATGACTTCAAAAATGAATTTCGTATTTCAAATGTCTTGACCCAAATCATTGCTTAAATACAATAGATAACCAATCACTCGTGTACAAAAGTATGGTCACAAGAAATTGACAACTGTGAGTCGACGTCAAAGGCGTTTCTGCATTGTCGAATCGCGTCAATTCCGAAAAATCTCAAAATTATTCAGACTAAGATGTTTGGCGGCAGGTTACTATATTTCTGAACAATTTTTCCTCCTGAATTCTAAGAAATTGTATTCAAATTGTCCTACTCACACGCCTTACCCAAGAACGATTTAACCCTTGTGATCTTTGCACAAAAGTTACGTTGAAGCACTAGTTTCCCGAATATTTATTAGATGAGGCATACATATGTACATATTTGCTCTTCCAGATCAATAGCATTAACAGATGTTGAAGCCTGAATAATGCTCGAAGATAGTAAGATTGAAAAACTTTTTCCAAAGTGAATACAGTGCAGAAATTTTAAAAGCATTTTGGGCGAATTGGGGCGAAATGAAATTCGTGAAAATGGCCTGCTTATGGATATCAAAAGCTATCCGCGTGCTCGTTCGGAGTGCACAGACGAAGCAATTGCTGCTCTTGAGCAAAGTCTGCAACATCTTACATAAGCCTCACTTGTCTGAGGAGAAGATTGCATAAGGACCTCGGATTAGAACAAAAGTTAATTTTTTCTAGAAGAAAAGAGAAGAGAAACTGTAGCCAATACTTCGTAAAACAATAATTGTTTTATGTGTGTTTTGGAGTGGTGACATCATCGTAGATTGTAGATAGATTTTGGAGGTGCAAGTGCACTGTGACCTAGATCTATTGGGCGCCCCCGACTTGGAGCTCTAATATACTCGATTAGATCACCTCCTTTAGTGCAATTTCCTTGATCAACCGAAGTATCTGAATTTGATGCAGCAGTGGTTGATCTTCTTCTGATAGTTGATAGGCATCTATGCGTTATCTTCATTTATGGAAAAGTGCTGCACATTTATTAGGGAGGTAATCTGTGGTTTTCTCAACCTACCCACAAAATACCCAGTTTTCTGAGGTATTCCTTAAGTCTACAGTGATCCATTAGGAAGCCTGTAGGAATTGTGGCATCATTTTTCTCTACTTCATTCCAAATTAAGCTGAAAAAAACGTTACGATGAAGCAAATGCTCCACAAGGATATGTCATCTGTTTTTTGGTGGGCTTAATTGAACGAATTGGATTCTGACGGGATTTGATTCTTGCAGTATGTTATAATGTGTCACACTAGCCGTCAAACAATCGATCCTTTGTGCAATAAACTCGTTAACATGCCTCGTCCAGAACCCAGGTACGATTTGTTTCCTGGATTCGAACCTTCCGCTAGTAGTCGCACTAACCACTGCATCACTACGACCGTGAAGGACTTCATGCCAATAAGTCTCACCTCTTTCATCCTCAAAGCATTATAAAGACTGATTGATGTATACATCCGTAGCACGCTTCCCCCAGGAGATTTATCCCCAGCCCAACACGCTTACACTAAGGGGAAAAGCGTTGAGACAGTGCTACACAGCGGCGTCAGTACAATAGAAAAGTCACTCAAAGACAAAGAATACACATTGACATTGAGGGGGCCTTCAACAATGTCAATACTGAAGCGGTCAGAAGAACATTAAGTAAGCTAAACATCGATGACATCCTGGTGGGTTGGATTGTTAGCATACTTGAACAAAGACGTATAACAACTGAGGTCGGAGGAACAAAGCTAGAAGCGTATGCCTCCAGAGGCACCCCTCAAGACGGGGTGATCTCCTCACTGCTTTGGGTTATCGTTCTGAATGATCCACTACAATAGCTCGAAAAATTCGGCGTCAAAAGCATCGCGTATGTAGACGATGTGGTGCTGCTGGCAACTGGGAAGTTCCTCCCCACTCTAAGTGGGAAATGGTATTATTTACGAACAAAAGGAAGCTTCCTCAGTTCGATACATCATCAGTTGGAGGCACACCCCTCAAAATCTCTGACAGCGCAAGATAAATGGGACTTATACTCGATAAAAACTTACCTGGAAAATGAAAATTGATGAAAGAATGTTAAGAAAGCCAATATAGCCTTCTACTCATGTAGTAGAATTCTTGGGAAGACCTGGGGACCTTCTCCAAGAATAATACTCCGAATGTACAAAGCTATTATAAGACCCATACTGACTTATGGCTGTCTTGTATGGAGGCCAGAGCTAAGAAAGTCCACCTATCTAATGACACTCACCAAAGTTCAAAGACTAGCGTGCATTGGTGCCACCAGTGCAATGAGAACAGCTCCAACTGCAAGCCTTGAGGCTATTCTCAACCTGCTTCCGCTAGAGATATTTACAAGAACATCAGCAGCCATTAGTGGCTTGAGAATCAGTCAATCAGCGAACTGGAAGTCAAATGCAACTGGGCATTCGACCATCCTTCATGAATTCTTTGGCTATGTACCCACAACGGACTACATCACGCCATACTTGGATTTTGAAATGCCTTTTACTGCAGCCTACCCTAGCACAGAAGAATGTAAATGTGGACATACATATAGCTAATACCAGATCCATAGCAATATACACTGACGGGTCGAAAATGGACACCGGTGTAGGGTCCGGCATCTTCTCTGAATTGCTTGGCATATCGAGATCCATTAAACTACCAGACCACAGCAGAGTTTTCTAAGCGGAGGTCTTGGCAGTGACAGCAGCCGCCTGTGAGTCTGCCGTAAGGGACAGACTCACAGGATGGTATCACCTTCTTTATGGACAGCCAGGCAGCTATTAAAGCAATTACTGCTACCGAAATTAAATCGAAGCTTGTGAGATACTGTCGTGAAAAGCTTAAGGTTCTTAGAATACAGGACAAGGTATCGCTCTGCTGGGTTCCTGGACATGAGGGTATCCCAGGCAATGAAAAAGCTGATGAATTAGCTAGGCAAGTTTCAACAGATTTACTAGAACTAACTGATCTCTCTGTAAGCATCCTGGCTTGCATGCTCAAGCTTGAAGCAGGGAAGTTAGCCACAAGAGAGGCGAACCAAAGATGAAGGTCCATGGAAACGAGTAACATCGCAAAAAAGGACAGAGGATCCCTTTCTATCCTTGTGCGTATCATCACGGGGCATAATACTCTGCGGTACCATATGAAGAAACTGCGCCGGACGGATGAAGAACTTTGCAGAGGCTGTGGCGATGAGGGAGTTTTTGAGGACACCACCCACTTCCTCTGCCATTGTCCTGGACTCCAACATTCCAGAAACAAATTCCTCGGTAAATACTTCTTCTATAACATTTAAGAGCTCTCTGGTGTACCTACAGATGCTGAACTTTGTCAAGTCATCAAGGTGGTTTGTACTTGGAAATAAGTAAGTAGTAGTTAGAGTAGATTAGACATTTACAGGGTTTCAATGGGCGGGGAAACACCTCTCCCCACAATGGGTCAACACTGACCTGAGTGCGGCAGGAGTCTTTCTCTCTCCCAGCCCGCTTACCTAACCTTACCTAACCACTGCATCAAGGCGCCAACATTAGATTGTAGCATTCTAAGTTCATTTAATTGTTTGTGTATATTTATGGCTTTAAGAATGCACGAGCCTTTTTCATTTGAGTCTTTTCTTATTCTCTTACATTTCAGTTTATGATTTGATTATTGGTGTTGTGGACTTCACAAACTATCTTATTCTTGGTGTCACGTCTGCCTTGGCCTGGCAGCTACCGAGTAGTGCTCCAAGTGAAATTCTCGAAAATTTGGAAACCAGAATCAATGATGGAACAATTGGAACAAGTCGAAACGATACCGCCGAAAACATTGAATATGTGGACACAAAACCACAGAAACCAAAAGAACCGGCTTACATTACTTCTTACACAAATCCGTCATTCGTCAAACCTCATTCCACGTCCTATTACACCAGCAATGATTTCCATCCACCCATGAATAAGAAATATTATAGTTCAAGTCCAGTCTACTACTCTCAACCCAGCAATGTTCTATCAAGGAAAGATGATACAGAATATTACTCAATTCGACAGAATCCACTCACTGAATGGAAGGACAACAAAATACGAAAAACATTTCCATCATCACCAGTATCGTCAAACATTGCTTCCAAATTATCACAGTGGTGGAATAATAGTGGTAAACGGTATGTATTCGAATAAAGTTCCTTTGTACAGAGCCCGAAATTCACTTTACCTCCATTTCTAGAAAAACTTATAGAAAACCAGGATACGTTCGAAAACATAGAATTTTCCCAGTATTTGCTAAGCGAAGTGTGGATGCACACAATCGACAGAAGCGTCATGGAATTTTAGGAGACTCTCTTACCAAAATCGACGAGATTCACCTTCGTTATCACCGGAGCACGCGACAGGATTTATACCTAAGGATTGAGAAATATCTAGAAACGTAGGCAAAATTATTATCCTTTCTTTGACTTATGTACATCTGAATTTCTTTTATCGTTTCCCTATTTAGCCATAACAAGAACGGCCATGAGTGTGTATTGAAAGCGCTCTGTGAAACAGGTCAAAAAGGCAACGAAGTAGAGCCAGGTACATTTGTCGGCGAAATTATGAGATCCATATTTACGATACCAGAGAGTGAAGATCCTGTTCACAATTATAGACATAACATTTATGATGAGGCGCATGCACACGATGGCGACTGTAATGAAAAATATCCACTCTGCCAGGATAGTGTTTGGAAAGCCGACTTCATTCTTTGAGTACAAAAAAATAAATGCTTTCATATTTGTTAACGGTTCGTTTATTCATTTGCGCGTATCTGTGCCTAAGAAGTAAGGAATCGCATCCATACGAAGTTGACTGCCATTAGGACTTTCTAAAGATTTCCCCAAAGAATATGATAATGCGAGAGATAAGCCTTTTTTGCAACACAGTTTTAAGTCCTGGTATACTTGTACCTAAGACTGGAAATACGATACTTCTTGTTTAAAGTTATGTTAGGCTAGAGTTGTTGTCTGTATCTGCAGATTTAAACGAAAGGAGGTCCACTGTGATACCACGGGATCTATCGCCAATTTTTGTTCAAGTTAATTGAACCAAATGGAAGTTTTTAAGAAGCGAAAGCTGCTGCTGACGACAGTGTTCTCAAATGGAACAGTCTTTTACGTTGCAGTGAAGAGCAGCTTCCTTCTCCTTTTCGTCTCTTTAGCTCCTCCAGCTGTCAGTTGAGAAAGGGCATAGCTGATTAGTGTGTAGGCATCGGACAGTTGTAACGACACCGATAACGGTACGGATCTGCGATCGCTTAAGTAAAACCAGCCCATTGGAGCGTTTTGGACTTAGTGTAGACCATATCTGGCTGCAAGGTTGAGTGAAAGTTTACAAGTAGCAAGAGATACATATGTATACCTAGTGTTTACCTATCCGGGTGAATTCTGGTGGTCGTACTGGCGAGCTCGTACGCCTCGTAGAGTTATCTCTACGACCTGGCATCTAGCAAAAGTGAATATTGAATTACTTTGCCATCTCCGTGAGAGACGAGCGGCAATCAAGTGCGATTTTCGATGTGAATTAACACGATTCCTGGGACTTAATTGTCGCTTGGCTGTCCGTGAATATGTTAACGCCACTGACAGATATTGCATTACAGTTAGGACATGACTTCCTTAACCATCATTATTTCCGCTTGAAATTCGATACAGTGATCTGGGAGGCGAAGGAGATGCTCAAATTGAGGAGAAGACACCTCCACTCACCCCACCCCTTAGTTTTGGTATCGTCTGTATAGGTGTAAACTCCATCAAGGGGTTTATTAGTCGTGATTTCCCACTCATGACGTTTGAGGATTATTGTTCGGAAATTGTACAAGGTGGCTCAAAATTAATCATCCAATTTTGTTTTTGAATTACTTTCTTACTAAATAAAAAAAAATGATTTTGAGTGATGAAAATCTGATAACTGTTCGCATTCCTGTCGAATATTTTCCTTAAGGGCTGCGATTGTCTGAGGCTTGTTGGCATAAGCCGCGACTTCAAGTAGCCCCAAAGAAAGAAGTCTGGGATTGTTAAATCGGGCAATCTTGCTGGCCATGCCAAATCGCCAAAACGGGAGATTACGCGACCAGGATATGCTTTCTTCACAATTTCCATTGTGGCCAATTCCGGCAGTAAGAAGTCGTTTATCATGGCCCTGTAGCGTTCGCCAGTAACAGTGACCGTGTTGCCGATGGCGTCCTCAAAAAAATACGGCCCAATCACTCCTCCCGCGTGAACGCCGCACCACACAGTGGTTTTGAGTGTATGTATTGGCTCTTCGTGCTTCACACGTTGTTGAGATTGAGGATGGCTTGACAGTAATTCACATGCGACTGACGGTCAGAAGGCATTAACTGATGCACTGTTTGCACTTTGTACGGGAACATGTGTAAGTCTTTCACTAAAATTCGCTGTAGGGTCCGTCTGGTGATGCCCAATTGCGTGGCCCGTCGCGGTCGTCTGGCTGATGTTTCTTCGTTCTCAGCGACATCGGCAGCCACAGCCGCGATATTCTCGGCCGAACGACCAGTCCGGTGGCGGCCACGCCCTGTATGGTCTCCTGTGGTTCCAGTCTGTTGGAGTCGAGTACCTAAGCGCCAGAATGTTTGCTCAGTTGGCGCGACACGATTAGGAAATCGACGTCGAATTTCACGCTGCGCTAACAACACCGACCGATTATTGGTCAAAAAAATCGACACAATTATTCCACGCTCTTGCGGAGTATAGCGCTCCATTGCTTATCTGTTTGTATACTGCAGCTGTCTAGTTCACAAATGTCAAATATGATTGACGTACGACGCCATTTGCAAAAACTATAACATCTTCCGATAGAATGATTAATTTTGCGCCACCGTGTAGTTTCGGTAGAGTATAGTCCGTTTTCGAATATAAAATTTAGATTGGATTTAGGATCGAGGAATAGCCAAATTGATAGTTGCGTCGTTGCAGTAGCAGCCATCTACCTTCCGCAAATATCTAGGCGTGTGAAATATTATCTGATGCTGCATCCTCTGTTGCACATGCATGTAGGCCTTTGCACTTTCCCTAGACGAATAAAATGGAAAGGGGACGGCAGCTGGTAGAGCTAACGTACAGCTAAAGCATGGTACGGGGTTGCAACCCCTCTCAACAGCCTTTTTATAGGAGTACCCTGATCTTTTTAAAACGTTCAAATACATTTCTTTACTTTCCAGTATAGGTTCCTGTCTAAAATTAGACGCAAGTATTATGCATTATCTGTGAAGGAGACGCTGATGCCGTTTACAGTAGAAAGGTTTTTATGACGAGTTTTGGGTTACCCAGTAAAGAGGATGTGGGGACTTATTTCCAACCCAATATTTTGGCCAACTTGGACAACACGAGGAGAGCGTGCTTGATTGGCATTTTTAGAGTGTTTTCCCGAGACAGATATAGCAATACGATCTGCAAATGCAATCACCTTGAAGAGGATATAGACGCCGCCTTGAGGTTTGTCAAAACTGACATCCTGCTGCCCTCCACTGTAGAACAATGAAAGTAGATTTTGTTTAGGTGAATCGGAGTGAAGGTTGACAACTTCGTCTCAGCTCCGTCTTGTTTGGACTTATACCTAATCCGCAGGGTGTGACCAAAGTGCTAGTCTTTTTCAAGGCACCTTCCATGATTTCTACATCCTAGACTTAAAATTGAAATAATCGGTTTTAATTGAATAAAATTTTATTTCGATAGCTACAAGGCTCTACAAAACGGAGTTGAATTTCAATACGTTTTCTGCCATTAAACAATTTTCATCGGATTCAATATCCAATCCAAAAAATTGAACGAATTCTCACTTTCATAGCCCAAATCGCAATAAGATTCGTTGTCGCACAAATTTAAATTTACATCACCTCCAGCAGGATTTTGAGTTGGCATCCTACGAGAAAGAAAAATTATTTTAAAAAAAAATTTCAACTGAAAATAAAGATAACTTACAAGAACATAATCCTTATAATGTCTTGAATCATTGAATATCCTTGTGGCAATAAAAAGTCCTTACTCCTACAAATCGATCTTAGAATACTGCACTTTATATCTGTCCCCAAACTGTGCTCATCGCATCCATGAAGTCAACATCGATGGATTGAAAAAAGTGCATAAAAAAGGATAATTAACCAGATATAGTCAACTCCTTAAAGTAAATATTTCGTTCACATACAAGGACATAAGTATTTCCTCTAATGGACTGCTGCGCTTAGATTTACCATAACTTCGCTTTGAAGTTCTATGCAGTAGGTCTCTATTTCTATTGAGTTGTTTCAAGCCCTTACGATGGGTTTGATGTTTTCTCTCAAACCTCACCGGAGGATAAGGATCCGCGATAGACACAGCATCCAATGGAACATAGTAAGGATTTAGTAAGTTCGGGTACTTCCTTGTATTTACTTGTAAATAATTTTGTTTGTCAATTTTTTTCTGAGGAATAAAAGAAAGTTAAACTTAAAATTAAAATAATTCATCTTACACTTACTATAGCGCTTGTTATGTTAGATATTTGACTCAATTTCTGTGTTTGTTGGACGGGTTTTGCATTTGGCAAATCATTGATAGTAGTTGGTCCGGAGTAGTAGTTACTTATTTCCCAGCTTAGACTCAGTCCTTTGGGAGTGCGTCCTATGAGGGCTTTTCCTAGCCCAATCGTTAATTTTATACTTCCATGATCGGGAAGCAGTAATGATCGTTTACGACGAGATGTAATTCTTTCGATACGCTCCGTTGTAGTAGTCGATTCTTTTATCCGATCGGCAGCACAATTGATGAAAATATTGAACAAAATAAAAATCGGTAAATCGAAAATGTTCATGATTTTGAACCAAAAGGATAAAGCAAGACAGCTCAGAAGTAATTATATGAACAGAGTGGTTAACGATCTTGAAATGAATCAATGCGAAATGCCCAAATATTTGGCCTACTTCCAAAACTCTCTGATGGGGTCATTTATTTGCTTTTTGGACGTGCTAATAACTATTGTATTGGAGTGTACTTATGCTTTTTTTAAATTTACAGGCGCAAGTTGACTCAATGCACTCGAATTCCTTATTTACGTTAAATTAGTGACTGTCGACCAAATCGAAAAAATCCCACGAGAAAGGAAAGACATAAGATCTGAGAACAATTTTGGTCATTCAGTCTGAAAGTCGCGCAAATCTACAGTCATGTACTCCTACTTTGGTGGTGAAAGAATGTCACTCATATTGGTTAAAAATGGATTGTAGGACTCTACTGAAATGCACCTACCGGCATAGTTGTTCAAGGCAGCTGGAAGTGACTTGGTAGAGAGCATACACCCACTCATTTCCAAGATTTGGTCAGACGAGTATATACATGATTAATGGAATCTCAGCATCGTTTGCTCGATCCACAAGAAAGGAGACCACCCCAACTGCGCCAATCACAGAGGCATCGTTCTTCCAACATTGCGTACAAGATCTTGTCTGTCATATTGTGTGAGCACCTGACACTCATCAACCTGATTTGCTCCTATCAGTGTGGTTGCAGGCAGGAAAGTTCACAGTCGATCAAATTTTCACACTCCGGCAGATCGGTACCCACCATCTTTTCATCAATTTTAAAGCTGCAAATGACAGCATTTATAGAGGCGAGCTTTACAGAGCCATGTCTAGTTTTGGCATCCCTGCCAAACTCGTTCGTCTGTGCAGGATGACGATGGAGAACGCTGGCTGCTCCATCAAGGTCGGTAATGACTTGTCATGTGACTTCCTTAATAGCATTCTGCGAAACTTACAAGCTAACACCGGAGGCACAATCTTTCAAAAGTCTGTGCAACTACTAGCTCAAGCGGATGACATCGACATAATTGGCAGAACAGAGCGGGCTGTCACCGGTGCGTTCGCTAGTATCGAAACAGAAGCCGCCGAAATGGGTTTAGCTGTAAATGAGAGCAAAACCAAGTATATGCTGTCAACATGAAAGGACACACAACATCGACGAATTGGACAGAACATCACAGTCGACAGCTATAACTTCGAGGTAGTAAGGGACTTTGTCTACCTTGGCTCTGCTATTAATTCTGACAGCAACATCTCGGCGGAAATTAATCGAAGAATAACTCTTGCCAATCGCTGTTTCTTTGGATTGAGAAGGCAATTGAGTAGTAAGGCCCTATCTCGAATAACTAAGGAGACTCTGTACAAGACCTTGATCATCCCCAGTCCTGCTTTATGGCGCTGAAGCATGGACTCTTTCGAAAGCGGATGATCGCTTCGAGAGAAAAATTCTTCGGAAGATATACGGTCCCGTTTGCGTTGACGGGCTTTGGACGAGGAGATTCAATAACGAAATCTACGACCTGTACAGCGACATCGACTGCGCATCAGTCGCCTAAGATGGCTAGGACATGTAGAGCGAATGGACACCAATGCTCCGGCACAATCTTCGAATCTAACCCGGAGGGACAACGCAGTAGAGGACGACCTCGAATAAGGTGGCGCGCACAAGTAGAAAGGGACCTCAACCAACTTGGAGTGCGCAACCGGAGGCAGTTAGCTAAGGACCGGGCTAACTGGAGAGGCTTGTTGGTTGAGGCCCAGGTTCACCCCGAACTGTAGCGCCACCTTAGTAAGTAAGTAAGTAATTCCAAATAAAAATTGCGTTAAGAATGAAAAAAAAAATATCTGAAAAAATATTGTCTATAGTATAGAGCCCTGTGTAACATAGTCCCCAATTTTAAATTCATTCGGCAATTCGGCATGCATTTGTACATCTTTCGAAAGTGGAAATGACCACAAAAACAGATTCAATGTCCTTCACAAAATACGCCGAAAACCTGAAATTACCTTTAAAGAGAAATGGGGTCAACTTACTTACAATGGAGTCGATAATATGTTGATAAACAGGGTATAAGCACACGGACAAGAAGTTCAATTCTATTCGCATGGTAGTATCATAGTATTAAAAGCTTTAAATTTAATGAAAGGAAATTCAGTTTCACTAACATGTATAGTGTGCAGTAATGGTATCAACAACAGATCCATTGGAGTAGTGCAGATATAGTAATGCTATACTTACCACACCATGCAATTGATTCTGGAAAGCTTGTTTCTAAATTTAATCAATAAGAAGAGAGCATCGACACCGCCTTATTTGCACTAACGTGATCTTAAATCAGTATCGCAATACCATTAACGGTCATATGCTGATCCTAGAATTCATGAAAACAAACTGAATATGCCACAACACCCAAGTTGGCAGCAGATGTTATAAATTCATCTAGGTATCACCGCAGTCTGATTAAGGAACCTTATTGTGTCACTCCAAATGACGGTTCTGCAAAATGTGCTGGCTCAGATTTCGATTATCTTGATTTTGAAATGTTCTAAGATTCTACTGTCTTAAGCCAAAGAACAGGACATGATCAAAAATGGAGTGAAAGCGGTGATGAAACGTAGGCAAGCCAAACTTCCCAGTAATGGCTCTACCAAGCGTGAAGGTCTAAGCATGAATCAAAACATGCTCAAAATTCATGTAGATGTAGGTTACGCTTAAAGGGCGTGGAAATACAAACAGCATCGAAAATCATTCTCCTTCGACAACGTTTTCAGTGGTACTGAGAGAGTGTTTTTCAAAATCTCCTTATTGAGTAAATCTTAACCCAAAGAGGTAGCGACTAGTTAGACTGATTTTGCACTTGATTTTTGTGAGTTCTAATGGGTGCCCCAATAATAGTGCCGGACTTAGTGGTTAGTGCTGCTGGAGTAGAAGGTTCGAAGATTGAACACAATAAAACGTCACGGCTCTGGTGCAAATTCTTGCTCTGTAGACAAGTTCGATGACAACATGCTGAATCGAGGACCCGCAAACGATGCTAACATTCTATTCATCAGGCATACACTCATCTGGCCAGATTGTCAAAATTAATTGGTGTACGCTCTCTATCAGGTCATTTTCCGTTTGCCTTTAAGTTTGGATTTGGTGTCCTCACCTTCAGATATACGGTTTTCGCTTCCGTCGCCAACGTTGAAGGGTTCATTCTGCCTGACAGTGCAATGTCTTCATCGCCATTAAACAGTCCGCAGAAATAGTTGTTTCATATTCTCAGCGCTGTGACTCTACTTCAAGGTTTCCTTCTTTATCCCTACAGGTTTCTGTTCCGGCCTTGTTTCCGTAGCATGTTCTTTTTACCTTTTTTAGTAAAATTTCCGAGCATCAATCGTGGAGTGGCATCTATCTATGTCCTCGGCGTGCTTCTCGTGCTCCTCCTTTTTCTCTCGGGGACAAGCTGATGTTCCTTTTGTATCTCTTCTAGGGAGCTCGTAAGGCTCACGAGCATTCCTGTCCTTCTTTGTAACGCCGCATTCCCTTTGTTTGGAGGTCACTCAGCATAATTATTTATTTACTTCAATTCCTTACATAACCTTACATGTCAATAATTCTACAAATATATATGTAGGTACTTACGAGTATATCTGAATTTATTTTCAGTTAGTACCCATTATCATTCGCGGAAATGTGAAATAAAATCGAGCAGAGAGGTGTATTCCTTCACTCGTTCACAATTATTACGCGAATCAATGAATCATCATCATCATCATTAAATACGAAGAAAAATCAATTTTTACTACACACAAGGACCAGGTGCTGTGAGACTTACTTCGGCGATTGATTGATAAAATGTCTTCCGCCCTCCCGACAACAGTGTAAGAGTGTGGAGGCACAAGGATGCCACAGTCGTGTACAATCTTCCACGCCCCACCAACAAGCATCCAACCCCAATTGTTATTCAATTTGTTGCCGATGTCATGTATGTGATATTGATTGATGATGTTAAATATTATGATATTCGCTTGGCAACTCCGAGTAGTAGGCAAAAGTTAATAAAGTGGTTAATTATGGCTACCTGAAGTTAACCATTGACTTGCACACAATACTGCATTAATCTGCAATATGACAGGTAGCAATTATCGCTATTGTAGTTGAGTATTTGGATGGATAGCTGGTATATATGGCATTGCCGAGAGATTGTGGTAATTGATTTAACTTTGGGCGTTTCCATCCACGTATTAATCAGGACCAAATCCAATTGTGTCCATACAAGAATGTCCTTTTCAGTTTTGAAATTCATTCGTTTACTGTCAAACAAATTCTAAACATGGCAACTTTAGAAGGGCTTTGGTGCTATAGAACCGATTACAGAAATAGCTCTTACTTGCCAGAATGGCTTATACATGATCAGCTTAACGGATAAAATTATGAAATGCGAGTCCACCCGCACAAGGAGCGTTTCGTCAGAAAGGACGCGTGCAGTTACAAGCTCTAAATATTCTTCCCTTTGAAAAGCAGACGAAGTGTCCTACTCGTCATTTTTACTTTCCTCCAAAATGAGTCGTGAGCATGTTCTTCGTGAGATTTATATGAATCTGAGTCTACAGAAACTCAAAAAATGGGTTCCACAGTTCTGCTCGTCTCTTACTTATTTCACTTTAATAACGTCACACTCCAAAGCGGACTTGGGCCTCAACCGAAATACATTCCCAGCCAGTTTGATTTTTAGCTATATACATACCTGCCTCAAAAATTAAAGCCAAGCCCACCGCCAAGCCCTTCGTCATTACAAACTGGTTGCACAGCATGCGAAGATTTTTTCTTCTGAAATAACCAAGAATGTTATTAGCTCACAAGTTACGTACGATTCCTTTAAGTAAGCCATTAAAGAATTCGCATTATAACTCGCCGCCTTACTTACACAAGTTCGGACCACAAGGGAGCAGCCATGCAACTTAAATTGACGACCTTTACAGGAATGTCTAAACTAGACATGTGGCCAGTTCGTCTCTCGTTTGCACTAGCAAAGCCATGAACCAATTCGATATTGGTGAAGAAATGCAAGGAAAACTTAATGTCTTAGCAACCTCCTCACATGGTCACTGAAATATAACTCGGCCCCTTCCTCTCCAGTTCATCCGCGGTGAGGAAGGGGGCGGGAAACATGGATACGCCTACCAATACAAATACATAATGCAGCCCGTTCAGAAAACACAACGGAAACATGTGGAAAAGACCGCAAACCTGCCAAAGGCATGATTGAGCGCCCCTTCCCAACGTCAGCAAAGATGGAGCTCGATTTAGACAGAAGACCATTAAGACACATAGTCGGTCTGAATAAACACGCCTACAGACTGGGACTGGTGACTTCTAGGCCTTGCCCGGGATACGAGGAAGAGAAAGAAAGCCTCCAACACTTCCTCTGCGAATTCCCTGCAGCAGGTGCTATAAGACACAAACACCTGGGAAGACAGGTCCTGCCCGGGCTGAGTTATCTTAGACGTTACAGTATCGTACAGGGCGTTTCTCGGAAGAGTGAACACCTCCGACTCTCCATACCCACATTAAACCACACTTCACTTACATCCCCCCTTTTTAAATCTTTCTACCAGAAAGTTTCTCTTTTGGGTTGCACTACGGGTCCAAACCATGGCCACGTGATGAGGACATCCTCACCCTCCCAAAACAACAAATATCGGCTTAGTGGCAGTTAAGAGTCTCCGCAAGAGGATGGTAAAGTTTCGAACATTCCAGATGCACACCCCTTCTTCCTTATCCGAAGCTAGTGCACTTACCCCGACGCACATCATCAGTTGCAACCCCTAGAACAAGGAGCCCGGAAAGGTTTACTTATTCATTTGCTTCCTTTTGAAATTCTCTAATACGACTACAAAAACTCCTGAATGTCCTAACCAGAGCTTCAAATTAATTGACGTCTTAAAGTTTGGCAAACGAGACTAATCCTTCAATAAGGATCAAAATTATTTTAACCACGCATAAAATTCTAATCTGATACCTCAATAAAAAAAATTCAAATGAGGCATAGTCTTCAATTTGTTAACTTTGATGTGTATTCCTAGAGCAAAGCTAAAATGTTGTGGGTTTATAATGTCACAACTTAAAAAACATCCCAACATACGAGACCGCAGCGTACACGAGGACGATATTACACCCCCAGCTCAACCGCTGCAATACAAAGCGGAAAGTGAGGCCCTTAATTAAATCGATTGATACGTCTGTAGTGGTTCGATTGAACTTTAAAAATAAATACATTAACATATTTCAAACAGAATAATTGCATTTATTACCGGGCACCCCCTAAGCGCGAGGGGTACTTCGAACATTTATTCCGCCAACACATTATTCGAAATAGGTACCTACCATGTGGCCATCCCCAACCAGAGCACAGAAACCATATAATTAATACTCATGCATTTTTTGGCCTTGGAAAGGTTTATTTTTAGAACATGATCCACGCAGGCTACTTTCAAAAACATTAATATCATAATTGTGTTGTTTTTGGGGGCAACGTTACTCCCTTTTACATCTTCTAACCGTTTTGTGGGCTGTACTCATAAGTACTCTTTTTTAAAGGTTAGAGTTTAACAGTTTTGTGGGCGATGTAATTGTGAGTTGTGGTTGTCTTAGCCACACAAAAGTAAACACGCCAAAGTTCCTTATTCTGAAAATTTCAACTTTTGAGTTTCCTGGTAGAGGCGGGAGTTTGTGTTCTTGGAATTTGGAATTTGCGTCTATGATTCGGGTGTCAAGAGTAAATTTACATAACATCGATTCTGTAAATATTCGGATTTGTTTGTCAAGGACATACTTCTAAGGAAGGGAGATTTTTAATTAGCGAGAAACATGACACTATGCTTACATTTTTTTTCATTTTGCTCTCCTTAGGATATTTTCGAAAGTAGATATTCATTTATTTTTCTTTCTCCTTTCAATGAACGGATTAAGGCTGTTGGGCTTTTGTTAAACTTTGAAATCGCTGGGAAAAAAACAAGAAGATGCTGTTTGAGTTTGATCCTTTTTGTGAGGGTAATTAATCGAAATGCCTGAAACGTATTAGTGGCAGGGCAACAAAATCCCTGTTTCAGTTCCAAATAAAGCACCCGGTTTTAAAAAATGGCAGACGTCGAAAACTCCTTAAACTTTCAGGCATACAGAGAGGTCCACCGGAGACTTAGCCGCCAAGCAGCTCAAATATTGCGGAAGGTGCACTACATATAAGTTCGCCGAATCTAGAAACCAGGAGGCACAAAATGTAGCAACCGTAAAATATATTCAAGGACAAAAGTAGCGTTATGATAACCAAAGATGAGGAGATAAAAAACCGGTACGGTGGCTGCAGTATCACAACGAGCTATCAAACGAGGAGTTCCCAAGAAATGCTATCTCCCACATACGCCCAACGGATGGGCCACAAATGCACATGAATAGTGGTGAAGTCGCTTCGCAATCCATAAAATGAAAACCCAAAAGGCTGTTGGCCTGGATAACATCCCGTGAAAGACGTTAAAAGAATTAGAAGACGATGGAGTTAAGTGCTTCGTAGAGCTCTTTAACAAAATCCTAGTGAATGGCATCCTTAAAGTCTGCCGGAATAGCTATTTAATGCGGTTCTACAAAAGTAAGGAAGACGTGAGTTGTTGCGAGAACTACAGAGGAATTAAGTTGATGTTGCATTGCCTTAAAATCGGGGAAAAAATCTTGGACGAGAGACTGAAAAAGCTACGAATGCGGTAAGTCAACGATGAACGCAATTCAAACGCATTGCAGCCTCACCGACAAACTACGGAGGGAAAACCTCTATTGCGTATTCATTAACCTGAAAAATGTGTTTAACCAAGCGCATGGTATGCCTTTAGGTTCAAAAACATTCCATAGACTGTACTAATCTCATCGAAGATACCTACCATGACGTTACAACAAAATGTAAAAAGTATTTGTGTCATACCAAACAGATTTGCGATGAAGGTTGGAGTTCATCAAGGGTATGCCTTGAGCTTGCTGCTTTTACTTTTGAATGGATTTCCTTATCAACAACATACACAACAACATCCCTTGGATACTTCTATATGTCGACGTTGTCACTCTATCTACCAACTCGAGGGGCCTATGGGAAAAACTGAATCTTTGGATAGAGGCGCTCGAATCTAACGGCCAACATAATTAAAAAAGTGAAGAAAACTATTTAGCAAGAAGTGTCGCATAGACTTCAGTGCGGTTGACAAAGCTGGTATGCGATGCCCGACGTTTTATGTGACAAAAAAATACCACTTTCGCTAAATGGACAATTTGTGCATAAATACGAGTAAATTTATAGTGAGACCAGCACTACGTACTTTTCTGAGTGCTGGCCAGCTCATAAGAAGCAAGAGCAAAAGCTATGTGTAGCTAAAATGCGCATGCTAAGGTGGTCATCCGGGGTCATCGAAGAAAATCGTTCAAGATGCTATACAGAGATTGTAAGGAGCCAGGGGTAGGTCACGGACACACCTTCGGTGTAGAGGAGGAGGACGATCCCACGCATGCGGTTGCACGGCTGAGCTCGTCGGACGGGGCTGGTTCTTCTCTCCCCTCTCTCCTACACCACCTGCTCAAGCACAAAATTTCCTAATAGAAAAAGAAAAGCAAAAAGAAAATAGGAAGCTACTCTACTCTGACCACGGACGGACTTAAAAAGATAGGACAGAAGATAGAAGAAAGAGAAAAGATGTCCAAGGACCGATGCCCATACCTCGGAGGGAGGCCGGAAAGAAAACCGCGAACTACACCTAACTTACCTAACTATATCCTAACTAACCTAAAACCGTAAGCTACATCCTAACCTACACCTATCGCGTAACCATCTCCTTTCCAGGATCTCTCCACGGTATCGGTTCGTCTCATCTCAGAGACGTGCCTGATGATGTTGTTGGCACTGGCTTGGCCGACCCACCCTTGTGCCTTAAACGCACATCCTTCGCTGTCTCCCTTTCCCAGAGTTGTTGGAAGATAGCCCCTATCACGCCAAAAGAAAAGCCCAGTCGCTAGGGGTCTAGTTCTGTAGAGGAAGTTCATTTGTCGTCACATCCTGTCATTGCAACATCAGAGTACGTGTCACGTCACATCATCGTCACACCTGACCAACGGAAGGACGGCCTTCCCACTCTTCCACACACCACTAGCGCACGTTATATTAATCACACATGCTTAATTTGGAATCCACGAAGTGAAGTTTATTTAAATATATATGTATGTATGTAGTAACACACCATTAAAACTCATAAAAAAAAATATTAAAAGGATATCAACTAAAAGTTAGGTGTGGAGTAATTAGCTGTCCTTAACAAACAAAAAAAAAAACTTAAAAACTATTACTCACGGTTTTCCTCTGTTGTCCCCCGTTGTTCTGCCGGCAGCACAAGAAGTGACGTAAGTGAGCTCCAACCATTCGAGCTCCAACGCGCACTAAGACTTTAAATTCAATAGATTTGTTAAGGACAGAGCATTTGTCCTTATCCTAACCTTACAAACTAAAATTCAAAAAAACGCAGGGAAAACCAAAGAAAAGGCTAATACCACAAAATATGCAGAGGATTGAGTTGCCTCTGAATAATCTCTGTGCCACCCAAGACCTCTGATACGTATTCCTTCTTTTTTTTTTTTTTCTTCCTTTCTCTCTGTAATATCTGAGCTGACCTGTGCCCCTAGCAATAAATATTTCTGTCTCTGTCCGTCACTGGTTTGTGTGTTAAGGAGATCGTCGACCAGCTGTTCTATTTAATCGCCAAAAACGCTATTCTTTCGTCGTCTAAACATTGCACACTTTTCCCTAAGCCTAAGTATTTTTAGAAATCTACGACTCCAGCATTGGATTATCTCTTCTCCGAAAATTCATCGTCTAGCTTCTTCATACTCTTGCAGTCGTCTATGCAAACTTTTTCTTGGAGGGGTATCCTTTTTCGTGGGGGTATCGTCGCCACTTGGTTCCCTCTTTAAAATTTGGACCTGTCTGAGTGATTCTGGTTCTCCGGGAGTGTGGGTGCCATCGACGAGTGATTCCCGGCCGCACCGCCGACTTTCAGGTTTCCCTGGCACTTTGGACAGTTGAAAGCAAAGCTGCCTTTCCCGCAACTGAAAGAAGTCAGGGTGTGAAAGGCGGAAGGACAAGCTAATTGAGTAGGACCTATGTTTCTATCCGTGTCTGCTCTGCTCGTTAACTTGTTTGCTCGTCTGCCCTGGAGCGCTGCCACTTCTATATCCTGGTCCCCAACGTCATCAAGCATATCTCTCCGTAAATCACGACCCTCACTGACTTCCCTCACCTCGTTCACGCTACGCTTCATCCTGGAATCTCTCGCCGCCATAGGGTAATCTTGCACTGCGACCTAATGGTCTACTGTGCCCCTGCTATTGCCTTGGAGAGGTTCGTTCCCTCGTTAGAGTTCCCCTCGCATCGAGATTCCATCAGCATTGTGTTTGAGGGTCATATCCTCTAGCTTTGCTTTGGCGAGAATAATTCACCTTAGAGCTCTTTCTCCAGATCAGTTTCTTTTAAGAATCTGAGTGTGAGAAGCTGGTCCATGGTTGGCATATCCTTAGCTGATAATTGGTACTTTCCCAAGAATTTTAGTCTTTTGTGGGTCAGTGCCCCACACGATTCCAGAAGATGCTCCGCAGACTCACTTGACTCGTTGCAGAATCTGCAAAGGCCTTCATTTGTTATTCCTAGTTTATTTAAATGCTCCCTGAGTTTGCAATGCCCCGTTAAGAAGCCTGCTACGATTCGTAGGTTGTTCCTGCTAAGACATATGCAGGCTTCAAATCTTTTCCGGTAATAGTGTCCCAGTAGTTTCTGACAAGTATTGCTATATCACAGTTTCTATATCCTCTTTCGAGATTGAGTTGGATGCATCAGTCTATAGCATGTATTTCAGCTTGGAAGATGCTGGTACTCTTACCCATGGGTTCTGAGTATTTCGTTCTTGGCCCAACCACGCCTGCTCCTGTCCCTTCCTCCGTTCTCGAGCCGTCTGTGTACCACTTTATCACGTGGTTACTCAGTCCATTTATTGCGGATTCGTTGCTCCATTCTTTCTTATTACATAACTTGGTCCGAAAGTTTTTCCCAAAGTTAAATTTTTTAATACTGTCATCCCTAGGGATTGCCAGAAGGAGATGTTTTTTTAGAAGTGCGTTATATTCTTTCTAGCTGACACATTTCCCCCTTCCAATACCTTCCTTTCCCATCCTTAGGATCGTTCGCCTTGCACTTTGCTCCACTACGAGATGGAGCGAAGTCAGCTCTAAGAGTACTCAAATGGTTACGACCCCTACTTAAAATTATTAGGAACCAAATTCACAGCAGCTGATGACTTCAATCCTAAACTGTAGTTTACTTTAACGACACCATAAGCGAAGCGGATACACATATGTACATACGTACATCAAATAAACACGTACAGCCGAACTGCTTCACTCCAATCACCATACAAAAACAAGTACAAAGAAACTGAGGCGAAGTACCTTCAAAGACACTAAAGACGTCAAGGAAATCGTACTCAAAATCTAAAACATAAATGAACTACATAACTACCTAAAACAATCAACACACCTACACATTCTTTATGGAAACAACAAAGAGACTTAAAAGCAAAATTTCGCATCTACTACCCTTAAAGCAATTGTATGGCTTGTGGGCTAAGGCAAACTATGTTAAATCAACATATCAACATGCCAAAATTTGAAAACGACGACTATCAAGTCTCCAAGAGCTGGAAAGCATAGAAAAAAAGTAGGCACATGCAGTAAAGTTGCTCTTCGAAAGCATCTTCTTTTTGAACGTAAAGAGTCCCGTGTGACCGGATGTGATAAGACATTAGTCTTGTCAAATAAAACAATGCCAATGAACAGAACGTTGATTGCTGATGTGAATTGTGGCATTGCGTCATGTCAGGAGTAAACTGGGACCGCCGGCCGTGCTGATCACCTAAGCTCTTCATCGTTAAAGCCCCTCCTCGTCCTTCTCGGAAATTGGGGAAGAAAAAATAAAGTAAGATGACTGCGTGGTTCCTCAAAAAAGGAGACCCCCTAAACTGCGCCAACTACAGGGGCATCAGTCTTCTTAACATCGCATATAAGATCTTATCTGCCGTATTAAGTGAACGCCTGAAACCGTTCGTCAACAACCTGATCGGTCCATATCAGTGTGGTTTTAGGGCAGGAAAGTCCACTATCGAACAAATACTCACCTTGCGGCAGATCTTGGAAAAAACCCAGGAGCTTCAAATCGATACACGCCACCCTTTCATCGATTTTAAGGCCGCGTATGACAGTATTTATAGAGACGAGCTATATAGAGCAATGCCTAGTTTTGGCATCCCTGCCGAACTCGTCCGTTTATGCAGGATGACGATGGAGAATGCACGCTGCTCCATCAACGTCAGTAAAGACTTTACCAAGACCTTCGTTGTCAAAAAAGGTTTTAGACATGCGACTTCTTTAACATCGTTCTTGAAAGAATTGTGCAAAACTCACGCGCCAACACCAGAGGCACAATCTTTCAAAAGTCCGTCCAATTACTCACATACGTCGACGATATTGACATAATCGGAAGAACGCATCGTAATGTGAGTGGAGCGTTCGTGAGTATTGAGGCGGAAGCAGCGAAGATGGGTTTAGCGGTTAATGAGGGCAAGACTAAGTATATGCTGTCAACAAGGAAGGACAACCAACATCGACGTCTCGGACAGAACGTCACTATAGACAGATATAACTTCGAGGTACTTAGGGACTTTATCTACCTAGGCTCCGCTATGAACTCAGAGAACAACATCAGCGCTGAGATCAAGCGAAGAATAACTCTCGCCAATCGCTGCTTCCTTGGGCTAAGATGGCAATTGAACAGTAAAGCCCTCTCTAGAGCAACTAAAGTGACCCTATACAAGACTTTAATCATCCCAATCCTGCTTTATGGCGCAGAGTCATGGACTCTGTCAAGAGCGGGTGAGGTCGCTCTTAGCTGTTTCGAGAGGAAAATTCTTCGGATGATTTTTGGTTGAAGTCCATGTCGACCCCGGACTGCAAAGAAATTGTATATCAAAAATATGTACACTCGGTTCCAAAAGCACTACTGCACTTTCTACAAATTCACTCATTAAAGAGCCAATATTGTTGAAATTCATGCAATCGATACCCAAGGTACATGAAAATCGCTTTCTCGGGACTCATATGCCAAAACTGATATCCCATTCGAAATATATGAAAAGAAACGAAAATGTATTCATCCTACGATGAGTAGTACGATATTGCTTTAACACGACATGAGACGAAATCTGTAGCGAAATGTGTCAGTAATAGAAGTGCACACATAGTCGGCGAGAGTCCTTTTTTACGAGATCACGAAATGTTATCTTGTTTCTTTTTAGTTGAGTTGTTACTATTTGATTGCATTTCAAATTTTTCCTTTTGGAACCTTGATCCATTCCATTCCTGTAGCCACATCCTTTGCCACATAAAATTCACATGCATACGAGTACATACATACATATCTATGTATGTCTATGGTTATGGATTGTGCAGTACCTCGGTGAAGAGGTTCCATTTTGGCACCAGTAGGATGTTCACATCCTGCAAACTGATATGAATGATACCCAAAAGATGTCTTGGGAAATTCAATTCCTATTGTAGTATGTCGACACATCCTGTTGCTTATTTCGGAAATGAGAGTACCAGTCATGGTATACCATTGAATATGGTTTTCTTATTGTTTGTGTGACATTTGATTTTCTATTTGTGGCAGAAGGATGTGCTTAAGGATTCTATTCTTTTTGTTATTGTTGTATATGATTATTTTAGTGTGAGGTACGTTAACTATAAAATGAAATAGGAAACATGCGAGTATTTTGTTCTATTGTTCATTTAAAGCTTTATGTCATGCATTAAGGGAAAAGGATTTTTCGCACAGTTATACGACTTTTCAGATACATCATGTCTATCTGAGGTTTTAGCATAGTACATAAGTATCTAGAGAATTTCGTTTTCAATCTGTTTTATTGGATTTGCTAGGAGTTGCCAATGGGAGGAGTTTTTCCTTTTATGTGAGGAGCATCTGTTCTTGTGGAAGTATTTCTCAGTATACATAATCAGTTGAAGTATTCTTGTGCCACTTAACGCAAGAGAGTCGATAAATCACTTACATGGCGAGAGCCATAAACTGACAGTGGAGGTCGAGGGGCTTCATTCTTCTCAGGCCTTTTCTGCTCCATAACATTCTATCATAATTCCTTACAAACGTCATCATCATTCCCATCTTGGAGGCGATGTTCAGCAGACTAACGAAAGTGAAGCCATTTTAGTTCAACTGGAACTGGGATCCTTTCTTACAAACGTGTTGGTGCATAATCCCTACCAAGTCACCCTCGCAGGCTTAATTTAATTTTTATTTTACTGTACCTTGGCTTACCTGTAACTGTTTGGATATCTATTAAATTTTGAGGTAAAAAATCGAATCGACAGCATGATATTGGCTTTATCGCCTTAGGTTAGGTAAGGTTTACGTGGCAGGCTGCAAGTATCCAACCTCACTTAGACCAGTAAGGTCCATTGTGTTACCACAAGATCAGCATCTCCAAAAAAAATGCTACCCGTTGAACCAGGAGGAGCTAATTATGAAGCGCTGGAGGCTGTTAATGCTGTGTATCATCAGACGGTTCGCCAAGGTTGTTGAAGTAGGCCCTAAATGCAGTTTCCTACGGGCGGAGAGAACTTCGAATGTATAAAGAATATGTAGAATGGTTTCTTCTTTCTCTTCATCCATGCAGCTTCCACTGAAGTCGTTAGCGAAGAGGCCAGCCCAGTGGCGTGCCTACCGATAATGCAGTTCCTTGTAACGACCCCTACTATGCTGGAGATAAGTTCCCTTCTCTGTCGAATAAGACAGTTGAGGCGTTTGAGATCCAGTTTTGGCCAGATCTGTCCAGTGAATAAACAGGTAGTATCATTTGCCCATCCGCGATTGGTGCTGTTTGTAGCGTTAAGCTTGAGTAGCATTTGGACTGTCACGTAGTAGCTAAGACGCATTCCTAGCATTAACTAACCATTGGACGTCCCCAATATCAATACTGCTTCACAGACATAGGCCAGCATTGAGTTTTTGTTGCTTCAAACTCAACTCGGTTTTCGGTACCACTGGTGATGATAGCATCAATATCAGAATAAAGTTCGGAGGACTTTCGTTGTCGCTGGGACCTACAGCTTGGATTCCTTGCCATGGAAGCGCTTAAGAGCAAATGATGTCAAAAGTGCTATCATCTGCGAAGAAATGGATTGTATTGCGAATAGTGGGAGAGAGGGTCATTGATTATTATAAATCCCGTGGTGGATTCTAGTGCCTCTACTATGCCTACACGCCATCGTGTACGGTTTCTGTCAATGTGCTGCAACTCTCCTCAGATTTTCCCCAACTCCTATGCCTTCGTCTCGCTGTTCTTCGCCATGTTTTTCGTGGTCCAACAGGTCTTCCACCTTCCTGGGTTAGCGGATTCCATTGCATTGCTTGGTTTGCAGCTGTTTTGGCCATGTTAATCCTCAGATCGACGACGCGTCTCCCTCTTGATACCTGCTGCTATTTGGTGGAGGTCTATAATTCTATGCGAGAGCAAGCACACATCGTCACCGTAGTTGAGGTGTTTGAGTTCAAATGTTAGAGTCGATCGAAGTCATCCCGTTGACAAAGGCTGCATGGAGCACGTCGCTAATCACCAATAGAAATAGAATCGGTGACAGAATACAGCCTTGTCGTACGCCGCTTTCGATCTCAAATTCCGCAGGCACCCTTCCTTTATGCAGGACGTGACATTTCGACCCATGGTATGTACCCTTGATAATTGCTATTAATTTACCAGGGATGCCTCTCCTGCGTAAGACAAACCAAATAAACTTCCTGTTAACACAATCAAACGCCTTTTCAAAATCGATGAACAACAGATGAGGTGGTGATCTGTATTCAACGAGCTACTCAATGATAATCCGCAGGAGGTTAATGTAGTCGACACAGGGGAATCCAAAGCGAAATCCTGCTTGTTCGGCATCGAGTGTACCTTCTAGGTGTTCTTTTATTCATTCCAGGATTATCTTCATGCGGTATAGAGACTCTAGCTCGCTTCTTCCTGCTACTGGAATAGCTGTGATGCGAGGTTTCAGCTTTCTTATGTCTTCCCTGCGATCGACCGATAGTACTTTCCGCACCGGATGTAAAAACATTTTTCACAGCACTCCAATGGTCTTCGAAGGTGGCGGGCAATGCTGATTGACACCATGCGAAAGATGATCCCTTTATTGTTGTCGAACTGTGGGATTCTTTAATCTGCCGATGTTGTGGGCATTCTGTTGTTGTGTTCCAATTGACATTCAACTCAATAAGAGTAATTTACTATCGGGCCTATATCTCCACATAAATATGTATAAATTAATATTACCAGTTAACTAGTTTGCCCCAAACTCTGAAGGTGGCAAACCACCTTTGCTTTGTGTCAAAGTTGCGCATATAAAGTCAATCCTCGTGACTTGGAGGTGCTGGCTTGATTGTCGACACCACCCAACAAATTTTCCCAGTGTCGCCTAATTAAGTGCTTCAATGGAAACACACATTTTCCCACACTTTCATTACCTGCCGCGAATGACCTTTCAAAGGGGTTGAAACTGAATTATCCATCTAGGCAGCAAGTCCCTATACTTGTGAGTGCCTTCCTGTAGTAGTTTATTACGAACCAAGTCACATCATCAGGCTGTTTAAAATTCCACTTCCACCTCAACGTCAACCTCAACATGGCATACTTCATCACACACACTCGTACTCTTTTTCGAAATTTATTCCTTTCCAACTGTAGGTGCCAACTGTTGATTCCAGAACAGATTCAATCCATACACATGTTGAACGATATTCAGCCTGAAAATTTGCCCCTCATCAAACTGATCAATACCAGTCAGCCTCCCGCCAATAATGTTTGTTCATATTCGTCCTTTTCAATCAGAAATATCAACAGAAAAAAAAATTACGTTCGTACACACTCACAGTCACGAAATAAATTACAATATTTACTTGTGTTGTACGAGTATATGCATGCATGTCCTGGAAGCAGAGTACTTCACAGTTGCGGTTCCAATAGACTAACTGCTGTTGAATAATTCATTTCGGTGTATTGATTGGATTTTGTGAAGTTTCAACGTTAATGGGATGTGTGTATGTATATGTGTAATGCATGTCGGTGGATCCTAATTTCATGGGAAATGTATTCATTTTTTTTTTTCCATTTTTGATTAATACTAATCAACACAAACAAATTTGATATTGTGATTTCGGTTGATTGGTGTTGTATGCCAGGAATGAAAGGACATCCAGTCATTATATTAAAAAAAAAAATGTAAAGCTCTAGTTGTTTTTCTTCATACACATACAATCTGTTGATAATATTGCATGGAGGAGTTATTTCTTAGCAAGGTATCGTTTAACACAATTGATAGCCTTGAACCCGATAAGCTCGATAAAAGCAGCAGGAAATGGCAGCATCTACTGCATACATCTACAAGGGTTGTTTTCGTCCTGCTGCTAGACACTTAACCACATAGCAATGCCAGTTATGGTAAGCTGCAGAAGGAAACTTTACCACCGGTAATTAGTTCACGTCGCACAGAACCACAGACCAGATGGATGTCACGTTAGCACTCATAAATTATTGGGGGTAATTTTCGATTATATCCTACTCACAAAACACACACTTATTCTACCCGCAATGACGTAATTCAGAACGGAAGTAAATGGAGATTTCAGACGAAAACGCATGGATTACCGAATAGCGATCTAACGACAAGCGTGGGGTAATATGTCCCAAATATTCAATATTAAAGTGTCCTGGAGCACAACCCATATGAAATGTAACATTTAAAGAATGACATTTAGCAAAATAATCCCAAATGTTGGTGACCATGTGTCTCAAAGCATCTCTAAGTCCAACTGAACCAGCAGCAGGTGTCAAAGTCGAGAGCTAATGCTGCAAGCAAGCTACAAGGAGTGCCGCAACTAATGTGCTAGGTCAATGGTGACCGATTGCATGCAAAATACAATCATATAAACTGGGGCCACCAAAAAGGCATAACCTCCGCTCAACAACTCTACAAACGAAAAGGATGTAAGACGCTTTCTTATGAGAAAAAAAATTGGCTGAGCAAGATGAGGAAAAAATGGAGAAATGTTTTCCTTGTCGGGTTATTAGATACTCCACTGGAGTACTCAGACGCAACTGACCCATTGTACTACAGAAAGCAAGACTTAGTATTCCCCATTTTACTGTAATTTTTTCAACTTTCGGAAAAAGCCGAGAAGACACTTCAGTGATGCAGAGCCTACAGTATCCGCACTCACCACGTCAGCACCGAAGATCTGCCACATGACCCGAGCAAAGGCAGGACAATAGCAAAGGAAGTGATCCGAAGTACCGTCGAACTCTCCACAAGCTTGGCAGACACACTAAGATTCTCAGCAAAAGGAAAATGCCCCGTGAGAACGCCAATAAGTTGTCTACAGCCTTTTCTGCTGGGAGACAGCAAGAATGCCGCTGATTTCTTACCAACGTTCGGAAGCAATCGTTTAGTCTACCTGCATCCTAGAGACTTGCCGCATACAATTGGGTTCATGAGAAACCCAATCAATAATGATTGGGCGAAAGTAACGAAGGTTCAACAGCAAATTCTCGGCCTCAGTGAGGGGGTGATCCAAAATAGAGCGGCTTGTAGAAGGATATTCAGGTCCGCAAATTTAGCCAACCCCATAAGCGGTGCAGTAGCAAGGCAGATACGTGGGAGAAATATGTAGCATAAGATGTACCTGTACGTACGCGTTATATATTTCAACGGTGTTAATAAAAGAAAAAAGAAGAAGTAACGCAGGTTCAGGTCCTGAGAAAACATTGTCAGAGTCTTGCTTAGAAATCTCGGTGGAGATCTCGTTTTCCGTAACCGCAGTATGACCTAGGATCCAGACAAGAGTCAGAGAGTTCAGTCCCGAACTATTTTCAAACGTGTTGAAGTGCAGTCTGACTGTCACTACAGACGCACATACTCCGATCCGTACGCCTATTCTTTACAATACAATACATAGCATAGACCTCTGCTAGAAAAACAGTGGCATGTTTCATTAGGTAACGAGTAGTGTAGTCTAGTGTTGTCTATACCCACGAAGACACCCCCGTCAGACCTTCGACCAGTTTTGAGCAATCCATGAAAATTCGACTACAGCCCATTACAGGCACAGACTCCGGCCGAAGCCAGTCCTAAACTCAAGAAAAGTCGACTTTAAAGTTCCGGTGTCATTGCATCAGACGGCATATTCATGGAACCAGAGTCGTGGGATAAGTTTCGCGAGAGGTCATCGAAGCTCTAGTACGAAACTCTAAAAGCCACCTCGGCTGAGACGGTAGGTTGCTAATGATAGTAAGAAAGCCCACAAATTGTATCGAAACGTAAGGGGATAACTTAGACCTGGAGCCGTAATGAGCACAATAAATTTTTTCGTCCATAACTTGCCACCATCACCATCACCTCAACCTCCCTCCTATAATAGTCTTCCTCTTACCTTTTACTACCAGAATGTAAGGGGCCTGCGCTCAAAAACCCGAGCTGTCTTGCGCCAATCACATGCTCTCCCCTTCGATATCTATGCTCTGACCGAAACCAACCTGATCCCAAGCATAAAGAGCCAAGAGTTATTTCCCTCTACTTTCAATGTTTCTCTCGAGGCGTTCTCATTGCCATCCACAACGACCTTGACTCGTCTCTCATCGCTATTTCTTCTTCCTCTAAGATAGACTTTGTTTCAATAAAAATAACTCTTCCCCACAGATCCCTGTACGTTATATGTTGTTACATCCTTCCAGCCCAACCTATCGAATCTTACCAACTTGCCATTGACGCGATTGATCAAATAACCGACTTATCTGATCCCCTCGACGAAATCTTTATATTTGGCGACTTTAATTTGCCCCAATTACACTGGACTCCCTCCGATGATGAATCCTTTTTCTTCGCTTCTAATGCCAACTCAACTAAGGAATGTCTCTTCATAGATCGACTTACGGATTCAAGCCTACGTCAAGTTAGCAATGTCCTAAACTACATGGGAAGGCAATTAGACCTTATTTTCACAACTGACCCCATTAACTCCTCAGACTCGCATTGCCCTCTATCCCTTTCGACTATTGATAACTTCCATCCCCCACTTCTTCTCTCATTTTTCCATAACGCTCCGCTCCATTCCAACTCGTCCACAGTCTTGTCTTACGACTTTCATAAAGCGAATTTCCACAAAATTAATACCTATCTGAGTAGGGTTTCCTTTGAGTTTTCAAATTTATCTTTAAATGATGCCCTCGCCATTTTTTACACGGAAATATTTAATTCTATCTCTCTCTATGTCCCTTTGTCACGCCACAAAACATCATCCACATCTCCCCCGTGGTATAACCGTAAACTTCGCGCTATACGTAACAAAAGAAACAAGTTATGGGCAGTATTTCTTCGTACCAATTTCATCTCTGACTTTTCCAACTACCTCGGTTCTTACCTTCAATTCATTCAGCTTTTTAACTCTCTCTATCAGCGCTATCTAAATAACGCGCAATCAAATCTGATAAATGATCCTAAGTCTTTTTTCAAATTCGTTAACTGTAAAAGAAAATCTGACGGTTACCCTCCCTCTCTATCCTTTGATAATACATCATCAAATGATCCACACACCATTGCCAATTTTTTTCGCCACCTTTTTCAAACAATCTTTCGCCGACAACTCCTTCATACCGGACCCCTCTTACTTCAATTACCTTCTTAATTTCTCCGTAGGTCCTTTTCTGCATCAATCCTTTGACCCTGCTCTTATCGAAAATAAATTGCTAAGTCTTAATGATGAATTCTTGCCTGGCCCGGATGGTCTCCCCGCCATTTTTCTTAAAAAATGTTCATCCAATCTCTCACTCCCTCTCTCTCACCTCTTTCGCCTTTCTCTTTCACAAGGAGAATTTCCGCAGATCTGGAAGACAGCTTTCATAACCCCCGTACACAAAAAGGGTTCAAGGAGCGAAGTAACAAATTATCGCCGCATTGCTAAACTTTCTCATATACCTAAACTCTTTGAAAGTATTTTGTACGAAGCCTTAAGCTTTCAGTGCAAATCTCTCATTTCCCCTAATCAACATGGCTTTCTGAAAGGTAGATCTACTACGACAAATCTCGTCGAATTCGTGTCTTTTGCCGTCACAGCCTTAGAGAATGGCAAAGAAGTCGACGTTATTGCAACTGATTTTAGCAAAGCTTTTGATAAGATATCTCATAACCTAATTCTTTTCAAATTGTCTGCCCTCGGTTTCGAACCCATATTGTTAAAGTGGATATCATCCTACCTTGAAAATCGTTTTTATAGTGTTCGCTTTAGATCAGTCCTATCAGCCCCTTTCTTGGCCACTTCTGGTGTTCCACAAGGCAGCCATCTTGGTCCTCTCTTCTTCATTCTAACTATTAACGACGTTGATAGGGTCATAAAACACTCCTCCCTTTCTCTCTACGCGGATGATACCAAATTTTTTAAAACCATCTCCTCACCACAGGACTACTGTCTCCTCCAAAAAGACCTGGACAGTTTCTCGAACTGGTGCTCTAAAAATTGCTTAGAGCTCAATATCACCAAATGCCAATCTATTACCTTATCACGGAAACACCACATGTCCCCTGCCCGCCTCTATTTTCTTCATGGTCAGCCTATATCCATCGTTCAATCTCTGCGTGACCTTGGAATATTGTACGATAGGGAATTAAATTTCCGTTCCCATATTGACGAGATAATTGTTAGAGCTAACTCCTCACTTGGCTTTATCAAACGGTTGTCCGCCCTCTCCTCGAATATGCGAGTCAAGTGTGGTGCCCCTTTCAGCAAGTGCATGTGTCCAGAATCGAAACATCCAACGTCGTTTTCTTCGTTTTGCCCTTCGAGGTCTTTCTTGGAACGACCCACTTATCCTGCCTCCCTATCAAAACCGACTTAACCTCATCAACTTGAATTCCCTCGAGAAACGCAGAGATGTTGCAGACATTCTTTTCATTCATCGACTTCTCTCTGGCTCTATCGATTGCCAATCTCTTTATAACTCAATTTTCTTCAATACTAACCCACGGAACTTACGATGCCCTCGGCTGTTCTATTTACCAGCCCATCGCACCTTTTAACTCAAACCTCACCCATTTCGATTTCAATCGTAGCACTCCCAGCCTCAAACCTGATCTCCTCAACCATTTTCCTTAGCTTTTAGTCATAGTTTTTAAGTTAGTTGTTAGTCTTAGTTTTTAAGTTAGCTGTAGCTTGTATTAAGCCAAATAAATGGGGGCTATCGCCCCCACCAAAATCTTGTTTAGATAATTACTCTAAACTACGTAGTGGGCAGTCATGTCGTGTTCACACAGTGTAGTGCCCAGTGCTGCATTACTTTACTGAAACTTAGGGGTGGAATGAGTGATTTGGAGCAGTTGTGTGTCGGCGAGCATGTAGGTAGTTTCGCGTTGCGATTCTTTCCGAAAGAAAATGATGCGAGATGTACGACATAGAAGAACTAGCTTGCCTAGCAATTATATCTTTTTCAGCAGCTGCATAAAAAAAATGTAAATGCATGATTGCATACTGCCACTCTTTTCTGTTTTTTCAAACATTTTTTCATTGGATTACTGATTACGTATTGTTCGTAATTTCAGCTTTGGTCTTTAATTCGCTTAGTTCTTTTAGTTTCATTTAATTTCCCACCTCTCTTTGTTCTATTCTATTAACACAATCTTCATGTTTGAAAATATGTATACAAAATATCATAATCCTCGTATATTCAAAAGAGATCTTCCATTTGGTCTCTTATCCACATGTGTATACATTTTAATCCGCGATCCTTACTACTCCACGATCGAATAAATTATAACACAATGGAATAGAAACGGACAATTTTGGGTGTGGAACGTGACTGCTACCCCCGATTTTTACATTTTCTTCGTGACTGCCGCCTTCCCTGTACCTCACACTCTTCTCACCCAAAAACCACCGACATAGCGCACTCATGAGTAACCATCTAAACAGGGTCTTAAGATTCTCTCGTAAATAAGAGCCCCCAAGGACAAAGACCATAGTGCACAAGCATTCAGTGTTGACAATCTGAATAAAAAAAATATTTCTAAAGACTGTTAAACGGCTCGAGATCCTAATGTGTTACTGCCAAGATGAATATTTGGAAGCCGTTATCTGCTGAAGACTGTGCCTTCCAACTTATTTATGTATCTGCCGAAGATGTTTTCATTGTACTCTGATCAGACTCCGTAAGCACTAATCGAAAAGCTTAATGGATTTAATTGATCTCCAAATCGTAATAGGTACGAGGTACTGTCCGGATTGGAGTTACTCAAATCGCCCCATTTGCATAATGAAGCCACATTTTGTACTCTCAATAAGAGGGGAACTTCGAATTTCGAATACGTCGTTTTCCTGTGTTGAATCCCATTACTCTCCGGGGTGATGTTCACTACCGATCTTTTTTTTAAGCCTAACATCCTACTTCATTTTTACTTAGAGCTACCTAAAAGTAGAAAAAGGATGAACTCAAGGCTTAAAGCAACTTTTTCTACTCATTAATTGGCTGTCATGTTGCAAATGATTGAACTAAAAAACAAAGTGTAAAATAATTATGCGGGTTGTGCTGATCTGATGAACGCTGATCCCGTCTTCCAAAAATTGTACATACTTATGAGTAAGTACGTACTTAATATAGAATAAATAATCCATACTAGCCCTGCCATATGGGCAAAACCCTTAAGAGAAACAGATTCTTCCTAAGCCAAAAAGGATCACTGTATTCCTAAGGGGGACTACTGTTAGTAGACAAATTATACTCTCTTCGGGTTCGATAGTTATTGAAATCATTACTGTTACTGGATGTGAATTATTACCAGAAAAAAAGGACACAGAATTTTCCAAAGACCGGATTTTTTTTTAGATAATTGTATTTTCCGCAGGTAGAAAATACATCAAACATTGTACGAAGAGATATTCGAAGAGGGACCATAAAGAACGCTATCCCTTTCCGTCATTTTCCCTTTTTCCATTTTTTCTCTTGCTTTGTAAATATTTACTCGTATTTGTGTGAAGTGTTAGTGCAGTATGTGATCGTGGCAGATGGATGTTTCTGAAATCCACTTCACTGGAAAATTAATACTTAATATCGGTTTATTGCCTATACCAGCAGCAGGCTGTTGAGTACACTTCTTTTCCTTCGTAGAAAAACGGGTTCATGCACATACCTCATAGGCGAAGGACGCAAGAAATCCCAACACATGCTCAGATATTAAAAACTTCTTCGCTAAGCATATTGTAGTAAGATCATCAGAGATCTTGTTTCTGAAATAGAAGTTCAGAAGTGCAGCGTAGTGTACGACGAGACAAGTGTAATTACATCAACGCGCTAACTACCAAAGCTGATGAAGCAGGTGCGACGGTAGGACCGCCTGTAGATTATTACTAAGAAACTCGCTGTTGGTCAAAGTTCTAGGCAACACCTTGTAAAAGGGCTAGGCGGAAATCCGCTGACTTCGGAAACAACTTGCCAGATGGCGGGAACACTTTGCAGTAGTGCTTAACCACTTGAGCTACAGTGATTTGGACCCAAATTCAGGTGAGCCTTTCGCAGCAACAAATTCCCGTATTCGCGACCCTCCCGTAGCGCTGAAATAACGTCTGGGCCCCGAAGAAAAACAAGGCGGTTGCCATAGACAGCATGCCGGCGGAACTCTTCCATGCCGCACCTAACATTTCGGCGGAAATCCTACAGCCTTTAATAAGCAAAGCATGGGAAACTGAGACCTTCCCCGAAGATTGGAAGAGGGAATGATTGCTAAGCTGCCCATAAAGGGAAACCTGACGGGATGCGGAAACTGGAGAGGTGTATGTGCGTTCTATCGGCTGTGGCTAAACTAATTTTGGATCGAGGGAGAGAACATCTCAATTCAACACTCGACAACGAACAGGCAGCTGGATTCTCCTGCATTGATCACATCAACACCTTGCAGATCATCATTGAACAATGCGTCGAGTTCAGATCTCCGCTACATTTGTTGTTCATTGATTTTGAGAAGGCGTGCGATAGTTTGAGTCGAAATGCTATTTAGCAAGGCTTGCGCAGGAGCGGTATACCAGAAAAACTCGCTACTATTATAAAGGCTACCTATAATGGTGGTAAATTTCATGTCCTACACAACGGTAAGGTGTCAGAAGAATTTGATGTCTTTTTTTCGCCACTGCTATTCCTTGTGATCTGAAGTGATGTGATCCGGGCAGCTCTGTCTGGAAGAAACATGGGACTCAGATTGACTATGACATCATATCTCAAACACACTGCACTGACGATGTTTGCTGCTCTCGCACAGGAAAATGAACCTGCATTAAATGGCCCGTAACCTAAAATCAAAGGCGAACAAAGTAGGACTTAAAATAAACACGACAAAAGCAAAGGCTTCGTTCGGTATGCTGTCTAAAACATGGAAAAGCAATAAAATCAAGCTGAGACTGGTCCGATCAAACGTGGAAACCGTGCTACTTTATGGGTGTAGTACCTGGAAAGTGCCCAACACCGTCACAAAGAAGCTGCAAACATTCATAAATAGATGTCTTCGCAACATCCTAAGGATCTTCTGGCCGACCCGTATATCGAACAACCAGCCATAAAGGGCCAGGAGCCAATAGACGTCAAAATACGGAAGAGAAAATTGCAGTGGATTGGTCACACTCTATGGCGCGAAGACAATCCCATTGCGAAGTACGCCATGCAGTGGAATCCACTTATCCAATCAGACAGACAAGTGGGCCACCCTAGGCATACATGGAGAAGGACAGTTAAAGACGAATCTAGACCATTGGCGATGACTTGGAGGGAGCTAAAGAGCGTTGCGGAATTTAATCCATTTAGTCCTTGAACCATAGAAGTGAGCAATCCCAAGGATCATAGTTAGCATCGGTCATAAGCGGAGAATATGGGTATAATTATTAATGCAAGGCAATACCACCAATCTATTGGCTTAAAGGTCGCAGACTACAGCTATATACAGTATAACTTCGAAGCAATCGAGAAGTTTATCCAACGACATCGGTGTGGTGATCACACGAATAATGACTTCAACCGCAAAAGTTGCTTAGTAGGTTGAGTAGCAAAGCCATACAAAAAAAAATACAAATACTTGAACGCAACAGACGTATGTGGTCCAGGGCCTAGCTTCTCGCGACCATTCGTGTTGTGCGTGTTATATTTTACACACAAATGGAAGGGACCTACAGTTTAGAGCCATATCCGAAAGGCAAATTGAGAAGCTTTCTCTTGGCAGTTATTACTCTCGGACGTTTGTCAGACATTCGCGAGAGGTGGGACCGTGAAAAACTTTTAGGTGTTCTCTGGGATTCGAACCTCGAACCTCCCGCTCAGCGATCCAACGCACTAACCACTTGAGCCACGGCGCCCACATACCAAGCCATACCAAGAAACACTATAAAAGCGCTGTGTATAAAACCCTTATTATTCCATTCCAGCTGAATTTTGCACAAGCGTGGACTCTAGCACTTTAAGTATCATTAGAGGGAAAAATGTATGCACAACGTCGGCTGACGAGAGGGGATGAACACCAAGGCTTCCTCTGCAAATCTATCCAAGACGTACAACGCAAAGAAGCAGACAATGTCTTCGATGGCACATGCAAGTGGAAGGGAACCTCAACCAATATGAAGTAACGCCATTAAATGAAGATGCAAACCATAGTGCTTGTTGGTCCATCGCGGATTGTAGCCCCAGCTAAAGTGAGTCTCATTCAGCAACTTTTTTATAACCGCCATAATGGCTGTTTCTATAATTATTGATTAAAAACTGCAAACAGGACATTCCTCTCTTATCACAAAATTTAAATCCTTTGATTGATGGCATCGATAAACGAATAAAATTAAATACAATTGTGGCTATTACCCTTTTTGAAATATTTTTCATTACTCTGCGTCGAAGGAAGAATGTCGGTGTTGAAAGATCCACCACGGTCAAGGATTTATATTCCCATCCAATGGCACACAATACGAGGTAGCAATTCCTTCGGGTGTTTTTTGTCTTTCCGCAGGATAATATTGCAATTCCTATTCAATTAATATAAACGAAGAGCCACTTAAGTAGATTCTATTGTGGTTAGATTAATTGGCATAATACATCTAGATTAGGAGCACATTTGTGGTTCGGTTCTTTTTGTGGTTACGGCAGGAAGTGAATTTCACAGATTCAATGTAATTGGATTTTATAGCATTCGAAGTCGTTGACTTTTGATGGGATTACAATTTGCTTGTCGATGTCTCGTGTTTTACTGCAGAATAAACGGTTTGGTGATAAACTTTGAATAAAATAGATGTGTCGATAGGATTTCATGTTGAAGTTAACCTCCTTCTGGTTTGATTGTCTTTTGTTGCCTTCGACTAGGTATGCATTATTCAGGAGCTAAACATTTTAAAGAAAACTGGGAAATAAGGCACAAAAAACATGACATAATTTCTTGACTAGCAGTGGCAGTAGTAACATATGTACTATTGTCATGTCTTCTGTACCGTAAGTACATCGCCAGGCAATCCGATCCCACGAGGTCATGCATGTTCATGCTATAACAGTCAACTCTATGGTAACATGACATACATAAGCACATATCCAACATCGCTAAACATGCGTCAGTGAGGTTGACCTACATATATAAAGGAAAAATATACTTCAGATCGGTGCAGCTCCTTATTTATAAAAAATACAATTTAACTGTGCATTCAGCATTTAGCGACGAGGTGTTAGATTACAACATATGTATGTATGCAGCTGATTCAATACTGATCTTCAACCTCTAAACATTGGTGCATGGTTGATGGGTACCTGGCTTGTGCTTACACTACAGATACTAGAACTGCAGCTGTTCTTCAGAATCCTATGTAATGATCCCTAGAAATATCATATTTGAACAATCTACCAGGCACGGTGCAATGATGTAACATTTGAATCTCGTATGCAGCTCTCTACCAAAGAACTAACTCATAGAAGAAACTGGAACAAAGTAAATAACGTGGCGATGCGAATACTCAGCGATCTTAGACGCCTACAGCGTCAACGTAACGTAAATTATTCAAATTGAACGCCGAAGAATACAAAACGACACGTGGAGGAGAACCTAGACTAAAATGATAACCAAGCCCGCGAACTAGTACCCAAAGAGAGTTCCGCGGAGGGACTGGGTGAAGTATACTAAGTGGGTGTTGATTATTTTGCAGGCACTTATCGGCTGTCAGCTTTATAGGCCAGGATCAGTTATGTGAATCGTACGGACTGCTGAAATCTTTGGAAAATTTACACCTCCGTGGTGTATCTGATGATGATCTGCAGACATCTCTACATATGTATGTATGTAGGCTTCACCTGCCTGACAGAAAATTAGAACACAGAAATATATACATATTTGCCGCCATATCCTGTAAGGACATACATAACTCGAGTCCTCATGGTAGTAACTGATCTATAATGGTCAAGAAAACCTTCTCCCTTTCTGCTTTGTTTAGGTGGCGCTACAGTTCAAGGCGAACCTGGGTCTCAACGAACAAGCTTTTCCAGCTAGTCCGGGCCTTTGTTAACTGCGTCCAGTTGCACACTCCCAGTAGGTTGTGGTCCCCTTTTACTTGGCGATGTGGTTATCTACTGCTTTGTTCCTCCGGGTTAGATTCTGTGGGCCGGAGCATTGGTGACCATTCGCTCTACTTGTTCTAGCCAACTCAAGCGACTGATGCGCAGTTTTTTGACCAGGTCGATGTCGCTGTATAGCTCGTAAATTTCATCGTTGAATCTTCTCCTTCAAAGCCCGTCGGCGTCAACGCAAACGGGGCCGAATATCTTACGAAGAATTTTTCTCTCGAAACGACCGAGGATATATTCATCCGCTTTCGACAGAGTCAATGCTTCAGCACTATAACGCAGGACTGGGATGATCAAGGTCTTCTACAGAGTCTCCTTAGTTGTTTGAGATAGGGCTTTACTACTCAATTGCCTTCTCAGTTCAAACAATCAGCGATTGGTAAGAGTTGTCCTTCATTTGATTTCTGATGAGATCATTACCAAACTTGATAGAACAGCGAACCTTCTCCATCGTCATCCTGCACAGACGAACGAGTTTGGCAGGGATGCCAAAACTAGACATGGCTCTGTATAGCTCGTCTCTATAAATGCTGTCATATGCGGTCTAAAAATCGATAAAAATATGGTGAGTATCGATTTGGACTTCTTGGGTTTTTTCCAGCATCTGCCGGAGTGTGAAAATTGAATCGACTGTGGACTTTCCTGGAATGAAACCACACTGCTAGGGTCCAATCAGATTGTTGACGAAGGGTTTCAGGCGTTCAGATAAGATCTTATACGCGATGTTGAGGAGACTGATGCCTCTGTAATTGGCGCAAGTGGTCTATTTTCTTGTGGACCGTGCATACGGTGCTGAGATTCCATTCATCAGACATACAGTCGCGTGACAATATCTTGGATATGAGCTGGTGCATGCTCTCTACCAAGTCACTTTCAGATGCCTTGAACAACTCAGCCGGTAGGCCATTAGGACCCGCAGATTTGTCGGCTTCAAGCTTGGATATTGCTATCCCCACTTCGTTTTGGTCAGGTGGTCAAGATAACCAAACTTTCCAAGACCTTCAGTTTGAAACTCTGCATCGAACGTGTAAGCAGAGCAAAATATGACCACATAACGAGGAATCTAATTGAACAGAATTATGCTTGGTCACGACTAAACTTCTTATACTGAGGAGATTTCAAGCGCCACCTTTCCGAGGATATAGAGTGGGCAGCACAAAGCTAATGAACTAACTATTCGAAGCAAAAAAGTTTTTCGACTGCTAGATGACAAAATTGTAGTTATGTACCCATGCACCTACCAAAAGGGAGCTCTACTAAAGGCAAGAGGATACTCTTTACCAAACAAATCGATGCCAGCTTTCATTGGAACCAGCATTAGCTATTAACTGAAATTGATTCGCTTTAGTCGCAACAAGCACGACAAAGAAGTACATAAGTATAAATATATCAGAACGATTCCGAAAGCAATGAACATACTTCGACAGAACCTAGAAAGTAACTGACTAAGTATGATAAGAATTCTCAAAAAGTGTCAAAGTTAATATTACTTTTGACGTGTTAGAATTCCTTCATAACACATAAGTAGTATCCGTGGCATTCGGGAACCAGTCCTCAGTCATGTCGTGTTTCAAGAAAACTTGGAGATAGTAAGTGTTCGCATAATTGTTAGTATATTCGCAGAAGTATTTAGAGTAAGTTCGGGCAAACACATATCTTAAAAATTTCGCTTACATATTCGCTTTCCAAACTCGTGACCACGAGAAACTTTAAAATAGCAGGAAGCACGTATTTAAACCAAGCAGCTTATAGCTTGCGTTTGCTGTGAAGAATTTACATGGTCCTCTGTAGCATTCTGTTAAGGACCAACTTAGAAACTTTTTATCAAAGTCAAGCCGATTTATCCTGTGAGCAGAATTTTACTATACATATCTCTTCTCCCATCAAGGATGAAAGCAGTGAGGGCACAAAAACATACAAATTAAACGAGGCAGCAATGGTTACCGGCATTTCCTCAGAGCTATCTACAGCTTCGGTTTCCAGATCAAAAATCATTTGTGAAGGTCTGGGGCCATGAATCCTTCTGAGAAAAATAAAGAAAAGGATTGCAACTTAACAGAGTATAAGAACTAGGTTCTAATAGCTATGTAAGCTTGAGCATGTGGGTGCCCTTGTTGATGTGTATCAATGGCTCGCTTAAATCACATAGACAACATTGTGCCCAGGGAACCAAAACTATCAAACAATAGTTAAACCTCACAGACAAATGCGTGAATCCCAAGGGTTTGTTAAACTCTAACTCTCGCAAGTCTTCCAGTTATGAAATGAGTTGCTGTCAAAAACTAAATTTTTCTTGGTGGCTGGTGGCCACTGGTATTGTGTTGGCCGATACAACATCCCCAGCGAAAAAAAACACATAGCCACCTGTTGGTCTTCGCAATGGAGTCTATGTCTATTTCCCGTAGCCGAGCCGAGACAGCTGTGTACTGTCACTAACACCTTTTTGGCGATTATTAGTAAAGTGTTTCGGAATACCTTGTCCGTGCGAAGACGAATAGTTAAATGGACTCTTACAACCTTTCTGAAGCACCCCGACTTGCAGGCGACTTCTACCTCACAGAAGTAGGGACTTTCATCCAATGTTTACCATTCTAGTGTCAAGGCAGCACTCATAAAATTGACGATAAACTTCGCCAAAAATGTAAGCCCTCCGCCTTGCCGACAGCTAATCAACCTCAAATATAGGCATTGCAGAAAAGAGATGAATTGCAGAAGAGTAGGTTGTAGTGGCTTTGTGTTGATGGTACTACCAAATTGGATGCATTCAACTGAATAGCAGAATCTAAGGCTGTATTCATTTGGTGTCCAAGATGTCAATGCTGGCGGCGCGACGTAGAGATGCGGCGAAAAAAAAAAAACGGAAGTGGCACTGAACTGTCTTAGGAATTAGTGCGTTGGACTACTGAGCAGGAAGTTTTTTCACGGTGCCACCTTCCACGAATGTCTGACAAACGTCCGAAAATTCAACGAACGAATTCGAACGTCGAACCTTGCGTAAAGTAGTCCAAAGTACTAACCACTGCGCTGCTGCACCCAAACGAACGTATTCCTTCTCTTGACTGCCAAGAGTCCTCAATCTTTCTTTTGATTAGCAAATGTCTGAATATCCTTGGTTCCTGTTTCCTTGCGGCAGTCATTGTGGATGCTCCTCATGAATAACGATAACTCAGTAGACAGTAACCCAGTACTGAGGGGGTGGCGAGCGACAGTGTAGTGGTAGTGTGCTTACTTAAAATCAGCGAAATAGTTAGTTTCTTCGACTACTGGACCAAACAAGAAGTTGGTGCCTGGTAGTACAATGGCCTAGATAGAGACTGAGTGCTTCTAGGTGTTTTGGTTGCTCTTTCACAAAAAAAATCAGTTGGGTTATCAACACCATACATATATCAAACGTCAAACTTTGTTGATGCCGCATCGCGAATCATGAATTCCTCATACTTACGCTCAAGGTATGTATTTCCAAAAGAGTCCTTTTGAGCATCCGATTCATTAGCTCGTCAAGGCGAACATGATAGGTGCCTCATTAAGGGAAAATGTTTATTTTCAACTTGTTAGGCACAAATATCTTGTAAGATGAGGTGCCAACCCATCGACATCCACGTCCTTAACACCAATAGGTCAGAGAAAATTTATTCCATTCTGTGATATTGAGTGTTTACCCAGAAGGCTCTAAGTTCTTTCCATAGTGAACAGCAAGGAAGTCAATCACTAGATGTAAGTAATCAATATCTCTTTGAAAGGTACAAATACTCATGTTACAACGGATGATTCTCCCGAACCAAGCCCACGAACGTAAAATACCTACTCTTCCTGTTTCCTCTACATATGTATGTATTAGAAAAATTTTGACATCTCCTACACAGTTCCCAACACAACGAAGGATAAATTTCTCACCTTACCTAATTAATGTTGCAAAAAGTCTAGAACTCTATACTCACCCCATCGTTCAGCCAAGGACACCTCTCAATCAGGTTTGCAAGGGTGAATACCAATCCTTTACCATTTTCAAACTGCATTCATGTTTCAATGTTCTCCTTTAACAAATTTATTACTACCGTTTTGTATCCCTTAACTGAAGGTAAAATAATTTTAATGGTAATAAATATAATCTCTTCTGCCGAAGGAGCTGCAGAAAGGACTACAACAAGGTGCCGCCGAATGAAATTTCATAGTAGGTCCGTATGGTATATTTCTGCACTCTAGAGTGTAGCTTCTCATACTTTGGAATTTAAAACTTTTCTTTCTAAGTAGCGAAACTTTATACACCCAAGAGAGACAAGGAAGACAAAGAAACAGGAAGAAAGAAAAAAAAAACAGCCAAAGTCTGAGTGCAGGAAACTTTTACCTGACTCTAACCCTAAAACGTCTGACATACAATCAGCCATGATAAAGGCGGGAGTTCAGGAAGCCATTTAGTTTTTTTTTCCCCTCATTATGAGTTACCTTTGAAAATTATTTTAAAAAAGGACGAACAGGAAAAAAATGAGGAAACTTTTCCAAAATTTCTTTTCACTCCTTCTTTTCCACTTGCGCAACAAGTGAGTGGAGGTTGTTGAAATATTAGAAAAGTAATTTTAAAGTGGCAGCCGTACGTACGCCTACGATGCTTTTAAACTTTTTCTAAAGATGCCGGTACAAGTGAATCGATAATGTTGCTTTAGCCGTAGTTTGAAAGTGGCAACCTAATTATTTGAGGTAAAGCGTCTGTACGTACACCATAGTTTGGACAGTCTTGCTGAGGAGGACAAACTTCATGCGATGAATGGATGTAGTTTTGTAGCCATTTGATGGGAAGCAATAACCATTTTCGAAATCTGACCATCTGGTCGGATCAAGTGGAAGAGGTAAAAGTGTTCCTCTGGAGGAATATTGGAGTTCAGAGAACTGTTTAGAAAACTTTTGAATTAGGCACTTAAGAATCGAAAAGAAGATTCCACTGTCTGTCAGTGCATGCAGATAGAAGTGAGGTGAACCACAATGCGCACATGTGGTTTCGAGGTGTTACGGTAGTCTATGACGTGCGATCTGAAAGACCCAGGGATGGGCTATTTACACCGAACTTCCTCTCAGTGGACAAGTGTTATAATTTTGGCGCAAGGATTTGGTTACTTACGAACGGAGAACGGAGATCCTTCGTCACTGTGTTACTTTGAGTTCTACTGAACTCATAAGTTAATGTGACACTCGTCCGGGTATACAGTCTGGCGCAGTAGTAAATGCAACAAAGCATAGAACCAACTTCTAGATACGAAACAAACGGAGAATCGAAATCCTTGGTCGTGGCGTCGGCTTGCTTTCCACCTGATTCAATAGTGTCTTTGCTATCGAAGTCCGCTAAAAGGCTTATAAGGCATTGTGCCACTCGCGACATGGAACTAGTTTGTTAGTCTGCTAAAATTAAGAGTACGGTCTCAGGCAGTAACAAATGCAACGAACGATGAAGCCATGTCCTAGACAATGACATCGTCATTAGCAATGTTGATTTTTAGTCGACTTTTGTAATGATAAGTCGATGTTGACTTACGATCTCTGTGTACTTCAAGTCGGTCACTAGAGGTTTCTGGCGTTGTCAGATTATATATCGCTTTCCACATTAAATGTAGGATCGGAGAAATCCGTGGAAAACCAACTCAGTACGATTAAGAGAAGAGAGACAAGTTCGAGAAAACTTCTCCTAAACTGAGAACGAGGCATAGTCTTGAGAACTGGTAAAATCTGACTATAGCCCCAACCAGACTTTTCGAACTAAGTGACACGTGACCGGTTGTAAAAAGCTCTTGCAGATCGCCAGTTCCAAGACCAAAGGAAGAAATTGTCAAAAAATGCTTCTTATAAAGTTTTATATAAAACCACCAAAATATTCAGTGAAACCCTTTTTAAAATGGGCAAACCAACCAAGCGGGATTCACTAGAAAATTTTATGGTAAGCTTATAGTCTATGTTCATTTAACTATGACTTAAGGAAACTCATGGTAACCAGATAACGAAGGAAGGCTTAAGCTGAGCTTGATCGAACTCAAAGAAGTCAACGTAGGTGGCATACTGCATCATCTGTGATAACGAGACTATTAAAAATGTTGTGGCATCATTCGATAGATTCCAATCGCCTGGTATCGATGGAGTATAGCCAACTCTAAAAAGAATCTTTATTGAATAATTGGTAGCAGCAATTGGTTAGAGTGCCTTCTATACCCAAAATGCCTAGTCACTCGATCAGACATATAAGTCTGCCTACTTGCCTGCTGAATTCCTTGTGTCCAGGCTCTACTAGGCAACACGTGCTGGATACTTATTAATAGAACTATGCTTATACATTCGGTCGGTGGCTGATATGTTATGGCAGGAGTAAATAGGATCTGCCCGCAAGGTGGCGTTATGTCTCCTACGATACGAACCATATGTCTCAGCTGCTCTACAAGAAGATCCATTTCTCCTTTTTTATTATCCACACTAGAATTTTGATAACCTTGCCTGGCATTTATCCAAACATCTCATTGATATGCTGTGTGACGCAACGGAGCTTCAGGACTGACTTCGGTCAGAAATAGAGTTGTGCTCAAATTTTCATTGATGTCCCCAAAACCAGCGTAGGAACCCAGTGGAGGGCGGCAACATTTCACAGCCTTCACAACGCATTGGCCACTTTCAAATTGAAAAAATTGCGCCTGCGCCCAAGCTATACATGCATTTATGGAAATAAGCGCTCCGACTAAATTGCTTTACAAGACTCAGAGGATGATTTCTCCGGATCTGAAAATGGTATTGAGTTTCTTATGGTCACTGTTGTGCACAAAATGTCATCAATGCTCCCGGGCGTCTGTAAAAAATGAGTGGTATTACGGCTGTCTCTCGGCAGAGAAGACTGCAGACGACTTCCTGGCGTTCTAACGGAACATTCCACTCTTAGATAATTAAGGACTTTCAATGGAAGCCCTATGAACTAAATCGTTCCGCCGAGTCATACGGAAGGTATGCAGATGTTCTCATAAAGGTCTTACCTTTGTTCTTGTTGAAAAGTGCAACATACATAAGTATGTATGCAATTACATGTAGCGCAAACCTTACTACAACACTACATTCTCCAAATGTACAAGAGACATGTGTAAGTGTTATATCAGTCACATATCCCACAAAGGACTTACACGTCATTGCATCATATTATCCTGCTACGATACAGATGTAATTGATACATGCATACATATGTACGTACTAAGGGCTACTAAGTGAGGTTGCATACTTGCAGACTACCACGTCAACCTAAGGGCTATTACTTCGTTACTTAGAATGCAATGTACGATCCGTTGAACTCTGGATTCAGTTATCTTCTCGAGCTTCGTCGGAATTGGTTTTCCATATTAGACAGATTGGTTCTGAGCTTGCTACTATACATTCGTAAAGTTCCCATATTCAATTTCCAATATTTTTTTTTTTCAAAAAGACCTCACTTTCCTTGATTTATGGAGCTTTATATGAGTATGCATACACGCGCTACCTAGGTCAAGATCAACTTTCCTATCGTACTCAAAAATTCGCTAAAAGACGAGTGAGCTGCCCTTTAGGAAATGGTTTACCTCGCCTGTACCAACTATGTAGCATTTTTTTTTTTAATAATTTGCGCGCACCAAAGGGGATGTGATTACCCTTATGCTGATTTTTCAGAGCAGGGGTGTTTGAGAAAAGGGGAAAGAGGTACAAAGGAGGTACCGGTGCACGTTGGCCTGTATTATTTCACAGTACGTCCGAAGTTGGGCTTGAGGGTGAACTGAGGTGGATTCGAAGCTTGACGCGTATTGCTGGTGGAATTTTGAAGATGAGGAATGCAAGTGGCTATTTCGTTGGAACATTTTTTTGTGGAAAAAGCGATAAAATAGGGAAAGACAAGAGACATTTCTACGATGTTCTAGTGAGTCAATGGAGCTCACAAAGTCTCTATCACCCATTAGTTTTATCGGGCGGTTCTGGACCCTATCTAGAATATGCAAAACGGTCTTCGGTACACCATACCAGATGTGGGTGTTGTATTCCAGCTTTGGACGGATGAGTGCCCTATAGATTGAGGCAAGATCAGACGGGGTAGAGTCTGCACCGCTTTAGGAATTCTAGACATTTTGCAGCATTTTTAGCTACCTCAAATATATGAGCGTTCCATCGAAGATGGTTGTTAATACACACACCAAGAATGGGAAGTCATTCATGGATAATGGTTGAGGGTCTTGGTTTAGCTTGAGAGACAGAAGACACCACTGCGTTTAGGTTGCATTAAATTCCACTCTGTTGGTTGATTATGCTGTCGAAATGGGAATTTAATGAGTTTAACATACCTTGCCGTTCCTCTTTTACGGCCGAAGAGCAGGGACGTGAGGGTACTGTCATCAGCGAAGCAATGGATTGGATTAGAATTAGAGGTTCTAGACAAGAAACGATGCCATATGCACGCATTTTCGGTAAAAGATTCCCCTTCTCGGTGAGATATGCCATCAAATCACCAGTGGACCTGTTGCTACGAAAACCATACTGCCGGTTACCGAGAAGTGTTTTTGAATCAATATATTTCATAAGCGACGATTTATGAGGGTTTCCATAATTTTAGAAAGAAGGGGCGTAAGTCCAATGGGTCGGTAATGGGTCGGAGAGGAAGATTCCTTCTAGGAACAGGCTGGACAAATGCCGTTTTCCATTTCCTCGGAAAGAGCCCAGAAGCGTAGGACAGACAAAAAAGCTTCCGCAGAGGTTTTTCCAGCGAGGAATAACACGTCTTCGGAACTACAGGGGGCAGGGGCGGACTAAGAGGCAGTGGCACCCGGGGCGATAAAACAAGCTTACACCCCTTAAAAAATTTAACAAAAAACACGAACAAAGATTTTATTTAAAGGTGCTTTCGAGCTTTTATTGCACTGAATGTTTCGATTAAATCATTAAAATCTATATTTTTTGTGTGCTCCTTTTCGATTGAAAGTATAGCCAGATTAGTCAACCTATTTTGGCTCATTGTTAATCTTAGATAAGTCTTAATTAATTTTAATTTTGAAAAGTTTCGTTCACACGATGCCACTGAGACGCAAATTTTTAGATAAATTCTCATCGCCAATGACAGACTCGGTAACGAGTCTGAAAAGTCCCACTCAGCAATGAAGCTTAAAAATTCAAAGGCTGTCCAAATTTCTGCATCTTTTATTTTTTATTTCCAATATGATACTGTTGTCTGTTAGTTCTGTAAATGTCGAGGTAAGCATTGGAACAACAGCACGCAGTTCTTCTTCCGTTCCATACAGCAATATTTTCGGTTGAAGAGCTGAGAAAACTGACGCAATGTCTTCCATGGCCTTGGACTGATGAATAAGTTCAGTGTAAAATGTATCCTGACATTCTAACATGGATCTTCGTGCCCGGATTTTTGTAAGTATTTCTGTGCTGCATTAACTTCTTCCAAAATATCGCACCAGAATGAAAGATAACACAAAAACGTAAAGTCGCATACAGCAGATAAGAGTATGGTTGCAGCACCTCTTGTATACAAATTTTCCTTTTGAGGATCACAAAGGAGTTCAAGAGTTGAAACTAACTTCACGAAATTTTCCAATGGCTTAACAGCCTCGTGATGAGCGCTCCATCTAGTGTCTACAAGTCTCTTGACTGACACACCTACATTTTTTATGAGAATATCCCAACGATGCGTAGATGCTGAGAAAAATGTGTAAAGTCTTTCCACTGTCCCAAAAAACGTTGTACTTGAAGGAGTGCTTCCCAAAGACTCCACAAAGGTTCAAAGAATGGTTTGCACATGGCGTAAACAAAGCTTTTGGATTAATTTGCTGAATTAATTTTTGAACTCCTCCATGAATACCCGCCATAGTCGCAGCATTATCATATCCCTGAGCCCGGCAAAGGTTAATGTCAAGACTATCTTCATTGAGTTGCTTTAAGATATCGTCGGTAAGTTCTTTGGTAGTCTTTCCAGATGTAGGGAAAAACCCTGGAAAGGATTCCCTCACCTCAACCGTCGCCGTCCTGGATGTGAACGTATCTAATGACCTCGCTCATTTGGTCGATATGTGATACATCGGGTATGCTGTCGAATATAATGCCAAAGTACTTCGCCTGGTGGATGTCTTTCACAATTTTTGTCCTCACTTCTTTCCCCAAAAGGCTTATAAATTCATTTTGAATATTCTTCGACAAATATGAGTTGACTCGTGTCTTATCACCTATTGAATGCTCGATTCTCAACAAATGCTCCTTTAAAACTGGGTCATATTTGGATATAAGTTTCACCAATTCCAAGAAATCGCCTCTATTGTCCGATGACAAAAGAAAGGTTTTGACGAGCAAGAAACAAAATTACGTCCAAAAGCCGTCTTAGAATATCGCGCCATTTCTTTTTTTCTGCACCCACTGACATTTGCAAATTGTTGTCGATTGTGTTTTGCAGCTTTAAGCCCATTTCCAATGTTTTCCACTTTTCTAATGAAGTTAGGTGGCGATCATGTGCCTCGTGCTCGAATACCTTAGGATTAAGCTTCCACCACATATTAAACCCAGTGACGAAATATTGTGATTCATTGCCTGCAAAATAACCGACAGCAAAAATAAAACAAATTGTTTGTTAGCTTGGAGTATACCATCCATTTCCGCAATACTCTTTCACCATTTGGGATACCTACTCGTCCCCTTGGTTTTATCGCCTGACCTTTGAACTTCGGCTGTATTAAAAGGACCATCTTTATTTTGAAAATGAGTACTACCCTTTTTCACTAAATCAACTCTCAAATCATCAGACAGTGGAATTGGAAAATTTGCAATATCAGAATAAATAGAGTACTCTTTGCTTGTCGTTTGCTTTTCTAACTCACCAAAATCTTCTTTTTCCCGAACGCTGATATCATGCTCCTTATCCCGGTCAAAACCTTCTGCATTTCCATCAGTGTTATGTAATTCGATTTCTTCTAATGAACTTGAGGGTTCGATTTTTGCACTAGATGTAGAAGCTACTGGTGTCACATACTTATAGATGTCTCCTGAACACGCTTTAGTTGTCAAATCTTTTGCCTTCTTGATTTTCCGCTGTTGAAACCCACTTACTTTGGTTCGCTTCATATTTTAGTCTATTTATGTACATACATATCTATGTTAATAAAGCTAGTGAAAAAAAAATCACAACGCTTACCTCCAAACTTGAAATTTTACCAACAAATGTCCTTTTTATTTAAGAAGTAATTTCCTTATGTTTTTGTGCACAAATATCTAATTTCACCAATAAACGACTATGTACATAGGTACCTTAAGACCTTTGACCTTACATTTGACGTGTGGCCATCATACCTTTCGAGCCATAATCATGTCACGTTACAGTAGTTGTAGCTATTTAACGCAATTCTTGCATGTGTGACTCTACTTAAACCCTCCTACGGGCGACAAGTAGATTAGAGATACATTTTCCAAAGCTCATCTGAGTTTAATCGATTCTGGACTTTCTTAACGCATTTAAAATCTCCTCCTTATTTATTACCGACTCAGAAAAAACGCAAGCTTTACTCGAATCTAAAAAAGGCGTTAATACTTTATTGCAGAAGTATGTATGTATGTATGTTGCTCCGTTGGTTGACCCACCTTCTTTGAAAATTAAACAGAAATCTTATTTCGCTTTTATTGTTGACCATACACCGTCTAAGACCAAGGTCTCATTGAAAAATCCATTTATATGCAAATGATACAGTCTTAGACGTTCCTAAACGAAGAAATTTCCGGTATAAAAATTATTTTCCTCACTACACACAAGCGGACTCATAATATTTTTTTTCCCCTCACCCTTCATGCGAAACTAACCACACCCACAAGGATTTAACCTGGTGACCAACCAAGCAAAACTCTGCAGACATTAAAGAAGCAACTATTTGAAAAGTGTGAGCACTTTTTTGTCGCCACAGTGCCCTTGAGGGCAAACACCGAACTGTAAAGTGTACGATTTAATAGCTATGCTTGCAGAGTTTGAACAACACTAGTTGCACGTCCAGGACAATGGTACAATTCAGCCCAGAAAGACAAAGTCCGAGTGGTACAATGAAATTTGCTTTGGTACACCATATTCACACAAAGTCGATTCTGTAGAAGATAATTTGCTTAACGAAGTCCATTCGGGGATGTAAGTAAAGAAAATTGCAGAATCCTTAGCCATCAAGGAAGGCGAATAATTTCATATCCTTAAAATGGAATATATTTAAAGAAGGTCGGTCGAAACCGTCCCTGCGGAATGAGGTTAAAATGAATAACATAAGAACAGGAGTGGAAATCCATCAGTTTGCTGATGTGATACGCACAAAGGATGTTAATGGAAAATATGATTAGGGTTAGCGGAATTTACCCTGACAGGTAGGACTGTGAGTCTTTTGCCGGTATGACGATTTTCTGTCACGGATATCTAGCTGTTACATAATAGTTGTGTCTATCTGTGGGTATATTGTCTCGTTCGGGGGAAATGAACATGGGTATATTCTCTGCAATGGATTTTACTTGCTCCAGAAGCCAATATTCTGAAACTGAGCTGGTGGGACAGAAATAAATGGAATGTCATTTGATATGCCTACGTGGCAGGAGTGAGAGACTTTGTTGCTAATAAACATGTAAGGAAATTGATGTAACTTGTGTTAGCTTAAAGCGTACGCAGTACCTAAGTACATGAAATTGACACCAGTGAGTTGTGCTATCATTCGTACGGAAAACAGGTTGTTACTCATCCAAACTGTACGCGATACTATGGCGAGGCATAATTTATGTCAAGACATAAAGTTGTTTGTCATCGACAATTAGAGTGGCAGACAGAGTGTTTAAAGACAAAAAATAATGGAGCCTTTTTGGGTTTTTGAAATACGGACAGATTTGTAACTTTTCATCTCTCTTGGGGTCAATATAACCCCACTTTTAACGTAGTTCATTAGCTAGCTTATAAAATTTAATCAAAAGGATTTTTTTGGCAAAGTATAGCATTAAAGTATCTCCTGCAAAATGTAGGTTTCAGAACTATTATCGTCTGATTCTCTGGCATAAGAACACTTATGGGCTGTCTGTCGGTCACACTACAGCCTTCAACAAAAGGGTTACAATTTGGAACTAAGACAAAATGTGCTAAACCCGACATAATGAGGGAAAGGCTTTATAAAAAATCTTTTTTTTTGCTGGTGCCCTTTGTCTCCTAAGTTAAGTTAAGTTAGACGGCTACCCCAGTCAAGAGCTGCGGCTCACTTAGACCACATACTAGGTCCATTTTGATACCATTAGGGAGATGCCGAAGCCCTCCGGCACTCGTAACTCTTAACGAGATTTAACTTTAAATTGGTGGTCAAGCCACTCTTGATATGTTTCCGAATGAGACGTGATAGGTAGATTCAGCTGCCTGCTACAATTGGTTAGTGGAACCCATTTGAAACTTCAGCTTTTACATATGTATGTCCAGAACTGAATGTGTATTTAGGAAGTTTTGCTTCTAAAAGCGGATAGTGAAGAACATATGCAAAGAAGCTGGGTTGTCGTCTCCTACTCCTCCTCATCCATACAGCTTCTCCAGAAATCGTTGGTAGACACACCCAGTCTACTCGCGTGTCTGCCTATCAACTAATGTCTTGTGAGGACTACAATTTTATAGCTGACGCTATTTCTATCAATTAAAACCAATCTAATTTTCTATCGCTGGCGACATTTGCCTGGGCAGGAGACAGGTATTGGTATTATTCCATCTGATTTTGGATCTTTCACCGTTCCCGTTTTCGAATATTATTTGAGCAGCTGGAGCTGCGCTATCTCTAACGAGGTTCTGACTGGTAGCCACTTATGCTAGATCACCCGTTTTATAACTATTTGGGACTCATGACAGAGATATTTCGCATCTCTTTGTGCGCTCGGTCAGTAATCCATGGCATTATGTAACCAACTTGGATCTTATTGCTGGCGATTGTAAGGTTTTTATTGCTGCCTGATTTCGCAATTCTGCTAATTTTCCACACAAATGGAATGGACCTACAGTTTAGAGTCATATCCGAAAGCCAAATTGAGTAGCGTCACTTGACAGTTATTACTCTCGGACGTTTGCCTGGCATTCGTGAAATGTGGGACCGTGAAAAAACTTTTTGGTGCTGTCTTGGATTCGAACCTTCCACTCAACGATCCAACACACGAACCACTGAGCCACGACACCCACTAGGATCATGATCATTTAGCTGACAATTTATGCTCGGTGGATACTGATTATTTTTACCAAAACCCTAAAGAAGGCAAGGCAATGCTCAAAAAATGCCAATAAGGCTGTTGCCACATTCTTCGAACGTACGTGTCCTATAACCATTGTCCCATTAGAGGAACAGTGCTGAAAGGTTTGTTTGCTAAATGTTTTCCAAAATTTGTATGACTAACGACCAGGAGTTCGAATTCATCTCCATCTCGTTGAATACACCATCACACATCTCGGATTTTTGATTGCTCCGCGCCTAGCACTTTGTGGCTTCTCTTTATTCCCTCTCATTAGCCGATTGATGAGTCCCGTATAGACAGTGCCAGTGAACGGACGTGTGATACAATAGTAAAACATTTTTGCTTCACAATACTGGCGGTTCAGCCGCAAGTAGTTATAATTTATATATTTTCCTTAAAGAGATAGAGACTCATCAAAGTGGAAAGTGATATAGTGATTAAAAACTCTCCAGCCCCTGCGTTGGAAAAAAAAATTAACTTTAATGCAAATGCATTAATCGGTGATAACACTAAACACGTGCATTCAAATGTCAGCTCTTTTGCAAATAATCATCTCTCGGTAAATACTCAGAGACCAATAACTAATATTCGAGTAGTCTCTTCTCTCCAAGATACAAATATGGGAGAAGAGAATAACAACTCAAACGCAACCGAGTGGACGGCAGTCATCGGCAACCTAAAACGATCTGCAAACACCTACAACGCAAATATTGGGAAAAGAAAAAGAACAAATGCTGACGAAATTGGCCGCTCTCATGCAATGAATGATCAACAATCCACTCTCGGTAACAATCCCTTCGCCCCACTAGCAGACTTGGACAACATGGACACCCGTTCCTTAGTGAGTGATGTGAGTGAATCTCGAAGCAACTATTCTTCTAAGAGACAAGCAACGCCTACAATAACTAACAATGAATGGAATAAATCTATAAAAATTGTATTTTGCCCACCTATATATATCTTTGGTGCTAATTGTACATTACTAACTGATTTAATTAAATTGGCAGCAGCCGAATGTAATGTTTCAGATATCCAGTATAAGTTCGTTAATTTAGGTTATCATAAGACTAAGATATATGTAAATAGTGCGAGCGTGCATGGACTAATTATTAATCGACTTCGCGAGACTGGTATAGGAGCATATTCATTCTCTCCCAAAGAAACAAAAAAGACTTCTATTCTTCTAAAAGGTATTGATGGAGATACACCTATTGAAAGCATTCGTAAAGCCCTGGAAAAATCAGCACCAAATGTGAAGGTTAGTAAAATAAGCCAATTCTTTACAGCTAGAACAAAAGCCCAAAATATTAAATTAAATATATTTGTCATACAATTAGAGGTTGGAGAGTCCATCAAAGATTTAATAAATATTAGAAGCCTATTGCATCAAAGGGTGTACTGGGAAAGAAAAAATAATAGGGTAGTTATAAGGTGTTACCGATGCCAACGTTTTGGTCACACGGGAGACTGTTGTGCCTATAGTAGTCGCTGCGTTCTCTGTGGCGAAAGTCATGACTCTGAGTCTTGCATTGAGTCTCACAAAAAATGTAGGGAAACAAATCAGGAAGTTCCAGAACTTAAATGTATTAACTGCAACAAATCAGGCCATGCAGCTAGTGACATAAGCTGTCCATCATATATAAAATATAAAGAAAGAAGAGAAGCCTTGTCTCACACTGCGAAATTGAGAAAAATGTCTAATATAAGAGATGTACATGAGACTGTTAATCAGCTTATAAGGCCACAAGTATCTTTTGCTGACATGGCAAGAAAGACATCCAATGAAGGGTACACAAAAGCACCAAGGCAGGTAAACAAGCAATCTGAACAAACAGGCAATCTGAGCGAATTTCTTAGTGAATCAGTAAACTTATTTAACCTTCCATTTAAGGATCTTTTGGTGAAAATAAGGCAATTTTGGCCGAAGTATCAACAGCTTCAGTCTAAAGAGGAAAAAATGTTCACTTACTTAGAGTTTGTCGCCTCAATTGTAGTATAATGTCCACAACAAATTTAAATATCATATCTATGAATTTTAATTCAATAATTTCCCAAGAACGAAGATTTGAACTCTTAAAAATATTAAAAAGTAAAAAACCCCAAATTTGTTTTCTGTCTGAAACCAGACTACACGCAAGGCACAAACCTAAATTCGAAGGTTTTAACATCATTCGGAATCACGCCGGAAGAGGAACGGCAATCATCCTGGACGAAAAGCTCAAATATAATCCTGTCTCTTTCTACAGTAATACTTTTTCAGTCTGTTTGGCTTCAATTACCTTTAAAAATCCACAAGGAACACATCTGCGGATGATTCTAGGAAGTATTTATATTCCAAGTAACGCTGGCCGAAACTTACCAAGAGAACTTGATAGGTTATATGCTGTAGCAAGTACTTTTGATGCAATGATTTTCGGGGGAGACTTTAATGCTCGTCACCAATACTGGGGAGATAGCGTTCACAATGGTAATGGACTCAAAATCTATGATTGGTTTTTCAACGGTCCCTTCTTAAATCTTGATCTGATTTCACCTAATAGCCCAACATTCCCACGTTCCTCTTCGGTATTAGACTTTTTCCTGCTCTCATCTTGTCTGAATAGTACAGCTAACAATAACCTTTGCTCGACATTCCCTACAATATCTGACCACTATGGAATTTCCCTTAAAGCAAGAGTCGGTAACTTTAGCCCACTGTTGTTACCGCCTGTTACCTACAGGAGCTTTAAAAGCACTGACTGGCAGACCTTCAGACTAGATCTTCATAATAGTCTTTCCCGACTCGACATCCCCTCAGACAGGAACCTTTCGAATGCAGAAATAGACACATTCATAGGCGAAATTAATTCAGCGCTGGCAAGAAGTATCGACTCTAATTCGGTAATATGCCAACCTAAACAATCTAAGTACAGCAACATCTCTCCTCTTACAATGAAACTGATTAAAATACGTTCCCTTTGGCTCACAAAATTGAAAAGAATATACCATAGACACCTTAATAGAATAAATCAGGAATATCGTGAGTTGTCGTCAAAAATCAAATGCATCAGCAAAATCATAGATGAGAGAATAAATCTAGATATCAATTCCACTTTCAAGTCAAGACTACAGAAAATAAAACCTTCTCCTCAAGCGTTTAAAGAGATCGATAGAATGACTGGACGAAAATTTTTTGGTACAGACCTATCAAAGGACATACTGACGCATAATGGCGTGGAGCTAGTGGATACTGAGACTAAGCTCAATACATTTAAAGATTTCTATTGCTCTGTCTACTCGGACAAAACACCTAATTTCGATAATAACCTAACTACTGAAGTGCTGTCCACTGTTACAGAATTTGGTGCTAGTCGAAATAATGTCCCCATAATAACGTTTTCGTCATCTCACCTTTCGGTAAACCCTGATACACCACCTTTTACCAACCCTGACAAAGTACAGATTTTAAGAGCCAGTCTTAACAACAAGAGTTCTTCGGGCGTAGACGGGATATCTAATTTCATTTTACGAAAATGCTGTCATACGCTTGATTCAATATTGTCCTCTTTATTCAACAACTGTATCAACAACGGATATTTTCCTACAATTTGGAAAAAAGCCAAACTTTTGCCAGTAGCAAAAAAAAGATCTGCTAAGGAAATCAAGGAGTTTCGTCCTATATCCTTGCTCTCAAATATAGGAAAATTGTTTGAAAAAATACTAGTCGAACACATTAATATTTTCTGTGAGGATGAAAATGTGATTCCAAAAACGCAATTCGGATTTAGAAAAGAGCACTCGACAGAACATGCGCAACTCCTGTTATGCAATAAGATCATCCAAAACCTAAGGAATAAGAAGTGTACAGTAGGGTTGGATATTGACCTTGAGAAAGCCTTCGATTCCCTTTGGCATAAAGGCGTTATTTTTAAACTTGTAAGATTAAACTTTCCCGCATGGCTCATTCGATTACTTTGTAATTACCTACAAAACCGATTTTCCTCCGTAAATATACAGTCTGAGTACTCAGAACCATTTCCAGTGTTGTCAGGTATTCCGCAGGGGTCCATTCTAGGCCCGATTCTATTTACCATATTTCTTTATGATTTTCCATACGAAAGTGCTTTGGATGCTGAACGAGAATTCGGTGAAATTTTCTATGCAGACGATACCTTAATACTAGCTACCGATGCGAGGCCACAAAATGCTCTTAACAAAATCAAGGAAAAGCTTCCTGTGGTGTTAGGTTACTTCAAAAAGTGGGGGCTTAAAATAAACACGGAGAAATGTGGCATAACTTGTTTTCGGAATTCAAGCGGTAAAGGGCATCGCTTGGCTGTGAAAGAAAGCAAAACGTTGAGTTTGCAAATCGAAAACCATTCCATTCCCCTGCGGTCTGAATTGAAATACTTAGGTGTATACTTCCACAACAGGTTTCTTTTTAACAAACATGCTAGAAGGACATTAGCGAAAGCTAAAGCTGTTACCGCTTCGCTAAAACCTCTATTGCAGTCAAGAGCATTGCCCCCAAATACAAAGTTGCTTATATACAAAATGCTTATAAGACCCATATTGGCATACGGGTTCTGTGCATGGTTTACTATCTCTCCTACAGTGGCAAAAGAATTGGAACAATTTGAGAGAAGAATACTTAGATTCTGTTGTGGAAAGTATAGAAGACCAGATAAAAAATGGTATCCAAATAAATTACTGTACGATATATGCCAAGTAACACCTCTTATGATATACCTCATCAATCTTGCCTTAAGAAAACTTCAACGCATGGACTTCCATCCAAATGTACTCATTAAATCTTTGCTGGACTCAAACATATGTCAGAGTTTGGACGACAATTACTATCTTTCACCATTTAATCTCCTTAATGAAAGATCTCTCCCTCATATCGAACAAGATGGTAGAAGCCTTTTGTTACCTTTTTACGTAAAGGCGTCACGGTTTAATTTGAGAGGATAATACAAAAATAGCATAGGGGAAAAAAAAAAAAAAAAAAAAAAAAAAACGCCCGCATGCCCGCACTATATATTGTATATTATGTCATACTTTAATCACAAATTATTAGTTAGCTTTTGATTATATAAACATTTATATATAACCCATTAAGCAGATTAATTTGAAAATTTTGCTAGAGTGCAGAGAGATATATATCTTTATATATCTCTTTTAATAATATTTAAATTGATTGCACCCAGCACTAGTTTGTTTTGTTTTGTTTAGTTTTTTTTTGTTTCAATGTACCTTTATCTAGTCATTATTAGAAATTGCTTAAAGTATGCCGGGAGCAAGCATACAGGTAATCTATCATTATTATTAATAATGCATGTATATATATTGATTGAAAAGCTTACGCAGCTATATTCCTAAATTTTATTTAGCCAGACATACACTCTACAAGTCGGCTTCAATCTAGCATAAGTACAGAAAATAATTATATTGATTTTTTAAAGTCTCAATAAAGATAATTGTAATTGTAATTGTATTAGCCGATTGATATTTGGTTTAGACGTGAGATTAGAACTGGTTCAATTGCATGCAAGTGATTTAAACAAAAACAAAAAAGGGTTCTTAACATCAATGTGAATATTTCAAAATAGCAACCGTTAGGTATAAAATATTAAGTTCGAGTCAATGAATAGGCGGCGGCATCTTTAAGCGGCACAAAGGCTTTGGTATGTACTTATGCCCATAGTCCTGTTCACCCACTTTCTGTAGGCTGTGTAACCAAAAGCTTAATTTAAATGTGAATATACTATCCCTTACCTGATTGGTTGCTGAACTTATAAGACCCCCATATGACGTAGAGACATTTGCAAAATTTCAGTAGGTACAGACTACAAGGCAAAACTAAACGGAGACCCGAATACTGGGTGCAAAAACACTGTTTTTTATATTTTTTTTGCTGTATGAATGTAACCAATTTTCAACACGTCCATCTCTATCAAGTTCTGCTTCGTCGGTCCAAACTACATTTATGTGTCCAAGTAAACCGAAAGTGGGAGGAGAATAAACACGTACTTTGAGAAATTGTTCTGAGTGAAAGAAAAGTGTTGCGTGAAACAATTATTAAGTAATATGTTAAACCCTCACTGTGGTCCTTCCTGTAAGTACGCAAAGTTTCAGCAGTCCTTAGCATCTGGGGACACCCAAAGGGTGGGAAAAGTAACTTTTTGTGTGAAGAAATCTTAAAAGTCAAACGAATGCAAGGTGAAATGTTGAAAAACTTTACCCACAGAGAAGCTGAGTCCTACGTCATTCTCCGAAAACATATCAGACTGACAGTGGTGAAGTAAATGAAATCATCCACACGAAATGAAGGTTCAACGTCGTTTTGTGAAATCATTCCAAAAGACTGTGATTGCAAAACAGTAGACAATTCATTTTTTAAAACTTTTTATCCTTACTCGTGGCACCGTCGTCGCTCAGTTATGGGTCCGTAGGACTACTGAGCTGAAGGTTCGGAGTTCGTATCCGAGGAAATCACAAACGTTTTTTGACGGCCCTACCTATCATGAGAAATTTTCTCAATTCGCTTTGCGGATATCACTTTACGCTGTAAAGCGTTTCCATTTGTGCGCAAATATGTGACACACAAACACAATAGGACACGATATGAGAAACTAGACCCTGCAACCCATTCAGTCTGTTCCGCCAAATATTTTAATTATTTTTTTGTTTTTGAAATAATCTCTTAAAAATATGATGACTATCCGAAGTCGGATGAATTCGTTGTCCATAAGCTCTACATGACCAGCGACCTCACTCGTCGGACTTACACTCTTCTGGCTAAGTCGATGTCCTTGAACAGCCCGCACAGTTCGTCGTTATAATTCCTCCGTCTATGTAGACGGAATCGAAAATTTCCTCTCGAAACAGCCCGGTGCAACCTCATACACTTTTGACAAAGTTCACACATAGAGGCGCAGGTATTGCTTCCCGATTGATCTTGAGAAATACCTAATTTTGGAAAGCAATGAAATGCTACCTGGTCAAGCTAAAAGGCAGTCCCCTAAGCCTCTCCACCGCGGCCAAGCAATCTAGGGTTGAGTTGTATTGTGGGAGGTGGTATATGCAAAGTCATACCAAAAAAATCTGGACAAGTTGACACAAAGGCATCAGGTGTAGTGAAATCTGATCCGGGCAGAAAACATTGCTGCACCTCCAACCTCTGATGTTTTACGCAAACAACGTTGCATCCAGAGGGGATCACAAACTGAGAGAGAGTAAAATTTGGAGGCCTTGTGCATTAGGACGCGGGAATACTGGACATCTTTAGCAAAGCAGGATTTATGGCCTACACAGATTACGAGCAACCCAGTACGACTTTATTAAGACCTTCACGATCCATTTACCTGACAGACCGGACTGGAATAAGACACTATTAGGGAGTAAGAGTTTTCTTAGAGGAACTGCGCTACAACCAGTCATATAGACTAGCCAGCTACTGCAGTGTCTTCTAAGCTGAGATCTGCGCGATTGAAAAGACGGCACAACTGTCCCAGCATTGGAACTACCAGCTATGGATATAACCAACTGTGTGGAGACCCAAGCAGCACTTAAAGCACTTAATCTCGTAAATTCAGAATGTGTAAAGGACTTACGGCACTTAGAGCTATCAATGATCACACTGTTTCAATCTGCGGGGTTCCCGGACACATGGGAGAAGAAGCGAATGGAACGGCAGACAGACTGCACAGGAGCGGGTCTTGATAGAGCCATACACTTAACCCAATTGACAAAAGTGTAAAGATCTGTGTGTTACTACCCTTAGACATATTCGGCAAACGGATGGCTCCCAGTATGGCCATCCATCTAAAAAGCTTCCCCGCAGCACATCTGATCATCTCTTTTCACCTCCCAAATCACTGTACCGTTTTTCTGGCTTAAATCATGGCAAACCTGTCTAGGAGTTCGCATTTTCACTGACAGCGGCATTCAAGTCCCTGGAGATGACGAAGCAATTCAATTCAACATACTTTGCTAGGTGCCTGGCCATTGAAACATTCCAGGAATATGTAAGGCCAACAAGCTCGCCAGAAAAGCGAATCTTAGAATTCTGTGAAGATAGGCGCCGGCGAAATAATGTCAAAACCTGAGTATTCCCCTCGGTAAATGTAAGCATCTACTTACGCTTTTAGCACCACCAATCACAAATGGGAAAATCGATCGACGTGTCATATATCGAGACAGATCAGATCAAAGCTGGATCCTGGTTGGACATGCTAAACCGATCACAGAGCAGATATTTGATCAGTGTCCCCATGGGCTGTCGGGCTTCTTTTCAAATGAAACGAAGAGGAAGAGAAAATCATCCTTTACCCCCTATATACCTGTCCGCCCCTTTCCCAAGGAAGAATGCTGCATTTAGGGGCTTCTTTCTTTAATAACATCAGCGAACTGACGTCCTTACACGTCATCGGTTGGTTTTAGTAATCCATGGGTAACCAAAGTGGAAAGACCCATAGTATCACAAAGGCCCTCTTCTATTCTAAGTGTGTCTGTATCCTGGTACAGACAGCCATCCTAACCAAAACCCAAGCCTAACGTAACGAAATTTCCATAAAATCCATCACAGAATTAGAAATGAATAAGGGAACATTTTCTTGGTATATGTATGCTCGATTCCCCTATGTACATAAGTGTCCTGCATCAATCATAAAATTTTATATCATCTGCCAGAAACGAATAATGTCGTTTTATGTTCCCGTAATTGAAAGTTATATGACTAGCAAGTGACAAATAAATCGAAATGGTCTCCATTGATTCGTCCTTCTCAGATACGAGTGCATATCCTACGAATAGGTATAGCAAATGTGAATAGTAAAATTTTTCCAATTCACTTTAAATGTCATTACAGCAGACACACGGCAGTAAACAGCCAGCCAACTTCACGTCCCATCTGTTCAAGAGGTGCAAATTTAGGAAAGCTAAATATTTCCCAAGCAATAAATCATTATTGGTTTTGTGTTCCTGCCAAAACCGCTTTACATTGGCCCTCTAAAATCATTGATTTACGAGTCCCGTAATCGCAAATCTTCCGAGTGTAGACGCCGAAACCTACCATCCAGCGTGCGGGAAAGTTTGAAAGTTCCAACACAAAAAAGAAAAAAAAAAAACCAAGCAACTCCAAAGCAACAAATTGCCGCAGTCAAGTCCTTTTGCTTACATTGCCTGCCTCTTATCGCAGAGGCTCCACGGGAAATTTCATAAATAATAAATATTGCGAATCTCAAGGAGGAACCTATTCGGGGGATGCGATTAGGACAAATGGAAGTGGAGGGTTCTATAAATCAAATGCTACAATTGAACTGTTCATACCCGGTCTTGACTCCATTTGAGGTAGGTACGCCCCGATCACCTGGAATGGGGAGGGAATACTCTGAGAATACTCTCGTACACCTTCAAGTTAGAGACCTCATCAACATCAAGGTGAAAGATTATTTGTGTGAAATTAAATTTTGTATCTTCCTGTCAACTGTGAGAGATACTGCGGGGGTGATATTGAATCGGATGATATCGTCAAGGAGATGTCGGCACAATTGTGCTTGTGTAATCCTTTGATGTGGATTAGCTTGGATGGATAACAAATTGAGACGTTAGCAGTCGGGTTGATTTAATGTGACCTCGAAGGGATGACTGTCGGTGTAGATGCGGCAACGGCCACTATAATGCCACCGTGGATCAAATGACTAATTAAGTATTCGGAAGCAGCAACCGCGTTAATTGAGAAACTTTCGTCTGGTTGATTAAATAACTTTTGTACTTTTGGAACTCCCCCCGGGAGGAAAGGAAGGGGAAATGCGCGCCGGAAATCAATAAAGTTGGTGTTTTTTTTTTCTTTTTTTGTTTCCTTCTCCATGTTTATGCTGGGTGTTTATTGGCACGAAATTTTTCTTTGAGTGTTGAAGCAAATATAATAATCGGTAGAAATAAGCCGACCCGCTGTGTTTACGGTTTCAATAGCAGGCAGCCTAATATACTGATGTGAAAAAGGGCACAAACTGATTCGGTTGAAGTTTTGTAATAACGCTTGATTGGGGTTACTTGCGATTAGAGTAGGTATATTGCTTAAAGGTGTTGTTGCTTTAAGGTTTTTGTTCGGTGGAATCTGTAGGAGTTTTGTAAGGGTTTTCTCTTTATTTTGTGGTACTGGATATGAGTAGAAGTTCAAGCAGAAAATGCTTTGTATGTTTGCAGTTTAGGTGGTGGGAGCAGGATGGAATTGTTATTGTCAAAGTGCAGCGTGGGTTTTAAGTTTTCGCAGTGGCCAATGATCATAACTTAAAAATCTCCTACCGCCTCCCTAATCACTGTAGCGTCTACTAGGCGGAGATCATGGCGATAAAGGAACCCTTGGCGTGCATAGAATACAATGGGATATCAACATTTTTACTAACAGCCAGGCCGCGATTAAGTATATCGGCTTTAACAACTAGCAAAATGCACTTAATTGTCGTCTCTCTCTTAACGATATGACTAAATAATTCCATATCCACCACAATTGAGTGCCGAGCCATGGAGACATTCCAGCGAATTGTATGCCTGACGAGCTCGATAGGCAGGGTACGACCCTATCAGACAGGGTGAATTTCAGTATGCCTATCGCTTCAGTTAAACTGCTATTCAAGGTCAGCGCTATTAACTAATCGCAGATGGGTAGATGATACTACGTGCCTCATCACTAAACAGATCTACATATGTACTTACGTACATATTAGCTGTCGTTGGAGCGTACTGCATTATCAGCAGGCATGTCACCAGGCTGGACCTTCTCGCAAATGACTTCTGTAGAATCTGCGTGGATAAAGAAGAGGAAGAAACCATACTAAATCTACTTAATCTTCTGTGCACATGCTCTCCGCCCGACGAAAAATTTGCTGCTACTACCCACAGTGTATGTGTGTGAAAACTCAAGATCCGCAACACGTTGCAAAACTCAACATTCCCAGGTCCTCCGAGTTGGAAAATGAAGCCCATTTTGATCGCAAGCTCATCTTGTCAAATGAAACTTATTTCAAAGGCTATTTCAAGAAGTGAAACTGTAGGAATTGGCGAGAGTTTCCAAAGACAAGAGTGACTATTTGGTGAGAGTTTTCTAGTGGTGGCAACAGTGGTCCCTACTTCGTTGAAAATGAAGCTGGCAACTACGAGAAGTGGGGTACAGAGCTGCAGATTTCTTGGAATGAAACAATGTGCCACACTAGCCGACGAACAAACAATCTTTTGTGCGCTCAGTTCTGTAAGCATATCATGAGTCGTTTTAGAGACGTGTCCTGGCCACCGGTCCAGCTGCTATCTAATGCGGGTGGACTATTGGGAACTTTTAAAGAACGATGATACTCCAACCATCTACATATTAAGTTAAGTTAAGTACAGTTACTTAGGGAAAATATCCATCGAGATATTCGCAAATTATATGTTTAGAGCTGCAAACAATCGATAATGCTCTGCAAAATAGAGTTGGCAGGATGGCCTACTCTGCTTAGACAGCTGCGGTAGCTCGTGAGAATTTGGAGGGATTGGTTTTCCAATCAACCGAGAGCCATTGACAAAATATTGAAAAGTGTACTTTTAATAAGAGCACCTATTTCAAAAAGAAACCGGAGATGGCCTCCTCTTTACTGGCTTTGAAAATTCACATACTAAGCACTAAGCAGAACGCAAACGCGAAGTATTTAGCAGGAAGCTAAATGCAATTAACAATTGTTTAACGCCTCGATTTCCTAGAAAACCGGTTTAGATTTTCCTGATCCAAGTATTTGGAAACGAACCACTTCATCGGATGACATCGAAAACAGGAAATGGTCACCTGGGGGACACGTGTGACAGAACATAGTGTTTGTGGGCTACATGGGGTAATACTTTTTTAAAATTCTCTCGCAGGAACTCACCACTGCACTCAGGGGCCTCCATTCGGTTTTCATTATTTACATGCAATATTTCAGCTGCAAGACCACGTGTCGAACACCTGTAGAGTTAAGGCCTGAAATACGGCAGACATACTCCATACTCTTTGGTCCCGGACCTAGCTGGCCGCGCTCTGTGATCGCTTGCAGGTTCGCTCTTCTTTAAGGTCTCAAGTCGTTGGGATCTCTAAAGTGAGGATTGGAAAAATTCTCTTCATTGGAGTAATGTTGCTCATTCTATCGAGGTTACCGAGAAAATGAAGTCGTCGAGCGTTAGGTTCTTTGACTACGTCCACATCTTGTTCGTAGTGTACGTGGTTGTATATCTTCTTCTAGACGCGCTTCTCACATAAGACAACATATCCTGTGAAGGATTTTTCATTCCAGCATTCTATTTAGAAACTTATTGTCTTAGTAAACTGAAGCAACAGCAGTCCCATCGTCCGCTTACTTAGATTGAGCTACAGTACGGTATGAACCAACAAGATACTGCAATGAGCCCGGGGTTTCAGACAGCTTGTCTGTAGTTAAGCACTCCAAGTTGGTTAAGGAATCTCTACTTAAGCGCGCACCTTAAGCAAGGCCTTAATTTACTGCAATACTCCTCAAGGTTAGATTCGAAGACTCTGCGGGCCAGAGCATTTGTGTTTATAGTCGTATAGTTTGCCGTTGAATCTACTCCTCTAAAGGATTTTCCTTTCGAAACGACCAAGGATATCTTTATTTCCTTTACCAGATTCCTTTCTTTTCATGTGTATTAGACTCGTATCGTTTGCAGTGTCAGTATCTTCTATTGTAACCTCGCTATGGTAGGTCAGTGGCAAAGGGAGTGTTTTACATCTTCCTCATTCTGGTCGAAATTAACACGGATTTTTATTTCAGCTGCCCGAATCTAAATGAATGTTTATTGAGATTGATGTGCCCTGTTATATGTCCTTGTAAGGAAACAGGGAGTTGCCACTGATTTTCGGCACTTCGTGTTGGCGACATTTGGCTTCTCAAGAGTTTACGGTATACGCGATCGGCGGTTGCTGCTTCTCAACGTCATATTTCCTGGTAGTAATTCTTCATAGCTGTGGTATGATGGATATCCGCATTCGCTCCTTAAATATAACAAGGTAATGTGGTCTGAACCTATGCTGGCCGCTTGGAAGGTTCGGACATACAGAATACCGTAGGCATGCATTGCATCAATTGGAACGAGGTCAAATTAGATGGCTGTGGATCACCATGTATCCTTAAGAATATTGAAGTGAAGGGAGGTAGTGACGCTTAGTCCCACAGCAAAGTCAAAATCCGTTTCCAGACGTTTTATCATGTAGAGTATCCTTACCGACCGTACTACAAACATATCCTCCTTTCCTATTTCATCGTCATACTAAGGACATTGATCGTAGGATTTGTAGCAGAAAAACTCTTTGTTAGTGCCGTCTTTTTCCTCTGTTCGGGCATAAAGGCATAAAAGGATTATGTTGACAAATTTACCCTGGATTATTATTGTTATAAAACTTTCAATTACATGGCAAAACCCTCAAGAGTTCTTGCCTAATCCTACCGCGACAAATCCACATTCAAATAAGCCCTGCTTCTGCTCTCTTAAGAAGAGCTCAGCCAACCCCAATGCATTTCCTGGATGGCGGATATGTCTGCTTTAGGTCTAGGTCCTCCACTAGCTGCACCCGACCTATTAAGTATCCGAACGTTTATTAGACGCGCAGTCGTTAACATGAATACGCATGAATTTGGATAGGATATTGAAATTGCAGTTTTTCAAAGTTCTTGTCCAGATGGAAAGAAAATTGAATTTTCAACACCCCTGCCCCTGCAATGTTCGTCGAGAAATAACCTTTCCTGTTAAATGCGCGCTCTTAGAAGGAGTTCATGTGTTTCGAGAGCACCCAAGTGGACGTGACAATTGTTGCCAAGCTTTTCCTGCCTCAGTAGCATCTAAAAGCGAGTTCATTCGAGAAAATTTCTTTGAGAAATATTTGGTTGCTTTTTTTTGCAACTCACATACCAGGCATAAGCAGTCTTTCTCGGTCTAAACGACGCAAATTCCATTCACGGCTAATAGCTTCAATTCGCTTTAACGTCTAAAGGCAGCACATTTAGCTTTTAAAGCAACAAATTCCGCTCTACTTTTTTTCTTCACACCATCATTATACAGAAGATGTCAAGGTCGGTCGTTAATGAGTTAAACACATGAAATCGATAAGATTTCCCGTCACTATTCCCAACATATCCTGTGTGTATGTTAATTCAATTAAATGCAAAGAGAACAGTCTCCTGGTGCTCATAAAAATGCATTGGAAACGACCAGTGCAACATTGTACGCTTCAGCGCACATGATTGGAGCAACTGGAGCGACAACATTGTCACACCAACCGAGGGAAGTATCTACAACATTGACAATATGCGTCATGTGGGGGTGACAAGGAATATAAGAAAGTTCTGTTAACGATATGTCGCACTCTGCGGGAAGCTTGGCTGAATACATTTTTTTACGATTTTGTACTGCATTGTAAATTTAGAACGATTTTCATAACACCCACACCCACACATTAGGTTTTGCAGTCACCCACAACATTAAATGTCACACAAATAACTGTACCATTCAATTCAATTCGGTTGCCTTGAATGGAATTGATAATGTCCTTACGGTTTTGGGATGTACACGTTGTGTATGATGGTGTATGGTGGTGCCGTTCCATCATTAATACGCCATCCTTTTTGGTATGGTTGTCGACTCCGTGACATTCAAGACGTAATCACGTGGGTGTGTATAGAGCTCTATTTGTGTTGACATTTTACACCCACGATTCTTCTGAAGGTTTTGTGTTGGCAGAAAGGATATGTAATGGTCGCCGTTGGTTCGTCAGTAAGGTTAAATATAAATAATGGTGTTAAAATAAACACAAACATAGAATATTGTATTCCTATGGCACTTGTGTATAAAAAGGTGGAAGGCATTGTGGCAACATAGGTGTGTCTCGACTCAAATGGTATTGACTTCCTTGACATACTTTCCTTAGAAAGTAAAAAATGCTGATGCTACTTTAAATTTTTAACATCCAAATACTTATTCGTATTAAGTCTTCGATAAAAGATAAATAAATAGCGGATGGTGTGGACTGATTCGAAGCTCCTGGGTTGTCTCAGAGATTTACTGCATTGTGAAAATTTGAAGAAGCTTAAGGTGTTCGCTTAAGTAGTTGATGCTATTGAGATGCCTCCTTAATTAAGAACAAGGCAAATGAACTGGGATTCTAGCTCATTCCTCCCCACTGCTGGAGTATCTACAATATGGCCTTTAAGTAGCTTGCATTCTTCGATCTGCCTCCAGGTATCCTCGGTAAGCCACGTGCTGTATCTTGCTAGCCATCTACCAACAATACTTTCCGCACCAGATGTGAAAACATTTTTCTTGAAAACAGATGTTCTTGGATGGCTATCGGCAGTGAGCTGCTGATTGCTTCCACTCCTAGCGAAAATTGATCCCTTACTTGTTCATACTGAGGGGATCTCTAGCCAGTCGATGGTGTACCTAGGAATTCTGGTGATATTGCAGAGTCTTGAACAGATGCAGTACCTACGTAAAAGGACAGTAGCTACCATAATATGATCATTTCGTACCCACCCCATGTCGGCTCCTCGTCTGTTTCGGACGTCTAAAAAACAGCTTCTTAAACGTCGACTGATCGCCAAATGGTCGATTTGGTTGGAAGATGATTGCCTGTCAGTTGACACTCAGCTGACTTTGTGGCAGGTCTTATGCTCACACGTGGTGCCTCCTATGACTAATCTTTCACAATTGTCATTTCCGTCGCCGGGGCCATTCTTCCCGATCACATGTCTGAGCTCTTCATTGTCGTTGCCTACCTTTGCATTCCGATCCCCCATCATCATGACGATATCTCCATTCGGTGTTGGGTTGAATACGGCGTTTAGCTGATTGTATAAGTTCTCCTGTTCATCCTCAGTCGAGGGATTTGTTGGGGCGTAACACTGTATGATCATGATGCGCAGTACTCTAGTCCGGAATCTGGCCGATAAGATCCTGTCACCATGTGGGTGCTAAGGAATTAGGCCTCTGCGTGCTGCTGGTGTTAGCAGCAGACCCACTCCGGATTCACGGTGACTGTCGGAGGTCTTATCGGTATAGAGTAGCACAGTAGCACACAATGGGAATTGGTACTCCCCCACTTTAGACTTTACTCACTCCCAATATATCGAAATTATATCGAAGGAACTTACGTTCCAATTGCAGGAATCTGGAACTTGGAGGCCCTTTGCTCTCTGAGTCGAGGAGCGCCTTCACATTCCAGTAACCAATCTTAGTTCGGGTGCAATAGCCAAAAGATGTCGTCGTTCGACCATTCCTTTTCCGAGGCATAATGTCGGTTTCCGTAGCGGGTAATTCAGGGTGTTAACCCACGTTAGCTAGACTAGAAACACTAGACCGTTTGCAATTGCAATTCTAGCCCTCATGTATAAGGATTTATATATGTAGTTGCCCGGGGACCACCACTTGGAGGTAATGCAAGCACTACATTACGAACTTGACTGTTGCGCTACTGGCTCAAACCACGTTTGGAGCAGTCAGTAGCTTCCCGATCAATCGCAATGCAGATACCCAACCTCGTTCGTCTATGCAGGATGACAATGGAGCAATCCCTCTGCTACATAAAGATTGGCAAGAACACCATCGAAGTCTTCGATGTCGAAAAAGGTTTAAGACAAGATGGTGTGCTATTATGTGATCTCGGATGATATTGACTTAATTGGAAGAACTAAGCGAGCTATCAGTGGTGAAATTCAGGCGACAATAATGGGTTTGGCTGTAAATGAGGACAAAATGAAGTACATACAAACGAAGCATATGGTGTCACCGAGTAAGAACTCTCGACACCGGCGACTCGGCCAAAACTTCATTAGAAAAGATTTTGTTTACCTAGGCTACGCGGTTGAATGGAAAAGTGATTTCCAAGTTCGAAAAGTTCAAGTATCTGGGATCTATGATCAATAGCGAAGTAACTACTGATGACAACAACAATCATCGCGTAAGCGTAGGGTGGATGAAGTGGCAGTAAAACTCTGCAATCTTCTGTGACCGAAAAATGTCCCCTAAGCTGAAAGGAAGTCTTAACACCGCAGTTGTTCGTCCGGCGCTCACATACGGTTCACAATGCTGGACAATGTACAAAAAGTATGAGAGCAAATTAAGGGCAGCTGAGATGAAGATACTTCGCATGACAGCAGGAGTTACAAAGTTTGATCGAATTAGAAGTTCGAAGATCCGAGGAAGCCTTCACGTCAAAGATACCATCTCGAAAAAATTTAAGCACGACCGGCTCAGTTGGTATTGCCATGTTCAAGGGAGGGATCCTACGAACCCTGTCAAAAGGGAAATGTCAATCAACGTTCCTACAGAAGCGCAGAAGAGAGGCAGGCCAAAAAACTCCTGGAGCACCCAAATGCAAAACAGCAGCATTTGATCGGCCTCAGTGAGGAAGTGATCCGAAACCGGGAGGCCTGCAGATATTTTCTGAGGTCGAATCGGCGAACCCCACAGGCGGACCAGTAGGGATCCAGTAAAGTGGGAGGGTTATGATCCCTATAATCCTGATCATAACCTCGCCGAACAAAGGAAGAAGAAGTTGTGTTGAGTGGAACACTCAACTATGCTGGAGCACTATTGTCCATGCGCTCAATGTGGCCGAACCAATTTAATCGACGTATGTACATTATATTGGCCTTTTGGACTATCTACATACATCTTGGCACAGTTCCTAGATCGACTTAGTGGTTTACTCAAGCGGAAACTTTTCTCACGCCTCAATATTTATTTACGGAGGGAATTCAAAGTAACAAACAAGTATGCCTCTTCGTATATCCGAACATTCACAGTCACCAACAGCGACCACTACTTAGTTGAAACTGAAGTCTGGATTTGGCACAACAACATGCCTGAATGCTAGTGAAGTATCGGCGTCGAACTGTCACTACATTCTCCGACTGGGTTGCTCTTAACAAACATTTTGCCGCCAGCTTCAAAGGAGAAGACTAGTAAGCAATCAAAAATCTTATCTCCAATCTTGTGTTTTACTTTTCAGCCACAACGAAAGCTCTGTCTTGATGAAGAGAGATGGCGCGAGTATTTCCAGCAAAGCAGCAGAGGTAAAAAGCAGTGGAAGACAAGCTGGTTCTTGACTCACAAGATCTGCAAAAATGGCTCTAAAAAAGATCAGAGCTAACAGAGAGAAAGTTGAGTCAAAGGGCAACGTTCGAAAGTTTTACGAACATTTCAAAGCAACTTCTTTGACAGTCGATGCCACAGATTTAAACAGATTTAAACATTTCTGCAGACTGTTAAACGATGTCAACCGCGAACCGTCCGCTAGGGAGACCAACAGATTCACTTTGGATGATGATGGCTTACACTTACATTCACACACGGGAAATATTGCAAACAGGAGCTGAATCTCCACCAGCATGTCTGATGCAGTCCGAAAAGGGGGTGCTTTAAGCTGCACAAACTAAGTACAGTACGCCCTCGGTAAAAGCAACCGATGGAAATTCGAGCAGTTGCGTTAATTGAGGTTGTTGCTTTAACCGAGTCACAAAAAAGATTTGCCTTGAATTAGAATTTAAGGTGAAAACCATAGTATAAAAAATAAAAGAATATTGTTCGTCGTAAAAGAAAAGAAAAGGAATATAATTTAATTAATTTAAAAAAAATATTTATACATTATGTAGTACAGTTAATACAGTTTTTGGTTAAATTGCTTTAAAATATTGGGAAATGTTCGTTTGCTTTTTCTTAGAGGATATATTAATGTCAACGGCCAGCTCTCTCAGCTTTATAGACAGTTTGGGAACTTTTTTTACGATAGCCAAGATTTCTTTATTACACGAAACAAAGCAATTACCGACCGCGAGAAAATCACATGAACACTGGTAAGAAATACGAAACATTTTCCCCTCCTTTTCTTCTTATTCTTGTATGATGCAAAAAAATGCACCTACGATCTATGTGTGTTTAAAATTCTGAGAGAAGTAGCTGTAAAATAACTGCCCAGTTACAGTAAAACCAATCACTAAAAAAAACGAAACAAAAATTAAATGAAATAAGAGCATGGATGGAAAGTTGCGTTTACCGAGTCACAGTTTTTTGAAAAGTTGCAATTACTGAGTCACTAATGGTAAAATTTAAGGTGTTGCTTTAACCGAGGTATTGCGTTTATCGAGGGTTGCTTTTACCGAGGGCGTACTGTATGTATCAGTTTTCTAACATGGTCTCCTAGATTTTATCTGCTACTAGCGGACCCGGCGAATTTCGCCCCGCCTAAAATTGATCTTTTGATTGAAATAATTTTGAGCATTCACGATTCCCCCCGAAATAAATTTTTTCGATCGAACATTTGCGATCGGATAGCAAATGATCCCACTCGAAATTCAATTATTGATTGAATGAAACCCTTTTCGAATTCGACTGAATCCTTTATTTACACGGAATGTAAAGAGGTTCAGGGCATCACATGTCAGGTCAATTCAATGCTTTGTGCTAGACTACGTTCTTTTTTTATTGCCCGGCGCGTAAGTAATCAAAAATGAAGGCTTTCCAACACGTGAACATGCCACATATAATTGGCATGGGAATTCTAGATTGATCCCACACACTTCCAAAGATTGGCCTTGTGATTTATTGATTATCATGGCGAATGCAAGGATTAAATGTTGAATGACGTGATTTAAAAAGAACCGTTCTATTTGTGGGCATTCGTCAAGAAATGTCTTGATTCTGGTAACTCGGCGTAAAGCAAAGAGCGCTTTGGTTGGTGGTTGCCTCAACGGAACGGTGGTAATTTGACTTTACCACCTGCATAACACAATCTTGTTGTCTCCGAATGAAACTTTAGCGCATTGCAATCTTGGCAAATCACATCCATGGACCCAATCGTATCACACGGCAGTTCGCTGTAGTGAATCACGCAGCCATATTGGAAATCGGCGCGATGTAATTTGACATTCACGGCACTTTTTCTCACTCGACGATTGGCGTTTGATTCAACTTGACGAAGCAGATTGCGATTGCGCAGCTGTCTCAGTCGTTCAGCAGTTGCGTGTGGTTCTCGTTCCTCCTGAGTTCGTCGTGCACGAATTCGCGACGCATGTGCTCGAAGCTGTTAATTCGCTTCGGCGCATTGCTCAGGGGTTTGATTTGCACGGCGAATCGCCAATCTTCGTCCATTGCGACTGCGTGAGCCAATGTTTGATCTTCTTTCGATAAACTCACTGGAATCACTCAGATTTTAGGGTCGGGTACAACCCATCCCAAGACAACTCATACCGGGACACCTCATCCCAGGACACCTCATCCCAAGGGACAGCCCATCCCAGGACAACCCATCCCCGGACAGCTCATACCAAGGGACAACTCATCCCGGGACAGCTCATCCCAAAAGAGAGAAAAATATGCTTTGGGTTACAGCATGGAGTTTTGGCGAATGAGTGAGGTTGTGGAAGAAGGGATAGTGATCACGTGGTCGATTGATAATATGTGATTGATAGATACATAGATACCTGAAAAGTATTTATGCTTAAAGGGTTGGTTAGTGGATATGCGTTGAGCGTTATATGTATGTGCTCATGTGCATATTATTGTTATGGAGGGTGACTTTTTTGTGTGTAGGATCAGGCTTGCCAGATGTGGCGATTTATCGCCAAACGGGCGATTTTTTATTTAATTTGGCGACACAAATTTCAGCTTGGCGACACCCTCAAAAAAGTGCGACTTCTGGCGATTTTTCATTTTTGTATTTAATTACCGCTCACACCTTATAGTCTTCGTTTTTTTTTAATTGCTGGATGAATTCATTGAATTTTTTCACAATAAGGTGTCTGAATACACACATTAGTTCACAAAAAATGACAGAAGAGAGATGAGTAGCGTACGAAAAATTATCGATATCTGTCAGCTTGCCCGAATTTGCACTGAAAATATCGATCTGACATAATAATATCGATTGAGTCGAAACGACCTACCCATCCCTAAAATTAATGACATCTTCAAATTTGAAAGTTTCAGTGAGAAGAAAGGAAAAAAGAAACCAAAATAATTGCTTCAAAAAACTATTTAAAATGAGTGGCAATTCAAAAAAAGAAATTGTTTTTAAATATAGAACGGAATGGGAACAATTCAATATATTTAAAGGTAAGAAAAGTGTATTGCATTTCCTTACAATTTCTCTTCAAACATTTCTGTTAACCTTTTAAAACATTAAAGGATGGTTAACAAAATCCAAGAAAGACGGATTCGCACATTGCAAAATATGTAACTGTGAATTACGTTCTCACAAAACAGACCTTGAAAGACACGCCGAAAGATTGAGTCATGTCGAAAAATCAACAAAAATTAAAACAAAATCGATGGAAAGTTTTGGTAAATATCTTAAATCATTTTTTCTTTCCGTTGTTAAATGAATTGTAATTTGTTTAGTTACAGTTACAAAAACTAACAAACATTCAAAAATAAGTGAATTGCAGCTTGCTTATTATACCGCGTGCCATAGTGCCATTCAGTCAATTGATCATCTTGGAGAAATTTTTAACAGCTTCTGCATATCAACACATGCACCAACCATGAAGATTCACAAAACAAAATGTTCGGCTTTGATAAAAAAAGTGATTGCGCCTGCATTTTTAATGGAATTACTAAATGATGTATCGGATACAAGATATTCTCTCATTTTAGATGAATCGACTGACGTATCCACAAGTAAATATTTATGTATTTGTATCAGATATTTTTCCCAAAGAACTGGCTTTATCGTGACAAACTACCTCGGTATCGTTGAAGTGACAGAGTGCACTGGGAAAATACTTGCCGAAAAAGTCATCGCTTTCATTAAGTCCATAAAATTGAATATAAATGACCTTATAGGCATTGGAACGGATGGCGCTAGTAACCTTTGTGGGAAGAACAATTCTTTGTATTCTCACTTAAAGGAAAAAGTTCCAAATCTTATACTAATAAAGTGCATTTGTCATAGCATCCATTTGTGCACATCTTTTGCGGCAAAAGTTCTTCCATCCGAACTGGATTACATAGTTCGTGAAACTTATAATTGGTTTGCACACAGTCCCTTGCGCAAAAGCAAATACCAGCAAATTTACCAGCTGATTAATGATGATGAAAAGCCCGTCAACATTATTGCGCTTTGCAACACCCGTTGGTTATGTCGCTTTGATGCGTTAAAACGCATTTACGATCAGTTTTTAGAACTGAAAACTCATTTTAGTATTTGTGCCATCAGCGAAAAATGTTATTCGGCAAAGATGTTGGCTCAGCAATTCCAAGACACGAAAATTTATCTATTGCTTTCGGCGATTTTGCCCATAATAAAGGAAATGAACCATCTGAACACCTATTTTCAAGCAACAGATATAAACTTTTTAAAGGCACAAAAAGAAATAGAAGTTGTTGCGCGTTGCCTTGCGCATAAAATTTTGTCAACTTTACCTCCCTTAAACATTGAATGTGATGAAATTCTGGATTTAGTTACTGACCCAAACAACTTGAAGCCTAGCGCAGACATTGATTTAGGTTCTGAATTTGAAAGAAATGCTAGAGAAAGCAAAGCACATTCAGAATGTGTGCATGAAGTTAAACAACACGTATACAATTTCATTCTCGTTTTATTAGCAGAAATGCGAAAGAGGTTATCTGAGTGCAATAAACTTTTTCTTAAAATCGGATATTTTTCACCAGGCGTATGTTTGAGCCAACTTCGACCCAATTTTCAAAATTTACCTATAAATTTGGTACCACACAAAAACCTTCAACTTGCTGAGTCACAATGGGAAAAACTGATTTCAGTTAATTGGCCGGCGGAATTTTATCCAGATGATATTCCGAAAGGCGACTTGGTTAAGTTTTGGGATAAAGTACATAAAACAACTAATGCTATTGGAAAACCTGAATTCTTGGAGCTAGGGGAGTTTGCCTTAAGTGCACTTTCTCTGCCGGCGAGCAATGCGGTGGTTGAGCGAGCATTTTCTTTCATGAATGCCATAAAAACCAAAAGTAGGTCAAGAATGCAAATTGATACTTTAGATGCAATAATGCGTGTACGCATTCACTCTAAGGTTACCGGCCTTTGTTGCAATAATTTTGTGCCTTCTGCTGATATGCTTCTAGCCTTTAATACAAAAATCTATGATGAGCCGAGCTCTGATGAAATTTTTGAAGACTACGTAGACTGTATTGAAGACTGAACAGAGTATACATATATCTATTCTATTAACTTAATTTTTTTAAAATAATAATTTTTATTTTTAAGTTCAACAGCGACAACCTGTTGTCTTGAATTTTTGTTATGTTTTTGTTTTTTTAATAAATGAATTATTTTATTGTACAATTTGCTTTATGGTAATAATAAGTTGATTTGTTTTATTTCACTAAAATTTATTTTTAAATTGGCGATTCATGGCGACGAATATTTTTAAATTTGGCGATTTTTGGCGATATAAATTTTAAGTTCGGCGATTTCGATTTTAAAAACCTGGCAAGCCTGTGTAGGATAGAAAGGAAATTGGAGAATGAGAGTATGGGCGTTTGTTTATGATTGCGCTTTGTATGCGAATATTTGTGTTCTCTTGTGTTGCATGGCGTGAATGATCGAATCTGTATGATATGCCATTCTAGACTTTAGAGGTTGGATACATTTTTTTTGTTTGGCTATTCGATTAGAGGTTCGGTTCGGCGTATTCATGAAACGAATATGATATGTACATGTGTATGTGCATGCATAGTACGTTTTGTCTCCCCTGATTGGATGGCATATTTTCTTGTTTGGATCTGTTTCCATGATGTGAAGAAGAGAAGATGGCCAAGGAGCTTAAATAATAATGGATGATTTCATTTTAAATGGAATGGTGCGTAGGAATTTAAAATAAAGGCAGCTACGGCGATTGATAGGATTATAAAATAAAATTGTTGATCTAAAGATGGGAATTGTGTACATGTATGTACATATGTATGTACATAAATAAATAGATACCTAACAATATGCCGCGTAGCGGCGCCCTGAGCACCTGCATGTGAGGCCGAAGGCCGTGCAGCGTATGAGTCGAGGAAATGTCCATAGTATTTTTTTTTTTTTAGCGAGCGTAGCGAGCTCACTCACCCCGACTTTCAGGCAATACAATTTGCAAAAATTTGCAAAAATTGGCGTGAATGATGAAGCTCGTATGACTTTTGGACTTAGAGCGAATTAGCTTCAAAATTATTATTAAATTAAATTATGAATTAGCTATAATTATTATTAGAATTAGCTTTTTAAGACAAACATTTTCTATCCTTTAAATAGACATTGGAGTATGCACCAATACACTGCAATACAGATCGAACTTAATATTGTTCGCTTACAAAACATTTCATACCGATATTTTACCATCCCTCATCGAACTCAGAGAAAATCCTCTCAATTATCTCTTATTCGCATTCGCACACGTTGTTTTGTTTGTACAGTGTGACCATAGTGGAATATTTAGAACAGCAGTGAATAAATTTTTTTTCGAAAAATAATCGGATATAAAAGTGGAATATTTATTCTCCAAAAGAATATTTAGATAAAAAATATGAAGAATATAAGAACTACATACATATATTCTTCCCTTCAGTTAATTTTATTATAAATAAATTAATCACGTAATATTTAAATACTAATTTGAATACGTAGTAATCCCGCAGAAGATGAACAATTAGATCTTGATTTTCAAAACTATTAATTTTTAACATTTTTTTGTGTTTTGTTTATTGGATTAATACCCATTTTCGGTTTATCATTTTTTACGTTCTGTATAAAATAAACTTTTAAATAAATTAAAGGGGTATTACCAAGTGGAATATAAAAGTCGAATAAAAAAATATTGAAATTGAATATATGTAAATATTCCAGCTCTCCGGCTGAGTGGAATATTTTTGAGAGAAGCTAATGGTCACACTGGTTATGTATGCATTGCCGCTCGAACACGTTCTCTATTTCTGTTGATAAATAGAGTATTGACATAAGATGAAGTTATTCGGATATTGGTTTAGTACATACATATGAAAGTCGGGGTGAGTGAGCTCGCTACGCTCGCTAAAAAAAAAAAAATACTATGGACATTTCCTCGACTCATACGCTGCACGGCCTTCGGCCTCACATGCAGGTGCTCAGGGCGCCGCTACGCGGCATATTGTTAGGTATCTATTTATTTATGTACATACATATGTACATACATGTACACAATTCCCATCTTTAGATCAACAATTTTATTTTATAATCCTATCAATCGCCGTAGCTGCCTTTATTTTAAATTCCTACGCACCATTCCATTTAAAATGAAATCATCCATTATTATTTAAGCTCCTTGGCCATCTTCTCTTCTTCACATCATGGAAACAGATCCAAACAAGAAAATATGCCATCCAATCAGGGGAGACAAAACGTACTATGCATGCACATACACATGTACATATCATATTCGTTTCATGAATACGCCGAACCGAACCTCTAATCGAATAGCCAAACAAAAAAAATGTATCCAACCTCTAAAGTCTAGAATGGCATATCATACAGATTCGATCATTCACGCCATGCAACACAAGAGAACACAAATATTCGCATACAAAGCGCAATCATAAACAAACGCCCATACTCTCATTCTCCAATTTCCTTTCTATCCTACACAGGCTTGCCAGGTTTTTAAAATCGAAATCGCCGAACTTAAAATTTATATCGCCAAAAATCGCCAAATTTAAAAATATTCGTCGCCATGAATCGCCAATTTAAAAATAAATTTTAGTGAAATAAAACAAATCAACTTATTATTACCATAAAGCAAATTGTACAATAAAATAATTCATTTATTAAAAAAACAAAAACATAACAAAAATTCAAGACAACAGGTTGTCGCTGTTGAACTTAAAAATAAAAATTATTATTTTAAAAAAATTAAGTTAATAGAATAGATATATGTATACTCTGTTCAGTCTTCAATACAGTCTACGTAGTCTTCAAAAATTTCATCAGAGCTCGGCTCATCATAGATTTTTGTATTAAAGGCTAGAAGCATATCAGCAGAAGGCACAAAATTATTGCAACAAAGGCCGGTAACCTTAGAGTGAATGCGTACACGCATTATTGCATCTAAAGTATCAATTTGCATTCTTGACCTACTTTTGGTTTTTATGGCATTCATGAAAGAAAATGCTCGCTCAACCACCGCATTGCTCGCCGGCAGAGAAAGTGCACTTAAGGCAAACTCCCCTAGCTCCAAGAATTCAGGTTTTCCAATAGCATTAGTTGTTTTATGTACTTTATCCCAAAACTTAACCAAGTCGCCTTTCGGAATATCATCTGGATAAAATTCCGCCGGCCAATTAACTGAAATCAGTTTTTCCCATTGTGACTCAGCAAGTTGAAGGTTTTTGTGTGGTACCAAATTTATAGGTAAATTTTGAAAATTGGGTCGAAGTTGGCTCAAACATACGCCTGGTGAAAAATATCCGATTTTAAGAAAAAGTTTATTGCACTCAGATAACCTCTTTCGCATTTCTGCTAATAAAACGAGAATGAAATTGTATACGTGTTGTTTAACTTCATGCACACATTCTGAATGTGCTTTGCTTTCTCTAGCATTTCTTTCAAATTCAGAACCTAAATCAATGTCTGCGCTAGGCTTCAAGTTGTTTGGGTCAGTAACTAAATCCAGAATTTCATCACATTCAATGTTTAAGGGAGGTAAAGTTGACAAAATTTTATGCGCAAGGCAACGCGCAACAACTTCTATTTCTTTTTGTGCCTTTAAAAAGTTTATATCTGTTGCTTGAAAATAGGTGTTCAGATGGTTCATTTCCTTTATTATGGGCAAAATCGCCGAAAGCAATAGATAAATTTTCGTGTCTTGGAATTGCTGAGCCAACATCTTTGCCGAATAACATTTTTCGCTGATGGCACAAATACTAAAATGAGTTTTCAGTTCTAAAAACTGATCGTAAATGCGTTTTAACGCATCAAAGCGACATAACCAACGGGTGTTGCAAAGCGCAATAATGTTGACGGGCTTTTCATCATCATTAATCAGCTGGTAAATTTGCTGGTATTTGCTTTTGCGCAAGGGACTGTGTGCAAACCAATTATAAGTTTCACGAACTATGTAATCCAGTTCGGATGGAAGAACTTTTGCCGCAAAAGATGTGCACAAATGGATGCTATGACAAATGCACTTTATTAGTATAAGATTTGGAACTTTTTCCTTTAAGTGAGAATACAAAGAATTGTTCTTCCCACAAAGGTTACTAGCGCCATCCGTTCCAATGCCTATAAGGTCATTTATATTCAATTTTATGGACTTAATGAAAGCGATGACTTTTTCGGCAAGTATTTTCCCAGTGCACTCTGTCACTTCAACGATACCGAGGTAGTTTGTCACGATAAAGCCAGTTCTTTGGGAAAAATATCTGATACAAATACATAAATATTTACTTGTGGATACGTCAGTCGATTCATCTAAAATGAGAGAATATCTTGTATCCGATACATCATTTAGTAATTCCATTAAAAATGCAGGCGCAATCACTTTTTTTATCAAAGCCGAACATTTTGTTTTGTGAATCTTCATGGTTGGTGCATGTGTTGATATGCAGAAGCTGTTAAAAATTTCTCCAAGATGATCAATTGACTGAATGGCACTATGGCACGCGGTATAATAAGCAAGCTGCAATTCACTTATTTTTGAATGTTTGTTAGTTTTTGTAACTGTAACTAAACAAATTACAATTCATTTAACAACGGAAAGAAAAAATGATTTAAGATATTTACCAAAACTTTCCATCGATTTTGTTTTAATTTTTGTTGATTTTTCGACATGACTCAATCTTTCGGCGTGTCTTTCAAGGTCTGTTTTGTGAGAACGTAATTCACAGTTACATATTTTGCAATGTGCGAATCCGTCTTTCTTGGATTTTGTTAACTTTCCTTTAATGTTTTAAAAGGTTAACAGAAATGTTTGAAGAGAAATTGTAAGGAAATGCAATACACTTTTCTTACCTTTAAATATATTGAATTGTTCCCATTCCGTTCTATATTTAAAAACAATTTCTTTTTTTGAATTGCCACTCATTTTAAATAGTTTTTTGAAGCAATTATTTTGGTTTCTTTTTTCCTTTCTTCTCACTGAAACTTTCAAATTTGAAGATGTCATTAATTTTAGGGATGGGTAGGTCGTTTCGACTCAATCGATATTATTATGTCAGATCGATATTTTCAGTGCAAATTCGGGCAAGCTGACAGATATCGATAATTTTTCGTACGCTACTCATCTCTCTTCTGTCATTTTTTGTGAACTAATGTGTGTATTCAGACACCTTATTGTGAAAAAATTCAATGAATTCATCCAGCAATTAAAAAAAAACGAAGACTATAAGGTGTGAGCGGTAATTAAATACAAAAATGAAAAATCGCCAGAAGTCGCACTTTTTTTAGGGTGTCGCCAAGCTGAAATTTGTGTCGCCAAATTAAATAAAAAATCGCCCGTTTGGCGATAAATCGCCACATCTGGCAAGCCTGATCCTACACACAAAAAAGTCACCCTCCATAACAATAATATGCACATGAGCACATACATATAACGCTCAACGCATATCCACTAACCAACCCTTTAAGCATAAATACTTTTCAGGTATCTATGTATCTATCAATCACATATTATCAATCGACCACGTGATCACTATCCCTTCTTCCACAACCTCACTCATTCGCCAAAACTCCATGCTGTAACCCAAAGCATATTTTTCTCTCTTTTGGGATGAGCTGTCCCGGGATGAGTTGTCCCTTGGTATGAGCTGTCCGGAGATGGGTTGTCCTGGGATGGGCTGTCCCTTGGGATGAGGTGTCCTGGGATGAGGTGTCCCGGTATGAGCTGTCTTGGGATGGGTTGCGATGACACCGATTTTCCTGTCTGTGAATGCATGTGAATAAGCACGCGGCCATCAACTGTCTAAAAGTGTAGCGTGTTGTTTCTTTCTTTCCTTTTGAACACTTCATTTTGGGCAGCCTGTCGTCCCCTTAACAACAACAAATTGTACAATAATGATCTAAAGAAAATGGCTGCACCAATGGCTTCCACCTACTTGTAAGAGTGCGTGCGTGAGTGAGGCTCCCATTTGAATTTGCTGGAACGTCAGAATACATTCAAGCTTCTAGGTGGAAATGGAGCAATGTTAGCTTGGTGGAGCGAATAGTTAGTAAGTATAGTCAGAGTATGGTGAAATGACGAAGGAAAAGGGACACCTGTCAAATTGCATAAGATCTTGTTGCATACGAATGCGTGGGAAAAGTGTTTTCCCGATTAAAAATTTTCCAAATTTGGAGTTCCTGCAATTAATTTCATTAAATGATTGTCCGGGAAACTTTTTCCAATTTTAAACCTTTGCAACCATTTGAATTGTAATATTACGATCAAAATGAAAAAAAAAGGGAAATTTCCCATACCAAATGTATGGAAAATCGATTTTTCCGAATTTTCCAATTTTTCTTCAAAATTTTCCAATTTTTTCGCTGTAAAAATGTTCCTTGGGCTGAGACGAAGACAACAAAAAAGACAGCTCAAATCGGACCATCCGTTCCCGAGTTAAGAGCGGTCTTACGTATGCCAACTCTTCTTTATACACATGTATATATAGATGCTGCATCAACGCCTACGACCTTTTGTCAACAGCCTGAGTTGCTCCGTCAATTACGGCGAAAACTCATCCAAACCATACGAATCGTCTAAATGTAAAATCTTTCCCCACCAACTTTGTATTCCTGCGAGGAGAATCCTTTTCTATTTAAGACCAACGCAATTTTACAGCAAGCCAAGAAATAACGTCTTCCCTTCTTCTAAGGTTGCCTACAAGACGCTTCTTACTGCAGTAAACACCATCAGCGGTTCACCCTTTATAACAACATCAACTTAACTTGATGATGCAACGTAAAATACATTCTCATTTTATTTGCTTAGAGCCGCGAGCGCCTTCCATTTTAATGGCAGTGTGTAAAAGTCCTTGCTTTGACAAACCTTCGGTTAAAAACATACCAAAAGCTAAATCAAAGGAAAGGTGACGGCATCGAGGTCGCAACTTAATTGCATTTGCACGCCACCATGACATGGTATGGCTCCAATCGCAACCCCACCTTATCGGGACCCTCAATTGCCATCCGTCTAGCAGTATTTACCCCATCATTCCAATTCATTTAATTAAAAAATGTTTGCTCTACTTGTGTACGTGAATGTAAACAGTTACGTTGCAAAAGGGCCCGGATGGCTGGCTGGTTCATTAGCTTCACTTTTTCTCTCGTTCACTCCGCCACACAAAGCCACGGCAGAGAGCGTGTGTGTAAGTGTATTTGTTTGCCATGTAATTTAACCGATAAAAGCGCAATACCAACAGGACTGCTTTGATAAGGATTTATAGCTCATTTTATCTAATTAAACTTTGGTCCTTCTTTCGCTAAAGTTTACACCGGTTCCTATACCGCATGCCCGAGGTTCTGAAACCCTGCCAGCGACGAATGCTCCCCAAGGATAATTTCCTGGTAGTGTTCTACTTTATTACATCCGGTTTGATAGACCCAGAGAGGACATAAGCCGAATGAATGGGAATTTAATTGCCTTTCATATGATTAAATTTCGCACCGCAGCTGCCATTAAATTATTCAGAAGTTATTGAAAGTCACACAAAAAAAAAGATATCTACTACGTACGAGATTTTCCCCGGTGTGTGTCCTTGGGGCGAAAAAAAAAATAAAGGAAAATTGGAGAACTAAATTTCAGTTTACCCGGGGTGGGCACAGGGGTAATTTAATTCAATTGCACGCAAACTTGTGTGTGACAGCAAATAATGGAACCGCACTGATTAAAGCAGACCGACGAACCGGCCAAGTCGACTGTCCTCCTCTGAAGGTCCTTTCTCGGTGCGGCATTATGACTGTATCGATGAGATTCAAATCTTTTAATAAGTTTCACTTCTGTACCCATTGCCATTTTAGATATTTCGTTCTGGTCTGCGGGTATGCCGGGGTACGGGCGCTTTCATTCGAAATGGATTTTCTATAATCCTCGACATCTGGGTTGGTTTTAGTATGTCCGTCGGCTTTCCTTTGTAGAGTGTAGCAGTTGAATTTCTGAAATTACTTTCGACAATGGATGTTAAAGAAGAAAATTAGTCGGAAATGAAAATTATTCACATGCTCTACGTTGATTGATGAACATTAGATCGTGTAGACACGCAGATGTGTGAGGAAATATTTAGTTCCTGGCATTAGATCAAGATTAGCATTTTAAACAGGTCTCTGATTTGTACAAGGGGTGGAAAGCGAAATTCCAAAGTCAATATCTGTAAAGGAATTAAAATGAGCAAAGTGTTATAGAAAAATTATTTAAGCAAGCCTTAAGGTCGTTATTATTGCGATCATAAAATTTAGAGAGAAGAGTTAGGTTAGGTTAGGTATGTGGGCTGGCGGGGAGAAGATCCTCCAGGTTATTTTAAAAGTGTCTTCCCAGGAACTTGTATCTAGAATGTTGGAGGCCGGGGCAGTGGCATAGGAAATGCGTTGTGTCCTCAATCGCTTCCTCATCGCCGCAGCCTCTGCAGAGCTCCCCTTCTGTCAAGCGTAGTTTTTTCATATGATACCGTAGAGTGTTGTGCCCTGTGATGATACTCACGAGGGTGGATATGGATTTCCGGACTTTCCGAACAAGTCTCTCGGTTTAAGCTTTGCCAAAAGTGGGCCATAGTTTCCTTGTGATAACGCAGGTTTCTATGGAGTTCCACCTGTAGTTTGCCTCTCTCATGGCTTTTTCCCTGCTTCAAGTTTAAGTGTACAAGGCGGGTTTCTCACGGATGGGTCTGTCAATTCGGTGGTCAATGCAGAGCCATTCCTTGCTGGCTCCTCAGCCTTCTCGTTGCCTGGTATTAATTCGTATCGAGGAACCCAGCACCTCACGGCACTGTTCTTCGCGATAGCACATCATAAGCTTCGATTTTATTTCAACGGCAGTAATTGCTTTAATTGCAGCCTGGCTGTCAATAAAAAAGGTGATACCCTCAGGAGGTATTGCCCTTACCGCAGACTCACGGACCGCTGTTCTCACTGCCAGGACCTCCGCTTGGAAAACGCTGCTATCGTTTGGGAGTCGGATTGATCGTGCTCTCCCCAGCGGTTCGGAGAAAATGCCAGAACCAATGCCAGTGTCCATTTTGGAGCACTCTGTGTACACAGATATGGATTGCGCATTTGGTAAGTGGTCATTTTTACATTCTTCTCTGCTAGGGTAGGCGCAAGAAAACGGTCTCGTGAAGTCTAAATATGGCGTGATGTAGTCGGTGATAGGATCGATCGTTGAGTGACACACAGTATTTATTTTCCAGTTTTCAGACCGGCTTATTCTTAGGGCGCTCATGGCTGCCTGTGACCGCATGAAGATATCTAGCGGTAGCAGGTTGAGGATCGCCTCGAGACCTCATGGCACTGGTGGTGCCGATGCACGCTAGTCTTTGTACCTTCGTGAGGGCTTTTAGGTTAGTTTTTTTTCCGGCTGCCTGCCACCACACTAGACTGCCATAAGCCAGTATTGGTCTAGCAATAGCTGTATACATCCACAGTATAGTTTTGGGAGGTTTTTCCAAAAATTCGGCTGCAGGAATAAAAGGCTATTGTTGCCTAGGGTCTTCAATGTCTAGGGTCTTCAGTGCTCCATCTATTAATTCACTAAGGGTAGGGAGGTATTTACTTGTTGCCATCATAACAATGTCATCCGCATACGCTGTGACTTTGACCCCACTGCATCTTAGCTTCTGAAGCACCTCATTCAGGACAATGATCCAGAACAGTAGGGATACAACCCCGCCTTGAAGAGTACCTCTGGAGGCGTATGCTTCCATCTTAATTCCATCAAGTTCAGTAATATATGTCTGCCTTTTAGTATGATAATTATCCAATTTATTAGGATATAATCGATGTTTAGCATAGTTAGGTTCCTACGTACTGCATCAATACGGACATTTTTGAATGCTCCTTCAATGTCTAAAAATGCAGCCAAGTTAAATTCCTTTTCGCTTAGCGACTTTTCAATTGAGTCGACTACATTATGCAGCGCTGCCTCAACACTTTTCCCTTTGGTATAGGCGTGTTGGGCTGGAGATAGGTCTCCTGGGCGTAGTCTACTGCGGATGTGTATTTCGACTTGTCTTTCAAGTGTTTTAAGCATGAAGGAGGTTAGTATGAATACTTTATTCACCTTACTCTTTATCTGAAAGCTAATTTTACTTACTGAGTCATTACAGTGCTGGTTGACAGTGTTTAATTGCGTATTTGACTAAAAAAATCAGCGTGCAACGCTTTAACTCTAAATATAATCAAAGAAGTTAAGCTCTCAAACGAATTAAAAAAGAAAACGTATATACATACATGCAAATTATCATCGATTTGCTTGATTTTAGTTAGCAATCAATTTCAGCTTTAAATCGTTTACGTAGATTATCTCGAAGCTGGGTAATAAGCAAAATAAAATTGATTTTTTTAGGTAAATCATCGTCAGTTTTCAACTATCGAAGATCAGAACCAACTACAGCAGTGTATATTGGCATATTTTTCGCATTCTTTTTCATATTTCTCTATGGGGTTGACAGTTGTATCGACGATCTGCTGAGATGGGAGGCGTTTATATTTGCGCATTGTATTGCAAAGATTTTTGTTTTAGTGAGCTCCGTGATTTTTATTTTTTTTAAAGAGCAATCAAATCCCAGAAGCACTCAGACTCTATGCGGTCCATTGGACTTCCAAGCTTCAACTCCTTTTTTTGGTGTAGTAGTTGGAGAAACTCAGATTCTATTCGTTTCTGTGATATCTATGCTTGGTGGCTATGATTGTTGTTCTCCTGCCGGGGGAATACACTACCTACTACACACCGTGACCACCTGTGAGCTCTGTTAGTTACTATTTTTGAGGTGTACCGCGAAATCGAACAGGGGAGCTATTTAATTCTTTAGAGATTATCCAGTGGTAATATCTGTTGTACAGATATATGTAAGTCAAAAGTGTTCTGTGGATATTAATCTAACTGCGATCAATGGGCTTTTAAATTGAGATTCAATCGTCGTGATCGAGTGTTTAGGGCGTTCGAATACTTTCCGGAAGCTTTGACGTTCGAAAACCGGGAAACACCAAAGCTTTCTTTTCACGATCCCACCTCTCCCGAATATCCGACAAATATCCGAGAGTAATAAATGTCATGAGAAGCTTTCGGGTACAGCAATAAAAGTAAGTTAGGTTTGGTTACTTACCGGTTCTTGCAAATAGTGGCAAATAAAAGTAAAAAAAAATGGCTAGAGACGTTAACATAATGCATTAGATAGGATGATACAAGTGACATTTAAGTGGGGGCTAGACTCAGTAAATTTTTTTGCATTTTTTATCTTCGGGGCTAGTCTCACTGGTGCTAGATGTCTAGCACTCATCCATTAGTGAGTGATCGGTTTGGATCGTGGTTCGACTATACATAGAAAGTCCAAACGGTGCCCAGGTTGGATGGTTGGATTGTATACTGTGGCCATTTAAAACCCAAGTTACTGTAAGGAAAATTACCCGGGAACAGTTGTTTGCTGTCGTGTTGTGGAAGCTGTGCTTTGGAATAAAATCACGAAGATGTTTTCCTCACTGGCTTGGGCACTGTAATCCCCAGCTAATTTGACATAATACTCAAGGCATGTTCCATAGCCCTAAATATTTTCCACAGAGAGGTCCACACAAGTTCAGCCAGGCGATCAGTTGCCAAATTAAGGCCTGTTGACTAAAGTTGGTTTTATAAGACGAATCCACAGCTGCCAGACGAGCCCAAGAAACTGCGAAAACAAATTTCTCAACATGTTTGGGGCGTTTTAATAAGGATCTAATCGATTTAGCGACGGAATTTTTTGGTATGACGACAGCTTTTGCACCAAAAATGGCGAGGTCGATTCCGTGTGTCGGACAGTCATGACCAGTATTTTTCAGGATACAAGAGGGATTCTTTTTATTGATTCTTTTCACAAGGGTAAAATAGTAATAGATGTAACAGATGTAGTAAAATATGCAAGTTTCTTAGACCAACTGGATGAAAAATTCGTCCGAAGAGATCTAGATAGAATTATCTGTCATCAGGACAATACACTTAACCACAAAGGTGCTTTGGCTGAGAACGGATTCTTGGCCCATCCACCCTATTCACTGAATTTGGCTTCCTCTGACCGCCTTTTCCGAAAATTTGAAGAGGTAAACATATGTCGAAAACGTTTTCATTCAAATGAAGGGATTGTAGCAGCCGCAGATGGGTATTTTGCAGACCTTCTAGAATCTACCTTGAGGGATGGTATTTATTATTTGAAGAAACGTTGGACTATGTAGAAATATAAATACATTTGAAGTAAAAAACATGGTCTTTCATGCCATATCAAGAACTCTTCACCTTGCCCTCGTAGATCTCCCAGCTTTTCTTTTCAGCATTCTTAATTCTATCCTGGATCTTATACTGCGAGAAGCGAGTTTTTTTTTTCTAAGGGGAAACGCTAATGCGCACGAGGAACAGGTCCGTTCTGTTTCAAGTAGTGTGGAACTCACACGCCACAAAAAACCCACATTTGACCCATTTTTTCTTCTTGACACCTTCCACTCCGGCACCGCTTTCGCATTACTTCAGAGAGGTGTCGTTTTCATTACCCTATGGGGACCAGCTTTTTCATTTCGTCTTCTGTTTACGGTTTATTTGTCTTCTTGCCGGTAAGGTATGTTTGTCTGAGGGTATGTTTGCTTCTTCTTCACTTTTCTTCTTTCTTAATGCAGTTTCGATGAAAGCGCAGATCCTGTTCCAAATGGTGGTACTCGAGATCATCTTCTGGACCACTTTGTCTGGGGATAGGCGGCCTATCTCCGACTCAAGCCTGGTCCTCTGCATTGCCCACCTACTGCAGGCGAAGAAGGTGTGGTAGGCATCGTCTTCCTCGGAGTCTCCGAACTGGCAGGCTGCGCTGTTTATCTTCCCCATTCTGTAGAGGTACCAGTCGAAGTATCCATGTCCGGTTAGGAATTGGGTGATGAAGTAGTTCACTTCACCGCTCCGTCCATGCAGCAACGTCTCTTATCAGCCTCGCGGTCCATCTTCCCCTGGTTTCACTGTTCTAACTGCTTTGCCACCTCTCTGGTCTGCTCATTTGCTTCTGCAACTGTCGCTTCAATCCCCATTTCCGTCTTGTTGTAGTAAACGTACTTTCTTTCTGCTGCTAGCAGGTCTATCGGGGTCACTCCCGCTACCACGAGGACAGCTGGTTCGGACACTGTGCGGCCATATCTCACATCCATGTAAGAGAATGGAGTGAGTGATGGACATAAGCAGTCTCCGTTTACTCATTACTGGGCCTCCGATGTTTGCCATAATCCTGCTGAGTGACGTCGTGACTTTCGCTGCTCGCTCTGATGCCGATAGTTTGCGGTCCAGGGTCATACCCAGGTACCTTACTGCGCTCTTGTTGGTGATTGTCTTTGTACCTACGTGCAAATTCACGTGAATCGGAATCCGTCTCCTGGTGAGTAGAAGTATCTCAGTCTTCTCGGCTGCTAAACTTAGGCCATGGTCCGCCATCCACCCTTACACTCGAGAAGTGAGTATACACTTTCCTTATTTTTTTTAGTATGCCATTTAGTGCGCTCAGTGTTTAGTGCGTTGTACTACTGAACGGGAGGTTCAAATTGCAAAAAATACCAAAAAGTCTTCTGACGGTGCCACCTCCCGCAAATGTCTGATTAACGTCATTAGAAAGCTTTTCGCCTTGCGGATATGGCTTTAAACTGTAGGTCTCGTTCATTTGTTTGGCCGTGGACTATATACACTCTTTTCCAACTCTTCCCTTTCAATTGAGAGTGATCCTTCTTTTCTTCAGAATCGCAACTTATTGCTTCGACTACTTCATACTAAAAGCAACTGACGTGACCATATTATCACAGCCTTGCAAGCATTAAAAAATGCATTCATAACATTTGGTAAATATTTTGTAAAATAAAAGTTTTTTGTATTTTAAAAAATTAACAACTAAAACTAGATAACTGACGATTCATTTCGAATCCTAATAATACGTCCTTTAAAATACAACTGGCGGCAGGTACGAGTTCTTTGGTGGAATGTACGATCCAGATGGAGCGGGTAACGAAACAGACCCAGTTCCAATGCTACCAGCAGATGAAAGTTCAGACGCGGAACCGTGATGACTTGCAACTGGACTACTAGAGGCATAGTTTAGAACTGGCGCCACACCCTCATCGGAACTCCTAGAGCTTCCACCCAAAGCATCGTATTGAGCCTGAATGGCACGTTGAGCATTGATAGCATCTTGTGGTGTCCTGTATTTGATGAAGCGGACTTCTGGTTTCTGTGACCGAATCTCTTGAATCTGTTGCAATTGTTGAGTAAGATCAGACACGTCATTCTCCTTAGTAAGCACATAAATGGCAGTCTTATCCTCAGTAGCTTGTCTAGCAATCTGCAAGGCAGCATTGGTAAGGCCCCTATTTTCTGGAGCCTTAATAAAGATAACTCGTAGGTTCTTCTTCAATGTAGATGTAATTCTTTCACTAGCACCACTATCATGGATTTCTTCTTCGGGCGCAGAGTGGAAGTAGAATTCTTTGTTGTATTCAGTAACAACTGGAGCAGGAGCAGCAAGTATGCCGTTGCCATGCGAACCACTTGAACTTAATCCTCCGCTCAGGCCACCGCCAATTCCTCCACCAATCGAGTTACCACCAATACTACCTCTTCCAAGACCACTTCCCAGTCCAACTCCACTGCTTGGCCGATAGTCGTATCCCAATCTATCGCCAGCTGCAACAGCGACAAGGCAAAGTATCTGAAGAATATAATCCTTTTTGTAAATCCATATCCATTCAACTTAGTTGTGTGTAACTTACCAAAAATCCACGCATATTGTTGACTTCGATCGTAACTATGAAGACAGAATGATACCAATTGACCTGGCCACAAGCGTTTATATACCAACCTGTCTAATATTGATAATGTCATTGTCAACCTGTGCATAAATCGTAAAATTAAAACAAAACGCTTCTTTTTGTATCTTTCTCGGTTAAAATGTCTGACGCTAACCATTGCGAAACAATTAACTAACGATTACCAAATTTGTCGTACGAGTATACTCGTAGATTAGGTATGCAGATTATTGATGCCCAATAGTCGAGGTCACCTTCCAAACGAACCATAACAAAAGAAGTAGCAAAACGCAGTCAACGTCATAGGTCAACAGTCTGTTTTGATAAAAAAAAAAAAAAAAAAAAAAACAACAAATTTTGTGGGTGATCATCAATTTCAATGTCAAGCTACCTGAGGAATCCCAAACCGGGTTATTGTGGTCCACTCTACACAGTTATCAAAACCTAAATCTACACCTCAACAAAAGGTGCATAACGAGTTTTTTTTTTCTTCTTCTTTGGAAATCTGTTTAAAAGATGCGTTTACAATCGATCAATGAGAGGAAGTCTCAGAGGCAATAAATATTTATGGGCTTACAGCCCACCTGTAATTGGAAATGTGCATCTTGTTTACACGAAAAGGTGTCTGATTTAATGTGATGTTAATTTTTAAGACAGTAAGTTGTCTACAGAGACATTTTCTTTCATTCTTGTATAAAATATTGATGTTGAACAACGAATGGGAAAAAGTAGAAACTTCAACCGTGAAACATCAATCGATCCGCTCCAAGAAAATTTATTCAAAAATTCAAATTTTTCAACCAAGAGAAGGTCATTGTAATCTGTTTTACATTGCTAAAGAAAGGAAAACAATTATTAGCACTTTTGCTTTTGGCCAATAAGAAATTGGATGGCTTGTTTTTTTTTATTGGTCTCCTTTAACAATTTTTGTGACGGAGTTATGGAGGGAAACAGAATGATAAATAAAAAGGTAAAGAGAAGTAGGTCAAAAGTTGGTAATACGACAAGAACAGGTTAAAGGGAGTAAGAACGCATGGTTTGACCGACTCGAACGATATGCAAACTCTTGGAATCTGGTGTACGGGATGGTGATTACAAAGCTGAAAGGCCATAGATCTCCACAAAAAACTTGTCCAGCTATATTAAGGACCATAATAGAGCTCCTTTCCCCTTTTTTTTGTTGTGCCAAAGGATGTGTAATCTTCTAAAGATACTAGTAGCCCGGCTACTCGTATGTACGATTCGTAGGCCTGAATAATCGATGACAGGAATACGCCTTCGTATTAAACCACACCCTGCGTACTTCAACCACTCTCCCCTCGGGTCTGCCGTTAGGTATTATCTACCCCGCGGGGCTGGTCAGCCAGACCATCTTTTTGTGTAACATAATTAGAGAGATTACTACAGAGTACATCTTTGTTATAACTTGGAATGACCTATTCGAGGTTCCCGACTGGATTGCATTCCGAATAAAGAAGTGAAAGTGGCCGTTCAAAAGAGGCCGTTCAAAAGAGGCCGATCATTTCTATAGCAACGATGCAAAAGTATATAGATAAAGGACGTTTCCTGAACCTTGGAAGTGCCAACATTTGGTACTGCTACCAAAAGGAAACAATCCACTTGGATAAAGAAGAACTGTGCAGTAGTGACTCTCGATATTAAAAACGCTTTAAACTTGCTAAATTGGCCATTTATAAGGAGATCACAGCCCGGAATGGATACTTCTTACTACCTATCGAGGATAGTTATAAACTACTTCACCAACAGGAAATCGATGCACCACATCGACGATAGGGAAAGTACTACAACGTCAATGCGATCTCGGAATGATCGGTACTTGAGCCTCTTTTATGGAACATCATTTTCGACAAAGTCCTTCGCCTAGTATGGCCACAAGGAGTTAAAATAATCGGGTTCGCTGACGACATCGCCGTAGTAACCGTGGTGAACCACATCAACAAAATAAAATCAGTAAAAAACGAAGCAATCACAAAAATTAAGGTATGGCTAGGATCCGCACATTTTAGGAGGAGGAGAAGGCACCATCAGTAACTATGTGGCAAGCAGATGGACATACAAGCTGATCCCCACTATCGAGGTGTGGACCAAATGAGACTGCAACTATCTCCTTACAGACTCCCTATCGGTTTCCCGCAGCTATCGCAAATATTTATGCACAAATATTTGGACACCATAGCTTACCTCTCTGCCCAGATTGTCTCGATGAGAGGAGAATTCAAAAAACCTATCGAGTCCACAGTTTCTAACATTTGTGATCAGAGAAAAATTGAGCAGAAACGGCACCACAATACGGAGTACGGAGTATGATAGTGATGAATACTATCACCACTCTTAGCCATAGCCCTGATAAACGATGTACTCCGTGCAGCATTGACTGAAGGAAACCATGGAATAAATTACGCTGACAATGTTTGTGTGCTATCACACAGGATAATGGATTTACAATTCTGGTGTACCAATTATCCACAATCATCAAATCGAGACAAAGTGTTCCTTCAGTGCCACACCAAACAGGATGTACTCGTAAACAGCGATAAAGATAAAGACTGAAGGGCAATGTTTTCAGTAAAAGAACTAAGCTGCGATTGTCGCGCTCTAAAGTGGAACCGTGAAAAAACGTTTTGGTGTCTTCTGGGATTCGAATCTCGAACCTCCCGCTCAGTTATCCAACGCTCTAATTACTGACCCACGCCGAAACGGTTAAGCAGAACCACGGATCTCTACATGAGATCGCAGACAGATGCGAAATATCACTGCCATATGTCCCAGGTTCATCCCGAACTGTAGCGCCATCTGAGTAAGTATCCCAGACAGTTGCACAGAAGGTAAGCTAGCAAAAGTGGGTGCCAGTAAGGACCTCGCTGAAGATAGCGAAGTTCCAGCTGCCCCTATTTAATTGATGAAATTCTGTTGGAAAACTTCAACGACAAAAATTGCCGATGTCAGATGGAATACTAAGTATCTCCGTCTCCTGTCTAGGCAAATCTGAACCTGAACATCGAAAAAACAAGCAGATTAAGTTTCGTTTGATAGAAAGAGCATCAGCTCTATAATTGGAGTCCTTACATGGCATTGTTTAATTGGCGGACATGATAGCAACTTGGTGTGCTCTCCCAGGATTTTTATAGAGAGGGAAGAAGAGACGACAACCCACCCATCTTTTGTACGAATGCCATACTTACTTACTTAAGTCCTCTGGTCCCTCACGGGGGATAGGGCGTCAACAACGCCGAGGGGCATGTTGCCGTTTCGGATTAATCAATGTTTTACGGTTGCAGCTTGCTAGGCTACAGATTAACCAATACTTGTCCTGTTTATAATGGCGCAGGAGACTCGCCATTAGCCCTCTTCAAAATTCGCAATTTCCGAAGTAGAACTTTCTAGTAGTGCTGTAAGTGTTTGTCTGCAGCGGCTTCGTCTCGTTTTTTAGCGAACCAGTATTCATTGGCCAATGCTGCTTTTGCGAGGCCCATTACTAGACGTTTGCCCCCACCTATTCGATTTTAGAAGAAAAAATCTAGGCCAGTACTTCTTCAGTGACATAGATGACAGGTATGGATACCTATAGGATCAGAAGTTTTATCTGCAGGTCAAACTGGTTCCATTGACCAATTTTATCAAATCAGCCTATTTTATGTGTCACGTCATATTGGAAGACATAACAAATGTAGCTTAGCCACCAATCAAATCTTGCCAGGCACTGCAAAAATGAAGTGGATTGCGCAGGAACGTGCCTACGCTGCGGAAGTGGATCGCGCAGGAACGTGCCTACGCTGCGGAAGCAAGGGGCACATAGCCAAGAGGTGCACTGCTGAACTATAGTGTGTGACGCGAACTATAAGGGTGGAAACAACCATGCGACTGGAAGCTTTAGATACGCGGCATACAAAAACACGATGCGAGAACTGGTAAAGAAGCAATGAAGTGCATCCAGATAAACCTCAATTATGCGAAGCCGCACAGGATCTGCTCACACAGACAGTCAAAGAGGAAAAAGTAGTCGTATCGCTCATATGCCAGCAGTACAAAACTGTTCACGCCAATTCAAGATGGGTAGATGATTCCACTAAGACAGCGGCGGTATGGACGTGCGGAAAATATGTATTTGAGCGCAAAAATTCAAACAAGAATCCGAATTTCGCCTACGCCAAAATTAAGGGCATCCACTTCTACAGTTGTTATGCCCCACCGAGCGCAACCATGGCAGAGTACCAACAGATGTTGAACGTAATTCTGGCTAAGATACGAGGAAAATCACCAGCACCTGTAACCGGAGATTTTAACTCGTGGGCAGTCGAATGGGGTACTACGAGGACCAACCACACCGGCGAAGCACTGCTGGATGCGTTTGCTAGCCTTGACCTTGTACTATTAAATCAAGGAAACAAAGACACGTTTAATAACGGCAGATCTAGCTCCATCATAGATCTAACTTTCGCCAGTAGAGTTATTGCGAGAAAAACAAAATGGCATGTCTCCGATCTCTATACAAACAGTGATCATCGGGCCATCATATTTGAAACAATAGAGCCAAGAAGGTTTCAGTACGAAAAATCCACTGGAAAGGTACAAAAGTTGGGCTGGAAAAGTAAAAATTTAGATAGAGAGATGCTCGATTATTGGCTGAGTACCATGGAAAATACAAAATCACAGGAGGAGTCCCACAGGGATCAGTGCTAGGTCCAGCCCTGTGGAATATTATGTATGATGGAGTACTACGTATGCGGAGACTAAGAGGAGTGCAAATAATTGGATACGCCAATGACATTGCGGTGGTGGTAGTGGCTAAAAGGAAGTGACTCAAAACCGCAACAATACCATAAAAGATGTGAAGATATGGCTTCGCTTAACAGGTTTGAAATTTGCGGACCACAAAACGCCTGACCATACAGGTAGGAGAATATACTATCTAGTCAAAGCCTTACATAAAGTACATAGTGGTACTGCTTGACCATAGGCTCAACTTTAGAGATCATCTAACCTACACAAGCGTGAAGGCTAGGACTTTCGCAAGTTTTTGGCACGCTTTTGATGGTGGCACAAACCTTATCTTTGGTTCCAGCACTAAGCTGGGCCACCTTTTTAATGTAATCGCAAAAGGCCCGATCCGCAATCGACGTTTTTTATTTTTTATTTTGCAGGAGTAATTTATATTTTTACTCAAGTACTTTTTTGTCATACGTCAACACATATTACAATGTGCAGGCAAATGACAGCGAATCAGAGTTACGTGGGATAAGGATTTATTTAATATACTCAGGCATGTCAAATATATGAATAGTACTCACGCAAAAATACTTTTACACATATTCTCTGACAACTGCTAAAAAAAAGTGCCTGCAAATCCTGGAACTGAAGGCAATGAGATGACAGTGCTACTCACTCTTACTTCAGATACAATCTCCAACGTAATGATATTAAATATGAAAGCCGAGCTGAAGGCAAGGATTTCGCCTGCTGTTTTTGTATTAATCATTCAAATTAATATAAAATTGCCAAAAATACTTTAGTTAAACGTCATAACCAGCTATTTCACATCGATAACCTCAGTATAATTAAATAAAAAAATCATTTTTTGAACAAAAGTATCTGAACCACTAAATTTGCATACTTCCCCAAGTCAAAAACAGGCCTATAATCACTTTGCAAAAAAAACAATGTTGCTGAATAAATTATTTTATAAATAAGTAAGCATTTACGGAGCCGATAGGATGACGAATATTCGTGTTTGTCTTAGGCTACGATTGCTGATTTTATTTTTTATTTTGCATTTTTATTAATCTCATCATTTGGAATTTCCATAAAATTTCAAGATCTGCGCCTACAATCATGAAATGTGTTTACAGCCAGAGGTACAAGGAATAGTTTAACCCACTAACTAAGGTTTCATAAAACTGGTATTCGCAGCTCTGTCAAAATCGTATTTAAACTTAGAGATGTCTCACCATTCCTTAGGGTAGATATAAAAAAATCTACAATTCTTATAGATCTAATGCTAAGCGTTGACCAAAGTAAATGACCTCAAGCAAAGTCATTAGCATAGTTTATTTAATTTGACACGAATATGACAAATAAGATCGGGCCAATGATTCATTCTGTATTTATACAGGGAAAACAGATTTCTAAATGGATACAGGTAGAATGGCAGCTATCTGCTATTAATAAAATGATTTAATCGAGAATAAATATGAAAAAAGTATCGGATAATGGGTTTTCCCTTTGACAGATGTGTTCCCATAAATTCATCTGACACTTCTTTCCTTACCTTTTGATTCAGGCCATAACACAGGCGTTGGTTTGTTACACATTCAGCTTCTAAACGAAGCGTTTGCTGATTTCTTCAGATCCATATTGTAAGCCTCGCAAACATTTACTCACAACAAACTGAAGAAGTCTTACAATTGTGATAAAAGTGAAATATCAATAATCCTGCAACCAAGTTAATCTAAGCCGACGCACAATACAATTCCTGCAAATTCGTGCTTCAGCGAATTTATCTGATGTCAGCACCGTTTTGTATCCTTGTTTTTATAACAATGAAAAGACAACTGTCATAAAGCCTGTTTAATCATTTAAAAATTTCGTCTTTACAATCCTAGCAATGGTCGAATCTAAATTTGACAATGTATTCGTTCTCGTTGGGAGAAGGAAATCCTCCATACATGTCGATCTCAGGCACCTGGTTTCAAGTTGTCCAGATCTAACCTCCTAGCATTCACGATTGCTAGAGCGCAATGGTTCATTCGCTCGGCTTTTTCGAACCAATGTTGTGGTCAGGACTCAGTCATTTTAACTGAAGCGAAGGCCATCTGCTGCAGAGCATACTACTTCGATGCTAGCAAAATTAACGCGCTTGAGCTATTAGCAGATACATACGCTTCCTCAAGCCTCTGCGTTAAGAAATAGATCGTTTTAAGCTTAAACAATGCTGGTAAATATACTCATTTCCAAAATGAGTACCGTGTTGTAGAAACTGCGAAACCTTAAAATGATTTTTGATCGAAATAAAGCCTCTTCAGCTATTGGTAAGATCCAACAAAGCTGCTTGTCCTGATGGCCTACCGGCCGAGTTGTCCAAGGCAATTGGAAATGGCTTGGTAGAGAGCATACACCAACTCATTTCCAAGACTTGGTCAGACGAGTGTATGTCTGATGAATGGAATCTTAGCTTCGTTTGCCCGATCCACTAGAAAGGAGACCCCCTCAACTGCGCCAATTACAGAGGCATCAGTCTCCTCAACATCGCGTACAAGATATTATCTGCCATATTGTGTGAACGCCTGAAACCCTTCGTCAGCAACCTGATCGGCCCCTATCAGTGTGGTTTCCGGCTAGGAAAGTCCACAGTCAATCAAATTTTCACACTTTGGCAGGTCGTAGAAAAAAACCCAAGAATTTGAAATCGGTGCTCACCATCTTTTTATCGACTTTTAGGCCGCAGAGAACAGCATTTATAGGGACGAGCCAAATAGAGCCATGTCTTGATTTGGCATCCCTGACAAACTCGTTCGTGTGTGCAGGATGACGGTGGAGAACGCTCGCTACTCCCTATGCTGTCAAAAAGAAGGGACACACAACATCGACGAATTGGGCAGAACGTCACAGTCGCCAGCTATAACTCTGATGTATACCTTGACTGAGAAGGCAATTGAGTAGTAAGGCCATGTTGCGAACGACTAAGGAGGCTCTTTACAATACTTTAACCATCCCAATCTTGCTTTATTGCGCTGAAGCATGGACTCTGTTGAATGCGGAGTCTGACAATATTACTCATGACAGTTATTACTTTCTTACATTTGTCAGACATTAAGAAAAGGTGAAAAACTTTTTGGTGTTTTCTGGGATTCGACCCAGTATTCGAACGCACCAACGTCGAAGTTCCCGACAGAATTTTGTACGTAACTTTTTACAAGGATATTCCGCGGTAGTTTTTAAAAGAAATACTATCACCTTCAAATCAATTCAGCTGTTTAGTTGAACTGCATCTACAGGTAAAGATAGACTATCAGACTTGGAGACAGACAGGCAGAATCGAAATTGGTCTTTGAAATCATTTCCGAAATAGGGGGCATAAAATAACGACTCTCAAAGGATCTGATTGGGGTCGTGTTTTGGGTTGACCCAAATCCTTTTTCAATTCATTTGACTGCCTGGATAGATGGATCTGTCTATTACTAAATTTTGGCATGACCATGACAAACGATGAGAAGAAGAATTTTCCTATCTGTGGAAATAACGAATTGGGCCTAATAAGCACCGATATAAGCATGTAACTTCAAAGAAAGCAATTAAAAGTGAAATGAAAATATTTAAAACGAGGTTTTCTGTTCAAATGGTAGCAATCTCTGAATGATTTCAGTTAGTAAACATTTTGCACCGACAATCCCAAATCAACTTTCGGATTTGCTTAGTCCAAATCTTGATGATCCAAGCCTAACAGCGGAAAAGCCAAACTGGAGATTAAGCTTGCCTAAGCTCATTTGAATGACATTAGAAAAACAACAATATCTCAGATAAGAATGTGTTAATTGAATTTTTTTGATGGCTTGAACATTTATGCCAAAAAAGCAGACGATAAATCAATATTATTTCTCATAAATAGAAACTCATTATTACATCGAAAGACATACATATGTATGTAGCTCAAATCGGTGGTCCAATAATTTGAACTGAAATTAAATAACAAAGAGGTGACAAATATCACCTCGATAACTGATTGTCAATATATGGGCATTCGGTAGTTCATCTCTCCTTAGAAGTATCCTGATGACGGAGCTAAGAATCCTGTCAAAAAGGCGATGTCAATCAACGTTCCTATCCAAGTGCGGAAGAGAAGCAGGCCAAAAAACTCCTCGATCACACAAATGCAAAAACAGCAGCATTTGACTAACCCCAGTGACGAAGTGATCCGAAACCGGGAGGCCTGCAGATACTTTTGAGGTCAAATCGGCGAGCCCTACAGGACCAGTGGCGATGCAGTAAAGTGGGAGGGTTCTGATCCCTATAATCCCAAACTCGCCGAACAAAAAAGAGAAGAAGAAGTCAAGTCTCTTTAGCTCAGTGTCGGCCTGCAGTGCGCAAGAATAACAAGGTCGAAATTTATCTGTTGTATAAACCCAGAGGTCAGTTTTTATAAAGGCATCTTCAAAAGATCAGAATTCCCACCTCTTTCACAGCGTACTACGAATGTTGGATGTCTTATTTTCCTTAAGAGGAAGACTATTTTTTTTCCTAAGTATAACTGTGATTTATCTTCAAAAACTCGTTACCTTTTGCCCAAGTTTTTATACCAATGTGACAGTAGGTACACCTACCAAATTGAAGTTTCCAATTTTTGGTCGCAGTAGTTTTATGCAGAAACAAAAACATCACTTCCATCGAAATGTACAAATCAACATCTAATCTGTGTCAAGCATCAATGCACGGATATCCAAGAAATCAAATCAAAAATGCGCTTTTCATAAATATTTGGATTTCAATATCCAATGATTTCTAATACAGACCATGTAAAAAACATAACCAACCGCTATTATATACCCGAATAATATCTTTGAATAAATAATTATGCTAAGCCTATTCACATTCCATCGAGCGAAAAATCACTATTGTTTAAAATCAAATATCATTCACAACAAAATTTGCATTAATAATTAATTTCCCAAAAAGTGATTTGATTTTATTTACTGAAATAAACAAAATATAAGAGGTTTCGAATAATTCATTTCAAACGATATATAGTGCAATTTATTGCCACTGGCATCGACTATAAAAACATATGTACTCTACTTGGAATATACTAATACAAGTAAAATGTTTACATTAAAAATAATTTATAAGATTGTTAGCATAAATTTTTCATAAAATATGTAAATTGAATTTTTTTCCATTAGTCAATTTATTTTTAAAGAAAAATATGTCTTTAAAATAATATTTGTACATTTATACATAATAAAATTATACCAGTAACCCCAATTTTGTTTCAAAAACAAAAAAAAAAACATTTTACAAAATTAATATTTTATGCAAATATGTAACAGAAAATTTTGTTGTTTATCATATAAATCTTGTTTTAAATCACCAATTAGAAATGCGAAATTTATACAACATACCTACCTACAGGTATGCGCGATGATTGGAGCGTCTGCGCTGTTTGCCAAATATGTTCATAACAAGATCCTATCTGATGTAACATGGCCCGTATGTTGGGCCTTGGGCCTAGAAAATTGATTACCACTTAATACCTTAAATAAAGATGGACGACAGCGCATCATACCCAGTTATTGTATTTCACGTAATTCCTCACGAAAGCCCTGGCTTAGTGGTTAGTGCGTTGAACTACTAAGCAGAAGGGTCGAATCTTAAAACCATTAAGATTTTTAACGGACCCAGCTCTCGCAAATGGCTAGCAAACGTCCGAGAGTAATAACTGTCATGGGGATGCTCCTTAATTTGCCTGCCGCATATGGATTTAGGAAGGAAGAGACCAATCCATGTCTACAAAAAAATATAACATGCAAAACACGAATGGTCGCTAGAAGCTAAGCCATGGATCACGTAGGTCTGATCGTCCAAATTATTTTTTCTCATATAATGCACTTTCGAAGGATGATGACAGCGAGGTCAGAAAATCAATTTTCGAGACCTTCAATATAAGCAGATGTTTTAAGAAAATACAAAACGCTTCAAGCCAGCTTTTTCAAACTTGTGCTCGAAATATATAATGCGAAACTTACAGGGTAGCATACCATGTAAAATTTTCTATCAATTAGAGTAACTACTATCTCCACACCACAGTTTTAAATACAAGGTGGGGCAAAAGTAATGTCATAACGTGAATGTGACATATTTTTTACAAATGGCGTCACATGTCATTGTGCTTTGACATTTATGCTGTAGACAGATAGAGAATTAGTCGACAACAAGCAATGGAGCGATACACACCTGAAGAACGCGAAATTATTGTTACAGCTTATTTGACCATTTTCCGGTCTGTTGTTTTAACGCAGCGTAAATTTCGTCGTCGTTTTCCTCGTCGTCCTGCACCATGTGCGAGAACAATTTAGGATTTGGCTGAGCATCTCGTGTAAACTAGGTCCACTAGTGATGTCGCAAGAAGTGGCCGGTTCCGTATTGCTCGTTCGGCTGTGGATATCAGTGCTGCGGCCGAGAACATCCGATGGCTTCACCGTAACTGTAACTGATGAGCTCTGCGGGCAGATGTTAAGCGAGTTTTTTTTTTGCCGCAAATTGCTGAATTGGGTGTCGAGCATTGTTGGTTCCAGCAGGACGAAGCAACTGCTTACTCAGCTCGGGCAACGATGGAGATTTTGGACCACCAATTTCCACGCCGTGTGAACTCCCGTTTTGGCGTCTGACGGCTTCTTTTTTCGGGGCTTTCTGAAATCTCGCGTTTACCACAACAAACCACAAATCTTGCAAGTCTCGAAAGCTAACATTGAAGAAGAAATCAACAACTTAGAGCCAGAAGTTTTGCGAGCAACAATTCAAAATGCCGGAAAACGAGCACAAATGTGCATCTCCTCAAGAGGTGGTGATTAGACCGATATTATTTTTTCAACTTAATGTCATCAATGTCACACCTTCAAATAAAGTTTTCGTGAAAACAGAGCCCAATTTTTTTCATTTCTAACGAAATGGCGCCCATTCACATTATGACATGTCTTTAGCCCCACCTTGTACCTAGTTCTCCACGTTGGAGAGAGAGGGGTAACTGCTCCACCATGTAAAAAGTCGTAGTAACGCAACATCCACAAGTCTCTGAAAAGGGTGTTTTTACTGTTTCTAACCCTACGAAACGAAATAGAGGCAATAACTTACGGAAATGCACGATCTGTCCAAATCCATCGCAAAGACTCAGGGGCTGCTAAAAAATAAATATCACCGCCACCAAGAAGTGCTGTGCAATGGACTAAGTAAAATAGAGATGAATGACAATTGCTATAGGCAACACAAACAAGGATTATTTGGATGTGGCTTTGTCATAAGAGGTAGACTTAAGCAAGAACTTTTGAGTTTCCGGTATGTGAAAGAGTGCCGCGTGACAAAACGCAACAAGGATAAATTTCACTGGTATTAAACTAATATGCCGGGGCATAGAGACATTCCAGGGAATTGTAAGGCCGATGAACTCGCCAAAATAGGAACAGCTATTGCCGGACAAAGGCACCTCAGGCATTCCAATCGCTACTCGCAAACTTAAACTTAAGCTGGATGCTGTCGAGAGTACAAATATTAGGTGGACAGGTGGATCAGCATGTCTAGCGACAAAACAGATTTGGCCGAAGCTGGATCTAAAACACTGTAAAGATTGGATTTCTCGCAATACATTGCATATCGGCACCACAATAGGTGTCATCACTGGACACTGTCTAACAGGCAAGCACGCCACAAGGCTAGGCCTCTTCGCGAACGACTTTTGTAGAAGCTGCATGGATGAAGAAGAGGAGGAAACTATTCCTCACCTTCTTTGTTTCTGCCCAGCTCTCTCCCGTAGAAGGAAACTCCACTTAGGATCTCCCTATTATAATGATATAGGCGACCTGATGAATATTGACATCAAGAGCCTCCTACGCTTCATAAGAACCTCTAATTGGTTTTAATATGAGTAGGTGGAGGGAGGCTTCTCCCATGATCCACGTGGTATCACAACGGATCTCATTAGTCTAAGTGTGCTGGCGACTCCTAGCTGGCAGCCACTTCAACCTAACCTAACCTAAACTAATATGAGCTCACCCTGCATAGCGAAGAAAGCTGATGGCATGGATAGCACAAAACGGGACAAGAAAATTTTTCTTTATCGTGCAATGTAAAAATCTTCATAAATACCTACATCACTGAGTAACAGTGTAGAGTTATGAAAACGGGGTCCAAATAATGAACCAACTCATCAATTTGGACTTTTCAGCACCAAATCACATCTACCAATGTGCGAGACAAAAATTCCAACATGCTTCGGAGAATAGATTGTCCTGACGGTGCCAGACTCACAACCAGTGGTCGGAGTCGGATCAACGGTTACACCCTCGTAGGTATTATCCACCATCACGCTTACGGCATAGCCACTAACGCCAAATCAACATTTGAATACCATTACCTTATCTATTCCAAGGGTAACAACAACATTTACTTAGTGACTGTAGAAGACCTTCCTATAGGCAATATCATCTATACATAGATAGTCACCTAACTCCCTTTGACCTATAGTAACTTATCTCTCTATCAACACTCGGCAATCTATGCTTGGGATTGCAATAGCCACCATAAGTGGTGGAAATACCAGACGATTGATGATAACAACAACATTTACTTAGGCACACACAAAAACCTTAGACTTGGCTGAAGCGAACCCTGATATTTGTCCTTGCCTTGACGGGACATTTGCTTAGCAACAACTGAAAGTGGAGAGAGTCATGTACAGGTTCGTAGACGAGTCCTAGGAAACCTCCTTCGAAGCCAGCCACACCAACTTATTATTGAGAACGACATTAGCACCCCATTAGTTCAACTTGTCCCTTAAGCAAGGTGCAATTTCAGCAAGGAAGACTGCGAGAAATGTCCAAGGAACACAAAAATTCGTTAGATCCCACCAACAACATTACTATAGATTCTTGGATGTGGTCATATCCACATGAAAGCAGCCGGCTTTATATAAGTCAGCTAAGAGCCTCCTTCACTGGTTTAACTCAACCCAATAAAGCAGAAAAGCGTGGAAACTTCCTAATAACTCAAATCCACAACCTGGTTTCAAGAAAATACTAGAGCGGCTTATTTATAACAGAACTAAACTCGCCACAAACCAAACTATCCCCGCATAACAAACTGGATCTCGCTCAGGACGAAACTGCCCTATTCAGCTCCTAACCTTAACAAACAACATTTAGACAGGGTTTCAGATAGAATTTAAAACTTTTGAAATACATATGTATTCATTGACTTAAGTGTAGCCTACGAAACGATTTCACGCTCGGACCTGACTCCCAAAATTTCTATGAATGACTCCAAAAGCAAGACCAGTCACTAAAGAACAGCTTACCGCTGGGATCCGTATCTGTTCCATTGGTCTTCAAACCTTACATTTCTGACACAATCCAGGAAGTATCAATGCATAGATTACCTAGCCATAACCACGCGATATGAAAACGTGAACACTGGTGAACATGTCCTCAGCCCAGACCTTGAAGCATATGTTATAAGAATTGGAACTTAACCGCAGCGTAAGTAAGACAGAATCAGCCCTAACAAAACATGTCTACTTAGCAACTTCTTTAGATGGTAGTTTACCATACTTGGGGCCACTGCTTGATGATGTTAAGACGATAGATCTATCGACTCCTTTTATGAGATCCTATAACTTTTGAGAATAGGTGGAGGTGCATCTGTAATGACAGTCAGACTGTGCTTAAGGCTTTGCTGAACCCTTTAAGCCGTTTTAAATTAGGGAATGCAAAAACTCTTTGACTGAACTCTCTGACTCTAGTCTGACTCCCAGGTCACACTCAGAAGCAATGCGACCAATGCGATCTCCCATGAGATTGCTAAGCAAGGACCTGAATCGGCCTTGGGACTTCCCGCGTCCTGGATCAGGGCCTCCATCGACGATTGGGTGTCTCATGAACATAATTGTGTGTGGCACGGGTCTCCAGGATGCAGGTGGACTAAACGATTGCTTCCGAAATTTTGTTAGAAATCAACGGCATATTGCAGTCTCTCAGCAACTTATTGACGTTCTCCCAGGACATTTACCTCTTACTAAGCATGTTAGTGTGACAGGCTTAAGAGACAGCACTCCCTGCAAAGCTTGTGAAAAGGGTGACGATACTTCGGATCACTTCCTTTGTTATTTTCCTGCTTTTGTCCAAATCAGGTGGTAGTTTTTCGGTGTTTATCTGGTGAGTGGGGGCACTGCAAGCTCTTTTTTTATAGACCAAAATCGGTTACAACTAATTGCGATATCAACCATTTAAGTTCGCCCAAAATTATTCCACTTAAAGCGATGTATACTCAAAATACTGCTGCTCTTTTTTGCGATGACATGAACATAAACAAAATTTAATTTCAAAATTTAAATAAAAAAAATGAATAAACTCGTCCGGTAGGTACTCAAATATTCAGTTTACCTTTCAATTAATTTATCACTCAATACTGATTAAACTTGACTAATTTGTCGTCAAATACAATACAAAAATAAATTTTTTAATTCGTGATGAGATGCACAATAATAATAAACCCGGTATGTAAATGCATTTTATAAAAAAAAAAAAAAAAAACCGTTTATATTAGGCCCATGTCTGATCTAAACTTTAAGTGACCCCGATCAGTAGTCATATGAATACAATTTTTTCCTACTTGCTTGTATCTTAATTATGTAAATTCATTACAAATGAATTAAGCTACGGCTATCAATAATACTAGCCCCTAATAGAATTAATTTCCCTATGCAAATACGAGCAGATAAGTAATTGCTCCTATGAAAGTATTTTAATTGATTTTTAATATGTATTTAAATTACGATATGAATTAAAATAACTTTTAAAACATTTTTTAATACGAAAACTTTAAGTTTTAGCAAATATTCAATCCAAAGCTAATTTTTAGACGACGAGGCATATCAGAAAGCGCTCCAACGAAAAACCAGGGTAGGGCGGGACGAGTACAGGGCCAGGAAAAGGGATGAGAAAACACTACTGCGTAAAAAGAAAAGAGCCTTCTCAGCCTCCCAGCTCAAGTATATCGAGGAGTCCAGAAACAGGAATCGGGCACGTAGCTTCTTTAAAAAATCTAAGAACTTTGCTGCCGGCTACAGACTGGGCATTCAGGCTCCTCGAAATTGTGCAGGAAATCTTGTCACCGATCCGCAAGGAATTGTGGACGTGTTTAAGCAGCATTTCCAGCAGCTGCTCAACGGGCATGACCAAGAGAGAGTGAGAGGGTATGTGGAAAACTCAGCTTCAGTCGTGAAATAGTTCTTGCACCCAGTTTAGAAGAAGTCGGCACAGTCTTGAGAAAGTTGAAAAACAATATAGCCGCAGACTCGGATGGGTTGCCGTCATAGCTCTTCAAAGCAGGCGGCGATGTTTTGGTAAGGAGCATGCAGAAAAATAATTTTTAAAGTATGGGAGTAAAAAAGCATGCCCAACGACCCGCTCTCTCTCGGCCTCATCCACAAAAAAGGCGATCCTATGTCTTGTAACAACTACCGATGAATATCCTTGCTTAATGTTGCTTACAAGGCCCTATCCAATGTACTGTGTGAATTGTCTAAAGCACCACACAAATCAGTATGGCTTCCGGAGCGGCAAATCGACATCTGACCAAATTTTCACACTTCAGCAAATCCTGGAAAAGATCAACGAGTTTCAAGTCGATACATGGTGACTTCAATGACTTCAAAGCCGGTGGAAAATACTCGATGCACCGTGCAAGTTTGAAGTGGAACCTGCGAATTTTTCCCAACACGCCCTGGATTTTGACAAAGAGACGCGCTGTCTTGTGACTTCTTTAATCTCGTGTTAGGACACATAGTGCGGCGGGCGGGTGTTGACATAGAAGGCACTACAGTTTTCAAATCCATGGAGGTGTTGGAGTTATGCTGACGATATAGATTTTATCGTGGGCATAGAGATGTGGATATGGTCCGGAAGGCAAAAATTCGTCGACTATACTGGCTCGGCCACATCGAGCGATCGGACGACAATGTTCCACCAAAGGGAATCTTTGAATCTCAGCCCACTGGTTCGAAAAGGCACGGGAGACCGATCCTCCGGTTTCAGGACCTAGTGATCGCGGACGCAGGGAATCTTCGTCTTTCCAACTGGAAGCAGCGAGCCCGGGACCGTGAAGGATGGAAGCCAGCAGTTCAGGCTCTGACCCTCCAAGGGTCGCATGCTTACTAAGTAAGTAAATAAAGGTTTTTTAAAGATTGTTTGCGTGTATGTTTGCGTGTATGTAGGTGCACGTACTATCGAAAACGATGCATGTAAGCATCTTATTTTGTTTTATTACAATATTCCAGTAGTTACATAAAAAAGTAACTTTGATTCAGAAACCTTTTTTTTGTTCAAAAGGCATGGTATCAACAGTTGAAAACTAATGCGAGCGCAAGGACGAAACGTACATATTCTTTCGTCCAATTTTTGTTCACTTTTCGAGCACAAACGATGCTGGCTAACAACTCGTCAATTGTTGTTCATGACCCGTGGCATTATGTAGCTCCACGAAAAATATTCTAGAGGTGTCAAATCGTTGCGTCTTGGAGACCAATGGGCCCATTTTTTGAAATCAGTTGTGATTTTAAAAATCCAGTGGTTTCGGTCACCATATGGAACGTAGAGCCATTTTAATTACTTATTTACTTAAATCCTTCCACCCGTCGAAAGGAATAGGGCGTCAACAACGCCTGCGCACCATCTAATTCATTCCAAAAGAGCTTGCTTCCTCCTCTGTACCACGATTACTTAGGGCGTCCCGCTATTCTGCTACCTAGGTAAGCGGATTCCATTGCAAGGCGTATTTCGCAATGGAGTTGTCGTCGCACCTTAGAGTCCATTCTACTGGCACTTTCTCCCTCCTACGCACAGTAATGTCTATTGATCCTTGGCCCGTTTTCAGATAAAGTTGTTCGTTAGAGATACGATTGTGCCAAAAGATACTCAAGATGATTCTTAGACATCTGTTTACGAAGGTTTGCAGCTTGCGTGTGATAGTGGTATCCACCTGCAGCAGCACTGATTTCACGTTGCAGTGGAACAGTCGCAGCTTGGGTCTTAAACTAAGAACATTGCATATCCAGACTTTCGATAGCATTCCGAACGCTGCTCTTGCCTTCCGGATTCTGCTGCAGACAACCATAGAAAGTGTCTACTTTCTCGACTATCTGTCCGGCAATGTTGGGTTGAGGGCGGGTGTCCTTGTCTTAAGCCCCACTTCGTTCGCCTAGATTTTGGGCAATGTGAAAGTAGGCGTACATTGTCAGAAAAGTCGAGGTGTTTCAGATAAGTTGTCATAGTCCATTGAATTCCATTGTTACCTACCACCAAGAACAACACCAGTGAAAGTATGCACTCCTGACGTACTCCACTTTGGACTTCAAAATCCTCCGACACATTATCATTGTGTAAGACGTGACACTCACTTTCTTTGTAGCCTTGATAATAATTTGACAAAGTTGAGGATGTCGTTCACTGATGTATCTGCTACATAATTCTTTGATGTCCTGGGAGAAGTACCTGCCGAGGAATTTGTTTCTTAGATGATAGAGACCTTGGCAGTGGCATAGGAAATGAGTCCTATCCTCATTTACGTCCTCGTCGCAGCAGCCTCCATAAAAGTCTTTGTCTGTGAGCCGTAGAGACCGCGGGTTTCTTGTCTTTTTATAAGACTCTGTCCAGATTTTTCCCGTCGTACATGCCTAACCTCGGAAGGTGGGATGTTCACTGATTTGTCGACTTGTTATAGATTTAGTACTGAGCCTTTTCTTGACATTTCATTGGCCTTTGCATCCCCTGGTATTCCTTCATGTCCAAGGACCCAGCAAAACATTACCATGTTCTACGTTCCAAGAGCCTTTAGCTCTTCGGAGAATAGCATTTCTATTTCACACAATTACTTACCAGACATGAGTGCATTAACAAATACCTACGCAGGATGGGAATAATTTGGAATTAAAATTTTTATCCATTTCGTAATGTTTCCTTTCCTTCTACATTCGGTTGGTTTTGTGAATGAACTTCCGGTACTCGCAAGAAACGAAAACTAACACATAGCCTGCCATAAGGATACTTCGCATTATCAAGGAGCACAAGTAACAAGTTAAAATTCGATAAAACAAATAAATGACAAATGCAAATATGCTTTCTTAAGCATTACGGTCTTCAGTACCAACTACAGAAGGACATTCATTTTGAAAAAGTGATTAAAATGAAAATTGGTAAAACACCCCTCGGAATGTGGATTTATTACTTAAAATGATTGATTGATCTTAAGAAATTTCATTTACCCAGAAAAGGGTCGCATAAAACAATTATGCTTTCGGTCTTCCTTCCTCTGCATATTCCTGCTCATTACTTCTACATTCCACTAGAAGAGCTTGATATTTTTTTCAGTTCTAAGAAGTGAACACTTTTCCTTGATGTTTCCATGCAAATTATCGAATATAGCTACTCCTTGACGCTTTTAAGGATTCTTAAGATTTTTCGTAGGAATTTCTTTTCCAAATGCACTTCAGTTTCATTAACCATTAAATGGTATTGATTTAAAAAAAAATAAGAAGGAAGAAAGGAAGCAAAAAATAACTCAAGCAGTGAATCGCATTTACAATTCACAAACGTATACCATATGTCCTGGAAAATAAATATTTTTCTCAGAGCCTTTGTCCGCTGTACTTGATTGAGGTCGTTTTCCTTTCGTATTCTTTTTACGCACATATGTATAAGTGAGCCTCAGCTGACTTGTATTAAACCGGACGAGGCAGCTGTTGTTGACCTGATTAGCATCTCAGAAATCTAGCATGAGCCCCGAACGTCATCCGTACCGAGCAAAAATTGTCTCGATAGGGTGTCGTCTACAGTCAGACTATCGATCACTTTGCATGAGCTACTCTGATGTATTCGGAATTCAAGTCAGTAAGGATTTCCATGGCTGAGTCAGCGGCGTGAAAAATAATAATGTTTGACCCGGAACGTCAAAGTACTACAATGTGTTCACACTGTACACTCGGGGCGCTACTCAAAATTTGAAACTGCCTTCCCGCAGGATAGGGCAGATTTTATTGCGATTCTGGAAATATGATAAATAGGATCACGTATGCGGGATAGTGATATCTATTACAGCTGCCACAAAGGGCTGCAGATGTTAAGTCAAAAGCAATTGACTTTACGCCGGAAAGCAATAGCCTGGGTGTGATCACCATCGAAGCCATTTATTTTTAATATCAGCATAATATGTGAACACACCCATACCGACGTGGAGAAGGACCGTGTGATGAAGAATTTTATGAAAGCCTCCACGACACTACAGCTAATAAAGGCACTAGGCTCCCAAGAATAAAATTCCAGCTGTCTGTCTTCAAGTGCTCGAACGAATCAAATATACTGAACTAATGACACTTTAGTAAGGATTCGGGGAAAACTGGCCTTTGGAAGGCATTTGGAAATGCACGCTTTGTACAACTCTAACCCTGCGAATTCTGCTATACGACGCCGAGTGCTGGACAATAGCAGAGCAGATATTGGAAGATATCTGAAAGGCTCTTCGCCGAATTTCTAGTCTTGTATACGAAGAGCGATAATGGGGGAAAAGAAGATACAACCGCGACCTCGAAGATGAATATGTATCCCAAAAGGCCAAGATACGTCGAATACATTCACTCGGCCACATCGAGCGCATGGACAACAAAGATCCAGCCAATAGCAGCCTCCATGTTTGATACCACCAGGATCCCAGAACATTTGGGCTTAACAGCTGGAAGCATCGTACGCAGGACTGTCAGGAATGGACTCAGAGGCAGGCGAAAATTCTTCATGAGTCGGGAGTGCGTTAGTATGTCAATTTTGTTGTTTGTCAACTTCGTAGAAAAAAGAGCGAAATTTGATTCCGTCGCTCTTATTGGAACACCCGTCAACACCATGATAAACGAGACAAATGTATCCAATTAATTTTGACAGCGAATAAGTATGTCTGCCGCTACGGAACGAACAACTATTGTTTTATAAACAAAAAACCTTAAACGACGTCGGCGTGGCATTTTCTAAATCAAAACCTGTATCTCCGAACTCTTATTTATGTTCACAACAATGATAGATTTTTATTTTTTCTTCACATACACCCAAGATACAGTTCTTTTTCAGAAATAAATTTAAATTTCCGTGAAAAAACTATCCTTACAAGCCTTTCATACATATGTTAATATATAAGTATGGCAAGTTGCTATAAAAAGAAAATTCAAAAGCCAAACCAATTAATGAGCTTAAAAGTATTTCGATAATTCAAGCTTTTTGGTCCAAAAATCCAAAAGCTGTTTAAACTTTGCTTCCCACCCCAGCTAAAATTTCAACCCTACGACTTTCAAAACCACATGAACTTGGCAAAACTAACGTCAAATAGAAGAGACACAAACCAAAGCTGTTCATGCCAAAACAAAAACTTGGATATATTACTGCAACAGTGGTGCCTCGAATGCAAACGGGAGACAAATATTGATTTCGTGAATATAACGATTTTGGGAAATTCAAGACCGATTTCGATAATCTGTGCCTCAAATGAAGCGCATTTAGGTACAGACTCTAAGAATGTAGCTGCGCATTACATGCGCTTTATAATTTCTAAGATATTGCATATCGGCTGCCGCAGGGTTCGCTTCCTGAGAAAATGTACTGAGAATTGATTTCCAACCCCGGTCGCAAACTACAACTTCCTTAATTCTAAACCGATTTCGGTGATCTGTATCTCAAATGAAGCGTAATTAGGTACAGAATCTAAGAATGTAGCTGCCCATTAGATGCGCTTCATAATTTCTAAGATATTGCATATCGGCTGCCGCAAGGTTCGCTTAATGAGAAAATGTACTGAGAATTGATTTCCAACCCCGGTCGCAAACTACAACTTCCTTAATTCTAAACCGATTTCGGTGATCTGTATCTCAAATGAAGCGTAATTAGGTACAGAATCTAAGAATGTAGCTGCTTATTAGATGCGCTTAACAGTTTCTAAGATATTGCATATCGGCTGCCGCAAGGTTCGGTTCCTGAGAAAATGTACTGAGGATTGATTTCCAACCCCGGTCGCAAACTACAACTTCCTTAGTTCTAAACCGATTTCGGTGATCTGTATCTCAAATGAAGCGTAATTAATTTCGAATCTAAGAACGTAGCTGCCCATTAGATGCGCTTCATAATTTCTAAGATATTACATATCGGCTGCCGCAAGGTTCGCTTGCTGAGAAAATGTACTGAGAATTGATTGCTAACCCCGGTCGCAAACTACAACTTCCTTAATTCTAAACCGATTTCGGTGATCTGTATCTCAAATGAAGCGTAATTAGGTACAGAATCTAAGAATGTAGCTGCCCATTAGATGCGCTTCATAATTTCTAAGATATTGCATATCGACTGCCGCAAGGTTCGCTTCCTGAGAAAATGTACTCAGAATTGATTTCTAACCCCGGTCGCAAACTACAACTTCCTTAATTCTAAACCGATTTCGGTGATCTGTATCTCAAATGAAGCGTAATTAATTTCGAATCTAAGAACGTAGCTGCCCATTAGATGCGCTTCATAATTTCTAAGATATTACATATCGGCTGCCGCAAGGTTCGCTTGCTGAGAAAATGTACTGAGAATTGATTGCTAACCCCGGTCGCAAACTACAACTTCCTTAATTCTAAACCGATTTCGGTGATCTGTATCTCAAATGAAGCGTAATTAGGTACAGAATCTAAGAATGTAGCTGCTCATTAGATGCGCCTCATAATTTCTAAGATATTGCATATCGGCTGCCGCAAGGTTCGGTTCCTGAGAAAATGTTCTGAGAATTGATTTCCAACCCCGGTCGCAAACTACAACTTCCTTAATTCTAAACCGATTTCGGTGATCTGTATCTCAAATGAAGCGTAATTAATTTCGAATCTAAGAACGTAGCTGCCCATTAGATGCGCTTCATAATTTCTAAGATATTACATATCGGCTGCCGCAAGGTTCGCTTAATGAGAAAATGTACTGAGAATTGATTTCCAACCCCGGTCGCAAACTACAACTTCCTTAATTCTAAACCGATTTCGGTGATCTGTATCTCAAATGAAGCGTAATTAATTTCGAATCTAAGAACGTAACTGCCCATTAGATGCGCTTCATAATTTCTGAGATATTACATATCGGCTGCCGCAAGGTTCGCTTAATGAGAAAATGTACTGAGAATTGATTTCCAACCCCGGTCGCAAACTACAACTTCCTTAATTCTAAACCGATTTCGGTGATCTGTATCTCAAATGAAGCGTAATTAATTTCGAATCTAAGAACGTAGCTGCCCATTAGATGCGCTTCATAATTTCTAAGATATTACATATCGGCTGCCGCAAGGTTCGCTTGCTGAGAAAATGTACTGAGAATTGATTGCTAACCCCGGTCGCAAACTACAACTTCCTTAATTCTAAACCGATTTCGGTGATCTGTATCTCAAATGAAGCGTAATTAGGTACAGAATCTAAGAATGTAGCTGCTCATTAGATGCGCCTCATAATTTCTAAGATATTGCATATCGGCTGCCGCAAGGTTCGGTTCCTGAGAAAATGTTCTGAGAATTGATTTCCAACCCCGGTCGCAAACTACAACTTCCTTAATTCTAAACCGATTTCGGTGATCTGTATCTCAAATGAAGCGTAATTAATTTCGAATCTAAGAACGTAGCTGCCCATTAGATGCGCTTCATAATTTCTAAGATATTACATATCGGCTGCCGCAAGGTTCGCTTAATGAGAAAATGTACTGAGAATTGATTTCCAACCCCGGTCGCAAACTACAACTTCCTTAATTCTAAACCGATTTCGGTGATCTGTATCTCAAATGAAGCGTAATTAGGTACAGAATCTAAGAATGTAGCTGCCCATTAGATGCGCTTCATAATTTCTAAGATATTGCATATCGACTGCCGCAAGGTTCGCTTCCTGAGAAAATGTACTGAGAATTGATTGCTAACCCCGGTCGCAAACTACAACTTCCTTAATTCTAAACCGATTTCGGTGATCTGTATCTCAAATGAAGCGTAATTAATTTCGAATCTAAGAACGTAGCTGCCCATTAGATGCGCTTCATAATTTCTAAGATATTGCATATCGGCTGCCGCAAGGTTCGGTTCCTGAGAAAATGTACTGAGAATTGATTTCCAACCCCGGTCGCAAACTACAACTTCCTTAGTTCTAAACCGATTTCGGTGATCTGTATCTCAAATGAAGCGTAATTAATTTCGAATCTAAGAACGTAGCTGCCCATTAGATGCGCTTCATAATTTCTAAGATATTACATATCGGCTGCCGCAAGGTTCGCTTCCTGAGAAAATGTACTGAGAATTGATTTCCAACCCCGGTCGCAAACTACAACTTCCTTAGTTCTAAACCGATTTCGGTGATCTGTATCTCAAATGAAGCGTAATTAGGTATAGAATCTAAGAATGTAGCTGCCCATTAGATGCGCTTGACAGTTTCTAAGATATTGCATATCGGCTGCCGCACGGTTCGCTTCCTGAGAAAATGTACTGAGAATTGATTTCCAACCCCGGTCGCAAACTACAACTTCCTTAGTTCTAAACCGATTTCGGTGATCTGTATCTCAAATGAAGCGTAATTAGGTACAGAATCTAAGAATGTGGCTGCCCATTAGATGCGCTTCATAATTTCTAAGATATTGCATATCGGCTGCCGCAAGGTTCGGTTCCTGAGAAAATGTTCCGAGAATTGATTTCCAACCCCGGTCGCAAACTACAACTTCCTTAATTCTAAACCGATTTCGGTGATTTGTATCTCATATGAAGCGTAATTAGGTACAGAATCTAAGAACGTAGCTGCCCATTAGCTGCGCTTAATAGTTTCTAAGATATTGCATATCGGCTGCCGCAAGGTTCGCTTACTGAGAAAATGTACTGAGAATTGATTGCTAAAACCGGTCGCAAACTACAACTTCCTTAATTCTAAACCGATTTCGGTGATCTGTATCTCAAATGAAGCGTAATTAATTTCGAATCTAAGAACGTAGCTGCCCATTAGATGCGCTTCATAATTTCTAAGATATTGCATATCGGCTGCCGCAAGGTTCGGTTCCTGAGAAAATGTACTGAGAATTGATTTCCAACCCCGGTCGCAAACTACAACTTCCTTAGTTCTAAACCGATTTCGGTGATCTGTATCTCAAATGAAGCGTAATTAATTTCGAATCTAAGAACGTAGCTGCCCATTAGATGCGCTTCATAATTTCTAAGATATTACATATCGGCTGCCGCAAGGTTCGCTTGCTGAGAAAATGTACTGAGAATTGATTGCTAACCCCGGTCGCAAACTACAACTTCCTTAATTCTAAACCGATTTCGGTGATCTGTATCTCAAATGAAGCGTAATTAATTTCGAATCTAAGAACGTAGCTGCCCATTAGATGCGCTTCATAATTTCTAAGATATTACATATCGGCTGCCGCAAGGTTCGCTTGCTGAGAAAATGTACTGAGAATTGATTACTAACCCCGGTCGCAAACTACAACTTCCTTAATTCTAAACCAATTTCAGTGATCTGTATCTCAAATGAAGCGTAATTAGGTACAGAATGTAAGAATGTAGCTGCCCATCAGATGCGCTTCATAATTTCTAAGATATTGCATATCGGCTGCCGCAAGGTTCGCTTACTGAGAAAATGTACTGAGAATTGATTTCCAACCCCGGTCGCAAACTACAACTTCCTTAATTCTAAACCGATTTCGGTGATCTGTATCTCAAATGAAGCGTAATTAGGTACAGAATCTAAGAATGTGGCTGCCCATTAGATGCGCTTCATAATTTCTAAGATATTGCATATCGGCTGCCGCAAGGTTCGGTTCCTGAGAAAATGTTCCGAGAATTGATTTCCAACCCCGGTCGCAAACTACAACTTCCTTAATTCTAAACCGATTTCGGTGATTTGTATCTCATATGAAGCGTAATTAGGTACAGAATCTAAGAACGTAGCTGCCCATTAGCTGCGCTTAATAGTTTCTAAGATATTGCATATCGGCTGCCGCAAGGTTCGCTTACTGAGAAAATGTACTGAGAATTGATTGCTAACCCCGGTCGCAAACTACAACTTCCTTAATTCTAAACCGATTTCGGTGATCTGTATCTCAAATGAAGCGTAATTAACTTCGAATCTAAGAACGTAGCTGCCCATTAGATGCGCTTCATAATTTCTAAGATATTGCATATCGGCTGCCGCAAGGTTCGGTTCCTGAGAAAATGTACTGAGAATTGATTTCCAACCCCGGTCGCAAACTACAACTTCCTTAGTTCTAAACCGATTTCGGTGATCTGTATCTCAAATGAAGCGTAATTAGGTACAGAATCTAAGAACGTAGCTGCCCATTAGATGCGCTTCATAATTTCTAAGATATTACATATCGGCTGCCGCAAGGTTCGCTTGCTGAGAAAATGTACTGAGAATTGATTGCTAACCCCGGTCGCAAACTACAACTTCCTTAATTCTAAACCGATTTCGGTGATCTGTATCTCAAATGAAGCGTAATTAATTTCGAATCTAAGAACGTAGCTGCCCATTAGATGCGCTTCATAATTTCTAAGATATTACATATCGGCTGCCGCAAGGTTCGCTTGCTGAGAAAATGTACTGAGAATTGATTTCCAACCCCGGTCGCAAACTACAACTTCCTTAATTCTAAACCGATTTCGGTGATCTGTATCTCAAATGAAGCGTAATTAGGTACAGAATCTAAGAACGTAGCTGCCCATTAGCTGCGCTTAATAGTTTCTAAGATATTGCATATCGGCTGCCGCAAGGTTCGCTTACTGAGAAAATGTACTGAGAATTGATTGCTAACCCCGGTCGCAAACTACAACTTCCTTAATTCTAAACCAATTTCGGTGATCTGTATCTCAGATGAAGCGTAATTAATTTCGAATCTAAGAACGTAGCTGCCCATTAGATGCGCTTCATAATTTCTAAGATATTACATATCGGCTGCCGCAAGGTTCGCTTGCTGAGAAAATGTACTGAGAATTGATTGCTAACCCCGGTCGCAAACTACAACTTCCTTAATTCTAAACCGATTTCGGTGATCTGTATCTCAAATGAAGCGTAATTAATTTCGAATCTAAGAACGTAGCTGCCCATTAGATGCGCTTAATAGTTTCTAAGATATTGCATATCGGCTGCCGCAAGGTTCGCTTCCTGAGAAAATGTACTGAGAATTGATTTCCAACCCCGGTCGCAAACTACAACTTCCTTAATTCTAAACCGATTTCGGTGATCTGTATCTCAAATGAAGCGTAATTAATTTCGAATCTAAGAACGTAGCTGCCCATTAGATGCGCTTCATAATTTCTAAGATATTACATATCGGCTGCCGCAAGGTTCGCTTACTGAGAAAATGTACTGAGAATTGATTGCTAACCCCGGTCGCAAACTACAACTTCCTTAATTCTAAACCGATTTCGGTGAAATGAAGCGTAATTAGGCACAGAATCTAAGAACGTAGCTGCCCATTAGATGCGCTTCATAATTTCTAACATATTACATATCGGCTGCCGCAAGGTTCGCTTGCTGAGAAAATGTACTGAGAATTGATTGCTAACCCCGGTCGCAAACTACAACTTCCTTAATTCTAAACCAATTTCAGTGATCTGTATCTCAAATGAAGCGTAATTAGGTACAGAATCTAAGAACGTAGCTGCCCATTAGCTGCGCTTAATAGTTTCTAAGATATTGCATATCGGCTGCCGCAAGGTTCGCTTACTGAGAAAATGTACTGAGAATTGATTTCCAACCCCGGTCGCAAACTGCAACTTCCTTAGTTCTAAACCGATTTCGGTGATCTGTATCTCAAATGAAGCGTAATTAGGTACAGAATCTAAGAACGTAGCCGCCCATTAGCTGCGCTTAATAGTTTCTAAGATATTGCATATCGGCTGCCGCAAGGTTCGCTTACTGAGAAAATGTACTGAGAATTGATTGCTAACCCCGGTCGCAAACTACAACTTCCTTAATTCTAAACCAATTTCAGTGATCTGTATCTCAAATGAAGCGTAATTAGGTACAGAATCTAAGAATGTAGCTGCCCATCAGATGCGCTTAACAGTTTCTAAGATATTGCATATCGGCTGCCGCAAGGTTCGGTTCCTGAGAAAATGTTCTGAGAATTGATTTCCAACCCCGGTCGCAAACTACAACTTCCTTAATTCTAAACCGATTTCGGTGATCTGTATCTCAAATGAAGCGTAATTAGGTACAGAATCTAAGAATGTAGCTGTCCATCAGATGCGCTTCATAATTTCTAAGATATTGCATATCGGCTGCCGCAAGGTTCGGTTCCTGAGAAAATGTTCTGAGAATTGATTTCCAACCCCGGTCGCAAACTACAACTTCCTTAATTCCAAACCGATTTCGGTGATCTGTATCTCAAATGAAGCGTAATTAGGTACAGAGTCTAAGAACGTAGCTGCCCATTAGCTGCGCTTAATAGTTTCTAAGATATTGCATATCGGCTGCCGCAAGGTTCGCTTACTGAGAAAATGTACTGAGAATTGATTTCCAACCCCGGTCGCAAACTACAACTTCCTTAATTCTAAACCGATTTCGGTGATCTGTATCTCAAATGAAGCGTAATTAGGTACAGAATCTAAGAATGTAGCTGTCCATCAGATGCGCTTCATAATTTCTAAGATATTGCATATCGGCTGCCGCAAGGTTCGGTTCCTGAGAAAATGTACTGAGAATTGATTTCCAACCCCGGTCGCAAACTACAACTTCCTTAGTTCTAAACCGATTTCGGTGATCTGTATCTCAAATGAAGCGTAATTAGGTACAGAGTCTAAGAACGTAGCTGCCCATTAGCTGCGCTTAATAGTTTCTAAGATATTGCATATCGGCTGCCGCAAAGTTCGCTTCCTCAGAAAATGTGCTGAGAATTGATTTCCAACCCCGGTCGCAAACTACAACTTCCTTAATTCTAAACCGATTTCGGTGATCTGTATCTCAAATGAAGCGTAATTAGGTACAGAATCTGAGAATGTAGCTGCCCATTAGGTGCATATCGGCTAAGATATTACATATCGGCTGCCGCAAGGTTCGCTTGCTGAGAAAATGTAGTGAGAATTGATTTCCAACCCCGGTCGCAAACTACAACTTCCTTAATTCTAAACCGATTTCGGTGATCTGTATCTCAAATGAAGCGTAATTAGGTACAGAATCTAAGAATGTAGCTGCCCATCAGATGCGCTTAACAGTTTCTAAGATATTGCATATCGGCTGCCGCACGGTTCGCTTCCTGAGAAAATGTACTGAGAATTGATTTCCAACCCCGGTCGCAAACTACAACTTCCTTAATTCTAAACCGATTTCGGTGATCTGTATCTCAAATGAAGCGTAATTAGGTACAGAATCTAAGAATGTAGCTGCCCATCAGATGCGCCTAACAGTTTCTAAGATATTGCATATCGGCTGCCGCACGGTTCGCTTCCTGAGTACCTGTACTGAGAATTGATTTCCAACCCCGGTCGCAAACTACAACTTCCTTAATTCTAAACTGATTTCGGTGATCTGTATCTCAAATGAAGCGTAATTAGGTACAGAATCTAAGAACGTAGCTGCCCATTAGCTGCGCTTAATAGTTTCTAAGATATTGCATATCGGCTGCCGCAAGGTTCGGTTCCTGAGAAAATGTTCTGAGAATTGATTTCCAACCCCGGTCGCAAACTACAACTTCCTTAATTCTAAACCGATTTCGGTGATCTGTATCTCAAATGAAGCGTAATTAGGTACAGAATCTAAGAATGTAGCTGCCCATCAGATGCGCCTAACAGTTTCTAAGATATTGCATATCGGCTGCCGCACGGTTCGCTTCCTGAGAAAATGTACTGAGAATTGATTTCCAACCCCGGTCGCAAACTACAACTTCCTTAATTCTAAACCGATTTCGGTGATCTGTATCTCAAATGAAGCGTAATTAGGTACAGAATCTAAGAATGTAGCTGCCCTTTAGATGCGCCTAACAGTTTCTAAGATATTGCATATCGGCTGCCGCAAAGTTCGCTTCCTGAGAAAATGTACTGAGAATTGATTTCCAACCCCGGTCGCAAACTACAACTTCCTTAATTCTAAACTGATTTCGGTGATCTGTATCTCAAATGAAGCGTAATTAATTTCGAATCTAAGAATGTAGCTGCCCATTAGATGCGCTTCATAATTTCTAAGATATTACATATCGGCTGCCGCAAGGTTCGCTTGCTGAGAAAATGTACTGAGAATTGATTTCCAACCCCGGTCGCAAACTACAACTTCCTTAATTCTAAACCGATTTCGGTGATCTGTATCTCAAATGAAGCGTAATTAGGTACAGAATCTAAGAATGTAGCTGCCCATCAGATGCGCTTCATAATTTCTAAGATATTGCATATCGGCTGCCGCAAGGTTCGGTTCCTGAGAAAATGTACTGAGAATTGATTTCCAACCCCGGTCGCAAACTACAACTTCCTTAATTCTAAACCAATTTCAGTGATCTGTATCTCAAATGAAGCGTAATTAGGTACAGAATCTAAGAATGTAGCTGCCGATCAGATGCGCTTCATAATTTCTAAGATATTGCATATCGGCTGCCGCAAGGTTCGCTTACTGAGAAAATGTACTGAGAATTGATTTCCAACCCCGGTCGCAAACTACAACTTCCTTAATTCTAAACCGATTTCGGTGATCTGTATCTCAAATGAAGCGTAATTAGGTACAGAATCTAAGAACGTAGCTGCCCATTAGCTGCGCTTAATAGTTTCTAAGATATTGCATATCGGCTGCCGCAAGGTTCGGTTCCTGAGAAAATGTTCTGAGAATTGATTTCCAACCCCGGTCGCAAACTACAACTTCCTTAATTCTAAACCGATTTCGGTGATCTGTATCTCAAATGAAGCGTAATTAGGTACAGAATCTAAGAATGTAGCTGCCCATTAGATGCGCCTAACAGTTTCTACGATATTGCATATCGGCTGCCGCAAGGTTCGGTTCCTGAGAAAATGTACTGAGAATTGATTTCCAACCCCGGTCGCAAACTACAACTTCCTTAGTTCTAAACCAATTTCAGTGATCTGTATCTCAAATGAAGCGTAATTAGGTACAGAATGTAAGAATGTAGCTGCCCATCAGATGCGCTTCATAATTTCTAAGATATTGCATATCGGCTGCCGCAAGGTTCGCTTACTGAGAAAATGTACTGAGAATTGATTTCCAACCCCGGTCGCAAACTACAACTTCCTTAATTCTAAACCGATTTCGGTGATCTGTATCTCAAATGAAGCGTAATTAGGTACAGAATCTAAGAATGTAGCTGCCCATCAGATGCGCTTCATAATTTCTAAGACGTTGCATATCGGCTGCCGCAAGGTTCGCTTACTGAGAAAATGTACTGAGAATTGATTTCCAACCCCGGTCGTAAACTACAACTTCCTTAATTCTAAACCGATTTCGGTGATCTGTATCTCAAATGAAGCGTAATTAGGTACAGAATCTAAGAACGTAGCTGCCCATTAGCTGCGCTTAATAGTTTCTAAGATATTGCATATCGGCTGCCGCAAGGTTCGCTTACTGAGAAAATGTACTGAGAATTGATTGCTAACCCCGGTCGCAAACTACAACTTCCTTAATTCTAAACCGATTTCGGTGATCTGTATCTCAAATGAAGCGTAATTAATTTCGAATCTAAGAACGTATCTGCCCATTAGATGCGCTTCATAATTTCTAAGATATTACATATCGGCTGCCGCAAGGTTCGCTTGCTGAGAAAATGTACTGAGAATTGATTGCTAACCCCGGTCGCAAACTACAACTTCCTTAATTCTAAACCGATTTCGGTGATCTGTATCTCAAATGAAGCGTAATTAATTTCGAATCTAAGAACGTAGCTGCCCATTAGATGCGCTTCATAATTTCTAAGATATTACATATCGGCTGCCGCAAGGTTCGCTTGCTGAGAAAATGTACTGAGAATTGATTACTAACCCCGGTCGCAAACTACAACTTCCTTAATTCTAAACCGATTTCGGTGATCTGTATCTCAAATGAAGCGTAATTAATTTCGAATCTAAGAACGTAGCTGCCCATTAGATGCGCTTAACAGTTTCTAAGATATTGCATATCGGCTGCCGCACGGTTCGCTTCCTGAGAAAATGTACTGAGAATTGATTTCCAACCCCGGTCGCAAACTACAACTTCCTTAATTCTAAACCGATTTCGGTGGTCTGTATCTCAAATGAAGCGTAATTAGGTACAGAATCTAAGAATGTGGCTGCCCATTAGATGCGCTTCATAATTTCTAAGATATTGCATATCGGCTGCCGCAAGGTTCGGTTCCTGAGAAAATGTTCCGAGAATTGATTTCCAACCCCGGTCGCAAACTACCACTTCCTTAATTCTAAACCGATTTCGGTGATTTGTATCTCATATGAAGCGTAATTAGGTACAGAATCTAAGAACGTAGCTGCCCATTAGCTGCGCTTAATAGTTTCTAAGATATTGCATATCGGCTGCCGCAAGGTTCGCTTACTGAGAAAATGTACTGAGAATTGATTGCTAACCCCGGTCGCAAACTACAACTTCCTTAATTCTAAACCGATTTCGGTGATCTGTATCTCAAATGAAGCGTAATTAGGTACAGAATCTAAGAACGTAGCTGCCCATTAGCTGCGCTTAATAGTTTCTAAGATATTGCATATCGGCTGCCGCAAGGTTCGCTTACTGAGAAAATGTACTGAGAATTGATTGCTAACCCCGGTCGCAAACTACAACTTCCTTAATTCTATACCAATTTCAGTGATCTGTATCTCAAATGAAGCGTAATTAGGTACAGAATGTAAGAATGTAGCTGCCCATCAGATGCGCTTCATAATTTCTAAGATATTACATATCGGCTGCCGCAAGGTTCGCTTGCTGAGAAAATGTACTGAGAATTGATTTCCAACCCCGGTCGCAAACTACAACTTCCTTAATTCTAAACCGATTTCGGTGATCTGTATCTCAAATGAAGCGTAATTAGGTACAGAATCTAAGAACGTAGCTGCCCATTAGCTGCGCTTAATAGTTTCTAAGATATTGCATATCGGCTGCCGCAAGGTTCGCTTACTGAGAAAATGTACTGAGAATTGATTGCTAACCCCGGTCGCAAACTACAACTTCCTTAATTCTAAACCGATTTCGGTGATCTGTATCTCAAATGAAGCGTAATTAGGTACAGAATGTAAGAATGTAGCTGCCCATCAGATGCGCTTCATAATTTCTAAGATATTGCATATCGGCTGCCGCAAGGTTCGCTTACTGAGAAAATGTACTGAGAATTGATTGCTAACCCCGGTCGCAAACTACAACTTCCTTAATTCTAAACCGATTTCGGTGATCTGTATCTCAAATGAAGCGTAATTAATTTCGAATCTAAGAACGTAGCTGCCCATTAGATGCGCTTCATAATTTCTAAGATATTACATATCGGCTGCCGCAAGGTTCGCTTGCTGAGAAAATGTACTGAGAATTGATTTCCAACCCCGGTCGCAAACTACAACTTCCTTAATTCTAAACCGATTTCGGTGATCTGTATCTCAAATGAAGCGTAATTAGGTACAGAATCTAAGAACGTAGCTGCCCATTAGCTGCGCTTAATAGTTTCTAAGATATTGCATATCGGCTGCCGCAAGGTTCGCTTACTGAGAAAATGTACTGAGAATTGATTGCTAACCCCGGTCGCAAACTACAACTTCCTTAATTCTAAACCGATTTCGGTGATCTGTATCTCAAATGAAGCGTAATTAATTTCGAATCTAAGAACGTAGCTGCCCATTAGATGCGCTTCATAATTTCTAAGATATTACATATCGGCTGCCGCAAGGTTCGCTTGCTGAGAAAATGTACTGAGAATTGATTGCTAACCCCGGTCGCAAACTACAACTTCCTTAATTCTAAACCGATTTCGGTGATCTGTATCTCAAATGAAGCGTAATTAGGTACAGAATCTAAGAACGTAGCTGCCCATTAGCTGCGCTTAATAGTTTCTAAGATATTGCATATCGGCTGCCGCAAGGTTCGCTTACTGAGAAAATGTACTGAGAATTGATTGCTAACCCCGGTCGCAAACTACAACTTCCTTAATTCTAAACCGATTTCGGTGATCTGTATCTCAAATGAAGCGTAATTAATTTCGAATCTAAGAACGTAGCTGCCCATTAGATGCGCTTCATAATTTCTAAGATATTACATATCGGCTGCCGCAAGGTTCGCTTGCTGAGAAAATGTACTGAGAATTGATTACTAACCCCGGTCGCAAACTACAACTTCCTTAATTCTAAACCAATTTCAGTGATCTGTATCTCAAATGAAGCGTAATTAGGTATAGAATGTAAGAATGTAGCTGCCCATTAGATGCGCTTATCAGTTTCTAAGATATTACATATCGGCTGCCGCACGGTTCGCTTCCTGAGAAAATGTACTGAGAATTGATTTCCAACCCCGGTCGCAAACTACAACTTCCTTAATTCTAAACCGATTTCGGTGATCTGTATCTCAAATGAAGCGTAATTAGGTACAGAATCTAAGAATGTGGCTGCCCATTAGATGCGCTTCATAATTTCTAAGATATTGCATATCGGCTGCCGCAAGGTTCGGTTCCTGAGAAAATGTTCCGAGAATTGATTTCCAACCCCGGTCGCAAACTACAACTTCCTTAATTCTAAACCAATTTCAGTGATCTGTATCTCAAATGAAGCGTAATTAGGTACAGAATGTAAGAATGTAGCTGCCCATCAGATGCGCTTCATAATTTCTAAGATATTGCATATCGGCTGCCGCAAGGTTCGCTTACTGAGAAAATGTACTGAGAATTGATTTCCAACCCCGGTCGCAAACTACAACTTCCTTAATTCTAAACCGATTTCGGTGATCTGTATCTCAAATGAAGCGTAATTAATTTCGAATCTAAGAACGTAGCTGCCCATTAGATGCGCTTCATAATTTCTAAGATATTTCATATCGGCTGCCGCAAGGTTCGCTTGCTGAGAAAATGTACTGAGAATTGATTTCCAACCCCGGTCGCAAACTACAACTTCCTTAATTCTAAACCGATTTCGGTGATCTGTATCTCAAATGAAGCGTAATTAGGTACAGAATCTAAGAACGTAGCTGCCCATTAGCTGCGCTTAATAGTTTCTAAGATATTGCATATCGGCTGCCGCAAGGTTCGCTTACTGAGAAAATGTACTGAGAATTGATTACTAACCCCGGTCGCAAACTACAACTTCCTTAATTCTAAACCGATTTCGGTGATCTGTATCTCAAATGAAGCGTAATTAATTTCGAATCTAAGAACGTAGCTGCCCATTAGATGCGCTTCATAATTTCTAAGATATTACATATCGGCTGCCGCAAGGTTCGCTTGCTGAGAAAATGTACTGAGAATTGATTGCTAACCCCGGTCGCAAACTACAACTTCCTTAATTCTAAACCGATTTCGGTGATTTGTATCTCAAATGAAGCGTAATTAATTTCGAATCTAAGAACGTAGCTGCCCATTAGATGCGCTTCATAATTTCTAAGATATTACATATCGGCTGCCGCAAGGTTCGCTTGCTGAGAAAATGTACTGAGAATTGATTACTAACCCCGGTCGCAAACTACAACTTCCTTAATTCTAAACCAATTTCAGTGATCTGTATCTCAAATGAAGCGTAATTAGGTACAGAATGTAAGAATGTAGCTGCCCATCAGATGCGCTTCATAATTTCTAAGATATTGCATATCGGCTGCCGCAAGGTTCGCTTACTGAGAAAATGTACTGAGAATTGATTACTAACCCCGGTCGCAAACTACAACTTCCTTAATTCTAAACCAATTTCAGTGATCTGCATCTCAAATGAAGCGTAATTAATTTCGAATGTAAGAATGTAGCTGCCCATCAGATGCGCTTCATAATTTCTAAGATATTGCATATCGGCTGCCGCAAGGTTCGCTTACTGAGAAAATGTACTGAGAATTGATTTCCAACCCCGGTCGCAAACTACAACTTCCTTAGTTCTAAACCGATTTCGGTGATCTGTATCTCAAATGAAGCGTAATTAATTTCGAATCTAAGAACGTAGCTGCCCATTAGATGCGCTTCATAATTTCTAAGATATTACATATCGGCTGCCGCAAGGTTCGCTTGCTGAGAAAATGTACTGAGAATTGATTGCTAACCCCGGTCGCAAACTACAACTTCCTTAATTCTAAACCGATTTCGGTGATCTGTATCTCAAATGAAGAGTAATTAGGTACAGAATCTAAGAACGTAGCCGCCCATTAGCTGCGCTTAATAGTTTCTAAGATATTGCATATCGGCTGCCGCAAGGTTCGCTTACTGAGAAAATGTACTGAGAATTGATTTCCAACCCCGGTCGCAAACTACAACTTCCTTAGTTCTAAACCGATTTCGGTGATCTGTATCTCAAATGAAGCGTAATTAATTTCGAATCTAAGAACGTAGCTGCCCATTAGATGCGCTTCATAATTTCTAAGATATTACATATCGGCTGCCGCAAGGTTCGCTTGCTGAGAAAATGTACTGAGAATTGATTACTAACCCCGGTCGCAAACTACAACTTCCTTAATTCTAAACCAATTTCAGTGATCTGCATCTCAAATGAAGCGTAATTAATTTCGAATGTAAGAATGTAGCTGCCCATCAGATGCGCTTCATAATTTCTAAGATATTGCATATCGGCTGCCGCAAGGTTCGCTTACTGAGAAAATGTACTGAGAATTGATTTCCAACCCCGGTCGCAAACTACAACTTCCTTAGTTCTAAACCGATTTCGGTGATCTGTATCTCAAATGAAGCGTAATTAATTTCGAATCTAAGAACGTAGCTGCCCATTAGATGCGCTTCATAATTTCTAAGATATTACATATCGGCTGCCGCAAGGTTCGCTTGCTGAGAAAATGTACTGAGAATTGATTGCTAACCCCGGTCGCAAACTACAACTTCCTTAATTCTAAACCGATTTCGGTGATCTGTATCTCAAATGAAGAGTAATTAGGTACAGAATCTAAGAACGTAGCCGCCCATTAGCTGCGCTTAATAGTTTCTAAGATATTGCATATCGGCTGCCGCAAGGTTCGCTTACTGAGAAAATGTACTGAGAATTGATTGCTAACCCCGGTCGCAAACTACAACTTCCTTAATTCTAAACCGATTTCGGTGATCTGTATCTCAAATGAAGCGTAATTAATTTCGAATCTAAGAACGTAGCTGCCCATTAGCTGCGCTTAATAGTTTCTAAGATATTGCATATCGGCTGCCGCAAGGTTCGCTTCCTGAGAAAATGTTCTGAGAATTGATTTCCAACCCCGGTCGCAAACTACAACTTCCTTAATTCTAAACCGATTTCGGTGATCTGTATCTCAAATGAAGCGTAATTAGGTACAGAATCTGAGAATGTAGCTGCCCATTAGGTGCATATCGGCTAAGATATTACATATCGGCTGCCGCAAGGTTCGCTTGCTGAGAAAATGTAGTGAGAATTGATTTCCAACCCCGGTCGCAAACTACAACTTCCTTAATTCTAAACCAATTTCAGTGATCTGTATCTCAAATGAAGCGTAATTAGGTACAGAATCTAAGAATGTAGCTGCCCATCAGATGCGCTTAACAGTTTCTAAGATATTGCATATCGGCTGCCGCAAGGTTCGCTTCCTGAGAAAATGTTCTGAGAATTGATTTCCAACCCCGGTCGCAAACTACAACTTCCTTAATTCTAAACCGATTTCGGTGATCTGTATCTCAAATGAAGCGTAATTAGGTACAGAATCTGAGAATGTAGCTGCCCATTAGGTGCATATCGGCTAAGATATTACATATCGGCTGCCGCAAGGTTCGCTTGCTGAGAAAATGTAGTGAGAATTGATTTCCAACCCCGGTCGCAAACTACAACTTCCTTAATTCTAAACCAATTTCAGTGATCTGTATCTCAAATGAAGCGTAATTAGGTACAGAATCTAAGAATGTAGCTGCCCATCAGATGCGCTTAACAGTTTCTAAGATATTGCATATCGGCTGCCGCAAAGTTCGCTTCCTCAGAAAATGTGCTGAGAATTGATTTCCAACCCCGGTCGCAAACTACAACTTCCTTAATTCTAAACCGATTTCGGTGATCTGTATCTCAAATGAAGCGTAATTAGGTACAGAATCTGAGAATGTAGCTGTCCATCAGATGCGCTTAACAGTTTCTAAGATATTGCATATCGGCTGCCGCAAAGTTCGCTTCCTCAGAAAATGTGCTGAGAATTGATTTCCAACCCCGGTCGCAAACTACAACTTCCTTAATTCTAAACCGATTTCGGTGATCTGTATCTCAAATGAAGCGTAATTAGGTACAGAATCTGAGAATGTAGCTGCCCATTAGGTGCATATCGGCTAAGATATTACATATCGGCTGCCGCAAGGTTCGCTTGCTGAGAAAATGTAGTGAGAATTGATTTCCAACCCCGGTCGCAAACTACAACTTCCTTAATTCTAAACCAATTTCAGTGATCTGTATCTCAAATGAAGCGTAATTAGGTACAGAATCTAAGAATGTAGCTGCCCATCAGATGCGCTTAACAGTTTCTAAGATATTGCATATCGGCTGCCGCAAAGTTCGCTTCCTCAGAAAATGTGCTGAGAATTGATTTCCAACCCCGGTCGCAAACTACAACTTCCTTAATTCTAAACCGATTTCGGTGATCTGTATCTCAAATGAAGCGTAATTAGGTACAGAATCTGAGAATGTAGCTGCCCATTAGGTGCATATCGGCTAAGATATTACATATCGGCTGCCGCAAGGTTCGCTTGCTGAGAAAATGTAGTGAGAATTGATTTCCAACCCCGGTCGCAAACTACAACTTCCTTAATTCTAAACCGATTTCGGTGATCTGTATCTCAAATGAAGCGTAATTAGGTACAGAATCTAAGAATGTAGCTGCCCATCAGATGCGCTTCATAATTTCTAAGATATTGCATATCGGCTGCCGCACGGTTCGCTTCCTGAGAAAATGTACTGAGAATTGATTTCCAACCCCGGTCGCAAACTACAACTTCCTTAATTCTAAACCGATTTCGGTGATCTGTATCTCAAATGAAGCGTAATTAGGTACAGAATCTAAGAATGCAGCTGCCCATCAGATGCGCCTAACAGTTTCTAAGATATTGCATATCGGCTGCCGCAAGGTTCGGTTCCTGAGAAAATGTTCTGAGAATTGATTTCCAACCCCGGTCGCAAACTACAACTTCCTTAATTCTAAACCGATTTCGGTGATCTGTATCTCAAATGAAGCGTAATTAGGTACAGAATCTAAGAATGTAGCTGCCCATCAGATGCGCCTAACAGTTTCTAAGATATTGCATATCGGCTGCCGCACGGTTCGCTTCCTGAGAAAATGTACTGAGAATTGATTTCCAACCCCGGTCGCAAACTACAACTTCCTTAATTCTAAACCGATTTCGGTGATCTGTATCTCAAATGAAGCGTAATTAGGTACAGAATCTAAGAACGTAGCTGCCCATTAGCTGCGCTTAATAGTTTCTAAGATATTGCATATCGGCTGCCGCAAGGTTCGGTTCCTGAGAAAATGTTCTGAGAATTGATTTCCAACCCCGGTCGCAAACTACAACTTCCTTAATTCTAAACCGATTTCGGTGATCTGTATCTCAAATGAAGCGTAATTAGGTACAGAATCTAAGAATGTAGCTGCCCATTAGATGCGCCTAACAGTTTCTAAGATATTGCATATCGGCTGCCGCACGGTTCGCTTCCTGAGAAAATGTACTGAGAATTGATTTCCAACCCCGGTCGCAAACTACAACTTCCTTAATTCTAAACCGATTTCGGTGATCTGTATCTCAAATGAAGCGTAATTAGGTACAGAATCTAAGAATGTAGCTGCCCTTTAGATGCGCCTAACAGTTTCTAAGATATTGCATATCGGCTGCCGCAAAGTTCGCTTCCTGAGAAAATGTACTGAGAATTGATTTCCAACCCCGGTCGCAAACTACAACTTCCTTAATTCTAAACCGATTTCGGTGATCTGTATCTCAAATGAAGCGTAATTAGGTACAGAATCTAAGAATGTAGCTGCCCATCAGATGCGCCTAACAGTTTCTAAGATATTGCATATCGGCTGCCGCACGGTTCGCTTCCTGAGAAAATGTACTGAGAATTGATTTCCAACCCCGGTCGCAAACTACAACTTCCTTAATTCTAAACCGATTTCGGTGATCTGTATCTCAAATGAAGCGTAATTAATTTCGAATCTAAGAATGTAGCTTCCCATTAGATGCGCTTCATAATTTCTAAGATATTACATATCGGCTGCCGCAAGGTTCGCTTGCTGAGAAAATGTACTGAGAATTGATTTCCAACCCCGGTCGCAAACTACAACTTCCTTAATTCTAAACCAATTTCAGTGATCTGTATCTCAAATGAAGCGTAATTAGGTACAGAATCTAAGAATGTAGCTGCCCATTAGATGCACCTAACAGTTTCTAAGATATTGCATATCGGCTGCCGCAAGGTTCGGTTCCTGAGAAAATGTTCTGAGAATTGATTTCCAACCCCGGTCGCAAACTGCAACTTCCTTAGTTCTAAACCGATTTCGGTGATCTGTATCTCAAATGAAGCGTAATTAGGTACAGAATCTAAGAATGTAGCTGCCCATCAGATGCGCTTCATAATTTCTAAGATATTGCATATCGGCTGCCGCAAGGTTCGGTTCCTGAGAAAATGTACTGAGAATTGATTTCCAACCCCGGTCGCAAACTACAACTTCCTTAATTCTAAACCAATTTCAGTGAGCTGTATCTCAAATGAAGCGTAATTAGGTACAGAATCTAAGAATGTAGCTGCCGATCAGATGCGCTTCATAATTTCTAAGATATTGCATATCGGCTGCCGCAAGGTTCGCTTACTGAGAAAATGTACTGAGAATTGATTTCCAACCCCGGTCGCAAACTACAACTTCCTTAATTCTAAACCGATTTCGGTGATCTGTATCTCAAATGAAGCGTAATTAATTTCGAATCTAAGAATGTAGCTGCCCATTAGATGCGCTTCATAATTTCTAAGATATTACATATCGGCTGCCGCAAGGTTCGCTTGCTGAGAAAATGTACTGAGAATTGATTGCTAACCCCGGTCGCAAACTACAACTTCCTTAATTCTAAACCGATTTCGGTGATCTGTATCTCAAATGAAGCGTAATTAGGTACAGAATCTAAGAATGTAGCTGTCCATCAGATGCGCTTCATAATTTCTAAGATATTGCATATCGGCTGCCGCAAGGTTCGGTTCCTGAGAAAATGTACTGAGAATTGATTTCCAACCCCGGTCGCAAACTACAACTTCCTTAGTTCTAAACCGATTTCGGTGATCTGTATCTCAAATGAAGCGTAATTAATTTCGAATCTAAGAACGTAGCTGCCCATTAGATGCGCTTCATAATTTCTAAGATATTACATATCGGCTGCCGCAAGGTTCGCTTGCTGAGAAAATGTACTGAGAATTGATTGCTAACCCCGGTCGCAAACTACAACTTCCTTAATTCTAAACCGATTTCGGTGATCTGTATCTCAAATGAAGCGTAATTAGGTACAGAATCTAAGAATGTAGCTGCCCATCAGATGCGCTTCATAATTTCTAAGATATTGCATATCGGCTGCCGCAAGGTTCGGTTCCTGAGAAAATGTACTGAGAATTGATTTCCAACCCCGGTCGCAAACTACAACTTCCTTAATTCTAAACCGATTTCGGTGATCTGTATCTCAAATGAAGCGTAATTAGGTACAGAATCTAAGAACGTAGCTGCCCATTAGCTGCGCTTAATAGTTTCTAAGATATTGCATATCGGCTGCCGCAAAGTTCGCTTTGTGAGAAAATGTACTGAGAATTGATTTCCAACCCCGGTCGCAAACTACAACTTCCTTAATTCTAAACCGATTTCGGTGATCTGTATCTCAAATGAACCGTAATTAGGTACAGAATCTAAGAATGTAGCTGCCCATCATATGCGCTTCATAATTTCTAAGATATTGCATATCGGCTGCCGCAAGGTTCGCTTCCTGAGAAATGTACTGAGAATTGATTTCCAACCCCGGTCGCAAACTCCAACTTCCTTAGTTCTAAACCGATTTCGGTGATCTGTATCTCAAATGAAGCGTAATTAGGTACAGAATCTAAGAATGTAGCTGCCCATTAGATGCGCCTAACAGTTTCTACGAGATTGCATATCGGCTGCCGCAAGGTTCGGTTCCTGAGAAAATGTACTGAGAATTGATTTCCAACCCCGGTCGCAAACTACAACTTCCTTAGTTCTAAACCGATTTCGGTGATCTGTATCTCAAATGAAGCGTAATTAGGTACAGAATCTAAGAACGTAGCTGCCCATTAGATGCGCCTAACAGTTTCTAAGATATTGCATATCGGCTGCCGCAAGGTTCGGTTCCTGAGAAAATGTACTGAGAATTGATTTCCAACCCCGGTCGCAAACTACAACTTCCTTAATTCTAAACCGATTTCAGTGATCTGTATCTCAAATGAAGCGTAATTAGGTACAGAATCTAAGAATGTAGCTGCCCATCAGATGCGCTTCATAATTTCTAAGATATTGCATATCGGCTGCCGCAAGGTTCGGTTCCTGAGAAAATGTACTGAGAATTGATTGCTAACCCCGGTCGCAAACTACAACTTCCTTAATTCTAAACCGATTTCGGTGATCTGTATCTCAAATGAAGCGTAATTAGGTACAGAATCTAAGAATGTAGCTGTCCATCAGATGCGCTTCATAATTTCTAAGATATTGCATATCGGCTGCCGCAAGGTTCGGTTCCTGAGAAAATGTACTGAGAATTGATTTCCAACCCCGGTCGCAAACTACAACTTCCTTAATTCTAAACCGATTTCGGTGATCTGTATCTCAAATGAAGAGTAATTAGGTACAGAATCTAAGAATGTAGCTGCCCATTAGATGCGCCTAACAGTTTCTAAGATATTGCATATCGGCTGCCGCACGGTTCGCTTGCTGAGAAAATGTACTGGGAATTGATTTCCAACCCCGGTCGCAAACTACAACTTCCTTAATTCTAAACCGATTTCGGTGATCTGTATCTCAAATGAAGCGTAATTAGGTACAGAATCTAAGAATGTAGCTGCCCATTAGATGCAGTTTCTAAGATATTGCATATCGGCTGCCGCAAGGTTCGCTTCCTGAGAAAATGTACTGAGAATTGATTTCCAACCCCGGTCGCAAACTACAACTTCCTTAATTCTACACCGATTTCAGTGATCTGTATCTCAAATGAAGCGTAATTAGGTACAGAATCTAAGAATGTAGCTGCCCATCAGATGCACTTCATAATTTCTAAGATATTGCATATCGGCTGCCGCAAGGTTCGGTTCCTGAGAAAATGTACTGAGAATTGATTTCCAACCCCGTTCGCAAACTACAACTTCCTTAATTCTAAACCGATTTCGGTGATCTGTATCTCAAATGAAGAGTAATTAGGTACAGAATCTAAGAATGTAGCTGCCCATTAGATGCGCCTAACAGTTTCTAAGATATTGCATATCGGCTGCCGCACGGTTCGCTTGCTGAGAAAATGTACTGGGAATTGATTTCCAACCCCGGTCGCAAACTACAACTTCCTTAATTCTAAACCGATTTCGGTGATCTGTATCTCAAATGAAGCGTAATTAGGTACAGAATCTAAGAATGTAGCTGCCCATTAGATGCGCCTAACAGTTTCTAAGATATTGCATATCGGCTGCCGCACGGTTCGCTTCCTGAGAAAATGTACTGAGAATTGATTTCCAACCCCGGTCGCAAACTACAACTTCCTTAATTCTAAACCGATTTCGGTGATCTGTATCTCAAATTAAGCGTAATTAGATAAAGAATCTAAGAATGTAGCTGCCCATCAGATGCGCTTCATAATTTCTAAGATATTGCATATCGGCTGCCGCAAGGTTCGCTTCCTGAGAAAATGTACTGAGATTTGATTTCCAACCCCGGTCGCAAACTACAACTTCCTTAATTCTAAACCGATTTCGGTGATCTGTATCTCAAATGAAGCGTAATTAGGTACAGAATCTAAGAATGTAGCTGCCCATTAGATGCGCCTAACAGTTTCTAAGATATTGCATATCGGCTGCCGCAAGGTTCGGTTCCTGAGAAAATGTACTGAGAATTGATTTCCAACCCCGGTCGCAAACTACAACTTCCTTAATTCTACACCGATTTCAGTGATCTGTATCTCAAATGAAGCGTAATTAGGTACAGAATCTAAGAATGTAGCTGCCCATTAGATGCGCCTAACAGTTTCTAAGATATTGCATATCGGCTGCCGCACGGTTCGCTTGCTGAGAAAATGTACTGGGAATTGATTTCCAACCCCGGTCGCAAACTACAACTTCCTTAATTCTAAACCGATTTCGGTGATCTGTATCTCAAATGAAGCGTAATTAGGTACAGAATCTAAGAATGTAGCTGCCCATTAGATGCGCCTAACAGTTTCTAAGATATTGCATATCGGCTGCCGCACGGTTCGCTTCCTGAGAAAATGTACTGAGAATTGATTTCCAACCCCGGTCGCAAACTACAACTTCCTTAATTCTAAACCGATTTCGGTGATCTGTATCTCAAATGAAGCGTAATTAGGTACAGAATCTAAGAATGTAGCTGCCCATTAGATGCGCCTAACAGTTTCTAAGATATTGCATATCGGCTGCCGCACGGTTCGCTTGCTGAGAAAATGTACTGGGAATTGATTTCCAACCCCGGTCGCAAACTACAACTTCCTTAATTCTAAACCGATTTCGGTGATCTGTATCTCAAATGAAGCGTAATTAGGTACAGAATCTAAGAATGTAGCTGCCCATTAGATGCGCCTAACAGTTTCTAAGATATTGCATATCGGCTGCCGCACGGTTCGCTTCCTGAGAAAATGTACTGAGAATTGATTTCCAACCCCGGTCGCAAACTACAACTTCCTTAATTCTAAACCGATTTCGGTGATCTGTATCTCAAATGAAGCGTAATTAGGTACAGAATCTAAGAATGTAGCTGCCCATTAGATGCGCCTAACAGTTTCTAAGATATTGCATATCGGCTGCCGCACGGTTCGCTTGCTGAGAAAATGTACTGGGAATTGATTTCCAACCCCGGTCGCAAACTACAACTTCCTTAATTCTAAACCGATTTCGGTGATCTGTATCTCAAATGAAGCGTAATTAGGTACAGAATCTAAGAATGTAGCTGCCCATTAGATGCGCCTAACAGTTTCTAAGATATTGCATATCGGCTGCCGCACGGTTCGCTTGCTGAGAAAATGTACTGGGAATTGATTTCCAACCCCGGTCGCAAACTACAACTTCCTTAATTCTAAACCGATTTCGGTGATCTGTATCTCAAATTAAGCGTAATTAGATAAAGAATCTAAGAATGTAGCTGCCCATCAGATGCGCTTCATAATTTCTAAGATATTGCATATCGGCTGCCGCAAGGTTCGCTTCCTGAGAAAATGTACTGAGATTTGATTTCCAACCCCGATCGCAAACTACAACTTCCTTAATTCTAAACCGATTTCGGTGATCTGTATCTCAAATGAAGCGTAATTAGGTACAGAATCTAAGAATGTAGCTGCCCATTAGATGCGCCTAACAGTTTCTAAGATATTGCATATCGGCTGCCGCAAGGTTCGGTTCCTGAGAAAATGTTCTGAGAATTGATTTCCAACCACGGTCGCAAACTACAACTTCCTTAATTCTAAACCGATTTCGGTGATCTGTATCTCAAATGAAGCGTAATTAGGTACAGAATCTAAGAATGTAGCTGCCCATTAGATGCGATTAACGGTTTCTAAGATATTGCATATCGGCTGCCGCACGGTTCGCTTCCTGAGAAAATGTACTGAGAATTGATTTCCAACCCCGGTCGCAAACTACAACTTCCTTAATTCTAAACCGATTTCGGTGATCTGTATCTCAAATGGAGCGTAATTAGGTACAGACTCTAAGAACGTAGCTGCCCATTAGCTGCGCTTAATAGTTTCTAAGATATTGCATATCGGCTGCCGCACGGTTCGCTTCCTGAGAAAATGTACTGAGAATTGATTTCCAACCCCGGTCGCAAACTCCAACTTCCTTAGTTCTAAACCGATTTCGGTGATCTGTATCTCAAATGAAGCGTAATTAGGTACAGAATCTAAGAATGTAGCTGCCCATCAGATGCACTTCATAATTTCTAAGATATTGCATATCGGCTGCCGCAAGGTTCGGTTCCTGAGAAAATGTACTGAGAATTGATTTCCAACCCCGGTCGCAAACTACAACTTCCTTAGTTCTAAACCGATTTCGGTGATCTGTATCTCAAATGAAGCGTAATTAGGTACAGAATCTAAGAATGTAGCTGCCCATCAGATGCGCTTCATAATTTCTAAGATATTGCATATCGGCTGCCGCAAGGTTCGGTTTCTGAGAAAATGTACTGAGAATTGATTTCCAACCCCGGTCGCAAACTACAACTTCCTTAGTTCTAAACCGATTTCGGTGATCTGTATCTCAAATGAAGCGTAATTAGGTACAGAATCTAAGAATGTAGCTGCCCATCAGATGCACTTCATAATTTCTAAGATATTGCATATCGGCTGCCGCAAGGTTCGGTTCCTGAGAAAATGTACTGAGAATTGATTTCCAACCCCGGTCGCAAACTACAACTTCCTTAGTTCTAAACCGATTTCGGTGGTCTGTATCTCAAATGAAGCGTAATTAGGCACAGAATCTAAGAATGTAGCTGCCCATTAGCTGCGCTTAATGGTTTCTAAGATATTGCATATCGGCTGCCGCAAGGTTCGCTTCCTGGGAAAATGTACTGAGAATTGATTTCCAACCCCGGTCGCAAACTACAACTTCCTTAATTCTAAACCGATTTCGGTGATCTGTATCTCAAATGAAGCGTAATTAGATAAAGAATCTAAGAATGTAGCTGCCCATCAGATGCGCTTCATAATTTCTAAGATATTGCATATCGGCTGCCGCAAGGTTCGCTTATTGAGAAAATGTACTGAGATTTGATTTCCAACCCCGGTCGCAAACTACAACTTCCTTAATTCTAAACCGATTTCGGTGATCTGTATCTCAAATGAAGCGTAATTAGGTACAGAATCTAAGAATGTAGCTGCAAATTAGATGCGCCTAACAGTTTCTAAGATATTGCATATCGGCTGCCGCAAGGTTCGGTTCCTGAGAAAATGTTCTGAGAATTGATTTCCAACCCCGGTCGCAAACTACAACTTCCTTAATTCTAAACCGATTTCGGTGATCTGTATCTCAAATGAAGCGTAATTAGGTACAGAATCTAAGAATGTAGCTGCCCATCAGATGCGCTTCATAATTTCTAAGATATTGCATATCGGCTGCCGCAAGGTTCGCTTATTGAGAAAATGTACTGAGATTTGATTTCCAACCACGGTCGCAAACTACAACTTCCTTAATTCTAAACCGATTTCGGTGATCTGTATCTCAAATGAAGCGTAATTAGGTACAGAATCTAAGAATGTAGCTGCCCATCAGATGCGCTTCATAATTTCTAAGATATTGCATATCGGCTGCCGCAAGGTTCGGTTCCTGAGAAAATGTACTGAGAATTGATTTCCAACCCCGGTCGCAAACTACAACTTCCTTAATTCTAAACCGATTTCGGTGATCTGTATCTCAAATGAAGCGTAATTAGGTACAGAATCTAAGAATGTAGCTGCCCATCAGATGCGCTTCATAATTTCTAAGATATTGCATATCGGCTGCCGCAAGGTTCGGTTCCTGAGAAAATGTTCTGAGAATTGATTTCCAACCCCGGTCGCAAACTACAACTTCCTTAATTCTAAACCGATTTCGGTGATCTGTATCTCAAATGAAGCGTAATTAGGTACAGAATCTAAGAATGTAGCTGCCCATCAGATGCGCTTCATAATTTCTAAGATATTGCATATCAGCTGCCGCAAGGTTCGGTTCCTGAGAAAATGTACTGAGAATTGATTTCCAACCCCGGTCGCAAACTACAACTTCCTTAATTCTAAACCGATTTCGGTGATCTGTATCTCAAATGAAGCGTAATTAGGTACAGAATCTAAGAATGTAGCTGCCCATCAGATGCGCTTCATAATTTCTAAGATATTGCATATCGGCTGCCGCAAGGTTCGGTTCCTGAGAAAATGTACTGAGAATTGATTTCCAACCCCGGTCGCAAACTACAACTTCCTTAGGTCTAAACCGATTTCGGTGGTCTGTATCTCAAATGAAGCGTAATTAGGTACAGAATCTAAGAATGTAGCTGCCCATTAGATGCGCCTAACAGTTTCTAAGATATTGCATATCGGCTGCCGCAAGGTTCGGTTCCTGAGAAAATGTTCTGAGAATTGATTTCCAACCCCGGTCGCAAACTACAACTTCCTTAATTCTAAACCGATTTCGGTGATCTGTATCTCAAATGAAGCGTAATTAGATAAAGAATCTAAGAATGTAGCTGCCCATCAGATGCGCTTCATAATTTCTAAGATATTGCATATCGGCTGCCGCAAGGTTCGGTTCCTGAGAAAATGTACTGAGAATTGATTTCCAACCCCGGTCGCAAACTACAACTTCCTTAATTCTAAACCGATTTCGGTGATCTGTATCTCAAATGAAGCGTAATTAGGTACAGAATCTAAGAATGTAGCTGCCCATTAGATGCGCCTAAAAGTTTCTAAGATATTGCATATCGGCTGCCGCAAGGTTCGGTTCCTGAGAAAATGTTCTGAGAATTGATTTCCAACCACGGTCGCAAACTACAACTTCCTTAATTCTAAACCGATTTCGGTGATCTGTATCTCAAATGAAGCGTAATTAGGTACAGAATCTAAGAATGTAGCTGCCCATCAGATGCGCTTCATAATTTCTAAGATATTGCATATCGGCTGCCGCAAGGTTCGCTTCCTGGGAAAATGTACTGAGAATTGATTTCCAACCCCGGTCGCAAACTACAACTTCCTTAATTCTAAACCGATTTCGGTGATCTGTATCTCAAATGAAGCGTAATTAGGTACAGAATCTAAGAATGTAGCTGCCCATTAGATGCGCCTAACGGTTTTTAAGATATTGCATATCGGCTGCCGCACGGTTCGCTTGCTGAGAAAATGTACTGGGAATTGATTTCCAACCCCGGTCGCAAACTACAACTTCCTTAATTCTAAACCGATTTCGGTGATCTGTATCTCAAATGGAGCGTAATTAGGTACAGAATCTAAGAACGTAGCTGCCCATTAGCTGCGCTTAATAGTTTCTAAGATATTGCATATCGGCTGCCGCAAGGTTCGGTTCCTGAGAAAATGTACTGAGAATTGATTTCCAACCCCGGTCGCAAACTACAACTTCCTTAATTCTAAACCGATTTCGGTGATCTGTATCTCAAATGAAGCGTAATTAGGTACAGAATCTAAGAATGTAGCTGCCCATTAGATGCGCCTAACAGTTTCTAAGATATTGCACATCGGCTGCCGCAAGGTTCGGTTCCTGAGAAAATGTACTGAGAATTGATTTCCAACCCCGGTCGCAAACTACAACTTCCTTAGTTCTAAACCGATTTCGGTGATCTGTATCTCAAATGAAGCGTAATTAGGCACAGAATCTAAGAATGTAGCTGCCCATTAGCTGCGCTTAATGGTTTATAAGATATTGCATATCGGCTGCCGCGAGGTTCGCTTCCTGGGAAAATGTACTGAGAATTGATTTCCAACCCCGGTCGCAAACTACAACTTCCTTAATTCTAAACCGATTTCGGTGATCTGTATCTCAAATGAAGCGTAATTAGGTACAGAATCTAAGAATGTAGCTGCCCATTAGATGCGCCTAACAGTTTCTAAGATATTGCACATCGGCTGCCGCAAGGTTCGGTTCCTGAGAAAATGTACTGAGAATTGATTTCCAACCCCGGTCGCAAACTACAACTTCCTTAATTCTAAACCGATTTCGGTGATCTGTATCTCAAATGAAGAGTAATTCGGTACAGAATCTAAGAATGTAGCTGCCCATTAGATGCGCCTAACAGTTTCTAAGATATTGCATATCGGCTGCCGCACGGTTCGCTTCCTGAGAAAATGTACTGAGAATTGATTTCCAACCCCGGTCGCAAACTACAACTTCCTTAGTTCTAAACCGATTTCGGTGATCTGTATCTCAAATGAAGCGTAATTAGGCACAGAATCTAAGAATGTAGCTGCCCATTAGCTGCGCTTAATGGTTTCTAAGATATTGCATATCGGCTGCCGCAAGGTTCGCTTCCTGGGAAAATGTACTGAGAATTGATTTCCAACCCCGGTCGCAAACTACAACTTCCTTAGTTCTAAACCGATTTCGGTGATCTGTATCTCAAATGAAGCGTAATTAGGCACAGAATCTAAGAATGTAGCTGCCCATTAGCTGCGCTTAATGGTTTCTAAGATATTGCATATCGGCTGCCGCAAGGTTCGCTTCCTGAGAATTGATTTCCAACCCCGGTCGCAAACTACAACTTCCTTAATTCTAAACCGATTTCGGTGATCTGTATCTCAAATGAAGCGTAATTAGGTACAGAATCTAAGAATGTAGCTGCCCATCAGATGCGCTTCATAATTTCTAAGATATTGCATATCGGCTGCCGCAAGGTTCGCTTCCTGAGAATTGATTTCCAACCCCGGTCGCAAACTACAACTTCCTTAATTCTAAACCGATTTCGGTGATCTGTATCTCAAATGAAGCGTAATTAGGCACAGAATCTAAGAATGTAGCTGCCCATTAGCTGCGCTTAATGGTTTCTAAGATATTGCATATCGGCTGCCGCAAGGTTCGGTTCCTGGGAAAATGTACTGAGAATTGATTTCCAACCCCGGTCGCAAACTACAACTTCCTTAATTCTAAACCGATTTCGGTGATCTGTATCTCAAATGAAGCGTAATTAGGCACAGAATCTAAGAATGTAGCTGCCCATTAGCTGCGCTTAATGGTTTCTAAGATATTGCATATCGGCTGCCGCAAGGTTCGCTTCCTGGGAAAATGTACTGAGAATTGATTTCCAACCCCGGTCGCAAACTACAACTTCCTTAGTTCTAAACCGATTTCGGTGATCTGTATCTCAAATGAAGCGTAATTAGGTATAGAATCTAAGAATGTAGCTGCCCATTAGCTGCGCTTAATGGTTTCTAAGATATTGCATATCGGCTGCCGCGAGGTTCGCTTCCTGGGAAAATGTACTGAGAATTGATTTCCAACCCCGGTCGCAAACTACAACTTCCTTAATTCTAAACCGATTTCGGTGATCTGTATCTCAAATGAAGCGTAATTAGGCACAGAATCTAAGAATGTAGCTGCCCATTAGCTGCGCTTAATGGTTTCTAAGATATTGCATATCGGCTGCCGCAAGGTTCGCTTCCTGGGAAAATGTACTGAGAATTGATTTCCAACCCCGGTCGCAAACTACAACTTCCTTAGTTCTAAACCGATTTCGGTGATCTGTATCTCAAATGAAGCGTAATTAGGCACAGAATCTAAGAATGTAGCTGCCCATTAGCTGCGCTTAATGGTTTCTAAGATATTGCATATCGGCTGCCGCAAGGTTCGCTTCCTGAGAATTGATTTCCAACCCCGGTCGCAAACTACAACTTCCTTAGTTCTAAACCGATTTCGGTGATCTGTATCTCAAATGAAGCGTAATTAGGTACAGAGTCTAAGAACGTAGCTGCCCATTAGCTGCGCTTAATAGTTTCTAAGATATTGCATATCGGCTGCCGCAAAGTTCGCTTCCTCAGAAAATGTGCTGAGAATTGATTTCCAACCCCGGTCGCAAACTACAACTTCCTTAATTCTAAACCGATTTCGGTGATCTGTATCTCAAATGAAGCGTAATTAGGCACAGAATCTAAGAATGTAGCTGCCCATTAGCTGCGCTTAATGGTTTCTAAGATATTGCATATCGGCTGCCGCAAGGTTCGCTTCCTGAGAATTGATTTCCAACCCCGGTCGCAAACTACAACTTCCTTAGTTCTAAACCGATTTCGGTGATCTGTATCTCAAATGAAGCGTAATTAGGTACAGAATCTAAGAATGTAGCTGCCCATCAGATGCGCTTCATAATTTCTAAGATATTGCATATCGGCTGCCGCAAGGTTCGCTTCCTGAGAATTGATTTCCAACCCCGGTCGCAAACTACAACTTCCTTAATTCTAAACCGATTTCGGTGATCTGTATCTCAAATGAAGCGTAATTAGGCACAGAATCTAAGAATGTAGCTGCCCATTAGCTGCGCTTAATGGTTTCTAAGATATTGCATATCGGCTGCCGCAAGGTTCGGTTCCTGGGAAAATGTACTGAGAATTGATTTCCAACCCCGGTCGCAAACTACAACTTCCTTAATTCTAAACCGATTTCGGTGATCTGTATCTCAAATGAAGCGTAATTAGATAAAGAATCTAAGAATGTAGCTGCCGATCAGATGCGCTTCATAATTTCTAAGATATTGCATATCGGCTGCCGCAAGGTTCGGTTATTGAGAAAATGTACTGAGATTTAATTTCCAACCCCGGTCGCAAACTACAACTTCCTTAGTTCTAAACCGATTTCGGTGATCTGTATCTCAAATGAAGAGTAATTAGGTACAGAATCTAAGAATGTAGCTGCCCATTAGATGCGCCTAACAGTTTCTAAGATATTGCATATCGGCTGCCGCACGGTTCGCTTGCTGAGAAAATGTACTGGGAATTGATTTCCAACCCCGGTCGCAAACTACAACTTCCTTAATTCTAAACCGATTTCGGTGATCTGTATCTCAAATGGAGCGTAATTAGGTACAGAATCTAAGAACGTAGCTGCCCATTAGCTGCGCTTAATAGTTTCTAAGATATTGCATATCGGCTGCCGCAAGGTTCGGTTCCTGAGAAAATGTACTGAGAATTGATTTCCAACCCCGGTCGCAAACTACAACTTCCTTAATTCTAAACCGATTTCGGTGATCTGTATCTCAAATGAAGCGTAATTAGGTACAGAATCTAAGAATGTAGCTGCCCATTAGATGCGCCTAACAGTTTCTAAGATATTGCACATCGGCTGCCGCAAGGTTCGGTTCCTGAGAAAATGTACTGAGAATTGATTTCCAACCCCGGTCGCAAACTACAACTTCCTTAGTTCTAAACCGATTTCGGTGATCTGTATCTCAAATGAAGCGTAATTAGGCACAGAATCTAAGAATGTAGCTGCCCATTAGCTGCGCTTAATGGTTTCTAAGATATTGCATATCGGCTGCCGCGAGGTTCGCTTCCTGGGAAAATGTACTGAGAATTGATTTCCAACCCCGGTCGCAAACTACAACTTCCTTAATTCTAAACCGATTTCGGTGATCTGTATCTCAAATGAAGCGTAATTAGGTACAGAATCTAAGAATGTAGCTGCCCATTAGATGCGCCTAACAGTTTCTAAGATATTGCACATCGGCTGCCGCAAGGTTCGGTTCCTGAGAAAATGTACTGAGAATTGATTTCCAACCCCGGTCGCAAACTACAACTTCCTTAATTCTAAACCGATTTCGGTGATCTGTATCTCAAATGAAGAGTAATTCGGTACAGAATCTAAGAATGTAGCTGCCCATTAGATGCGCCTAACAGTTTCTAAGATATTGCATATCGGCTGCCGCACGGTTCGCTTCCTGAGAAAATGTACTGAGAATTGATTTCCAACCCCGGTCGCAAACTACAACTTCCTTAGTTCTAAACCGATTTCGGTGATCTGTATCTCAAATGAAGCGTAATTAGGTATAGAATCTAAGAATGTAGCTGCCCATTAGCTGCGCTTAATGGTTTCTAAGATATTGCATATCGGCTGCCGCGAGGTTCGCTTCCTGGGAAAATGTACTGAGAATTGATTTCCAACCCCGGTCGCAAACTACAACTTCCTTAATTCTAAACCGATTTCGGTGATCTGTATCTCAAATGAAGCGTAATTAGGCACAGAATCTAAGAATGTAGCTGCCCATTAGCTGCGCTTAATGGTTTCTAAGATATTGCATATCGGCTGCCGCAAGGTTCGCTTCCTGGGAAAATGTACTGAGAATTGATTTCCAACCCCGGTCGCAAACTACAACTTCCTTAGTTCTAAACCGATTTCGGTGATCTGTATCTCAAATGAAGCGTAATTAGGCACAGAATCTAAGAATGTAGCTGCCCATTAGCTGCGCTTAATGGTTTCTAAGATATTGCATATCGGCTGCCGCAAGGTTCGGTTCCTGGGAAAATGTACTGAGAATTGATTTCCAACCCCGGTCGCAAACTACAACTTCCTTAATTCTAAACCGATTTCGGTGATCTGTATCTCAAATGAAGCGTAATTAGATAAAGAATCTAAGAATGTAGCTGCCGATCAGATGCGCTTCATAATTTCTAAGATATTGCATATCGGCTGCCGCAAGGTTCGGTTCCTGAGAAAATGTACTGAGATTTAATTTCCAACCCCGGTCGCAAACTACAACTTCCTTAATTCTAAACCGATTTCGGTGATCTGTATCTCAAATGAAGAGTAATTAGGTACAGAATCTAAGAATGTAGCTGCCCATTAGATGCGCCTAACAGTTTCTAAGATATTGCATATCGGCTGCCGCACGGTTCGCTTCCTGAGAAAATGTACTGAGAATTGATTTCCAACCCCGGTCGCAAACTACAACTTCCTTAGTTCTAAACCGATTTCGGTGATCTGTATCTCAAATGAAGCGTAATTAGGTATAGAATCTAAGAATGTAGCTGCCCATTAGATACGCTTAACAGTTTCTAAGATATTGCATATCGGCTGCCGCAAGGTTCGCTTCCTGAGAAAATGTACTGAGAATTGATTTCCAACCCCGGTCGCAAACTACAACTTCCTTAATTCCAAACCGATTTCGGTAATCTGTATCTCAAATGAAGCGTAATTAGGTACAGAATCTAAGAATGTAGCTGCCCATCAGATGCGCTTCATAATTTCTAAGATATTGCATATCGGCTGCCGCAAGGTTCGCTTCCTGAGAACTGATTTCCAACCCCGGTCGCAAACTACAACTTCCTTAATTCTAAACCGATTTCGGTGATCTGTATCTCAAATGAAGCGTAATTAGGTACAGAATCTAAGAATGTAGCTGCCCATTAGCTGCGCTTAATGGTTTCTAAAATATTGCATATCGGCTGCCGCAAGGTTCGCTTCCTGGGAAAATGTACTGAGAATTGATTTCCAACCCCGGTCGCAAACTACAACTTCCTTAGTTCTAAACCGATTTCGGTGATCTGTATCTCAAATGAAGAGTAATTAGGTACAGAATCTAAGAATGTAGCTGCCCATTAGATGCGCCTAACAGTTTCTAAGATATTGCATATCGGCTGCCGCACGGTTCGCTTCCTGAGAAAATGTACTGAGAATTGATTTCCAACCCCGGTCGCAAACTACAACTTCCTTAGTTCTAAACCGATTTCGGTGATCTGTATCTCAAATGAAGCGTAATTAGGTACAGAATCTAAGAATGTAGCTGCCCTTCAGATGCGCTTCATAATTTCTAAGATATTGCATATCGGCTGCCGCAAGGTTCGGTTCCTGAGAAAATGTACTGAGATTTAATTTCCAACCCCGGTCGCAAACTACAACTTCCTTAATTCTAAACCGATTTCGGTGATCTGTATCTCAAATGAAGAGTAATTAGGTACAGAATCTAAGAATGTAGCTGCCCATTAGATGCGCCTAACAGTTTCTAAGATATTGCATATCGGCTGCCGCACGGTTCGCTTCCTGAGAAAATGTACTGAGAATTGATTTCCAACCCCGGTCGCAAACTACAACTTCCTTAATTCCAAACCGATTTCGGTAATCTGTATCTCAAATGAAGCGTAATTAGATACAGAATCTAAGAATGTAGCTGCCCATCAGATGCGCTTCATAATTTCTAAGATATTGCATATCGGCTGCCGCAAGGTTCGCTTCCTGAGAATTGATTTCCAACCCCGGTCGCAAACTACAACTTCCTTAATTCTAAACCGATTTCGGTGATCTGTATCTCAAATGAAGAGTAATTAGGTACAGAATCTAAGAATGTAGCTGCCCATTAGATGCGCCTAACAGTTTCTAAGATATTGCATATCGGCTGTCGCACGGTTCGCTTCCTGAGAAAATGTACTGAGAATTGATTTCCAAAACCGGTCGCAAACTACAACTTCCTTAGTTCTAAACCGATTTCGGTGATCTGTATCTCAAATGAAGCGTAATTAGGTACAGAATCTAAGAATGTAGCTGCCCATCAGATGCGCTTCATAATTTCTAAGATATTGCATATCGGCTGCCGCAAGGTTCGCTTCCTGAGAATTGATTTCCAACCCCGGTCGCAAACTACAACTTCCTTAATTCCAAACCGATTTCGGTAATCTGTATCTCAAATGAAGCGTAATTAGGCACAGAATCTAAGAATGTAGCTGCACTTTAGATGCGCCTAACAGTTTCTAAGATATTGCATATCGGCTGCCGCAAAGTTCGGTTCCTGAGAAAATGTACTGAGATTTAATTTCCAACCCCGGTCGCAGACTACAACTTCCTTAGTTCTAAACCGATTTCGGTGATCTGTATCTCAAATTAAGCGTAATTAGATAAAGAATCTAAGAATGTAGCTGCCCGTCAGATGCGCTTCATAATTTCTAAGATATTGCATATCGGCTGCCGCAAGGTTCGCTTCCTGAGAAAATGTACTGAGATTTGATTTCCAACCCCGGTCGCAAACTACAACTTCCTTAATTCTAAACCAATTTCAGTGATCTGTATCTCAAATGAAGCGTAATTAGGTACAGAATCTAAGAATGTAGCTGCCCATCAGATGCGCTTCATAATTTCTAAGATATTGCATATCGGCTGCCGCAAGGTTCGCTTCCTGAGAATTGATTTCCAACCCCGGTCGCAAACTACAACTTCCTTAGTTCTAAACCGATTTCGGTGATCTGTATCTCAAATGAAGCGTAATTAGGTACAGAATCTAAGAATGTAGCTGTCCATTAGCTGCGCTTAATGGTTTCTAAGATATTGCATATCGGCTGCCGCAAGGTTCGCTTCCTGGGAAAATGTACTGAGAATTGATTTCCAACCCCGGTCGCAAACTACAACTTCCTTAATTCTAAACCGATTTCGGTGATCTGTATCTCAAATGAAGCGTAATTAGGCACAGAATCTAAGAATGTAGCTGCACTTTAGATGCGCCTAACAGTTTCTAAGATATTGCATATCGGCTGCCGCAAAGTTCGGTTCCTGAGAAAATGTACTGAGATTTAATTTCCAACCCCGGTCGCAGACTACAACTTCCTTAGTTCTAAACCGATTTCGGTGATCTGTATCTCAAATGAAGCGTAATTAGATAAAGAATCTAAAAATGTAGCTGCCCGTCAGATGCGCTTCATAATTTCTAAGATATTGCATATCGGCTGCCGCAAGGTTCGCTTCCTGAGAAAATGTACTGAGATTTAATTTCCAACCCCGGTCGCAAACTACAACTTCCTTAGTTCTAAACCGATTTCGGTGATCTGTATCTCAAATTAAGCGTAATTAGATAAAGAATCTAAGAGTGTAGCTGCCCGTCAGATGCGCTTCATAATTTCTAAGATATTGCATATCGGCTGCCGCAAGGTTCGCTTCCTGAGAAAATGTACTGAGATTTAATTTCCAACCCCGGTCGCAAACTACAACTTCCTTAGTTCTAAACCGAATTCGGTGATCTGTATCTCAAATTAAGCGTAATTAGGTACAGAGTCTAAGAATGTAGCTGCACGTTAGATGCGCCTAACAGTTTCTAAGATATTGCATATCGGCTGCCGGAAAGTTCGCTTCCTGAGAAAATGTACTGAGATTTAATTTCCAACCCCGGTCGCAAACTACAACTTCCTTAATTCTAAACCGATTTCGGTGATCTGTATCTCAAATGAAGCGTAATTAGGCACAGAATCTAAGAATGTAGCTGCCCATTAGATGCGCCTAACAGTTTCTAAGATATTGCATATCGGCTGCCGCAAGGTTCGGTTCCTGAGAAAATGTACTGAGAATTGATTTCCAACCCCGGTCGCAAACTACAACTTCCTTAGTTCCAAACCGATTTCGGTGGTCTGTATCTCAAATGAAGCGTAATTAGGTACAGAATCTAAGAATGTAGCTGCCCATCAGATGCGCTTCATAATTTCTAAGATATTGCATATCGGCTGCCGCAAGGTTCGGTTCCTGAGAAAATGTACTGAGATTTAATTTCCAACCCCGGTCGCAAACTACAACTTCCTTAGTTCTAAACCGATTTCGGTGATCTGTATCTCAAATTAAGCGTAATTAGATAAAGAATCTAAGAATGTAGCTGCCCATTAGATGCGCCTAACAGTTTCTAAGATATTGCATATCGGCTGCCGCAAGGTTCGCTTCCTGAGAAAATGTACTGAGATTTAATTTCCAACCCCGGTCGCAAACTACAACTTCCTTAGTTCTGAACCGATTTCGGTGATCTGTATCTCAAATTAAGCGTAATTAGGTACAAAATCTAAGAATGTAGCTGCACATTAGATGCGACTAACAGTTTCTAAGATATTGCATATCGGCTGCCGGAAAGTTCGCTTCCTGAGAAAATGTACTGAGATTCAATTTCCAACCCCGGTCGCAAACTACAACTTCCTTAATTCTAAACCGATTTCGGTGATCTGTATCTCAAATGAAACGTAATTAGGTACAGAATCTAAGAATGTAGCTGCCCATTAGATGCGCCTTACAGTTTCTCAGATATTGCATATCGGCTGCCGCAAAGTTCGCTTCCTGAGAAAATGTACTGAGAATTGATTTCCAACTCCGGTCGCAAACTACAACTTCCTTAGTTCTAAACTGATTTCGGTGATCTGTATCTCAAATGAAGCGTAATTAGGTACAGAATCTAAGAATGTAGCTGCCCTTTAGATGCGCCTAACAGTTTCTAAGATATTGCATATCGGCTGCCGCAAAGTTCGGTTCCTGAGAAAATGTACTGAGATTTAATTTCCAACCCCGGTCGCAAACTACAACTTCCTTAGTTCTAAACCGATTTCGGTGATCTGTATCTCAAATTAAGCGTAATTAGGTACAAAATCTAAGAATGTAGCTGCACATTAGATGCGACTAACAGTTTCTAAGATATTGCATATCGGCTGCCGGAAAGTTCGCTTCCTGAGAAAATGTACTGAGATTCAATTTCCAACCCCGGTCGCAAACTACAACTTCCTTAATTCTAAACCGATTTCGGTGATCTGTATCTCAAATGAAACGTAATTAGGTACAGAATCTAAGAATGTAGCTGCCCATTAGATGCGCCTTACAGTTTCTAAGATATTGCATATCGGCTGCCGCAAAGTTCGCTTCCTGAGAAAATGTACTGAGAATTGATTTCCAACTCCGGTCGCAAACTACAACTTCCTTAGTTCTAAACTGATTTCGGTGATCTGTATCTCAAATGAAGCGTAATTAGGTACAGAATCTAAGAATGTAGCTGCCCTTTAGATGCGCCTAACAGTTTCTAAGATATTGCATATCGGCTGCCGCAAAGTTCGGTTCCTGAGAAAATGTACTGAGATTTAATTTCCAACCCCGGTCGCAAACTACAACTTCCTTAGTTCTAAACCGATTTCGGTGATCTGTATCTCAAATTAAGCGTAATTAGGTACAAAATCTAAGAATGTAGCTGCACATTAGATGCGACTAACAGTTTCTAAGATATTGCATATCGGCTGCCGGAAAGTTCGCTTCCTGAGAAAATGTACTGAGAATTGATTTCCAACCCCGGTCGCAAACTACAACTTCCTTAGTTCTAAACAACTTCGGTGATCTGCATCTCAATTGAAGCGTAATTAGGTACAGAATCTAAGAATGTAGCTGCCCATCAGATGCGCTTCATAATTTCTAAGATATTGCATATCGGCTGCCGCAAGGTTCGGTTCCTGAGAAAATGTACTGAGAATTGATTTCCAACCCCGGTCGCAAACTACAACTTCCTTAATTCTAAACCGATTTCGGTGATCTGTATCTCAAATGAAGCGTAATTAGGCACAGAATCTAAGAATGTAGCTGCCCATCAGATGCGCTTCATAATTTCTAAGATATTGCATATCGGCTGCCGCAAGGTTCGGTTCCTGAGAAAATGTACTGAGAATTGATTTCCAACCCCGGTCGCAAACTACAACTTCCTTAATTCTAAACCGATTTCGGTGATCTGTATCTCAAATTAAGCGTAATTAGATAAAGAATCTAAGAGTGTAGCTGCCCATCAGATGCGCTTCATAATTTCTAAGATATTGCATATCGGCTGCCGCAAGGTTCGCTTCCTGAGAAAATGTACTGAGAATTGATTTCCAACTCCGGTCGCAAACTACAACTTCCTTAATTCTAAACCGGTCGCAAACTACAACTTCCTTAATTCTAAACCAATTTCAGTGATCTGTATCTCAAATGAAGCGTAATTAGGTACAGAATCTATGAATGTAGCTGCCCATTAGATGCGCCTTACAGTTTCTAAGATATTGCATATCGGCTGCCGCAAAGTTCGCTTCCTGAGAAAATGTACTGAGAATTGATTTCCAACTCCGGTCGCAAACTACAACTTCCTTAATTCTAAACCGGTCGCAAACTACAACTTCCTTAATTCTAAACCGGTCGCAAACTACAACTTCCTTAATTCTAAACCAATTTCAGTGATCTGTATCTCAAATGAAGCGTAATTAGGTACAGAATCTAAGAATGTAGCTGCCCATCAGATGCGCTTCATAATTTCTAAGATATTGCATATCGGCTGCCGCAAGGTTCGCTTCCTGAGAAAATGTACTGAGATTTAATTTCCAACCCCGGTCGCAAACTACAACTTCCTTAATTCTAAACCGATTTCGGTGATCTGTATCTCAAATTAAGCGTAATTAGATAAAGAATCTAAGAGTGTAGCTGCCCATCAGATGCGCTTCATAATTTCTAAGATATTGCATATCGGCTGCCGCAAGGTTCGCTTCCTCAGAAAATGTACTGAGATTTAATTTATAACCCCGGTCGCAAACTACAACTTAATTAATTCTAAACCGATTTCGGTGATCTGTATCTCAAATGAAGCGTAATTAGATAAAGAATCTAAAAATGTAGCTGCTCGTCAGATGCGCTTCATAATTTCTAAGATATTGCATATCGGCTGCCGCAAGGTTCGCTTCCTGAGAAAATGTACTGAGATTTGATTTCCAACCCCGGTCGCAAACTACAACTTCCTTAATTCTAAACCAATTTCAGTGATCTGTATCTCAAATGAAGCGTAATTAGGTACAGAATCTAAGAATGTAGCTGCCCATCAGATGCGCTTCATAATTTCTAAGATATTGCATATCGGCTGCCGCAAGGTTCGGTTCCTGAGAAAATGTACTGAGATTTAATTTCCAACCCCGGTCGCAAACTACAACTTCCTTAGTTCTAAACCGATTTCGGTGATCTGTATCTCAAATTAAGCGTAATTAGATAAAGAATCTAAGAGTGTAGCTGCCCGTCAGATGCGCTTCATAATTTCTAAGATATTGCATATCGGCTGCCGCAAGGTTCGCTTCCTGAGAAAATGTACTGAGATTTAATTTCCAACCCCGGTCGCAAACTACAACTTCCTTAGTTCTAAACCGATTTCGGTGATCTGTATCTCAAATTAAGCGTAATTAGGTACAGAGTCTAAGAATGTAGCTGCACGTTAGATGCGCCTAACAGTTTCTAAGATATTGCATATCGGCTGCCGGAAAGTTCGCTTCCTGAGAAAATGTACTGAGAATTGATTTCCAACCCCGGTCGCAAACTACAACTTCCTTAGTTCTAAACCGATTTCGGTGATCTGTATCTCAAATGAAGCGTAATTAGGTACAGAATCTAAGAATGTAGCTGCCCATCAGATGCGCTTCATAATTTCTAAGATATTGCATATCGGCTGCCGCAAGGTTCGGTTCCTGAGAAAATGTACTGAGATTTAATTTCCAACCCCGGTCGCAAACTACAACTTCCTTAGTTCTAAACCGATTTCGGTGATCTGTATCTCAAATTAAGCGTAATTAGATAAAGAATCTAAGAATGTAGCTGCCCATTAGATGCGCCTAACAGTTTCTAAGATATTGCATATCGGCTGCCGCAAGGTTCGCTTCCTGAGAAAATGTACTGAGATTTAATTTCCAACCCCGGTCGCAAACTACAACTTCCTTAGTTCTAAACCGATTTCGGTGATCTGTATCTCAAATTAAGCGTAATTAGGTACAGAATCTAAGAATGTAGCTGCCCATTAGATGCGCCTAACAGTTTCTAAGATATTGCATATCGGCTGCCGCAAGGTTCGGTTCCTGAGAAAATGTACTGAGAATTGATTTCCAACCCCGGTCGCAAACTACAACTTCCTTAGTTCTAAACTGATTTCGGTGATCTGTATCTCAAATGAAGCGTAATTAGGTACAGAATCTAAGAATGTAGCTGCCCTTTAGATGCGCCTAACAGTTTCTAAGATATTGCATATCGGCTGCCGCAAAGTTCGGTTCCTGAGAAAATGTACTGAGATTTAATTTCCAACCCCGGTCGCAAACTACAACTTCCTTAGTTCTAAACCGATTTCGGTGATCTGTATCTCAAATTAAGCGTAATTACATAAAGAATCTAAGAATGTAGCTGCCCGTCAGATGCGCTTCATAATTTCTAAGATATTGCATATCGGCTGCCGCAAGGTTCGCTTCCTGAGAAAATGTACTGAGATTTGATTTCCAACCCCGGTCGCAAACTACAACTTCCTTAATTCTAAACCAATTTCAGTGATCTGTATCTCAAATGAAGCGTAATTAGGTACAGAATCTAAGAATGTAGCTGCCCATCAGATGCGCTTCATAATTTCTAAGATATTGCATATCGGCTGCCGCAAGGTTCGCTTCCTGAGAAAATGTACTGAGATTTAATTTCCAACCCCGGTCGCAAACTACAACTTCCTTAGTTCTAAACCGATTTCGGTGATCTGTATCTCAAATTAAGCGTAATTACATAAAGAATCTAAGAATGTAGCTGCCCGTCAGATGCGCTTCATAATTTCTAAGATATTGCATATCGGCTGCCGCAAAGTTCGCTTATTGAGAAAATGTACTGAGAATTGATTTCCAACTCCGGTCGCAAACTACAACTTCCTTAATTCTAAACCGGTCGCAAACTACAACTTCCTTAATTCTAAACCAATTTCAGTGATCTGTATCTCAAATGAAGCGTAATTAGGTACAGAATCTAAGAATGTAGCTGCCCATCAGATGCGCTTCATAATTTCTAAGATATTGCATATCGGCTGCCGCAAGGTTCGCTTCCTGAGAAAATGTACTGAGATTTAATTTCCAACCCCGGTCGCAAACTACAACTTCCTTAATTCTAAACCGATTTCGGTGATCTGTATCTCAAATTAAGCGTAATTAGATAAAGAATCTAAGAGTGTAGCTGCCCATCAGATGCGCTTCATAATTTCTAAGATATTGCATATCGGCTGCCGCAAGGTTCGCTTCCTGAGAAAATGTACTGAGAATTGATTTCCAACTCCGGTCGCAAACTACAACTTCCTTAGTTCTAAACCGATTTCGGTGATCTGTATCTCAAATGAAGCGTAATTAGGTACAGAATCTAAGAATGTAGCTGCCCATTAGATGCGCCTTACAGTTTCTAAGATATTGCATATCGGCTGCCGCAAAGTTCGCTTCCTGAGAAAATGTACTGAGAATTGATTTCCAACTCCGGTCGCAAACTACAACTTCCTTAGTTCTAAACCGATTTCGGTGATCTGTATCTCAAATGAAGCGTAATTAGGTACAGAATCTAAGAATGTAGCGGCCCATTAGATGCGCCTAACAGTTTCTAAGATATTGCATATCGGCTGCCGCAAAGTTCGGTTCCTGAGAAAATGTACTGAGATTTAATTTCCAACCCCGGTCGCAAACTACAACTTCCTTAGTTCTAAACCGATTTCGGTGATCTGTATCTCAAATGAAGCGTAATTAGGTACAGAATCTAAGAATGTAGCTGCCCGTCAGATGCGCTTCATAATTTCTAAGATATTGCATATCGGCTGCCGCAAGGTTCGCTTCCTGAGAAAATGTACTGAGATTTGATTTCCAACCCCGGTCGCAAACTACAACTTCCTTAATTCTAAACCAATTTCAGTGATCTGTATCTCAAATGAAGCGTAATTAGGTACAGAATCTAAGAATGTAGCTGCCCATCAGATGCGCTTCATAATTTCTAAGATATTGCATATCGGCTGCCGCAAGGTTCGCTTCCTGAGAAAATGTACTGAGATTTAATTTCCAACCCCGGTCGCAAACTACAACTTCCTTAGTTCTAAACCGATTTCGGTGATCTGTATCTCAAATGAAGCGTAATTAGGTACAGAATCTAAGAATGTAGCTGCCCATTAGATGCGCCTAACAGTTTCTAAGATATTGCATATCGGCTGCCGCAAAGTTCGCTTGCTGAGAAAATGTACTGAGAATTGATTTCCAACCCCGGTCGCAAACTACAACTTCCTTAATTCTAAACCGATTTCGGTGATCTGTATCTCAAATGAAGCGTAATTAGGTACAGAATCTCAGAATGTAGCTGCCCATTAGATGCGCCTAACAGTTTCTAAGATATTGCATATCGGCTGCCGCAAGGTTCGGTTCCTGAGAAAATGTACTGAGAATTGATTTCCAACCCCGGTCGCAAACTACAACTTCCTTAGTTCTAAACCGATTTCGGTGATCTGTATCTCAAATGAAGCGTAATTAGGTACAGAATCTAAGAATGTAGCTGCCCATTAGATGCGCCTAACAGTTTCTAAGATATTGCATATCGGTTGCCGCAAAGTTCGGTTCCTGAGAAAATGTACTGAGAATTGATTTCCAACCCCGGTCGCAAACTACAACTTCCTTAATTCTAAACCGATTTCGGTAATCTGTATCTCAAATGAAGCGTAATTAGGCAGAAAATCTAAGAATGTAGCTGCCCATTAGATGCGCCTAACAGTTTCTAAGATATTGCATATCGGCTGCCGCAAGGTTCGGTTCCTGAGAAAATGTACTGAGATTTAATTTCCAACCCCGGTCGCAAACTACAACTTCCTTAATTCTAAACTGATTTCGGTGACCTGTATCTCAAATGAAGCGTAATTAGGTACAGAATCTAAGAATGTAGCTGCCCATTAGATGCGCCTAACAGTTTCTAAGATATTGCACATCGGCTGCCGCAAGGTTCGGTTCCTGAGAAAATGTACTGAGAATTGATTTCCAACCCCGGTCGCAAACTACAACTTCCTTAATTCTAAACCGATTTCGGTGATCTGTATCTCAAATGAAGCGTAATTAGGTACAGAATCTAAGAATGTAGCTGCCCATCAGATGCACTTCATAATTTCTAAGATATTGCATATCGGCTGCCGCAAGGTTCGGTTAATGAGAAAATGTACTGAGAATTGATTTCCAACCCCGGTCGCAAACTACAACTTCCTTAATTCTAAACCGATTTCGGTGATCTGTATCTCAAATGAAGAGTAATTAGGTACAGAATCTAAGAATGTAGCTGCCCATTAGATGCGCCTAACAGTTTCTAAGATATTGCATATCGGCTGCCGCACGGTTCGCTTCCTGAGAAAATGTACTGAGAATTGATTTCCAACCCCGGTCGCAAACTACAACTTCCTTAGTTCTAAACCGATTTCGGTGATCTGTATCTCAAATGAAGAGTAATTAGGTACAGAATCTAAGAATGTAGCTGCCCATTAGATGCGCCTAACAGTTTCTAAGATATTGCATATCGGCTGCCGCAAGGTTCGGTTCCTGAGAAAATGTACTGAGAATTGATTTCCAACCCCGGTCGCAAACTACAACTTCCATAGTTCTAAACCGATTTCGGTGATCTGTATCTCAAATGAAGCGTAATTAGGTACAGAATCTAAGAATGTAGCTGCCCATCAGATGCGCTTCATAATTTCTAAGATATTGCATATCGGCTGCCGCAAGGTTCGGTTTCTGAGAAAATGTACTGAGATTTAATTTCCAACCCCGGTCGCAAACTACAACTTCCTTAATTCTAAACCGATTTCGGTGACCTGTATCTCAAATGAAGCGTAATTAGGTACAGAATCTAAGAATGTAGCTGCCCATTAGATGCGCCTAACAGTTTCTAAGATATTGCATATCGGCTGCCGCAAAGTTCGCTTCCTGAGAAAATGTACTGAGATTTAATTTCCAACCCCGGTCGCAAACTACAACTTCCTTAATTCTAAACCGATTTCGGTGACCTGTATCTCAAATGAAGCGTAATTAGGTACAGAATCTAAGAATGTAGCTGCCCATTAGATGCGCCTAACGGTTTCCAAGATATTGCATATCGGCTGCCGCAAGGTTCGGTTCCTGAGAAAATGTACTGAGAATTGATTTCCAACCCCGGTCGCAAACTACAACTTCCTTAGTTCTAAACCGATTTCGGTGATCTGTATCTCAAATGAAGCGTAATTAGGCACAGAATCTAAGAATGTAGCTGCCCATCATATGCGCTTCATAATTTCTAAGATATTGCATATCGGCTGCCGCAAGGTTCGGTTAATGAGAAAATGTACTGAGAATTGATTTCCAACCCCGGTCGCAAACTACAACTTCCTTAGTTCTAAACCGATTTCGGTGATCTGTATCTCAAATGAAGCGTAATTAGGTATAGAATCTAAGAATGTAGCTGCTTATCAGATGCGCTTCATAATTTCTAAGATATTGCATATCGGCTGCCGCAAGGTTCGGTTCCTGAGAAAATGTACTGAGAATTGATTTCCAACCCCGGTCGCAAACTACAACTTCCTTAGTTCTAAACAACTTCGGTGATCTGCATCTCAAATGAAGCGTAATTAGGTATAGAATCTAAGAATGTAGCTGCCCATTAGATGCGCCTAACAGTTTCTAAGATATTGCATATCGGCTGCCGCACGGTTCGCTTCCTGAGAAAATGTACTGAGAATTGATTTCCAACCCCGGTCGCAAACTACAACTTCCTTAGTTCTAAACCGATTTCGGTGATCTGTATCTCAAATGAAGCGTAATTAGGTACAGAATCTAAGAGTGTAGCTGCCCATTAGATGCGCCTAACAGTTTCTAAGATATTGCATATCGGCTGCCGCAAGGTTCGGTTCCTGAGAAAATGTACTGAGAATTGATTTCCAACCCCGGTCGCAAACTACAACTTCCTTAGTTCTAAACAACTTCGGTGATCTGCATCTCAAATGAAGCGTAATTAGGTATAGAATCTAAGAATGTAGCTGCCCATTAGATGCGCCTAACAGTTTCTAAGATATTGCATATCGGCTGCCGCACGGTTCGCTTCCTGAGAAAATGTACTGAGAATTGATTTCCAACCCCGGTCGCAAACTACAACTTCCTTAGTTCTAAACCGATTTCGGTGATCTGTATCTCAAATGAAGCGTAATTAGGTACAGAATCTAAGAGTGTAGCTGCCCATTAGATGCGCCTAACAGTTTCTAAGATATTGCATATCGGCTGCCGCAAAGTTCGCTTGCTGAGAAAATGTACTGAGAATTGATTTCCAACCCCGGTCGCAAACTACAACTTCCTTAATTCTAAACCAATTTCGGTGATCTGTATCTCAAATGAAGCGTAATTAGGTACAGAATCTAAGAATGTAGCTGCCCATTAGATGCGCCTAACAGTTTCTAAGATATTGCATATCGGCTGCCGCAAGGTTCGGTTCCTGAGAAAATGTACTGAGATTTAATTTCCAACCCCGGTCGCAAACTACAACTTCCTTAATTCTAAACCGATTTCGGTGACCTGTATCTCAAATGAAGCGTAATTAGGTACAGAATCTAAGAATGTAGCTGCCCATTAGATGCGCCTAACGGTTTCCAAGATATTGCATATCGGCTGCCGCAAGGTTCGGTTCCTGAGAAAATGTACTGAGAATTGATTTCCAACCCCGGTCGCAAACTACAACTTCCTTAGTTCTAAACCGATTTCGGTGATCTGTATCTCAAATGAAGCGTAATTAGGCACAGAATCTAAGAATGTAGCTGCCCATCATATGCGCTTCATAATTTCTAAGATATTGCATATCGGCTGCCGCAAGGTTCGGTTAATGAGAAAATGTACTGAGAATTGATTTCCAACCCCGGTCGCAAACTACAACTTCCTTAGTTCTAAACCGATTTCGGTGATCTGTATCTCAAATGAAGCGTAATTAGGTACAGAATCTAAGAATGTAGCTGCCCATTAGATGCGCCTAACAGTTTCTAAGATATTGCATATCGGCTGCCGCAAGGTTCGGTTCCTGAGAAAATGTACTGAGAATTGATTTCCAACCCCGGTCGCAAACTACAACTTCCTTAGTTCTAAACCGATTTCGGTGATCTGTATCTCAAATGAAGCGTAATTAGGCACAGAATCTAAGAATGTAGCTGCCCATCATATGCGCTTCATAATTTCTAAGATATTGCATATCGGCTGCCGCAAGGTTCGGTTCCTGAGAAAATGTACTGAGAATTGATTTCCAACCCCGGTCGCAAACTACAACTTCCTTAGTTCTAAACCGATTTCGGTGATCTGTATCTCAAATGAAGCGTAATTAGGTACAGAATCTAAGAATGTAGCTGCCCATTAGCTGCGCTTAATGGTTTCTAAGATATTGCATATCGGCTGCCGCGAGGTTCGCTTCCTGGGAAAATGTACTGAGAATTGATTTCCAACCCCGGTCGCAAACTACAACTTCCTTAATTCTAAACCGATTTCGGTGATCTGTATCTCAAATGAAGAGTAATTAGGTACAGAATCTAAGAATGTAGCTGCCCATTAGATGCGCCTAACAGTTTCTAAGATATTGCATATCGGCTGCCGCACGGTTCGCTTCCTGAGAAAATGTACTGAGATTTAATTTCCAACCCCGGTCGCAAACTACAACTTCCTTAATTCTAAACCGATTTCGGTGATCTGTATCTCAAATGAAGCGTAATTAGGTATAGAATCTAAGAATGTAGCTGCCCTATCAGATGCGCTTCATAATTTCTAAGATATTGCATATCGGCTGCCGCAAGGTTCGGTTTCTGAGAAAATGTACTGAGATTTAATTTCCAACCCCGGTCGCAAACTACAACTTCCTTAATTCTAAACCGATTTCGGTGACCTGTATCTCAAATGAAGCGTAATTAGGTACAGAATCTAAGAATGTAGCTGTCCATTAGATGCGCCTAACGGTTTCCAAGATATTGCATATCGGCTGCCGCAAGGTTCGGTTCCTGAGAAAATGTACTGAGAATTGATTTCCAACCCCGGTCGCAAACTACAACTTCCTTAGTTCTAAACCGATTTCGGTGATCTGTATCTCAAATGAAGCGTAATTAGGCACAGAATCTAAGAATGTAGCTGCCCATCATATGCGCTTCATAATTTCTAAGATATTGCATATCGGCTGCCGCAAGGTTCGGTTAATGAGAAAATGTACTGAGAATTGATTTCCAACCCCGGTCGCAAACTACAACTTCCTTAATTCTAAACCGATTTCGGTGATCTGTATCTCAAATGAACCGTAATTAGGTACAGAATCTAAGAATGTAGCTGCCCATCATATGCGCTTCATAATTTCTAAGATATTGCATATCGGCTGCCGCAAGGTTCGGTTCCTGAGAAAATGTACTGAGAATTGATTTCCAACCCCGGTCGCAAACTACAACTTCCTTAGTTCTAAACCGATTTCGGTGATCTGTATCTCAAATGAAGCGTAATTAGGCACAGAATTTAAGAATGTAGCTGCCCATTAGATGCGCCTAACAGTTTCTAAGATATTGCATATCGGCTGCCGCAAAGTTCGCTTCCTGAGAAAATGTACTGAGATTTAATTTCCAACCCCGGTCGCAAACTACAACTTCCTTAATTCTAAACCGATTTCGGTGATCTGTATCTCAAATGAAGCGTAATTAGGTATAGAATCTAAGAATGTAGCTGCTTATCAGATGCGCTTCATAATTTCTAAGATATTGCATATCGGCTGCCGCAAGGTTCGGTTCCTGAGAAAATGTACTGAGAATTGATTTCCAACCCCGGTCGCAAACTACAACTTCCTTAGTTCTAAACAACTTCGGTGATCTGCATCTCAAATGAAGCGTAATTAGGTATAGAATCTAAGAATGTAGCTGCCCATTAGATGCGCCTAACAGTTTCTAAGATATTGCATATCGGCTGCCGCACGGTTCGCTTCCTGAGAAAATGTACTGAGAATTGATTTCCAACCCCGGTCGCAAACTACAACTTCCTTAGTTCTAAACCGATTTCGGTGATCTGTATCTCAAATGAAGCGTAATTAGGTACAGAATCTAAGAGTGTAGCTGCCCATTAGATGCGCCTAACAGTTTCTAAGATATTGCATATCGGCTGCCGCAAAGTTCGCTTGCTGAGAAAATGTACTGAGAATTGATTTCCAACCCCGGTCGCAAACTACAACTTCCTTAATTCTAAACCAATTTCGGTGATCTGTATCTCAAATGAAGCGTAATTAGGTACAGAATCTAAGAATGTAGCTGCCCATTAGATGCGCCTAACAGTTTCTAAGATATTGCATATCGGCTGCCGCAAGGTTCGGTTCCTGAGAAAATGTACTGAGATTTAATTTCCAACCCCGGTCGCAAACTACAACTTCCTTAATTCTAAACCAATTTCGGTGATCTGTATCTCAAATGAAGCGTAATTAGGTACAGAATCTAAGAGTGTAGCTGCCCATTAGATGCGCCTAACAGTTTCTAAGATATTGCATATCGGCTGCCGCAAAGTTCGCTTGCTGAGAAAATGTACTGAGAATTGATTTCCAACCCCGGTCGCAAACTACAACTTCCTTAATTCTAAACCAATTTCGGTGATCTGTATCTCAAATGAAGCGTAATTAGGTACAGAATCTAAGAATGTAGCTGCCCATTAGATGCGCCTAACAGTTTCTAAGATATTGCATATCGGCTGCCGCAAGGTTCGGTTCCTGAGAAAATGTACTGAGAATTGATTTCCAACCCCGGTCGCAAACTACAACTTCCTTAGTTCTAAACCGATTTCGGTGATCTGTATCTCAAATGAAGCGTAATTAGGCACAGAATCTAAGAATGTAGCTGCCCATCATATGCGCTTCATAATTTCTAAGATATTGCATATCGGCTGCCGCAAGGTTCGGTTAATGAGAAAATGTACTGAGAATTGATTTCCAACCCCGGTCGCAAACTACAACTTCCTTAGTTCTAAACCGATTTCGGTGATCTGTATCTCAAATGAAGCGTAATTAGGTACAGAATCTAAGAATGTAGCTGCCCATTAGATGCGCCTAACAGTTTCTAAGATATTGCATATCGGCTGCCGCAAGGTTCGGTTCCTGAGAAAATGTACTGAGAATTGATTTCCAACCCCGGTCGCAAACTACAACTTCCTTAGTTCTAAACCGATTTCGGTGATCTGTATCTCAAATGAAGCGTAATTAGGCACAGAATTTAAGAATGTAGCTGCCCATTAGATGCGCTTAACAGTTTCTAAGATATTGCATATCGGCTGCCGCAAGGTTCGGTTCCTGAGAAAATGTACTGAGAATTGATTTCCAACCCCGGTCGCAAACTACAACTTCCTTAATTCTAAACCGATTTCGGTGATCTGTATCTCAAATGAACCGTAATTAGGTACAGAATCTAAGAATGTAGCTGCCCATCATATGCGCTTCATAATTTCTAAGATATTGCATATCGGCTGCCGCAAGGTTCGGTTAATGAGAAAATGTACTGAGAATTGATTTCCAACCCCGGTCGCAAACTACAACTTCCTTAGTTCTAAACCGATTTCGGTGATCTGTATCTCAAATGAAGCGTAATTAGGCACAGAATTTAAGAATGTAGCTGCCCATTAGATGCGCTTAACAGTTTCTAAGATATTGCATATCGGCTGCCGCAAGGTTCGGTTCCTGAGAAAATGTACTGAGAATTGATTTCCAACCCCGGTCGCAAACTACAACTTCCTTAGTTCTAAACCGATTTCGGTGATCTGTATCTCAAATGAAGCGTAATTAGGCACAGAATCTAAGAATGTAGCTGCCCATTAGATGCGCCTAACAGTTTCTAAGATATTGCATATCGGCTGCCGCAAGGTTCGCTTCCTGAGAAAATGTACTGAGAATTGATTTCCAACCCCGGTCGCAAACTACAACTTCCTTAATTCTAAACCGATTTCGGTGATCTGTATCTCAAATGAAGCGTAATTAGGTACAGAATCTAAGAATGTAGCTGCCCATTAGATGCGCTTCATAATTTCGAAGATATTGCATATCGGCTGCCGCAAGGTTCGGTTCCTGAGAAAATGTACTGAGAATTGATTTCCAACCCCGGTCGCAAACTACAACTTCCTTAGTTCTAAACCGATTTCGGTGATCTGTATCTCAAATGAAGCCTAATTAGGTATAGAATCTAAGAATGTAGCTGCCCATTAGATGCGCCTAACAGTTTCTAAGATATTGCATATCGGCTGCCGCAAGGTTCGGTTCCTGAGAAAATGTACTGAGAATTGATTTCCAACCCCGGTCGCAAACTACAACTTCCTTAGTTCTAAACCGATTTCGGTGATCTGTATCTCAAATGAAGCGTAATTAGGTACAGAATCTAAGAATGTAGCTGCCCATTAGATGCGCCTAACAGTTTCTAAGATATTGCATATCGGCTGCCGCAAGGTTCGCTTGCTGAGAAAATGTACTGAGAATTGATTTCCAACCCCAGTCGCAAACTACAACTTCCTTAATTCTAAACCGATTTCGGTGACCTGTATCTCAAATGAAGCGTAATTAGGTACAGAATCTAAGAGTGTAGCTGCCCATTAGATGCGCCTAACAGTTTCTAAGATATTGCATATCGGCTGCCGCAAAGTTCGCTTGCTGAGAAAATGTACTGAGAATTGATTTCCAACCCCGGTCGCAAACTACAACTTCCTTAGTTCTAAACCGATTTCGGTGATCTGTATCTCAAATGAAGCGTAATTAGGTACAGAATCTAAGAGTGTAGCTGCCCATTAGATGCGCCTAACAGTTTCTAAGATATTGCATATCGGCTGCCGCAAAGTTCGCTTGCTGAGAAAATGTACTGAGAATTGATTTCCAACCCCGGTCGCAAACTACAACTTCCTTAATTCTAAACCAATTTCGGTGATCTGTATCTCAAATGAAGCGTAATTAGGTACAGAATCTAAGAATGTAGCTGCCCATTAGATGCGCCTAACAGTTTCTAAGATATTGCATATCGGCTGCCGCAAGGTTCGGTTCCTGAGAAAATGTACTGAGATTTAATTTCCAACCCCGGTCGCAAACTACAACTTCCTTAATTCTAAACCAATTTCGGTGATCTGTATCTCAAATGAAGCGTAATTAGGTACAGAATCTAAGAGTGTAGCTGCCCATTAGATGCGCCTAACAGTTTCTAAGATATTGCATATCGGCTGCCGCAAAGTTCGGTTCCTGAGAAAATGTACTGAGAATTGATTTCCAACCCCGGTCGCAAACTACAACTTCCTTAATTCTAAACCAATTTCGGTGATCTGTATCTCAAATGAAGCGTAATTAGGTACAGAATCTAAGAATGTAGCTGCCCATTAGATGCGCCTAACAGTTTCTAAGATATTGCATATCGGCTGCCGCAAGGTTCGGTTCCTGAGAAAATGTACTGAGAATTGATTTCCAACCCCGGTCGCAAACTACAACTTCCTTAGTTCTAAACCGATTTCGGTGATCTGTATCTCAAATGAAGCGTAATTAGGCACAGAATCTAAGAATGTAGCTGCCCATCATATGCGCTTCATAATTTCTAAGATATTGCATATCGGCTGCCGCAAGGTTCGGTTAATGAGAAAATGTACTGAGAATTGATTTCCAACCCCGGTCGCAAACTACAACTTCCTTAGTTCTAAACCGATTTCGGTGATCTGTATCTCAAATGAAGCGTAATTAGGTACAGAATCTAAGAATGTAGCTGCCCATTAGATGCGCCTAACAGTTTCTAAGATATTGCATATCGGCTGCCGCAAGGTTCGGTTCCTGAGAAAATGTACTGAGAATTGATTTCCAACCCCGGTCGCAAACTACAACTTCCTTAGTTCTAAACCGATTTCGGTGATCTGTATCTCAAATGAAGCGTAATTAGGCACAGAATTTAAGAATGTAGCTGCCCATTAGATGCGCTTAACAGTTTCTAAGATATTGCATATCGGCTGCCGCAAGGTTCGGTTCCTGAGAAAATGTACTGAGAATTGATTTCCAACCCCGGTCGCAAACTACAACTTCCTTAATTCTAAACCGATTTCGGTGATCTGTATCTCAAATGAACCGTAATTAGGTACAGAATCTAAGAATGTAGCTGCCCATCATATGCGCTTCATAATTTCTAAGATATTGCATATCGGCTGCCGCAAGGTTCGGTTAATGAGAAAATGTACTGAGAATTGATTTCCAACCCCGGTCGCAAACTACAACTTCCTTAGTTCTAAACCGATTTCGGTGATCTGTATCTCAAATGAAGCGTAATTAGGTACAGAATCTAAGAATGTAGCTGCCCATTAGATGCGCCTAACAGTTTCTAAGATATTGCATATCGGCTGCCGCAAGGTTCGGTTCCTGAGAAAATGTACTGAGAATTGATTTCCAACCCCGGTCGCAAACTACAACTTCCTTAGTTCTAAACCGATTTCGGTGATCTGTATCTCAAATGAAGCGTAATTAGGCACAGAATTTAAGAATGTAGCTGCCCATTAGATGCGCTTAACAGTTTCTAAGATATTGCATATCGGCTGCCGCAAGGTTCGGTTCCTGAGAAAATGTACTGAGAATTGATTTCCAACCCCGGTCGCAAACTACAACTTCCTTAGTTCTAAACCGATTTCGGTGATCTGTATCTCAAATGAAGCGTAATTAGGCACAGAATCTAAGAATGTAGCTGCCCATTAGATGCGCCTAACAGTTTCTAAGATATTGCATATCGGCTGCCGCAAGGTTCGCTTCCTGAGAAAATGTACTGAGAATTGATTTCCAACCCCGGTCGCAAACTACAACTTCCTTAATTCTAAACCGATTTCGGTGATCTGTATCTCAAATGAAGCGTAATTAGGTACAGAATCTAAGAATGTAGCTGCCCATCATATGCGCTTCATAATTTCGAAGATATTGCATATCGGCTGCCGCAAGGTTCGGTTCCTGAGAAAATGTACTGAGAATTGATTTCCAACCCCGGTCGCAAACTACAACTTCCTTAGTTCTAAACCGATTTCGGTGATCTGTATCTCAAATGAAGCCTAATTAGGTATAGAATCTAAGAATGTAGCTGCCCATTAGATGCGCCTAACAGTTTCTAAGATATTGCATATCGGCTGCCGCAAGGTTCGGTTCCTGAGAAAATGTACTGAGAATTGATTTCCAACCCCGGTCGCAAACTACAACTTCCTTAGTTCTAAACCGATTTCGGTGATCTGTATCTCAAATGAAGCGTAATTAGGTACAGAATCTAAGAATGTAGCTGCCCATTAGATGCGCCTAACAGTTTCTAAGATATTGCATATCGGCTGCCGCAAGGTTCGCTTGCTGAGAAAATGTACTGAGAATTGATTTCCAACCCCAGTCGCAAACTACAACTTCCTTAATTCTAAACCGATTTCGGTGACCTGTATCTCAAATGAAGCGTAATTAGGTACAGAATCTAAGAATGTAGCTGCCCATTAGATGCGCCTAACAGTTTCTAAGATATTGCATATCGGCTGCCGCAAAGTTCGCTTCCTGAGAAAATGTACTGAGAATTGATTTCCAACCCCGGTCGCAAACTACAACTTCCTTAATTCTAAACCGATTTCGGTGATCTGTATCTCAAATGAAGCGTAATTAGGTACAGAATCTAAGAATGTAGCTGCCCATCATATGCGCTTCATAATTTCTAAGATATTGCATATCGGCTGCCGCAAGGTTCGGTTCCTGAGAAAATGTACTGAGAATTGATTTCCAACCCCGGTCGCAAACTACAACTTCCTTAGTTCTAAACCGATTTCGGTGATCTGTATCTCAAATGAAGCGTAATTAGGTATAGAATCTAAGAATGTAGCTGCCCATTAGATGCGCCTAACAGTTTCTAAGATATTGCATATCGGCTGCCGCAAGGTTCGGTTCCTGAGAAAATGTACTGAGAATTGATTTCCAACCCCGGTCGCAAACTACAACTTCCGTAGTTCTAAACCGATTTCGGTGATCTGTATCTCAAATGAAGCGTAATTAGGTACAGAATCTAAGAATGTAGCTGCCCATCATATGCGCTTCATAATTTCTAAGATATTGCATATCGGCTGCCGCAAGGTTCGGTTCCTGAGAAAATGTACTGAGAATTGATTTCCAACCCCGGTCGCAAACTACAACTTCCTTAGTTCTAAACCGATTTCGGTGATCTGTATCTCAAATGAAGCCTAATTAGGTACTGAATCTAAGAATGTAGCTGCCCATTAGATGCGCCTAACAGTTTCTAAGATATTGCATATCGGCTGCCGCAAGGTTCGGTTCCTGAGAAAATGTACTGAGAATTGATTTCCAACCCCGGTCGCAAACTACAACTTCCTTAGTTCTAAACCGATTTCGGTGATCTGTATCTCAAATGAAGCCTAATTAGGTATAGAATCTAAGAATGTAGCTGCCCATTAGATGCGCCTAACAGTTTCTAAGATATTGCATATCGGCTGCCGCAAGGTTCGGTTCCTGAGAAAATGTACTGAGAATTGATTTCCAACCCCGGTCGCAAACTACAACTTCCTTAGTTCTAAACCGATTTCGGTGATCTGTATCTCAAATGAAGCGTAATTAGGCACAGAATCTAAGAATGTAGCTGCCCATCATATGCGCTTCATAATTTCTAAGATATTGCATATCGGCTGCCGCAAGGTTCGGTTAATGAGAAAATGTACTGAGAATTGATTTCCAACCCCGGTCGCAAACTACAACTTCCTTAGTTCTAAACCGATTTCGGTGATCTGTATCTCAAATGAAGCCTAATTAGGTACTGAATCTAAGAATGTAGCTGCCCATTAGATGCGCCTAACAGTTTCTAAGATATTGCATATCGGCTGCCGCAAGGTTCGGTTCCTGAGAAAATGTACTGAGAATTGATTTCCAACCCCGGTCGCAAACTACAACTTCCTTAGTTCTAAACCGATTTCGGTGATCTGTATCTCAAATGAAGCCTAATTAGGTATAGAATCTAAGAATGTAGCTGCCCATTAGATGCGCCTAACAGTTTCTAAGATATTGCATATCGGCTGCCGCAAGGTTCGGTTCCTGAGAAAATGTACTGAGAATTGATTTCCAACCCCGGTCGCAAACTACAACTTCCTTAGTTCTAAACCGATTTCGGTGATCTGTATCTCAAATGAAGCGTAATTAGGCACAGAATCTAAGAATGTAGCTGCCCATCATATGCGCTTCATAATTTCTAAGATATTGCATATCGGCTGCCGCAAGGTTCGGTTAATGAGAAAATGTACTGAGAATTGATTTCCAACCCCGGTCGCAAACTACAACTTCCTTAGTTCTAAACCGATTTCGGTGATCTGTATCTCAAATGAAGCCTAATTAGGTACTGAATCTAAGAATGTAGCTGCCCATTAGATGCGCCTAACAGTTTCTAAGATATTGCATATCGGCTGCCGCAAGGTTCGGTTCCTGAGAAAATGTACTGAGAATTGATTTCCAACCCCGGTCGCAAACTACAACTTCCTTAGTTCTAAACCGATTTCGGTGATCTGTATCTCAAATGAAGCCTAATTAGGTATAGAATCTAAGAATGTAGCTGCCCATTAGATGCGCCTAACAGTTTCTAAGATATTGCATATCGGCTGCCGCAAGGTTCGGTTCCTGAGAAAATGTACTGAGAATTGATTTCCAACCCCGGTCGCAAACTACAACTTCCTTAGTTCTAAACCGATTTCGGTGATCTGTATCTCAAATGAAGCGTAATTAGGCACAGAATCTAAGAATGTAGCTGCCCATCATATGCGCTTCATAATTTCTAAGATATTGCATATCGGCTGCCGCAAGGTTCGGTTAATGAGAAAATGTACTGAGAATTGTTTTCCAACCCCGGTCGCAGACTACAACTTCCTTAGTTCTAAACCGATTTCGGTGATCTGTATCTCAAATGAAGCGTAATTAGGCACAGAATTTAAGAATGTAGCTGCCCATTAGATGCGCTTAACAGTTTCTAAGATATTGCATATCGGCTGCCGCAAGGTTCGGTTCCTGAGAAAATGTACTGAGAATTGATTTCCAACCCCGGTCGCAAACTACAACTTCCTTAGTTCTAAACCGATTTCGGTGATCTGTATCTCAAATGAAGCGTAATTAGGCACAGAATTTAAGAATGTAGCTGCCCATTAGATGCGCTTAACAGTTTCTAAGATATTGCATATCGGCTGCCGCAAGGTTCGGTTCCTGAGAAAATGTACTGAGAATTGATTTCCAACCCCGGTCGCAAACTACAACTTCCTTAGTTCTAAACCGATTTCGGTGATCTGTATCTCAAATGAAGCGTAATTAGGCACAGAATCTAAGAATGTAGCTGCCCATTAGATGCGCCTAACAGTTTCTAAGATATTGCATATCGGCTGCCGCAAGGTTCGCTTCCTGAGAAAATGTACTGAGAATTGATTTCCAACCCCGGTCGCAAACTACAACTTCCTTAGTTCTAAACCGATTTCGGTGATCTGTATCTCAAATGAAGCGTAATTAGGTACAGAATCTAAGAATGTAGCTGCCCATCATATGCGCTTCATAATTTCGAAGATATTGCATATCGGCTGCCGCAAGGTTCGGTTCCTGAGAAAATGTACTGAGAATTGATTTCCAACCCCGGTCGCAAACTACAACTTCCTTAGTTCTAAACCGATTTCGGTGATCTGTATCTCAAATGAAGCCTAATTAGGTATAGAATCTAAGAATGTAGCTGCCCATTAGATGCGCCTAACAGTTTCTAAGATATTGCATATCGGCTGCCGCAAGGTTCGGTTCCTGAGAAAATGTACTGAGAATTGATTTCCAACCCCGGTCGCAAACTACAACTTCCTTAGTTCTAAACCGATTTCGGTGATCTGTATCTCAAATGAAGCCTAATTAGGTACTGAATCTAAGAATGTAGCTGCCCATTAGATGCGCCTAACAGTTTCTAAGATATTGCATATCGGCTGCCGCAAGGTTCGGTTCCTGAGAAAATGTACTGAGAATTGATTTCCAACCCCGGTCGCAAACTACAACTTCCTTAGTTCTAAACCGATTTCGGTGATCTGTATCTCAAATGAAGCCTAATTAGGTATAGAATCTAAGAATGTAGCTGCCCATTAGATGCGCCTAACAGTTTCTAAGATATTGCATATCGGCTGCCGCAAGGTTCGGTTCCTGAGAAAATGTACTGAGAATTGATTTCCAACCCCGGTCGCAAACTACAACTTCCTTAGTTCTAAACCGATTTCGGTGATCTGTATCTCAAATGAAGCGTAATTAGGCACAGAATCTAAGAATGTAGCTGCCCATCATATGCGCTTCATAATTTCTAAGATATTGCATATCGGCTGCCGCAAGGTTCGGTTAATGAGAAAATGTACTGAGAATTGATTTCCAACCCCGGTCGCAAACTACAACTTCCTTAGTTCTAAACCGATTTCGGTGATCTGTATCTCAAATGAAGCGTAATTAGGTACAGAATCTAAGAATGTAGCTGCCCATTAGATGCGCCTAACAGTTTCTAAGATATTGCATATCGGCTGCCGCAAGGTTCGGTTCCTGAGAAAATGTACTGAGAATTGATTTCCAACCCCGGTCGCAAACTACAACTTCCTTAGTTCTAAACCGATTTCGGTGATCTGTATCTCAAATGAAGCGTAATTAGGCACAGAATTTAAGAATGTAGCTGCCCATTAGATGCGCTTAACAGTTTCTAAGATATTGCATATCGGCTGCCGCAAGGTTCGGTTCCTGAGAAAATGTACTGAGAATTGATTTCCAACCCCGGTCGCAAACTACAACTTCCTTAGTTCTAAACCGATTTCGGTGATCTGTATCTCAAATGAAGCGTAATTAGGCACAGAATTTAAGAATGTAGCTGCCCATTAGATGCGCTTAACAGTTTCTAAGATATTGCATATCGGCTGCCGCAAGGTTCGGTTCCTGAGAAAATGTACTGAGAATTGATTTCCAACCCCGGTCGCAAACTACAACTTCCTTAGTTCTAAACCGATTTCGGTGATCTGTATCTCAAATGAAGCGTAATTAGGCACAGAATCTAAGAATGTAGCTGCCCATTAGATGCGCCTAACAGTTTCTAAGATATTGCATATCGGCTGCCGCAAGGTTCGCTTCCTGAGAAAATGTACTGAGAATTGATTTCCAACCCCGGTCGCAAACTACAACTTCCTTAATTCTAAACCGATTTCGGTGATCTGTATCTCAAATGAAGCCTAATTAGGTACTGAATCTACGAATGTAGCTGCCCATTAGATGCGCCTAACAGTTTCTAAGATATTGCATATCGGCTGCCGCAAGGTTCGGTTCCTGAGAAAATGTACTGAGAATTGATTTCCAACCCCGGTCGCAAACTACAACTTCCTTAGTTCTAAACCGATTTCGGTGATCTGTATCTCAAATGAAGCCTAATTAGGTATAGAATCTAAGAATGTAGCTGCCCATTAGATGCGCCTAACAGTTTCTAAGATATTGCATATCGGCTGCCGCAAGGTTCGGTTCCTGAGAAAATGTACTGAGAATTGATTTCCAACCCCGGTCGCAAACTACAACTTCCTTAGTTCTAAACCGATTTCGGTGATCTGTATCTCAAATGAAGCGTAATTAGGTACAGAATCTAAGAATGTAGCTGCCCATTAGATGCGCCTAACAGTTTCTAAGATATTGCATATCGGCTGCCGCAAAGTTCGCTTCCTGAGAAAATGTACTGAGATTAAATTTCCAACCCCGGTCGTAAACTACAACTTCCTTAATTCTAAACCGATTTCGGTGATCTGTATCTCAAATGAAGCGTAATTAGGTACAGAATCTAAGAATGTAGCTGCCCATCATATGCGCTTCATAATTTCTGATATTGCATATCGGCTGCCGCAAGGTTCGGTTCCTGAGAAAATGTACTGAGAATTGATTTCCAACCCCGGTCGCAAACTACAACTTCCTTAATTCTAAACCAATTTCGGTGATCTGTATCTCAAATGAAGCGTAATTAGGTACAGAATCTAAGAATGTAGCTGCCCATTAGATGCGCCTAACAGTTTCTAAGATATTGCATATCGGCTGCCGCAAGGTTCGGTTCCTGAGAAAATGTACTGAGATTTAATTTCCAACCCCGGTCGCAAACTACAACTTCCTTAATTCTAAACCGATTTCGGTGACCTGTATCTCAAATGAAGCGTAATTAGGTACAGAATCTAAGAATGTAGCTGCCCATCATATGCGCTTCATAATTTCTAAGATATTGCATATCGGCTGCCGCAAGGTTCGGTTCCTGAGAAAATGTACTGAGAATTGATTTCCAACCCCGGTCGCAAACTACAACTTCCTTAGTTCTAAACCGATTTCGGTGATCTGTATCTCAAATGAAGCGTAATTAGGTACAGAATCTAAGAATGTAGCTGCCCATCATATGCGCTTCATAATTTCTAAGATATTGCATATCGGCTGCCGCAAGGTTCGGTTCCTGAGAAAATGTACTGAGAATTGATTTCCAACCCCGGTCGCAAACTACAACTTCCTTAGTTCTAAACCGATTTCGGTGATCTGTATCTCAAATGAAGCGTAATTAGGCACAGAATCTAAGAATGTAGCTGCCCATTAGATGCGCCTAACAGTTTCTAAGATATTGCATATCGGCTGCCGCAAGGTTCGGTTCCTGAGAAAATGTACTGAGAATTGATTTCCAACCCCGGTCGCAAACTACAACTTCCTTAATTCTAAACCAATTTCGGTGATCTGTATCTCAAATGAAGCGTAATTAGGTACAGAATCTAAGAATGTAGCTGCCCATTAGATGCGCCTAACAGTTTCTAAGATATTGCATATCGGCTGCCGCAAGGTTCGGTTCCTGAGAAAATGTACTGAGAATTGATTTCCAACCCCGGTCGCAAACTACAACTTCCTTAATTCTAAACCAATTTCGGTGATCTGTATCTCACATGAAGCGTAATTAGGTACAGAATCTAAGAATGTAGCTGCCCATTAGATGCGCCTAACAGTTTCTAAGATATTGCATATCGGCTGCCGCAAAGTTCGCTTGCTGAGAAAATGTACTGAGAATTGATTTCCAACCCCGGTCGCAAACTACAACTTCCTTAGTTCTAAACCGATTTCGGTGATCTGTATCTCAAATGAAGCGTAATTAGGTACAGAATCTAAGAATGTAGCTGCCCATCATATGCGCTTCATAATTTCTAAGATATTGCATATCGGCTGCCGCAAGGTTCGGTTCCTGAGAAAATGTACTGAGAATTGATTCCAACCCCGGTCGCAAACTACAACTTCCTTAATTCTAAACCAATTTCGGTGATCTGTATCTCAAATGAAGCGTAATTAGGTACAGAATCTAAGAATGTAGCTGCCCATTAGATGCGCCTAACAGTTTCTAAGATATTGCATATCGGCTGCCGCAAGGTTCGGTTCCTGAGAAAATGTACTGAGATTTAATTTCCAACCCCGGTCGCAAACTACAACTTCCTTAATTCTAAACCGATTTCGGTGACCTGTATCTCAAATGAAGCGTAATTAGGTACAAAATCTAAGAATGTAGCTGCCCATTAGATGCGCCTAACAGTTTCTAAGATATTGCATATCGGCTGCCGCAAAGTTCGCTTGCTGAGAAAATGTACTGAGAATTGATTTCCAACCCCGGTCGCAAACTACAACTTCCTTAATTCTAAACCGATTTCGGTGATCTGTATCTCAAATGAAGCGTAATTAGGTACAGAATCTAAGAATGTAGCTGCCCATCATATGCGCTTCATAATTTCTAAGATATTGCATATCGGCTGCCGCAAGGTTCGGTTCCTGAGAAAATGTACTGAGAATTGATTTCCAACCCCGGTCGCAAACTACAACTTCCTTAGTTCTAAACCGATTTCGGTGATCTGTATCTCAAATGAAGCCTAATTAGGTATAGAATCTAAGAATGTAGCTGCCCATTAGATGCGCCTAACAGTTTCTAAGATATTGCATATCGGCTGCCGCAAGGTTCGGTTCCTGAGAAAATGTACTGAGAATTGATTTCCAACCCCGGTCGCAAACTACAACTTCCTTAGTTCTAAACCGATTTCGGTGATCTGTACCTCAAATGAAGCGTAATTAGGTACAGAATCTAAGAATGTAGCTGCCCATCAGATGCGCTTCATAATTTCTAAAATATTGCATATCGGCTGCCGCAAGGTTCGGTTCCTGAGAAAATGTACTGAGAATTGATTTCCAACCCCGGTCGCAAACTACAACTTCCTTAATTCTAAACCGATTTCGGTGATCTGTACCTCAAATGAAGCGTAATTAGGTACAGAATCTAAGAATGTAGCTGCCCATTAGATGCGCCTAACAGTTTCTAAGATATTGCATATCGGCTGCCGCAAAGTTCGCTTCCTGAGAAAATGTACTGAGATTTAATTTCCAACCCCGGTCGCAAACTACAACTTCCTTAATTCTAAACCGATTTCGGTGATCTGTATCTCAAATGAAGCGTAATTAGGCACAGAATCTAAGAATGTAGCTGCCCATCAGATGCGCTTCATAATTTCTATGATATTGCATATCGGCTGCCGCAAGGTTCGGTTCCTGAGAAAATGTACTGAGAATTGATTTCCAACCCCGGTCGCAAACTACAACTTCCTTAATTCTAAACCGATTTCGGTGATCTGTATCTCAAATGAAGCGTAATTAGGCACAGAATCTAAGAATGTAGCTGCCCATCAGATGCGCTTCATAATTTCTATGATATTGCATATCGGCTGCCGCAAGGTTCGGTTAATGAGAAAATGTACTGAGAATTGATTTCCAACCCCGGTCGCAAACTACAACTTCCTTAGTTCTAAACCGATTTCGGTGATCTGTATCTCAAATGAAGCGTAATTAGGTACAGAATCTAAGAATGTAGCTGCCCATCATATGCGCTTCATAATTTCTAAGATATTGCATATCGGCTGCCGCACGGTTCGCTTCCTGAGAAAATGTACTGAGAATTGATTTCCAACCCCGGTCGCAAACTACAACTTCCTTAGTTCTAAACCGATTTCGGTGATCTGTATCTCAAATGAAGCGTAATTAGGTACAGAATCTAAGAATGTAGCTGCCCATCATATGCGCTTCATAATTTCTAAGATATTGCATATCGGCTGCCGCACGGTTCGCTTCCTGAGAAAATGTACTGAAAATTGATTTCCAACCCCGGTCGCAAACTACAACTTCCCTAGTTCTAAACCGATTTCGGTGATCTGTATCTCAAATGAAGCGTAATTAGGTACAGAATGTAAGAATGTAGCTGCCCATTAGATGCGCTTAACAGTTTCTAAGATATTGCATATCGGCTGCCGCAAGGTTCGGTTCCTGAGAAATGTACTGAGAATTGATTTCCAACCCCGGTCGCAAACTACAACTTCCTTAATTCTAAACCGATTTCGGTGATCTGTATCTCAAATGAAGCGTAATTAGGTACAGAATCTAAGAATGTAGCTGCCCATCATATGCGCTTCATAATTTCTAAGATATTGCATATCGGCTGCCGCAAGGTTCGGTTCCTGAGAAAATGTACTGAGAATTGATTTCCAACCCCGGTCGCAAACTACAACTTCCTTAGTTCTAAACCGATTTCGGTGATCTGTATCTCAAATGAAGCCTAATTAGGTACTGAATCTACGAATGTAGCTGCCCATTAGATGCGCCTAACAGTTTCTAAGATATTGCATATCGGCTGCCGCAAGGTTCGGTTCCTGAGAAAATGTACTGAGAATTGATTTCCAACCCCGGTCGCAAACTACAACTTCCTTAGTTCTAAACCGATTTCGGTGATCTGTATCTCAAATGAAGCCTAATTAGGTATAGAATCTAAGAATGTAGCTGCCCATTAGATGCGCCTAACAGTTTCTAAGATATTGCATATCGGCTGCCGCAAGGTTCGGTTCCTGAGAAAATGTACTGAGAATTGATTTCCAACCCCGGTCGCAAACTACAACTTCCTTAGTTCTAAACCGATTTCGGTGATCTGTATCTCAAATGAAGCGTAATTAGGTACAGAATCTAAGAATGTAGCTGCCCATTAGATGCGCCTAACAGTTTCTAAGATATTGCATATCGGCTGCCGCAAAGTTCGCTTCCTGAGAAAATGTACTGAGATTAAATTTCCAACCCCGGTCGTAAACTACAACTTCCTTAATTCTAAACCGATTTCGGTGATCTGTATCTCAAATGAAGCGTAATTAGGTACAGAATCTAAGAATGTAGCTGCCCATCATATGCGCTTCATAATTTCTGATATTGCATATCGGCTGCCGCAAGGTTCGGTTCCTGAGAAAATGTACTGAGAATTGATTTCCAACCCCGGTCGCAAACTACAACTTCCTTAATTCTAAACCAATTTCGGTGATCTGTATCTCAAATGAAGCGTAATTAGGTACAGAATCTAAGAATGTAGCTGCCCATTAGATGCGCCTAACAGTTTCTAAGATATTGCATATCGGCTGCCGCAAGGTTCGGTTCCTGAGAAAATGTACTGAGATTTAATTTCCAACCCCGGTCGCAAACTACAACTTCCTTAATTCTAAACCGATTTCGGTGACCTGTATCTCAAATGAAGCGTAATTAGGTACAGAATCTAAGAATGTAGCTGCCCATCATATGCGCTTCATAATTTCTAAGATATTGCATATCGGCTGCCGCAAGGTTCGGTTCCTGAGAAAATGTACTGAGAATTGATTTCCAACCCCGGTCGCAAACTACAACTTCCTTAGTTCTAAACCGATTTCGGTGATCTGTATCTCAAATGAAGCGTAATTAGGTACAGAATCTAAGAATGTAGCTGCCCATCATATGCGCTTCATAATTTCTAAGATATTGCATATCGGCTGCCGCAAGGTTCGGTTCCTGAGAAAATGTACTGAGAATTGATTTCCAACCCCGGTCGCAAACTACAACTTCCTTAGTTCTAAACCGATTTCGGTGATCTGTATCTCAAATGAAGCGTAATTAGGTACAGAATCTAAGAATGTAGCTGCCCATTAGATGCGCCTAACAGTTTCTAAGATATTGCATATCGGCTGCCGCAAGGTTCGGTTCCTGAGAAAATGTACTGAGATTTAATTTCCAACCCCGGTCGCAAACTACAACTTCCTTAATTCTAAACCGATTTCGGTGACCTGTATCTCAAATGAAGCGTAATTAGGTACAGAATCTAAGAATGTAGCTGCCCATCATATGCGCTTCATAATTTCTAAGATATTGCATATCGGCTGCCGCAAGGTTCGGTTCCTGAGAAAATGTACTGAGAATTGATTTCCAACCCCGGTCGCAAACTACAACTTCCTTAGTTCTAAACCGATTTCGGTGATCTGTATCTCAAATGAAGCGTAATTAGGTACAGAATCTAAGAATGTAGCTGCCCATCATATGCGCTTCATAATTTCTAAGATATTGCATATCGGCTGCCGCAAGGTTCGGTTCCTGAGAAAATGTACTGAGAATTGATTTCCAACCCCGGTCGCAAACTACAACTTCCTTAGTTCTAAACCGATTTCGGTGATCTGTATCTCAAATGAAGCGTAATTAGGCACAGAATCTAAGAATGTAGCTGCCCATTAGATGCGCCTAACAGTTTCTAAGATATTGCATATCGGCTGCCGCAAGGTTCGGTTCCTGAGAAAATGTACTGAGAATTGATTTCCAACCCCGGTCGCAAACTACAACTTCCTTAATTCTAAACCAATTTCGGTGATCTGTATCTCAAATGAAGCGTAATTAGGTACAGAATCTAAGAATGTAGCTGCCCATTAGATGCGCCTAACAGTTTCTAAGATATTGCATATCGGCTGCCGCAAGGTTCGGTTCCTGAGAAAATGTACTGAGAATTGATTTCCAACCCCGGTCGCAAACTACAACTTCCTTAATTCTAAACCAATTTCGGTGATCTGTATCTCACATGAAGCGTAATTAGGTACAGAATCTAAGAATGTAGCTGCCCATTAGATGCGCCTAACAGTTTCTAAGATATTGCATATCGGCTGCCGCAAAGTTCGCTTGCTGAGAAAATGTACTGAGAATTGATTTCCAACCCCGGTCGCAAACTACAACTTCCTTAGTTCTAAACCGATTTCGGTGATCTGTATCTCAAATGAAGCGTAATTAGGTACAGAATCTAAGAATGTAGCTGCCCATCATATGCGCTTCATAATTTCTAAGATATTGCATATCGGCTGCCGCAAGGTTCGGTTCCTGAGAAAATGTACTGAGAATTGATTCCAACCCCGGTCGCAAACTACAACTTCCTTAATTCTAAACCAATTTCGGTGATCTGTATCTCAAATGAAGCGTAATTAGGTACAGAATCTAAGAATGTAGCTGCCCATTAGATGCGCCTAACAGTTTCTAAGATATTGCATATCGGCTGCCGCAAGGTTCGGTTCCTGAGAAAATGTACTGAGATTTAATTTCCAACCCCGGTCGCAAACTACAACTTCCTTAATTCTAAACCGATTTCGGTGACCTGTATCTCAAATGAAGCGTAATTAGGTACAAAATCTAAGAATGTAGCTGCCCATTAGATGCGCCTAACAGTTTCTAAGATATTGCATATCGGCTGCCGCAAAGTTCGCTTGCTGAGAAAATGTACTGAGAATTGATTTCCAACCCCGGTCGCAAACTACAACTTCCTTAATTCTAAACCGATTTCGGTGATCTGTATCTCAAATGAAGCGTAATTAGGTACAGAATCTAAGAATGTAGCTGCCCATCATATGCGCTTCATAATTTCTAAGATATTGCATATCGGCTGCCACAAGGTTCGGTTCCTGAGAAAATGTACTGAGAATTGATTTCCAACCCCGGTCGCAAACTACAACTTCCTTAGTTCTAAACCGATTTCGGTGATCTGTATCTCAAATGAAGCCTAATTAGGTATAGAATCTAAGAATGTAGCTGCCCATTAGATGCGCCTAACAGTTTCTAAGATATTGCATATCGGCTGCCGCAAGGTTCGGTTCCTGAGAAAATGTACTGAGAATTGATTTCCAACCCCGGTCGCAAACTACAACTTCCTTAGTTCTAAACCGATTTCGGTGATCTGTACCTCAAATGAAGCGTAATTAGGTACAGAATCTAAGAATGTAGCTGCCCATCAGATGCGCTTCATAATTTCTAAAATATTGCATATCGGCTGCCGCAAGGTTCGGTTCCTGAGAAAATGTACTGAGAATTGATTTCCAACCCCGGTCGCAAACTACAACTTCCTTAATTCTAAACCGATTTCGGTGATCTGTACCTCAAATGAAGCGTAATTAGGTACAGAATCTAAGAATGTAGCTGCCCATTAGATGCGCCTAACAGTTTCTAAGATATTGCATATCGGCTGCCGCAAAGTTCGCTTCCTGAGAAAATGTACTGAGATTTAATTTCCAACCCCGGTCGCAAACTACAACTTCCTTAATTCTAAACCGATTTCGGTGATCTGTATCTCAAATGAAGCGTAATTAGGCACAGAATCTAAGAATGTAGCTGCCCATCAGATGCGCTTCATAATTTCTATGATATTGCATATCGGCTGCCGCAAGGTTCGGTTCCTGAGAAAATGTACTGAGAATTGATTTCCAACCCCGGTCGCAAACTACAACTTCCTTAATTCTAAACCGATTTCGGTGATCTGTATCTCAAATGAAGCGTAATTAGGCACAGAATCTAAGAATGTAGCTGCCCATCAGATGCGCTTCATAATTTCTATGATATTGCATATCGGCTGCCGCAAGGTTCGGTTAATGAGAAAATGTACTGAGAATTGATTTCCAACCCCGGTCGCAAACTACAACTTCCTTAGTTCTAAACCGATTTCGGTGATCTGTATCTCAAATGAAGCGTAATTAGGTACAGAATCTAAGAATGTAGCTGCCCATCATATGCGCTTCATAATTTCTAAGATATTGCATATCGGCTGCCGCACGGTTCGCTTCCTGAGAAAATGTACTGAGAATTGATTTCCAACCCCGGTCGCAAACTACAACTTCCTTAGTTCTAAACCGATTTCGGTGATCTGTATCTCAAATGAAGCGTAATTAGGTACAGAATCTAAGAATGTAGCTGCCCATCATATGCGCTTCATAATTTCTAAGATATTGCATATCGGCTGCCGCACGGTTCGCTTCCTGAGAAAATGTACTGAAAATTGATTTCCAACCCCGGTCGCAAACTACAACTTCCCTAGTTCTAAACCGATTTCGGTGATCTGTATCTCAAATGAAGCGTAATTAGGTACAGAATGTAAGAATGTAGCTGCCCATTAGATGCGCTTAACAGTTTCTAAGATATTGCATATCGGCTGCCGCAAGGTTCGGTTCCTGAGAAATGTACTGAGAATTGATTTCCAACCCCGGTCGCAAACTACAACTTCCTTAATTCTAAACCGATTTCGGTGATCTGTATCTCAAATGAAGCGTAATTAGGTACAGAATCTAAGAATGTAGCTGCCCATCATATGCGCTTCATAATTTCTAAGATATTGCATATCGGCTGCCGCAAGGTTCGGTTCCTGAGAAAATGTACTGAGAATTGATTTCCAACCCCGGTCGCAAACTACAACTTCCTTAGTTCTAAACCGATTTCGGTGATCTGTATCTCAAATGAAGCCTAATTAGGTACTGAATCTACGAATGTAGCTGCCCATTAGATGCGCCTAACAGTTTCTAAGATATTGCATATCGGCTGCCGCAAGGTTCGGTTCCTGAGAAAATGTACTGAGAATTGATTTCCAACCCCGGTCGCAAACTACAACTTCCTTAGTTCTAAACCGATTTCGGTGATCTGTATCTCAAATGAAGCCTAATTAGGTATAGAATCTAAGAATGTAGCTGCCCATTAGATGCGCCTAACAGTTTCTAAGATATTGCATATCGGCTGCCGCAAGGTTCGGTTCCTGAGAAAATGTACTGAGAATTGATTTCCAACCCCGGTCGCAAACTACAACTTCCTTAGTTCTAAACCGATTTCGGTGATCTGTATCTCAAATGAAGCGTAATTAGGTACAGAATCTAAGAATGTAGCTGCCCATTAGATGCGCCTAACAGTTTCTAAGATATTGCATATCGGCTGCCGCAAAGTTCGCTTCCTGAGAAAATGTACTGAGATTAAATTTCCAACCCCGGTCGTAAACTACAACTTCCTTAATTCTAAACCGATTTCGGTGATCTGTATCTCAAATGAAGCGTAATTAGGTACAGAATCTAAGAATGTAGCTGCCCATCATATGCGCTTCATAATTTCTGATATTGCATATCGGCTGCCGCAAGGTTCGGTTCCTGAGAAAATGTACTGAGAATTGATTTCCAACCCCGGTCGCAAACTACAACTTCCTTAATTCTAAACCAATTTCGGTGATCTGTATCTCAAATGAAGCGTAATTAGGTACAGAATCTAAGAATGTAGCTGCCCATTAGATGCGCCTAACAGTTTCTAAGATATTGCATATCGGCTGCCGCAAGGTTCGGTTCCTGAGAAAATGTACTGAGATTTAATTTCCAACCCCGGTCGCAAACTACAACTTCCTTAATTCTAAACCGATTTCGGTGACCTGTATCTCAAATGAAGCGTAATTAGGTACAGAATCTAAGAATGTAGCTGCCCATCATATGCGCTTCATAATTTCTAAGATATTGCATATCGGCTGCCGCAAGGTTCGGTTCCTGAGAAAATGTACTGAGAATTGATTTCCAACCCCGGTCGCAAACTACAACTTCCTTAGTTCTAAACCGATTTCGGTGATCTGTATCTCAAATGAAGCGTAATTAGGTACAGAATCTAAGAATGTAGCTGCCCATCATATGCGCTTCATAATTTCTAAGATATTGCATATCGGCTGCCGCAAGGTTCGGTTCCTGAGAAAATGTACTGAGAATTGATTTCCAACCCCGGTCGCAAACTACAACTTCCTTAGTTCTAAACCGATTTCGGTGATCTGTATCTCAAATGAAGCGTAATTAGGCACAGAATCTAAGAATGTAGCTGCCCATTAGATGCGCCTAACAGTTTCTAAGATATTGCATATCGGCTGCCGCAAGGTTCGGTTCCTGAGAAAATGTACTGAGAATTGATTTCCAACCCCGGTCGCAAACTACAACTTCCTTAATTCTAAACCAATTTCGGTGATCTGTATCTCAAATGAAGCGTAATTAGGTACAGAATCTAAGAATGTAGCTGCCCATTAGATGCGCCTAACAGTTTCTAAGATATTGCATATCGGCTGCCGCAAGGTTCGGTTCCTGAGAAAATGTACTGAGAATTGATTTCCAACCCCGGTCGCAAACTACAACTTCCTTAATTCTAAACCAATTTCGGTGATCTGTATCTCACATGAAGCGTAATTAGGTACAGAATCTAAGAATGTAGCTGCCCATTAGATGCGCCTAACAGTTTCTAAGATATTGCATATCGGCTGCCGCAAAGTTCGCTTGCTGAGAAAATGTACTGAGAATTGATTTCCAACCCCGGTCGCAAACTACAACTTCCTTAGTTCTAAACCGATTTCGGTGATCTGTATCTCAAATGAAGCGTAATTAGGTACAGAATCTAAGAATGTAGCTGCCCATCATATGCGCTTCATAATTTCTAAGATATTGCATATCGGCTGCCGCAAGGTTCGGTTCCTGAGAAAATGTACTGAGAATTGATTCCAACCCCGGTCGCAAACTACAACTTCCTTAATTCTAAACCAATTTCGGTGATCTGTATCTCAAATGAAGCGTAATTAGGTACAGAATCTAAGAATGTAGCTGCCCATTAGATGCGCCTAACAGTTTCTAAGATATTGCATATCGGCTGCCGCAAGGTTCGGTTCCTGAGAAAATGTACTGAGATTTAATTTCCAACCCCGGTCGCAAACTACAACTTCCTTAATTCTAAACCGATTTCGGTGACCTGTATCTCAAATGAAGCGTAATTAGGTACAAAATCTAAGAATGTAGCTGCCCATTAGATGCGCCTAACAGTTTCTAAGATATTGCATATCGGCTGCCGCAAAGTTCGCTTGCTGAGAAAATGTACTGAGAATTGATTTCCAACCCCGGTCGCAAACTACAACTTCCTTAATTCTAAACCGATTTCGGTGATCTGTATCTCAAATGAAGCGTAATTAGGTACAGAATCTAAGAATGTAGCTGCCCATCATATGCGCTTCATAATTTCTAAGATATTGCATATCGGCTGCCGCAAGGTTCGGTTCCTGAGAAAATGTACTGAGAATTGATTTCCAACCCCGGTCGCAAACTACAACTTCCTTAGTTCTAAACCGATTTCGGTGATCTGTATCTCAAATGAAGCCTAATTAGGTATAGAATCTAAGAATGTAGCTGCCCATTAGATGCGCCTAACAGTTTCTAAGATATTGCATATCGGCTGCCGCAAGGTTCGGTTCCTGAGAAAATGTACTGAGAATTGATTTCCAACCCCGGTCGCAAACTACAACTTCCTTAGTTCTAAACCGATTTCGGTGATCTGTACCTCAAATGAAGCGTAATTAGGTACAGAATCTAAGAATGTAGCTGCCCATCAGATGCGCTTCATAATTTCTAAAATATTGCATATCGGCTGCCGCAAGGTTCGGTTCCTGAGAAAATGTACTGAGAATTGATTTCCAACCCCGGTCGCAAACTACAACTTCCTTAATTCTAAACCGATTTCGGTGATCTGTACCTCAAATGAAGCGTAATTAGGTACAGAATCTAAGAATGTAGCTGCCCATTAGATGCGCCTAACAGTTTCTAAGATATTGCATATCGGCTGCCGCAAAGTTCGCTTCCTGAGAAAATGTACTGAGATTTAATTTCCAACCCCGGTCGCAAACTACAACTTCCTTAATTCTAAACCGATTTCGGTGATCTGTATCTCAAATGAAGCGTAATTAGGCACAGAATCTAAGAATGTAGCTGCCCATCAGATGCGCTTCATAATTTCTATGATATTGCATATCGGCTGCCGCAAGGTTCGGTTCCTGAGAAAATGTACTGAGAATTGATTTCCAACCCCGGTCGCAAACTACAACTTCCTTAATTCTAAACCGATTTCGGTGATCTGTATCTCAAATGAAGCGTAATTAGGCACAGAATCTAAGAATGTAGCTGCCCATCAGATGCGCTTCATAATTTCTATGATATTGCATATCGGCTGCCGCAAGGTTCGGTTAATGAGAAAATGTACTGAGAATTGATTTCCAACCCCGGTCGCAAACTACAACTTCCTTAGTTCTAAACCGATTTCGGTGATCTGTATCTCAAATGAAGCGTAATTAGGTACAGAATCTAAGAATGTAGCTGCCCATCAGATGCGCTTCATAATTTCTAAAATATTGCATATCGGCTGCCGCAAGGTTCGGTTCCTGAGAAAATGTACTGAGAATTGATTTCCAACCCCGGTCGCAAACTACAACTTCCTTAATTCTAAACCGATTTCGGTGGTCTGTATCTCAAATGAAGCGTAATTAGGTACAGAATCTAAGAATGTAGCTGCCCATTAGATGCGCCTAACAGTTTCTAAGATATTGCATATCGGCTGCCGCAAGGTTCGGTTCCTGAGAAAATGTACTGAGAATTGATTTCCAACCCCGGTCGCAAACTACAACTTCCTTAGTTCTAAACCGATTTCGGTGATCTGTATCTCAAATGAAGCGCAATTAGGTACAGAATCTAAGAATGTAGCTGCCCATCATATGCGCTTCATAATTTCTAAGATATTGCATATCGGCTGCCGCAAGGTTCGGTTCCTGAGAAAATGTACTGAGAATTGATTTCCAACCCCGGTCGCAAACTACAACTTCCTTAGTTCTAAACCGATTTCGGTGATCTGTATCTCAAATGAAGCGTAATTAGGCACAGAATCTAAGAATGTAGCTGCCCATTAGATGCGCCTAACAGTTTCTAAGATATTGCATATCGGCTGCCGCAAAGTTCGCTTCCTGAGAAAATGTACTGAGATTTAATTTCCAACCCCGGTCGCAAACTACAACTTCCTTAATTCTAAACCGATTTCGGTGATCTGTATCTCAAATGAAGCGTAATTAGGTACAGAATCTAAGAATGTAGCTGCCCATCATATGCGCTTCATAATTTCTAAGATATTGCATATCGGCTGCCGCAAGGTTCGGTTCCTGAGAAAATGTACTGAGAATTGATTTCCAACCCCGGTCGCAAACTACAACTTCCTTAGTTCTAAACCGATTTCGGTGATCTGTATCTCAAATGAAGCCTAATTAGGTATAGAATCTAAGAATGTAGCTGCCCATTAGATGCGCCTAACAGTTTCTAAGATATTGCATATCGGCTGCCGCAAGGTTCGGTTCCTGAGAAAATGTACTGAGAATTGATTTCCAACCCCGGTCGCAAACTACAACTTCCTTAGTTCTAAACCGATTTCGGTGATCTGTATCTCAAATGAAGCGTAATTAGGTACAGAATCTAAGAATGTAGCTGCCCATTAGATGCGCCTAACAGTTTCTAAGATATTGCATATCGGCTGCCGCAAGGTTCGGTTCCTGAGAAAATGTACTGAGAATTGATTTCCAACCCCGGTCGCAAACTACAACTTCCTTAATTCTAAACCGATTTCGGTGACCTGTATCTCAAATGAAGCGTAATTAGGTACAGAATCTAAGAATGTAGCTGCCCATCATATGCGCTTCATAATTTCTAAGATATTGCATATCGGCTGCCGCAAGGTTCGGTTCCTGAGAAAATGTACTGAGAATTGATTTCCAACCCCGGTCGCAAACTACAACTTCCTTAATTCTAAACCAATTTCGGTGATCTGTATCTCAAATGAAGCGTAATTAGGTACAGAATCTAAGAATGTAGCTGCCCATTAGATGCGCCTAACAGTTTCTAAGATATTGCATATCGGCTGCCGCAAAGTTCGGTTCCTGAGAAAATGTACTGAGATTTAATTTCCAACCCCGGTCGCAAACTACAACTTCCTTAATTCTAAACCGATTTCGGTGACCTGTATCTCAAATGAAGCGTAATTAGGTACAGAATCTAAGAATGTAGCTGCCCATTAGATGCGCCTAACAGTTTCTAAGATATTGCATATCGGCTGCCGCAAAGTTCGCTTGCTGAGAAAATGTACTGAGAATTGATTTCCAACCCCGGTCGCAAACTACAACTTCCTTAGTTCTAAACCGATTTCGGTGATCTGTATCTCAAATGAAGCCTAATTAGGTATAGAATCTAAGAATGTAGCTGCCCATTAGATGCGCCTAACAGTTTCTAAGATATTGCATATCGGCTGCCGCAAGGTTCGGTTCCTGAGAAAATGTACTGAGAATTGATTTCCAACCCCGGTCGCAAACTACAACTTCCTTAGTTCTAAACCGATTTCGGTGATCTGTATCTCAAATGAAGCGTAATTAGGTACAGAATCTAAGAATGTAGCTGCCCATTAGATGCGCCTAACAGTTTCTAAGATATTGCATATCGGCTGCCGCAAGGTTCGGTTCCTGAGAAAATGTACTGAGAATTGATTTCCAACCCCGGTCGCAAACTACAACTTCCTTAATTCTAAACCAATTTCGGTGATCTGTATCTCAAATGAAGCGTAATTAGGTACAGAATCTAAGAATGTAGCTGCCCATTAGATGCGCCTAACAGTTTCTAAGATATTGCATATCGGCTGCCGCAAGGTTCGGTTCCTGAGAAAATGTACTGAGAATTGATTTCCAACCCCGGTCGCAAACTACAACTTCCTTAATTCTAAACCAATTTCGGTGATCTGTATCTCAAATGAAGCGTAATTAGGTACAGAATCTAAGAATGTAGCTGCCCATTAGATGCGCCTAACAGTTTCTAAGATATTGCATATCGGCTGCCGCAAGGTTCGGTTCCTGAGAAAATGTACTGAGAATTGATTTCCAACCCCGGTCGCAAACTACAACTTCCTTAGTTCTAAACCGATTTCGGTGATCTGTATCTCAAATGAAGCGTAATTAGGTACAGAATCTAAGAATGTAGCTGCCCATCATATGCGCTTCATAATTTCTAAGATATTGCATATCGGCTGCCGCAAGGTTCGGTTCCTGAGAAAATGTACTGAGAATTGATTTCCAACCCCGGTCGCAAACTACAACTTCCTTAATTCTAAACCAATTTCGGTGATCTGTATCTCAAATGAAGCGTAATTAGGTACAGAATCTAAGAATGTAGCTGCCCATTAGATGCGCCTAACAGTTTCTAAGATATTGCATATCGGCTGCCGCAAGGTTCGGTTCCTGAGAAAATGTACTGAGATTTAATTTCCAACCCCGGTCGCAAACTACAACTTCCTTAATTCTAAACCGATTTCGGTGACCTGTATCTCAAATGAAGCGTAATTAGGTACAGAATCTAAGAATGTAGCTGCCCATTAGATGCGCCTAACAGTTTCTAAGATATTGCATATCGGCTGCCGCAAAGTTCGCTTGCTGAGAAAATGTACTGAGAATTGATTTCCAACCCCGGTCGCAAACTACAACTTCCTTAATTCTAAACCGATTTCGGTGATCTGTATCTCAAATGAAGCGTAATTAGGTACAGAATCTAAGAATGTAGCTGCCCATCATATGCGCTTCATAATTTCTAAGATATTGCATATCGGCTGCCGCAAGGTTCGGTTCCTGAGAAAATGTACTGAGAATTGATTTCCAACCCCGGTCGCAAACTACAACTTCCTTAGTTCTAAACCGATTTCGGTGATCTGTATCTCAAATGAAGCCTAATTAGGTATAGAATCTAAGAATGTAGCTGCCCATTAGATGCGCCTAACAGTTTCTAAGATATTGCATATCGGCTGCCGCAAGGTTCGGTTCCTGAGAAAATGTACTGAGAATTGATTTCCAACCCCGGTCGCAAACTACAACTTCCTTAGTTCTAAACCGATTTCGGTGATCTGTATCTCAAATGAAGCGTAATTAGGTACAGAATCTAAGAATGTAGCTGCCCATCATATGCGCTTCATAATTTCTAAGATATTGCATATCGGCTGCCGCAAGGTTCGGTTCCTGAGAAAATGTACTGAGAATTGATTTCCAACCCCGGTCGCAAACTACAACTTCCTTAATTCTAAACCAATTTCGGTGATCTGTATCTCAAATGAAGCGTAATTAGGTACAGAATCTAAGAATGTAGCTGCCCATTAGATGCGCCTAACAGTTTCTAAGATATTGCATATCGGCTGCCGCAAGGTTCGGTTCCTGAGAAAATGTACTGAGATTTAATTTCCAACCCCGGTCGCAAACTACAACTTCCTTAATTCTAAACCGATTTCGGTGACCTGTATCTCAAATGAAGCGTAATTAGGTACAGAATCTAAGAATGTAGCTGCCCATTAGATGCGCCTAACAGTTTCTAAGATATTGCATATCGGCTGCCGCAAAGTTCGCTTGCTGAGAAAATGTACTGAGAATTGATTTCCAACCCCGGTCGCAAACTACAACTTCCTTAGTTCTAAACCGATTTCGGTGATCTGTATCTCAAATGAAGCGTAATTAGGTACAGAATCTAAGAATGTAGCTGCCCATTAGCTGCGCTTAATGGTTTCTAAGATATTGCATATCGGCTGCCGCAAGGTTCGCTTCCTGGGAAAATGTACTGAGAATTGATTTCCAACCCCGGTCGCAAACTACAACTTCCTTAATTCTAAACCGATTTCGGTGATCTGTATCTCAAATGAAGCGTAATTAGGCACAGAATCTAAGAATGTAGCTGCACTTTAGATGCGCCTAACAGTTTCTAAGACATTGCATATCGGCTGCCGCAAGGTTCGGTTCCTGGGAAAATGTACTGAGAATTGATTTCCAACCCCGGTCGCAAACTACAACTTCCTTAGTTCTAAACCGATTTCGGTGATCTGTATCTCAAATGAAGCGTAATTAGGTACAGAATCTAAGAATGTAGCTGCCCATCATATGCGCTTCATAATTTCTAAGATATTGCATATCGGCTGCCGCAAGGTTCGGTTCCTGAGAAAATGTACTGAGAATTGATTTCCAACCCCGGTCGCAAACTACAACTTCCTTAATTCTAAACCAATTTCGGTGATCTGTATCTCAAATGAAGCGTAATTAGGTACAGAATCTAAGAATGTAGCTGCCCATTAGATGCGCCTAACAGTTTCTAAGATATTGCATATCGGCTGCCGCAAGGTTCGGTTCCTGAGAAAATGTACTGAGAATTGATTTCCAACCCCGGTCGCAAACTACAACTTCCTTAGTTCTAAACCGATTTCGGTGATCTGTATCTCAAATGAAGCCTAATTAGGTATAGAATCTAAGAATGTAGCTGCCCATTAGATGCGAATAACAGTTTCTAAGATATTGCATATCGGCTGCCGCAAGGTTCGGTTCCTGAGAAAATGTACTGAGAATTGATTTCCAACCCCGGTCGCAAACTACAACTTCCTTAGTTCTAAACCGATTTCGGTGATCTGTATCTCAAATGAAGCGTAATTAGGTACAGAATCTAAGAATGTAGCTGCCCATTAGCTGCGCTTAATGGTTTCTAAGATATTGCATATCGGCTGCCGCAAGGTTCGCTTCCTGGGAAAATGTACTGAGAATTGATTTCCAACCCCGGTCGCAAACTACAACTTCCTTAATTCTAAACCGATTTCGGTGATCTGTATCTCAAATGAAGCGTAATTAGGCACAGAATCTAAGAATGTAGCTGCACTTTAGATGCGCCTAACAGTTTCTAAGACATTGCATATCGGCTGCCGCAAGGTTCGGTTCCTGGGAAAATGTACTGAGAATTGATTTCCAACCCCGGTCGCAAACTACAACTTCCTTAATTCTAAACCGATTTCGGTGATCTGTATCTCAAATGAAGCGTAATTAGGTACAGAATCTAAGGATGTAGCTGCCCATCAGATGCGCCTAACAGTTTCTAAGATATTGCATATCGGCTGCCGCAAAGTTCGCTTGCTGAGAAAAAGTACTGAGAATTGATTTCCAACCCCGGTCGCAAACTACAACTTCCTTAGTTCGAAACCGATTTCGGTGATCTGTATCTCAAATGAAGCGTAATTAGGTACAGAATCTAAGAATGTAGCTGCCCATTAGATGCGCCTAACAGTTTCTAAGATATTGCATATCGGCTGCCGCAAAGTTCGCTTCCTGAGAAAATGTACTGAGATTTAATTTCCAACCCCGGTCGCAAACTACAACTTCCTTAGTTCGAAACCGATTTCGGTGATCTGTATCTCAAATGAAGCGTAATTAGGTACAGAATCTAAGAATGTAGCTGCCCATCAGATGCGCTTCATAATTTCTAAAATATTGCATATCGGCTGCCGCAAGGTTCGGTTCCTGAGAAAATGTACTGAGAATTGATTTCCAACCCCGGTCGCAAACTACAACTTCCTTAATTCTAAACCGATTTCGGTGGTCTGTATCTCAAATGAAGCGTAATTAGGTACAGAATCTAAGAATGTAGCTGCCCATTAGATGCGCCTAACAGTTTCTAAGATATTGCATATCGGCTGCCGCAAGGTTCGGTTCCTGAGAAAATGTACTGAGAATTGATTTCCAACCCCGGTCGCAAACTACAACTTCCTTAATTCTAAACCGATTTCGGTGATCTGTATCTCAAATGAAGCGTAATTAGGCACAGAATCTAAGAATGTAGCTGCCCATCAGATGCGCCTAACAGTTTCTAAGATATTGCATATCGGCTGCCGCAAAGTTCGCTTCCTTAGAAAATGTACTGAGATTTAATTTCCAACCCCGGTCGCAAACTACAACTTCCTTAATTCTAAACCGATTTCGGTGATCTGTATCTCAAATGAAGCGTAATTAGGTATAGAATCTAAGAATGTAGCTGCCCATTAGATGCGCCTAACAGTTTCTAAGATATTGCATATCGGCTGCCGCAAGGTTCGGTTCCTGAGAAAATGTACTGAGAATTGATTTCCAACCCCGGTCGCAAACTACAACTTCCTTAGTTCTAAACCGATTTCGGTGATCTGTATCTCAAATGAAGCGTAATTAGGCACAGAATCTAAGAATGTAGCTGCCCATTAGATGCGCCTAACAGTTTCTAAGATATTGCATATCGGCTGCCGCAAGGTTCGGTTCCTGAGAAAATGTACTGAGAATTGATTTCCAACCCCGGTCGCAAACTACAACTTCCTTAATTCTAAACCAATTTCGGTGATCTGTATCTCAAATGAAGCGTAATTAGGTACAGAATCTAAGAATGTAGCTGCCCATCATATGCGCTTCATAATTTCTAAGATATTGCATATCGGCTGCCGCAAGGTTCGGTTCCTGAGAAAATGTACTGAGAATTGATTTCCAACCCCGGTCGCAAACTACAACTTCCTTAGTTCTAAACCGATTTCGGTGATCTGTATCTCAAATGAAGCGTAATTAGGCACAGAATCTAAGAATGTAGCTGCCCATTAGATGCGCCTAACAGTTTCTAAGATATTGCATATCGGCTGCCGCAAGGTTCGGTTCCTGAGAAAATGTACTGAGAATTGATTTCCAACCCCGGTCGCAAACTACAACTTCCTTAGTTCTAAACCGATTTCGGTGATCTGTATCTCAAATGAAGCCTAATTAGGTATAGAATCTAAGAATGTAGCTGCCCATTAGATGCGCCTAACAGTTTCTAAGATATTGCATATCGGCTGCCGCAAGGTTCGGTTCCTGAGAAAATGTACTGAGAATTGATTTCCAACCCCGGTCGCAAACTACAACTTCCTTAGTTCTAAACCGATTTCGGTGATCTGTATCTCAAATGAAGCGTAATTAGGCACAGAATCTAAGAATGTAGCTGCCCATTAGATGCGCCTAACAGTTTCTAAGATATTGCATATCGGCTGCCGCAAGGTTCGGTTCCTGAGAAAATGTACTGAGAATTGATTTCCAACCCCGGTCGCAAACTACAACTTCCTTAGTTCTAAACCGATTTCGGTGATCTGTATCTCAAATGAAGCGTAATTAGGCACAGAATCTAAGAATGTAGCTGCCCATTAGATGCGCCTAACAGTTTCTAAGATATTGCATATCGGCTGCCGCAAGGTTCGGTTCCTAAGAAAATGTACTGAGAATTGATTTCCAACCCCGGTCGCAAACTACAACTTCCTTAATTCTAAACCAATTTCGGTGATCTGTATCTCAAATGAAGCGTAATTAGGCACAGAATCTAAGAATGTAGCTGCCCATTAGATGCGCCTAACAGTTTCTAAGATATTGCATATCGGCTGCCGCAAGGTTCGGTTCCTGAGAAAATGTACTGAGAATTGATTTCCAACCCCGGTCGCAAACTACAACTTCCTTAATTCTAAACCAATTTCGGTGATCTGTATCTCAAATGAAGCGTAATTAGGTACAGAATCTAAGAATGTAGCTGCCCATCATATGCGCTTCATAATTTCTAAGATATTGCATATCGGCTGCCGCAAGGTTCGGTTCCTGAGAAAATGTACTGAGAATTGATTTCCAACCCCGGTCGCAAACTACAACTTCCTTAGTTCTAAACCGATTTCGGTGATCTGTATCTCAAATGAAGCGTAATTAGGTACAGAATCTAAGAATGTAGCTGCCCATCATATGCGCTTCATAATTTCTAAGATATTGCATATCGGCTGCCGCAAGGTTCGGTTCCTGAGAAAATGTACTGAGAATTGATTTCCAACCCCGGTCGCAAACTACAACTTCCTTAATTCTAAACCAATTTCGGTGATCTGTATCTCAAATGAAGCGTAATTAGGTACAGAATCTAAGAATGTAGCTGCCCATCATATGCGCTTCATAATTTCTAAGATATTGCATATCGGCTGCCGCAAGGTTCGGTTCCTGAGAAAATGTACTGAGAATTGATTTCCAACCCCGGTCGCAAACTACAACTTCCTTAGTTCTAAACCGATTTCGGTGATCTGTATCTCAAATGAAGCGTAATTAGGCACAGAATCTAAGAATGTAGCTGCCCATTAGATGCGCCTAACAGTTTCTAAGATATTGCATATCGGCTGCCGCAAGGTTCGGTTCCTGAGAAAATGTACTGAGAATTGATTTCCAACCCCGGTCGCAAACTACAACTTCCTTAATTCTAAACCAATTTCGGTGATCTGTATCTCAAATGAAGCGTAATTAGGTACAGAATCTAAGAATGTAGCTGCCCATCATATGCGCTTCATAATTTCTAAGATATTGCATATCGGCTGCCGCAAGGTTCGGTTCCTGAGAAAATGTACTGAGAATTGATTTCCAACCCCGGTCGCAAACTACAACTTCCTTAGTTCTAAACCGATTTCGGTGATCTGTATCTCAAATGAAGCCTAATTAGGTATAGAATCTAAGAATGTAGCTGCCCATTAGATGCGCCTAACAGTTTCTAAGATATTGCATATCGGCTGCCGCAAGGTTCGGTTCCTGAGAAAATGTACTGAGAATTGATTTCCAACCCCGGTCGCAAACTACAACTTCCTTAGTTCTAAACCGATTTCGGTGATCTGTATCTCAAATGAAGCGTAATTAGGCACAGAATCTAAGAATGTAGCTGCCCATTAGATGCGCCTAACAGTTTCTAAGATATTGCATATCGGCTGCCGCAAGGTTCGGTTCCTGAGAAAATGTACTGAGAATTGATTTCCAACCCCGGTCGCAAACTACAACTTCCTTAGTTCTAAACCGATTTCGGTGATCTGTATCTCAAATGAAGCGTAATTAGGCACAGAATCTAAGAATGTAGCTGCCCATTAGATGCGCCTAACAGTTTCTAAGATATTGCATATCGGCTGCCGCAAGGTTCGGTTCCTAAGAAAATGTACTGAGAATTGATTTCCAACCCCGGTCGCAAACTACAACTTCCTTAATTCTAAACCAATTTCGGTGATCTGTATCTCAAATGAAGCGTAATTAGGCACAGAATCTAAGAATGTAGCTGCCCATTAGATGCGCCTAACAGTTTCTAAGATATTGCATATCGGCTGCCGCAAGGTTCGGTTCCTGAGAAAATGTACTGAGAATTGATTTCCAACCCCGGTCGCAAACTACAACTTCCTTAATTCTAAACCAATTTCGGTGATCTGTATCTCAAATGAAGCGTAATTAGGTACAGAATCTAAGAATGTAGCTGCCCATCATATGCGCTTCATAATTTCTAAGATATTGCATATCGGCTGCCGCAAGGTTCGGTTCCTGAGAAAATGTACTGAGAATTGATTTCCAACCCCGGTCGCAAACTACAACTTCCTTAATTCTAAACCAATTTCGGTGATCTGTATCTCAAATGAAGCGTAATTAGGTACAGAATCTAAGAATGTAGCTGTTCATTAGATGCGCCTAACAGTTTCTAAGATATTGCATATCGGCTGCCGCAAGGTTCGGTTCCTGAGAAAATGTACTGAGAATTGATTTCCAACCCCGGTCGCAAACTACAACTTCCTTAGTTCTAAACCGATTTCGGTGATCTGTATCTCAAATGAAGCGTAATTAGGTACAGAATCTAAGAATGTAGCTGCCCATCATATGCGCTTCATAATTTCTAAGATATTGCATATCGGCTGCCGCAAGGTTCGGTTCCTGAGAAAATGTACTGAGAATTGATTTCCAACCCCGGTCGCAAACTACAACTTCCTTAGTTCTAAACCGATTTCGGTGATCTGTATCTCAAATGAAGCGTAATTAGGTACAGAATCTAAGAATGTAGCTGCCCATTAGCTGCGCTTAATGGTTTCTAAGATATTGCATATCGGCTGCCGCAAGGTTCGCTTCCTGGGAAAATGTACTGAGAATTGATTTCCAACCCCGGTCGCAAACTACAACTTCCTTAATTCTAAACCGATTTCGGTGATCTGTATCTCAAATGAAGCGTAATTAGGCACAGAATCTAAGAATGTAGCTGCACTTTAGATGCGCCTAACAGTTTCTAAGACATTGCATATCGGCTGCCGCAAGGTTCGGTTCCTGGGAAAATGTACTGAGAATTGATTTCCAACCCCGGTCGCAAACTACAACTTCCTTAATTCTAAACCGATTTCGGTGATCTGTATCTCAAATGAAGCGTAATTAGGTACAGAATCTAAGGATGTAGCTGCCCATCAGATGCGCCTAACAGTTTCTAAGATATTGCATATCGGCTGCCGCAAAGTTCGCTTGCTGAGAAAAAGTACTGAGAATTGATTTCCAACCCCGGTCGCAAACTACAACTTCCTTAATTCTAAACCAATTTCGGTGATCTGTATCTCAAATGAAGCGTAATTAGGTACAGAATCTAAGAATGTAGCTGTTCATTAGATGCGCCTAACAGTTTCTAAGATATTGCATATCGGCTGCCGCAAGGTTCGGTTCCTGAGAAAATGTACTGAGAATTGATTTCCAACCCCGGTCGCAAACTACAACTTCCTTAGTTCTAAACCGATTTCGGTGATCTGTATCTCAAATGAAGCGTAATTAGGTACAGAATCTAAGAATGTAGCTGCCCATCATATGCGCTTCATAATTTCTAAGATATTGCATATCGGCTGCCGCAAGGTTCGGTTCCTGAGAAAATGTACTGAGAATTGATTTCCAACCCCGATCGCAAACTACAACTTCCTTAATTCTAAACCGATTTCGGTGATCTGTATCTCAAATGAAGCCTAATTAGGTATAGAATCTAAGAATGTAGCTGCCCATTAGATGCGGCTAACAGTTTCTAAGATATTGCATATCGGCTGCCGCAAGGTTCGGTTCCTGAGAAAATGTACTGAGAATTGATTTCCAACCCCGGTCGCAAACTACAACTTCCTTAGTTCTAAACCGATTTCGGTGATCTGTATCTCAAATGAAGCGTAATTAGGTACAGAATCTAAGAATGTAGCTGCCCATTAGCTGCGCTTAATGGTTTCTAAGATATTGCATATCGGCTGCCGCAAGGTTCGCTTCCTGGGAAAATGTACTGAGAATTGATTTCCAACCCCGGTCGCAAACTACAACTTCCTTAATTCTAAACCGATTTCGGTGATCTGTATCTCAAATGAAGCGTAATTAGGCACAGAATCTAAGAATGTAGCTGCACTTTAGATGCGCCTAACAGTTTCTAAGACATTGCATATCGGCTGCCGCAAGGTTCGGTTCCTGGGAAAATGTACTGAGAATTGATTTCCAACCCCGGTCGCAAACTACAACTTCCTTAATTCTAAACCGATTTCGGTGATCTGTATCTCAAATGAAGCGTAATTAGGTACAGAATCTAAGGATGTAGCTGCCCATCAGATGCGCCTAACAGTTTCTAAGATATTGCATATCGGCTGCCGCAAAGTTCGCTTGCTGAGAAAAAGTACTGAGAATTGATTTCCAACCCCGGTCGCAAACTACAACTTCCTTAGTTCTAAACCGATTTCGGTGATCTGTATCTCAAATGAAGAGTAATTAGGTACAGAATCTAAGAATGTAGCTGCCCATCAGATGCGCTTCATAATTTCTAAAATATTGCATATCGGCTGCCGCAAGGTTCGGTTCCTGAGAAAATGTACTGAGAATTGATTTCCAACCCCGGTCGCAAACTACAACTTCCTTAATTCTAAACCGATTTCGGTGATCTGTACCTCAAATGAAGCGTAATTAGGTACAGAATCTAAGAATGTAGCTGCCCATTAGATGCGCCTAACAGTTTCTAAGATATTGCATATCGGCTGCCGCAAAGTTCGCTTGCTGAGCAAAAGTACTGAGAATTGATTTCCAACCCCGGTCGCAAACTACAACTTCCTTAGTTCTAAACCGATTTCGGTGATCTGTATCTCAAATGAAGCGTAATTAGGTACAGAATCTAAGAATGTAGCTGCCCATTAGATGCGCCTAACAGTTTCTAAGATATTGCATATCGGCTGCCGCAAGGTTCGGTTCCTGAGAAAATGTACTGAGAATTGATTTCCAACCCCGGTCGCAAACTACAACTTCCTTAATTCTAAACCGATTTCGGTGATCTGTATCTCAAATGAAGCGTAATTAGGCACAGAATCTAAGAATGTAGCTGCCCATCAGATGCGCTTCATAATTTCTATGATATTGCATATCGGCTGCCGCAAGGTTCGCTTCCTGAGAAAATGTACTGAGAATTGATTTCCAACCCCGGTCGCAAACTACAACTTCCTTAGTTCTAAACCGATTTCGGTGATCTGTATCTCAAATGAAGCGTAATTAGGTACAGAATCTAAGAATGTAGCTGCAAATCAGATGCGCTTCATAATTTCTAAAATATTGCATATCGGCTGCCGCAAGGTTCGGTTCCTGAGAAAATGTACTGAGAATTGATTTCCAACCCCGGTCGCAAACTACAACTTCCTTAATTCTAAACCGATTTCGGTGGTCTGTATCTCAAATGAAGCGTAATTAGGTACAGAATCTAAGAATGTAGCTGCCCATTAGATGCGCCTAACAGTTTCTAAGATATTGCATATCGGCTGCCGCAAGGTTCGGTTCCTGAGAAAATGTACTGAGAATTGATTTCCAACCCCGGTCGCAAACTACAACTTCCTTAATTCTAAACCGATTTCGGTGATCTGTATCTCAAATGAAGCGTAATTAGGAACAGAATCTAAGAATGTAGCTGCCCATTAGATGCGCCTAACAGTTTCTAAGATATTGCATATCGGCTGCCGCAAAGTTCGCTTCCTGAGAAAATGTACTGAGATTTAATTTCCAACCCCGGTCGCAAACTACAACTTCCTTAATTCTAAACCGATTTCGGTGATCTGTATCTCAAATGAAGCGTAATTAGGTACAGAATCTAAGAATGTAGCTGCCCATTAGATGCGCCTAACAGTTTCTAAGATATTGCATATCGGCTGCCGCAAAGTTCGCTTCCTTAGAAAATGTACTGAGATTTAATTTCCAACCCCGGTCGCAAACTACAACTTCCTTAATTCTAAACCGATTTCGGTGATCTGTATCTCAAATGAAGCGTAATTAGGCACAGAATCTAAGAATGTAGCTGCCCATCAGATGCGCTTCACAATTTCTAAGATATTGCATATCGGCTGCCGCAAGGTTCGCTTCCTGAGAAAATGTACTGAGAATTGATTTCCAACCCCGGTCGCAAACTACAACTTCCTTAGTTCTAAACCGATTTCGGTGATCTGTATCTCAAATGAAGCGTAATTAGGTACAGAATCTAAGAATGTAGCTGCAAATCAGATGCGCTTCATAATTTCTAAAATATTGCATATCGGCTGCCGCAAGGTTCGGTTCCTGAGAAAATGTACTGAGAATTGATTTCCAACCCCGGTCGCAAACTACAACTTCCTTAATTCTAAACCGATTTCGGTGGTCTGTATCTCAAATGAAGCGTAATTAGGTACAGAATCTAAGAATGTAGCTGCCCATTAGATGCGCCTAACAGTTTCTAAGTTATTGCATATCGGCTGCCGCAAAGTTCTCTTCCTGAGAAAATGTACTGAGATTTAATTTCCAACCCCGGTCGCAAACTACAACTTCCTTAATTCTAAACCGATTTCGGTGATCTGTATCTCAAATGAAGCGTAATTAGGTACAGAATCTAAGAGTGTAGCTGCCCATTAGATGCGCCTAACAGTTTCTAAGATATTGCATATCGGCTGCCGCAAAGTTCGCTTGCTGAGAAAAAGTACTGAGAATTGATTTCCAACCCCGGTCGCAAACTACAACTTCCTTAGTTCTAAACCGATTTCGGTGATCTGTATCTCAAATGCAGCGTAATTAGGTACAGAATCTAAGAATGTAGCTGCCCATCAGATGCGCTTCATAATTTCTAAAATATTGCATATCGGCTGCCGCAAGGTTCGGTTCCTGAGAAAATGTACTGAGAATTGATTTCCAACCCCGGTCGCAAACTACAACTTCCTTAATTCTAAACCGATTTCGGTGATCTGTACCTCAAATGAAGCGTAATTAGGTACAGAATCTAAGAATGTAGCTGCCCATTAGATGCGCCTAACAGTTTCTAAGATATTGCATATCGGCTGCCGCAAGGTTCGGTTCCTGAGAAAATGTACTGAGAATTGATTTCCAACCCCGGTCGCAAACTACAACTTCCTTAGTTCTAAACCGATTTCGGTGATCTGTATCTCAAATGAAGCGCAATTAGGTACAGAATCTAAGAATGTAGCTGCCCATCATATGCGCTTCATAATTTCTAAGATATTGCATATCGGCTGCCGCAAGGTTCGGTTCCTGAGAAAATGTACTGAGAATTGATTTCCAACCCCGGTCGCAAACTACAACCTCCTTAGTTCTAAACCGATTTCGGCGATCTGTATCTCAAATGAAGCGTAATTAGGCACAGAATCTAAGAATGTAGCTGCCCATTAGATGCGCCTAACAGTTTCTAAGATATTGCATATCGGCTGCCGCAAGGTTCGGTTCCTGAGAAAATGTACTGAGAATTGATTTAAAACCCCGGTCGCAAACTACAACTTCCTTAGTTCTAAACCGATTTCGGTGATCTGTATCTCAAATGAAGCGTAATTAGGCACAGAATCTAAGAATGTAGCTGCCCATTAGATGCGCCTAACAGTTTCTAAGATATTGCATATCGGCTGCCGCAAAGTTCGCTTCCTGAGAAAATGTACTGAGATTTAATTTCCAACCCCGGTCGCAAACTACAACTTCCTTAATTCTAAACCGATTTCGGTGATCTGTATCTCAAATGAAGCGTAATTAGGTACAGAATCTAAGAATGTAGCTGCCCATCATATGCGCTTCATAATTTCTAAGATATTGCATATCGGTTGCCGCAAGGTTCGGTTCCTGAGAAAATGTACTGAGAATTGATTTCCAACCCCGGTCGCAAACTACAACTTCCTTAGTTCTAAACCGATTTCGGTGATCTGTATCTCAAATGAAGCGTAATTAGGCACAGAATCTAAGAATGTAGCTGCCCATTAGATGCGCCTAACGGTTTCTAAGATATTGCATATCGGCTGCCGCAAAGTTCGCTTCCTGAGAAAATGTACTGAGATTTAATTTCCAACCCCGGTCGCAAACTACAACTTCCTTAATTCTAAACCGATTTCGGTGATCTGTATCTCAAATGAAGCGTAATTAGGCACAGAATCTAACAATGTAGCTGCAAATCATATGCGCTTCATAATTTCTAAGATATTGCATATCGGCTGCCGCAAGGTTCGGTTCCTGAGAAAATGTACTGAGAATTGATTTCCAACCCCGGTCGCAAACTACAACTTCCTTAGTTCTAAACCGATTTCGGTGATCTGTATCTCAAATGAAGCGTAATTAGGTATAGAATCTAAGAATGTAGCTGCCCATTAGATGCGCCTAACAGTTTCTAAGATATTGCATATCGGCTGCCGCAAGGTTCGCTTAATGAGAAAATATACTGAGAATTGATTTCCAACCCCGGTCGTAAACTACAACTTCCTTAGTTCTAAACCGATTTCGGTGATCTGTATCTCAAATGAAGCGTAATTAGGTACAGAATCTCAGAATGTAGCTGCCCATCAAATCCGCTTTATAATTTCTAAGATATTGCATATCGGCTGCCGCAAGGTTCGGTTCCTGAGAAAATGTACTGAGAATTGATTTCCAACCCCGGTCGCAAACTACAACTTCCTTAGTTCTAAACAACTTCGGTGATCTGCATCTCAAATGAAGCGTAATTAGGTACAGAATCTAAGAATGTAGCTGCCCATCAGATGTGCTTCATAATTTCTAAGATATTGCATATCGGCTGCCGCAAGGTTCGGTTCCTGAGAAAATGTACTGAGAATTGATTTCCAACCCCGGTCGCAAACTACAACTTCCTTAGTTCTAAACAACTTCGGTGATCTGCATCTCAAATGAAGCGTAATTAGGTACAGAATCTAAGAATGTAGCTGCCCATCAGATGCGCTTCATAATTTCTAAGATATTGCATATCGGCTGCCGCAAGGTTCGGTTCCTGAGAAAATGTACTGAGAATTGATTTCCAACCCCGGTCGCAAACTACAACTTCCTTAATTCTAAACCGATTTCGGTGATCTGTATCTCAAATGAAGCGTAATTAGGCACAGAATCTAAGAATGTAGCTGCCCATCAGATGCGCTTCATAATTTCTAAGATATTGCATATCGGCTGCCGCAAGGTTCGGTTCCTGAGAAAATGTACTGAGAATTGATTTCCAACCCCGGTCGCAAACTACAACTTCCTTAATTCTAAACCGATTTCGGTGATCTGTATCTCGAATGAAGCGTAATTAGGTACAGAATCTAAGAATGTAGCTGCCCATTAGATGCGCCTAACAGTTTCTAAGATATTGCATATCGGCTGCCGCAAGGTTCGGTTCCTGAGAAAATGTACTGAGAATTGATTTCCAACCCCGGTCGCAAACTACAACTTCCTTAGTTCTAAACCGATTTCGGTGATCTGTATCTCAAATGAAGCGTAATTAGGTACAGAATCTAAGAATGTAGCTGCCCATCAGATGCGCTTCATAATTTCTAAAATATTGCATATCGGCTGCCGCAAGGTTCGGTTCCTGAGAAAATGTACTGAGAATTGATTTCCAACCCCGGTCGCAAACTACAACTTCCTTAGTTCTAAACAACTTCGGTGATCTGCATCTCAAATGAAGCGTAATTAGGTACAGAATCTAAGAATGTAGCTGCCCATTAGATGCGCCTAACAGTTTCTAAGATATTGCATATCGGCTGCCGCAAAGTTCGCTTGCTGAGAAAAAGTACTGAGAATTGATTTCCAACCCCGGTCGCAAACTACAACTTCCTTAGTTCTAAACCGATTTCGGTGATCTGTATCTCAAATGAAGCGTAATTAGGTACAGAATCTAAGAATGTAGCTGCCCATTAGATGCGCCTAACAGTTTCTAAGATATTGCATATCGGCTGCCGCAAGGTTCGGTTCCTGAGAAAATGTACTGAGAATTGATTTCCAACCCCGGTCGCAAACTACAACTTCCTTAGTTCTAAACCGATTTCGGTGATCTGTATCTCAAATGAAGCGTAATTAGGTACAGAATCTAAGAATGTAGCTGCCCATTAGCTGCGCTTAATGGTTTCTAAGATATTGCATATCGGCTGCCGCAAGGTTCGCTTCCTGGGAAAATGTACTGAGAATTGATTTCCAACCCCGGTCGCAAACTACAACTTCCTTAATTCTAAACCGATTTCGGTGATCTGTATCTCAAATGAAGCGTAATTAGGCACAGAATCTAAGAATGTAGCTGCACTTTAGATGCGCCTAACAGTTTCTAAGACATTGCATATCGGCTGCCGCAAGGTTCGGTTCCTGGGAAAATGTACTGAGAATTGATTTCCAACCCCGGTCGCAAACTACAACTTCCTTAATTCTAAACCGATTTCGGTGATCTGTATCTCAAATGAAGCGTAATTAGGTACAGAATCTAAGAATGTAGCTGCCCATCAGATGCGCTTCATAATTTCTAAAATATTGCATATCGGCTGCCGCAAGGTTCGGTTCCTGAGAAAAAGTACTGAGAATTGATTTCCAACCCCGGTCGCAAACTACAACTTCCTTAATTCTAAACCGATTTCGGTGATCTGTATCTCAAATGAAGCGTAATTAGGCACAGAATCTAAGAATGTAGCTGCACTTTAGATGCGCCTAACAGTTTCTAAGATATTGCATATCGGCTGCCGCAAGGTTCGGTTCCTGAGAAAATGTACTGAGAATTGATTTCCAACCCCGGTCGCAAACTACAACTTCCTTAGTTCTAAACCGATTTCGGTGATCTGTATCTCAAATGAAGCCTAATTAGGTATAGAATCTAAGAATGTAGCTGCCCATTAGATGCGCCTAACAGTTTCTAAGATATTGCATATCGGCTGCCGCAAGGTTCGGTTCCTGAGAAAATGTACTGAGAATTGATTTCCAACCCCGGTCGCAAACTACAACTTCCTTAGTTCTAAACCGATTTCGGTGATCTGTATCTCAAATGAAGCGTAATTAGGTACAGAATCTAAGAATGTAGCTGCCCATTAGCTGCGCTTAATGGTTTCTAAGATATTGCATATCGGCTGCCGCAAGGTTCGCTTAATGAGAAAATATACTGAGAATTGATTTCCAACCCCGGTCGTAAACTACAACTTCCTTAGTTCTAAACCGATTTCGGTGATCTGTATCTCAAATGAAGCGTAATTAGGTACAGAATCTCAGAATGTAGCTGCCCATCAAATCCGCTTTATAATTTCTAAGATATTGCATATCGGCTGCCGCAAGGTTCGGTTCCTGAGAAAATGTACTGAGAATTGATTTCCAACCCCGGTCGCAAACTACAACTTCCTTAGTTCTAAACAACTTCGGTGATCTGCATCTCAAATGAAGCGTAATTAGGTACAGAATCTAAGAATGTAGCTGCCCATCAGATGTGCTTCATAATTTCTAAGATATTGCATATCGGCTGCCGCAAGGTTCGGTTCCTGAGAAAATGTACTGAGAATTGATTTCCAACCCCGGTCGCAAACTACAACTTCCTTAGTTCTAAACAACTTCGGTGATCTGCATCTCAAATGAAGCGTAATTAGGTACAGAATCTAAGAATGTAGCTGCCCATCAGATGCGCTTCATAATTTCTAAGATATTGCATATCGGCTGCCGCAAGGTTCGGTTCCTGAGAAAATGTACTGAGAATTGATTTCCAACCCCGGTCGCAAACTACAACTTCCTTAATTCTAAACCGATTTCGGTGATCTGTATCTCAAATGAAGCGTAATTAGGCACAGAATCTAAGAATGTAGCTGCCCATCAGATGCGCTTCATAATTTCTAAGATATTGCATATCGGCTGCCGCAAGGTTCGGTTCCTGAGAAAATGTACTGAGAATTGATTTCCAACCCCGGTCGCAAACTACAACTTCCTTAATTCTAAACCGATTTCGGTGATCTGTATCTCAAATGAAGCGTAATTAGGCACAGAATCTAAGAATGTAGCTGCCCATCAGATGTGCTTCATAATTTCTAAGATATTGCATATCGGCTGCCGCAAGGTTCGGTTCCTGAGAAAATGTACTGAGAATTGATTTCCAACCCCGGTCGCAAACTACAACTTCCTTAGTTCTAAACAACTTCGGTGATCTGCATCTCAAATGAAGCGTAATTAGGTACAGAATCTAAGAATGTAGCTGCCCATCAGATGCGCTTCATAATTTCTAAGATATTGCATATCGGCTGCCGCAAGGTTCGGTTCCTGAGAAAATGTACTGAGAATTGATTTCCAACCCCGGTCGCAAACTACAACTTCCTTAATTCTAAACCGATTTCGGTGATCTGTATCTCAAATGAAGCGTAATTAGGCACAGAATCTAAGAATGTAGCTGCCCATCAGATGCGCTTCATAATTTCTAAGATATTGCATATCGGCTGCCGCAAGGTTCGGTTCCTGAGAAAATGTACTGAGAATTGATTTCCAACCCCGGTCGCAAACTACAACTTCCTTAATTCTAAACCGATTTCGGTGATCTGTATCTCGAATGAAGCGTAATTAGGTACAGAATCTAAGAATGTAGCTGCCCATTAGATGCGCCTAACAGTTTCTAAGATATTGCATATCGGCTGCCGCAAGGTTCGGTTCCTGAGAAAATGTACTGAGAATTGATTTCCAACCCCGGTCGCAAACTACAACTTCCTTAGTTCTAAACCGATTTCGGTGATCTGTATCTCAAATGAAGCGTAATTAGGTACAGAATCTAAGAATGTAGCTGCCCATCAGATGCGCTTCATAATTTCTAAAATATTGCATATCGGCTGCCGCAAGGTTCGGTTCCTGAGAAAATGTACTGAGAATTGATTTCCAACCCCGGTCGCAAACTACAACTTCCTTAGTTCTAAACAACTTCGGTGATCTGCATCTCAAATGAAGCGTAATTAGGTACAGAATCTAAGAATGTAGCTGCCCATTAGATGCGCCTAACAGTTTCTAAGATATTGCATATCGGCTGCCGCAAAGTTCGCTTGCTGAGAAAAAGTACTGAGAATTGATTTCCAACCCCGGTCGCAAACTACAACTTCCTTAGTTCTAAACCGATTTCGGTGATCTGTATCTCAAATGAAGCGTAATTAGGTACAGAATCTAAGAATGTAGCTGCCCATTAGATGCGCCTAACAGTTTCTAAGATATTGCATATCGGCTGCCGCAAGGTTCGGTTCCTGAGAAAATGTACTGAGAATTGATTTCCAACCCCGGTCGCAAACTACAACTTCCTTAGTTCTAAACCGATTTCGGTGATCTGTATCTCAAATGAAGCGTAATTAGGTACAGAATCTAAGAATGTAGCTGCCCATTAGCTGCGCTTAATGGTTTCTAAGATATTGCATATCGGCTGCCGCAAGGTTCGCTTCCTGGGAAAATGTACTGAGAATTGATTTCCAACCCCGGTCGCAAACTACAACTTCCTTAATTCTAAACCGATTTCGGTGATCTGTATCTCAAATGAAGCGTAATTAGGCACAGAATCTAAGAATGTAGCTGCACTTTAGATGCGCCTAACAGTTTCTAAGACATTGCATATCGGCTGCCGCAAGGTTCGGTTCCTGGGAAAATGTACTGAGAATTGATTTCCAACCCCGGTCGCAAACTACAACTTCCTTAATTCTAAACCGATTTCGGTGATCTGTATCTCAAATGAAGCGTAATTAGGTACAGAATCTAAGAATGTAGCTGCCCATCAGATGCGCTTCATAATTTCTAAAATATTGCATATCGGCTGCCGCAAGGTTCGGTTCCTGAGAAAAAGTACTGAGAATTGATTTCCAACCCCGGTCGCAAACTACAACTTCCTTAATTCTAAACCGATTTCGGTGATCTGTATCTCAAATGAAGCGTAATTAGGCACAGAATCTAAGAATGTAGCTGCACTTTAGATGCGCCTAACAGTTTCTAAGATATTGCATATCGGCTGCCGCAAGGTTCGGTTCCTGAGAAAATGTACTGAGAATTGATTTCCAACCCCGGTCGCAAACTACAACTTCCTTAGTTCTAAACCGATTTCGGTGATCTGTATCTTAAATGAAGCCTAATTAGGTATAGAATCTAAGAATGTAGCTGCCCATTAGATGCGCCTAACAGTTTCTAAGATATTGCATATCGGCTGCCGCAAGGTTCGGTTCCTGAGAAAATGTACTGAGAATTGATTTCCAACCCCGGTCGCAAACTACAACTTCCTTAGTTCTAAACCGATTTCGGTGATCTGTATCTCAAATGAAGCGTAATTAGGTACAGAATCTAAGAATGTAGCTGCCCATTAGCTGCGCTTAATGGTTTCTAAGATATTGCATATCGGCTGCCGCAAGGTTCGCTTCCTGGGAAAATGTACTGAGAATTGATTTCCAACCCCGGTCGCAAACTACAACTTCCTTAATTCTAAACCGATTTCGGTGATCTGTATCTCAAATGAAGCGTAATTAGGCACAGAATCTAAGAATGTAGCTGCACTTTAGATGCGCCTAACAGTTTCTAAGACATTGCATATCGGCTGCCGCAAGGTTCGGTTCCTGGGAAAATGTACTGAGAATTGATTTCCAACCCCGGTCGCAAACTACAACTTCCTTAATTCTAAACCGATTTCGGTGATCTGTATCTCAAATGAAGCGTAATTAGGCACAGAATCTAAGAATGTAGCTGCACTTTAGATGCGCCTAACAGTTTCTAAGACATTGCATATCGGCTGCCGCAAGGTTCGGTTCCTGGGAAAATGTACTGAGAATTGATTTCCAACCCCGGTCGCAAACTACAACTTCCTTAATTCTAAACCGATTTCGGTGATCTGTATCTCAAATGAAGCGTAATTAGGTACAGAATCTAAGAATGTAGCTGCCCATTAGATGCGCCTAACAGTTTCTAAGATATTGCATATCGGCTGCCGCAAGGTTCGGTTCCTGAGAAAATGTACTGAGAATTGATTTCCAACCCCGGTCGCAAACTACAACTTCCTTAGTTCTAAACCGATTTCGGTGATCTGTATCTCAAATGAAGCGTAATTAGGTACAGAATCTAAGAATGTAGCTGCCCATCAGATGCGCTTCATAATTTCTAAAATATTGCATATCGGCTGCCGCAAGGTTCGGTTCCTGAGAAAATGTACTGAGAATTGATTTCCAACCCCGGTCGCAAACTACAACTTCCTTAGTTCTAAACAACTTCGGTGATCTGCATCTCAATTGAAGCGTAATTAGGTACAGAATCTAAGAATGTAGCTGCCCATCAGATGCGCTTCATAATTTCTAAGATATTGCATATCGGCTGCCGCAAGGTTCGGTTCCTGAGAAAATGTACTGAGAATTGATTTCCAACCCCGGTCGCAAACTACAACTTCCTTAATTCTAAACCGATTTCGGTGATCTGTATCTCGAATGAAGCGTAATTAGGTACAGAATCTAAGAATGTAGCTGCCCATTAGATGCGCCTAACAGTTTCTAAGATATTGCATATCGGCTGCCGCAAGGTTCGCTTCCTGAGAAAATGTACTGAGAATTGATTTCCAACCCCGGTCGCAAACTACAACTTCCTTAGTTCTAAACCGATTTCGGTGATCTGTATCTCAAATGAAGCGTAATTAGGTACAGAATCTAAGAATGTAGCTGCCCATTAGATGCGCCTAACAGTTTCTAAGATATTGCATATCGGCTGCCGCAAAGTTCGCTTCCTTAGAAAATGTACTGAGATTTAATTTCCAACCCCGGTCGCAAACTACAACTTCCTTAATTCTAAACCGATTTCGGTGATCTGTATCTCAAATGAAGCGTAATTAGGTACAGAATCTAAGAATGTAGCTGCCCATTAGATGCGCTTAACAGTTTCGAAGATATTGCATATCGGCTGCCGCAAGGTTCGGTTCCTGAGAAAATGTACTGAGAATTGATTTCCAACCCCGGTCGCAAACTACAACTTCCTTAGTTCTAAACCGATTTCGGTGATCTGTATCTCAAATGAAGCGTAATTAGGTACAGAATCTAAGAATGTAGCTGCCCATTAGCTGCGCTTAATGGTTTCTAAGATATTGCATATCGGCTGCCGCAAGGTTCGCTTCCTGGGAAAATGTACTGAGAATTGATTTCCAACCCCGGTCGCAAACTACAACTTCCTTAATTCTAAACCGATTTCGGTGATCTGTATCTCAAATGAAGCGTAATTAGGCACAGAATCTAAGAATGTAGCTGCACTTTAGATGCGCCTAACAGTTTCTAAGACATTGCATATCGGCTGCCGCAAGGTTCGGTTCCTGGGAAAATGTACTGAGAATTGATTTCCAACCCCGGTCGCAAACTACAACTTCCTTAATTCTAAACCGATTTCGGTGATCTGTATCTCAAATGAAGCGTAATTAGGCACAGAATCTAAGAATGTAGCTGCACTTTAGATGCGCCTAACAGTTTCTAAGACATTGCATATCGGCTGCCGCAAGGTTCGGTTCCTGGGAAAATGTACTGAGAATTGATTTCCAACCCCGGTCGCAAACTACAACTTCCTTAATTCTAAACCGATTTCGGTGATCTGTATCTCAAATGAAGCGTAATTAGGTACAGAATCTAAGAATGTAGCTGCCCATTAGATGCGCCTAACAGTTTCTAAGATATTGCATATCGGCTGCCGCAAGGTTCGGTTCCTGAGAAAATGTACTGAGAATTGATTTCCAACCCCGGTCGCAAACTACAACTTCCTTAGTTCTAAACCGATTTCGGTGATCTGTATCTCAAATGAAGCGTAATTAGGTACAGAATCTAAGAATGTAGCTGCCCATCAGATGCGCTTCATAATTTCTAAAATATTGCATATCGGCTGCCGCAAGGTTCGGTTCCTGAGAAAATGTACTGAGAATTGATTTCCAACCCCGGTCGCAAACTACAACTTCCTTAGTTCTAAACAACTTCGGTGATCTGCATCTCAATTGAAGCGTAATTAGGTACAGAATCTAAGAATGTAGCTGCCCATCAGATGCGCTTCATAATTTCTAAGATATTGCATATCGGCTGCCGCAAGGTTCGGTTCCTGAGAAAATGTACTGAGAATTGATTTCCAACCCCGGTCGCAAACTACAACTTCCTTAATTCTAAACCGATTTCGGTGATCTGTATCTCAAATGAAGCGTAATTAGGCACAGAATCTAAGAATGTAGCTGCCCATCAGATGCGCTTCATAATTTCTAAGATATTGCATATCGGCTGCCGCAAGGTTCGGTTCCTGAGAAAATGTACTGAGAATTGATTTCCAACCCCGGTCGCAAACTACAACTTCCTTAATTCTAAACCGATTTCGGTGATCTGTATCTCGAATGAAGCGTAATTAGGTACAGAATCTAAGAATGTAGCTGCCCATTAGATGCGCCTAACAGTTTCTAAGATATTGCATATCGGCTGCCGCAAGGTTCGCTTCCTGAGAAAATGTACTGAGAATTGATTTCCAACCCCGGTCGCAAACTACAACTTCCTTAGTTCTAAACCGATTTCGGTGATCTGTATCTCAAATGAAGCGTAATTAGGTACAGAATCTAAGAATGTAGCTGCCCATTAGATGCGCCTAACAGTTTCTAAGATATTGCATATCGGCTGCCGCAAAGTTCGCTTCCTTAGAAAATGTACTGAGATTTAATTTCCAACCCCGGTCGCAAACTACAACTTCCTTAATTCTAAACCGATTTCGGTGATCTGTATCTCAAATGAAGCGTAATTAGGTACAGAATCTAAGAATGTAGCTGCCCATTAGATGCGCTTAACAGTTTCGAAGATATTGCATATCGGCTGCCGCAAGGTTCGGTTCCTGAGAAAATGTACTGAGAATTGATTTCCAACCCCGGTCGCAAACTACAACTTCCTTAGTTCTAAACCGATTTCGGTGATCTGTATCTCAAATGAAGCGTAATTAGGTGTAGAATCTAAGAATGTAGCTGCCCATTAGATGCGCCTAACAGTTTCTAAGATATTGCATATCGGCTGCCGCAAAGTTCGCTTCCTGAGAAAATGTACTGAGAATTGATTTCCAACTCCGGTCGCAAACTACAACTTCCTTAGTTCTAAACCGATTTCGGTGATCTGTATCTCAAATGAAGCGTAATTAGGTACAGAATCTAAGAATGTAGCTGCCCATTAGATGCGCCTAACAGTTTCTCAGATATTGCATATCGGCTGCCGCAAGGTTCGCTTCCTGAGAAAATGTACTGAGAATTGATTTCCAACCCCGGTCGCAAACTACAACTTCCTTAATTCTAAACCGATTTCGGTGATCTGTATCTCAAATGAAGCGTAATTAGGCACAGAATCTAAGAATGTAGCTGCCCATTAGATGCGCCTAACAGTTTCTAAGATATTGCATATCGATTGCCGCAAGGTTCGGTTCCTGAGAAAATGTACTGAGAATTGATTTCCAACCCCGGTCGCAAACTACAACTTCCTTAATTCTAAACCGATTTCGGTGATCTGTATCTCAAATGAAGCGTAATTAGGCACAGAATCTAAGAATGTAGCTGCCCATTAGATGCGCTTAACAGTTTCTAAGATATTGCATATCGGCTGCCGCAAGGTTCGGTTCCTGAGAAAATGTACTGAGAATTGATTTCCAACCCCGGTCGCAAACTACAACTTCCTTAGTTCTAAACCGATTTCGGTGATCTGTATCTCAAATGAAGCGTAATTAGGTACAGAATCTCAGAATGTAGCTGCCCATCAGATGCGCTTCACAATTTCTAAGATATTGCATATCGGCTGCCGCAAGGTTCGGTTCCTGAGAAAATGTACTGAGAATTGATTTCCAACCCCGGTCGCAAACTACAACTTCCTTAATTCTAAACCGATTTCGGTGATCTGTATGTCAAATGAAGCGTAATTAGGCACTGAATCTAAGAATGTAGCTGCCCATTAGATGCGCTTCATAATTTCTAAGATATTGCATATCGGCTGCCGCAAGGTTCGCTTCCTGAGAAAATGCACTGAGAATTGATTTCCAACCCCGGTCGCAAACTACAACTTCCTTAATTCTAAACCGATTTCGTTGATCTGTATCTCAAATGAAGCGTAATTAGGTACAGAATCTAAGAATGTAGCTGCCCAGTAGATGCGCCTAACAGTTTCTAAGATATTGCATATCGGCTGCCGCAAAGTTCGCTTCCTGAGAAAATGTACTGAGATTTAATTTCCAACCCCGGTCGCAAACTACAACTTCCTTAATTCTAAACCGATTTCGGTGATCTGTATGTCAAATGAAGCGTAATTAGGTACAGAATCTAAGAATGTAGCTGCCCATTAGATGCGCCTAACAGTTTCTAAGATATTGCATATCGGCTGCCGCAAAGTTCGCTTCCTGAGAAAATGTACTGAGATTTAATTTCCAACCCCGGTCGCAAACTACAACTTCCTTAATTCTAAACCGATTTCGGTGATCTGTATCTCAAATGAAGCGTAATTAGGCACAGAATCTAAGAATGTAGCTGCCCATTAGATGCGCTTAACAGTTTCTAAGATATTGCATATCGGCTGCCGCAAGGTTCGGTTCCTGAGAAAATGTACTGAGAATTGATTTCCAACCCCGGTCGCAAACTACAACTTCCTTAGTTCTAAACCGATTTCGGTGATCTGTATCTCAAATGAAGCGTAATTAGGTACAAAATCTAAGAATGTAGCTGTTCATTAGATGCGCCTAACAGTTTCTAAGATATTGCATATCGGCTGCCGCACGGTTCGCTTCCTGAGAAAATGTACTGAGATTTAATTTCCAACCCCGGTCGCAAACTACAACTTCCTTAATTCTAAACCGATTTCGGTGATCTGTATCTCAAATGAAGCGTAATTAGGTACAAAATCTATGAATGTAGCTGCCCATTAGATGCGCCTAACAGTTTCTAAGATATTGCATATCGGCTGCCGCAAAGTTCGCTTCCTTAGAAAATGTACTGAGATTTAATTTCCAACCCCGGTCGCAAACTACAACTTCCTTAATTCTAAACCGATTTCGGTGATCTGTATCTCAAATGAAGCGTAATTAGGCACAGAATCTAAGAATGTAGCTGCCCATTAGATGCGCTTAACAGTTTCTAAGATATTGCATATCGGCTGCCGCAAGGTTCGGTTCCTGAGAAAATGTACTGAGAATTGATTTCCAACCCCGGTCGCAAACTACAACTTCCTTAGTTCTAAACCGATTTCGGTGATCTGTATCTCAAATGAAGCGTAATTAGGTACAAAATCTAAGAATGTAGCTGTTCATTAGATGCGCCTAACAGTTTCTAAGATATTGCATATCGGCTGCCGCACGGTTCGCTTCCTGAGAAAATGTACTGAGATTTAATTTCCAACCCCGGTCGCAAACTACAACTTCCTTAATTCTAAACCGATTTCGGTGATCTGTATCTCAAATGAAGCGTAATTAGGTACAAAATCTATGAATGTAGCTGCCCATTAGATGCGCCTAACAGTTTCTAAGATATTGCATATCGGCTGCCGCAAAGTTCGCTTCCTTAGAAAATGTACTGAGATTTAATTTCCAACCCCGGTCGCAAACTACAACTTCCTTAATTCTAAACCGATTTCGGTGATCTGTATCTCAAATGAAGCGTAATTAGGCACAGAATCTAAGAATGTAGCTGCCCATTAGATGCGCTTAACAGTTTCTAAGATATTGCATATCGGCTGCCGCAAGGTTCGGTTCCTGAGAAAATGTACTGAGAATTGATTTCCAACCCCGGTCGCAAACTACAACTTCCTTAGTTCTAAACCGATTTCGGTGATCTGTATCTCAAATGAAGCGTAATTAGGTACAAAATCTAAGAATGTAGCTGTTCATTAGATGCGCCTAACAGTTTCTAAGATATTGCATATCGGCTGCCGCACGGTTCGCTTCCTGAGAAAATGTACTGAGAATTGATTTCCAACCCCGGTCGCAAACTACAACTTCCTTAGTTCTAAACCGATTTCGGTGATCTGTATCTCAAATGAAGCGTAATTAGGTACAAAATCTAAGAATGTAGCTGTTCATTAGATGCGCCTAACAGTTTCTAAGATATTGCATATCGGCTGCCGCACGGTTCGCTTCCTGAGAAAATGTACTGAGAATTGATTTCCAACCCCGGTCGCAAACTACAACTTCCTTAATTCTAAACCGATTTCGGTGATCTGTATCTCAAATGAAGCGTAATTAGGTACAAAATCTATGAATGTAGCTGCCCATTAGATGCGCCTAACAGTTTCTAAGATATTGCATATCGGCTGCCGCAAAGTTCGCTTCCTTAGAAAATGTACTGAGATTTAATTTCCAACCCCGGTCGCAAACTACAACTTCCTTAATTCTAAACCGATTTCGGTGATCTGTATCTCAAATGAAGCGTAATTAGGTACAAAATCTATGAATGTAGCTGCCCATTAGATGCGCCTAACAGTTTCTAAGATATTGCATATCGGCTGCCGCAAAGTTCGCTTCCTTAGAAAATGTACTGAGATTTAATTTCCAACCCCGGTCGCAAACTACAACTTCCTTAATTCTAAACCGATTTCGGTGATCTGTATCTCAAATGAAGCGTAATTAGGCACAGAATCTAAGAATGTAGCTGCCCATTAGATGCGCTTAACAGTTTCTAAGATATTGCATATCGGCTGCCGCAAGGTTCGGTTCCTGAGAAAATGTACTGAGAATTGATTTCCAACCCCGGTCGCAAACTACAACTTCCTTAGTTCTAAACCGATTTCGGTGATCTGTATCTCAAATGAAGCGTAATTAGGTACAGAATCTCAGAATGTAGCTGCTTATCAGATGCGCTTCATAATTTCTAAGATATTGCATATCGGCTGCCGCAAGGTTCGGTTCCTGAGAAAATGTACTGAGAATTGATTTCCAACCCCGGTCGCAAACTACAACTTCCTTAGTTCTAAACAACTTCGGTGATCTGCATCTCAAATGAAGCGTAATTAGGTATAGAATCTAAGAATGTAGCTGCCCATTAGATGCGCCTAACAGTTTCTAAGATATTGCATATCGGCTGCCGCACGGTTCGCTTCCTGAGAAAATGTACTGAGAATTGATTTCCAACCCCGGTCGCAAACTACAACTTCCTTAGTTCTAAACCGATTTCGGTGATCTGTATCTCAAATGAAGCGTAATTAGGTACAGAATCTCAGAATGTAGCTGCTTATCAGATGCGCTTCATAATTTCTAAGATATTGCATATCGGCTGCCGCAAGGTTCGGTTCCTGAGAAAATGTACTGAGAATTGATTTCCAACCCCGGTCGCAAACTACAACTTCCTTAGTTCTAAACCGATTTCGGTGATCTGTATCTCAAATGAAGCGTAATTAGGTATAGAATCTAAGAATGTAGCTGCCCATTAGATGCGCTTCATAATTTCTAAGATATTGCATATCGGCTGCCGCACGGTTCGCTTAATGACAAAATGTACTGAAAATTGATTTCCAACCCCGGTCGCAAACTACAACTTCCTTAATTCTAAACCGATTTCGGTGATCTGTATCTCAAATGAAGCGTAATTAGGTATAGAATCTAAGAATGTAGCTGCCCATTAGATGCGCCTAACAGTTTCGAAGATATTGCATATCGGCTGCCGCAAGGTTCGGTTCCTGAGAAAATGTACTGAGAATTGATTTCCAACCCCGGTCGCAAACTACAACTTCCTTAATTCTAAACCGATTTCGGTGATCTGTATGTCAAATGAAGCGTAATTAGGCACTGAATCTAAGAATGTAGCTGCCCATTAGATGCGCTTCATAATTTCTAAGATATTGCATATCGGCTGCCGCAAAGTTCGCTTCCTTAGAAAATGTACTGAGATTTAATTTCCAACCCCGGTCGCAAACTACAACTTCCTTAATTCTAAACCGATTTCGGTGATCTGTATCTCAAATGAAGCGTAATTAGGTACAAAATCTATGAATGTAGCTGCCCATTAGATGCGCCTAACAGTTTCTAAGATATTGCATATCGGCTGCCGCAAAGTTCGCTTCCTTAGAAAATGTACTGAGATTTAATTTCCAACCCCGGTCGCAAACTACAACTTCCTTAATTCTAAACCGATTTCGGTGATCTGTATCTCAAATGAAGCGTAATTAGGTACAGAATCTAAGAATGTAGCTGCCCATTAGATGCGCCTAACAGTTTCTAAGATATTGCATATCGGCTGCCGCAAAGTTCGCTTCCTGAGAAAATGTACTGAGATTTAATTTCCAACCCCGGTCGCAAACTACAACTTCCTTAATTCTAAACCGATTTCGGTGTTCTGTATCTCAAATGAAGCGTAATTAGGTACAAAATCTATGAATGTAGCTGCCCATTAGATGCGCCTAACAGTTTCTAAGATATTGCATATCGGCTGCCGCAAAGTTCGCTTCCTTAGAAAATGTACTGAGATTTAATTTCCAACCCCGGTCGCAAACTACAACTTCCTTAATTCTAAACCGATTTCGGTGATCTGTATCTCAAATGAAGCGTAATTAGGCACAGAATCTAAGAATGTAGCTGCCCATTAGATGCGCTTAACAGTTTCTAAGATATTGCATATCGGCTGCCGCAAGGTTCGGTTCCTGAGAAAATGTACTGAGAATTGATTTCCAACCCCGGTCGCAAACTACAACTTCCTTAGTTCTAAACCGATTTCGGTGATCTGTATCTCAAATGAAGCGTAATTAGGTACAGAATCTCAGAATGTAGCTGCTTATCAGATGCGCTTCATAATTTCTAAGATATTGCATATCGGCTGCCGCAAGGTTCGGTTCCTGAGAAAATGTACTGAGAATTGATTTCCAACCCCGGTCGCAAACTACAACTTCCTTAGTTCTAAACAACTTCGGTGATCTGCATCTCAAATGAAGCGTAATTAGGTATAGAATCTAAGAATGTAGCTGCCCATTAGATGCGCCTAACAGTTTCTAAGATATTGCATATCGGCTGCCGCACGGTTCGCTTCCTGAGAAAATGTACTGAGAATTGATTTCCAACCCCGGTCGCAAACTACAACTTCCTTAGTTCTAAACCGATTTCGGTGATCTGTATCTCAAATGAAGCGTAATTAGGTACAGAATCTAAGAATGTAGCTGCCCATTAGATGCGCCTAACAGTTTCTAAGATATTGCATATCGATTGCCGCAAGGTTCGGTTCCTGAGAAAATGTACTGAGAATTGATTTCCAACCCCGGTCGCAAACTACAACTTCCTTAATTCTAAACCGATTTCGTTGATCTGTATCTCAAATGAAGCGTAATTAGGTACAGAATCTAAGAATGTAGCTGCCCATTAGATGCGCCTAACAGTTTCTAAGATATTGCATATCGGCTGCCGCAAAGTTCGCTTCCTGAGAAAATGTACTGAGATTTAATTTCCAACCCCGGTCGCAAACTACAACTTCCTTAATTCTAAACCGATTTCGGTGATCTGTATCTCAAATGAAGCGTAATTAGGTATAGAATCTAAGAATGTAGCTGCCCATTAGATGCGCTTCATAATTTCTAAGATATTGCATATCGGCTGCCGCACGGTTCGCTTAATGACAAAATGTACTGAAAATTGATTTCCAACCCCGGTCGCAAACTACAACTTCCTTAATTCTAAACCGATTTCGGTGATCTGTATCTCAAATGAAGCGTAATTAGGTATAGAATCTAAGAATGTAGCTGCCCATTAGATGCGCCTAACAGTTTCGAAGATATTGCATATCGGCTGCCGCAAGGTTCGGTTCCTGAGAAAATGTACTGAGAATTGATTTCCAACCCCGGTCGCAAACTACAACTTCCTTAATTCTAAACCGATTTCGGTGATCTGTATGTCAAATGAAGCGTAATTAGGCACTGAATCTAAGAATGTAGCTGCCCATTAGATGCGCTTCATAATTTCTAAGATATTGCATATCGGCTGCCGCAAAGTTCGCTTCCTTAGAAAATGTACTGAGATTTAATTTCCAACCCCGGTCGCAAACTACAACTTCCTTAATTCTAAACCGATTTCGGTGATCTGTATCTCAAATGAAGCGTAATTAGGTACAAAATCTATGAATGTAGCTGCCCATTAGATGCGCCTAACAGTTTCTAAGATATTGCATATCGGCTGCCGCAAAGTTCGCTTCCTTAGAAAATGTACTGAGATTTAATTTCCAACCCCGGTCGCAAACTACAACTTCCTTAATTCTAAACCGATTTCGGTGATCTGTATCTCAAATGAAGCGTAATTAGGTACAGAATCTAAGAATGTAGCTGCCCATTAGATGCGCCTAACAGTTTCTAAGATATTGCATATCGGCTGCCGCAAAGTTCGCTTCCTGAGAAAATGTACTGAGATTTAATTTCCAACCCCGGTCGCAAACTACAACTTCCTTAATTCTAAACCGATTTCGGTGTTCTGTATCTCAAATGAAGCGTAATTAGGTACAAAATCTATGAATGTAGCTGCCCATTAGATGCGCCTAACAGTTTCTAAGATATTGCATATCGGCTGCCGCAAAGTTCGCTTCCTTAGAAAATGTACTGAGATTTAATTTCCAACCCCGGTCGCAAACTACAACTTCCTTAATTCTAAACCGATTTCGGTGATCTGTATCTCAAATGAAGCGTAATTAGGCACAGAATCTAAGAATGTAGCTGCCCATTAGATGCGCTTAACAGTTTCTAAGATATTGCATATCGGCTGCCGCAAGGTTCGGTTCCTGAGAAAATGTACTGAGAATTGATTTCCAACCCCGGTCGCAAACTACAACTTCCTTAGTTCTAAACCGATTTCGGTGATCTGTATCTCAAATGAAGCGTAATTAGGTACAGAATCTCAGAATGTAGCTGCTTATCAGATGCGCTTCATAATTTCTAAGATATTGCATATCGGCTGCCGCAAGGTTCGGTTCCTGAGAAAATGTACTGAGAATTGATTTCCAACCCCGGTCGCAAACTACAACTTCCTTAGTTCTAAACAACTTCGGTGATCTGCATCTCAAATGAAGCGTAATTAGGTATAGAATCTAAGAATGTAGCTGCCCATTAGATGCGCCTAACAGTTTCTAAGATATTGCATATCGGCTGCCGCACGGTTCGCTTCCTGAGAAAATGTACTGAGAATTGATTTCCAACCCCGGTCGCAAACTACAACTTCCTTAGTTCTAAACCGATTTCGGTGATCTGTATCTCAAATGAAGCGTAATTAGGTACAGAATCTAAGAATGTAGCTGCCCATTAGATGCGCCTAACAGTTTCTAAGATATTGCATATCGATTGCCGCAAGGTTCGGTTCCTGAGAAAATGTACTGAGAATTGATTTCCAACCCCGGTCGCAAACTACAACTTCCTTAATTCTAAACCGATTTCGTTGATCTGTATCTCAAATGAAGCGTAATTAGGTACAGAATCTAAGAATGTAGCTGCCCATTAGATGCGCCTAACAGTTTCTAAGATATTGCATATCGGCTGCCGCAAAGTTCGCTTCCTGAGAAAATGTACTGAGATTTAATTTCCAACCCCGGTCGCAAACTACAACTTCCTTAATTCTAAACCGATTTCGGTGATCTGTATCTCAAATGAAGCGTAATTAAGTACAGAATCTAAGAATGTAGCTGCCCATTAGATGCGCCTAACAGTTTCTAAGATATTGCAAATCGGCTGCCGCAAAGTTCGCTTCCTTAGAAAATGTACTGAGATTTAATTTCCAACCCCGGTCGCAAACTACAACTTCCTTAGTTCCAAACCGATTTCGGTGATCTGTATCTCAAATGAAGCGTAATTAGGTATGGAATCTAAGAATGTAGCTGCCCATTAGATGCGCTTAACAGTTTCTAAGATATTGCATATTGGCTGCCGCACGGTTCGCTTCCTGAGAAAATGTACTGAGAATTGATTTCCAACCCCGGTCGCAAACTACAACTTCCTTAGTTCCAAACCGATTTCGGTGATCTGTATCTCAAATGAAGCGTAATTAGGTATGGAATCTAAGAATGTAGCTGCCCATTAGATGCGCTTAACAGTTTCTAAGATATTGCATATCGGCTGCCGCACGGTTCGCTTCCTGAGAAAATGTACTGAAAATTGATTTCCAACCCCGGTCGCAAACTACAACTTCCTTAATTCTAAATCGATTTCCTTGATCTGTATCTCAAATGAAGCGTAATTAGGTACAGAATCTAAGAATGTAGCTGCCCATTAGATGCGCCTAACAGTTTCTAAGATATTGCATATCGGCTGCCGCAAGGTTCGGTTCCTGAGAAAATGTACTGAGAATTGATTTCCAACCCCGGTCGCAAACTACAACTTCCTTAGTTCTAAACCGATTTCGGTGATCTGTATCTCAAATGAAGCGTAATTAGGTACAGAATCTCAGAATGTAGCTGCTTATCAGATGCGCTTCATAATTTCTAAGATATTGCATATCGGCTGCCGCAAGGTTCGGTTCCTGAGAAAATGTACTGAGAATTGATTTCCAACCCCGGTCGCAAACTACAACTTCCTTAGTTCTAAACAACTTCGGTGATCTGCATCTCAAATGAAGCGTAATTAGGTATAGAATCTAAGAATGTAGCTGCCCATTAGATGCGCCTAACAGTTTCTAAGATATTGCATATCGGCTGCCGCACGGTTCGCTTCCTGAGAAAATGTACTGAGAATTGATTTCCAACCCCGGTCGCAAACTACAACTTCCTTAGTTCTAAACCGATTTCGGTGATCTGTATCTCAAATGAAGCGTAATTAGGTACAGAATCTAAGAATGTAGCTGCCCATTAGATGCGCCTAACAGTTTCTAAGATATTGCATATCGATTGCCGCAAGGTTCGGTTCCTGAGAAAATGTACTGAGAATTGATTTCCAACCCCGGTCGCAAACTACAACTTCCTTAATTCTAAACCGATTTCGTTGATCTGTATCTCAAATGAAGCGTAATTAGGTACAGAATCTAAGAATGTAGCTGCCCATTAGATGCGCCTAACAGTTTCTAAGATATTGCATATCGGCTGCCGCAAAGTTCGCTTCCTGAGAAAATGTACTGAGATTTAATTTCCAACCCCGGTCGCAAACTACAACTTCCTTAATTCTAAACCGATTTCGGTGATCTGTATCTCAAATGAAGCGCAATTAAGTACAGAATCTAAGAATGTAGCTGCCCATTAGATGCGCCTAACAGTTTCTAAGATATTGCAAATCGGCTGCCGCAAAGTTCGCTTCCTTAGAAAATGTACTGAGATTTAATTTCCAACCCCGGTCGCAAACTACAACTTCCTTAGTTCCAAACCGATTTCGGTGATCTGTATCTCAAATGAAGCGTAATTAGGTATGGAATCTAAGAATGTAGCTGCCCATTAGATGCGCTTAACAGTTTCTAAGATATTGCATATTGGCTGCCGCACGGTTCGCTTCCTGAGAAAATGTACTGAGAATTGATTTCCAACCCCGGTCGCAAACTACAACTTCCTTAGTTCCAAACCGATTTCGGTGATCTGTATCTCAAATGAAGCGTAATTAGGTATGGAATCTAAGAATGTAGCTGCCCATTAGATGCGCTTAACAGTTTCTAAGATATTGCATATCGGCTGCCGCACGGTTCGCTTCCTGAGAAAATGTACTGAAAATTGATTTCCAACCCCGGTCGCAAACTACAACTTCCTTAATTCTAAATCGATTTCCTTGATCTGTATCTCAAATGAAGCGTAATTAGGTACAGAATCTAAGAATGTAGCTGCCCATTAGATGCGCCTAACAGTTTCTAAGATATTGCATATCGGCTGCCGCAAGGTTCGGTTCCTGAGAAAATGTACTGAGAATTGATTTCCAACCCCGGTCGCAAACTACAACTTCCTTAATTCTAAACCGATTTCGGTGATCTGTATCTCAAACGAAGCGTAATTAGGTACAGAATCTAAGAATGTAGCTGCCCATCAGATGCGCTTCATAATTTCTAAGATATTGCATATCGGCTGCCGCAAGGTTCGGTTCCTGAGAAAATGTACTGAGAATTGATTTCCAACCCCGGTCGCAAACTACAACTTCCTTAGTTCTAAACCGATTTCGGTGATCTGTATCTCAAATGAAGCGTAATTAGGTACAGAATCTAAGAATGTAGCTGCCCATTAGATGCGAATAACAGTTTCTAAGATATTGCATATCGGCTGCCGCAAAGTTCGCTTCCTGAGAAAATGTACTGAGATTTAATTTCCAACCCCGGTCGCAAACTACAACTTCCTTAATTCTAAACCGATTTCGGTGGTCTGTATCTCAAATGAAGCGTAATTAGGTATAGAATCTAAGAATGTAGCTGCCCATTAGATGCGCTTAACAGTTTCTAAGATATTGCATATCGGCTGCCGCACGGTTCGCTTCCTGAGAAAATGTACTGAGAATTGATTTCCAACCCCGGTCGCAAACTGCAACTTCCTTAGTTCTAAACCGATTTCGGTGATCTGTATCTCAAATGAAGCGTAATTAGGTATAGAATCTAAGAATGTAGCTGCCCATTAGATGCGCTTAACAGTTTCTAAGATATTGCATATCGGCTGCCGCACGGTTCGCTTCCTGAGAAAATGTACTGAGAATTGATTTCCAACTCCGGTCGCAAACTACAACTTCCTTAGTTCTAAACCGATTTCGGTGATCTGTATCTCAAATGAAGCGTAATTAGGTACAGAATCTAAGAATGTAGCTGCCCATTAGATGCACCTAACAGTTTCTAAGATATTGCATATCGGCTGCCACAAGGTTCGCTTCCTGAGAAAATGTACAGAGAATTGATTTTCAACTCCGGTCGCAAACTACAACTTCCTTAGTTCTAAACCGATTTCGGTGATCTGTATCTCAAATGAAGCGTAATTAGGTACAGAATCTAAGAATGTAGCTGCCCATTAGATGCGCCTAACAGTTTCTAAGATATTGCATATCGGCTGCCGCAAGGTTCGCTTCCTGAGAAAATGTACTGAGAATTGATTTCCAACCCCGGTCGCAAACTACAACTTCCTTAGTTCTAAACCGATTTCGGTGATCTGTATCTCAAATGAAGCGTAATTAGGTACAGAATCTAAGAATGTAGCTGCCCATTAGATGCGCTTCATAATTTCTAAGATATTGCATATCGGCTGCCGCAAGGTTCGCTTCCTGAGAAAATGTACTGAGAATTGATTTCCAACCCCGGTCGCAAACTACAACTTCCTTAATTCTAAACCGATTTCGGTGATCTGTATCTCAAATGAAGCGTAATTAGGTATAGAATCTAAGAATGTAGCTGCCCATTAGATGCGCTTAACAGTTTCTAAGATATTGCATATCGGCTGCCGCACGGTTCGCTTGCTGAGAAAATGTACTGAGAATTGATTTCCAACCCCGGTCGCAAACTACAACTTCCTTAATTCTAAACCAATTTCGGTGATCTGTATCTCAAATGAAGCGTAATTAGGTACAGAATCTAAGAATTTAGCTGCCCATTAGATGCGCCTAACAGTTTCTAAGATATTGCATATCGGCTACCGCAAGGTTCGGTTCTTGAGAAAATGTACTGAGAATTGATTTCCAACCTCGGTCGCAAACTACAACTTCCTTAGTTCTAAACCGATTTCGGTGATCTGTATCTCAAACGAAGCGTAATTAGGTACAGAATCTAAGAATGTAGCTGCCCATCAGATGCGCTCCATAATTTCTAAGATATTGCATATCGGCTGCCGCAAGGTTCGGTTCCTGAGAAAATGTACTGAGAATTGATTTCCAACCCCGGTCGCAAACTACAACTTCCTTAGTTCTAAACCGATTTCGGTGATCTGTATCTCAAATGAAGCGTAATTAGGTACAGAATCTAAGAATGTAGCTGCCCATTAGATGCGCCTAACAGTTTCTAAGATATTGCATATCGGCTGCCGCAAAGTTTGCTTCCTGAGAAAATGTACTGAGATTTAATTTCCAACCCCGGTCGCAAACTACAACTTCCTTAATTCTAAACCGATTTCGGTGATCTGTATCTCAAATGAAGCGTAATTAGGTATAGAATCTAAGAATGTAGCTGCCCATTAGATGCGCTTAACAGTTTCTAAGATATTGCATATCGGCTGCCGCACGGTTCGCTTCCTGAGAAAATGTACTGAGAATTGATTTCCAACCCCGGTCGCAAACTACAACTTCCTTAGTTCTAAACCGATTTCGGTGATCTGTATCTGAAATGAAGCGTAATTAGGTATAGAATCTAAGAATGTAGCTGCCCATTAGATGCGCCTAACAGTTTCTAAGATATTGCATATCGGCTACCGCAAGGTTCGGTTCTTGAGAAAATGTACTGAGAATTGATTTCCAACCTCGGTCGCAAACTACAACTTCCTTAGTTCTAAACCGATTTCGGTGATCTGTATCTCAAACGAAGCGTAATTAGGTACAGAATCTAAGAATGTAGCTGCCCATCAGATGCGCTCCATAATTTCTAAGATATTGCATATCGGCTGCCGCACGGTTCGCTTCCTGAGAAAATGTACTGAGAATTGATTTCCAACCCCGGTCGCAAACTACAACTTCCTTAGTTCTAAACCGATTTCGGTGATCTGTATCTCAAATGAAGCGTAATTAGGTATAGAATCTAAGAATGTAGCTGCCCATTAGATGCGCTTCATAATTTCTAAGATATTGCATATCGGCTGCCGCACGGTTCGCTTCCTGAGAAAATGTACTGAGAAATGATTTCCAACCCCGGTCGCAAACTACAACTTCCTTAATTCTAAACCGATTTCGGTGATCTGTATCTCAAATGAAGCGTAATTAGGTACAGAATCTAAGAATGTAGCTGCCCATTAGATGCGCCTAACAGTTTCTAAGATATTGCATATCGGCTGCCGCAAAGTTCGCTTCCTGAGAAAATGTACTGAAAATTGATTTCCAACCCCGGTCGCAAACTACAACTTCCTTAATTCTAAACCGCTTTCGGTCATCTGTATCTCAAATGAAGCGTAATTAGGTACAGAATCTAAGAATGTAGCTGCCCATTAGATGCGCCTAACAGTTTCTAAGATATTGCATATCGGCTGCCGCAAAGTTCGCTTCCTTAGAAAATGTACTGAGATTTAATTTCCAACCCCGGTCGCAAACTACAACTTCCTTAATTCTAAACCGATTTCGGTGATCTGTATCTCAAATGAAGCGTAATTAGGCACAGAATCTAAGAATGTAGCTGCCCATTAGATGCGCTTAACAGTTTCTAAGATATTGCATATCGGCTGCCGCACGGTTCGCTTCCTGAGAAAATGTACTGAAAATTGATTTCCAACCCCGGTCGCAAACTACAACTTCCTTAATTCTAAACCGATTTCGTTGATCTGTATCTCAAATGAAGCGTAATTAGGTACAGAATCTAAGAATGTAGCTGCCCATTAGATGCGCTTAACAGTTTCTAAGATATTTCATATCGGCTGCCGCACGGTTCGCTTCCTGAGAAAATGTACTGAGAATTGATTTCCAACCCCGGTCGCAAACTACAACTTCCTTAGTTCTAAACAACTTCGGTGATCTGCATCTCAAATGAAGCGTAATTAGGTATAGAATCTAAGAATGTAGCTGCCCATTAGATGCGCCTAACAGTTTCTAAGATATTGCATATCGGCTGCCGCAAGGTTCGGTTCCTGAGAAAATGTACTGAGAATTGATTTCCAACCCCGGTCGCAAACTACAACTTCCTTAGTTCTAAACCGATTTCGGTGATCTGTATCTCAAATGAAGCGTAATTAGGCACAGAATCTAAGAATGTAGCTGCCCATTAGATGCGCCTAACAGTTTCTAAGATATTGCATATCGATTGCCGCAAGGTTCGGTTCCTGAGAAAATGTACTGAGAATTGATTTCCAACCCGGGTCGCAAACTACAACTTCCTTAATTCTAAACCGATTTCGTTGATCTGTATCTCAAATGAAGCGTAATTAGGTACAGAATCTAAGAATGTAGCTGCCCATTAGATGCGCTTCATAATTTCTAAGATATTGCATATCGGCTGCCGCAAGGTTCGGTTCCTGAGAAAATTTACTGAGAATTGATTTCCAACCCCGGTCGCAAACTACAACTTCCTTAGTTCTAAACAACTTCGGTGATCTGCATCTCAAATGAAGCGTAATTAGGTATAGAATCTAAGAATGTAGCTGCCCATTAGATGCGCCTAACAGTTTCTAAGATATTGCATATCGGCTGCCGCACGGTTCGCTTGCTGAGAAAATGTACTGAGAATTGATTTCCAACCCCGGTCGCAAACTACAACTTCCTTAATTCTAAACCAATTTCGGTGATCTGTATCTCAAATGAAGCGTAATTAGGTACAGAATCTAAGAATTTAGCTGCCCATTAGATGCGCCTAACAGTTTCTAAGATATTGCATATCGGCTACCGCAAGGTTCGGTTCTTGAGAAAATGTACTGAGAATTGATTTCCAACCTCGGTCGCAAACTACAACTTCCTTAGTTCTAAACCGATTTCGGTGATCTGTATCTCAAACGAAGCGTAATTAGGTACAGAATCTAAGAATGTAGCTGCCCATCAGATGCGCTCCATAATTTCTAAGATATTGCATATCGGCTGCCGCAAGGTTCGGTTCCTGAGAAAATGTACTGAGAATTGATTTCCAACCCCGGTCGCAAACTACAACTTCCTTAGTTCTAAACCGATTTCGGTGATCTGTATCTCAAATGAAGCGTAATTAGGTACAGAATCTAAGAATGTAGCTGCCCATTAGATGCGCCTAACAGTTTCTAAGATATTGCATATCGGCTGCCGCAAAGTTTGCTTCCTGAGAAAATGTACTGAGATTTAATTTCCAACCCCGGTCGCAAACTACAACTTCCTTAATTCTAAACCGATTTCGGTGATCTGTATCTCAAATGAAGCGTAATTAGGTATAGAATCTAAGAATGTAGCTGCCCATTAGATGCGCTTAACAGTTTCTAAGATATTGCATATCGGCTGCCGCACGGTTCGCTTCCTGAGAAAATGTACTGAGAATTGATTTCCAACCCCGGTCGCAAACTACAACTTCCTTAGTTCTAAACCGATTTCGGTGATCTGTATCTGAAATGAAGCGTAATTAGGTATAGAATCTAAGAATGTAGCTGCCCATTAGATGCGCTTAACAGTTTCTAAGATATTGCATATCGGCTGCCGCACGGTTCGCTTCCTGAGAAAATGTACTGAGAATTGATTTCCAACCCCGGTCGCAAACTGCAACTTCCTTAGTTCTAAACCGATTTCGGTGATCTGTATCTCAAATGAAGCGTAATTAGGTATAGAATCTAAGAATGTAGCTGCCCATTAGATGCGCTTAACAGTTTCTAAGATATTGCATATCGGCTGCCGCACGGTTCGCTTCCTGAGAAAATGTACTGAGAATTGATTTCCAACCCCGGTCGCAAACTACAACTTCCTTAGTTCTAAACCGATTTCGGTGATCTGTATCTCAAATGAAGCGTAATTAGGTATAGAATCTAAGAATGTAGCTGCCCATTAGATGCGCTTCATAATTTCTAAGATATTGCATATCGGCTGCCGCACGGTTCGCTTCCTGAGAAAATGTACTGAGAAATGATTTCCAACCCCGGTCGCAAACTACAACTTCCTTAATTCTAAACCGATTTCGGTGATCTGTATCTCAAATGAAGCGTTATTAGGTACAGAATCTAAGAATGTAGCTGCCCATTAGATGCGCCTAACAGTTTCTAAGATATTGCATATCGGCTGCCGCAAAGTTCGCTTCCTGAGAAAATGTACTGAAAATTGATTTCCAACCCCGGTCGCAAACTACAACTTCCTTAATTCTAAACCGCTTTCGGTCATCTGTATCTCAAATGAAGCGTAATTAGGTACAGAATCTAAGAATGTAGCTGCCCATTAGATGCGCCTAACAGTTTCTAAGATATTGCATATCGGCTGCCGCAAAGTTCGCTTCCTTAGAAAATGTACTGAGATTTAATTTCCAACCCCGGTCGCAAACTACAACTTCCTTAATTCTAAACCGATTTCGGTGATCTGTATCTCAAATGAAGCGTAATTAGGCACAGAATCTAAGAATGTAGCTGCCCATTAGATGCGCTTAACAGTTTCTAAGATATTGCATATCGGCTGCCGCACGGTTCGCTTCCTGAGAAAATGTACTGAAAATTGATTTCCAACCCCGGTCGCAAACTACAACTTCCTTAATTCTAAACCGATTTCGTTGATCTGTATCTCAAATGAAGCGTAATTAGGTACAGAATCTAAGAATGTAGCTGCCCATTAGATGCGCTTAACAGTTTCTAAGATATTGCATATCGGCTGCCGCACGGTTCGCTTCCTGAGAAAATGTACTGAGAATTGATTTCCAACCCCGGTCGCAAACTACAACTTCCTTAGTTCTAAACAACTTCGGTGATCTGCATCTCAAATGAAGCGTAATTAGGTATAGAATCTAAGAATGTAGCTGCCCATTAGATGCGCCTAACAGTTTCTAAGATATTGCATATCGGCTGCCGCAAGGTTCGGTTCCTGAGAAAATGTACTGAGAATTGATTTCCAACCCCGGTCGCAAACTACAACTTCCTTAGTTCTAAACCGATTTCGGTGATCTGTATCTCAAATGAAGCGTAATTAGGCACAGAATCTAAGAATGTAGCTGCCCATTAGATGCGCCTAACAGTTTCTAAGATATTGCATATCGATTGCCGCAAGGTTCGGTTCCTGAGAAAATGTACTGAGAATTGATTTCCAACCCGGGTCGCAAACTACAACTTCCTTAATTCTAAACCGATTTCGTTGATCTGTATCTCAAATGAAGCGTAATTAGGTACAGAATCTAAGAATGTAGCTGCCCATTAGATGCGCTTCATAATTTCTAAGATATTGCATATCGGCTGCCGCAAGGTTCGGTTCCTGAGAAAATGTACTGAGAATTGATTTCCAACCCCGGTCGCAAACTACAACTTCCTTAGTTCTAAACAACTTCGGTGATCTGCATCTCAAATGAAGCGTAATTAGGTATAGAATCTAAGAATGTAGCTGCCCATTAGATGCGCCTAACAGTTTCTAAGATATTGCATATCGGCTGCCGCAAGGTTCGGTTCCTGAGAAAATGTACTGAGAATTGATTTCCAACCCCGGTCGCAAACTACAACTTCCTTAGTTCTAAACCGATTTCGGTGATCTGTATCTCAAATGAAGCGTAATTAGGTACAGAATCTAAGAATGTAGCTGCCCATTAGATGCGCCTAACAGTTTCTAAGATATTGCATATCGGCTGCCGCAAAGTTCGCTTCCTGAGAAAATGTACTGAGATTTAATTTCCAACCCCGGTCGCAAACTACAACTTCCTTAATTCTAAACCGATTTCGGTGATCTGTATCTCAAATGAAGCGTAATTAGGCACAGAATCTAAGAATGTAGCTGCCCATTAGATGCGCCTAACAGTTTCTAAGATATTGCATATCGGCTGCCGCAAAGTTCGCTTCCTGAGAAAATGTACTGAGATTTAATTTCCAACCCCGGTCGCAAACTACAACTTCCTTAATTCTAAACCGATTTCGTTGATCTGTATCTCAAATGAAGCGTAATTAGGTACAGAATCTAAGAATGTAGCTGCCCATTAGATGCGCCTAACAGTTTCTAAGATATTGCATATCGGCTGCCGCAAAGTTCGCTTCCTGAGAAAATGTACTGAGATTTAATTTCCAACCCCGGTCGCAAACTACAACTTCCTTAATTCTAAACCGATTTCGGTGATCTGTATCTCAAATGAAGCGTAATTAGGTACAGAATCTAAGAATGTAGCTGCCCATCAGATGCGTTTAATAGTTTCTAAGACATTGCATATCGGCTGCCGCAAGGTTCGCTTCCTGAGAAAATGTACTGAGAATTGATTTCCAACCCCGGTCGCAAACTATAACTTCCTTAATTCTAAACCGATTTCGGTGATCTGTATCTAAAATGAAGCGTAATTAGGTACAGAATCTAAGAATGTAGCTGCCCATTAGATGCGCCTAACAGTTTCTAAGATATTGCATATCGGCTGCCGCAAAGTTCGCTTCCTGAGAAAATGTACTGAGATTTAATTTCCAACCCCGGTCGCAAACTACAACTTCCTTAATTCTAAACCGATTTCGGTGATCTGTATCTCAAATGAAGCGTAATTAGGTACAGAATCTAAGAATGTAGCTGCCCATTAGATGCGCTTAACAGTTTCTAAGATATTGCATATCGGCTGCCGCACGGTTCGCTTCCTGAGAAAATGTACTGAGAATTGATTTCCAACCCCGGTCGCAAACTACAACTTCCTTAGTTCTAAACCGATTTCGGTGATCTGTATCTGAAATGAAGCGTAATTAGGTATAGAATCTAAGAATGTAGCTGCCCATTAGATGCGCTTAACAGTTTCTAAGATATTGCATATCGGCTGCCGCACGGTTCGCTTCCTGAGAAAATGTACTGAGAATTGATTTCCAACCCCGGTCGCAAACTACAACTTCCTTAGTTCTAAACGACTTCGGTGATCTGTATCTCAAATGAAGCATAATTAGGTACAGAATCCAAGAATGTAGCTGCCCATTAGATGCGCCTAACAGTTTCTAAGATATTGCATATCGGCTGCCGCAAAGTTCGCTTCCTTAGAAAATGTACTGAGATTTAATTTCCAACCCCGGTCGCAAACTACAACTTCCTTAATTCTAAACCGATTTCGGTGATCTGTATCTCAAATGAAGCATAATTAGGTACAGAATCTAAGAATGTAGCTGCCCATTAGATGCGCCTAACAGTTTCTAAGATATTGCATATCGGCTGCCACAAAGTTCGCTTCCTGAGAAAATGTACTGAGAATTGATTTCCAACCCCGGTCGCAAACTACAACTTCCTTAGTTCTAAACCGATTTCGGTGATCTGTATCTCAAATGAAGCGTAATTAGGTATAGAATCTAAGAATGTAGCTGCCCATTAGATGCGCTTAACAGTTTCTAAGATATTGCATATCGGCTGCCGCACGGTTCGCTTCCTGAGAAAATGTACTGAGAATTGATTTCCAACCCCGGTCGCAAACTACAACTTCCTTAGTTCTAAACCGATTTCGGTGATCTGTATCTCAAATGAAGCGTAATTAGGTATAGAATCTAAGAATGTAGCTGCCCATTAGATGCGCTTAACAGTTTCTAAGATATTGCATATCGGCTGCCGCACGGTTCGCTTCCTGAGAAAATGTACTGAGAATTGATTTCCAACCCCGGTCGCAAACTACAACTTCCTTAGTTCTAAACCGATTTCGGTGATCTGTATCTCAAATGAAGCGTAATTAGGTATAGAATCTAAGAATGTAGCTGCCCATTAGATGCGCTTAACAGTTTCTAAGATATTGCATATCGGCTGCCGCACGGTTCGCTTCCTGAGAAAATGTACTGAGAATTGATTTCCAACCCCGGTCGCAAACTACAACTTCCTTAGTTCTAAACCGATTTCGGTGATCTGTATCTCAAATGAAGCGTAATTAGGTATAGAATCTAAGAATGTAGCTGCCCATTAGATGCGCTTAACAGTTTCTGAGATATTGCATATCGGCTGCCGCAAGGTTCGCTTCCTGAGAAAATGTACTGAGAATTGATTTCCAACCCCGGTCGCAAACTGCAACTTCCTTAGTTCTAAACCGATTTCGGTGATCTGTATCTCAAATGAAGCGTAATTAGGTATAGAATCTAAGAATGTAGCTGCCCATTAGATGCGCTTCATAATTTCTAAGATATTGCATATCGGCTGCCGCACGGTTCGCTTCCTGAGAAAATGTACTGAGAATTGATTTCCAACCCCGGTCGCAAACTACAACTTCCTTAGTTCTAAACCGATTTCGGTGATCTGTATCTCAAATGAAGCGTAATTAGGTACAGAATCTAAGAATGTAGCTGCCCATTAGATGCGCCTAACAGTTTCTAAGATATTGCATATCGGCTGCCGCAAAGTTCGCTTCCTTAGAAAATGTACTGAGATTTAATTTCCAACCCCGGTCGCAAACTACAACTTCCTTAATTCTAAACCGATTTCGGTGATCTGTATCTCAAATGAAGCATAATTAGGTACAGAATCTAAGAATGTAGCTGCCCATTAGATGCGCCTAACAGTTTCTAAGATATTGCATATCGGCTGCCACAAGGTTCGCTTCCTGAGAAAATGTACTGAGAATTGATTTCCAACCCCGGTCGCAAACTACAACTTCCTTAGTTCTAAACCGATTTCGGTGATCTGTATCTCAAATGAAGCGTAATTAGGTACAGAATCTAAGAATGTAGCTGCCCATTAGATGCGCCTAACAGTTTCTAAGATATTGCATATCGGCTGCCGCACGGTTCGCTTCCTGAGAAAATGTACTGAGAATTGATTTCCAACCCAGGTCGCAAACTGCAACTTCCTTAGTTCTAAACCGATTTCGGTGATCTGTATCTCAAATGAAGCGTAATTAGGTATAGAATCTAAGAATGTAGCTGCCCATTAGATGCGCTTCATAATTTCTAAGATATTGCATATCGGCTGCCGCACGGTTCGCTTCCTGAGAAAATGTACTGAGAATTGATTTCCAACCCCGGTCGCAAACTACAACTTCCTTAGTTCTAAACCGATTTCGGTGATCTGTATCTCAAATGAAGCGTAATTAGGCACAGAATCTAAGAATGTAGCTGCCCATTAGATGCGCCTAACAGTTTCTAAGATATTGCATATCGGCTGCCGCAAAGTTCGCTTCCTTAGAAAATGTACTGAGATTTAATTTCCAACCCCGGTCGCAAACTACAACTTCCTTAATTCTAAACCGATTTCGGTGATCTGTATCTCAAATGAAGCATAATTAGGTACAGAATCTAAGAATGTAGCTGCCCATTAGATGCGCCTAACAGTTTCTAAGATATTGCATATCGGCTGCCACAAGGTTCGCTTCCTGAGAAAATGTACTGAGAATTGATTTCCAACCCCGGTCGCAAACTACAACTTCCTTAGTTCTAAACCGATTTCGGTGATCTGTATCTCAAATGAAGCGTAATTAGGTACAGAATCTAAGAATGTAGCTGCCCATTAGATGCGCCTAACAGTTTCTAAGATATTGCATATCGGCTGCCGCAAGGTTCGCTTCCTGAGAAAATGTACTGAGAATTGATTTCCAACCCCGGTCGCAAACTACAACTTCCTTAGTTCTAAACCGATTTCGGTGATCTGTATCTCAAATGAAGCGTAATTAGGTATAGAATCTAAGAATGTAGCTGCCCATTAGATGCGCTTAACAGTTTCTAAGATATTGCATATCGGCTGCCGCACGGTTCGCTTCCTGAGAAAATGTACTGAGAATTGATTTCCAACCCCGGTCGCAAACTACAACTTCCTTAGTTCTAAACAACTTCGGTGATCTGCATCTCAAATGAAGCGTAATTAGGTACAGAATCTAAGAATGTAGCTGCCCATTAGATGCGCCTAACAGTTTCTAAGATATTGCATATCGGCTGCCGCAAGGTTCGCTTCCTGAGAAAATGTACTGAGATTTAATTTCCAACCCCGGTCGCAAACTACAACTTCCTTAGTTCTAAACAACTTCGGTGATCTGCATCTCAAATGAAGCGTAATTAGGTACAGAATCTAAGAATGTAGCTGCCCATTAGATGCGCCTAACAGTTTCTAAGATATTGCATATCGGCTGCCGCAAGGTTCGCTTCCTGAGAAAATGTACTGAGATTTAATTTCCAACCCCGGTCGCAAACTACAACTTCCTTAATTCTAAACCGATTTCGGTGATCTGTATCTCAAATGAAGCGTAATTAGGTACAGAATCTAAGAATGTAGCTGCCCATTAGATGCAGTTTCTAAGATATTGCATATCGGCTGCCGCAAGGTTCGCTTCCTGAGAAAATGTACTGAGAATTGATTTCCAACCCCGGTCGCAAACTACAACTTCCTTAGTTCTAAACCGATTTCGGTGATCTGTATCTCAAATGAAGCGTAATTAGGTACAGAATCTAAGAATGTAGCTGCCCATTAGATGCGCCTAACAGTTTCTAAGATATTGCATATCGGCTGCCGCAAGGTTCGGTTCCTGAGAAAATGTACTGAGAATTGATTTCCAACCCCGGTCGCAAACTACAACTTCCTTAATTCTAAACCGATTTCGGTGATCTGTATCTCAAATGAAGCGTAATTAGGCACAGAATCTAAGAATGTAGCTGCCCATTAGATGCGCCTAACAGTTTCTAAGATATTGCATATCGGCTGCCGCAAAGTTCGCTTCCTGAGAAAATGTACTGAGATTTAATTTCCAACCCCGGTCGCAAACTACAACTTCCTTAATTCTAAACCGATTTCGTTGATCTGTATCTCAAATGAAGCGTAATTAGGTACAGAATCTAAGAATGTAGCTGCCCATTAGATGCGCCTAACAGTTTCTAAGATATTGCATATCGGCTGCCGCAAAGTTCGCTTCCTGAGAAAATGTACTGAGATTTAATTTCCAACCCCGGTCGCAAACTACAACTTCCTTAATTCTAAACCGATTTCGGTGATCTGTATCTCAAATGAAGCGTAATTAGGTATAGAATCTAAGAATGTAGCTGCCCATTAGATGCGCTTAACAGTTTCTAAGATATTGCATATCGGCTGCCGCACGGTTCGCTTCCTGAGAAAATGTACTGAGAATTGATTTCCAACCCCGGTCGCAAACTACAACTTCCTTAGTTCTAAACCGATTTCGGTGATCTGTATCTGAAATGAAGCGTAATTAGGTATAGAATCTAAGAATGTAGCTGCCCATTAGATGCGCTTAACAGTTTCTAAGATATTGCATATCGGCTGCCGCACGGTTCGCTTCCTGAGAAAATGTACTGAGAATTGATTTCCAACCCCGGTCGCAAACTACAACTTCCTTAGTTCTAAACGACTTCGGTGATCTGCATCTCAAATGAAGCGTAATTAGGTATAGAATCTAAGAATGTAGCTGCCCATTAGATGCGCCTAACAGTTTCTAAGATATTGCATATCGGCTGCCGCAAGGTTCGGTTCCTGAGAAAATGTACTGAGAATTGATTTCCAACCCCGGTCGCAAACTACAACTTCCTTAGTTCTAAACCGATTTCGGTGATCTGTATCTCAAATGAAGCGTAATTAGGCACAGAATCTAAGAATGTAGCTGCCCATTAGATGCGCCTAACAGTTTCTAAGATATTGCATATCGGCTGCCGCAAAGTTCGCTTCCTGAGATAATGTACTGAGATTTAATTTCCAACCCCGGTCGCAAACTACAACTTCCTTAATTCTAAACCGATTTCGGTGATCTGTATCTCAAATGAAGCATAATTAGGTACAGAATCTAAGAATGTAGCTGCCCATTAGATGCGCCTAACAGTTTCTAAGATATTGCATATCGGCTGCCACAAGGTTCGCTTCCTGAGAAAATGTACTGAGAATTGATTTCCAACCCCGGTCGCAAACTACAACTTCCTTAGTTCTAAACCGATTTCGGTGATCTGTATCTCAAATGAAGCGTAATTAGGTACAGAATCTAAGAATGTAGCTGCCCATTAGATGCGCCTAACAGTTTCTAAGATATTGCATATCGGCTGCCGCAAGGTTCGCTTCCTGAGAAAATGTACTGAGAATTGATTTCCAACCCCGGTCGCAAACTACAACTTCCTTAGTTCTAAACCGATTTCGGTGATCTGTATCTCAAATGAAGCGTAATTAGGTATAGAATCTAAGAATGTAGCTGCCCATTAGATGCGCTTAACAGTTTCTAAGATATTGCATATCGGCTGCCGCACGGTTCGCTTCCTGAGAAAATGTACTGAGAATTGATTTCCAACCCCGGTCGCAAACTACAACTTCCTTAGTTCTAAACCGATTTCGGTGATCTGTATCTCAAATGAAGCGTAATTAGGTACAGAATCTAAGAATGTAGCTGCCCATTAGATGCGCCTAACAGTTTCTAAGATATTGCATATCGGCTGCCGCAAAGTTCGCTTCCTTAGAAAATGTACTGAGATTTAATTTCCAACCCCGGTCGCAAACTACAACTTCCTTAATTCTAAACCGATTTCGGTGATCTGTATCTCAAATGAAGCATAATTAGGTACAGAATCTAAGAATGTAACTGCCCATTAGATGCGCCTAACAGTTTCTAAGATATTGCATATCGGCTGCCACAAGGTTCGCTTCCTGAGAAAATGTACTGAGAATTGATTTCCAACCCCGGTCGCAAACTACAACTTCCTTAGTTCTAAACCGATTTCGGTGATCTGTATCTCAAATGAAGCGTAATTAGGTACAGAATCTAAGAATGTAGCTGCCCATTAGATGCGCCTAACAGTTTCTAAGATATTGCATATCGGCTGCCGCACGGTTCGCTTCCTGAGAAAATGTACTGAGAATTGATTTCCAACCCCGGTCGCAAACTGCAACTTCCTTAGTTCTAAACCGATTTCGGTGATCTGTATCTCAAATGAAGCGTAATTAGGTATAGAATCTAAGAATGTAGCTGCCCATTAGATGCGCTTCATAATTTCTAAGATATTGCATATCGGCTGCCGCACGGTTCGCTTCCTGAGAAAATGTACTGAGAATTGATTTCCAACCCCGGTCGCAAACTACAACTTCCTTAGTTCTAAACCGATTTCGGTGATCTGTATCTCAAATGAAGCGTAATTAGGTATAGAATCTAAGAATGTAGCTGCCCATTAGATGCGCTTCATAATTTCTAAGATATTGCATATCGGCTGCCGCACGGTTCGCTTCCTGAGAAAATGTACTGAGAAATGATTTCCAACCCCGGTCGCAAACTACAACTTCCTTAATTCTAAACCAATTTCTTTGATCTGTATCTCAAATGAAGCGTAATTAGGTACAAAATCTAAGAATGTAGCTGCCCATTAGATGCGCCTAACAGTTTCTAAGATATTGCATATCGGCTGCCGCACGGTTCGCTTCCTGAGAAAATGTACTGAAAATTGATTTCCAACCCCGGTCGCAAACTACAACTTCCTTAATTCTAAACCGATTTCGGTGATCTGTATCTCAAATGAAGCGTAATTAGGTACAGAATCTAAGAATGTAGCTGCCCATTAGATGCGCCTAACAGTTTCTAAGATATTGCATATCGGCTGCCGCAAAGTTCGCTTCCTGAGAAAATGTACTGAGATTTAATTTCCAACCCCGGTCGCAAACTACAACTTCCTTAATTCTAAACCGATTTCGGTCATCTGTATCTCAAATAAAGCGTAATTAGGCACAGAATCTAAGAATGTAGCTGCCCATTAGCTGCGCTTCATAATTTCTAAGATATTGCATATCGGCTGCCGCAAGGTTCGGTTCCTGAGAAAATGTACTGAGAATTGATTTCCAACCCCGGTCGCAAACTACAACTTCCTTAATTCTAAACCGATTTCGGTGATCTGTATCTCAAATGAAGCGTAATTAGGTACAGAATCTAAGAATGTAGCTGCCCATTAGATGCGCCTAACAGTTTCTAAGATATTGCATATCGGCTGCCGCACGGTTCGCTTCCTGAGAAAATGTACTGAGAATTGATTTCCAACCCCGGTCGCAAACTACAACTTCCTTAATTCTAAACCGATTTCGGTGATCTGTATCTCAAATGAAGCGTAATTAGGTACAGAATCTAAAAATGTAGCTGCCCATTAGATGCGCCTAACAGTTTCTAAGATATTGCATATCGGCTGCCGCAAAGTTCGCTTCCTGAGAAAATGTACTGAGATTTAATTTCCAACCCCGGTCGCAAACTACAACTTCCTTAATTCTAAACCGATTTCGGTGATCTGTATCTCAAATGAAGCGTAATTAGGTACAGAATCTAAGAATGTAGCTGCCCATCAGATGCGCTTCATAATTTCTAAGATATTGCATATCGGCTGCCGCACGGTTCGCTTGCTGAGAAAATGTACTGTGAATTGATTTCCAACCCCGGTCGCAAACTACAACTTCCTTAATTCTAAACCAATTTCGGTGATCTGTATCTCAAATGAAGCGTAATTAGGTACAGAATCTAAGAATTTAGCTGCCCATTAGATGCGCCTAACAGTTTCTAAGATATTGCATATCGGCTACCGCAAGGTTCGGTTCTTGAGAAAATGTACTGAGAATTGATTTCCAACCTCGGTCGCAAACTACAACTTCCTTAATTCTAAACCGATTTCGGTGATCTGTATCTCAAATGAAGCGTAATTAGGTACAGAATCTAAGAATGTAGCTGCCCATCAGATGCGCTTCATAATTTCTAAGATATTGCATATCGGCTGCCGCACGGTTCGCTTGCTGAGAAAATGTACTGTGAATTGATTTCCAACCCCGGTCGCAAACTACAACTTCCTTAATTCTAAACCAATTTCGGTGATCTGTATCTCAAATGAAGCGTAATTAGGTACAGAATCTAAGAATTTAGCTGCCCATTAGATGCGCCTAACAGTTTCTAAGATATTGCATATCGGCTGCCGCAAGGTTCGGTTCCTGAGAAAATGTACTGAGAATTGATTTCCAACCCCGGTCGCAAACTACAACTTCCTTAATTCTAAACCAATTTCGGTGATCTGTATCTCAAATAAAGCGTAATTAGGCACAGAATCTAAGAATGTAGCTGCCCATCAGATGCGCTTCATAATTTCTAAGATATTGCATATCGGCTGCCGCAAGGTTCGGTTCCTGAGAAAATGTACTGAGAATTGATTTCCAACCCCGGTCGCAAACTACAACTTCCTTAATTCTAAACCAATTTCGGTGATCTGTATCTCAAATGAAGCGTAATTAGGTACAGAATCTAAGAATGTAGCTGCCCATCAGATGCGCTTCATAATTTCTAAGATATTGCATATCGGCTGCCGCACGGTTCGCTTGCTGAGAAAATGTACTGAGAATTGATTTCCAACCCCGGTCGCAAACTACAACTTCCTTAATTCTAAACCAATTTCGGTGATCTGTATCTCAAATGAAGCGTAATTAGGTACAGAATCTAAGAATGTAGCTGCCCATTAGATGCGCCTAACAGTTTCTAAGATATTGCATATCGGCTACCGCAAGGTTCGGTTCTTGAGAAAATGTACTGAGAATTGATTTCCAACCTCGGTCGCAAACTACAACTTCCTTAATTCTAAACCGATTTCGGTGATCTGTATCTCAAATGAAGCGTAATTAGGCACAGAATCTAAGAATGTAGCTGCCCATTAGATGCGCCTAACAGTTTCTAAGATATTGCATATCGGCTGCCGCAAAGTTCGCTTCCTGAGAAAATGTACTGAGATTTAATTTCCAACCCCGGTCGCAAACTACAACTTCCTTAATTCTAAACCGATTTCGGTGATCTGTATCTCAAATGAAGCGTAATTAGGTACAGAATCTAAGAATGTAGCTGCCCATTAGATGCGCCTAACAGTTTCTAAGATATTGCATATCGGCTGCCGCAAGGTTCGGTTCCTGAGAAAATGTACTGAGAATTGATTTCCAACCCCGGTCGCAAACTACAACTTCCTTAATTCTAAACCGATTTCGGTGATCTGTATCTTAAATGAAGCTTAATTAGGCACAGAATCTAAGAATGTAGCTGCCCATCAGATGCGCTTTATAATTTCCAAGACATTGCATATCGGCTGCCGCAAGGCTCGCTTCATGAGAAAATGTACTGAGATTTGATTTCCAACCCCGGTCGCAAACTACAACTTCCTTAATTCTAAACCGATTTCGGTGATCTGTATCTCAAATGAAGCGTAATTAGGTATAGAATCTAAGAATGTAGCTGCCCATTAGATGCGCTTAACAGTTTCTAAGATATTGCATATCGGCTGCCGCACGGTTCGCTTCCTGAGAAAATGTACTGAGAATTGATTTCCAACCCCGGTCGCAAACTACAACTTCCTTAATTCTAAACCGATTTCGGTGATCTGTATCTCAAATGAAGCGTAATTAGGTACAGAATCTAAGAATGTAGCTGTTCATTAGATGCGCCTAACAGTTTCTAAGATATTGCATATCGGCTGCCGCAAGGTTCGCTTCCTGAGAAAATGTACTGAGAATTGATTTCCAACCCCGGTCGCAAACTACAACTTCCTTAATTCTAAACCGATTTCGGTGATCTGTATGTCAAATGAAGCGTAATTAGGTACTGAATCTAAGAATGTAGCTGCCCATTAGATGCGCTTCATAATTTCTAAGATATTGCATATCGGCTGCCGCAAGGTTCGCTTCCTGAGAAAATGCACTGAGAATTGATTTCCAACCCCGACCGCAAACTACAACTTCCTTAATTCTAAACCGATTTCGGTGATCTGTATCTCAAATGAAGCGTAATTAGGTATAGAATCTAAGAATGTAGCTGCCCATTAGATGCGCTTCATAATTTCTAAGATATTGCATATCGGCTGCCGCACGGTTCGCTTCCTGAGAAAATGTACTGAGAATTGATTTCCAACCCCGGTCGCAAACTACAACTTCCTTAGTTCTAAACCGATTTCGGTGATCTGTATCTCAAATGAAGCGTAATTAGGTATAGAATCTAAGAATGTAGCTGCCCATTAGATGCGCTTCATAATTTCTAAGATATTGCATATCGGCTGCCGCACGGTTCGCTTCCTGAGAAAATGTACTGAGATTTGATTTCCAACCCCGGTCGCAAACTACAACTTCCTTAATTCTAAACCAATTTCTTTGATCTGTATCTCAAATGAAGCGTAATTAGGTACAAAATCTAAGAATGTAGCTGCCCATTAGATGCGCCTAACAGTTTCTAAGATATTGCATATCGGCTGCCGCACGGTTCGCTTCCTGAGAAAATGTACTGAGATTTAATTTCCAACCCCGGTCGCAAACTACAACTTCCTTAATTCTAAACCGATTTCGGTGATCTGTATCTCAAATGAAGCGTAATTAGGTACAGAATCTAAGAATGTAGCTGCCCATTAGATGCGCCTAACAGTTTCTAAGATATTGCATATCGGCTGCCGCAAGGTTCGGTTCCTGAGAAAATGTACTGAGAATTGATTTCCAACCCCGGTCGCAAACTACAACTTCCTTAATTCTAAACCGATTTCGGTGATCTGTATCTTAAATGAAGCTTAATTAGGCACAGAATCTAAGAATGTAGCTGCCCATCAGATGCGCTTTATAATTTCCAAGACATTGCATATCGGCTGCCGCAAGGCTCGCTTCATGAGAAAATGTACTGAGATTTGATTTCCAACCCCGGTCGCAAACTACAACTTCCTTAATTCTAAACCGATTTCGGTGATCTGTATCTCAAATGAAGCGTAATTAGGTATAGAATCTAAGAATGTAGCTGCCCATTAGATGCGCTTAACAGTTTCTAAGATATTGCATATCGGCTGCCGCACGGTTCGCTTCCTGAGAAAATGTACTGAGAATTGATTTCCAACCCCGGTCGCAAACTACAACTTCCTTAATTCTAAACCGATTTCGGTGATCTGTATCTCAAATGAAGCGTAATTAGGTACAGAATCTAAGAATGTAGCTGTTCATTAGATGCGCCTAACAGTTTCTAAGATATTGCATATCGGCTGCCGCAAGGTTCGCTTCCTGAGAAAATGTACTGAGAATTGATTTCCAACCCCGGTCGCAAACTACAACTTCCTTAATTCTAAACCGATTTCGGTGATCTGTATGTCAAATGAAGCGTAATTAGGTACTGAATCTAAGAATGTAGCTGCCCATTAGATGCGCTTCATAATTTCTAAGATATTGCATATCGGCTGCCGCAAGGTTCGCTTCCTGAGAAAATGCACTGAGAATTGATTTCCAACCCCGACCGCAAACTACAACTTCCTTAATTCTAAACCGATTTCGGTGATCTGTATCTCAAATGAAGCGTAATTAGGTACTGAATCTAAGAATGTAGCTGCCCATCAGATGCGCTTAATAATTTCTAAGATATTGCATATCGGCTGCCGCAAGGTTCGCTTCCTGAGAAAATGTACTGAGAATTGATTTCCAACCCCGGTCGCAAACTACAACTTCCTTAATTCTAAACCGATTTCGGTGATCTGTATCTCAAATTAAGCGTATTTAGGTACAGAATATAAGAATGTAGCTGCCCATTAGATGCGCTTAACAGTTTCTAAGATATTGCATATCGGCTGTAGCAGGGCTCGCTTCCTGAGAAAATGTACTGAGATTTGATTTCCAACCCCGGTCGCAAACTACAACTTCCTTAATTCTAAACTAATTTCGGTGATCTGTATCTCAAATGAAGCGTAATTAGGCACAGAATCTAAAAATGTAGCTGCCCATTAGATGCGCCTAACAGTTTCTAAGATATTGCATATCGGCTGCCGCAAGGTTCGGTTCCTGAGAAAATGTACTGAGAATTGATTTCCAACCCCGGTCGCAAACTACAACTTCCTTAATTCTAAACCGATTTCGGTGATCTGTATCTCAAATGAAGCGTAATTAGGTACAAAATCTAAGAATGTAGCTGCCCATTAGATGCGCCTAACAGTTTCTAAGATATTGCATATCGGCTGCCGCAAAGTTCGCTTCCTGAGAAAATGTACTGAGATTTAATTTAAAACCCCGGTCGCAAACTACAACTTCCTTAATTCTAAACCGATTTCGGTGATCTGTATCTCAAATGAAGCGTAATTAGGTACAGAATCTAAGAATGTAGCTGCCCATCAGATGCGCTTCATAATTTCTAAGATATTGCATATCGGCTGCCGCACGGTTCGCTTGCTGAGAAAATGTACTGAGAATTGATTTCCAACCCCGGTCGCAAACTACAACTTCCTTAATTCTAAACCAATTTCGGTGATCTGTATCTCAAATGAAGCGTAATTAGGTACAGAATCTAAGAATGTAGCTGCCCATCAGATGCGCTTCATAATTTCTAAGATATTGCATATCGGCTGCCGCACGGTTCGCTTGCTGAGAAAATGTACTGAGAATTGATTTCCAACCCCGGTCGCAAACTACAACTTCCTTAATTCTAAACCAATTTCGGTGATCTGTATCTCAAATGAAGCGTAATTAGGTACAGAATCTAAGAATTTAGCTGCCCATTAGATGCGCCTAACAGTTTCTAAGATATTGCATATCGGCTACCGCAAGGTTCGGTTCTTGAGAAAATGTACTGAGAATTGATTTCCAACCTCGGTCGCAAACTACAACTTCCTTAATTCTAAACCGATTTCGGTGATCTGTATCTCAAATGAAGCGTAATTAGGCACAGAATCTAAGAATGTAGCTGCCCATTAGATGCGCCTAACAGTTTCTAAGATATTGCATATCGGCTGCCGCAAGGTTCGGTTCCTGAGAAAATGTACTGAGAATTGATTTCCAACCCCGGTCGCAAACTACAACTTCCTTAATTCTAAACCAATTTCGGTGATCTGTATCTCAAATGAAGCGTAATTAGGTACAAAATCTAAGAATGTAGCTGCCCATTAGATGCGCCTAACAGTTTCTAAGATATTGCATATCGGCTGCCGCAAAGTTCGCCTCCTGAGAAAATGTACTGAGATTTAATTTCCAACCCCGGTCGCAAACTACAACTTCCTTAATTCTAAACCGATTTCGGTGATCTGTATCTCAAATGAAGCGTAATTAGGCACAGAATCTAAGAATGTAGCTGCCCATTAGATGCGCCTAACAGTTTCTAAGATATTGCATATCGGCTGCCGCAAAGTTCGCTTCCTGAGAAAATGTACTGAGAATTGATTTCCAACCCCGGTCGCAAACTACAACTTCCTTAATTCTAAACCGATTTCGGTGATCTGTATCTTAAATGAAGCTTAATTAGGCACAGAATCTAAGAATGTAGCTGCCCATCAGATGCGCTTTATAATTTCCAAGACATTGCATATCGGCTGCCGCAAGGCTCGCTTCATGAGAAAATGTACTGAGATTTGATTTCCAACCCCGGTCGCAAACTACAACTTCCTTAATTCTAAACCGATTTCGGTGATCTGTATCTCAAATGAAGCGTAATTAGGTATAGAATCTAAGAATGTAGCTGCCCATTAGATGCGCTTAACAGTTTCTAAGATATTGCATATCGGCTGCCGCACGGTTCGCTTCCTGAGAAAATGTACTGAGAATTGATTTCCAACCCCGGTCGCAAACTACAACTTCCTTAATTCTAAACCGATTTCGGTGATCTCTTTCTCAAATGAAGCGTAATTAGGTACAGAATCTAAGAATGTAGCTGTTCATTAGATGCGCCTAACAGTTTCTAAGATATTGCATATCGGCTGCCGCACGGTTCGCTTCCTGAGAAAATGTACTGAGAATTGATTTCCAACCCCGGTCGCAAACTACAACTTCCTTAATTCTAAACCGATTTCGGTGATCTGTATGTCAAATGAAGCGTAATTAGGTACTGAATCTAAGAATGTAGCTGCCCATTAGATGCGCTTCATAATTTCTAAGATATTGCATATCGGCTGCCGCAAGGTTCGCTTCCTGAGAAAATGCACTGAGAATTGATTTCCAACCCCGACCGCAAACTACAACTTCCTTAATTCTAAACCGATTTCGGTGATCTGTATCTCAAATGAAGCGTAATTAGGTACTGAATCTAAGAATGTAGCTGCCCATCAGATGCGCTTAATAATTTCTAAGATATTGCATATCGGCTGCCGCAAGGTTCGCTTCCTGAGAAAATGTACTGAGAATTGATTTCCAACCCCGGTCGCAAACTACAACTTCCTTAATTCTAAACTAATTTCGGTGATCTGTATCTCAAATGAAGCGTAATTAGGTACAGAATCTAGGAATGTACCTGCCCATCAGATGGGCTTCATAATTTCTAAGATATTGCATATCGGCTGCCGCAAAGTTCGCTTCCTGAGAAAATGTACTGAGAATTGATTTCCAACCCCGGTCGCAAACTACAACTTCCTTAATTCTAAACCAATTTCGGTGATCTGTATCTCAAATGAAGCGTAATTAGGTACAGAATCTAAGAATGTAGCTGCCCATTAGATGCGCTTAACAGTTTCTAAGATATTGCATATCGGCTGTAGCAGGGTTCGCTTCCTGAGAAAATGTACTGAGATTTAATTTCCAACCCCGGTCGCAAACTACAACTTCCTTAATTCTAAACCGATTTCGGTGACCTGTATCTCAAATGAAGCGTAATTAGGCACAGAATCTAAGAATGTAGCTGCCCATTAGATGCGCCTAACAGTTTCTAAGATATTGCATATCGGCTGCCGCAAGGTTCGGTTCCTGAGAAAATGTACTGAGAATTGATTTCCAACCCCGGTCGCAAACTACAACTTCCTTAATTCTAAACCGATTTCGGTGATCTGTATCTCAAATGAAGCGTAATTAGGTACAGAATCTAAGAATGTAGCTGCACATTAGATGCGCTTAACAGTTTCTAAGATATTGCATATCGGCTGCCGCACGGTTCGCTTTCTGAGAAAATGTACTGTGAATTGATTTCCAACCCCGGTCGCAAACTACAACTTCCTTAATTCTAAACTGATTTCGGTGATCTGTATCTCAAATGAAGCGTAATTAGGTACAAAATCTAAGAATGTAGCTGCCCATCAGATGCGCTTCATAATTTCTAAGATATTGCATATCGGCTGCCGCAAGGTTCGGTTCCTGAGAAAATGTACTGAGAATTGATTTCCAGCCCCGGTCGCAAACTACAACTTCCTTAGTTCTAAACCGATTTCGGTGATCTGTATCTCATATGAAGCGTAATTAGGTATAGAATCTAAGAATGTAGCTGCCCATTGGATGCGCTTAACAGTTTCTAAGATATTGCATATCGGCTGCCGCACGGTTCGCTTCCTGAGAAAATGTACTGAGAATTGATTTCCAACCCCGGTCGCAAACTACAACTTCCTTAGTTCTAAACCGATTTCGGTGATCTGTATCTCAAATGAAGCGTAATTAGGTATAGAATCTAAGAATGTAGCTGCCCATTAGATGCGCTTAACAGTTTCTAAGATATTGCATATCGGCTGCCGCACGGTTCGCTTCCTGAGAAAATGTACTGAGAATTGATTTCCAACCCCGGTCGCAAACTACAACTTCCTTAGTTCTAAACCGATTTCGGTGATCTGTATCTCAAATGAAGCGTAATTAGGTACAGAATCTAAGAATGTAGCTGCCCATTAGATGCGCCTAACAGTTTCTAAGATATTGCATATCGGCTGCCGCAAAGTTCGCTTCCTGAGAAAATGTACTGAGATTTAATTTCCAACCCCGGTCGCAAACTACAACTTCCTTAATTCTAAACCGATTTCGGTGATCTGTATCTCAAATGAAGCGTAATTAGGTACAGAATCTAAGAATGTAGCTGCCCATCATATGCGCTTCATAATTTCTAAGATATTGCATATCGGCTGCCGCAAGGTTCGGTTCCTGAGAAAATGTACTGAGAATTGATTTCCAACCCCGGTCGCAAACTACAACTTCCTTAGTTCTAAACCGATTTCGGTGATCTGTATCTCAAATGAAGCGTAATTAGGTATAGAATCTAAGAATGTAGCTGCCCATTAGATGCGCCTAACAGTTTCTAAGATATTGCATATCGGCTGCCGCAAGGTTCGGTTCCTGAGAAAATGTACTGAGAATTGATTTCCAACCCCGGTCGCAAACTACAACTTCCTTAATTCTAAACCGATTTCGGTGATCTGTATCTCAAATGAAGCGTAATTAGGTACAGAATCTAAGAATGTAGCTGCCCATCATATGCGCTTCATAATTTCTAAGATATTGCATATCGGCTGCCGCAAGTTTCGGTTCCTGAGAAAATGTACTGAGAATTGATTTCCAACCCCGGTCGCAAACTACAACTTCCTTAGTTCTAAACCGATTTCGGTGATCTGTATCTCAAATGAAGCGTAATTAGGTATAGAATCTAAGAATGTAGCTGCCCATTAGATGCGCCCAACAGTTTCTAAGATATTGCATATCGGCTGCCGCAAGGTTCGGTTCCTGAGAAAATGTACTGAGAATTGATTTCCAACCCCGGTCGCAAACTACAACTTCCTTAATTCTAAACAGATTTCGATGGTCTGTATCTCAAATGAAGCGCATTTAGGTACAGAATCTAAGACCGTAGCTGCCCATTAGCTGCGCTTAACGGTTTCCAAGAAATTGCATTTCGGCTGCCGCAAGGTTCGCTTCCAGAGAAAATGTACTGAGAATCGATTTCCAACCCCGGTCGCAAACTACAACTTCCTTAATTCTAAACAGATTTCGATGGTCTGTATCTCAAATGTAGCGTATTTAGGTACAGAATTTAAGAATGTAGCTGCCCATTAGATGCCCCTAACAGTTTCTAAGATATTGCATATCGGCTGCCGCAAGGTTCGGTTCTTGAGAAAATGTACTGAGAATTGATTTCCAACCCCGGTCGCAAACTACAACTTCCTTAGTTCTAAACCGATTTCGGTGATCTGTATCTCAAATGAAGCGTAATTAGGTACAGAATCTAAGAATGTAGCTGCCCATCATATGCGCTTCATAATTTCTAAGATATTGCATATCGGCTGCCGCAAGGTTCGCTTCCTGAGAAAATGTACTGAAAATTGATTTCCAACCCCGGTCGCAAACTACAACTTCCTTAATTCTAAACCGATTTCGGTGATCTGTATCTCAAATGAAGCGTAATTAGGTACAGAATCTAAGAATGTAGCTGCCCATCAGATGCGCTTCATAATTTCTAAGATATTGCATATCGGCTGCCGCAAGGTTCGGTTCCTGAGAAAATGTACTGAGAATTGATTTCCAACCCCGGTCGCAAACTACAACTTCCTTAATTCTAAACCGATTTCGGTGATCTGTATCTCAAATGAAGCGTAATTAGGTATAGAATCTAAGAATGTAGCTGCCAATCAGATGCGAATAACAGTTTCTAAGATATTGCATATCGGCTGCCGCACGGTTCGCTTCCTGAGAAAATGTACTGAGAATTGATTTCCAACCCCGGTCGCAAACTACAACTTCCTTAGTTCTAAACCGATTTCGGTGATCTGTATCTCAAATGAAGCGTAATTAGGTATAGAATCTAAGAATGTAGCTGCCCATTAGATGCGCTTCATAATTTCTAAGATATTGCATATCGGCTGCCGCACGGTTCGCTTCCTGAGAAAATGTACTGAGAAATGATTTCCAACCCCGGTCGCAAACTACAACTTCCTTAATTCTAAACCGATTTCGGTGATCTGTATCTCAAATGAAGCGTAATTAGGTACAAAATCTAAGAATGTAGCTGCCCATTAGCTGCGCTTCATAATTTCTAAGATATTGCATATCGGCTGCCGCAAGGTTCGGTTCCTGAGAAAATGTACTGAGAATTGATTTCCAACCCCGGTCGCAAACTACAACTTCCTTAGTTCTAAACCGATTTCGGTGATCTGTATCTCAAATGAAGCGTAATTAGGTACAGAATCTAAGAATGTAGCTGCCCATCATATGCGCTTCATAATTTCTAAGATATTGCATATCGGCTGCCGCACGGTTCGCTTCCTGAGAAAATGTACTGAAAATTGATTTCCAACCCCGGTCGCAAACTACAACTTCCCTAGTTCTAAACCGATTTCGGTGATCTGTATCTCAAATGAAGCGTAATTAGGTATAGAATCTAAGAATGTAGCTGCCCATTAGATGCGCCTAACAGTTTCTAAGATATTGCATATCGGCTGCCGCAAGGTTCGGTTCCTGAGAAAATGTACTGAGAATTGATTTCCAACCCCGGTCGCAAACTACAACTTCCTTAGTTCTAAACCGATTTCGGTGATCTGTATCTCAAATGAAGCGTAATTAGGTACAGAATCTAAGAATGTAGCTGCCCATTAGATGCGCCTAACAGTTTCTAAGATATTGCATATCGGCTGCCGCAAGGTTCGGTTCCTGAGAAAATGTACTGAGAATTGATTTCCAACCCCGGTCGCAAACTACAACTTCCTTAGTTCTAAACCGATTTCGGTGATCTGTATCTCAAATGAAGCGTAATTAGGTACAGAATCTAAGAATGTAGCTGCCCATCAGATGCGCTTCATAATTTCTAAAATATTGCATATCGGCTGCCGCAAGGTTCGGTTCCTGAGAAAATGAACTGAGAATTGATTTCCAACCCCGGTCGCAAACTACAACTTCCTTAATTCTAAACCGATTTCGGTGATCTGTACCTCAAATGAAGCGTAATTAGGTACAGAATCTAAGAATGTAGCTGCCCATTAGATGCGCCTAACAGTTTCTAAGATATTGCATATCGGCTGCCGCAAAGTTCGCTTCCTGAGAAAATGTACTGAGATTTAATTTCCAACCCCGGCCGCAAACTACAACTTCCTTAATTCTAAACCGATTTCGGTGATCTGTATCTCAAATGAAGCGTAATTAGGCACAGAATCCAAGAATGTAGCTGCCCATCAGATGCGCTTCATAATTTCTATGATATTGCATATCGGCTGCCGCAAGGTTCGGTTCCTGAGAAAATGTACTGAGAATTGATTTCCAACCCCGGTCGCAAACTACAACTTCCTTAGTTCTAAACCGATTTCGGTGATCTGTATCTCAAATGAAGCGTAATTAGGTACAGAATCTAAGAATGTAGCTGCAAATCAGATGCGCTTCATAATTTCTAAAATATTGCATATCGATTGCCGCAAGGTTCGGTTCCTGAGAAAATGTACTGAGAATTGATTTCCAACCCCGGTCGCAAACTACAACTTCCTTAGTTCTAAACCGATTTCGGTGATCTGTATCTCAAATGAAGCGTAATTAGGTACAGAATCTAAGAATGTAGCTGCCCATTAGATGCGCCTAACAGTTTCTAAGATATTGCATATCGGCTGCCGCAAGGTTCGGTTCCTGAGAAAATGTACTGAGAATTGATTTCCAACCCCGGTCGCAAACTACAACTTCCTTAGTTCTAAACCGATTTCGGTGATCTGTATCTCAAATGAAGCGTAATTAGGTACAGAATCTAAGAATGTAGCTGCCCATCAGATGCGCTTCATAATTTCTAAAATATTGCATATCGGCTGCCGCAAGGTTCGGTTCCTGAGAAAATGTACTGAGAATTGATTTCCAACCCCGGTCGCAAACTACAACTTCCTTAATTCTAAACCGATTTCGGTGATCTGTACCTCAAATGAAGCGTAATTAGGTACAGAATCTAAGAATGTAGCTGCCCATTAGATGCGCCTAACAGTTTCTAAGATATTGCATATCGGCTGCCGCAAAGTTCGCTTCCTGAGAAAATGTACTGAGATTTAATTTCCAACCCCGGCCGCAAACTACAACTTCCTTAATTCTAAACCGATTTCGGTGATCTGTATCTCAAATGAAGCGTAATTAGGCACAGAATCTAAGAATGTAGCTGCCCATCAGATGCGCTTCATAATTTCTATGATATTGCATATCGGCTGCCGCAAGGTTCGGTTCCTGAGAAAATGTACTGAGAATTGATTTCCAACCCCGGTCGCAAACTACAACTTCCTTAGTTCTAAACCGATTTCGGTGATCTGTATCTCAAATGAAGCGTAATTAGGTACAGAATCTAAGAATGTAGCTGCCCATCAGATGCGCTTCATAATTTCTAAAATATTGCATATCGGCTGCCGCAAGGTTCGGTTCCTGAGAAAATGTACTGAGAATTGATTTCCAACCCCGGTCGCAAACTACAACTTCCTTAATTCTAAACCGATTTCGGTGATCTGTACCTCAAATGAAGCGTAATTAGGTACAGAATCTAAGAATGTAGCTGCCCATTAGATGCGCCTAACAGTTTCTAAGATATTGCATATCGGCTGCCGCAAGGTTCGGTTCCTGAGAAAATGTACTGAGAATTGATTTCCAACCCCGGTCGCAAACTACAACTTCCTTAGTTCTAAACCGATTTCGGTGATCTGTATCTCAAATGAAGCGTAATTAGGTACAGAATCTAAGAATGTAGCTGCCCATCAGATGCGCTTCATAATTTCTAAAATATTGCATATCGGCTGCCGCAAGGTTCGGTTCCTGAGAAAATGTACTGAGAATTGATTTCCAACCCCGGTCGCAAACTACAACTTCCTTAATTCTAAACCGATTTCGGTGATCTGTACCTCAAATGAAGCGTAATTAGGTACAGAATCTAAGAATGTAGCTGCCCATTAGATGCGCCTAACAGTTTCTAAGATATTGCATATCGGCTGCCGCAAAGTTCGCTTCCTGAGAAAATGTACTGAGATTTAATTTCCAACCCCGGCCGCAAACTACAACTTCCTTAATTCTAAACCGATTTCGGTGATCTGTATCTCAAATGAAGCGTAATTAGGCACAGAATCTAAGAATGTAGCTGCCCATCAGATGCGCTTCATAATTTCTATGATATTGCATATCGGCTGCCGCAAGGTTCGGTTCCTGAGAAAATGTACTGAGAATTGATTTCCAACCCCGGTCGCAAACTACAACTTCCTTAGTTCTAAACCGATTTCGGTGATCTGTATCTCAAATGAAGCGTAATTAGGTACAGAATCTAAGAATGTAGCTGCCCATCAGATGCGCTTCATAATTTCTAAAATATTGCATATCGGCTGCCGCAAGGTTCGGTTCCTGAGAAAATGTACTGAGAATTGATTTCCAACCCCGGTCGCAAACTACAACTTCCTTAATTCTAAACCGATTTCGGTGATCTGTACCTCAAATGAAGCGTAATTAGGTACAGAATCTAAGAATGTAGCTGCCCATTAGATGCGCCTAACAGTTTCTAAGATATTGCATATCGATTGCCGCAAGGTTCGGTTCCTGAGAAAATGTACTGAGAATTGATTTCCAACCCCGGTCGCAAACTACAACTTCCTTAATTCTAAACCGATTTCGGTGATCTGTACCTCAAATGAAGCGTAATTAGGTACAGAATCTAAGAATGTAGCTGCCCATTAGATGCGCCTAACAGTTTCTAAAATATTGCATATCGGCTGCCGCAAGGTTCGGTTCCTGAGAAAATGTACTGAGAATTGATTTCCAACCCCGGTCGCAAACTACAACTTCCTTAGTTCTAAACCGATTTCGGTGATCTGTATCTCAAATGAAGCGTAATTAGGTACAGAATCTAAGAATGTAGCTGCCCATCATATGCGCTTCATAATTTCTAAGATATTGCATATCGGCTGCCGCACGGTTCGCTTCCTGAGAAAATGTACTGAAAATTGATTTCCAACCCCGGTCGCAAACTACAACTTCCTTAGTTCTAAACAACTTCGGTGATCTGCATCTCAAATGAAGCGTAATTAGGCACAGAATCTAAGAATGTAGCTGACCATTAGATGCGCCTAACAGTTTCTAAGATATTGCATATCGGCTGCCGCAAGGTTCGGTTCCTGAGAAAATGTACTGAGAATTGATTTCCAACCCCGGTCGCAAACTACAACTTCCTTAGTTCTAAACCGATTTCGGTGATCTGTATCTCAAATGAAGCGTAATTAGGTACAAAATCTAAGAATGTAGCTGCCCATTAGCTGCGCTTCATAATTTCTAAGATATTGCATATCGGCTGCCGCAAAGTTCGCTTCCTGAGAAAATGTACTGAGATTTAATTTCCAACCCCGGCCGCAAACTACAACTTCCTTAATTCTAAACCGATTTCGGTGATCTGTATCTCAAATGAAGCGTAATTAGGCACAGAATCTAAGAATGTAGCTGCCCATCAGATGCGCTTCATAATTTCTATGATATTGCATATCGGCTGCCGCAAGGTTCGGTTCCTGAGAAAATGTACTGAGAATTGATTTCCAACCCCGGTCGCAAACTACAACTTCCTTAGTTCTAAACCGATTTCGGTGATCTGTATCTCAAATGAAGCGTAATTAGGTACAGAATCTAAGAATGTAGCTGCCCATCAGATGCGCTTCATAATTTCTAAAATATTGCATATCGGCTGCCGCAAGGTTCGGTTCCTGAGAAAATGTACTGAGAATTGATTTCCAACCCCGGTCGCAAACTACAACTTCCTTAATTCTAAACCGATTTCGGTGATCTGTACCTCAAATGAAGCGTAATTAGGTACAGAATCTAAGAATGTAGCTGCCCATTAGATGCGCCTAACAGTTTCTAAGATATTGCATATCGGCTGCCGCAAGGTTCGGTTCCTGAGAAAATGTACTGAGAATTGATTTCCAACCCCGGTCGCAAACTACAACTTCCTTAGTTCTAAACCGATTTCGGTGATCTGTATCTCAAATGAAGCGTAATTAGGTACAGAATCTAAGAATGTAGCTGCCCATCAGATGCGCTTCATAATTTCTAAAATATTGCATATCGGCTGCCGCAAGGTTCGGTTCCTGAGAAAATGTACTGAGAATTGATTTCCAACCCCGGTCGCAAACTACAACTTCCTTAATTCTAAACCGATTTCGGTGATCTGTACCTCAAATGAAGCGTAATTAGGTACAGAATCTAAGAATGTAGCTGCCCATTAGATGCGCCTAACAGTTTCTAAGATATTGCATATCGGCTGCCGCAAAGTTCGCTTCCTGAGAAAATGTACTGAGATTTAATTTCCAACCCCGGCCGCAAACTACAACTTCCTTAATTCTAAACCGATTTCGGTGATCTGTATCTCAAATGAAGCGTAATTAGGCACAGAATCTAAGAATGTAGCTGCCCATCAGATGCGCTTCATAATTTCTATGATATTGCATATCGGCTGCCGCAAGGTTCGGTTCCTGAGAAAATGTACTGAGAATTGATTTCCAACCCCGGTCGCAAACTACAACTTCCTTAGTTCTAAACCGATTTCGGTGATCTGTATCTCAAATGAAGCGTAATTAGGTACAGAATCTAAGAATGTAGCTGCCCATCAGATGCGCTTCATAATTTCTAAAATATTGCATATCGGCTGCCGCAAGGTTCGGTTCCTGAGAAAATGTACTGAGAATTGATTTCCAACCCCGGTCGCAAACTACAACTTCCTTAATTCTAAACCGATTTCGGTGATCTGTACCTCAAATGAAGCGTAATTAGGTACAGAATCTAAGAATGTAGCTGCCCATTAGATGCGCCTAACAGTTTCTAAGATATTGCATATCGATTGCCGCAAGGTTCGGTTCCTGAGAAAATGTACTGAGAATTGATTTCCAACCCCGGTCGCAAACTACAACTTCCTTAATTCTAAACCGATTTCGGTGATCTGTACCTCAAATGAAGCGTAATTAGGTACAGAATCTAAGAATGTAGCTGCCCATTAGATGCGCCTAACAGTTTCTAAAATATTGCATATCGGCTGCCGCAAGGTTCGGTTCCTGAGAAAATGTACTGAGAATTGATTTCCAACCCCGGTCGCAAACTACAACTTCCTTAGTTCTAAACCGATTTCGGTGATCTGTATCTCAAATGAAGCGTAATTAGGTACAGAATCTAAGAATGTAGCTGCCCATCATATGCGCTTCATAATTTCTAAGATATTGCATATCGGCTGCCGCACGGTTCGCTTCCTGAGAAAATGTACTGAAAATTGATTTCCAACCCCGGTCGCAAACTACAACTTCCTTAGTTCTAAACAACTTCGGTGATCTGCATCTCAAATGAAGCGTAATTAGGCACAGAATCTAAGAATGTAGCTGACCATTAGATGCGCCTAACAGTTTCTAAGATATTGCATATCGGCTGCCGCAAGGTTCGGTTCCTGAGAAAATGTACTGAGAATTGATTTCCAACCCCGGTCGCAAACTACAACTTCCTTAGTTCTAAACCGATTTCGGTGATCTGTATCTCAAATGAAGCGTAATTAGGTACAAAATCTAAGAATGTAGCTGCCCATTAGCTGCGCTTCATAATTTCTAAGATATTGCATATCGGCTGCCGCAAGGTTCGGTTCCTGAGAAAATGTACTGAGAATTGATTTCCAACCCCGGTCGCAAACTACAACTTCCTTAGTTCTAAACCGATTTCGGTGATCTGTATCTCAAATGAAGCGTAATTAGGTACAGAATCTAAGAATGTAGCTGCCCATCATATGCGCTTCATAATTTCTAAGATATTGCATATCGGCTGCCGCACGGTTCGCTTCCTGAGAAAATGTACTGAGAATTGATTTCCAACCCCGGTCGCAAACTACAACTTCCTTAGTTCTAAACCGATTTCGGTGATCTGTATCTCAAATGAAGCGTAATTAGGTACAGAATCTAAGAATGTAGCTGCCCATCATATGCGCTTCATAATTTCTAAGATATTGCATATCGGCTGCCGCACGGTTCGCTTCCTGAGAAAATGTACTGAAAATTGATTTCCAACCCCGGTCGCAAACTACAACTTCCCTAGTTCTAAACCGATTTCGGTGATCTGTATCTCAAATGAAGCGTAATTAGGTATAGAATCTAAGAATGTAGCTGCCCATTAGATGCGCCTAACAGTTTCTAAGATATTGCATATCGGCTGCCGCAAGGTTCGGTTCCTGAGAAAATGTACTGAGAATTGATTTCCAACCCCGGTCGCAAACTACAACTTCCTTAGTTCTAAACCGATTTCGGTGATCTGTATCTCAAATGAAGCGTAATTAGGTACAGAATCTAAGAATGTAGCTGCCCATTAGATGCGCCTAACAGTTTCTAAGATATTGCATATCGGCTGCCGCAAGGTTCGGTTCCTGAGAAAATGTACTGAGAATTGATTTCCAACCCCGGTCGCAAACTACAACTTCCTTAGTTCTAAACCGATTTCGGTGATCTGTATCTCAAATGAAGCGTAATTAGGTACAGAATCTAAGAATGTAGCTGCCCATCAGATGCGCTTCATAATTTCTAAAATATTGCATATCGGCTGCCGCAAGGTTCGGTTCCTGAGAAAATGTACTGAGAATTGATTTCCAACCCCGGTCGCAAACTACAACTTCCTTAGTTCTAAACCGATTTCGGTGATCTGTATCTCAAATGAAGCGTAATTAGGTACAAAATCTAAGAATGTAGCTGCCCATTAGCTGCGCTTCATAATTTCTAAGATATTGCATATCGGCTGCCGCAAGGTTCGGTTCCTGAGAAAATGTACTGAGAATTGATTTCCAACCCCGGTCGCAAACTACAACTTCCTTAGTTCTAAACCGATTTCGGTGATCTGTATCTCAAATGAAGCGTAATTAGGTACAGAATCTAAGAATGTAGCTGCCCATCATATGCGCTTCATAATTTCTAAGATATTGCATATCGGCTGCCGCACGGTTCGCTTCCTGAGAAAATGTACTGAGAATTGATTTCCAACCCCGGTCGCAAACTACAACTTCCTTAGTTCTAAACCGATTTCGGTGATCTGTATCTCAAATGAAGCGTAATTAGGTACAGAATCTAAGAATGTAGCTGCCCATCATATGCGCTTCATAATTTCTAAGATATTGCATATCGGCTGCCGCACGGTTCGCTTCCTGAGAAAATGTACTGAAAATTGATTTCCAACCCCGGTCGCAAACTACAACTTCCTTAGTTCTAAACCGATTTCGGTGATCTGTATCTCAAATGAAGCGTAATTAGGCACAGAATCTAAGAGTGTAGCTGACCATTAGATGCGCCTAACAGTTTCTAAGATATTGCATATCGGCTGCCGCAAGGTTCGGTTCCTGAGAAAATGTACTGAGAATTGATTTCCAACCCCGGTCGCAAACTACAACTTCCTTAGTTCTAAACCGATTTCGGTGATCTGTATCTCAAATGAAGCGTAATTAGGTACAAAATCTAAGAATGTAGCTGCCCATTAGCTGCGCTTCATAATTTCTAAGATATTGCATATCGGCTGCCGCAAGGTTCGGTTCCTGAGAAAATGTACTGAAAATTGATTTCCAACCCCGGTCGCAAACTACAACTTCCTTAGTTCTAAACAACTTCGGTGATCTGCATCTCAAATGAAGCGTAATTAGGTATAGAATCTAAGAATGTAGCTGCCCATTAGATGCGCCTAACAGTTTCTAAGATATTGCATATCGGCTGCCGCAAGGTTCGGTTCCTGAGAAAATGTACTGAGAATTGATTTCCAACCCCGGTCGCAAACTACAACTTCCTTAGTTCTAAACCGATTTCGGTGATCTGTATCTCAAATGAAGCGTAATTAGGCACAGAATCTAAGAATGTAGCTGACCATTAGATGCGCCTAACAGTTTCTAAGATATTGCATATCGGCTGCCGCAAGGTTCGGTTCCTGAGAAAATGTACTGAGAATTGATTTCCAACCCCGGTCGCAAACTACAACTTCCTTAGTTCTAAACCGATTTCGGTGATCTGTATCTCAAATGAAGCGTAATTAGGTACAAAATCTAAGAATGTAGCTGCCCATTAGCTGCGCTTCATAATTTCTAAGATATTGCATATCGGCTGCCGCAAGGTTCGGTTCCTGAGAAAATGTACTGAGAATTGATTTCCAACCCCGGTCGCAAACTACAACTTCCTTAGTTCTAAACCGATTTCGGTGATCTGTATCTCAAATGAAGCGTAATTAGGTACAGAATCTAAGAATGTAGCTGCCCATCATATGCGCTTCATAATTTCTAAGATATTGCATATCGGCTGCCGCACGGTTCGCTTCCTGAGAAAATGTACTGAAAATTGATTTCCAACCCCGGTCGCAAACTACAACTTCCCTAGTTCTAAACCGATTTCGGTGATCTGTATCTCAAATGAAGCGTAATTAGGTATAGAATCTAAGAATGTAGCTGCCCATTAGATGCGCCTAACAGTTTCTAAGATATTGCATATCGGCTGCCGCAAGGTTCGGTTCCTGAGAAAATGTACTGAGAATTGATTTCCAACCCCGGTCGCAAACTACAACTTCCTTAGTTCTAAACCGATTTCGGTGATCTGTATCTCAAATGAAGCGTAATTAGGTACAGAATCTAAGAATGTAGCTGCCCATTAGATGCGCCTAACAGTTTCTAAGATATTGCATATCGGCTGCCGCAAGGTTCGGTTCCTGAGAAAATGTACTGAGAATTGATTTCCAACCCCGGTCGCAAACTACAACTTCCTTAGTTCTAAACCGATTTCGGTGATCTGTATCTCAAATGAAGCGTAATTAGGTACAGAATCTAAGAATGTAGCTGCCCATCAGATGCGCCTAACAGTTTCTAAGATATTGCATATCGGCTGCCGCAAGGTTCGGTTCCTGAGAAAATGTACTGAGAATTGATTTCCAACCCCGGTCGCAAACTACAACTTCCTTAGTTCTAAACCGATTTCGGTGATCTGTATCTCAAATGAAGCGTAATTAGGTACAAAATCTAAGAATGTAGCTGCCCATTAGCTGCGCCTAACAGTTTCTAAGATATTGCATATCGGCTGCCGCAAGGTTCGGTTCCTGAGAAAATGTACTGAGAATTGATTTCCAACCCCGGTCGCAAACTACAACTTCCTTAGTTCTAAACCGATTTCGGTGATCTGTATCTCAAATGAAGCGTAATTAGGTACAGAATCTAAGAATGTAGCTGCCCATCATATGCGCTTCATAATTTCTAAGATATTGCATATCGGCTGCCGCACGGTTCGCTTCCTGAGAAAATGTACTGAGAATTGATTTCCAACCCCGGTCGCAAACTACAACTTCCTTAGTTCTAAACCGATTTCGGTGATCTGTATCTCAAATGAAGCGTAATTAGGTACAGAATCTAAGAATGTAGCTGCCCATCATATGCGCTTCATAATTTCTAAGATATTGCATATCGGCTGCCGCACGGTTCGCTTCCTGAGAAAATGTACTGAAAATTGATTTCCAACCCCGGTCGCAAACTACAACTTCCTTAGTTCTAAACCGATTTCGGTGATCTGTATCTCAAATGAAGCGTAATTAGGCACAGAATCTAAGAATGTAGCTGACCATTAGATGCGCCTAACAGTTTCTAAGATATTGCATATCGGCTGCCGCAAGGTTCGGTTCCTGAGAAAATGTACTGAGAATTGATTTCCAACCCCGGTCGCAAACTACAACTTCCTTAGTTCTAAACCGATTTCGGTGATCTGTATCTCAAATGAAGCGTAATTAGGTACAAAATCTAAGAATGTAGCTGCCCATTAGCTGCGCTTCATAATTTCTAAGATATTGCATATCGGCTGCCGCAAGGTTCGGTTCCTGAGAAAATGTACTGAGAATTGATTTCCAACCCCGGTCGCAAACTACAACTTCCTTAGTTCTAAACCGATTTCGGTGATCTGTATCTCAAATGAAGCGTAATTAGGTACAGAATCTAAGAATGTAGCTGCCCATCATATGCGCTTCATAATTTCTAAGATATTGCATATCGGCTGCCGCACGGTTCGCTTCCTGAGAAAATGTACTGAGAATTGATTTCCAACCCCGGTCGCAAACTACAACTTCCTTAGTTCTAAACCGATTTCGGTGATCTGTATCTCAAATGAAGCGTAATTAGGTACAGAATCTAAGAATGTAGCTGCCCATCATATGCGCTTCATAATTTCTAAGATATTGCATATCGGCTGCCGCACGGTTCGCTTCCTGAGAAAATGTACTGAAAATTGATTTCCAACCCCGGTCGCAAACTACAACTTCCCTAGTTCTAAACCGATTTCGGTGATCTGTATCTCAAATGAAGCGTAATTAGGTATAGAATCTAAGAATGTAGCTGCCCATTAGATGCGCCTAACAGTTTCTAAGATATTGCATATCGGCTGCCGCAAGGTTCGGTTCCTGAGAAAATGTACTGAGAATTGATTTCCAACCCCGGTCGCAAACTACAACTTCCTTAGTTCTAAACCGATTTCGGTGATCTGTATCTCAAATGAAGCGTAATTAGGTACAGAATCTAAGAATGTAGCTGCCCATTAGATGCGCCTAACAGTTTCTAAGATATTGCATATCGGCTGCCGCAAGGTTCGGTTCCTGAGAAAATGTACTGAGAATTGATTTCCAACCCCGGTCGCAAACTACAACTTCCTTAGTTCTAAACCGATTTCGGTGATCTGTATCTCAAATGAAGCGTAATTAGGTACAGAATCTAAGAATGTAGCTGCCCATCAGATGCGCTTCATAATTTCTAAAATATTGCATATCGGCTGCCGCAAGGTTCGGTTCCTGAGAAAATGTACTGAGAATTGATTTCCAACCCCGGTCGCAAACTACAACTTCCTTAGTTCTAAACCGATTTCGGTGATCTGTATCTCAAATGAAGCGTAATTAGGTACAAAATCTAAGAATGTAGCTGCCCATTAGCTGCGCTTCATAATTTCTAAGATATTGCATATCGGCTGCCGCAAGGTTCGGTTCCTGAGAAAATGTACTGAGAATTGATTTCCAACCCCGGTCGCAAACTACAACTTCCTTAGTTCTAAACCGATTTCGGTGATCTGTATCTCAAATGAAGCGTAATTAGGTACAGAATCTAAGAATGTAGCTGCCCATCATATGCGCTTCATAATTTCTAAGATATTGCATATCGGCTGCCGCACGGTTCGCTTCCTGAGAAAATGTACTGAGAATTGATTTCCAACCCCGGTCGCAAACTACAACTTCCTTAGTTCTAAACCGATTTCGGTGATCTGTATCTCAAATGAAGCGTAATTAGGTACAGAATCTAAGAATGTAGCTGCCCATCATATGCGCTTCATAATTTCTAAGATATTGCATATCGGCTGCCGCACGGTTCGCTTCCTGAGAAAATGTACTGAAAATTGATTTCCAACCCCGGTCGCAAACTACAACTTCCCTAGTTCTAAACCGATTTCGGTGATCTGTATCTCAAATGAAGCGTAATTAGGTATAGAATCTAAGAATGTAGCTGCTCATTAGATGCGCCTAACAGTTTCTAAGATATTGCATATCGGCTGCCGCAAGGTTCGGTTCCTGAGAAAATGTACTGAGAATTGATTTCCAACCCCGGTCGCAAACTACAACTTCCTTAGTTCTAAACCGATTTCGGTGATCTGTATCTCAAATGAAGCGTAATTAGGTACAGAATCTAAGAATGTAGCTGCCCATTAGATGCGCCTAACAGTTTCTAAGATATTGCATATCGGCTGCCGCAAGGTTCGGTTCCTGAGAAAATGTACTGAGAATTGATTTCCAACCCCGGTCGCAAACTACAACTTCCTTAGTTCTAAACCGATTTCGGTGATCTGTATCTCAAATGAAGCGTAATTAGGTACAGAATCTAAGAATGTAGCTGCCCATCAGATGCGCTTCATAATTTCTAAAATATTGCATATCGGCTGCCGCAAGGTTCGGTTCCTGAGAAAATGTACTGAGAATTGATTTCCAACCCCGGTCGCAAACTACAACTTCCTTAGTTCTAAACCGATTTCGGTGATCTGTATCTCAAATGAAGCGTAATTAGGTACAGAATCTAAGAATGTAGCTGCCCATCAGATGCGCTTAACAGTTTCTAAGATATTGCATATCGGCTGCCGCACGGTTCGCTTCCTGAGAAAATGTACTGAAAATTGATTTCCAACCCCGGTCGCAAACTACAACTTCCTTAGTTCTAAACAACTTCGGTGATCTGCATCTCAAATGAAGCGTAATTAGGTATAGAATCTAAGAATGTAGCTGCCCATTAGATGCGCCTAACAGTTTCTAAGATATTGCATATCGGCTGCCGCAAGGTTCGGTTCCTGAGAAAATGTACTGAGAATTGATTTCCAACCCCGGTCGCAAACTACAACTTCCTTAGTTCTAAACCGATTTCGGTGATCTGTATCTCAAATGAAGCGTAATTAGGCACAGAATCTAAGAATGTAGCTGACCATTAGATGCGCCTAACAGTTTCTAAGATATTGCATATCGGCTGCCGCAAGGTTCGGTTCCTGAGAAAATGTACTGAGAATTGATTTCCAACCCCGGTCGCAAACTACAACTTCCTTAGTTCTAAACCGATTTCGGTGATCTGTATCTCAAATGAAGCGTAATTAGGTACAGAATCTAAGAATGTAGCTGCCCATCATATGCGCTTCATAATTTTTTAAGATATTGCATATCGGCTGCCGCACGGTTCGCTTCCTGAGAAAATGTACTGAAAATTGATTTCCAACCCCGGTCGCAAACTACAACTTCCCTAGTTCTAAACCGATTTCGGTGATCTGTATCTCAAATGAAGCGTAATTAGGTATAGAATCTAAGAATGTAGCTGCCCATTAGATGCGCCTAACAGTTTCTAAGATATTGCATATCGGCTGCCGCAAGGTTCGGTTCCTGAGAAAATGTACTGAGAATTGATTTCCAACCCCGGTCGCAAACTACAACTTCCTTAGTTCTAAACCGATTTCGGTGATCTGTATCTCAAATGAAGCGTAATTAGGTACAGAATCTAAGAATGTAGCTGCCCATTAGATGCGCCTAACAGTTTCTAAGATATTGCATATCGGCTGCCGCAAGGTTCGGTTCCTGAGAAAATGTACTGAGAATTGATTTCCAACCCCGGTCGCAAACTACAACTTCCTTAGTTCTAAACCGATTTCGGTGATCTGTATCTCAAATGAAGCGTAATTAGGTACAGAATCTAAGAATGTAGCTGCCCATCAGATGCGCTTCATAATTTCTAAAATATTGCATATCGGCTGCCGCAAGGTTCGGTTCCTGAGAAAATGTACTGAGAATTGATTTCCAACCCCGGTCGCAAACTACAACTTCCTTAGTTCTAAACCGATTTCGGTGATCTGTATCTCAAATGAAGCGTAATTAGGTACAAAATCTAAGAATGTAGCTGCCCATTAGCTGCGCTTCATAATTTCTAAGATATTGCATATCGGCTGCCGCAAGGTTCGGTTCCTGAGAAAATGTACTGAGAATTGATTTCCAACCCCGGTCGCAAACTACAACTTCCTTAATTCTAAACCGATTTCGGTGATCTGTACCTCAAATGAAGCGTAATTAGGTACAGAATCTAAGAATGTAGCTGCCCATTAGATGCGCCTAACAGTTTCTAAGATATTGCATATCGATTGCCGCAAGGTTCGGTTCCTGAGAAAATGTACTGAGAATTGATTTCCAACCCCGGTCGCAAACTACAACTTCCTTAGTTCTAAACCGATTTCGGTGATCTGTATCTCAAATGAAGCGTAATTAGGTACAGAATCTAAGAATGTAGCTGCCCATTAGATGCGCTTAACAGTTTCTAAGATATTGCATATCGGCTGCCGCACGGTTCGCTTCCTGAGAAAATGTACTGAGAATTGATTTCCAACCCCGGTCGCAAACTACAACTTCCTTAGTTCTAAACAACTTCGGTGATCTGCATCTCAAATGAAGCGTAATTAGGTATAGAATCTAAGAATGTAGCTGCCCATTAGATGCGCCTAACAGTTTCTAAGATATTGCATATCGGCTGCCGCAAGGTTCGGTTCCTGAGAAAATGTACTGAGAATTGATTTCCAACCCCGGTCGCAAACTACAACTTCCTTAGTTCTAAACCGATTTCGGTGATCTGTATCTCAAATGAAGCGTAATTAGGCACAGAATCTAAGAATGTAGCTGCCCATTAGATGCGCCTAACAGTTTCTAAGATATTGCATATCGGCTGCCGCAAAGTTCGCTTCCTTAGAAAATGTACTGAGATTTAATTTCCAACCCCGGTCGCAAACTACAACTTCCTTAATTCTAAACCGATTTCGGTGATCTGTATCTCAAATGAAGCGTAATTAGGCACAGAATCTAAGAATGTAGCTGCCCATTAGATGCGCCTAACAGTTTCTAAGATATTGCATATCGGCTGCCGCAAAGTTCGCTTCCTGAGAAAATGTACTGAGATTTAATTTCCAACCCCGGTCGCAAACTACAACTTCCTTAATTCTAAACCGATTTCGGTGATCTGTATCTCAAATGAAGCGTAATTAGGTACAGAATCTAAGAATGTAGCTGCCCGTTAGATGCGCCTAACAGTTTCTAAGATATTGCATATCGGCTGCCGCAAAGTTCGCTTCCTTAGAAAATGTACTGAGATTTAATTTCCAACCCCGGTCGCAAACTACAACTTCCTTAATTCTAAACCGATTTCGGTGATCTGTATCTCAAATGAAGCATAATTAGGTACAGAATCTAAGAATGTAGCTGCCCATTAGATGCGCCTAACAGTTTCTAAGATATTGCATATCGGCTGCCACAAGGTTCGCTTCCTGAGAAAATGTACTGAGAATTGATTTCCAACCCCGGTCGCAAACTACAACTTCCTTAGTTCTAAACCGATTTCGGTGATCTGTATCTCAAATGAAGCGTAATTAGGTATAGAATCTAAGAATGTAGCTGCCCATTAGATGCGCTTAACAGTTTCTAAGATATTGCATATCGGCTGCCGCACGGTTCGCTTCCTGAGAAAATGTACTGAGAATTGATTTCCAACCCCGGTCGCAAACTACAACTTCCTTAGTTCTAAACAACTTCGGTGATCTGCATCTCAAATGAAGCGTAATTAGGTATAGAATCTAAGAATGTAGCTGCCCATTAGATGCGCCTAACAGTTTCTAAGATATTGCATATCGGCTGCCGCAAGGTTCGGTTCCTGAGAAAATGTACTGAGAATTGATTTCCAACCCCGGTCGCAAACTACAACTTCCTTAGTTCTAAACCGATTTCGGTGATCTGTATCTCAAATGAAGCGTAATTAGGCACAGAATCTACGAATGTAGCTGCCCATTAGATGCGCCTAACTGTTTCTAAGATATTGCATATCGGCTGCCGCAAAGTTCGCTTCCTTAGAAAATGTACTGAGATTTAATTTCCAACCCCGGTCGCAAACTACAACTTCCTTAATTCTAAACCGATTTCGGTGATCTGTATCTCAAATGAAGCGTAATTAGGCACAGAATCTAAGAATGTAGCTGCCCATTAGATGCGCCTAACAGTTCCTAAGATATTGCATATCGGCTGCCGCAAAGTTCGCTTCCTGAGAAAATGTACTGAGATTTAATTTCCAACCCCGGTCGCAAACTACAACTTCCTTAATTCTAAACCGATTTCGGTGATCTGTATCTCAAATGAAGCGTAATTAGGTACAGAATCTAAGAATGTAGCTGCCCATTAGATGCGCCTAACAGTTTCTAAGATATTGCATATCGGCTGCCACAAGGTTCGCTTCCTGAGAAAATGTACTGAGAATTGATTTCCAACCCCGGTCGCAAACTACAACTTCCTTAATTCTAAACCGATTTCGGTGATCTGTATCTCAAATGAAGCGCAATTATTTACAGAATCTAAGAATGTAGCTGCCCATTAGATGCGCCTAACAGTTTCTAAGATATTGCATATCGGCTGCCGCACGGTTCGCTTCCTGAGAAAATGTACTGAGAATTGATTTCCAACCCCGGTCGCAAACTGCAACTTCCTTAGTTCTAAACCGATTTCGGTGATCTGTATCTCAAATGAAGCGTAATTAGGTACAGAATCTAAGAATGTAGCTGCCCATTAGATGCGCCTAACAGTTTCTAAGATATTGCATATCGGCTGCCGCACGGTTCGCTTCCTGAGAAAATGTACTGAGAATTGATTTCCAACCCCGGTCGCAAACTGCAACTTCCTTAGTTCTAAACCGATTTCGGTGATCTGTATCTCAAATGAAGCGTAATTAGGTACAGAATCTAAGAATGTAGCTGCCCATTAGATGCGCCTAACAGTTTCTAAGATATTGCATATCGGCTGCCACAAGGTTCGCTTCCTGAGAAAATGTACTGAGAATTGATTTCCAACCCCGGTCGCAAACTGCAACTTCCTTAGTTCTAAACCGATTTCGGTGATCTGTATCTCAAATGAAGCGTAATTAGGTACAGAATCTAAGAATGTAGCTGCCCATTAGATGCGCCTAACAGTTTCTAAGATATTGCATATCGGCTGCCGCAAAGTTCGCTTCCTGAGAAAATGTACTGAGATTTAATTTCCAACCCCGGTCGCAAACTACAACTTCCTTAATTCTAAACCGATTTCGGTCATCTGTATCTCAAATAAAGCGTAATTAGGCACAGAATCTAAGAATGTAGCTGCCCATCAGATGCGCTTCATAATTTCTAAGATATTGCATATCGGCTGCCGCAAGGTTCGGTTCCTGAGAAAATGTACTGAGAATTGATTTCCAACCCCGGTCGCAAACTACAACTTAATTAGTTCTAAACCGATTTCGGTGATCTGTATCTCAAATGAAGCGTAATTAGGTACAGAATCTAAGAATGTAGCTGGCCATGAGATGCGCTTCATAATTTCTAAGATATTGCATATCGGCTGCCGCAAGGTTCGCTTCCTGAGAAAATGTACTGAGAATTGATTTCCAACCCCGGTCGCAAACTACAACTTAATTAGTTCTAAACCGATTTCGGTGATCTGTATCTCAAATGAAGCGTAATTAGGTATAGAATCTAAGAATGTAGCTGCCCATTAGATGCGAATAACAGTTTCTAAGATATTGCATATCGGCTGCCGCACGGTTCGCTTCCTGAGAAAATGTACTGAGAATTGATTTCCAACCCCGGTCGCAAACTACAACTTCCTTAGTTCTAAACCGATTTCGGTGATCTGTATCTCAAATGAAGCGTAATTAGGTACAGAATCTAAGAATGTAGCTGCCCATCAGATGCGCTTCATAATTTCTAAGATATTGCATATCGGCTGCCGCACGGTTCGCTTGCTGAGAAAATGTACTGAGAATTGATTTCCAACCCCGGTCGCAAACTACAACTTCCTTAATTCTAAACCAATTTCGGTGATCTGTATCTCAAATGAAGCGTAATTAGGCACAGAATCTAAGAATGTAGCTGCCCATTAGATGCGCCTAACAGTTTCTAAGATATTGCATATCGGCTGCCGCACGGTTCGCTTCCTGAGAAAATGTACTGAGAATTGATTTCCAACCCCGGTCGCAAACTGCAACTTCCTTAGTTCTAAACCGATTTCGGTGATCTGTATCTCAAATGAAGCGTAATTAGGTACAGAATCTAAGAATGTAGCTGCCCATTAGATGCGCCTAACAGTTTCTAAGATATTGCATATCGGCTGCCACAAGGTTCGCTTCCTGAGAAAATGTACTGAGAATTGATTTCCAACCCCGGTCGCAAACTGCAACTTCCTTAGTTCTAAACCGATTTCGGTGATCTGTATCTCAAATGAAGCGTAATTAGGTACAGAATCTAAGAATGTAGCTGCCCATTAGATGCGCCTAACAGTTTCTAAGATATTGCATATCGGCTGCCGCAAAGTTCGCTTCCTGAGAAAATGTACTGAGATTTAATTTCCAACCCCGGTCGCAAACTACAACTTCCTTAATTCTAAACCGATTTCGGTCATCTGTATCTCAAATAAAGCGTAATTAGGCACAGAATCTAAGAATGTAGCTGCCCATCAGATGCGCTTCATAATTTCTAAGATATTGCATATCGGCTGCCGCAAGGTTCGGTTCCTGAGAAAATGTACTGAGAATTGATTTCCAACCCCGGTCGCAAACTACAACTTAATTAGTTCTAAACCGATTTCGGTGATCTGTATCTCAAATGAAGCGTAATTAGGTACAGAATCTAAGAATGTAGCTGGCCATGAGATGCGCTTCATAATTTCTAAGATATTGCATATCGGCTGCCGCAAGGTTCGCTTCCTGAGAAAATGTACTGAGAATTGATTTCCAACCCCGGTCGCAAACTACAACTTAATTAGTTCTAAACCGATTTCGGTGATCTGTATCTCAAATGAAGCGTAATTAGGTATAGAATCTAAGAATGTAGCTGCCCATTAGATGCGAATAACAGTTTCTAAGATATTGCATATCGGCTGCCGCACGGTTCGCTTCCTGAGAAAATGTACTGAGAATTGATTTCCAACCCCGGTCGCAAACTACAACTTCCTTAGTTCTAAACCGATTTCGGTGATCTGTATCTCAAATGAAGCGTAATTAGGTACAGAATCTAAGAATGTAGCTGCCCATCAGATGCGCTTCATAATTTCTAAGATATTGCATATCGGCTGCCGCACGGTTCGCTTGCTGAGAAAATGTACTGAGAATTGATTTCCAACCCCGGTCGCAAACTACAACTTCCTTAATTCTAAACCAATTTCGGTGATCTGTATCTCAAATGAAGCGTAATTAGGCACAGAATCTAAGAATGTAGCTGCCCATTAGATGCGCCTATCAGTTTCTAAGATATTGCATATCGGCTGCCGCAAGGTTCGCTTCCTGAGAAAATGTACTGAGAATTGATTTCCAACCCCGGTCGCAAACTACAACTTAATTAGTTCTAAACCGATTTCGGTGATCTGTATCTCAAATGAAGCGTAATTAGGTATAGAATCTAAGAATGTAGCTGCCCATTAGATGCGAATAACAGTTTCTAAGATATTGCATATCGGCTGCCGCACGGTTCGCTTCCTGAGAAAATGTACTAAGAATTGATTTCCAACCCCGGTCGCAAACTACAACTTCCTTAGTTCTAAACCGATTTCGGTGATCTGTATCTCAAATGAAGCGTAATTAGGTACAGAATCTAAGAATGTAGCTGCCCATCAGATGCGCTTCATAATTTCTAAGATATTGCATATCGGCTGCCGCACGGTTCGCTTGCTGAGAAAATGTACTGAGAATTGATTTCCAACCCCGGTCGCAAACTACAACTTCCTTAATTCTAAACCAATTTCGGTGATCTGTATCTCAAATGAAGCGTAATTAGGTACAGAATCTAAGAATTTAGCTGCCCATTAGATGCGCCTAACAGTTTCTAAGATATTGCATATCGGCTACCGCAAGGTTCGGTTCTTGAGAAAATGTACTGAGAATTGATTTCCAACCTCGGTCGCAAACTACAACTTCCTTAATTCTAAACCGATTTCGGTGATCTGTATCTCAAATGAAGCGTAATTAGGCACAGAATCTAAGAATGTAGCTGCCCATTAGATGCGCCTAACAGTTTCTAAGATATTGCATATCGATTGCCGCAAGGTTCGGTTCCTGAGAAAATGTACTGAGAATTGATTTCCAACCCCGGTCGCAAACTACAACTTCCTTAATTCTAAACCAATTTCGGTGATCTGTATCTCAAATGAAGCGTAATTAGGTACAAAATCTAAGAATGTAGCTGCCCATTAGATGCGCCTAACAGTTTCTAAGATATTGCATATCGGCTGCCGCAAAGTTCGCTTCCTGAGAAAATGTACTGAGATTTAATTTCCAACCCCGGTCGCAAACTACAACTTCCTTAATTCTAAACCGATTTCGGTGATCTGTATCTTAAATGAAGCTTAATTAGGCACAGAATCTAAGAATGTAGCTGCCCATCAGATGCGCTTTATAATTTCCAAGACATTGCATATCGGCTGCCGCAAAGTTCGCTTCCTGAGAAAATGTACTGAGAATTGATTTCCAACCCCGGTCGCAAACTACAACTTCCTTAATTCTAAACCGATTTTGGTGATCTGTATCTCAAATGAAGCGTAAGTAGGCACAGAATCTAAGAATGTAGCTGCCCATCAGATGCGCTTAATAATTTCTAGGATATTGCATATCGGCTGCCGCAAGGTTCGCTTCCTAAGAAAATGCACTGAGAATTGATTTCCAACCCCGACCGCAAACTACAACTTCCTTAATTCTAAACCGATTTTGGTGATCTGTATCTCAAATGAAGCGTAAGTAGGCACAGAATCTAAGAATGTAGCTGCCCATCAGATGCGCTTAATAATTTCTAAGATATTGCATATCGGCTGCCGCAAGGTTCGCTTCCTGAGAAAATGCACTGAGAATTGATTTCCAACCCCGACCGCAAACTACAACTTCCTTAATTCTAAACCGATTTCGGTGATCTGTATGTCAAATGAAGCGTAATTAGGTACTGAATCTAAGAATGTAGCTGCCCATTAGATGCGCTTCATAATTTCTAAGATATTGCATATCGGCTGCCGCAAGGTTCGCTTCCTGAGAAAATGCACTGAGAATTGATTTCCAACCCCGACCGCAAACTACAACTTCCTTAATTCTAAACCGATTTCGGTGATCTGTATCTTAAATGAAGCTTAATTAGGCACAGAATCTAAGAATGTAGCTGCCCATCAGATGCGCTTTATAATTTCCAAGACATTGCATATCGGCTGCCGCAAAGTTCGCTTCCTGAGAAAATGTACTGAGAATTGATTTCCAACCCCGGTCGCAAACTACAACTTCCTTAATTCTAAACCGATTTCGGTGATCTGTATCTTAAATGAAGCTTAATTAGGCACAGAATCTAAGAATGTAGCTGCCCATCAGATGCGCTTTATAATTTCCAAGACATTGCATATCGGCTGCCGCAAAGTTCGCTTCCTGAGAAAATGTACTGAGAATTGATTTCCAACCCCGGTCGCAAACTACAACTTCCTTAATTCTAAACCAATTTCGGTGATCTGTATCTCAAATGAAGCGTAATTAGGTACAAAATCTAAGAATGTAGCTGCCCATTAGATGCGCCTAACAGTTTCTAAGATATTGCATATCGGCTGCCGCAAAGTTCGCTTCCTGAGAAAATGTACTGAGATTTAATTTCCAACCCCGGTCGCAAACTACAACTTCCTTAATTCTAAACCGATTTCGGTGATCTGTATCTTAAATGAAGCTTAATTAGGCACAGAATCTAAGAATGTAGCTGCCCATCAGATGCGCTTAATAATTTCTAGGATATTGCATATCGGCTGCCGCAAGGTTCGCTTCCTAAGAAAATGCACTGAGAATTGATTTCCAACCCCGACCGCAAACTACAACTTCCTTAATTCTAAACCGATTTTGGTGATCTGTATCTCAAATGAAGCGTAAGTAGGCACAGAATCTAAGAATGTAGCTGCCCATCAGATGCGCTTAATAATTTCTAAGATATTGCATATCGGCTGCCGCAAGGTTCGCTTCCTGAGAAAATGCACTGAGAATTGATTTCCAACCCCGACCGCAAACTACAACTTCCTTAATTCTAAACCGATTTCGGTGATCTGTATGTCAAATGAAGCGTAATTAGGTACTGAATCTAAGAATGTAGCTGCCCATTAGATGCGCTTCATAATTTCTAAGATATTGCATATCGGCTGCCGCAAGGTTCGCTTCCTGAGAAAATGCACTGAGAATTGATTTCCAACCCCGACCGCAAACTACAACTTCCTTAATTCTAAACCGATTTCGGTGATCTGTATCTTAAATGAAGCTTAATTAGGCACAGAATCTAAGAATGTAGCTGCCCATCAGATGCGCTTTATAATTTCCAAGACATTGCATATCGGCTGCCGCAAAGTTCGCTTCCTGAGAAAATGTACTGAGAATTGATTTCCAACCCCGGTCGCAAACTACAACTTCCTTAATTCTAAACCGATTTCGGTGATCTGTATCTCAAATGAAGCGTAATTAGGTATAGAATCTAAGAATGTAGCTGCCCATTAGATGCGCTTAACAGTTTCTAAGATATTGCATATCGGCTGCCGCACGGTTCGCTTCCTGAGAAAATGTACTGAGAATTGATTTCCAACCCCGGTCGCAAACTACAACTTCCTTAATTCTAAACCGATTTTGGTGATCTGTATCTCAAATGAAGCGTAAGTAGGCACAGAATCTAAGAATGTAGCTGCCCATCAGATGCGCTTAATAATTTCTAAGATATTGCATATCGGCTGCCGCAAGGTTCGCTTCCTGAGAAAATGCACTGAGAATTGATTTCCAACCCCGACCGCAAACTACAACTTCCTTAATTCTAAACCGATTTCGGTGATCTGTATGTCAAATGAAGCGTAATTAGGTACTGAATCTAAGAATGTAGCTGCCCATTAGATGCGCTTCATAATTTCTAAGATATTGCATATCGGCTGCCGCAAGGTTCGCTTCCTGAGAAAATGCACTGAGAATTGATTTCCAACCCCGACCGCAAACTACAACTTCCTTAATTCTAAACCGATTTCGGTGATCTGTATCTCAAATGAAGCGTAATTAGGTACAGAATCTAACAGTTTCTAAGATATTGCATATCGGCTGCCGCAAGGTTCGGTTCCTGAGAAAATGTACTGAGAATTGATTTCCAACCCCGGTCGCAAACTACAACTTCCTTAATTCTAAACCGATTTCGGTGATCTGTATCTCAAATGAAGCGTAATTAGGTACAGAATCTAAGAATGTAGCTGCCCATTAGATGCGCCTAACAGTTTCTAAGATATTGCATATTGGCTGCCGCAAAGTTCGCTTCCTGAGAAAATGTACTGAGATTTAATTTCCAACCCCGGTCGCAAACTACAACTTCCTTAGTTCTAAACCGATTTCGGTGATCTGTATCTCAAAAGAAGCGTAATTAGGTATAGAATCTAAGAATGTAGCTGCCCATTAGATGCGCTTAACAGTTTCTAAGATATTGCATATCGGCTGCCGCACGGTTCGCTTTCTGAGAAAATGTACTGTGAATTGATTTCCAACCCCGGTCGCAAACTACAACTTCCTTAATTCTAAACTGATTTCGGTGATCTGTATCTCAAATGAAGCGTAATTAGGTACAAAATCTAAGAATGTAGCTGCCCATCAGATGCGCTTCATAATTTCTAAGATATTGCATATCGGCTGCCGCAAGGTTCGCTTCCTGAGAAAATGTACTGAGAATTGATTTCCAACCCCGGTCGCAAACTACAACTTCCTTAATTCTAAACCGATTTCGGTGATCTGTATCTCAAATGAAGCGTAATTAGGTACAGAATCTAAGAATGTAGCTGCCCATCAGATGCGCTTCATAATTTCTAAGATATTGCATATCGGCTGCCGCAAGGTTCGGTTCCTGAGAAAATGTACTGAGAATTGATTTCCAACCCCGGTCGCAAACTACAACTTCCTTAATTCTAAACCGATTTCGGTGATCTGTATCTCAAATGAAGCGTAATTAGGTACAGAATCTAAGAATGTAGCTGCCCATTAGATGCGCCTAACAGTTTCTAAGATATTGCATATCGGCTGCCGCAAGGTTCGGTTCCTGAGAAAATGTACTGAGAATTGATTTCCAACCCCGGTCGCAAACTACAACTTCCTTAGTTCTAAACCGATTTCGGTGATCTGTATCTCAAATGAAGCGTAATTAGGTATAGAATCTAAGAATGTAGCTGCCCATCAGATGCGCTTCATAATTTCTAAGATATTGCATATCGGCTGCCGCAAGGTTCGGTTTCTGAGAAAATGTACTGAGAATTGATTTCCAACCCCGGTCGCAAACTACAACTTCCTTAATTCTAAACCGATTTCGGTGATCTGTATCTCAAATGAAGCGTAATTAGGTATAGAATCTAAGAATGTAGCTGCCCATTAGATGCGCTTAACAGTTTCTAAGATATTGCATATCGGCTGCCGCACGGTTCGCTTCCTGAGAAAATGTACTGAGAATTGATTTCCAACCCCGGTCGCAAACTACAACTTCCTTAATTCTAAACCAATTTCGGTGATCTGTATCTCAAATGAAGCGTAATTAGGTACAGAATCTAAGAATGTAGCTGCCCATCAGATGCGCTTCATAATTTCTAAGATATTGCATATCGGCTGCCGCAAGGTTCGGTTCCTGAGAAAATGTACTGAGAATTGATTTCCAACCCCGGTCGCAAACTACAACTTCCTTAATTCTAAACCGATTTCGGTGATCTGTATCTCAAATGAAGCGTAATTAGGTACAGAATCTAAGAATGTAGCTGCCCATTAGATGCGCCTAACAGTTTCTAAGATATTGCATATCGGCTGCCGCAAGGTTCGGTTCCTGAGAAAATGTACTGAGAATTGATTTCCAACCCCGGTCGCAAACTACAACTTCCTTAGTTCTAAACCGATTTCGGTGATCTGTATCTCAAATGAAGCGTAATTAGGTATAGAATCTAAGAATGTAGCTGCCCATCAGATGCGCTTCATAATTTCTAAGATATTGCATATCGGCTGCCGCACGGTTCGCTTAATGAGAAAATGTACTGAGAATTGATTTCCAACCCCGGTCGCAAACTACAACTTCCTTAGTTCTAAACCGATTTCGGTGATCTGTATCTCAAATGAAGCGTAATTAGGTACAGAATCTAAGAATGTAGCTGCCCATTAGATGCGCTTAACAGTTTCTAAGATATTGCATATCGGCTGCCGCACGGTTCGCTTCCTGAGAAAATGTACTGAGAATTGATTTCCAACCTCGGTCGCAAACTACAACTTCCTTAGTTCTAAACCGATTTCGGTGGTCTGTATCTCAAATGAAGCGTAATTAGGTACAGAATCTAAGAATGTAGCTGCCCATCAGATGCGCTTCATAATTTCTAAGATATTGCATATCGGCTGCCGCAAGGTTCGGTTTCTGAGAAAATGTACTGAGAATTGATTTCCAACCCCGGTCGCAAACTACAACTTAGTTAATTCTAAACTGATTTCGGTGATCTGTATCTCAAATGAAGCGTAATTAGGTACAGAATCTAAGAATGTAGCTGCCCATAAGATGCGCCTAACAGTTTCTAAGATATTGCATATCGGCTGCCGCAAAGTTCGCTTCCTGAGAAAATGTACTGAGAATTGATTTCCAACCCCGGTCGCAAACTACAACTTCCTTAATTCTAAACCGATTTCGGTGATCTGTATCTCAAATGAAGCGTAATTAGGTATAGAATCTAAGAATGTAGCTGCCCATTAGATGCGCTTAACAGTTTCTAAGATATTGCATATCGGCTGCCGCACGGTTCGCTTCCTGAGAAAATGTACTGAGAATTGATTTCCAACCCCGGTCGCAAACTACAACTTCCTTAGTTCTAAACCGATTTCGGTGGTCTGTATCTCAAATGAAGAGTAATTAGGTATAGAATCTAAGAATGTGGCTGCCCATTAGATGCGCCTAACAGTTTCTAAGATATTGCATATCGGCTGCCGCACGGTTCGCTTCCTGAGAAAATGTACTGAGAATTGATTTCCAACCCCGGTCGCAAACTACAACTTCCTTAATTCTAAACCAATTTCGGTGATCTGTATCTCAAATGAAGCGCAATTAGGTACAGAATCTAAGAATGTAGCTGCCCATCAGATGCGCTTCATAATTTCTAAGATATTGCATATCGGCTGCCGCAAGGTTCGGTTCCTGAGAAAATGTACTGAGAATTGATTTCCAACCCCGGTCGCAAACTACAACTGCCTTAGTTCTAAACCGATTTCGGAGGTCTGTATCTCAAATGAAGCGTAATTAGGTACAGAATCTAAGAATGTAGCTGCCCATTAGATGCGCTTAACAGTTTCTAAGATATTGCATATCGGCTGCCGCACGGTTCGCCTCCTGAGAAAATGTACTGAGAATTGATTTCCAACCCCGGTCGCAAACTACAACTTCCTTAATTCTAAACCAATTTCGGTGATCTGTATCTCAAATGAAGCGCAATTAGGTACAGAATCTAAGAATGTAGCTGCCCATCAGATGCGCTTCATAATTTCTAAGATATTGCATATCGGCTGCCGCAAGGTTCGGTTCCTGAGAAAATGTACTGAGAATTGATTTCCAACCCCGGTCGCAAACTACAACTTCCTTAGTTCTAAACCGATTTCGGTGGCCTGTATCTCAAATGAAGCGTAATTAGGTACAGAATCTAAGAATGTAGCTGCCCATCAGATGCGCTTCATAATTTCTAAGATATTGCATATCGGCTGCCGCAAGGTTCGGTTCCTGAGAAAATGTACTGAGAATTGATTTCCAACCCCGGTCGCAAACTACAACTTCCTTAGTTCTAAACCGATTTCGGTGGCCTGTATCTCAAATGAAGCGTAATTAGGTACAGAATCTAAGAATGTAGCTGCCCATCAGATGTGCTTCATAATTTCTAAGATATTGCATATCGGCTGCCGCAAGGTTCGGTTCCTGAGAAAATGTACTGAGAATTGATTTCCAACCCCGGTCGGAAACTACAACTTCCTTAATTCTAAACCGATTTCGGTGATCTGTATCTCAAATGAAGCGTAATTAGGTACAGAATCTAAGAATGTAGCTGCCCATCAGATGCGCTTCATAATTTCTAAGATATTGCATATCGGCTGCCGCAAGGTTCGGTTCCTGAGAAAATGTACTGAGAATTGATTTCCAACCCCGGTCGCAAACTACAACTTCCTTAGTTCTAAACCGATTTCGGTGATCTGTATCTCAAATGAAGCGTAATTAGATATAGAATCTAAGAATGTAGCTGCCCATTAGATGCGCTTAACAGTTTCTAAGATATTGCATATCGGCTGCCGCGCGGTTCGCTTCCTGAGAAAATGTACTGAGAATTGATTTCCAACCCCGGTCGGAAACTACAACTTCCTTAATTCTAAACCGATTTCGGTGATCTGTATCTCAAATGAAGCGTAATTAGGTACAGAATCTAAGAATGTAGCTGCCCGTCAGATGCGCTTCATAATTTCTAAGATATTGCATATCGGCTGCCGCAAGGTTCGGTTCCTGAGAAAATGTACTGAGAATTGATTTCCAACCCCGGTCGCAAACTACAACTTCCTTAATTCTAAACCAATTTCGGTGATCTGTATCTCAAATGAAGCGTAATTAGGTACAAAACCTAAGAATGTAGCTGCCCATCAGATGCGCTTCATAATTTCTAAGATATTGCATATCGGCTGCCGCAAAGTTCGCTTCCTGAGAAAATGTACTGAGAATTGATTTCCAACCCCGGTCGCAAACTACAACTTCCTTAGTTCTAAACCGATTTCGGTGGTCTGTATCTCAAATGAAGCGTAATTAGGTACAGAATCTAAGAATGTAGCTACCCATCAGATGCGCTTCATAATTTCTAAGATATTGCATATCGGCTGCCGCAAGGTTCGGTTCCTGAGAAAATGTACTGTGAATTGATTTCCAACCCCGGTCGCAAACTACAACTTCCTTAGTTCTAAACCGATTTCGGTGGTCTGTATCTCAAATGAAGCGTAATTAGGTACAGAATCTAAGGATGTAGCTGCCCATCAGATGCGCTTCATAATTTCTAAGATATTGCATATCGGCTGCCGCAAGGTTCGGTTTCTGAGAAAATGTACTGAGAATTGATTTCCAACCCCGGTCGCAAACTACAACTTCCTTAATTCTAAACCAATTTCGGTGATCTGTATCTCAAATGAAGCGTAATTAGGTACAGAATCTAAGAATGTAGCTGCCCATCAGATGCGCTTCATAATTTCTAAGATATTGCATATCGGCTGCCGCAAGGTTCGGTTTCTGAGAAAATGTACTGAGAATTGATTTCCAACCCCGGTCGCAAACTACAACTTCCTTAATTCTAAACCAATTTCGGTGATCTGTATCTCAAATGAAGCGTAATTAGGTACAAAATCTAAGAATGTAGCTGCCCATAAGATGCGCCTAACAGTTTCTAAGATATTGCATATCGGCTGCCGCAAAGTTCGCTTCCTGAGAAAATGTACTGAGAATTGATTTCCAACCCCGGTCGCAAACTACAACTTCCTTAGTTCTAAACCGATTTCGGTGGTCTGTATCTCAAATGAAGCGTAATTAGGTACAGAATCTAAGAATGTAGCTACCCATCAGATGCGCTTCATAATTTCTAAGATATTGCATATCGGCTGCCGCAAGGTTCGGTTCCTGAGAAAATGTACTGTGAATTGATTTCCAATCCCGGTCGCAAACTACAACTTCCTTAGTTCTAAACCGATTTCGGTGGTCTGTATCTCAAATGAAGCGTAATTAGGTACAGAATCTAAGAATGTAGCTGCCCATCAGATGCGCTTCATAATTTCTAAGATATTGCATATCGGCTGCCGCAAGGTTCGGTTTCTGAGAAAATGTACTGAGAATTGATTTCCAACCCCGGTCGCAAACTACAACTTCCTTAATTCTAAACCCATTTCGGTGATCTGTATCTCAAATGAAGCGTAATTAGGTACAGAATCTAAGAATGTAGCTGCCCATCAGATGCGCTTCATAATTTCTAAGATATTGCATATCGGCTGCCGCAAGGTTCGGTTTCTGAGAAAATGTACTGAGAATTGATTTCCAACCCCGGTCGCAAACTACAACTTCCTTAATTCTAAACCAATTTCGGTGATCTGTATCTCAAATGAAGCGTAATTAGGTACAAAATCTAAGAATGTAGCTGCCCATAAGATGCGCCTAACAGTTTCTAAGATATTGCATATCGGCTGCCGCAAAGTTCGCTTCCTGAGAAAATGTACTGAGAATTGATTTCCAACCCCGGTCGCAAACTACAACTTCCTTAGTTCTAAACCGATTTCGGTGGTCTGTATCTCAAATGAAGAGTAATTAGGTATAGAATCTAAGAATGTAGCTGCCCATTAGATGCGCTTAACAGTTTCTAAGATATTGCATATCGGCTGCCGCACGGTTCGCTTCCTGAGAAAATGTACTGAGAATTGATTTCCAACCCCGGTCGCAAACTACAACTTCCTTAATTCTAAACCAATTTCGGTGATCTGTATCTCAAATGAAGCGCAATTAGGTACAGAATCTAAGAATGTAGCTGCCCATCAGATGCGCTTCATAATTTCTAAGATATTGCATATCGGCTGCCGCAAGGTTCGGTTCCTGAGAAAATGTACTGTGAATTGATTTCCAACCCCGGTCGCAAACTACAACTTCCTTAATTCTAAACCGATTTCGGTGATCTGTATCTCAAATGAAGCGTAATTAGGTACAGAATCTAAGAATGTAGCTGTCCATCATATGCGCTTCATAATTTCTAAGATATTGCATATCGGCTGCCGCAAGGTTCGGTTCCTGAGAAAATGTACTGAGAATTGATTTCCAACCCCGGTCGCAAACTACAACTTCCTTAATTCTAAACCGATTTCGGTGATCTGTATCTCAAATGAAGCGTAATTAGGTACGGAATCTAAGAATGTAGCTGCCCATCAGATGCGCTTCATAATTTCTAAGATATTGCATATCGGCTGCCGCAAGGTTCGGTTCCTGAGAAAATGTACTGAGAATTGATTTCCAACCCCGGTCGCAAACTACAACTTCCTTAGTTCTAAACCGATTTCGGTGATCTGTATCTCAAATGAAGCGTAATTAGGTACAGAATCTAAGAATGTAGCTGCCCATCAGATGCGCTTCATAATTTCTAAGATATTGCATATCGGCTGCCGCAAGGTTCGGTTTCTGAGAAAATGTACTGAGAATTGATTTCCAACCCCGGTCGCAAACTACAACTTCCTTAATTCTAAACCGATTTCGGTGATCTGTATCTCAAATGAAGCGTAATTAGGTACAGAATCTAAGAATGTAGCTGCCCATCAGATGCGCTTCATAATTTCTAAGATATTGCATATCGGCTGCCGCAAGGTTCGGTTTCTGAGAAAATGTACTGAGAATTGATTTCCAACCCCGGTCGCAAACTACAACTTCCTTAGTTCTAAACCGATTTCGGTGGTCTGTATCTCAAATGAAGCGTAATTAGGTACAGAATCTAAGAATGTAGCTGCCCATCAGATGCGCTTCATAATTTCTAAGATATTGCATATCGGCTGCCGCAAGGTTCGGTTTCTGAGAAAATGTACTGAGAATTGATTTCCAACCCCGGTCGCAAACTACAACTTCCTTAATTCTAAACCAATTTCGGTGATCTGTATCTCAAATGAAGCGTAATTAGGTACAAAATCTAAGAATGTAGCTGCCCATTAGATGCGCCTAACAGTTTCTAAGATATTGCATATCGGCTGCCGCACGGTTCGCTTCCTGAGAAAATGTACTGAGAATTGATTTCCAACCCCGGTCGCAAACTACAACTTCCTTAGTTCTAAACCGATTTCGGTGGTCTGTATCTCAAATGAAGCGTAATTAGGTACAGAATCTAAGAATGTAGCTACCCATCAGATGCGCTTCATAATTTCTAAGATATTGCATATCGGCTGCCGCAAGGTTCGGTTCCTGAGAAAATGTACTGTGAATTGATTTCCAACCCCGGTCGCAAACTACAACTTCCTTAGTTCTAAACCGATTTCGGTGGTCTGTATCTCAAATGAAGCGTAATTAGGTACAGAATCTAAGAATGTAGCTGCCCATAAGATGCGCCTAACAGTTTCTAAGATATTGCATATCGGCTGCCGCAAAGTTCGCTTCCTGAGAAAATGTACTGAGAATTGATTTCCAACCCCGGTCGCAAACTACAACTTCCTTAGTTCTAAACCGATTTCGGTGGTCTGTATCTCAAATGAAGCGTAATTAGGTACAGAATCTAAGAATGTAGCTGCCCATCAGATGCGCTTCATAATTTCTAAGATATTGCATATCGGCTGCCGCAAGGTTCGGTTTCTGAGAAAATGTACTGAGAATTGATTTCCAACCCCGGTCGCAAACTACAACTTCCTTAATTCTAAACCAATTTCGGTGATCTGTATCTCAAATGAAGCGTAATTAGGTACAAAATCTAAGAATGTAGCTGCCCATTAGATGCGCCTAACAGTTTCTAAGATATTGCATATAGGCTGCCGCACGGTTCGCTTCCTGAGAAAATGTACTGAGAATTGATTTCCAACCCCGGTCGCAAACTACAACTTCCTTAATTCTAAACAGATTTCGATGGTCTGTATCTCAAATGAAGCGTATTTAGGTACAGAATCTAAGAATGTAGCTGTCCATCATATGCGCTTCATAATTTCTAAGATATTGCATATCGGCTGCCGCAAGGTTCGGTTCCTGAGAAAATGTACTGAGAATTGATTTCCAACCCCGGTCGCAAACTACAACTTCCTTAATTCTAAACCGATTTCGGTGATCTGTATCTCAAATGAAGCGTAATTAGGTACGGAATCTAAGAATGTAGCTGCCCATCAGATGCGCTTCATAATTTCTAAGATATTGCATATCGGCTGCCGCAAGGTTCGGTTCCTGAGAAAATGTACTGAGAATTGATTTCCAACCCCGGTCGCAAACTACAACTTCCTTAGTTCTAAACCGATTTCGGTGATCTGTATCTCAAATGAAGCGTAATTAGATATAGAATCTAAGAATGTAGCTGCCCATTAGATGCGCTTAACAGTTTCTAAGATATTGCATATCGGCTGCCGCACGGTTCGCTTCCTGAGAAAATGTACTGAGAATTGATTTCCAACCCCGGTCGCAAACTACAACTTCCTTAATTCTAAACCGATTTCGGTGATCTGTATCTCAAATGAAGCGTAATTAGGTACAGAATCTAAGAATGTAGCTGTCCATCATATGCGCTTCATAATTTCTAAGATATTGCATATCGGCTGCCGCAAGGTTCGGTTCCTGAGAAAATGTACTGAGAATTGATTTCCAACCCCGGTCGCAAACTACAACTTCCTTAATTCTAAACCGATTTCGGTGAACTGTATCTCAAATGAAGCGTAATTAGGTATAGAATCTAAGAATGCAGCTGCCCATTAGATGCGCTTAACAGTTTCTAAGATATTGCATATCGGCTGCCGCACGGTTCGCTTCCTGAGAAAATGTACTGAGAACTGATTTCCAACCCCGGTCGCAAACTACAACTTCCTTAATTCTAAACCAATTTCGGTGATCTGTATCTCAAATGAAGCGCAATTAGGTACAGAATCTAAGAATGTAGCTGCCCATCAGATGCGCTTCATAATTTCTAAGATATTGCATATCGGCTGCCGCAAGGTTCGGTTCCTGAGAAAATGTACTGAGAATTGATTTCCAACCCCGGTCGCAAACTACAACTTCCTTAGTTCTAAACCGATTTCGGAGGTCTGTATCTGAAATGAAGCGTAATTAGGTACAGAATCTAAGAATGTAGCTGCCCATTAGATGCGCCTAACAGTTTCTAAGATATTGCATATCGGCTGCCGCAAAGTTCGCTTCCTGAGAAAATGTACTGAGATTTAATTTCCAACCCCGGTCGCAAACTACAACTTCCTTAATTCTAAACCGATTTCGGTCATCTGTATCTCAAATAAAGCGTAATTAGGCACAGAATCTAAGAATGTAGCTGCCCATTAGCTGCGCTTCATAATTTCTAAGATATTGCATATCGGCTGCCGCAAGGTTCGGTTCCTGAGAAAATGTACTGAGAATTGATTTCCAACCCCGGTCGCAAACTACAACTTCCTTAATTCTAAACCGATTTCGGTGATCTGTATCTCAAATGAAGCGTAATTAGGTACAGAATCTAAGAATGTAGCTGCCCATTAGATGCGCCTAACAGTTTCTAAGATATTGCATATCGGCTGCCGCAAGGTTCGGTTCCTGAGAAAATGTACTGAGAATTGATTTCCAACCCCGGTCGCAAACTACAACTTCCTTAATTCTAAACCGATTTCGGTGAACTGTATCTCAAATGAAGCGTAATTAGGTATAGAATCTAAGAATGCAGCTGCCCATTAGATGCGCTTAACAGTTTCTAAGATATTGCATATCGGCTGCCGCACGGTTCGCTTCCTGAGAAAATGTACTGAGAACTGATTTCCAACCCCGGTCGCAAACTACAACTTCCTTAGTTCTAAACCGATTTCGGTGGTCTGTATCTCAAATGAAGCGTAATTAGGTACAGAATCTAAGAATGTAGCTGCCCATTAGATGTGCTTCATAATTTCTAAGATATTGCATATCGGCTGCCGCAAGGTTCGGTTCCTGAGAAAATGTACTGAGAATTGATTTCCAACCCCGGTCGCAAACTACAACTTCCTTAGTTCTAAACCGATTTCGGTGATCTGTATCTCAAATGAAGCGTAATTAGGTACAGAATCTAAGAATGTAGCTGCCCATCAGATGCGCTTCATAATTTCTAAGATATTGCATATCGGCTGCCGCAAGGTTCGGTTCCTGAGAAAATGTACTGAGAATTGATTTCCAACCCCGGTCGCAAACTACAACTTCCTTAATTCTAAACCGATTTCGGTGATCTGTATCTCAAATGAAGCGGAATTAGGCACAGAATCTAAGAATGTAGCTGCTATTAGCTGCGATTCATAATTTCTAAGATATTGCATATCGGCTGCCGCAAGGTTCGCTTCCTGAGAAAATGTACTGAGAATTGATTTCCGACCCCGGTCGCAAACTACAACTTCCTTAATTCTTAACAGATTTCGATGATCTGTATCTCAAATGAAGCGCATCTAGGTACAGAATCTAAAAGTGTAGCTGCCCATTAGCTGCGCTTAACAGTTTCTAAGATATTGCATATCGGCTGCCGCAAGGTTCGCTTCCTGGGAAAATGTACTGAGAATTGATTTCCAACCCCGGTCGCAAACTACAACTTCCTTAGTTCTAAACCGATTTCGGTGATCTGTATCTCAAATGAAGCGTAATTAGATATAGAATCTAAGAATGTAGCTGCCCATTAGATGCGCTAAACTGTTTCTAAGATATTGCATATCGGCTGCCGCACGGTTCGCTTCCTGAGAAAATGTACTGAGAATTGATTTCCAACCCCGGTCGCAAACTACAACTTCCTTAGTTCTAAACCGATTTCGGTGGTCTGTATCTCAAATGAAGCGTAATTAGGTACAGAATCTAAGAATGTAGCTGCCCATTAGATGTGCTTCATAATTTCTAAGATATTGCATATCGGCTGCCGCAAGGTTCGGTTCCTGAGAAAATGTACTGAGAATTGATTTCCAACCCCGGTCGCAAACTACAACTTCCTTAGTTCTAAACCGATTTCGGAGGTCTGTATCTGAAATGAAGCGTAATTAGGTACAGAATCTAAGAATGTAGCTGCCCATTAGATGCGCTAAACTGTTTCTAAGATATTGCATATCGGCTGCCGCAAGGTTCGGTTCCTGAGAAAATGTACTGAGAATTGATTTCCAACCCCGGTCGCAAACTACAACTTCCTTAGTTCTAAACCGATTTCGGTGGTCTGTATCTCAAATGAAGCGTAATTAGGTACAGAATCTAAGAATGTAGCTGCCCATTAGATGCGCTTCATAATTTCTAAGATATTGCATATCGGCTGCCGCACGGTTCGCTTCCTGAGAAAATGTACTGAGAATTGATTTCCAACCCCGGTCGCAAACTACAACTTCCTTAGTTCTAAACCGATTTCGGTGATCTGTAACTCAAATGAAGCGTAATTAGATATAGAATCTAAGAATGTAGCTGCCCATTAGATGCGCCTAACAGTTTCTAAGATATTGCATATCGGCTGCCGCACGGTTCGCTTCCTGAGAAAATGTACTGAGAATTGATTTCCAACCCCGGTCGCAAACTACAACTTCCTTAGTTCTAAACCGATTTCGGTGATCTGTATCTCAAATGAAGCGTAATTAGGTACAGAATCTAAGAATGTAGCTGCCCATTAGATGCGCTTAACAGTTTCTAAGATATTGCATATCGGCTGCCGCACGGTTCGCTTCCTGAGAAAATGTACTGAGAATTGATTTCCAACCCCGGTCGCAAACTACAACTTCCTTAGTTCTAAACCGATTTCGGTGGTCTGTATCTCAAATGAAGCGTAATTAGGTACAGAATCTAAGAATGTAGCTGCCCATTAGATGTGCTTCATAATTTCTAAGATATTGCATATCGGCTGCCGCAAGGTTCGGTTCCTGAGAAAATGTACTGAGAATTGATTTCCAACCCCGGTCGCAAACTACAACTTCCTTAGTTCTAAACCGATTTCGGTGATCTGTATCTCAAATGAAGCGTAATTAGGTACAGAATCTAAGAATGTAGCTGCCCATCAGATGCGCTTCATAATTTCTAAGATATTGCATATCGGCTGCCGCAAGGTTCGGTTCCTGAGAAAATGTACTGAGAATTGATTTCCAACCCCGGTCGCAAACTACAACTTCCTTAGTTCTAAACCGATTTCGGTGATCTGTAACTCAAATGAAGCGTAATTAGATATAGAATCTAAGAATGTAGCTGCCCATTAGATGCGCCTAACAGTTTCTAAGATATTGCATATCGGCTGCCGCACGGTTCGCTTCCTGAGAAAATGTACTGAGAATTGATTTCCAACCCCGGTCGCAAACTACAACTTCCTTAGTTCTAAACCGATTTCGGTGATCTGTAACTCAAATGAAGCGTAATTAGATATAGAATCTAAGAATGTAGCTGCCCATTAGATGCGCTTAACAGTTTCTAAGATATTGCATATCGGCTGCCGCACGGTTCGCTTCCTGAGAAAATGTACTGAAAATTGATTTCCAACCCCGGTCGCAAACTACAACTTCCTTAGTTCTAAACCGATTTCGGTGGTCTGTATCTCAAATGAAGCGTAATTAGGTACAGAATCTAAGAATGTAGCTGCCCATTAGATGTGCTTCATAATTTCTAAGATATTGCATATCGGCTGCCGCAAGGTTCGGTTCCTGAGAAAATGTACTGAGAATTGATTTCCAACCCCGGTCGCAAACTACAACTTCCTTAGTTCTAAACCGATTTCGGTGATCTGTATCTCAAATGAAGCGTAATTAGGTACAGAATCTAAGAATGTAGCTGCCCATCAGATGCGCTTCATAATTTCTAAGATATTGCATATCGGCTGCCGCAAGGTTCGGTTCCTGAGAAAATGTACTGAGAATTGATTTCCAACCCCGGTCGCAAACTACAACTTCCTTAGTTCTAAACCGATTTCGGTGATCTGTAACTCAAATGAAGCGTAATTAGATATAGAATCTAAGAATGTAGCTGCCCATTAGATGCGCCTAACAGTTTCTAAGATATTGCATATCGGCTGCCGCACGGTTCGCTTCCTGAGAAAATGTACTGAGAATTGATTTCCAACCCCGGTCGCAAACTACAACTTCCTTAGTTCTAAACCGATTTCGGTGGTCTGTATCTCAAATGAAGCGTAATTAGGTACAGAATCTAAGAATGTAGCTGCCCATTAGATGCGCCTAACAGTTTCTAAGATATTGCATATCGGCTGCCGCACGGTTCGCTTCCTGAGAAAATGTACTGAGAATTGATTTCCAACCCCGGTCGCAAACTACAACTTCCTTAGTTCTAAACCGATTTCGGTGATCTGTATCTCAAATGAAGCGTAATTAGATATAGAATCTAAGAATGTAGCTGCCCATTAGATGCGCTTAACAGTATCTAAGATATTGCATATCGGCTGCCGCACGGTTCGCTTCCTGAGAAAATGTACTGAAAATTGATTTCCAACCCCGGTCGCAAACTACAACTTCCTTAGTTCTAAATCGATTTCGGTGATCTGTATCTCAAATGAAGCGTAATTAGGTACAGAATCTAAGAATGTAGCTGCCCATCAGATGCGCTTCATAATTTCTAAGATATTGCATATCGGCTGCCGCAAGGTTCGGTTCCTGAGAAAATGTACTGAGAATTGATTTCCAACCCCGGTCGCAAACTACAACTTCCTTAGTTCTAAACCGATTTCGGTGGTCTGTATCTCAAATGAAGCGTAATTAGGTACAGAATCTAAGAATGTAGCTGCCCATCAGATGCGCTTCATAACTTCTAAGATATTGCATATCGGCTGCCGCAAGGTTCGGTTCCTGAGAAAATGTACTGAGAATTGATTTCCAACCCCGGTCGCAATTTACAACTTCCTTAGTTCTAAACCGATTTCGGTGATCTGTATCTCAAATGAAGCGTTATTAGGTATAGAATGTTAGAATGTAGCTGCCCATTAGATGCGCTTAACAGTTTCTAAGATATTGCATATCGGCTTCCGCACGGTTCGCTTCCTGAGAAAATGTACTGAAAATTGATTTCCAACCCCGGTCGCAAACTACAACTTCCTTAGTTCTAAACCGATTTCGGTGATCTGTATCTCAAATGAAGCGTTATTAGGTATAGAATGTTAGAATGTAGCTGCCCATCAGATGCGCTTCATAATTTCTAAGATATTGCATATCGGCTGCCGCAAGGTTCGGTTCCTGAGAAAATGTACTGAGAATTGATTTCCAACCCCGGTCGCAAACTACAACTTCCTTAGTTCTAAACCGATTTCGGTGGTCTGTATCTCAAATGAAGCGTAATTAGGTACAGAATCTAAGAATGTAGCTGCCCATTAGATGCGCTTAACAGTTTCTAAGATATTGCATATCGGCTGCCGCACGGTTCGCTTCCTGAGAAAATGTACTGAAAATTGATTTCCAACCCCGGTCGCAAACTACAACTTCCTTAGTTCTAAACCGATTTCGGTGGTCTGTATCTCAAATGAAGCGTAATTATGTACAGAATCTAAGAATGTAGCTGCCCATTAGATGCGCTTAACAGTTTCTAAGATATTGCATATCGGCTTCCGCACGGTTCGCTTCCTGAGAAAATGTACTGAAAATTGATTTCCAACCCCGGTCGCAAACTACAACTTCCTTAGTTCTAAACCGATTTCGGTGGTCTGTATCTCAAATGAAGCGTAATTAGGTACAGAATCTAAGAATGTAGCTGCCCATCAGATGCGCTTCATAACTTCTAAGATATTGCATATCGGCTGCCGCAAGGTTCGGTTCCTGAGAAAATGTACTGAGAATTGATTTCCAACCCCGGTCGCAAACTACAACTTCCTTAGTTCTAAACCGATTTCGGTGGTCTGTATCTCAAATGAAGCGTAATTAGGTACAGAATCTAAGAATGTAGCTGCCCATTAGCTGCGCTTAATAGTTTCTAAGATATTGCATATCGGCTGCCGCAAGGTTCGCTTCCTGAGAAAATGTACTAAGAATTGATTTCCAACCCCGGTCGCAAACTACAACTTCCTTAGTTCTAAACCGATTTCGGTGGTCTGTATCTCAAATGAAGCGTAATTAGGCACAGAATCTAAGAATGTAGCTGCCCATTAGATGCGCCTAACAGTTTCTAAGATATTGCATATCGGCTGCCGCAAGGTTCGGTTCCTGAGAAAATGTACTGAGAATTGATTTCCAACCCCGGTCGCAAACTACAACTTCCTTAGTTCTAAACCGATTTCGCTGATCTGTATCTCAAATGAAGCGTAATTAGGTATGGAATCTAAGAATGTAGCTGCCCATTAGATGCGCTTAACAGTATCTAAGATATTGCATATCGGCTGCCGCACGGTTCGCTTCCTGAGAAAATGTACTGAAAATTGATTTCCAACCCCGGTCGCAAACTACAACTTCCTTAGTTCTAAATCGATTTCGGTGATCTGTATCTCAAATGAAGCGTAATTAGGTACAGAATCTAAGAATGTAGCTGCCCATCAGATGCGCTTCATAATTTCCAAGATATTGCATATCGGCTGCCGCAAGGTTCGGTTCCTGAGAAAATGTACTGAGGATTGATTTCCAACCCCGGTCGCAAACTACAACTTCCTTAGTTCTAAACCGATTTCGGTGGTCTGTATCTCAAATGAAGCGTAATTAGGTACAGAATCTAAGAATGTAGCTGCCCATTAGATGCGCTTAACAGTTTCTAAGATATTGCATATCGGCTGCCGCACGGTTCGCTTCCTGAGAAAATGTACTGAGAATTGATTTATAACCCCGGTCGCAAACTACAACTTCCTTAGTTCTAAACCGATTTCGGTGGTCTGTATCTCAAATGAAGCGTAATTAGGTACAGAATCTAAGAATGTAGCTGCCCATCAGATGCGCTTCATAATTTCTAAGATATTGCATATCGGCTGCCGCAAGGTTCGGTTCCTGAGAAAATGTACTGAGAATTGATTTCCAACCCCGGTCGCAAACTACAACTTCCTTAGTTCTAAACCGATTTCGGTGGTCTGTATCTCAAATGAAGCGTAATTAGGTACAGAATCTAAGAATGTAGATGCCCATCAGATGCGCTTCATAACTTCTAAGATATTGCATATCGGCTGCCGCAAGGTTCGGTTCCTGAGAAAATGTACTGAGAATTGATTTCCAACCCCGGTCGCAAACTACAACTTCCTTAGTTCTAAACCGATTTCGGTGATCTGTATCTCAAATGAAGCGTTATTAGGTATAGAATGTTAGAATGTAGCTGCCCATTAGATGCGCTTAACAGTTTCTAAGATATTGCATATCGGCTTCCGCACGGTTCGCTTCCTGAGAAAATGTACTGAAAATTGATTTCCAACCCCGGTCGCAAACTACAACTTCCCTAGTTCTAAACCGATTTCGGTGATCTGTATCTCAAATGAAGCGTTATTAGGTATAGAATGTTAGAATGTAGCTGCCCATCAGATGCGCTTCATAATTTCTAAGATATTGCATATCGGCTGCCGCAAGGTTCGGTTCCTGAGAAAATGTACTGAGAATTGATTTCCAACCCCGGTCGCAAACTACAACTTCCTTAGTTCTAAACCGATTTCGGTGGTCTGTATCTCAAATGAAGCGTAATTAGGTACAGAATCTAAGAATGTAGCTGCCCATTAGATGCGCTTAACAGTTTCTAAGATATTGCATATCGGCTGCCGCACGGTTCGCTTCCAGAGAAAATGTACTGAAAATTGATTTCCAACCCCGGTCGCAAACTACAACTTCCTTAGTTCTAAACCGATTTCGGTGGTCTGTATCTCAAATGAAGCGTAATTAGGTACAGAATCTAAGAATGTAGCTGCCCATCAGATGCGCTTCATAACTTCTAAGATATTGCATATCGGCTGCCGCAAGGTTCGGTTCCTGAGAAAATGTACTGAGAATTGATTTCCAACCCCGGTCGCAAACTACAACTTCCTTAGTTCTAAACCGATTTCGGTGGTCTGTATCTCAAATGAAGCGTAATTATGTACAGAATCTAAGAATGTAGCTGCCCATTAGATGCGCTTAACAGTTTCTAAGATATTGCATATCGGCTGCCGCACGGTTCGCTTCCTGAGAAAATGTACTGAAAATTGATTTCCAACCCCGGTCGCAAACTACAACTTCCTTAGTTCTAAACCGATTTCGGTGGTCTGTATCTCAAATGAAGCGTAATTAGGTACAGAATCTAAGAATGTAGCTGCCCATCAGATGCGCTTCATAACTTCTAAGATATTGCATATCGGCTGCCGCAAGGTTCGGTTCCTGAGAAAATGTACTGAGAATTGATTTCCAACCCCGGTCGCAAACTACAACTTCCTTAGTTCTAAACCGATTTCGGTGGTCTGTATCTCAAATGAAGCGTAATTAGGCACAGAATCTAAGAATGTAGCTGCCCATTAGATGCGCCTAACAGTTTCTAAGATATTGCATATCGGCTGCCGCAAGGTTCGGTTCCTGAGAAAATGTACTGAGAATTGATTTCCAACCCCGGTCGCAAACTACAACTTCCTTAGTTCTAAACCGATTTCGCTGATCTGTATCTCAAATGAAGCGTAATTAGGTATGGAATCTAAGAATGTAGCTGCCCATTAGATGCGCTTAACAGTTTCTAAGATATTGCATATTGGCTGCCGCACGGTTCGCTTCCTGAGAAAATGTACTGAGAATTGATTTCCAACCCCGGTCGCAAACTACAACTTCCTTAGTTCCAAATCGATTTCGGTGATCTGTATCTCAAATGAAGCGTAATTAGATATAGAATCTAAGAATGTAGCTGCCCATTAGATGCGCTAAACTGTTTCTAAGATAATGCATATCGGCTGCCGCACGGTTCGCTTCCTGAGAAAATGTACTGAGAATTGATTTCCAACCCCGGTCGCAAACTACAACTTCCTTAGTTCTAAACCGATTTCGGTGGTCTGTATCTCAAATGAAGCGTAATTAGGTACAGAATCTAAGAATGTAGCTGCCCATCAGATGCGCTTCATAACTTCTAAGATATTGTTCCTGAGAAAATGTACTGAGAATTGATTTCCAACCCCGGTCGCAAACTACAACTTCCTTAGTTCCAAATCGATTTCGGTGATCTGTATCTCAAATGAAGCGTAATTAGATATAGAATCTAAGAATGTAGCTGCCCATTAGATGCGCTAAACTGTTTCTAAGATAATGCATATCGGCTGCCGCACGGTTCGCTTCCTGAGAAAATGTACTGAGAATTGATTTCCAACCCCGGTCGCAAACTACAACTTCCTTAGTTCTAAACCGATTTCGGTGGTCTGTATCTCAAATGAAGCGTAATTAGGTACAGAATCTAAGAATGTAGCTGCCCATTAGATGCGCTTAACAGTTTCTAAGATATTGCATATCGGCTGCCGCACGGTTCGCTTCCTGAGAAAATGTACTGAAAATTGATTTCCAACCCCGGTCGCAAACTACAACTTCCTTAGTTCTAAACCGATTTCGGTGGTCTGTATCTCAAATGAAGCGTAATTGGGTACAGAATCTAAGAATGTAGCTGCCCATCAGATGCGCTTCATAACTTCTAAGATATTGCATATCGGCTGCCGCAAGGTTCGGTTCCTGAGAAAATGTACTGAGAATTGATTTCCAACCCCGGTCGCAAACTACAACTTCCTTAGTTCTAAACCGATTTCGGTGATCTGTATCTCAAATGAAGCGTTATTAGGTATAGAATGTTAGAATGTAGCTGCCCATTAGATGCGCTTAACAGTTTCTAAGATATTGCATATCGGCTGCCGCACGGTTCGCTTCCTGAGAAAATGTACTGAGAATTGATTTCCAACCCCGGTCGCAAACTACAACTTCCTTAGTTCTAAACCGATTTCGGTGATCTGTATCTCAAATGAAGCGTAATTAAGTATAGAATCTAAGAATGTAGCTGCCCATTAGATGCGCTTCATAACTTCTAAGATATTGCATATCGGCTGCCGCAAGGTTCGGTTCCTGAGAAAATGTACTGAGAATTGATTTCCAACCCCGGTCGCAAACTACAACTTCCTTAGTTCTAAACCGATTTCGGTGATCTGTATCTCAAATGAAGCGTAATTAGGTACAGAATCTAAGAATGTAGCTGCCCATCAGATGCGCTTAACAGTTTCTAAGATATTGCATATCGGCTGCCGCACGGTTCGCTTCCTGAGAAAATGTACTGAGAATTGATTTCCAACCCCGGTCGCAAACTACAACTTCCTTAGTTCCAAATCGATTTCGGTGATCTGTATCTCAAATGAAGCGTAATTAGATATAGAATCTAAGAATGTAGCTGCCCATTAGATGCGCTAAACTGTTTCTAAGATAATGCATATCGGCTGCCGCACGGTTCGCTTCCTGAGAAAATGTACTGAGAATTGATTTCCAACCCCGGTCGCAAACTACAACTTCCTTAGTTCCAAACCGATTTCGGTGATCTGTATCTCAAATGAAGCGTAATTAGGTATGGAATCTAAGAATGTAGCTGCCCATTAGATGCGCTTAACAGTTTCTAAGATATTGCATATCGGCTGCCGCAAGGTTCGGTTAATGAGAAAATGTACTGAGAATTGATTTCCAACCCCGGTCGCAAACTACAACTTCCTTAGTTCTAAACCGATTTCGGTGATCTGTATCTCAAATGAAGCGTAATTAGGTATGGAATCTAAGAATGTAGCTGCCCATTAGATGCGCTAAACTGTTTCTAAGATAATGCATATCGGCTGCCGCACGGTTCGCTTCCTGAGAAAATGTACTGAGAATTGATTTCCAACCCCGGTCGCAAACTACAACTTCCTTAATTCTAAACCGATTTCGGTGATCTGTATCTCAAATGAAGCGTAATTAGATATAGAATCTAAGAATGTAGCTGCCCATTAGATGCGCTAAACTGTTTCTAAGATAATGCATATCGGCTGCCGCACGGTTCGCTTCCTGAGAAAATGTACTGAGAATTGATTTCCAACCCCGGTCGCAAACTACAACTTCCTTAATTCTAAACCGATTTCAGTGATCTGTATCTCAAATGAAGCGTAATTAGGTACAGAATCTAAGAATGTAGCTGCCCATCAGATGCGCTTCATAACTTCTAAGATATTGCATATCGGCTGCCGCAAGGTTCGGTTCCTGAGAAAATGTACTGAGAATTGATTTCCAACCCCGGTCGCAAACTACAACTTCCTTAGTTCTAAACCGATTTCGGTGATCTGTATCTCAAATGAAGCGTAATTAGGTACAGAATCTAAGAATGTAGCTGCCCATCAGATGCGCTTCATAACTTCTAAGATATTGCATATCGGCTGCCGCAAGGTTCGCTTCCTGAGAAAATGTACTGAGAATTGATTTCCAACCCCGGTCGCAAACTACAACTTCCTTAGTTCCAAACCGATTTCGGTGATCTGTATCTCAAATGAAGCGTAATTAGGTATGGAATCTAAGAATGTAGCTGCCCATTAGATGCGCTTAACAGTTTCTAAGATATTGCATATTGGCTGCCGCACGGTTCGCTTCCTGAGAAAATGTACTGAGAATTGATTTCCAACCCCGGTCGCAAACTACAACTTCCTTAGTTCCAAATCGATTTCGGTGATCTGTATCTCAAATGAAGCGTAATTAGGTATGGAATCTAAGAATGTAGCTGCCCATTAGATGCGCTAAACTGTTTCTAAGATAATGCATATCGGCTGCCGCACGGTTCGCTTCCTGAGAAAATGTACTGAGAATTGATTTCCAACCCCGGTCGCAAACTACAACTTCCTTAGTTCTAAACCGATTTCGGTGGTCTGTATCTCAAATGAAGCGTAATTAGGTACAGAATCTAAGAATGTAGCTGCCCATTAGATGCGCTTAACAGTTTCTAAGATATTGCATATCGGCTGCCGCACGGTTCGCTTCCTGAGAAAATGTACTGAAAATTGATTTCCAACCCCGGTCGCAAACTACAACTTCCTTAGTTCTAAACCGATTTCGGTGGTCTGTATCTCAAATGAAGCGTAATTGGGTACAGAATCTAAGAATGTAGCTGCCCATCAGATGCGCTTCATAACTTCTAAGATATTGCATATCGGCTGCCGCAAGGTTCGGTTCCTGAGAAAATGTACTGAGAATTGATTTCCAACCCCGGTCGCAAACTACAACTTCCTTAGTTCTAAACCGATTTCGGTGATCTGTATCTCAAATGAAGCGTTATTAGGTATAGAATGTTAGAATGTAGCTGCCCATTAGATGCGCTTAACAGTTTCTAAGATATTGCATATCGGCTGCCGCACGGTTCGCTTCCTGAGAAAATGTACTGAGAATTGATTTCCAACCCCGGTCGCAAACTACAACTTCCTTAGTTCTAAACCGATTTCGGTGATCTGTATCTCAAATGAAGCGTAATTAAGTATAGAATCTAAGAATGTAGCTGCCCATTAGATGCGCTTCATAACTTCTAAGATATTGCATATCGGCTGCCGCAAGGTTCGGTTCCTGAGAAAATGTACTGAGAATTGATTTCCAACCCCGGTCGCAAACTACAACTTCCTTAGTTCTAAACCGATTTCGGTGATCTGTATCTCAAATGAAGCGTAATTAGGTACAGAATCTAAGAATGTAGCTGCCCATCAGATGCGCTTAACAGTTTCTAAGATATTGCATATCGGCTGCCGCACGGTTCGCTTCCTGAGAAAATGTACTGAGAATTGATTTCCAACCCCGGTCGCAAACTACAACTTCCTTAGTTCCAAATCGATTTCGGTGATCTGTATCTCAAATGAAGCGTAATTAGATATAGAATCTAAGAATGTAGCTGCCCATTAGATGCGCTAAACTGTTTCTAAGATAATGCATATCGGCTGCCGCACGGTTCGCTTCCTGAGAAAATGTACTGAGAATTGATTTCCAACCCCGGTCGCAAACTACAACTTCCTTAGTTCCAAACCGATTTCGGTGATCTGTATCTCAAATGAAGCGTAATTAGGTATGGAATCTAAGAATGTAGCTGCCCATTAGATGCGCTTAACAGTTTCTAAGATATTGCATATCGGCTGCCGCAAGGTTCGGTTAATGAGAAAATGTACTGAGAATTGATTTCCAACCCCGGTCGCAAACTACAACTTCCTTAGTTCTAAACCGATTTCGGTGATCTGTATCTCAAATGAAGCGTAATTAGGTATGGAATCTAAGAATGTAGCTGCCCATTAGATGCGCTAAACTGTTTCTAAGATAATGCATATCGGCTGCCGCACGGTTCGCTTCCTGAGAAAATGTACTGAGAATTGATTTCCAACCCCGGTCGCAAACTACAACTTCCTTAATTCTAAACCGATTTCGGTGATCTGTATCTCAAATGAAGCGTAATTAGATATAGAATCTAAGAATGTAGCTGCCCATTAGATGCGCTAAACTGTTTCTAAGATAATGCATATCGGCTGCCGCACGGTTCGCTTCCTGAGAAAATGTACTGAGAATTGATTTCCAACCCCGGTCGCAAACTACAACTTCCTTAATTCTAAACCGATTTCAGTGATCTGTATCTCAAATGAAGCGTAATTAGGTACAGAATCTAAGAATGTAGCTGCCCATCAGATGCGCTTCATAACTTCTAAGATATTGCATATCGGCTGCCGCAAGGTTCGGTTCCTGAGAAAATGTACTGAGAATTGATTTCCAACCCCGGTCGCAAACTACAACTTCCTTAGTTCTAAACCGATTTCGGTGATCTGTATCTCAAATGAAGCGTAATTAGGTACAGAATCTAAGAATGTAGCTGCCCATCAGATGCGCTTAACAGTTTCTAAGATATTGCATATCGGCTGCCGCACGGTTCGCTTCCTGAGAAAATGTACTGAAAATTGATTTCCAACCCCGGTCGCAAACTACAACTTCCTTAGTTCTAAACCGATTTCGGTGGTCTGTATCTCAAATGAAGCGTAATTAGGTACAGAATCTAAGAATGTAGCTGCCCATCAGATGCGCTTCATAACTTCTAAGATATTGCATATCGGCTGCCGCAAGGTTCGGTTCCTGAGAAAATGTACTGAGAATTGATTTCCAACCCCGGTCGCAAACTACAACTTCCTTAGTTCTAAACCGATTTCGGTGATCTGTATCTCAAATGAAGCGTTATTAGGTACAGAATCTAAGAATGTAGCTGCCCATCAGATGCGCTTAACAGTTTCTAAGATATTGCATATCGGCTGCCGCACGGTTCGCTTCCTGAGAAAATGTACTGAAAATTGATTTCCAACCCCGGTCGCAAACTACAACTTCCTTAGTTCTAAACCGATTTCGGTGGTCTGTATCTCAAATGAAGCGTAATTAGGTACAGAATCTAAGAATGTAGCTGCCCATCAGATGCGCTTAACAGTTTCTAAGATATTGCATATCGGCTGCCGCACGGTTCGCTTCCTGAGAAAATGTACTGAAAATTGATTTCCAACCCCGGTCGCAAACTACAACTTCCTTAGTTCTAAACCGATTTCGGTGGTCTGTATCTCAAATGAAGCGTAATTAGGTACAGAATCTAAGAATGTAGCTGCCCATCAGATGCGCTTCATAACTTCTAAGATATTGCATATCGGCTGCCGCAAGGTTCGGTTCCTGAGAAAATGTACTGAGAATTGATTTCCAACCCCGGTCGCAAACTACAACTTCCTTAGTTCTAAACCGATTTCGGTGATCTGTATCTCAAATGAAGCGTAATTAGGTACAGAATCTAAGAATGTAGCTGCCCATCAGATGCGCTTAACAGTTTCTAAGATATTGCATATCGGCTGCCGCACGGTTCGCTTCCTGAGAAAATGTACTGAGAATTGATTTCCAACCCCGGTCGCAAACTACAACTTCCTTAATTCTAAACCGATTTCAGTGATCTGTATCTCAAATGAAGCGTAATTAGGTACAGAATCTAAGAATGTAGCTGCCCATCAGATGCGCTTCATAACTTCTAAGATATTGCATATCGGCTGCCGCAAGGTTCGGTTCCTGAGAAAATGTACTGAGAATTGATTTCCAACCCCGGTCGCAAACTACAACTTCCTTAGTTCTAAACCGATTTCGGTGATCTGTATCTCAAATGAAGCGTAATTAGGTACAGAATCTAAGAATGTAGCTGCCCATCAGATGCGCTTAACAGTTTCTAAGATATTGCATATCGGCTGCCGCACGGTTCGCTTCCTGAGAAAATGTACTGAAAATTGATTTCCAACCCCGGTCGCAAACTACAACTTCCTTAGTTCTAAACCGATTTCGGTGGTCTGTATCTCAAATGAAGCGTAATTAGGTACAGAATCTAAGAATGTAGCTGCCCATCAGATGCGCTTCATAACTTCTAAGATATTGCATATCGGCTGCCGCAAGGTTCGGTTCCTGAGAAAATGTACTGAGAATTGCTTTCCAACCCCGGTCGCAAACTACAACTTCCTTAGTTCTAAACCGATTTCGGTGATCTGTATCTCAAATGAAGCGTAATTAGGTACAGAATCTAAGAATGTAGCTGCCCATCAGATGCGCTTAACAGTTTCTAAGATATTGCATATCGGCTGCCGCACGGTTCGCTTCCTGAGAAAATGTACTGAAAATTGATTTCCAACCCCGGTCGCAAACTACAACTTCCTTAGTTCTAAACCGATTTCGGTGGTCTGTATCTCAAATGAAGCGTAATTAGGTACAGAATCTAAGAATGTAGCTGCCCATCAGATGCGCTTAACAGTTTCTAAGATATTGCATATCGGCTGCCGCACGGTTCGGTTCCTGAGAAAATGTACTGAGAATTGATTTCCAACCCCGGTCGCAAACTACAACTTCCTTAGTTCTAAACCGATTTCGGTGATCTGTATCTCAAATGAAGCGTTATTAGGTATAGAATGTTAGAATGTAGCTGCCCATTAGATGCGCTTAACAGTTTCTAAGATATTGCATATCGGCTGCCGCACGGTTCGCTTCCTGGGAAAATGTACTGAAAATTGATTTCCAACCCCGGTCGCAAACTACAACTTCCTTAATTCTAAATCGATTTCCTTGATCTGTATCTCAAATGAAGCGTAATTAGGTACAGAATCTAAGAATGTAGCTGCCCATTAGATGCGCTTAACAGTTTCTAAGATATTGCATATCGGCTGCCGCACGGTTCGCTTCCTGAGAAAATGTACTGAAAATTGATTTCCAACCCCGGTCGCAAACTACAACTTCCTTAGTTCTAAACCGATTTCGGTGATCTGTATCTCAAATGAAGCGTAATTAGGTACAGAATCTAAGAATGTAGCTGCCCATCAGATGCGCTTAACAGTTTCTAAGATATTGCATATCGGCTGCCGCACGGTTCGCTTCCTGAGAAAATGTACTGAAAATTGATTTCCAACCCCGGTCGCAAACTACAACTTCCTTAGTTCTAAACCGATTTCGGTGATCTGTATCTCAAATGAAGCGTAATTAGGTACAGAATCTAAGAATGTAGCTGCCCATCAGATGCGCTTCATAACTTCTAAGATATTGCATATCGGCTGCCGCAAGGTTCGGTTCCTGAGAAAATGTACTGAGAATTGATTTCCAACCCCGGTCGCAAACTACAACTTCCTTAGTTCTAAACCGATTTCGGTGATCTGTATCTCAAATGAAGCGTAATTAGGTACAGAATCTAAGAATGTAGCTGCCCATCAGATGCGCTTAACAGTTTCTAAGATATTGCATATCGGCTGCCGCACGGTTCGCTTCCTGAGAAAATGTACTGAAAATTGATTTCCAACCCCGGTCGCAAACTACAACTTCCTTAATTCTAAATCGATTTCCTTGATCTGTATCTCAAATGAAGCGTAATTAGGTACAGAATCTAAGAATGTAGCTGCCCATTAGATGCGCTTAACAGTTTCTAAGATATTGCATATCGGCTGCCGCACGGTTCGCTTCCTGAGAAAATGTACTGAAAATTGATTTCCAACCCCGGTCGCAAACTACAACTTCCTTAGTTCTAAACCGATTTCGGTGGTCTGTATCTCAAATGAAGCGTAATTAGGTACAGAATCTAAGAATGTAGCTGCCCATCAGATGCGCTTCATAACTTCTAAGATATTGCATATCGGCTGCTCGAAGGTTCGGTTCCTGAGAAAATGTACTGAGAATTGATTTCCAACCCCGGTCGCAAACTACAACTTCCTTAGTTCTAAACCGATTTCGGTGATCTGTATCTCAAATGAAGCGTAATTAGGCACAGAATCTAAGAATGTAGCTGCCCATTAGATGCGCCTAACAGTTTCTAAGATATTGCATATCGGCTGCCGCAAGGTTCGGTTCCTGAGAAAATGTACTGAGAATTGATTTCCAACCCCGGTCGCAAACTACAACTTCCTTAGTTCCAAACCGATTTCGGTGATCTGTATCTCAAATGAAGCGTAATTAGGTATGGAATCTAAGAATGTAGCTGCCCATTAGATGCGCTTAACAGTTTCTAAGATATTGCATATTGGCTGCCGCACGGTTCGCTTCCTGAGAAAATGTACTGAGAATTGATTTCCAACCCCGGTCGCAAACTACAACTTCCTTAGTTCCAAACCGATTTCGGTGATCTGTATCTCAAATGAAGCGTAATTAGGTATGGAATCTAAGAATGTAGCTACCCATTAGATGCGCTTAACAGTTTCTAAGATATTGCATATCGGCTGCCGCACGGTTCGCTTCCTGAGAAAATGTACTGAAAATTGATTTCCAACCCCGGTCGCAAACTACAACTTCCTTAATTCTAAATCGATTTCCTTGATCTGTATCTCAAATGAAGCGTAATTAGGTACAGAATCTAAGAATGTAGCTGCCCATTAGATGCGCCTAACAGTTTCTAAGATATTGCATATCGGCTGCCGCAAGGTTCGGTTCCTGAGAAAATGTACTGAGAATTGATTTCCAACCCCGGTCGCAAACTACAACTTCCTTAATTCTTAACAGATTTCGATGATCTGTATCTCAAATGAAGCGCATCTAGGTACAGAATCTAAGAGTGTAGCTGCCCATTAGTTGCGCTTAATAGTTTCTAAGATATTGCATATCGCCTGCCGCACGGTTCGCTTCCTGAGAAAATGTACTGAAAATTGATTTCCAACCCCGGTCGCAAACTACAACTTCCTTTATTCTAAATCGATTTCCTTGATCTGTATCTCAAATGAAGCGTAATTAGGTACAGAATCTAAGAATGTAGCTGCCCATTAGATGCGCTTAACAGTTTCTAAGATATTGCATATCGGCTGCCGCACGGTTCGCTTCCTGAGAAAATGTACTGAAAATTGATTTCCAACCCCGGTCGCAAACTACAACTTCCTTAGTTCTAAACCGATTTCGGTGGTCTGTATCTCAAATGAAGCGTAATTAGGTACAGAATCTAAGAATGTAGCTGCCCATCAGATGCGCTTCATAACTTCTAAGATATTGCATATCGGCTGCTCGAAGGTTCGGTTCCTGAGAAAATGTACTGAGAATTGATTTCCAACCCCGGTCGCAAACTACAACTTCCTTAGTTCTAAACCGATTTCGGTGATCTGTATCTCAAATGAAGCGTAATTAGGCACAGAATCTAAGAATGTAGCTGCCCATTAGATGCGCCTAACAGTTTCTAAGATATTGCATATCGGCTGCCGCAAGGTTCGGTTCCTGAGAAAATGTACTGAGAATTGATTTCCAACCCCGGTCGCAAACTACAACTTCCTTAGTTCCAAACCGATTTCGGTGATCTGTATCTCAAATGAAGCGTAATTAGGTATGGAATCTAAGAATGTAGCTGCCCATTAGATGCGCTTAACAGTTTCTAAGATATTGCATATTGGCTGCCGCACGGTTCGCTTCCTGAGAAAATGTACTGAGAATTGATTTCCAACCCCGGTCGCAAACTACAACTTCCTTAGTTCCAAACCGATTTCGGTGATCTGTATCTCAAATGAAGCGTAATTAGGTATGGAATCTAAGAATGTAGCTGCCCATTAGATGCGCTTAACAGTTTCTAAGATATTGCATATTGGCTGCCGCACGGTTCGCTTCCTGAGAAAATGTACTGAGAATTGATTTCCAACCCCGGTCGCAAACTACAACTTCCTTAGTTCCAAACCGATTTCGGTGATCTGTATCTCAAATGAAGCGTAATTAGGTATGGAATCTAAGAATGTAGCTGCCCATTAGATGCGCTTAACAGTTTCTAAGATATTGCATATCGGCTGCCGCACGGTTCGCTTCCTGAGAAAATGTACTGAAAATTGATTTCCAACCCCGGTCGCAAACTACAACTTCCTTAATTCTAAATCGATTTCCTTGATCTGTATCTCAAATGAAGCGTAATTAGGTACAGAATCTAAGAATGTAGCTGCCCATTAGATGCGCCTAACAGTTTCTAAGATATTGCATATCGGCTGCCGCAAGGTTCGGTTCCTGAGAAAATGTACTGAGAATTGATTTCCAACCCCGGTCGCAAACTACAACTTCCTTAATTCTTAACAGATTTCGATGATCTGTATCTCAAATGAAGCGCATCTAGGTACAGAATCTAAGAGTGTAGCTGCCCATTAGTTGCGCTTAATAGTTTCTAAGATATTGCATATCGCCTGCCGCACGGTTCGCTTCCTGAGAAAATGTACTGAAAATTGATTTCCAACCCCGGTCGCAAACTACAACTTCCTTTATTCTAAATCGATTTCGGTGATCTGTATCTCAAATGAAGCGTAATTAGGTACAGAATCTAAGAATGTAGCTGCCCATCAGATGCGCTTCATAATTTCTAAGATATTGCATATCGGCTGCCGCAAGGTTCGGTTCCTGAGAAAATGTACTGAGAATTGATTTCCAACCCCGGTCGCAAACTACAACTTCCTTAGTTCCAAACCGATTTCGGTGATCTGTATCTCAAATGAAGCGTAATTAGGTATGGAATCTAAGAATGTAGCTGCCCATTAGATGCGCTTAACAGTTTCTAAGATATTGCATATCGGCTGCCGCACGGTTCGCTTCCTGAGAAAATGTACTGAAAATTGATTTCCAACCCCGGTCGCAAACTACAACTTCCTTAGTTCTAAACCGATTTCGGTGGTCTGTATCTCAAATGAAGCGTAATTAGGTACAGAATCTAAGAGTGTAGCTGCCCATCAGATGCGCTTCATAACTTCTAAGATATTGCATATCGGCTGCTCGAAGGTTCGGTTCCTGAGAAAATGTACTGAGAATTGATTTCCAACCCCGGTCGCAAACTACAACTTCCTTAGTTCTAAACCGATTTCGGTGATCTGTATCTCAAATGAAGCGTAATTAGGCACAGAATCTAAGAATGTAGCTGCCCATTAGATGCGCCTAACAGTTTCTAAGATATTGCATATCGGCTGCCGCAAGGTTCGGTTCCTGAGAAAATGTACTGAGAATTGATTTCCAACCCCGGTCGCAAACTACAACTTCCTTAGTTCCAAACCGATTTCGGTGATCTGTATCTCAAATGAAGCGTAATTAGGTATGGAATCTAAGAATGTAGCTGCCCATTAGATGCGCTTAACAGTTTCTAAGATATTGCATATCGGCTGCCGCACGGTTCGCTTCCTGAGAAAATGTACTGAAAATTGATTTCCAACCCCGGTCGCAAACTACAACTTCCTTAATTCTAAATCGATTTCCTTGATCTGTATCTCAAATGAAGCGTAATTAGGTACAGAATCTAAGAATGTAGCTGCCCATCAGATGCGCTTCATAACTTCTAAGATATTGCATATCGGCTGCCGCAAGGTTCGGTTCCTGAGAAAATGTACTGAGAATTGATTTCCAACCCCGGTCGCAAACTACAACTTCCTTAATTCTTAACAGATTTCGATGATCTGTATCTCAAATGAAGCGCATCTAGGTACAGAATCTAAGAGTGTAGCTGCCCATTAGTTGCGCTTAATAGTTTCTAAGATATTGCATATCGCCTGCCGCACGGTTCGCTTCCTGAGAAAATGTACTGAAAATTGATTTCCAACCCCGGTCGCAAACTACAACTTCCTTAGTTCTAAACCGATTTCGGTGGTCTGTATCTCAAATGAAGCGTAATTAGGTACAGAATCTAAGAATGTAGCTGCCCATCAGATGCGCTTCATAACTTCTAAGATATTGTTCCTGAGAAAATGTACTGAGAATTGATTTCCAACCCCGGTCGCAAACTACAACTTCCTTAGTTCCAAACCGATTTCGGTGATCTGTATCTCAAATGAAGCGTAATTAGGTATGGAATCTAAGAATGTAGCTGCCCATTAGATGCGCTTAACAGTTTCTAAGATATTGCATATTGGCTGCCGCACGGTTCGCTTCCTGAGAAAATGTACTGAGAATTGATTTCCAACCCCGGTCGCAAACTACAACTTCCTTAGTTCCAAACCGATTTCGGTGATCTGTATCTCAAATGAAGCGTAATTAGGTATGGAATCTAAGAATGTAGCTGCCCATTAGATGCGCTTAACAGTTTCTAAGATATTGCATATCGGCTGCCGCACGGTTCGCTTCCTGAGAAAATGTACTGAAAATTGATTTCCAACCCCGGTCGCAAACTACAACTTCCTTAGTTCTAAACCGATTTCGGTGGTCTGTATCTCAAATGAAGCGTAATAAGGTACAGAATCTAAGAATGTAGCTGCCCGTCAGATGCGCTTCATAACTTCTAAGATATTGCATATCGGCTGCCGCAAGGTTCGGTTCCTGAGAAAATGTACTGAAAATTGATTTCCAACCCCGGTCGCAAACTACAACTTCCTTAGTTCTAAACCGATTTCGGTGGTCTGTATCTCAAATGAAGCGTAATTAGGTACAGAATCTAAGAATGTAGCTGCCCATCAGATGCGCTTCATAACTTCTAAGATATTGTTCCTGAGAAAATGTACTGAGAATTGATTTCCAACCCCGGTCGCAAACTACAACTTCCTTAGTTCCAAACCGATTTCGGTGATCTGTATCTCAAATGAAGCGTAATTAGGTATGGAATCTAAGAATGTAGCTGCCCATTAGATGCGCTTAACAGTTTCTAAGATATTGCATATTGGCTGCCGCACGGTTCGCTTCCTGAGAAAATGTACTGAGAATTGATTTCCAACCCCGGTCGCAGACTACAACTTCCTTAGTTCCAAACCGATTTCGGTGATCTGTATCTCAAATGAAGCGTAATTAGGTATGGAATCTAAGAATGTAGCTGCCCATTAGATGCGCTTAACAGTTTCTAAGATATTGCATATCGGCTGCCGCACGGTTCGCTTCCTGAGAAAATGTACTGAAAATTGATTTCCAACCCCGGTCGCAAACTACAACTTCCTTAGTTCTAAACCGATTTCGGTGGTCTGTATCTCAAATGAAGCGTAATTAGGTACAGAATCTAAGAATGTAGCTGCCCGTCAGATGCGCTTCATAACTTCTAAGATATTGCATATCGGCTGCCGCAAGGTTCGGTTCCTGAGAAAATGTACTGAAAATTGATTTCCAACCCCGGTCGCAAACTACAACTTCCTTAATTCTAAATCGATTTCCTTGATCTGTATCTCAAATGAAGCGTAATTAGGTACAGAATCTAAGAATGTAGCTGCCCATTAGATGCGCTTAACAGTTTCTAAGATATTGCATATTGGCTGCCGCACGGTTCGCTTCCTGAGAAAATGTACTGAGAATTGATTTCCAACCCCGGTCGCAAACTACAACTTCCTTAGTTCCAAACCGATTTCGGTGATCTGTATCTCAAATGAAGCGTAATTAGGTATGGAATCTAAGAATGTAGCTGCCCATTAGATGCGCCTAACAGTTTCTAAGATATTGCATATCGGCTGCCGCAAGGTTCGGTTATTGAGAAAATGTACTGAGAATTGATTTCCAACCCCGGTCGCAAACTACAACTTCCTTAATTCTAAATCGATTTCCTTGATCTGTATCTCAAATGAAGCGTAATTAGGTACAGAATCTAAGAATGTAGCTGCCCATCAGATGCGCTTCATAACTTCTAAGATATTGCATATCGGCTGCCGCAAGGTTCGGTTCCTGAGAAAATGTACTGAGAATTGATTTCCAACCCCGGTCGCAAACTACAACTTCCTTAGTTCCAAACCGATTTCGGTGATCTGTATCTCAAATGAAGCGTAATTAGGTATGGAATCTAAGAATGTAGCTGCCCATTAGATGCGCTTAACAGTTTCTAAGATATTGCATATTGGCTGCCGCACGGTTCGCTTCCTGAGAAAATGTACTGAGAATTGATTTCCAACCCCGGTCGCAAACTACAACTTCCTTAGTTCCAAACCGATTTCGGTGATCTGTATCTCAAATGAAGCGTAATTAGGTATGGAATCTAAGAATGTAGCTGCCCATTAGATGCGCTTAACAGTTTCTAAGATATTGCATATCGGCTGCCGCACGGTTCGCTTCCTGAGAAAATGTACTGAAAATTGATTTCCAACCCCGGTCGCAAACTACAACTTCCTTAATTCTAAATCGATTTCCTTGATCTGTATCTCAAATGAAGCGTAATTAGGTACAGAATCTAAGAATGTAGCTGCCCATTAGATGCGCCTAACAGTTTCTAAGATATTGCATATCGGCTGCCGCAAGGTTCGGTTCCTGAGAAAATGTACTGAGAATTGATTTCCAACCCCGGTCGCAAACTACAACTTCCTTAATTCTTAACAGATTTCGATGATCTGTATCTCAAATGAAGCGCATCTAGGTACAGAATCTAAGAGTGTAGCTGCCCATTAGTTGCGCTTAATAGTTTCTAAGATATTGCATATCGCCTGCCGCACGGTTCGCTTCCTGAGAAAATGTACTGAAAATTGATTTCCAACCCCGGTCGCAAACTACAACTTCCTTTATTCTAAATCGATTTCGGTGATCTGTATCTCAAATGAAGCGTAATTAGGTACAGAATCTAAGAATGTAGCTGCCCATCAGATGCGCTTCATAATTTCTAAGATATTGCATATCGGCTGCCGCAAGGTTCGGTTCCTGAGAAAATGTACTGAGAATTGATTTCCAACCCCGGTCGCAAACTACAACTTCCTTAGTTCCAAACCGATTTCGGTGATCTGTATCTCAAATGAAGCGTAATTAGGTATGGAATCTAAGAATGTAGCTGCCCATTAGATGCGCTTAACAGTTTCTAAGATATTGCATATCGGCTGCCGCACGGTTCGCTTCCTGAGAAAATGTACTGAAAATTGATTTCCAACCCCGGTCGCAAACTACAACTTCCTTAGTTCTAAACCGATTTCGGTGGTCTGTATCTCAAATGAAGCGTAATTAGGTACAGAATCTAAGAGTGTAGCTGCCCATCAGATGCGCTTCATAACTTCTAAGATATTGCATATCGGCTGCTCGAAGGTTCGGTTCCTGAGAAAATGTACTGAGAATTGATTTCCAACCCCGGTCGCAAACTACAACTTCCTTAGTTCTAAACCGATTTCGGTGATCTGTATCTCAAATGAAGCGTAATTAGGCACAGAATCTAAGAATGTAGCTGCCCATTAGATGCGCCTAACAGTTTCTAAGATATTGCATATCGGCTGCCGCAAGGTTCGGTTCCTGAGAAAATGTACTGAGAATTGATTTCCAACCCCGGTCGCAAACTACAACTTCCTTAGTTCCAAACCGATTTCGGTGATCTGTATCTCAAATGAAGCGTAATTAGGTATGGAATCTAAGAATGTAGCTGCCCATTAGATGCGCTTAACAGTTTCTAAGATATTGCATATCGGCTGCCGCACGGTTCGCTTCCTGAGAAAATGTACTGAAAATTGATTTCCAACCCCGGTCGCAAACTACAACTTCCTTAATTCTAAATCGATTTCCTTGATCTGTATCTCAAATGAAGCGTAATTAGGTACAGAATCTAAGAATGTAGCTGCCCATCAGATGCGCTTCATAACTTCTAAGATATTGCATATCGGCTGCCGCAAGGTTCGGTTCCTGAGAAAATGTACTGAGAATTGATTTCCAACCCCGGTCGCAAACTACAACTTCCTTAATTCTTAACAGATTTCGATGATCTGTATCTCAAATGAAGCGCATCTAGGTACAGAATCTAAGAGTGTAGCTGCCTATTAGTTGCGCTTAATAGTTTCTAAGATATTGCATATCGCCTGCCGCACGGTTCGCTTCCTGAGAAAATGTACTGAAAATTGATTTCCAACCCCGGTCGCAAACTACAACTTCCTTAGTTCTAAACCGATTTCGGTGGTCTGTATCTCAAATGAAGCGTAATTAGGTACAGAATCTAAGAATGTAGCTGCCCATCAGATGCGCTTCATAACTTCTAAGATATTGTTCCTGAGAAAATGTACTGAGAATTGATTTCCAACCCCGGTCGCAAACTACAACTTCCTTAGTTCCAAACCGATTTCGGTGATCTGTATCTCAAATGAAGCGTAATTAGGTATGGAATCTAAGAATGTAGCTGCCCATTAGATGCGCTTAACAGTTTCTAAGATATTGCATATTGGCTGCCGCACGGTTCGCTTCCTGAGAAAATGTACTGAGAATTGATTTCCAACCCCGGTCGCAAACTACAACTTCCTTAGTTCCAAACCGATTTCGGTGATCTGTATCTCAAATGAAGCGTAATTAGGTATGGAATCTAAGAATGTAGCTGCCCATTAGATGCGCTTAACAGTTTCTAAGATATTGCATATCGGCTGCCGCACGGTTCGCTTCCTGAGAAAATGTACTGAAAATTGATTTCCAACCCCGGTCGCAAACTACAACTTCCTTAGTTCTAAACCGATTTCGGTGGTCTGTATCTCAAATGAAGCGTAATAAGGTACAGAATCTAAGAATGTAGCTGCCCGTCAGATGCGCTTCATAACTTCTAAGATATTGCATATCGGCTGCCGCAAGGTTCGGTTCCTGAGAAAATGTACTGAAAATTGATTTCCAACCCCGGTCGCAAACTACAACTTCCTTAGTTCTAAACCGATTTCGGTGGTCTGTATCTCAAATGAAGCGTAATTAGGTACAGAATCTAAGAATGTAGCTGCCCATCAGATGCGCTTCATAACTTCTAAGATATTGTTCCTGAGAAAATGTACTGAGAATTGATTTCCAACCCCGGTCGCAAACTACAACTTCCTTAGTTCCAAACCGATTTCGGTGATCTGTATCTCAAATGAAGCGTAATTAGGTATGGAATCTAAGAATGTAGCTGCCCATTAGATGCGCTTAACAGTTTCTAAGATATTGCATATTGGCTGCCGCACGGTTCGCTTCCTGAGAAAATGTACTGAGAATTGATTTCCAACCCCGGTCGCAAACTACAACTTCCTTAGTTCCAAACCGATTTCGGTGATCTGTATCTCAAATGAAGCGTAATTAGGTATGGAATCTAAGAATGTAGCTGCCCATTAGATGCGCTTAACAGTTTCTAAGATATTGCATATCGGCTGCCGCACGGTTCGCTTCCTGAGAAAATGTACTGAAAATTGATTTCCAACCCCGGTCGCAAACTACAACTTCCTTAGTTCTAAACCGATTTCGGTGGTCTGTATCTCAAATGAAGCGTAATTAGGTACAGAATCTAAGAATGTAGCTGCCCGTCAGATGCGCTTCATAACTTCTAAGATATTGCATATCGGCTGCCGCAAGGTTCGGTTCCTGAGAAAATGTACTGAAAATTGATTTCCAACCCCGGTCGCAAACTACAACTTCCTTAATTCTAAATCGATTTCCTTGATCTGTATCTCAAATGAAGCGTAATTAGGTACAGAATCTAAGAATGTAGCTGCCCATTAGATGCGCTTAACAGTTTCTAAGATATTGCATATTGGCTGCCGCACGGTTCGCTTCCTGAGAAAATGTACTGAGAATTGATTTCCAACCCCGGTCGCAAACTACAACTTCCTTAGTTCCAAACCGATTTCGGTGATCTGTATCTCAAATGAAGCGTAATTAGGTATGGAATCTAAGAATGTAGCTGCCCATTAGATGCGCCTAACAGTTTCTAAGATATTGCATATCGGCTGCCGCAAGGTTCGGTTATTGAGAAAATGTACTGAGAATTGATTTCCAACCCCGGTCGCAAACTACAACTTCCTTAATTCTAAATCGATTTCCTTGATCTGTATCTCAAATGAAGCGTAATTAGGTACAGAATCTAAGAATGTAGCTGCCCATCAGATGCGCTTCATAACTTCTAAGATATTGCATATCGGCTGCCGCAAGGTTCGGTTCCTGAGAAAATGTACTGAGAATTGATTTCCAACCCCGGTCGCAAACTACAACTTCCTTAGTTCCAAACCGATTTCGGTGATCTGTATCTCAAATGAAGCGTAATTAGGTATGGAATCTAAGAATGTAGCTGCCCATTAGATGCGCTTAACAGTTTCTAAGATATTGCATATTGGCTGCCGCACGGTTCGCTTCCTGAGAAAATGTACTGAGAATTGATTTCCAACCCCGGTCGCAAACTACAACTTCCTTAGTTCCAAACCGATTTCGGTGATCTGTATCTCAAATGAAGCGTAATTAGGTATGGAATCTAAGAATGTAGCTGCCCATTAGATGCGCTTAACAGTTTCTAAGATATTGCATATCGGCTGCCGCACGGTTCGCTTCCTGAGAAAATGTACTGAAAATTGATTTCCAACCCCGGTCGCAAACTACAACTTCCTTAATTCTAAATCGATTTCCTTGATCTGTATCTCAAATGAAGCGTAATTAGGTACAGAATCTAAGAATGTAGCTGCCCATCAGATGCGCTTCATAACTTCTAAGATATTGCATATCGGCTGCCGCAAGGTTCGGTTCCTGAGAAAATGTACTGAGAATTGATTTCCAACCCCGGTCGCAAACTACAACTTCCTTAATTCTTAACAGATTTCGATGATCTGTATCTCAAATGAAGCGCATCTAGGTACAGAATCTAAGAGTGTAGCTGCCCATTAGTTGCGCTTAATAGTTTCTAAGATATTGCATATCGCCTGCCGCACGGTTCGCTTCCTGAGAAAATGTACTGAGAATTGATTTCCAACCCCGGTCGCAAACTACAACTTCCTTAGTTCTAAACCGATTTCGGTGATCTGTATCTCAAATGAAGCGCATCTAGGTACAGAATCTAAGAGTGTAGCTGCCCATTAGTTGCGCTTAATAGTTTCTAAGATATTGCATATCGCCTGCCGCACGGTTCGCTTCCTGAGAAAATGTACTGAGAATTGATTTCCAACCCCGGTCGCAAACTACAACTTCCTTAGTTCTAAACCGATTTCGGTGATCTGTATCTCAAATGAAGCGTAATTAGGCACAGAATCTAAGAATGTAGCTGCCCATTAGATGCGCCTAACAGTTTCTAAGATATTGCATATCGGCTGCCGCAAGGTTCGGTTCCTGAGAAAATGTACTGAGAATTGATTTCCAACCCCGGTCGCAAACTACAACTTCCTTAGTTCCAAACCGATTTCGGTGATCTGTATCTCAAATGAAGCGTAATTAGGTATGGAATCTAAGAATGTAGCTGCCCATTAGATGCGCTTAACAGTTTCTAAGATATTGCATATTGGCTGCCGCACGGTTCGCTTCCTGAGAAAATGTACTGAGAATTGATTTCCAACCCCGGTCGCAAACTACAACTTCCTTAGTTCCAAACCGATTTCGGTGATCTGTATCTCAAATGAAGCGTAATTAGGTACAGAATCTAAGAGTGTAGCTGCCCATCAGATGCGCTTCATAACTTCTAAGATATTGCATATCGGCTGCCGCAAGGTTCGGTTCCTGAGAAAATGTACTGAGAATTGATTTCCAACCCCGGTCGCAAACTACAACTTCCTTAATTCTTAACAGATTTCGATGATCTGTATCTCAAATGAAGCGCATCTAGGTACAGAATCTAAGAGTGTAGCTGCCCATTAGTTGCGCTTAATAGTTTCTAAGATATTGCATATCGCCTGCCGCACGGTTCGCTTCCTGAGAAAATGTACTGAGAATTGATTTCCAACCCCGGTCGCAAACTACAACTTCCTTAGTTCCAAACCGATTTCGGTGATCTGTATCTCAAATGAAGCGTAATTAGGTATGGAATCTAAGAATGTAGCTGCCCATTAGATGCGCTTAACAGTTTCTAAGATATTGCATATCGGCTGCCGCACGGTTCGCTTCCTGAGAAAATGTACTGAAAATTGATTTCCAACCCCGGTCGCAAACTACAACTTCCTTAGTTCTAAACCGATTTCGGTGGTCTGTATCTCAAATGAAGCGTAATTAGGTACAGAATCTAAGAATGTAGCTGCCCGTCAGATGCGCTTCATAACTTCTAAGATATTGCATATCGGCTGCCGCAAGGTTCGGTTCCTGAGAAAATGTACTGAGAATTGATTTCCAACCCCGGTCGCAAACTACAACTTCCTTAGTTCTAAACCAATTTCGGTGGTCTGTATCTCAAATGAAGCGTAATTAGGTACAGAATCTAAGAATGTAGCTGCCCATCAGATGCGCTTCATAATTTCTAAGATATTGCATATCGGCTGCCGCAAGGTTCGGTTTCTGAGAAAATGTACTGAGAATTGATTTCCAACCCCGGTCGCAAACTACAACTTCCTTAGTTCTAAACCGATTTCGGTGATCTGTATCTCAAATGAAGCGTAATTAGGTATAGAATGTTAGAATGTAGCTGCCCATTAGATGCGCTTAACAGTTTCTAAGATATTGCATATCGGCTGCCGCACGGTTCGCTTCCTGAGAAAATGTACTTAGAATTGATTTCCAACCCCGGTCGCAAACTACAACTTCCTTAGTTCTAAACCGATTTCGGTGATCTGTATCTCAAATGAAGCGCAATTAGGTATAGAATCTAAGAATGTAGCTGCCCATCAGATGCGCTTCACAATTTCTAAGATATTGCATATCGGCTGCCGCAAGGTTCGGTTAATGAGAAAATGTACTGAGAATTGATTTCCAACCCCGGTCGCAAACTACAACTTCCTTAGTTCTAAACCGATTTCGGTGATCTGTATCTCAAATGAAGCGTAATTAGGTACAGAATCTAAGAATGTAGCTGCCCATCAGATGCGCTTAACAGTTTCTAAGATATTGCATATCGGCTGCCGCACGGTTCGCTTCCTGAGAAAATGTACTGAAAATTGATTTCCAACCCCGGTCGCAAACTACAACTTCCTTAATTCTAAATCGATTTCCTTGATCTGTATCTCAAATGAAGCGTAATTAGGTACAGAATCTAAGAATGTAGCTGCCCATTAGATGCGCTTAACAGTTTCTAAGATATTGCATATCGGCTGCCGCACGGTTCGCTTCCTGAGAAAATGTACTGAGAATTGATTTCCAACCCCGGTCGCAAACTACAACTTCCTTAGTTCTAAACCGATTTCGGTGATCTGTATCTCAAATGAAGCGTAATTAGGTATGGAATCTAAGAATGTAGCTGCCCATTAGATGCGCTTAACAGTTTCTAAGATATTGCATATTGGCTGCCGCACGGTTCGCTTCCTGAGAAAATGTACTGAGAATTGATTTCCAACCCCGGTCGCAAACTACAACTTCCTTAGTTCCAAACCGATTTCGGTGATCTGTATCTCAAATGAAGCGTAATTAGGTATGGAATCTAAGAATGTAGCTGCCCATTAGATGCGCTTAACAGTTTCTAAGATATTGCATATCGGCTGCCGCACGGTTCGCTTCCTGAGAAAATGTACTGAAAATTGATTTCCAACCCCGGTCGCAAACTACAACTTCCTTAATTCTAAATCGATTTCCTTGATCTGTATCTCAAATGAAGCGTAATTAGGTACAGAATCTAAGAATGTAGCTGCCCATCAGATGCGCTTCATAACTTCTAAGATATTGCATATCGGCTGCCGCAAGGTTCGGTTCCTGAGAAAATGTACTGAGAATTGATTTCCAACCCCGGTCGCAAACTACAACTTCCTTAATTCTTAACAGATTTCGATGATCTGTATCTCAAATGAAGCGCATCTAGGTACAGAATCTAAGAGTGTAGCTGCCCATTAGTTGCGCTTAATAGTTTCTAAGATATTGCATATCGCCTGCCGCACGGTTCGCTTCCTGAGAAATTGTACTGAGAATTGATTTCCAACCCCGGTCGCAAACTACAACTTCCTTAGTTCTAAACCGATTTCGGTGGTCTGTATCTCAAATGAAGCGTAATTAGGTACAGAATCTAAGAATGTAGCTGCCCGTCAGATGCGCTTCATAACTTCTAAGATATTGCATATCGGCTGCCGCAAGGTTCGGTTCCTGAGAAAATGTACTGAGAATTGATTTCCAACCCCGGTCGCAAACTACAACTTCCTTAGTTCTAAACCGATTTCGGTGATCTGTATCTCAAATGAAGCGTAATTAGGTATAGAATGTTAGAATGTAGCTGCCCATTAGATGCGCTTAACAGTTTCTAAGATATTGCATATCGGCTGCCGCACGGTTCGCTTCCTGAGAAAATGTACTTAGAATTGATTTCCAACCCCGGTCGCAAACTACAACTTCCTTAGTTCTAAACCGATTTCGGTGATCTGTATCTCAAATGAAGCGCAATTAGGTATAGAATCTAAGAATGTAGCTGCCCATCAGATGCGCTTCACAATTTCTAAGATATTGCATATCGGCTGCCGCAAGGTTCGGTTAATGAGAAAATGTACTGAGAATTGATTTCCAACCCCGGTCGCAAACTACAACTTCCTTAGTTCTAAACCGATTTCGGTGATCTGTATCTCAAATGAAGCGTAATTAGATATAGAATCTAAGAATGTAGCTGCGCATTAGATGCGCTTAACAGTTTCTAAGATATTGCATATCGGCTGCCGCACGGTTCGCTTCCTGAGAAAATGTACTGAGAATTGATTTAAAACCCCGGTCGCAAACTACAACTTCCTTAGTTCTAAACCGATTTCGGTGGTCTGTATCTCAAATGAAGCGTAATTAGGTACAGAATCTAAGAATGTAGCTGCCCATTAGATGCGCCTAACAGTTTCTAAGATATTGCATATCGGCTGCCGCACGGTTCGCTTCCTGAGAAAATGTACTGAAAATTGATTTCCAACCCCGGTCGCAAACTACAACTTCCTTAATTCTAAACCGATTTCGGTGATCTGTATCTCAAATGAAGCGTAATTAGATATAGAATCTAAGAATGTAGCTGCCCATTAGATGCGCTTAACAGTATCTAAGATATTGCATATCGGCTGCCGTACGGTTCGCTTCCTGAGAAAATGTATTGAAAATTGATTTCCAACCCCGGTCGCAAACTACAACTTCCTTAATTCTAAATCGATTTCGGTGATCTGTATCTCAAATGAAGCGTAATTAGGTACAGAATCTAAGAATGTAGCTGCCCGTTAGATGCGCCTAACAGTTTCTAAGATATTGCATATCGGCTGCCGCAAGGTTCGGTTCCTGAGAAAATGTACTGAGAATTGATTTCCAACCCGGGTCGCAAACTACAACTTCCTTAGTTCTAAACCGATTTCGGTGATCTGTATCTCAAATGAAGCGTAATTAGATATAGAATCTAAGAATGTAGCTGCCCATTAGATGCGCTTAACAGTTTCTAAGATATTGCATATCGGCTGCCGCACGGTTCGCTTCCTGAGAAAATGTACTGAAAATTGATTTCCAACCCCGGTCGCAAACTACAACTTCCTTAATTCTAAACCGATTTCGGTGGTCTGTATCTCAAATGAAGCGTAATTAGATATAGAATCTAAGAATGTAGCTGCCCATTAGATGCGCTTAACAGTATCTAAGATATTGCATATCGGCTGCCGCACGGTTCGCTTCCTGAGAAAATGTACTGGAAATTGATTTCCAACCCCGGTCGCAAACTACAACTTCCTTAATTCTAAACCGATTTCGGTGATCTGTATCTCAAATGAAGCGTAATTAGGTACAGAATCTAAGAATGTAGCTGCCCATTAGATGCGCTTCATAATTTCTAAGATATTGCATATCGGCTGCCGCAAGGTTCGGTTCCTGAGAAAATGTACTGAGAATTGATTTCCAACCCCGGTCGCAAACTACAACTTCCTTAATTCTAAACCAATTTCGGTGATCTGTATCTCAAATGAAGCGTAATTAGGTACAAAATCTAAGAATGTAGCTGCCCATTAGATGCGCCTAACAGTTTCTAAGATATTGCATATCGGCTGCCGCACGGTTCGCTTCCTGAGAAAATGTACTGAAAATTGATTTCCAACCCCGGTCGCAAACTACAACTTCCTTAATTCTAAACCGATTTCAGTGATCTGTATCTCAAATGAAGCGTAATTAGGTACAGAATCTAAGAATGTAGCTGCCCATCAGATGCGCTTCATAACTTCTAAGATATTGCATATCGGCTGCCGCAAGGTTCGGTTCCTGAGAAAATGTACTGAGAATTGATTTCCAACCCCGGTCGCAAACTACAACTTCCTTAGTTCTAAACCGATTTCGGTGATCTGTATCTCAAATGAAGCGTTATTAGGTATAGAATGTTAGAATGTAGCTGCCCATTAGATGCGCTTAACAGTTTCTAAGATATTGCATATCGGCTGCCGCAAGGTTCGGTTTCTGAGAAAATGTACTGAGAATTGATTTCCAACCCCGGTCGCAAACTACAACTTCCTTAATTCTAAACCGATTTCGGTGATCTGTATCTCAAATGAAGCGTAATTAGGTATAGAATCCAAGAATGTAGCTGCCCATTAGATGCGCTTCATAATTTCTAAGATATTGCATATCGGCTGCCGCAAGGTTCGGTTCCTGAGAAAATGTACTGAGAATTGATTTCCAACCCCGGTCGCAAACTACAACTTCCTTAGTTCTAAACCGATTTCGGTGATCTGTATCTCAAATGAAGCGTAATTAGGTATAGAATGTTAGAACGTAGCTGCGAATTAGATGCGCTTAACAGTTTCTAAGATATTGCATATCGGCTGCCGCACGGTTCGCTTCCTGAGAAAATGTACTGAGAATTGATTTCCAACCCCGGTCGCAAACTACAACTTCCTTAGTTCTAAACCGATTTCGGTGATCTGTATCTCAAATGAAGCGTTATTAGGTATAGAATGTTAGAATGTAGCTGCCCATTAGATGCGCTTAACAGTTTCTAAGATATTGCATATCGGCTGCCGCACGGTTCGCTTCCTGAGAAAATGTACTGAGAATTGATTTCCAACCCCGGTCGCAAACTACAACTTCCTTAATTCTAAACCGATTTCGGTGATCTGTAACTCAAATGAAGCGTAATTAGATATAGAATCTAAGAATGTAGCTGCCCATTAGATGCGCCTAACAGTTTCTAAGATATTGCATATCGGCTGCCGCACGGTTCGCTTCCTGAGAAAATGTACTGAGAATTGATTTCCAACCCCGGTCGCAAACTACAACTTCCTTAGTTCTAAACCGATTTCGGAGGTCTGTATCTCAAATGAAGCGTAATTAGGTACAGAATCTAAGAATGTAGCTGCCCATTAGATGCGCTTAACAGTTTCTAAGATATTGCATATCGGCTGCCGCACGGTTCGCTTCCTGAGAAAATGTACTGAGAATTGATTTCCAACCCCGGTCGCAAACTACAACTTCCTTAGTTCTAAACCGATTTCGGTGGTCTGTATCTCAAATGAAGCGTAATTAGGTACAGAATCTAAGAATGTAGCTGCCCATTAGATGTGCTTCATAATTTCTAAGATATTGCATATCGGCTGCCGCAAGGTTCGGTTCCTGAGAAAATGTACTGAGAATTGATTTCCAACCCGGGTCGCAAACTACAACTTCCTTAGTTCTAAACCGATTTCGGTGATCTGTATCTCAAATGAAGCGTAATTAGATATAGAATCTAAGAATGTAGCTGCCCATTAGATGCGCTTAACAGTTTCTAAGATATTGCATATCGGCTGCCGCACGGATCGCTTCCTGAGAAAATGTACTGAAAATTGATTTCCAACCCCGGTCGCAAACTACAACTTCCTTAATTCTAAACCGATTTCGGTGGTCTGTATCTCAAATGAAGCGTAATTAGATATAGAATCTAAGAATGTAGCTGCCCATTAGATGCGCTTAACAGTATCTAAGATATTGCATATCGGCTGCCGCACGGTTCGCTTCCTGAGAAAATGTACTGAAAATTGATTTCCAACCCCGGTCGCAAACTACAACTTCCTTAATTCTAAACCGATTTCCTTGATCTGTATCTCAAATGAAGCGTAATTAGGTACAGAATCTAAGAATGTAGCTGCCCATTAGATGCGCTTCATAATTTCTAAGATATTGCATATCGGCTGCCGCAAGGTTCGGTTTCTGAGAAAATGTACTGAGAATTGATTTCCAACCCCGGTCGCAAACTACAACTTCCTTAATTCTAAACCGATTTCGGTGATCTGTATCTCAAATGAAGCGTAATTAGGTATAGAATCCAAGAATGTAGCTGCCCATTAGATGCGCTTCATAATTTCTAAGATATTGCATATCGGCTGCCGCAAGGTTCGGTTCCTGAGAAAATGTACTGAGAATTGATTTCCAACCCCGGTCGCAAACTACAACTTCCTTAGTTCTAAACCGATTTCGGTGATCTGTATCTCAAATGAAGCGTAATTAGGTATAGAATGTTAGAACGTAGCTGCCCATTAGATGCGCTTAACAGTTTCTAAGATATTGCATATCGGCTGCCGCACGGTTCGCTTCCTGAGAAAATGTACTGAGAATTGATTTCCAACCCCGGTCGCAAACTACAACTTCCTTAGTTCTAAACCGATTTCGGTGATCTGTATCTCAAATGAAGCGTTATTAGGTATAGAATGTTAGAATGTAGCTGCCCATTAGATGCGCTTAACAGTTTCTAAGATATTGCATATCGGCTGCCGCACGGTTCGCTTCCTGAGAAAATGTACTGAGAATTGATTTCCAAGCCCGGTCGCAAACTACAACTTCCTTAATTCTAAACCAATTTCGGTGATCTGTATCTCAAATGAAGCGTAATTAGGTATAGAATCTAAGAATGTAGCTGCCCATTAGCTGCGCTTAATAGTTTCTAAGATATTGCATATCGGCTGCCGCAAGGTTCGCTTCCTGGGAAAATGTACTGAGAATTGATTTCCAAGCCCGGTCGCAAACTACAACTTCCTTAATTCTAAACCAATTTCAGTGATCTGTATCTCAAATGAAGCGTAATTAGGTACAGAATCTAAGAATGTAGCTGCCCATTAGATGCGCTTAACAGTTTCTAAGATATTGCATATCGGCTGCCGCACGGTTCGCTTCCTGAGAAAATGTACTGAGAATTGATTTCCAACCCCGGTCGCAAACTACAACTTCCTTAGTTCTAAACCGATTTCGGTGATCTGTATCTCAAATAAAGCGTAATTAGGTATAGAATCTAAGAATGTAGCTGCCCATTAGCTGCGCTTAATAGTTTCTAAGATATTGCATATCGGCTGCCGCAAGGTTCGGTTTCTGAGAAAATGTACTGAGAATTGATTTCCAACCCCGGTCGCAAACTACAACTTCCTTAGTTCTAAACCGATTTCGGTGATCTGTATCTCAAATGAAGCGTAATTAGGTATAGAATCTAAGAATGTAGCTGCCCATTAGCTGCGCTTAATAGTTTCTAAGATATTGCATATCGGCTGCCGCAAGGTTCGCTTCCTGGGAAAATGTACTGAGAATTGATTTCCAAGCCCGGTCGCAAACTACAACTTCCTTAATTCTAAACCAATTTCAGTGATCTGTATCTCAAATGAAGCGTAATTAGGTACAGAATCTAAGAATGTAGCTGCCCATTAGATGCGCTTAACAGTTTCTAAGATATTGCATATCGGCTGCCGCACGGTTCGCTTCCTGAGAAAATGTACTGAGAATTGATTTCCAACCCCGGTCGCAAACTACAACTTCCTTAGTTCTAAACCGATTTCGGTGATCTGTATCTCAAATGAAGCGTAATTAGGTATAGAATCTAAGAATGTAGCTGCCCATTAGATGCGCTTCATAATTTCTAAGATATTGCATATCGGCTGCCGCAAGGTTCGGTTTCTGAGAAAATGTACTGAGAATTGATTTCCAACCCCGGTCGCAAACTACAACTTCCTTAGTTCTAAACCGATTTCGGTGATCTGTATCTCAAATGAAGCGTAATTAGGTATGGAATCTAAGAATGTAGCTGCCCATTAGATGCGCTTAACAGTTTCTAAGATATTGCATATCGGCTGCCGCACGGTTCGCTTCCTGAGAAAATGTACTGAGAATTGATTTCCAACCCCGGTCGCAAACTACAACTTCCTTAATTCAAAACCGATTTCGGTGATCTGTATCTCAAATGAAGCGTAATTAGGTACAGAATCTAAGAATGTAGCTGCCCATTAGATGCGCCTAACAGTTTCTAAGATATTGCATATCGGCTGCCGCACGGTTCGCTTCCTGAGAAAATGTACTGAGAATTGATTTCCAACCCCGGTCGCAAACTACAACTTCCTTAGTTCTAAACCGATTTCTGTGATCTGTATCTCAAATGAAGCGTAATTAGGTATAGAATCTAAGAATGTAGCTGCCCGTTAGATGCGCTTCATAATTTCTAAGATATTGCATATCGGCTGCCGCACGGTTCGGTTCCTGAGAAAATGTACTGAAAATTGATTTCCAACCCCGGTCGCAAACTACAACTTCCTTAATTCAAAACCGATTTCGGTGATCTGTATCTCAAATGAAGCGTAATTAGGTACAGAATCTAAGAATGTAGCTGCCCATTAGATGCGCCTAACAGTTTCTAAGATATTGCATATCGGCTGCCGCACGGTTCGCTTCCTGAGAAAATGTACTGAGAATTGATTTCCAACCCCGGTCGCAAACTACAACTTCCTTAGTTCTAAACCGATTTCGGTGATCTGTATCTCAAATGAAGCGTAATTAGGTATAGAATCTAAGAATGTAGCTGCCCATTAGCTGCGCTTAATAGTTTCTAAGATATTGCATATCGGCTGCCGCAAGGTTCGGTTTCTGAGAAAATGTACTGAGAATTGATTTCCAACCCCGGTCGCAAACTACAACTTCCTTAGTTCTAAACCGATTTCGGTGATCTGTATCTCAAATGAAGCGTAATTAGGTATAGAATCTAAGAATGTAGCTGCCCATTAGCTGCGCTTAATAGTTTCTAAGATATTGCATATCGGCTGCCGCAAGGTTCGCTTCCTGGGAAAATGTACTGAGAATTGATTTCCAAGCCCGGTCGCAAACTACAACTTCCTTAATTCAAAACCGATTTCGGTGATCTGTAACTCAAATGAAGCGTAATTAGGCACAGAATCTAAGAATGTAGCTGCCCATCAGATGCGCTTCATAGTTTCTAAGATATTGCATATCGGCTGCCGCAAGGTTCGCTTCCTGGGAAAATGTACTGAGAATTGATTTCCAAGCCCGGTCGCAAACTACAACTTCCTTAATTCAAAACCGATTTCGGTGATCTGTAACTCAAATGAAGCGTAATTAGGTATAGAATCTAAGAATGTAGCTGCCCGTTAGATGCGCTTCATAATTTCTAAGATATTGCATATCGGCTGCCGCACGGTTCGGTTCCTGAGAAAATGTACTGAGAATTGATTTCCAACCCCGGTCGCAAACTACAACTTCCTTAATTCTTAACAGATTTCGATGATCTGTATCTCAAATGAAGCGTATTTAGGGACGTAGGTAGATTATGCCTTGATAGTGACGAATCATCTCTTCATATTCTCTTGGAGTGTCCGGCTCTCTTACTTCTCAGAAAGAATCTTTCTTCTTCTTTCTTCTTTATCTTTCTGACTGCCTCCGGAGTAAAAAGTTTGCTCTAGGACCCAACCAGGGAAGGAACAATAGGCCTCGTTATGAAGCCGCAGTGCCAGAGCATCACGAAGGCTCTCCCTCTTTGCAATCAGTTAATCAAAGGAAGACTGTCATGAGCAAAATGGTTACGAGAAGAACTCTGCACTGCGGAGTGATTTTCCCAATGCTGTGGCTTCTTCTCGTTAGTACAATTCTGACGACTTTTAAATCCAAGAGAATAAAAACAGTGACATATGCGCATGACGCAGTAATGATGATCGGTGGGAAATACCTTCCTACAATCAGTAAAATTATGGAATTTGCACTGAAAGAATTATCCTTATGGACAGAACCAAACGGTCTATTGGAGTACTTGTTAGCAAAGCTCCTGTGGACGTTGATTGATATCAATTGATCTCGATAGAATAACAGAACATTTTGTACCTAGGATTCTACAAAGAATGTTCCATTCTTTTCCCGAAAGACACTAACCAGTGCGCAGGATCTTCAACTCTACACAGATGAGACAAAATGGATACAAGTACCAGTGCCGGAGTTTTCTTAGCGATTTATACAAACTCCCGGGTGACTGTAGTATCTTTCAAGCTGTAGTATCTTCGCCATTGAAAGAGCAGCATAGACTGCGCAAAGGGCCTAAGTCCGTCTAAAGGATCAATCTTCGTGGATAGACAAGCTCCCCTTTAGGCACAAAACAGCACGATAATTAGATTGAAAACAGAGTCACTCTCTGCTGGGTCCCCGGACATGGCATTATAAAGATGAGCTAGCACGGAAAGGGAAGCATTAAACGAGGAATTTACCCTGGCATCGGTTACTATACCTATAGGTGTACTAAAAAGGTAAATAGACCTTAAGCAAGAGAAAATATCACACCTATTGAAGCACCAAAGGCGACTGCATTACATCTCTCAGCTTATGGCCAACTCTGAACGAAAGAAATTTTAAAAGCATCATGGCAGATGTACTGACTGGGCAAGGACTTTTTGAAGAGCTGGAAATCTGGCACAAGTTCCACTCCGGAAAATTAAACGTTTCGTCATGAATACGGGTTGATTTATCCTAAGACCAACCGACAAACAACAAAATTAGAGAAGGATAGTATATCCTTAGTAGCAGAGTTTTCATTTCCGCTTGCGTACATATTTCTTCATGGAAAATACGTCTCCTTAACCAATGTAAAGCTGGGCAATTGCAGAGAATGTGTTCCGATGATTCGTCCTCCTCCGAGCAGAATCTACATTCCGTGTCTGAGCTCCGGTTAAGTTTGTTAAGGTGGTATTTCAAGCCACAGTGGCCCGTGAGAAAGCCCACTAGCTTCCTGATACTTTCTTTATTAAGGTTAAGTATATCCTTATAGGAGTAGGGTTTGATTAGTAATTTGGATTCTCTCAACCCTGGGACAATTTCCCAGTGGTCCAGACGAAGTTTATGTTCCCAGTTACTAATCAGCGCTGTGGCGAAAGACCCGTTGATGCCACAGTAAGGTTCAGGTCCTATGAACGCAGATCCTGAGCCAGTCCTAGCTGGTTCATCTGTTAACTCGTTGCCTACAATCACTTGATGGCCGGAGACTCATCCAGGTTTTACCTTGTTTAGTCTCGCCAGGTATTGCAGTGCATCGTAGCAGCTTTTAACTGATATGGAGTCCACTATATTGGACGACAGGGCATTGAGTGCGCCCTTAATACCCTTATTAAGGTTTACCCCAGCGCAGATTTCATTGGCATGGAGTTCAGCCTGAAATACCGTGGGACACGTTCATTCCCATAGGTATCAAGACTTTGGTGTTGGGTCTAAAGACACCAGCTCCAACTCCAGATTCCATTTTCGATCCGTCTGTGAACCAAACCAGACCTCTAGGGCCTAATGCCGGAGCACCATTAGACCAATTTGCACGATCTAATATTTCTACCTCAAATAACTTAGCGAAACAGTACTCCTTGACAATGGTGTCAGGGATGGTACAAAACATGTCTCTTTTGGGGATTACGTCAAGAATTTTCAGATATCCCACATGGTCACCTGATTTATACTTGTATTCTATCTGCAACTTGATAGCACACCTAACGGCTGTCTTCCTAATGAAGATATGAAGGGGTGAAAGCCCAACGATTGCTTCTAAAGCTGCCGTCGGGCTGATACGCATAGCACCTGTGATACCGAGACAGGCAATTCTTTGTAACTTCTGAAGTTTTGGCCACCAGATGATAGCCGCGTACGTGATAATAGGCCTCACCATCGTTGTATACATCCAATGTATCAAGTTGTCTATGACTAGTGACCATAGAAGAGGAGAGAGAACTCCGCCTTGGGGACAGCCCTTAACTCCTCCCGAGGAGGAAGTCATAATTCGACTTTCAATCATGGCTCTTATCCATTTGCTGGTTGAATCTTCGATGCCTCCGCCAGTGATTGCTCTCTCTATTGAGCTGTAGCCAGTGTTATCGAAAGCACCCTCAATGTCAAGGAAGACACATAAGGCTATTTCCTTAGAACAAAAAGTTCTTCGGGGTCCTGGGCCATATACGGTCTGTTGCACCGTGGTTTCGTATCACTATAAAAAGGAGTGTTCTTGAGCTCTCCTTAGCTCGATCTACAAGCTCATTTAAAATTAATGAACACTTCCAAATTTGAACATTTATTGCAAGTCATTGAATAAATAAATAAAATGTAAAAGCACGCCCATCCACAACACATAATCACGTTCCACTAATAACCCTTGCGTTTGTATCCTGAGTTGCTGCCATAAGCATATGAATTGGAACCGCTGACGACTCCAAAGCCATTGCTTCCTAATTGTCCCGGATATTGTTCGTCATAGTGATTCGATGGATTCTGCAGGTAGTTATTCGAAGAATATGGTCCTTGCGGTATATGTGCTGCAGGGTATGGTCCAGGATATTGCGATGAAGTTGGATTGGCAACATTTGGAGGATATGGTGATGGGTATGCTGCCGGATACGGTGCTGGATACGGTGATGGATACGGTGCTGGATATCCACCATTCGGAGGCCTTCCATGAGAGTGAGGAGGATAATATCCATTTCCGGATGGTGGTCCATAGCCTGGTTGATGAGTACGATATGAATCTCTCCGCGGTCCGTGAGAATCGGATATGAGTTCATTTTCCAAATCACGAGCTATTTTGTACAGCACGTCAAATGTAGGTCTTGCATTTACTGTATAAACAAAAGCAGCCAGAAGCACTGCTACTAGCTTCCACTTATGCATTTCAAATTGTTTAAATTATTGTTCTTTAGAAAGAGAATTACTGCTGCTGTCTCCAGTTGATTACTGAATCAAGCTACTCACATTTAAAGCATTTTATAGCAAATTAATTGGGTCAAGATGAAGTGAGAGAATATTGATAACAGACCCAGCTGCGACAAGGTCTTTGAAATACGCATTGGCGACCTCTAAATATTATTTTAATTTAATTTGTTTACAGTAGAATGCTAAGAATTTAATGGAATTCATTGATACACATCAACACTGATGGCACCGGAACTGCTTACGTGATTGCAACAACATTATGGGGAACCCTTAGGTTAGGTTAAGTTGATGGGTTGATGAGAAAAGAAGCTCGACTCATCCCAATTATGTCCTTGTGGATCCATTTTGATACCCATTGGGGGAAAGGGGGGGGAGGGGTATTGCGTTCCTGTACTGTGTCCACGCCTTACTGCTCGTTCGTGATTGGGGTCTCCAGCCATCGCGTCGTTCTCAGGAACCTAGAAAGATCGCTTAGAGAAACATTGGGTAATTCAGGTATGTCTTGGAAGTTGTATTTCTCAAACGACATAGGCTTGGGCAGTGGCAGAAGAAGTGAGGTGTATCCTCGTGAGCCTCTTCGTCACCACAACCTCTGCAGATATTGTCGTCATTGAGTTTTAGTTTAACTGTGTGGGTACTTAGAAGGTTATGGCCAGTAAGCGCACCTATTAGCATTGACAGCAATTTCCTGTCGTTATTTAAGAGCTTGGTGGTTCTAGGTTTGTGATCGATTTCCACCTATCGTTGGCTTTCATTAGAATCTTACGATCAATTCGCACTCTGAGGTTACGAGTGGAGGTTTAATCCATTGTGGTCTATTGTAGACCCTTTTCTTGCAAGTTCATCAGCTTTCTCCTTTCCGGCTATATCGTTGTGCCCAGGGACCCAGCAGAGAGTAATATTGTGCTGCGAGCCAAGAACCTTCAGTTCCTCCTGACAGCGTCGAACTAACTTAGACTTGATTTCAGAAGCAAAAATTGCTTTAATGTCTGCTTGACTGTCAATAAAAATGGTGATATCATCTCGTGGTATTGCCAACATTGATACCGTACTGGCTGCCACTGTCACTGCCAGTACCTCCGCCTGGAATACACTTCTGTGGTCAGGGAGTCTGATTGAGCTGTGTATGTCTAGCTTTTCGGAGAATACACCGGCGCGTGTTCCTATATCCATCTTTGACCCAAATGTGTAGATATGTAGATATGCGCTTGTCTTTTACTGGTTCATTGGTTTCCCATTTTTCTCTACTTGGGAAAATGCAGGAGAATGGTTTTTCAAAGTCGAGGTATGGTGACGTGGTGACGTCAGTGCTTACGTCCTCACTTACGAGTTTGTTTAGAATCCTTGCATGTCCTTCGTGATTCGAGTTCCAAACAGTTGATTGGCTTATCCTTAAGGCACTTCTAGCAGCAGATTCCTGCATTTAGTGATCTAGGGGTAGCATGTTGAGAATTGTTTCCAACCCTGCTGTTGGCGTTGTTCTCATTGCACTGGTTGTGTTTATGCATGCTGATCTCTGTATTTTGGTCATTGCCTTAAGATTGATTGCTTTGTCCGCGGCTTGCCACCAGACAACGTTGCCATACGTGAGAATTGGTCTCACGATTGCGGTATACATCCACAGTTTTATTTTCTTCCGCCGAAAATTCGGTTGCATGGGGAACTCTTACTGAATCCTTACGTCAGCCGAAGATTGGGTGCGAAGAATACACCAATGGATGTGTAAAATATGATCGGATAAAGACATGGAACCTTGGCATTCCATTCACGACTCTTTCTGTGTGGATGCCTCAAAACCATGTTTTCCAAACCTGATTGATCCTTGTGAGTGGGATTTGAGGCCTGAAAGGCTGGGCTGTGTGATTCACATGCATCCTTTCCACTCGGAGCCCATAAAGACCCATTATGAGACCTTCGTGTTATTGTTGAAAAAGCAAACCAAACGACAATCAATTGGACTCATCACCCATCTGATTGTTTAAGCCATTTGGTGCTGTTTATAAATTTCTGCGGTGCGTTTGATGAACATGTCTAGTGGCAGTAGGAGAAGGATCATTTGCAGTCCCACTGCAATGCACTCTTAATAGCTCCTGTTATACTAATCGCGGCAAGTCTTTGTACTTTTTTGAGCACTTTCACGTAGATATTTACTTTCGTTATTGACCATCAAACAAGTGATCCGCAGTGGGACAGCGATGTTACCTTAGATGGCAGCCCAGTTCACTTCTGCACAGACGGCTCCAAGACTGAGAGCGAGGTGGGTCGTTGTATCTTCTCTGAAAAGCTCAAACTGAGCACCTCTTTCGCCTTCCAGATTACTGCAGGACTCTCTTAGGTGGAAACTATAGCGATCAAGGAGACCTTGTTCTGGTTGAAATGTAATGAAATATCTGTCAAGGATATTAGCATTTGCACTGATAGTAAAGCGGAAATCAGGTCTCTGGGATCGTGCCCCTTCACCCTAACGTCCGAGATGGCGGAGTAGATAAACATTCACTTCTACTATGTGCCTCGCCATAGATACATCCAGGGAAACTGCCAGGCTGACAAGTTCCTCAGAAAAGGTACAACTCTTATGATTCTGTGTTTATGGTTAAACCTAGGTATGTACCTCGCTGCACGTAATATCTACTCAGCAGGGCCAATCAAAGATAAGAAAATGGTTCGATGTATCATATATCTAGATACATATATCTGGCCTAAGCTGCATCAGAAACGTAGTGTCGGGCTAGTTGTGCTAAGGCGGTCACAGATCAGCTACGTAACCAGTGTCCTCAAGGGACACTGTCTGCTAAGCCGACATGCTTAAAGGTTGGGTCTCTTTTCAAATGACTTCTGGAGGAGCTGCATGCACCTCATATGCACCTGTTCGACCCCAAAGAAGACTAATCTATTTGGGCGGTCTTTTCTTCAATAATCTCAGCGAGCTGGCGTCCTTAGACGTTATGTGCATCCTCCGCTTCATTACAAGCTCCGATTGGTTTTCCGAGTCGCTCTGTAGGTAAAGTGGATAGATCCATAGTATCATAAAGGACCTCTTCTGGTCTAACCTAAACCTAAACTATGGTCAGCACTATATCGGGAAGAGTTTAAAAGTAATTTTTGACATCATACCTTTTAACGACTAAATGACCTACAAAGTCTGTTGCCAAGGTGACAATAGAAATTTTATTCTAAAAAACAAACGATTACCGGTGTAGGCAGTGTGCTGTCTTCACCCTTATTTAATGGCAACATTATGCACTGAGTTTGAACCAAGTCTTTCTCATCGAAAGCTTCTAAGCTGCAAAGAATCTACCGTACACCTACCTATGCGTATGTATTCTCTGTGAATCCTTTTCCTTTTTAAACTCAGTGAACATGTAGCGGTGTAGTTGTGATGAACGGAATTTGGCAGTCTTTCCATCTATTCGTCTCGCCGATTTCGTCTCCCATTGGATGATTTGCTGGATGGCTACAAGGCCGTTTAGTCTTGTAATTTCGATTGCTGCATTGACTTATGATCGACGGGCGAGGATATCTCAACACTGGCCATATCAAGTCCCGACAGACCATCAAAATAAGAATAAAAACACAAAGCAAGAACGTGTGAATATGTTTATTTATTTTTTAAGGCACATTCCAACCGTTATCAAGCTCTGACCTCAAAAGCCGCCACATGTGTCACACGGCTTACTATCATTGGACCTACTCGCATGAGTCCATCCAGATTCGAAGTTGGGTGACTTAGGCACTGAATTGATGCCAGGTACCAAACCTAAGTGTATATACTCTCCAGGACGCTGTTGAGTGGTGGGGTATGGCAAATATTCTCCGGGAACGGGTTGCTGTCCAGTTGGTTGTGGTGGTTGCACACTTTTTGATTCACTATTTGGTTGGGGACTAATGGCAGATGATGACGATGATGACGACGATGATGATGATGCCGGTGACGGTGGTGGATAGTATCCTCCAAAACCTGGTTGTTGTCCAACTACTGATGGTGACTGGCCCTGCGCAGGTTGTTGACTAAGTGAGTTCGGATGAAATTGTCCTCCTGACGGTGGCAGTGAGCCACCAATATTGGGATTGTATCCTCCAGTTAAAGGAAATCCATAGCCCACATATGGCTGGTGACCATGATATGGAGGAAGGTAATTACCATATCCAACTATTCCATGTGGTGGTCCATAATATCCTTGTGGCTGTTGACCGTTATGGATGGGAAAACTATACCCTACTGGTTGCGGTGGATAAAATCCATATACGGGCTGAATGTTGGGCATAGGATAGGCCGGGTGATTGTATGTGTGCGGAACATATCCTCCTGGAGGCGGAAGTGACGGATAGAGCGGCGGATCGTACCGATGCTTCTTTTCTCCAGACTCATCACTTTCACTATCACTGTCGGCACTGCATAATGCTAAATAAGCGAGGAATGTCCACAACGGGAGCAACACCATTTTGTTCAATGAAAATATAAATTCATACTGAACAGCTTTTATTTCTGATATTGATACGAACTACATGACGATGAGTGATCAAGATGATAAGACGACGTGTGGAGAGTAATCAAGTTCCAAGAACTGACGACCATGCTCAGAGTGACTAGTGATAACCGTGCGTCTAGCAGCTTTTGTTTTCTGATAATCCTTGACCTTAGCTTGTAGTAAATCGATTTAGAAACGGAAGGCATTGAGCTTTTAATTACGCATCTACGTGAAATAAAATTTTGTGATTCTAAAACGGGTTCTGCTGCATTGAAGTTTAGGTAAATGTGACGACTGAGCTCGCCAAAAACCTTTACTAGCGATAATGCACCGTTTTGACAACCACAACTCACGTGACCCATGGGCCGATTGTACTTCGCATCTTAAAGAAAAAATCCATCCATTGCAGTTCATGAATCCGATCAAATCTCCAGTTCCTTCGACACTTCTGCAGGATCGACGAATAAGGGTTTCCCTTGAGTATTGTAGTTCTAGCAGGATACCTAATTTTTAGGGGGTCTTAAGCCCGGGAACTGGGATTCGAAAATCCTCTTGTCCAGAGGGTTGTTGTCCATTCGCTCAATGTAGTCGTACAGCTTTGGATTTTTTGACGACGCCCATACCTTAGTACTGCTAGTAGAGTTTAAGCCCCTTGTCGTCCCAACAGCACCCTTGCATTGCCAGAAAGCTAAGAGCACCTTGGACGTTTTCGATATGGTTTGTTGAAAGAAGTTTCCGATCTGGGATCAATCCTAGATATTTAGCTTCACTGAAAATCTGGATAGTGACACCCTTTCCAGAGCATACATTTTGTCTTCCGATTAAGGTTTTTTGGCGGAGCACTACGAACAGCTCCCTCTACGGCACTGGACATCATGTTTTATCTTTTACCTCTTGAGTGCAGCGAGTGCAGCCATTCGCCTTGAAGCTACCTCACTGTGGCCAAGAAAGGAATTTGGCAACGCATCCATTCTAAAGTACTTCTGAACCTCTCCCGAAAACACTGATTACGATGTCTGAATTTTGACAAGAACTTTCTCGTCACCATGATTCTGGAATGAGGATGCATTTTTAGTAGATGAATCGATTCACTTCTAAACTGATGGCCCAAAATCCAATGACGGAGTTGGTGGAGGTGTTTTCTCCGAAAGTCTTAATCTTAAGCTCTCCTCCCGTCTTCCAAATCATTGTAGCGTCTTCTAGCGATCAAAGAAGCCCTATCTTGGTTTAAGAAAAATGTGATATTTGTAAGAGACATTCCAGAGAATTATAAGACCGGTAAACTCGCCAAAATAGGAACAACTTTACCCATCCTGCCGCACAACAACACCTTGGGTATGCCAATCGCCACTTGCAAACAAAAATTGAAACTGGATGCTACCACGAGTGCAAACCTTAGGTGGACTAGTGAACCACCATGTCTAGCGACGAAACAAATTTTGCCTAAACTGGATTTAAAACGCTCTGAGAAATAAATTTCTCTCAACAGATCGCATATCGGCGTTATAATAGGTGTCATTACTGGACCCTGCCTAATAAGCAAGCACGCTACAAGGCTAGGCCTTTTTGAAAACGACTTCTGCATAAGCTGTATGGAATAAGAGGATGAGGAAACTACTCCTCAACTTCTTTGTTTCTGCCCAGCTAGCTCTCTCCCGTAGAAGGAAGCTTCACTTAGGAGCCTTCCCTTACAATGACATAGGCGATCTGACGAATATAGATATCAAAAGCCTTTTACGCATCATAAGGAGCTCTAATTGGTTTTAAAACGAGTAGGTAGAGAGAAACTTTATCCCATGATACACGTGGTATCACAACGGACCTATCATTGGTCTAAGTGTGTTGGCGATTCCTAGCTGGCAGCCACTTTTAACCAACCAAGGATTTTTGACTCCATTTGTTTTGCGAAACCGAAGTAGCACTCATTTCCAAGATTCAGCTTTTTGACATCGTACTCCAGACAGAGTCCGTAGAAACCATCCAAATAATACAAATCCAAATACTTGACGCAACAGACTCTATGAGGTCCAGGACTTAGACTCTCGCGTGCATTCGTGTACTCCATGCTATATTTTTTAAACATATGGTAGTGACCTACGGCTTTAAGACATATCCGTAACGCAAATTGAGAAGTTTTCTCATGACAGCTATTACTATCGCACGTTTGTCATACATTTGTGAGAAGTAGAAGGACCGTGAAAAAACTTCTTCGTGTTTTCTGGGACTCGGATTTAACCTCCAGCTTAGTAACCCGACGCATTAACCACTGAGCTAAGGCGCTAACCAGAAAGTCACAGAATTCTCCCCTGACAGGGTCTTCGCCATCGTCGTTAGGAACATGTATATAAGGCTGCTGTTACACTTGTCGTAATCCCCGAATGTGTTATGCCAGTAATAGATGTCGGCCTGTACTGCAGGTTTCAACCTTTTGCAAAGAAAAGCTTAGACAGCAGTACCACAGGGAAATGAGAGTGATTTTGGTGAACAGGAATTTCACGATACTACTGAGTACGGGCGCAGCCTTTCTGAAGGTTTTCATCGCCATCGAACAAAAAATTTCGTCTGTAATGGTTTGGCGTCTGCAGCTTAGCTCCAGCTTACGATTCATTTCTTGCATTAAGACGTAGTTGCGATAGTCAGAAGAAGTATTCAGCGGTTTGGGGAACAAAAGTCTGATCTTCCCCAAGAGTGGGGGGAAGTGGAAGTCCTATTTGCCCCACTCACAGTAACTTGGCTTGAAAAATGAAATAAGTGAAAAAGCTTGCTCTGCTACTGGAATAAGGAGAAGGAAGGCTCTCCAAACCCCCTCCCTAGATCTGGCTTTGAAAGTCCTACGCATTCTCAAAAATTTGGCCCATTTAAGATGCCAGAACGGTCACCATCTGGAAGGATATCCTGTCACTATTATACCGCATCTGCAGGCGGTTCCCAAAAATATCAAGAGGGAGCAAGTGGGGCATCGTTTCGGATGTGGGAATAGTTTTTAATGTACCCAGGCCCAAAATGTCCTTAAGATTAATCAAGATTTCCATCGGTCTGGATATCTGAGGTTCTACTGTAATACAATTTCCTTTTTTAGGAGCTTATTTGCCGATAAATTATGATCCTTGGAGCTGAATTATTTTCCTTATTCCTGCAGATTTCTAATGTAATCTTTGAAAATTGAAGCACCCTATAACACATTGAAAATAATAAAAAAATATTAATTTACACTAACCCAGTGAATATTTATTTGTTATTCTAAATTTGTTATTCTAAGTTCTTATCTACACACTGCTTACGTCAAAGGCTATCACACAGTTTTGCACTACACTTCCGAAAAAGTATTCGTTCCGTTCGGCAATCGATATTCTACAACCGAAATTGTATCTCAATAGAAAGTGCTCCTGTATTCATCTCCATCGAATGGCGGATTGATAGCATCTGGACCATATCCTCCAGTTGCTGTTTGGAGTCCCGCTATTGTTAATTTGGAAGAATGCAATCCAGATGTGTCAGCAGAAGGGTGTAGAGCATTCGGACCGAAACCTCCAGTGGCTAACTGCAGTCCACGTGGTCCATTAAATGAGTTTTGATCTTGTGGCCCAAAATTTCCTGTTGAAGGCGGCTGGTTGGTAATATTTGGATTAAACCATGGCTGTTGTCCGCCATGAGCTTGGGGACTATGTGGACTACTTGAAGGAGGCTGCTGGCCGTAAGGATTTGGACCATTTGGATAATGTGGTTGCTGTGGACCAAAGTTAAATGGACTTGGGTTATATCCAGAGGCTTGCTGATGACCTCCATATGGAAACGGTGATTGCGGGCCATGATGATGGTTGATAGCATTTGGATGGTATCCTAAAGATCGCTGCTGATCCGTTGATCCATATCCGGGTTGAAAACCATGCGATGGAAAGTTTGGCGGAGCCTGGCTAGGAAATGGAACATTTGGGCTATATCCTCCAGCTGATGGAAATCCATACCCCGCTTGTGGTCGCTGCTCTTGATACACATTTGGCGCTATTTGTATGGGAGGAAGCTTTTGTCCATATCCTCCAGATGTTGAGTGCTCACCAAATGGTGGTCTATAATTATAATTAGCTTGTGGCGTTGGGTGACCATAACCTTGAGTATCAGGTCTCACTGATGATGGTGGCTGGTACCAACCATACACTGGTGGTGTGTGGGATCCATGTGGCGGTGTACTCGGCTGTTGCCCATATCCCTGTCGAGAATAACCCGAAGAAAAGCCAGGATTATCCCTATAGTCGTGGTTCTGTTGCTGTCCTACTGATTCACTACTACCACTGTAGGCGTTGCTTGCCACGCAACAGACGAACAATATCCAAAACGACAGAAGCAACATGTTGCGTAGGGAAAATCTAAATTTATACTGACCGCGAAATTATTCGATTGGAGAACTTTATACCGCATAAAGCCCTGTCCAGCGTCAAAATACATCGGAAAGAGATAATAAAAATAAATTAGGAAGGGGAACGAAACGTCAGTACAATCAGAAATTTGGAAACATCACAAATTGATAATCCAGCGAATGCCCTCTCTGGGAAAAACAACACGATCGTTCGTAACAACCCAACTAGCGACGATGCTAATCGTTTATGCTACAAGGTGCGACCGAATTAATCAAAACCCTCGTTCGATGGATGGATGATTCATTTTTTTTTTTTGTTTTTGCTTTTGATAAACACTTCGCCGTAACTTCTTCTTTTATTTAGAATCAGTGGTTTATCGCGACGTCATGAGGGAGAAAAAGCCGGCTTCTTCGGATAAATTTAATATTTATTAGCTCTTCGTTGAGATACTAAACAAGGTCAATGGTATTCAACGGATACTGTTTGGGAAGTGGGGAAAAACCATTGAACGTGCTGCGGTTTGCGGTTAGTGTGCCTACTAAAAGTCTTCATGCGCTGGAGCTTAGCCCTTTCTTTTAGTGATAGCCGTATGACTAACGTATTTATTAAGAAAAAAACTCTCTTGCTGTACGTATGTGTATCTTTATATCAAATTCCGAAGTGGAATGACAAGTTTTGACACAATTATCGTCTCCCGCTAAACAAAATATTCTGCGACTAAAAATCTGTAAAAGTTGGGATTCACTCGATGTATTTTTAGGGCACATGCTTACATACGTTTGCAATTGTACATGGAGATGTCTATACATCGGCAGGTGGCGTAGCAAGGGGAAGGAATCAGGGAAGACAACCAATACTCTGTCATACAATGAATATTGGAATCATCTTTGGGAATGTAAAACTGAAAAGAGGTTATGACTAGAATTTGAGACCGGCAATTCATTAAACCACGTTTTTATTACCAGTTTACCGGTAAACAAAGCAGCGCTGGATAGAAGGGCTAGAGTTGCCTGCAAGCTGTGCTAGTAGAAGAGAAGAACGAATACCGGCTTGTTAGGAGATAGATAAGGAGCATGTCAAGCGCGCGATCGAGGGAGTAGAGAGATGCTACTGCTGGAAGTTATACCAAAAGGTAAGAAGAACAAGTCAAGGCGAAGCCGGCAAGTGCATATGATCAAGGGAATATCGAAGTAGAAAAACAGTCGATGCGGAGGATGTGGAGAAACCACTTTTGCAAACTGTTTTACGGCTACGAAAAATCGAGTCCCGCAATCAGGCAGAATGAACCATTCAACCTGGACGATGTAGACCAACGATTCCATCCACCCGAACTGGGAGAAATGAAGATAACTATACCTAAAGTTGGAGCTGACGATCTAGTTGCCGAACTGAAGCAGCTGGAGATGATTTGGTAGAGAGTCACCACATACCATCTCATGTCTACAACTTGGTCAGACTAGTGTATGCTTGATGAATAGAATCTTAGCATCGTTTGTCCGGTCTATAGAAGGGATGTCATGAGTTGATAAGTTTAACCTTTTCACAAACGAAAACATGTCAAAACCCTGTTGGGAAATATTTGGCAACATTTTGCCTGTTTTGTGTGTCGTCCATATCCGAATGAGTCTTTCAGATGAGGCTAGAGGTCTAAAGAACAGAGGGAGACCGATGTTGGCGTGGCGTTGGAGCCAGGAAAAGGGTGTTGTTATGGGATGGCAGTCGGTTCAAAGATTTCGCGACAGCGGTTGTATGCGGTAGTAGAAACAAGTAGTAGCAGGAAAGTACACAGTCGATCAAGTGTTGAAAGTACGTCAGATGCTGGAGAAAACCGATTAAGGCTGCATATGACAGCATTTATCTACAAAGAGACGAGCTATACAGAGCCATGTCGTGTTTTGGCATCCCTTCTAAACTCGTTCGTCTATGTACTGCTCCACCAAGGTCGACAACGACATCACCGAAATATTGGTGTCAAAAAAGGATGCCTCAGAACGCGGTACATGTAGTGACGGAATGCCAGAAGTACACAAGGGCTGGAAGTATCCTGAAAAGAGAAATCGGCTGGCCAGTGACACCAAGCTTAAGCTTAATGGTATTCATGTTGAGATCGAGCGAAGCTTGGGAGACTTCAAATGAAGTAATCACTACAATGATGCAGAAATTGTGCATAGAAAAACAGGCAGCGAGAAGCGCAAGAAGCGAAGAAACTGCTAGCTCTGGCAGCTAAGAAAGAAGTGACGAACTATCATACCAGTCATTGAGATGGAATGCTGTGACTGGCGGTGCCGCAGGGGGCAAACAGGACAAGAGTGATGGAAAATAACAATTTTGGTTTAAGGGTGGAGATTACATATATACAGTGGTGTTCACATAATAGGCACAGTCAAAAAAAATTACCAAAAAATGAAACAAAAGAAAAAAAACAATAAATGAACAAGAAAAGAAAAAAATTTAGAATAGTATTTGGTAGGACAGTTTTGGTAGACTTCCAACCAAGACCTTTTGGCCCGCCACAGTTCAGCCAAATTCTTTTAATTTAAGTCCTTCACTGTAAAATCCAGATCGTTCCAAACGTTTCTTATTGGATTCAGATCGGGACTACGTGCCGATATTGCTGCTCCGAAAGCCAGTCTTTTACAAGACGCAAAGAATGCTTCAGATCATTGTCATGCACGATGATCCGTGATACAAGCATTGATTCATCAGTGTACTTCTTCATATGGATGTTTTCAAACTAATGCTAATCCAGAATGCCATACATTTTTAGGATGGGTCCAACACCATGCCATTACATGGCTGCTCACACCATTATATTCCCAGCACCATGTCTGACGGTCTTAATGGTGCACCTGGGATTGTATTCCTGGTTCTCTGGTCGCCTAATGTACTTTTTGCCATCCCATCGCAGGCGATTGAACTTGCTTTCGTCACTCCACAAAATTGGTCAAATCCAAAACTAATGCTTCTCTTTCGGTTCTTCTGAGACACGAGGGGTTGCTTCTTAGCAATTCTTTCATTGAGTTCGAGTTCCATGAGACGACGACGTATATGTAGTAACGACTGATATATGAACGCCATGCTGGTCATGCAATTGCTGCTTAAATACCAGTGACTACGTCTCTAGCAGTCAATCAAACAAAGATAGCACTTGGTGAGACATCGTATGGTTTCATTTCCCTTTGAGTCCACTCCTTCCACCGACTCCTTCAATACATTCATACATTTATTTAAGTCCTGTGACCCCTCGTGGCGCATATGACGTCAACAACCCCTACGCGCCACCGTGTTCGCAGTTCTGCAACGCGCCTGAGCTCCTTCCAAGTCATCCCCAATGATCTGGATTCCTCTTCAACTGTCTTTCTCCACGTCTGCCTAGGGCTGCCCACTGCCCACTCATTGCCGGATTCGGTAAGTGGTTATCAAGTTAACTTCACAATAGAACTGTCTGCGCACCGCGTAAGATGTGTCCTATCCACTGCCTCTTTCTCCTACGTATTTCACCTACCACCGGAAAACAAAACCCCATTGAGGTCGATGACCAGTTCGAACGTCTCCAAACTCAACTCAGTAATGAATCTATGAAGTGCACATACATGTGTATATACGAGCACTTACATATATTTCTCATGAACTTCCTTATCACAAGCTCACTTTCTCTATCTCTGCCTGTCGGAATTGCCATTGAGAAACGGTTACAAGGCTTTCCGGCAGCGTGCGAATGCGACGATCAAAATAAATTCATCCCACCTTGGACTCGTTATCTGTTGACAGTCAATTGGAGAAGAGCTCGTCTATAAATTAAGTTCCGCATGCCATTAGAATCCCAGAGAGCAAATGTAACTCTTCTACAATAGAACAGTTTTAGACAGATATTAAAAAAAAGAAACGCAATGAGATCGATTGTGATCATTGCTTTAACTTGTGTCGGTTTCGCGGTAGCTGGACCAGTTTTTGAAGCTCTGTTCGGCGTAAGGACCAGCAATGTTCAAAATCAAGGTGGACCGTACTATGACACGCCTTATCAGTATCCGAGGCCCAATGCTGGGTACTACCGCCCGCACCAAACACAGGTACAACAGCCACCTAGTCGCAATTATAAGGACATGTGCCGCTTGGTAAATCACGACGCCTTTTTGAATCCTGGTGGGGCCTCTAGATGCCCTTATTAAAGGAGTGTTCCAGTTCCTGCTATAGTGTTGATTATTTTTTTTTGCTTTTATTTATTTTTTTTTAAATAAATTTATTCATTTACTCGTATTGCGGAGTTTTTTTTTAGTTTTATGAGAACGCCTATAGCAAGCAAGCAAAGTCTATACACTTGCTCAAAGCCAGCATACTAGGGCTGAGGACATGATGCACTCTAGAGCAGGCGATATATTTGTGTCATTTGGAGCCCTGAATAACAAAAGTTTCTAAAGTCAATTTTTTTCGTCAAGCAACAATCCTCTGTTACCCGCCTCGTTCCTTACCCAGCTGTCTCAAGTTCCGGATGCGAAGTTGGTCCCATTTGTATGGAGTCTCTCTGGGGTGGACTCAGCAACTTTTCGAGCTGGAGCATATGTAGATGCTCATGGGCTCATACATGAACTCGTCACCTTAGGCGTTAAACACGTCGTTTTTGCACTGGTTGAGATTTCTGTACAGCTCCGTTGATGGAACGTGGGACTTTTTTCTCGAAGATTCCAAGTGAACTTTGATCTGATTTCATGAAAGTCCATGTTCTTGATCTACACAGGGGGACGAGGATGATAGCGTTTCCTTCCTTCGTATTGACAGGATTACTAAACGATTCTTTCCTAAGGCCGAAGTAACAGCGATTGGCGAGTGTTAATCTACTCTTAATGATGTCTGATGTCATTCACAGAATTAAAATCATAGCCTAGGTAGATGAATACCTTTACAACCCCAAAGGTGTAATCGCCTATGATAATAAATTGCCAAGTCGCTGATTTTGTGTCTCAGACAGTTTGTGTAGTGGACAGCTTGTCATCATCTGTCTAGAAAAAGACCCATTTCAGCGTGGGTTCTAGTTCGACATTCGTGAAAATGCTAGCGACTACTCGCTTCGTTCCACAAACGATGTCAATGTTAACTGCGTCACCCAGCCCTACCCTGAGCCCGACCTGCATTCTATGATCTTGTGAATAAGTAAGCTCACAATGTCGTATTGAATTGTGAATCCATGCGCCTACAAAAAAATATCTGAACTAGTGTCAAGGATTCACTGGGTACCGTGGCGCTGTTACATCCGCCCGAGGCTTTCTTATCTTACCGCTCTAGGACTAATATTTATCTTGCTTGCAAGGCTTGCATTCGTTTAATCAGGAGATGATGCGAACCCAATCCCAAATCAAACAGCCCGCAGATTGAACCACACAGTAAATCGAAACTTCTGAAATGCTGTCGAGAAGAGCTTAAGGTTCTTGGAACACAGCACAAGGTATCGCTCTGCTGGGTCCCTGGACATGAGGGTATACCAGGCAACGAGAAAGCTGACGAATTAACAAGAGAGGGTTCTGCAGCCATTTCAAGACAAGCAGAACCACTCGTGAATATCCCCACTTTGCGCACTTAAGCTTGAAGTAGGGAAAACAGCCATACAAGAGGCGAACACCAGATGGACCTCATTGGATTCCTGTGTAATCACAACGAAACTATGGCCGTCCTTCGATAAAGGCAGAACCGAGAGACTTATACGGGAAGACAGGAAATCCCTTTCCATCCTCGTTGGGTTTATCACGGGGCATAACTCTCTACGGTATCATTTGATAAAACTACGCCTAACGGAAGAAGAACTCTGCAGAGGTTTCGGTGACGAGGTAGCTTCTGACGACACAACCCACTTCCTATGCCACTGCCCTGGCTTCCAACACAGCAGGAACAAATTCCTAGGAAGCTACTTTTTCCAAGACCTAGATGAACTCGCCAGCACGCCATCAGACAAGATAATGAAATTTATCAAGTCCTCAGGATGGTTTGTATGCAAAGACTCGCAACAATAATGACCGGAGCAAATTAGTAACGCAAAAGGGTTTCAATGGGCAAGGGATATCCTTCCCCCAAAGGGCATCACAATGGTTCCACCACAGCCCACATACCTAACCTAACCTGAACCACACAGTTCAGCAGCATTAGAACAAGTGGTTGGGCTATCAATAGGAATGTGGCTGGTAGATGTGCTATTAAACTACAGTTAGAATTCAAGTACAAACCAGGCGATCTTGTGAGATATCTGAAAATACTTGATTCAATTCCATCAACGGACATGATCTGCACTATCACCGATATTAACGTCACGTAAAAGTATTAGACCGTGTTAATTGGCCTAATGGCGTTTCAATGCTAAACTTTAGAAGTCTGTTCTGGTTCACCGACGGATCGAAAATCGAACCTGGAGTTGGAGCTGGCGTCAACATCAAATTCTCGATAACTATGGGAATGTGTCTCACTATGTTCCAGATTAAAAGTCGACGCCATTGAGATCTGCTTCAAAAAAGTATTAAAAGGCCGCCAGAATACATACTTCACAGATAGGTAGGCAGCGCTTAAAGCACTATCATCGAAATGGATGGAACCCAAGTTAGTAAAATGCTGCTACGATGCATTACAATCTCTGCCCAGACATAAGAGCGTAAAACTTGATTAGTAGATCTTTTAAGTCACTGTTGGCGATTCAACTTTAAATTATTTTATAATTCAATATTAATAATCATTATAATTGGCAAATCGAAATCTTTAAGTAACGTAACGTATTAAAATACGATATTGGAAATTAACATAACCTTATTGTATAAATGTATAGTAAATTTCCGCCAAAAATTCTTTATGTAAAACTAAAAAGCAGAATTGCACTTGTACACTCGACAAGGTACAGTGAACCGAGAATAAACGAAATCTCAATAAAACCCAGTGCGTTTGATTTTCAAGTTAAAGTTTACATATATTTTTCTTATTGCGTTTAGTAAAGTTAAGTTTTTGAAATAAATTAAATTAACTCCGTGGTAAAAACAGTCACAGTGTCAGCAATACAGACAATGGTTCACTTAAAAAGAAGAAAACTTTTTCCATCAACTGTAATTTAATCTGAACTTTTTGAAGCTATCATATATTTCCGCAAGATGTCTGGCAGCATTCCCATTACTGTAGACACACACCCAAATGTACGACAAAGCTTTGTATGTACTAAAACAAAAAGAGAAGCTTTCGCTAACATTTCCCATCGAGAAGCAGGTAAGTATCTCAAGAGTCCATTAATTACGACGTCCGAAATCAGTTTATTTCGAGATAACAAACTAGCAACGTTGTTCCGTGTGTAGATCAATTTTAAAAATAAAATAAATTACAATTAAGAGAAGAAATCCATCTACTTCTCTGCTATTGGCTGCCGTATTTCATCCGGAAGTTGCTATTCGACCACCGATTTTCCACTTTTAAATCGACAATTGCCTCTGTCTCCTCTAGCTGACTGACTGTGTGCCGTGTCGGTTCAAAGAAAACAATTTTGTTTTCCTTTGTAAATTCACGTTAAACAAAAATTTAAAGGTTTCGCTGATAAATTATAGTTTTTTTTTCTACTCTACCTCTGTCGCTCAGTGTTTTTATTTTTTTTGCAAATTATCTGTATCTAGTGCACGATATTAGTGATTCAAAGTAAGAATTTTTATAGCAAAGGAAAAAGAAAATTTGGGAAATTTTTTCACAGTAAGGATACCCATCCCAGTTTTTCGTATACAACTTCCTTATTGGAAAGCAGTGCAAAAATGGCGGATGTACTAGAAAGCTCATCAACGGAGCCTGTTAAGATTTCTCCTGTCGCTGCAACAACAACTTTAGCATCTCCTCAACCATGCGAAGCATCGCAACCACAACAACAACAGCCGCAACAGCAGCAGCAGCAGCAGCTACAACAACAACAACAACCACAACAACAACAGCGGCAGCAGGACAAGCAGGAGCAGCAGCAACAACAACAGAAAGGTATGTTTGTAATTTAAAATCGATACTCACTGTGTCGACCATTAAACTAAGGATACAGAAAAACATCAGTCCACAGAAAGGGATGATTTTCATATCCGGTGGCTTTAAAATAGCTTTAATAACTTAGTTCAAAGACCTTTTAGGACGGGAAATACCGGAGTTATATGGGTTCTTTGGCATAGTTGGCCGAAGTTGCGTGGAGTATTTCAGTGAAAAAATTACCAATGGCGGTTGGCTTGGAATGGTGGTAAATTTATTAGAAAGGAAATCATCAAAATCGCGCCCGGGTGTGCCTTTGCATGTCACTTAATGCCGAAGCGATAAAATTAATTGTCTCTGCTCCTTGCAAATGCGATAGATTGCGTTGTGTAGTCTTGCGTTGCAATGCTAAAGCTCAAGAACAACTGAATCGATTTCGATGAAATTTGGTTTTTTATTTGAAAAGAATCTTTGGGCGGGCTCATGGTTGAAAATTTATTCTCTTGATCATAAGATGTGGCCAGGCGGAGAGAGGGTAATGAATCGATGGGGCGGCTGAAAGTTAATTTTGATGGAACAACATCGTAGCAGCAAAGAATAAAATTCTGATAATAATAAACGTTTCGATGCGGTTTACTAGATACATATCACAGTCCGGGATTTACTTGAGCCTTGGGAAGGTCGTGAAATCCCCGGATTATAATAGATGAAATGAGAGATAACGAGGCCATAAGAAAAGTCGAGGCAATTTCAATGCGAATAACCTGGGAAAGGGGGCTCTAGGTGGGGATCTCGCTGAAAAAGGAAAGGTTCCCTCTTGTGAGCGCCATGGCTTAGTGGTAGGTACGATTCACTTAGAGTAGAGGAGATCGATTGTATTACCACATGAGCCGTAATCCGTTTTTCTAGGAATTATACGTTTCCAAATTGTATTGATATCCGAATCGGAAATATCTATTAGCTATCCGAACAAGTTTGACTAGTTCCGGTAACCCTCATAGAGCCTAGGGCACCATCGTGTGCGGGTTGCTGTAACGTGTTTCAGCTCCTACCCACTCATTCCCAGAGATCTTGCTTCCTCCTCAACTGCTCTGCGCCAAGTTTGTTTAGGGCGGCCTACTTGCCTTCCAGCTTGGGTTAGTGAATCCGATTGAATCGTATATTTTGCAACGAAATTTGTTTCTCGCCGCAATATGCGACCTATCCACTTCCACTTCCTTTGTCGTATTATTGTGTCGATAAGTTCCTAGCCCGTTTTCCTTAAGAGCTGTTAGTTCGATAATATCTTTAAAATGATACGTTGACATGGATTTAAAAACGGTTTGCAGCTTATGAGTGATGGCGGTAGCCGCCTTCCACATACTGACTCTACATGAAGCAGGACAGTCGCAGCTGATAACATTGCTCTGCCAGATACCGAACACAGCTTTTGCTTTCTGCAATTCGGGAGTCGATACAATGCTTCCTTAGTGAAGGAATATATTACACTTGTCAATCTGTTGACCAGCGATATTTAATTGAGCCTTGGTGTTCGAGAGACCAAGAATTCTAGCTTTGTCCGTATTAAGTCTCACCCCACTCTGCTTCCTTCAACTTCTATGGAGCAGCAAGTCCATAATGCTATACCAAAACAAGCACACATCGTCAGCGTAGAATTTGCTTCCTCGCAGAGAATAATGCTCGGCAGCTGCAGAGTAAGTGAAAAGTCAATTCCTTCTCCTCTTCGTCCATTCTGCTACGACAGAAGGCTTTCACCGGAATATTTAGTCTCGTAGCGTGTTTTCCCACCGAATAATGACCAGTTAGCGTCCTGAACAGATTACCTACATATATGCGCTCTGCTTATGGGCAGAACGGATTTTGTTTTTCTTTGATTTAGTTTTGGCTTAGTTTGCCTGGCATGGCTGCACGGCATGGCTAGTGTAGAGATATTGTATCTTGCCGCACCACTTTTTAAGCTAATTAATTTGTAATGTCCTGGAACCGAGCGCAAAGGCAGATTGCAACTGATTGACCCATTCAGGGATGCCCTACATTGTTTCACCAATTCAGACCCAATTATTCGGGAATCGCGTGATCTTACAGCTCGTTGACCATCGGTGTAAATAACGATGTCCGTGTGTGATATTGCCGCTTCACTAATAGCCATTAACACTGCACCGATTCGGTAGTCTAAAAGACTGGCTTATGATAAGGGAGACAGAGAATACCGAAGGCCCACACAATTGCCCATCTTAGACTCAGTGGTTGGACTACTGATTGGGAGGTTAGACCTTAGAATGTCTGACAAACCTTCACAAATAATATCTTTCATGAGAAGCCTTCCGTCCTTCGAGTACGGCATTAAAAAGCTCCCTTCCAGTCGTGTATACATAGATTGGTTGGTTTGTTATTAAGGGTGAGCTTCCGCTCGTTACATAGGCTACTGATGGGCCCGTTGTACTCCTTCTGGTGTTCTATTAGAGCAGAATTAGGATTAGTGGGGTTTGTAGGGTTGAGAAAATTTAAGTGCATGCCTCGCTTACGATCAGGAGAACCTTTCTGTGTTTGTCTTAAGCTCCATAATGTCTCCTTAAGCTCCATAATGTCTCCTTCTTATTTCTGAGACGAGTGGTGTATCCACAGAGCTGCCAGTCATACAGTTGGCGAACAGTGACATAGGAAGTGTTCCAGATCTTCGTGCTCTTCCCCACAGTTGCCACAAATTGTGGTGCCGCTCTGTCCTATTCTGAAGGTCCACTTATTAAGTCCTCCCATCATCCTCCCTTATGGCAGACTCACGGGCAGCTGTCACTGCCAGGACCGCCGCTTGGAAAACACTGCTGTGGTCTGGTAGTTTAATGGATCTCGCTATCCCTAGCGATTCGGAGAAGATGCTGGAACCTACCCCGGTGTCCATTTCCGACCCGTCAGTGTATATTGCTATGGATCTGGTATTAGCTATATGTATGTCCACTTTTCCATTCTTCTGTGCTAGGGTAGGCTGCAGTAAATGGCATTTTAAGATCCATGTATGGCGCAATTTAGTCCGTTGTAGGTACATAGCCAAAAAATTCTTGGAGGATGGTCGAATGCCCTGTTGCATTTGACTTCCAGTTCGCTGACTGACTGATTCTCAAAACACTAATGGCTGCTGATGTTTTTGTAGAGATATCTAGCGGAAGCAGGTTGAGAATAGCCTCAAGGCCTGCAGTTGGAGTTGTTCTCATTGCGCTGGTAGCACCAATGCACGCTAGTCTTTGTACTTTGGTGAGTGCCATTAGATAGGTGGACTTTTTTAGCGCTGGCCACCATACGAGACAGCCATATGCAGTCGAATCTTTCTTTCTTTGAACTGGAAGTGGAAGTCAATTGGTCTTTTAACGATGGCGCGTATCTTAATTATGAGTAAAGTTCAGACTATGTGAACTATGTTCTGCTGCTTTACTTGAATGAACTTCAGGTCACCTTTCAAAATGTTAGCCATTTGGTTTAATAAGTTCAAATAACTTTTTAATAACTTTAAAGGAATGCAGATACCGTAGCTTATGTTCTACCTGCCATTACAGACCGTGACAAAAATCGTTCAAAAGGATTAAGAACGTCGTATGCATCGTTGACTTCAAAGCCATTGGACAATTTTCCAAGGTACTAGATGTTCCGCCAAGTTCCCTTTGTAGGTGAGCTTAATAATACGTTGTTGAAGGTGTTGTTAATTCAACCACATCCTTGCAAATGCAAATACTGAAAGAAGGAAATAAAGGAGAAAATATACTCGTACATAATCGTTGTCCTTTATATGAATCATAGGCGACATTCACCTGAAGAGTTTTCCTTGAGTGAGGTTACATACATACATATGTATACTAGCATTCGAGTGATTCAGGGGAAAAATAGTTTCTTTAGATCAATAGGGAGGAAACAATCACCTGCAAGGTTCCTGCATACAACTGCTACTGCTTTCTGAGGACCTTACAAAAGGCTGTTCGCACTTGAGAAGCGCACTCAAAATGACGTTAAACAAAAGAAATGAAAAACGTGGCGATAGGATTCGGTTACTTGCGCTAAGTGACTTATGGCTTTTGTTTATCTATGTAGTAGTGAGTACCACTTAAACATAAATTTAAAGTTTAGTCGATATCCATAAGAGATCTAGTCATCGAGCACAGTTTTCGGTAGATATGATGCACATCTGTCTGAAGAACCATGGTACTCGTATAAATACTCGCGGCTCAATTTACGACTCAGGGGGTTTTCTGACTTAGTTGCCATTTGGATTCGTGTTAGTCGATTTGGACCCCTTTCTCTCACGTTTCAGTATTCCTAGTTTGGTAATGATAATCTTTGCAATTTCAGCCACATCCGACCAACTATGTTTTCGGGGGTTTGTGCTACGCCTAGTTCTTCTGTCAACGCTCCCTCTCGTCTTGAAATTATGTGCATCGGAAAAAAACATGTTCGGCGTTTTCAATGCAGTCATCGTGGGCAGTAAGGGCTGTCATCATGCTTGAATTTATGTACATATGTAGGTGTGAGCGAAAACGTCCACAACCTGTTAGTAATTGGGTTAGGTGATACCACTTTGTGGTATAAGCACATGCGGCCATCTACATACATATGTATCTTTTCCTGAGGCGTTCCAGCATTCCTGCCACTCTCCTATGCTATTTATCCTTAGTGGCATCTGCTGTGTTTCGCCGGTTTCAGCAGTTTGCTCTTGTTCTAAGTGCCTCAGCTGCATAGTCGTTGCTATACATTACCAGGATGTCTATTGGCAGCATTTTCGCTATCACACAGGCTGCATCTCTAAAGGTGGTACAACCCACTCTAAATGTACATATTCTATACACTGAGGCAATATTTGTTCTGTATGCTCTAGTCGTCAAGGCTCTTGTCCAGATTAGTGCGGCGTAAAGGATTATGGATGCCCAAAACGAATCTTCGACTGTTTCTAAAACCTTCTGTGCTAGGCAAGATTTGTGTGAGAGCGGGTACTGGAAGACGTAAGACCCCATCATACATGACCTAATTTGTGTCCTTGTACTCCGCTGGTGACCTTATATTCTTTGGATCCATTATCTGTGTCGTAGGTTAGGACTCTGCCCCTGAAGTAGCTCGTCACGAGTTTAATAAGATACGCTAGAACTCGTTAGTTTCTGATTGCTTACATACATACATACATATATGATTCCAGTTTGCGGTGTTAAATGAATTTTTGTTTTCCAGGATTATCACTGAGCAGTATTTCTTGGTATCGCCATTGCACTAAATTGTAACAATGCGTGCCTATGATGTATCGAGATCCCATTATATCCAAGTTCTTGCGAAAAGTTTATCTATAAAGCCTTTTGGTCTTAAGAGGACTTCTTCTCAGGTATAGTGGATAATTTTTCCATATTTAGCAGTTAGTATGCATACACTCGAACACCTTATATGAGCTTCTTCAGCATATGCCAAGTCCAGGTCTATAACGAGCAAAGATCCAGCTCTTCTGAAGTTGGTGGTTGTGCTGACGAGATTACTACTCGACCATGTAAAACAATTCCGACCACGAAGATGATTATACTGCTGATAGCCATTGAAAATGAAACGTGGACAACAATATTCGGATTGGCTCGTGAAATGTTGTATCCTTGAGGCCTCCTGATCAGTCATCCACCAAACAGATTGAGTGCATTTCGATTGACGGAAGTCATCAGGCAGTCGGGTTTCTCTAAGGTGCACTAACAAAAATTCTGGTTCGATGAAAAATGCCAGCTAGCAGTCCAAGTGCCAAGTACCAAGTACCAATGTACTCGTATAGAAGGACAGCAGCTTTTCACGAGGGATTCGAACGTCGAACCTCCCGCTCAGCGATCCAACGCACTAAACACTTGAGCAATGGCGCCCACGAAGAGAATACCTCTGCAGACTGTTCAAACGGCGAAGATGGCAGGCAGAATGATAATGAACAGTTCTGTCCAGCGAACCCGAATAGCGTCAAGATAACAGTATCTGAGTTATATAAAGCTGAAGGAGCTGACGGCCTACTTTCTGAGCCATTTAAAGTAGCGGAAGATGACTTGGTAAGGAGCATGCATCAACTTATTTGCAGAATATGATCGGCGGAAAGTTTGCCCGATGAATGGAACTTCTGTATTGTTTTTCCGATCCTCGAAAAAGGAGACCATCTAAAGTTCGTCAACTTCAAAGCTATACGTGTCACAAAAAGAGAGATTCTTGAAATTGAAGAACTAATACGTAATGTGCTACTCAATTAGAAATCTCGATACAGATCCTTTTAGTGAACGCATCAGACGTTATGGGTCAAACAAACGTAACATTAGTCCAGGGAGATATGCATGTTCTGAAACTGTCCTACGCTTGCTCACAGTTGAAAATATAAGATGTCTTACGCTTGCTCACAGTTGAGAATATATGATCTCTTCCGGTTTATTGTCTGAGAGAATCAGCAACCTGATTGACCCATATTAGCCTGACTTAAGACGAGGAAAGTCAACCTTCGACCAAATATTAAATCTGCCGTAGATTTTTGAAGAACGCCACCAGTGATGGTGTGCATCGATCTTAAAGCCGCAGATTAAAACTTGTTTAGAGAGAAATGTCTAGTTTTGGCATCTCTGCCAAACTCGGTAAGGTTGGTATTGTCCTCACCGAGAATTTCGACGTTAAAAAGGACTTAGACATAGTCCAGTTCATAAAATTCCGCCGAACTCACCCCAACACCGAGTTCCCGATTGCCCTGAGTATGGCGTTGTGGATCATTTCCACCCACATACCTAACCTAACCTATGATCAGCTGGCCAATGATTTAAAATCGTAACGATTTTTCTTAAGCTTTGGAGTTGGTGGTACCGTATGGAGCTGAATATACTTGTCTTTTAGGTCACTTTAAAATTCATCATCGCAGGCAGAGTTATTATCACAGGTTGACAAGCGGATACAAATACAAATACTTGGCGCAACAGACCGTATGTTGCGCAGGCCCTAGCTTCTCACGGCCTTTCGTGTTGTGCGGCTTATATTTTTTCAAGTGGAAGGGACCTACAGTTAAGAGCCATATCTGGAAGGCATCTGAGAAGCTTTCTCACGAGTGTTGTTACTCTCGGACGTTTGTCAGACATTCGCAAGAGGTGGGACCGTGAAAAACTTTTATGGTGTTTTCTGGGACTCGAACCTCGAACCTCTCGCTCAGTGATCCAACGCACTAACCTCCGAGCCACAGCGCCCACAATGAGCGGATGCTAAAAGGAATATTAAAAGATGGAGTTTACCACACCACGCATTCCGCCTAAAACTAGGCGGGAAAACGCAAATGTATGACAAGGCAATCTTGTATTTGTCCCACAAAATAGGAGGAAAAGAAAATTGTAATACACTTCGTGCTTTTCTACAATTTGCACCTTGGGAAGCCAGCTGACACTTTAATAAATTTTTCACATTCCTTAAAAAAAATTCCCCTCTATCTTGATGTAAACAAAATTAAATTTTATTAATTAATTTAAAAGTATGGCATGCCTCCTTCTAATTTAAGGAAATTTTCCCATAAATCTGCATGAAAAACCTTGTAAATGTTAAAGACACAAGTCCATTAAAAGAAAAGCAACGAAAAAAAGAAAAAAAAAACTAAAAACAAATGAATCACGCAAAAAATAAGCTTTTCATTTAAAAATAGCTCCGCGAAAGTGTCAGCCTATTCACTACTTTCAGCAATTGAAACTAACACGAATCGTGGATGCCACCATGTAAAATAAAATGCCGCACCCGCGCCACAATCCCCTCGATGCAGACTGACAAAATGTATCTTTTAAAGCATGAAACAAGCAAGTTCTCGATTTACACGAACCTCTAAATATTATGTACTCTCACGCAACAAAAAAAAAACAAAAACAGAAAGAAAATGTTTTATTTTGACCCTTGAAATATACACGTACGTACATCAGCTGCGGCTTCACGGTATATCAGCTCTGAAATTAAGTAACTCAGCTATGACATCAGATTTTTATAGCACTCTAGAGTGTATGAATTTTTATTTTTTTATTTTTTTGTTTTATTTAGGTGTAGGCATAGACAAGAGGACCGTTGTGGTTTTGCTAGAGAACTCGAGTGCATGACTTCAGCGAACTACGATATCAAATTGCTGATAGACAATCAGTGATGGAATGATCATTGTCAAAATGTCAACGTTACGCGTTTCTGTGTTTTTTTTTTAGGCCAACTAGCCTTTCACTACATGTGGTGTACGACATGGCAAGCAGACATCTACCCTTGTGGCTGCTATAGTCTTAGTTATCTTATTTAATTTATGACCCGGTGATGTACCTACATATGAATGTATTACCCTCTGTGTTAGCGACGTCGTGCAAATTGATTATTTGCTTGAACCGTGAATGTGGTGAATTGTGAAATTGCTTCCAATTGAACCGCATAGAACTAGAACTAGTTGAGGATGGTACTTGTAGTTGGGTAGCAGACATTATGTTTGCATAAATGTATTTATAATACCGCGTGGGGGGTTTGAAAACTCAAACACCGGCCTGAACTATATTTTAAGTAATGCTTGCTAAGTATGCCCCTTCAATAATAATTTAAGTCTACATGAATACGGTACCGCAGCCGTTGGTATCCGAATAATACTCGAGTTAACTCTCCCTACTTGTCCTCTTTCAACTCGAGTTAAAAGATGTACCTGTAGTTAAAAGAGGACAAGCACGACAGTTGACGAGTACCATGTGGTATTAGTCGTCGGTCAAGCCATTTGTAAGGTCAACAAAACCAAATCTCAGAGAACTCTGCCTCATTTTGGACTATCGTACTACCACCCCTGGATAAATTTTGGCTTCCACCTAAACCATAGCCGACACCGCAGTGAACATGAAGTTCACCACCGAGAGAGTTCCACTTAGGCCTCGTGGGCCAACCTATACGGCAGAATTTGATTCACTAGCTGTGTACAATGATGCTGAGACCTATTAGCACTTACGCGACCATCGTCTGGTGGCCGAAAGTTTTCGAACGGACAGCGGCAACTAAGCTACAGAAGCTTCGGCGAATGGACCATCTCAGTATTAGAAGCCATTGTCGAGATATCATTACCTCAAACCTTCATTAGGAAGACGACTGCTAGGTGTTAAACTGCAGCTTGAATATAAGTGTAAATGCACTAATGGCGTTCCGCTACAAGGCCCTAGATGTCTGGTCTGATTCACCGACGAATCGAGGATGGAATCTGGAGTTGGAGCCGGTGTCTTTGGATCCAACACTAAAGTCTCGATGCCTATGGGAACGTATCGCACTGTTGAAATATTCAAAAAAGTATTCAGGGCACGATAATACATGCCTTCTAAGGTAGACAGGTAGCATTTAAGGGCCTATCGTTGATCTTACTTGACTCCATGCCTGTTTAAAGCTGCTACGATGCATTACAATCTCTTACCAGTTTAAAACATGGCTGGGTCCTTGAACACCATGGAATTGCAGGCGAATAAAGAGCTGGTTCTGCATCTGCAGTCGTGGGACCAGAATCCTACTGGATTGCCGAGACATTTGGTCTAACTACCCTTAGCTTCATATTGGGACTCTGCTTGAATATTACTACGATCGTTTTTTTTTTTTTGCCGTTTTCTGGTTGTCCTTTTTGATCCTCTACATGGTTCATTAAGAATGGTTTTAGCTCTCAGGCATTTTGCTGCCTTTATTCTACTTCTCTTCGGTTCCTTGGGATTGCATGTTAGAAAGAAAGTCCCGAATAGTTTTTTTTGTATTTCGCTCATCATTATTATGACCCTGCTTTACTGATTGTGTGACCAAAATGAAATGAGAATACGTTCCAGATCTCCAATTAACTTTTCACCTTTGCATATATGTGCGATACCGGTTTTTTGTGCGCTTTTTGCCATTTTTTGTCAAACAGACTGTAAAAGTAACTGTAGGTGGGTTTATAACAAAGCTTGGAGCTAGTGTTATCGATTCGCTCATTTAGACTTGAGGACAGGTGCAGTGTTTTTCGAGCTGAAGTTGCTGCAATAAAACAAGCTGCGGACATGGTTATTGAGGAAAATATTTCAGAAAAAATAATCAGCACCTATGTCGACAGCCATTAAGGCTTTGCAGTCCACATCGACAAGGTCCTAGCTCGTAAAAATCTGTTAAAAGAGCGTGACTGGATGACATCTGAGCGGCCAATAAGGTGACCCTGTGTTGGGTACCTGGCCACACGGATATCTCCGGTAACGAAAAAGCGGACGAACTAACCAGAGAAGGGTCGCTTATGAACTCCTCAAGGGCCCTCTCTGAGGCCAGTATACCGCTCAGTACTCTGCAAAGGGAGATAGAAATCGAGGCCAATGAGGAGGCTAATAAACGCTGGTACCGATTAGATACATGCGCAACAGCCAAATCATTATGGCCTGTCTACGACAAAAAGAGATCTATCAATCTTATGGAACTAAGTCGAAGGGATATCCGAATAGCTTCTGGCGTCGTGACAGGACACTGTGTGATAGGTAATCACGCAGCACGGCTAGGATTGCCGCACACCGACTATTGCAGCAGCAGGGACGAAAAGGAAATAGAATCCGTTCGTCACCTCTTTTGTGACTGTCCAGTGCTGGCCATTAAAAGAAGACTTGCTCTTGGCAGTTACTTATTTTCAGAACTGGACGAGTTAGGTAACATTGAGCTAAACAAACTCCTGAGATTCATACATTTATCTGGGTGGTTTAACTTAGCGGTCGACGACTGATATTTAGGTTCCCAGGGTTTTACAATATTGGGCACAATGGGCTCTTAGTGGTCTAAGTGAGCCATTTACCTAACCTAACCTAACCTAGTGTTTTCGATTGGCACTTCTATAGAGACATCCGCATAAAATATGAACTGAGGAAAGCCAATTTTTCTGACCACAGTTGTCGAAAATATTCACGACTTGAGTCCTTTTTTGGCATGAAGTTAATTTCTTTTCTTAAGGAGAATAATACTTTTTTCTTGATTAGTAAGAGAGACTACATCTTGATGATGATAACAATTCCTTGCAGTAAAAGTTTAACCGGCTAAGTAGCGCTTCAAGGGCAAGGCATGCATACCTTTCTCTCCCTCCTTTCTCCAAACCCAACCTAACCTAATAGATTTGTGAAAATATGCAACTGATCCAAATGTCATCAGTCCCATGTAAGTGTCTGCCTTCGTAGTCTTGCATCATCTCGTTGTTAGAAAAGATGTCATTACATAATGGAAGCTCCTATAAATACCTTATCGGCGGTGTATTTGCAGAAATAAGATTTATATCTTCAGATTGCCCACACGTAAAAAATTGCATAAGAGTCTCCTTACTCTCAGGACAATGGGAGGGATTCTGCTGCTTCATTTCTTCCTACTTCTTCTCCTCCGTTGTATAACAATTATGTACGTCAATTGATATACAAGTTGGCTACACATATCCTTTTTTTGTGTCCTTTGTCTACTGTATAAGAAGAGAATTGCAGAAGAATGCATATACATGGGTATACATATGCCTGTCTCAGAAAATAACTAGTCGACGACCGTTAAAGAGTGTAGATACGAGTAAGGAAAACTATTCTATAAGCAAACTGTTAAGTGACTCTTCTCATTCGTTTTTATTTAACAGAATTAAAGTCTTTAAGTCTCCTGTTTGAATATTCCTTTAAAACTTGAGGCTAAAATCGTATCTTGCACTGGTTCTAGAAATACAATTTTGCTATAAAAATATCTAGCCCCTAATCAGCAACTTAATTGTTTGATTAACATCACATTATGATATGAAGTTTAACAAGAAGGCATTTGTTAATGTTAAAATGGCTGAAATAAAACTGCAGTTCTAAGCGATAAGTTATATTTGTACCTTCTAATCATTGAGATAGTGATTCGTGACTAATAGGTTGATTGAGCAATACTTGAAAATACTGCATTTAAGTAAACGTCAAAATAATTGAAAGTCGTGTAAGTAATATACCAGTATCATGAGCAAAAACAGTGGTGGAAATAATAATAAAGACAGTCAACCAATATGTGAAAAAGCAAAACTTCATTTGGAATTTAGTGGGAATATCTACAGCGACACATTGCAGTCGATGATCCAAGGAAAGGAAATGGTGAAATTTCAGTCACTTGAAAGGTAGCTTAAGATGCCCTCACTGAGAGCCTGCTGTATATATTGAGTCGGAAGTAAACATACATATATAAGAGCAGAGCTTGAAAAGCAAAACTAGAAGAAAACTGACTAATTTCATGAGGCAATCTGTAGTTGTAGAGGAGAAGATTCAAATTTAAGAGATGTACAGCGATTTCGACCAAAAAACTGCGCATCAGTCGCTTAAGATGGCTAGGACATGTAGAGGGAATGAATACCAATGCTCCGGTCTGCAGAGTCTTCGAATCTAACCCGAAGGAACAACGCAGTAGGGGACGACCTGGCCTAAGGTGGCGCGAGTTATGAGCACAACACACAACACCAAACCTTCCCCAACTAGCCACCCATCATACCATCAGCAACATGATCAGGAATGGGAGCAGCCACTTCTACTTACTATCAGACGACATCAGCCAAAACGATTTGTATGAGCATCAACAGACTGGCATACTGGCATACTCTCACTTCTCTTAACATGCTTGGGATTGTTGCTAGGCAAAATACCCGGGTTAACTGAAGAGGCTTGTTGGTTGAGCCCCAGGTTTACCCTGAACTGTAGCGCCACCTAAGTAAAGAATTTGCAGTTGTATTCAGTCGTGTCTCATGCAGAATTAAATACGGACGAAGAAAAACTTGTCCAACAAGGTTATTGCAAGATAATTTAATCGATCTTCAAGAGTGGTTAACAGCTAATTTTTCTTTTTAAGACGATTATGGCAAGAATCTAAGGCCAGGTCGAAAGGTCACATCAATACAATTTTATACAAAGCCCGATCAATTTAAAACTGGACTTAAATTTATAATTACGACCAGAATAATCTAGCAAATTCTTCAACCGTCTGAACAGTCTTGACTAACTAGATGAGCGGTTCCATGCGGTATGGGTGTGAATCCCTAAAAAAACTAAATTAGTACTCTTTACGAGGAAATATAATGTCGTTCGTCGACCCTCCTTCTCTCAATGGATTGAGCTTAACCTTTTTCTGACAAAGCATACATATGTGGGATAGAAAATTAGCTAGAAACCTAATATTCAAGAGTCAAAAAAAAGCTACAGTAGCACTTTTCTCTTGAAAAAAAAAACTGTCGGGAAAAGATGGGGTTTGCAAGCTCCCATAACTCACTGCCTTTACATCTCGGTAATAAGGCCGATACTCTCGTATAGAATGGCTCCCTAGTGGACGCCATAAACCCCGATTATCTAAGTAAAGTCCAACTTACAACTTGTAAGTGGTAAGCACTGCCTACAACTCCCTCTATAGCACTGGACATTCTATTTGACATGTTCAGCAGGCAAACGGCAGCTAGTGCAGCACTAACTTTCAGAAAAACTTCAAAGTCAGCATCCCTACCAGGTCATTCTGGAAGGAAGACGTATTTTTAGAAGAAGAGTCGACTCATTTTCACACCGCCACGGCTCAGAAACCAACGACAGTGTTGGTGGAAGTGTTTTATCTGATAGCCTTAATCCTTACCTCTATTTCCGTCTTTCGAATCATTGTGGTGTGTTCCAAGGGAAATAATAATGTTTTGGCCAAGACTGGGTTGAAATGTTCTATGAAATTGATTTGCATATTGGCGCTATTATAGACGTCATCACTGGGCTTTGTCTAATAAGCAACATGCAAGCAACAAGTCCTATATTTGAACGATTTTTTCAGATGCGGTATGGACGAAGGAGAGTAAGAAGTCATTCATCACCTTCTGCCCAGGAAGCTTCAATAAGGAGCTTTCTATTACAACGATCTACGAAACCGTTCGTGTTGTGCGTGTAATACTTTTTCACCAAATGGAAGCGCCCTACAGTTTAGAGCCATATTCGAAAAGCAAATTGACAAGCTTTCTCATACCAGTTATTACTCTCGGACCTTTGTCAGACATTCGCGAGAGGTGGGACTGTGTGAAATGTTGTGGCTGTTTTCTGGGACTCGAACCTTCCGCTCAGCGATCCGTCCACTCGAGCCACGGCAGCCACATTACAACAATCTAGACTATCTGATAAATGCAGATGTTAGGAACCTCTTACGCTTCATCAGAAATCCAAATTGGCTTAACGAGTAGGTATGGAAATTTTTCCATGATCTATGTGATATCACAATGCTCTTATCTAAGTGTGTTGGCGGTAGCTGGCAGTCACTTCAACCTAACCTAACCTAACTTACCATCGTCTACAGCATCACTAAGGCGTTTATTGGTTGTCTTGTGGTAGTTCCACACACCGAGAGGAAAGGAGTTGAATAGCAACCGACCATTCTACAGCCGCCTACAGCTCCACAACGAAATTTACTGATGGTTGGAGTTTCCAACAACACCCCGTTGGACCAACTCAACAAATAGAGACACTTCCTCACAATATAAAACCTCCTGGCCGACAAAAGAAAATATGTCTCCCTTATCTGATTCTCGTAACACGAATCTAGTACATTTTTAAGTGAGTATTCGTGTAAAAAAAAGGAGACAAGTAAACGCCTAAGAAAGGACTTTGAAGTGAAGAATGCAAGTTTAAATTTGTAAATCGGATGCCGTTGCCGACCTGTGTACGCTTTCAGAAATAGTCTCCTTTTCTTCAGATTGTTAAAAAACCGGTATTTTAAGTCGATCACTAAAGTGCTGATAAATTATTTCGCCAAAAAGCGAGTGCTTCAGACATTTTGGACGTGAAAGGCTCGCCACACAAATGTACGGATATGTATCTAGCGGCAAATCAAACAAATTAAAATCGCAAGCTGAATGTTAAACAGTGCACCTCTTCAATGTGAACCATATATGTACACTAGTACACTACTGTACCGTACACTTTACCGACGTAGATAGATAGAAACATACATATGTAGACTGCATGTATTGACCATAATTAGTATTAGCTAATTAGCATTGATTTTGTTATTTTCCTGTGTCTACTCTGACTAAATATGTATCTGCGTTATGTCTGAATGAAAACATTTGTTTACAGCGTTCAGCTAATGCTATATTGATGTCTTCATTACTACGTGCTTGAAATTTCGAATTCGGTAATTGATGATGTAATATGTATAAGATACGAAATCGTGATATATACATTTTGCTTTCCAACTTTTGTGATTTTTTATTCTCTATTGATCGCACTGATGTATCTTTTTTTTTAGTAAATATTGTGACCACAATTCGAAATTTTGTTTTTATCAAACGAAATTGTATATTCATGTCTTTTTGATTCCAGAAGACTTACTTCATAAATGAACATGAGGGAACTGGGAGACTGCACTACCTTAGTTATAAACCATCTTCAGAAGTTGTCTGTACATAATTCATATTCCTAGGATGGGTGCCTAGGTAGTTTTCAATGTAAAACTTTCCTCGCCACATAGATACAGTCTGTCATCGTTTCCTCTGAAAATCTTGAGAATAGTGCTAAATGGTGGTCCATCTGTTGGTTTATTTTTGAAGTGCATGTTATTTCGACACTGGCAACACTTTCTTTATTGGGATAGGAAACACTACACTGCAACACTTAGACTTAACATAACTACGAAGCAAAACCCTCATTTCTCCACTTTACTGGATTTTTCTGGTCCTTCGTAGAAAGCCAAGTAGGTGCTTCATTGATATCGGCATTCACCACATCAGGACCGAATATTTGCCACCTGACACAAGCGAAGGCAGGACAATTGCAGACGAAATGATCCGAGATAGCCCCGACATTTTCAGAAGCGTGGCAGATTATAGTGTCAATTAGACCTAGCATACTGAGATGCTTAACAAAAGTAAAGGATGTCGTAGAACACCAGTAAGTTGTCTGCATTCTTTTGAGAGACAGAAAGAATGCCGTCAATTTTTTATAGACGTCTGAGAGCATTCTGTAAAGCTGACCGTATCCTGATGAACCATGTGGCATACAATTGTGTTCGTAAGAAACCAAGACGTCAATGAAGTTCCTAATTTGGGACATGAGAAAACTCAACGAGGGAAGATGCAACGCATGTTCAGGTCCTGAGAAATCATCCTCTGGGCTTTGTCTTAAAATCTTATTGGAAATTTGATGGGCAAGATCCCACTGCGACCTGGGACCCGGGATAAGTGTCAAGAATTCAACTTTGCAACTGAGTCCAAAGAGTTCTTGAATTATGGAATTACTCTGGAACTGGTTAAAAGGTTGATCAAGCCCTTCAACACGGCCTATCGCTAGAGATGCAGATATTTCAACCTCTCCACCTTTTCACATAATCTAGTCCACTTTAAGAGAATTTTTGGTGAGAAAGAAGTCCCTTTAACGGCTGGCATAAGGAACTTAATAAAAAAATGTTCACAAATAGCCAAGCTATCCAGTCGTCTAGGTACAACTCGTGCTCTTCCGGTGCGCATAGATAACAGAGTGGTTGCTGATGAGCCTCAACATGTCAAATAGCTCAACAACTGAACATCAGTTGCACTACTCTGGGGAGAATGTTGCATAAAGAGCTCGGATTACTTTTAAAGGTTTAATTCCAGTTGAAGCGAAATGACCATACGCTTCGTGTGTGCATTTTCAATAAGTGAAAAATTGAAATCGATTTTTGTCGCAACCCTATCTTGAATGATGGCCTTCCTAAGGCGACATGAGGCCATACAGTCTTACGTCACTGCACCGCTCTATGGTGCGCTAATACTGCCAGAACTAACGTATGGTGTTGAGTACTGGACGATAAGCAGAGAAGAGATTAGGTGCTTTCGAACTCCACCTGGTCGGCACCAAGCCGGGCCCCACCAGCCCCACCAGCCCGCCAGGCACCAAGCCGGGCGGGCTGGTGGGGCTAAGCTCAGGCCACTGTGGGGGTCACAGGTGGCGGATAGTGAAAGGCCTACAGAAAAGTAGGTTAGCTGCGAATACCCAATAAGCAGCCCCCGACCAAGAGCGGCAGAGAAGGAGGGCGTGGCTGAAAAGGTCAAAGGAACCCCGACGAACTTTCTGTGACAAGACGAGTAAGCGCCGTCTTCAAATAAGTGCTCCCCACCTTACAAAGTGGCTACGAGGGATAAAGAAAGAAGAAATGGCGAGATCCAAAGGCACCCGCCACAACGTATAACGTGAAGCCTCCAATGGGGAGTATATACGTACATATGTACATACAAATTAAACAGGAAATCACAAAAAGTGTTTTCCTATGTATCAATATGCGATGACTTCGGCATCGCCACTACCACAGACATTAAGACCGAGCCCAGTAAGGTCTTAATTATGGAATACTGGAAATCGAATCGGAATATACTGCTAGAAGAGCTGACGTCTGTAGTATTCTGTCACCTGAGTAAGCAGGAGTGAAATCCGGCTGAAATGGCTTTCAGGCTAATGCTGCAGGCGCCCCCGTCCCGTTAAAACCTTGGCAGGCCTCAAAGTACGTTCAATGTTTCGTCGCCATTAAGTTGGTGGTGTAGGTTCAGATGTAACATTCCTGGTTAGCACCGATCCGGCTCTGGCACAACACCTCATAAGGGTCTGTGTCAACCCTCGCATGGCCTCACTGCTTGCAAAGACAACCATGGGATCCTTAGGTGACTACACATCCGAACATTGATAGCGGCTTTGAGTGGGGACCAAATAGAAATGATTACAACAAACAAAACAAAACCAAACGAAGAAAAACCAAACGAAGAAACACAAAAGAGGATCGAAGAGAACCCCTTCCTTAAGAGTTCAAGGGTGGCTAGGTCGCCAATAAAACAGACGTCAACCACCAATGAAACTAAACGTGGCGAAGAGAATCCCCTCCAAATGGGCCCGAGAGTCGGTGGAACGCCAGCAACCCAAATGGCCTTTGGCTTAGCCCGGAGATCAGATGAAACGCCAAAGGGCCAAGGGACGACTACGACAACCCCCCTATCTGTTTTCCAAAATTTAGGGAAGCAAATAAAGATCCTAGTGGATAAGATGGAGGACGGAAAAAGGCGCTCTATCAACCAGTCAATGCGAGACATCATTGACAAGATCAAGGCATTATACGAGCTGTCAGCGATTGAAATGCGCGACGACAGAGCAAAGGAGGTCATAAGAAAGAATAATGCCTCCCAAACATCGCCGTGGCTGAAAGTAGGTCAGGATGCAAAGAGGAAACCGGAGTCAACAGCCGAAATACCATGCTCAAAGCGCCAGCAAAAGTCCACCCCCAGCGAAGAAAATAGGGCATTGCGCGTGAGCAACGAAAAGCCTGATAAAGTGGAAATTGTTTCGAAAGACCAGCAACCCGAGAATAAAGACGGCGAAACCTGGTCAAAAATTGTCAGCAAGTCCCAGAAACAAAAAAATAAAGGGAAAGAAAAACTGCCGAAAACTGAGGAGAAGAAGAAGGCAGAAAACGCTGGAAGGAAGACCCGAAGTAAACCCAGAAGGCCAGATGCCATTGTGATTGCGAAAACGGGAGAGACTTCCTACGCAAATATGCTCAAAAAGATGAGAGCAAACCCTGATCTTAAGGAGCTCGGGGAAAATGTGAATAAGATCAGGAAGACAGCCAAGGGCGAATTGCTGATAGAGCTCAAGAGAGGTAGAGATGGACAAACTGCCAAATACAAAGAAGACATGTCCAAAATCCTCCAAACGGAAGCGAGGATAAAAACACTGTGCCAACACGCTACGGTTGAGCTACGCGACCTAGACGAAGCGACGACACAAAAGGAGATATGCGTGGCCATTGAACAACAACTCCCAACAGCAGGAAGCATAACGGAAGATGCCATCAAATCCATGAGAGTGACAAGGGACGGGACACAAACCGCCCTTATTACCCTCACAGCAGATGCAGCCAACAAACTACTCGCTGTAGGTCGTATAAAGATCGGGTGGGTTAGGTGCAGAGTACGCGAGCACATCACACCTACAAGATGTTTTAAATGTCTTGAATACGGCCATATTGCCAGGCACTGCAAAAATGAAGCGGACCGCGCAGGAACGTGCCTACGCTGTGGAAGCAAGGGGCATGTAGCCAAAAAGTGCACTGCTGAACCAAAGTGTGCCATATGTGACGCGAACTGCAAAGCTGAAGAACAGGCAAAACAGGTGACGACTTCCCTCACTCGAGGATGCGACGCATCCATGCCACGCAAAGGCAATGGAAATGGAAGAGCCCCGGTGTACTGGTGGAACGACAACATCGCTAAGCTGAGAGCAGACTGCCTCAAAATGCGAAGGCGCCAGCAGCGAGCAAGACGTAGACAAAGAGAAGACTCCGAAGAGATTCGAGATGAATTCTTAAAGAAAAGAAAGGAGCTTCGGAAACTCATTAAAAAGAGTAAAGCTGAATCTTTCCAATCACTAAGAGAAGACCTCCAACATAACCCGTGGGGAAGTGCTTACAAGATAGTTATGGATAAACTAAAAACTGGCACGGCAGGTGCACCGACATGCCCGACTATGATGAATATTATAGTCAGCGGCCTTTTCCCAAGGAAGACCAGTGTGCATCTCACCCACGTAATAACAGAGAATGCGGAACCAATACAACCCGTCACAACTGCAGAAGTGCTGGAAGCAGCGGGCTCAATAAAAAGCAATAAGGCCCCCGGAATGGACGGGATCCCAAACTTCGTCCTAAAGGAAGCCATCAAAATCCAACCGGAGGTGTTTGCAAACCTCTATACAAGATGTCTGGCAGAAGGAAAGTTCCCTTTGCAATGGAAGCGACAGAGACTGGTGTTAATCCCGAAAGGCGACAAGCCCCCAGAGCAACCGTCGTCATACAGACCGCTGTGCATGCTAGACACAGTAGGGAAAGTGCTGGAAAGAATTATCCGTGACAGACTTGAACAGTACACAGAAGGAGACAACGGGCTTTCCAACCGACAATACGGTTTCAGGAAAAAGCGAAGCACCACTCATGCGATACAAGCAGTTTGTGAAATTGCACGCGAAGCCATATCTGGGACCAGATGGAAAGGAGGAAGAAAACAGTACTGTGCTGTAGTTACGCTGGACGTCAAAAATGCATTTAACTCGGCCAGCTGGAACTTCATCATGAGAGCGCTGAGGAATATTCGAGTGCCAAACTACCTACTACGAATTATTACCGACTACTTCAAAGACAGAACCCTCTTCTATGATACGGACGAAGGGCCGAAAAGATACAAAATAACAGGAGGAGTCCCACAGGGATCAGTCCTAGGCCCAGCCCTGTGGAATATTATGTATGATGGTGTACTGCGTATGCGAAGACTAAGAGGAGTGGACATAATTGGATACGCCGATGACATTGCGGTGGTGGTAGTGGCTAAAACCCTAGAGGAGGTGACACGAAACTGCAACAGTACCATCAAAGACGTGAAGATATGGCTTCGCTCAACAGGTCTGGAACTAGCGGACCACAAAACGGAGGCTGTCCTCATTAGTAGCCGCAAGAAGGTTGAGCGCCTGACCATACAGGTAGGAGAGCACACTATTGAGTCAAAGCCCTACATAAAGTACCTAGGGGTACTGCTTGACCATAGGCTCAACTTTAGAGACCATCTAACCTACACAAGCGTGAAGGCTAATCGGGCTGTTGCCGCAATATCCAGGCTGATGCCAAATATTGGAGGACCCAGGCAGCCAATTAGAAATCTGCTTGCGACAGTGAGCAAGTCAATCCTCATGTACGCAGCCCCTATATGGGCACCGGCAACAGCCATAAACTCGTACATGAGAAGCATAAACTCTGTACATAGAAGAGCATCGATCAGAGTATCCTGTGCATATAGAACAGTATCGGGGGATGCAATAAGTGTGATAGCGGCGCGAATGCCTATCGAGCTAGAGGTCAAAGTAGCAGCATCAATATACAATGACGAAAACCGGGAGAGAAGAGCCATCAGAGCAGCTGCCGAAATAGAATGGCAACGGCGATGGAGCACATCAGAAAACGGCCGATGGACATACAAACTGCTGCCGAACATAGAAGAATGGACCACAAGAAAACACGGTGAAGTAAACTTCTACCTTACCCAACTTCTAACGGGACATGGAAGCTTCCGGGAATTCCTCTACAAGTACAACATCGTAGACGATCCATTATGTCGTCATTGTGAAGGAAAAATCCAGAACGCCGAGCACGTGCTACTGGAATGCAAGAAATACGTAGCAGCCAGAAATGCCTTAGAACGAGAGATAGGCAATGAAATAACTCCAAGGAGACTGATTTCGTTTATGCTATCAACGAGGGAAGCTTGGGACATCGCCAACCGTATCATTGCAAGCATCATGCAGGAATTACGGTCGGAAAACCAAACACCAAGAGCTCAAGAGGAAGGAAACCCTGGACCATAAGAAGGAGAAGACATGATGTCAAAACCTGCCCCTACGAAGGAATGCCTTGACCGGTAGTACCGTAGGGGGAATCACAGGACAGGGATGGGGGGGTGTTTTAGCCACGTATACATGCAGGAGCATGGAGTCTGGCATAACTCGTAGCACGGGCTACCGAGTATCCATAAAGGATTTCACCCCTCCAGCGCATCAAAAAAAAAAAAAAAAAAAAAAAAAAGAACTCCACCTTGTAGTTCCAGTGTGAGTGAATTAACTGTGGAGCTTAGGTACGCAAAATTCTTCACCACTACGGAATATAAATTATCTATGATGACATTCTTCAAGAAGTTTTTCCAGTTACAGGGATATTGACATCATGGGCCTCTCCCAGCGTGCCGTCATTAAAACTTTCGAGGCAATTGCAAAGCATTCGGAAAGTGTTGGCCTTGAAAGGAATGAGGACAAAACTAAAAAACAAAGAAGCACTCCTCCACCGGCTAGATGAAAACATGAGTAAAGCTGAACTCTATAAACGACACCCTTGTAGAGACGCCCCTCTAGAGAAACGACGACAATTAACCGTCAAAAGTTGTCGCTATTATGTCGGGAGCTGGACTGCGTATGGGGTGGACATATAGAGGAGAATAAAGATTTGTATCTGGGCTTTGATGTAGACCAAAATACATATGTACGTAGTGGACGTATTACCTCGGTCACATCGAATGCATGGAAACAGACTCGAAAACAGAGACCAACCGATGGTGGATGGTTTTGGTAAGTGAAAGCAGTGTGCTCAGGATTGTCGATGGAAGGAAGATTACTCCGTCGTATCCAAAGACCCTCCAAGGATCGGGATCGCGTGGAAGGAATCAATTTCAACGATCGACTGACTGGTGAATGAGTAGAAAATTTGGATCTCAATTTATTTATCATTCGATGGTAAAATTTACAAGAATGACAAAAGCTAACGTACACACCATTCACGCCTTAAATTTATTTACAAAAATACACGAATTTTTATATCCTCGCACAAATTTATATCTCTCGCTCACCATTTATGGAAGACATTCCGAAAATGGTTGTCACTACACACACACTCTACTTTCACTGTTTTCAGCTTCTTGATAGCTATCGTTACACGACAACAAATATTTTCGAAACTAAAAACTGTCAACTTAAGCACTTACTACTTCGATCTGTCACCGTCTTTATAGCTTGAAATCAGATCAGATACTTGCCATTTCCTATTGAATGAGCTGCTGTCTAACCCGATTGATTGGTTCGGTGAGAGACCAGCATTTATTCCTTTAATGTAGAAATGTATTGCGTCATTTTACCATAATTGTCTTTCGAGTATTCATTGTTCTGGTACCATATATTCTTCTACAGAATTTGTTGTTCAAACTCAATTGGATTCAATTGTGGGAAAAGAATTACTTTCAAAAAATTTGTTTAAGAATTTATCTTTTTTAGGAAGAATGTAACCTTAAAGATACACTTCGCCACGGTATACATCCTGAGATGGGTTATGGTATCGTCATAATTTGGTGATATGTATTTAGATCGGCTTGTTTCATAACACATTCTTAAAATTATGGTGCGAGTTTCGACCCTGAGCTTCAGTTCACAAATATCTTCAGCTATCTCGGTTGTTTTCCGAGCTTCAGTTGCGAACGCTGAGTTAATTGAGGTTCCTTTCAATTCAATGCACTCTTTCTTCTGTGGAGTCTCTTGAGGGTAGATTCGAAGATTTTTCGGGCTCCAACGTTGATGTCCATCCGATTTACATGTCGCAACTATCTTAGTAGCTGAATGCTGTAAGCTTTTTAAGCTATGTAGATGTCACTGACCAGGCCTGAGAGTTTTCGTCCTCCTGCACTCATCGTCTTCCCATACGGGAGCGAAGATCACTCGAAGAACGATAGGCTCATCTATACTTGTTCATTTCCATGAAACTACGCGTACAGCAGGAGTGGGATAGTTAGACTTTTGTTCAAGGTTACCTCAATTGTTCGAGGAAAGTCTTAAGTTGACATAGACGCAGCGATTGACATGAGTGATTCCTTGTTTGATCTCCTCGTTCAATTTACTTGAGGAGTTTGCCAGAAAGGATAGGTAAATAATATCCCTAAATACCTGTTCATTACTGCGATCTGTCCAAAGAGCAGATGCTTAACGTTCTTTCTCGTGGACAACGTATATCTTATTTCACAATTAAACCCATTTTGACATCCTGTGTCTCAATACCCGCAAATGCTTCACTGGCAGTTCGCTAGCTCGCTGAGTTCTCCCATTTTGTGATTATCAGCTGCGTAAGCTAAAATTTACGCCACAAACTTGTCGAAGGTCGTACCATTATCGTATAATAGCGCGTCGCCCTGTCTAAGACCTCTTCTGGCATCAACAGTTCTGTGATATTCTTATCTACTTTGATGGAGCAACGAGAGATCTTCATTGTCATTGTGAACAGATGGACGAAATTGTCTGGGATGTCGAGACAGGGTTCGATTAAGCTCACCTCTATACGCTATGTCGGATAACCTTAAATTCGATAACTTCACCATCTAGGGTATCTATTTTCTGTGCATTGCCTTTTGCCAAGACCTGCCGTGGTGTGGTGCACTTTTCCTGCCTAAAACCGCACTGATAATGACCTTTTAGGTTGTTGAGTTTAATATTAAGTTGGGTTATAATTGCTGCCAGTTAAGAAGGTCTCCTTTTTCAGGACAGGGCCAGCGATGCTGGGGCACAAATATTGCAGCTGAACCTAGTCATCTCCTTCAATTTTAAAATTTCGGTGGATTCCGAAAATTTGTTGGATTTCAGTTTAATAAAAGCTGACCACTTAATTTTGATCGGGTTGACTGGATTCTTGTCTTTCATCTTCACTGCTGAATATACTGCCAATGGAAAGTTGGTAGCAGCTCTCTATCTCCTCGATCGATCGCTTCGTATGCACCTCTTTCTTTCTTTTAAAACGCCGATGCTCCTTTCTTCTCCTTTCATGCTACCGAGCAAATTTACTTAATGCTGCGCCGTTTTGTATGTCTCCTGATTCACTCTATGTACCTTCCTGAAACTAGAGGTTTCGTTGTGGTGACCGAGAGAAACCCAGCACATTTAAGGTAGTTCTGGTAGCTTGTTAGGAGCGTCACCACTAGTTCTCCACGGTTCCTACCGTTGACTTTGTTGACAACACTCGATCGTCAAACCGTTTGGCAATCTTTTATGATATCAAACCTCTTCTCAACATTTTGTTGGCTCGGATCTGTTCTGATTATCCGTAGCTGCAACCAGGTTGTAGTCCGAGTCTGCGTTAGCACGCAGTTGATCACGGTTAATCGTTTTTCCACCTAAAGAGAGCCATGTGAATTTTAAAATGTGGGAACTGAGTGCTAGCAAAGAAAGCATTTTGATATGCCTTAAAGTCCACTAGCATGAATCTGTTTCCGAATGTGGTATAAGCTGTGCTATCTGACGACGCTTCCAAACATGTCTCCTTCAGGATGATTTCAACGTCGCACCTAGGGTATTTCTCTGATAGTCTGAATCTTTATTCAGGAGGCCATAGAAGTCGCCCCCATCGATCTCCTCGCAAATGACATGAGGGTATACATATTAGACCAATGTTGGCAAAATTAGCCTAGATGCGAATCGTCATGAGGCACTCGTTCACATGGCGAAATCTCAGGACTAAGTCTACGGTTAATCACAAAACCGTGTCCTAACAGACGTTTTCTGGATTGTCTGCAACAATTACTGTAGTATATATGTACATATACACTTGTATCACAGTTTTCCATTCTCCTCTTGCCTGCTCCATCCCATCGCCTTTTCCTTGTAGAAGTTGTGGACAAGTTATTTGGCTGAACGGGGTCTCAGGAGGGATCTAACATTCCAGTGCAGGCTCAAAAGTCGTTGTAATTTTTTGTGTTTACTGCTATAAGATCAGCCAGGTTTCAACTAATAAGCAGCAAACATTTTACCAGGTGGCCAAGTGATCAGTTGGTCGAAAATAATCGCTGGGCTGATGCCGTAATGGTACGTGATCACTGTCTTACGTTAGCTCACATTCGCCTTCGTAACACATCCATCTGAAATAAGAACGCCAATATGTTCCTCATACCAAGGTAAAATACCGACAGGCTACGAAATTCCATTGAACAATTTAGGAACTATCTAGTCGAAGAAACCAGAGCGATCAGCATTTCCGCACAGTCAAGCGTAGTCGAGCACTGGAGAGCTGTCAAAAATGTTTTCCTCGTGCGGAATTCAAATCGTTACGAAAACGCGTAGAAGGACTCTGCATATGACTGTAGGTATTGTTGGTATTGTTGGTATTGTTGGCGCCCTATGAATATATTTAGCAGATGATCCTCGTTAATTCACTATCAAGCGTGATAGCTATCCAGCGAGCACCACGGGTCGTGGATCCCTATTTCATGTGGTGATGGTGTTTCCACAGTATGACAAAAGTAAAGTCAGCCTGTTTGACTGCTGCCATATGTGCAGACCACAGTGATTTTAAAATATCGCCGCTTTTTGAATGGCGCCTGATCGCTTGTTCACAAGCCTTACGTCAAATTTGAGGCTTCTGTTTCGAATCGAAGAACACTTTCGACGCGTTTAATAAAAACCCCAGAACTTGTTCAACAAGTGCAGCATTGTTGTATAAATGTACGTTCCTGTGTCATTAGATAAGTAGAGCCCCTACCTATCGCTACACAAGGCGCACACCTATTATTAACTTTTTATTTCAATACCATAAATCGTTGATGACCATAGGGGCTTTGGCGATGAGATAAGATAAATAGATCAATCGAAAGTGTTTCCTTCGAATTTTGCACACCACTAAACACACACACAGATACCGAATTCAAAAATTCCATATACGAGTGCAAGCACTAGGTAAATACCCAAATTAGCTAAACAACTGTGGCAATATCAATAAAATTTTGTCGTAGCTTTTAACTCGTTTAATAAGTCCGTCAACTACCCACGCATTCCGTATGAGATGCGAGCTTCCTTAGTTATACGTTTGTGTACATAATTGGAGGGGACAAACCTCTTTTCTTTTCGTCTTTTGTTCTCGGGCCCAAAATTGTGTGACCATTACTTTCTGCGTCATTAGGTCAAAGTTTTCTTTCTTTTGAGAAGTGCTAGGCTATCTGGAGCGGAAATCGTTGAACAAATTCGTTTTGGTAATTGATTCGATTCGGTATTTGTCTTTAAAATCGAGAATTAAAAATGACACACGAGTACAAGCATCTATGCTGAGAGCCATATGTTACTTTCGTGTTCCTCGTGTAATTATATCGGGCATAGGGGGATGTCATGTCTCCAACATGCACTGCACCACTCCTTTTGTGTGAGGCATTAAAAGTGAAATCAAAGTTGCATCAAAGATTTTTCAAAGAAACTTCATTCGCCAGACATGTACGAGCGTCTGCGTTCGTTGTTGCATTGAACTTGAAAAATTCCACATCAATTGACTGAACTACATCCCATCATGGGCATTCGACAACATTGTAGCTACGGGTAAAACACGTTTATTCAATTACAGTTTCTCTATTTTGTTGGTGGCTTATCAGAGGTACATTCATAGATGTGTATTCGCATTTGATAAGATCAAAATTAATTTTGAAAAATACGTGAATTGCTGTTGAAGTTTATTTAGACAGTTGTGGAACGGCAGGAGTCCAATTAGAGACGAAATAAAATTGAAACAAATCTAGTAGAGTGGCCTGTTGAACACACCCGCAATATTTAATAGCATGGAACTCGTGAATATGTATCGCGCTAATAAATTCAAATTTCCCACCATGAAACAATAAAACCAAAATTGTTCAGAATTTTCAGCGAAGCGAACTTAGATAAGCATTCATTGTATTTATGCTAATGAGGTTAATGGGGCCTCCACAGTGGATTTAATAATTTTTAAGAGTTCCTTTGTAACTGGAAAGAGTCAAATTATCTTACCGTTGTGCGAAAAGCAGCCAAAGCGGAATTTATCGTTTACTAAAATGGCTACAAATTATTGACAACTGCATGAAGTGGCAAACAAACCACGAGTACAGGGTTGGCTTACATAAGGTCTTTATCGACGATTTAACCCTCCTCAGGGTTATTCTTTTTACGCGGACGGATGGCTTATGTGAAAGTTGAAGCTATGCAATCACACAGCAATCGCATTTACATCGTTACCTGAGAGAGGAGGTATTAAATATGTACATCCCCCCTTCATTAACGTCAGCATGCATCCAGAGCTCGCAGATCTACTAATATGGCTCTATTTCAGCTGACGGAAACCTTACAGAGAACTCTTGACACGAAAGAGATAGTTCTCTGAGCTCTGGAGTCAGCAGAACAGTGTCTTAATGGAAGAATGAGTTGCTGACAATAAGATCAGCAGAAACTCAAAGCCTGGGTAGAGCTCTTAAGGTCAATATAACAAAAAACTGCCCACAAGGAGGAGTGTTATCTCCTCTAATGTTGCGTTAGTTAACCAACCTCGAAATCAACTGTCAAGCCTATGCTGATGACGTAGTATTGATTGTAAGAGGAAAGATTGCAGATACCCTCTGTGACATCATATAAAGGGATTTAATAACAACTCGAGAATGGTGGCGCATCGCTGGGTTCAACAAAAGCACGGTAAAAACTACAATTCTACCGTTTTCAAGAAAAAGACAGCTTGAACTGAAGCCAATCCGGCTGTCGTGCGCAGTACTGATACCAGTAAATGAAGTGAAATATCCAGGATTGCATCTAAGCGGTAAACTCATGTAAAAAAAGCACACAGAGAAGATATGACTCGTGCTCTCATAGTATGTATGGTATGTAGGAACGAAGGTGGTAGTTTCTGGGTACTTAGCCCAAGCATTTTAAGATGAATGTACATCGCCACTGTGAGACAAATGATCACATACGGAGCGATACCGCGGGTAAAAGAACTATTCTAGCCAAGAACTTAACTCAAAGTCCAAAGAATGTACAAAATACTTGACTCTCATGACATAAAATCAAAACTTGTGTTGGAATGGTAATGGTATACGACCATGTCGGAATAGAATGTAACAAAGAAGCAGACTCCTAAACAAAACAAAGAGCAGCAGTACCCTTTATTGGACCTGAACCATTCTGCGGAATAGGGAATCATACAATCCGTAAAGAACTCAGGAAGATAGAGGCAGAGGACAGAGCGAGAACCTGGATTAACACTCCGGGGATGAGACAAGTTAAGAAACTTCTCCAAGCTTACAACCGGAAAAGATTCGAGGCATGCATATGCGTTAGCAAAATCAACCAACATATCCAAATGAAGACCTTTGCAGATTTCGCAATGAGTCCAGCGAAACTCCAGAGCATCTTCTCAAGTCTTGTGGGGCACTGACTCAAAGTTCCAGTTCGAACAAATTATCCTTCCTTAACGAGTATCCATAAAGGGTCTCTGCCTGAGGCTGTGTGGCTATCATCCTCCCCAACCCGGGGAACGCTGCTTTCAGTTGTGAAGACCAAGCACTCTGGCATCGGTTATACCTTGTTGCATGTTCAGACCTCCTGGTTGTTTCGAGCTGGAATTTGCAGATCCTTTTGGCTGGAGCATTGCTGTCCATGCGCTCGATGTGACCGAGCCAACATAGCCGACGCATCTTGTCCTTTTGGACTACATTCACATCTTGGTAAAGCGCGTAGAGTTCCCGCATGAATCTTCCCATCCATTTGCCCTCCTTTCGACGAAGAATTTAACGCAAGAATGCGCTCAATATTTGCTTTACCATCCAGAACTGGCAGGATTTGTGTTCTTCAGAGCACACACTTTGTCCTCCGAGTAAGAAGTTTTTAATCCATTTGTTGTGCCGTAGTTTTGCTACCATGGTTTTTGTCGAATGTCTACTAAGATTTCATTTGTCGGGCCGCTGGTGACTCCGAGATAAATAAACTCCTTAATTACCTCCAAGCTTAAGCTATCAACAGTAACGTTTTGTCCTAGGCGGTGGACAAATGTTATTTTGTTTGTTGATAGCATATACTTGGCTTTGCCCTCCTTTATACTTAAAGACTAACTCATTTCGTCTGCTCATCAATTACCGTGAAGGACTCTACTACGATACTTTGGGAGCTACCATCGTCTGCGTATCCCAACAGTTGGACGGATTTGTTGAAGATAATGCCTTTTGCGTTCACACCTGGCCTGGTAGATAGTGCTGCTCTGGTACAAGATTAAAGAAATCACATGGCAGCGCATCTTGTTGCCGAAATCCAGTGCACGCTTAGAATAATTCAGAAGAGCTACTTTTAAGCTGCGCATTGCATTGCATTGCGTATTCGTCAGCGTTACTCCACATAGCTAGATTGATTTCGGAGGGATCTCGAATTCATACATCGCCTTGCAGGGCTCCAGCGGATCCAGTTATCATAAGCGACTTTAAAGTCGATGAAAAGATGGTGTCTCTCAACTTGAAGGTTGGTCTTTTCCAGGATTTGCTTTAGGACGGAAGACACACTGGTGTTTCTCGATCTGTGTGTTACAGAAAGGGAATATGAGGGGATATGCCTAGATTGGTGTAAGGCATGTGATCGCCCTTCTTGTAGATGGGGCCTATGCAGCTGATATTCTAGGTATCGGGCATGCTTTCGTCGATCCATACTTATCTGATGATTCGATGCATGCACCTTACCAAAGCCACACCTCCGTATTTGAATAGCTCTGGTGGTAAACCATCTAAGCCGGTGGCCTTGTTGTTCATCAGCATACTAAGAGCCCCTCTATACGGAGGAGAGGATGTTTTCTTCGTTGACTGGAAATGGGTTCCTATCACTTTCTCGACATTATGCGCATTTAGCAACTGCAGGAAGTGCTGCTAAAACACATATCGGTGACTAAGTTACCTCTTCACTTTTTTGAAGAGCCCGCATTCCCGCGTTGTAGCCAGCTGTCATTGCTTGGCTTTCCTTTAGAGTTGCCTAATGTCATTCTTGTTGTGCGACTCTTGAACTGGATTCTGCTTATTCTGAATTTTTTTCTCCTCTCTTCTCCGAGCTCGGTATTATATCCTCGTTGTTCTTGTGCTACGTTACGCGCTTCAAGATATGCACCTGCTGTCACCTTTATTCGGTATTCACAAACACCTTCATACCATTGATTTCTTTTTGGGGGTGGTTGACATTCCAATGTGGTTTCGGCCACATTTTTGATGATACCGCGATCCGGCTTTAGCTAGAGCCAAACAACGTGTACTATTCCAACCAATTTTTAATTCACTTGACGAGTTCCCCTCCTCAGCAATCAGGTCAGCTTAGATGTCATACCAAAAGGGCCCTTTAGTTCAAACTGGAGTCTCTTCAACCACCACTTCTACCTTCCTACCTATCTTAGACCTTCGAGAACAGTTTTCAGAAGATTTTTTTTTTTAATATATGTCTGCTCCTCTCCTAAACTGCCCCAAGAGCCCCAGCTTGGTACGACTGCTGGCGATACGTTTTTAAAAAGGTGTAAGTTTTAATATTTCAATTAAAATACACATTAAAACCTAAACATCCCTTAAAATGTTCCTTAAGTTATGTCATTTTTAATGGTATGCTATGGGATTAGGGGTTTACGTTTGAGTTAAACACTAGCGCACGCTGGGCCTGATGAGCTGCGTTTTTTTTCAGTCTTCACCCTAACATGACACAAATAAAAGTACTTTCTCTCATGTTAATTACACATCAACCCCTAACAAAAAGAAAGTGTTTTATTGCTCTTACTAAGAACATCAACATACTTCATAAACTTTTAATTACTCAAGGCCGTAAATGTCTTCCTTGATAGCACATGACTGTCCATCACCGAGATGCACGCAAATTTTTAATTTAAAATTTATCGATCAAACCTTCTCTGAACCAAGTTTCATTTATAAACATGCATAATTCATGAGAACACTGAGTGTAGATACACAAACTTATTTTTAAAACCTGCAAATTAAAAATTAGATACAAATTGTGTGCATCTCGTTGATAAAGTAGAAGCATAACCTCCGTGCAATGGACCCACATTTGACACAATTTCTTGTCATTTAAAGAGCTCATCCATAATTTGTAAATTAAAAAAAAAAGAAAAAAAAATAGTTCCCACACATTCAAAACTCTACACTCAGCCGCAAAAAGGACAGTCGATTAGGTTTTGTAGCGAATGTGCTCTATGCATGCAATGAGAGGACATTAAACCTTGTCAAATGCCAGAAAATGTACATCGCTCATTTTTTTTTTTGTTCTTGTTTGAGCTTATTTAACAAAGAGGCATCGTGGTGGCTATTAGTGTAGACATTTGTATGTACTAACCGCACACATGTATGGTAACTGAAAGTGTGCCTCTATGCTTTTAACGTCAAACAGAAGCGCTATACTAGTGGCACGGGTACCCCATATATCTACAGATACTTTATTTTTCTTTTTCCGATGTCACTCTTTGTGTAGTGTGCGCTGCCGGCAAGAAGGGTAGAAGATACATATAATCACTCATGACTATGTACTAACCCCTAAAATCTATTCTTTATTTTGTCATTCACACAATTTGCTGTGGCTTTTAACCTTTTCGTTTTTTTTTTTATTATTTACCCGGCATTAAACAGTAAGGCGAAGAGGATAAAGACTACAATTCCTTGAGATAGATACAAGCTTTTTATTTGAATTAACCTAAATTTAAAAACATAAAAAATTAATTAAGATAAACTTGTGAAGGTCACCAAAATAAGTCAATCCACCACCCACCGGTTGCTTGAATGTAAATTTATAGAAAATTTTTCATTATTTTTAGGATAAAAAAGAGAAGACAGATACATATACGTACATACATATGTAAGTGAGGGTATCTTGAAATTAATCAATGAAATGGTACTGCTGAAGCTTAAATCATTCAGAGAGTATGGAAGCAGCACCCACTCGCATAAAATAATGTTTTCCACTGCCACCCCTCGTAAATGGATTTCATTTTAACAGAGCTCCCCTTTCTTGGAATTCCCGATTGGGGAAATGAGTTTTTAGTACTAAGTGAACTTTCAAAAGCTTTCTTCGTGACTGCATAGTATCGGCATCTAGTGAGTGCAACGAGATATGTATTTATTAAATTGGTTCGGTGAATTGTCGCAAGATGGTGCTTAGACTATACTTGCAGTGAAGGCAAACAGAACTTTTTTGTAACTGTACAGGGTGATCGGAATGAACGATGAATTTGTCCTTTCACCGATAAAGGTGACTTTAAAGGAGCTTTACTTTTTGAAAATGGCGTTGATGACGTTGCGAGTTTGACATCCGACAAACAGATGCAGAATAAGTGTAGAAAACCCGTGGATTGCTATAGGTGCTGTAGGTAATCCTCAAGAAAGCAGAATAACAAATAAGCGGTCGGTAGTTTTGGTGAATTTCGTCGATTCAGTGGTGGTGTTGCACCAATTGCGCAAACACTGCAGCATCAGGCGCTCACATCGAGGAGACTGGCTCAACACACGATAGTAGCAGACGGCCGGCCCCGTAGTAGCCGTTCGGTCGAAAATCTCGATTCTGTGACAGCAGATGTCTAAGAGCACACAACCAAACAACGGTCCACACATTTGGGCATCAACAGACGGTCTTTACGGTAAATTTTGGTGAATCACTGTACAAAGTGTAGGCAGTGCGTGAGCTATTGCGTCTAGAGCGCCAATCGCATGTAAATTGCAGCCAAGCGTTCCTAAGCCGAGATGTCGACGATTTTCCATTGAAAATCACCATGAGCGTGGAGGCGCATTTTGACCTATGTACATATGCGGATACGCAAATAAGCGTTTCTGGCGTACCGAAATTCGCTTGTAATGCCATTATTCACTCTTGAAGTCACTGTTTGGTGAAAAGGTGACGGGCCCATATTTTTTCGAGGACGGCGTCGTCAACACTGTGTCTGCTGAGCGCTATAGAACCATGGTCTTGCTACTGCAAATCGACGGATTGAATTTGAAAAGCATGTGGTTCAGCAGGACGGTGTAACTGCAAACACAGCACGAACGACAGTGGGCATTCTGCAGCAAGTCTTTCTTCACTCACATTGTCTATACAGGGCTTAACAACTGCCTCTAGCACATCGATGTTAAAAAATGAGGGGAGTATGACACGACCTTTACTGCGCACTACCATCTCACGGGTAGGAAACTTGGTCTACATTAGACGGGGATATCTGAAGAATCTGGAATCGGGAGAACGATCTATCGTTCCTTATATGGACCTTCTGGTCGAAATATTTTTCATCGGGAAAACCCAAAGAAGTCCTGAATCTTTTGAATGCATTAACTTGTTCAGAAGTCGCCTTCCTGTGAGCACAAACCTTCTTTTCGTTTGCTTCGGCATGCTCGTAAAGTTGCCACTGCTTTGAGCCCTTAACTAATGCCTACACGCTTTCCATGTTAGGAAAAAATCTTCCAGTTGTAAGTTCTAGCACTGCCAAATGAAATGAAAACTAGTCAAACCCTAGTCCATAAGGTCACACTTTGTTGAGTGTCCGAACATAAAGTATCCTCAGCAATGAAAAAGCGGATAAGTTAGCAAAAAAAACCGCCAGAGTTTGACTACTCAGTTGTGATACTCGTAGACTTCCTTCAATCTTCCAAAACTTGAACTTCCAAAAGTTATCTGATGCAAAAAAGGAACGCTCTCGAATCATGTCGCTTTTTAGGGAATGTAAAGAGTGGCCCACGGACTGGTTTCTTTTCAAAGAACATTTCGGCGCTGGCCGAATACTTACGTGCCTGAAATGTTGACATATGTATATGCACTCACTCAAGAGCTGAAGAAAAATTACCATCTGTTCTTTAAGTTGAAAAATTAAGTGGATTTTGGTCACAAAATTATCTTTTCGAGCGAAGTTTTTTGTCATATCGGAGGCTATATCAACAAAGCAAAACTCTGTAGCAGGCAAGGCTTGCCTGCGTTTTCAGGTTTAATGTATCAAATCCTTAATTGGTCTTTCCTAACACCTTACTGCGTTATGTTTTTTGCAAAGGCAAACCAGTAGAGACGGCATTACACTCACTGGTACGCAAAATTGAATATTCCCTGTTCCACAAGGAGTATACAATGGTTGCCTTCCTGGATATAGAAGGCGCTCTCAACAATGTCAATACATCAGCGATAGCAGATGTTCTATCAAATGTGAAAGTTGACAGCTCACTTTGCGAATTGATTAATCTACTGCTCAATGGTCGGATTATCAACTCTAAGCTGGGTGGGACGTCTGCTAGAAGATCTGTTAGTAGAGGCACTCCGCAAGGATTTATTTTATCCAAGCTTCTGTGGAATTTGGTGGTCAATGAACTATTGATAATCATGGAAGGCTAGTAGGAAGGAAAGTACCTAAATACTCTAAAGGAACTTCTAGAAAACGCTTTAAACAAGCTTACTAGATGGGCAGTTCAGTGTGGTTTGAGTGTAAACCCCCATAAAACTGAACTAGTACTCTTTTCAAGGAAATATAAAATTCCGCTAGACCCTCCCTCTCTTAATGGTACCAGCTTAACTTTCTCTGATAAAGCAAAATATTTGGGTCTTATCCTGGATAGGAAGCTAAGTTGGGAACCTAATATTCAAGAAAGAGTAAAGAAAGCTACAGTAGCGCTTTTCTCTTGCAAGAAAGCCATTGGAAATAAATGGGGCTTACAACCTCGAATTACTCACTGGCTCTACATCTCGGTCATTAGACCGATACTCACATATGGGGTGATTGTCTGGTGGACAGCCTTAGAAATAGCTATAAATTGCGATTATCTACGTAAGGTTCAATGTACAGCTTGTCTGTGCATAAGCGCAGCACTTCGTACAACTCCCTCTGCGGCACTGGACATTATGTTCCATCTGATACCCCTCGATATACCTATTTAGCAAGCAAATGGCAGTGATTGCAGCCGTTCACCTTGAAGCTACCCAACAGTGGTCAAGCTTCTATTTTGAATAAATTCAAAATCTCTCCCGAAAACACGGACTACACCATCCCACGTCTAAATTTTAAGAAGAACCTCCTTATCACCATCCCTTCCAGATCACTCTGGGAGGACGATGCATTTTTAGAAGATGAATCAATGCACTTCTACACTGACGGGTCAAAATCCAAAGACGGAGTTGGTGCAGGTGTTTTCTCTGCTAGACTTAATCTTAAGCTCTCTTTCCGTCTTCCAAATCACTGTAGCGTGTTCCAGGCGGAAATAATGGCGATAAAAGGAGCCCTATCTTGGCTTAAGAAAAACGTGATATCTGCTAGAGATATCCGCATCTTTTCTGATAGTCAGGCAGCAATCAAATCCCTGGAATCGACCTCTATAAACTCTTTAGTAGCTCTAGACTGCCGTTCGTCTCTTGTGGAGATGGCTGAGCAGTTCAATATTCACCTGTGTTGGGTGCTGGGGCATAGAGACATTCCAGAGAATTGTAAGGTCGATGAACTCGCCAGAATAGGAAAAACCATACCCATCTTGCCGGATAACGGCACCTTAGGTATTCCAATCGCTACTCGCAAACTTAAACTTAAGCTGAATGCTATCGAGAGTGCAAATCTTAGGTGGAGAAGTGGATCAACATGTCTAGCGACAAAACAGATTTGGCCGAAGCTGGATCTAAAACGCTCTAAGAATTTGATTTCTCTCAATAGATTGCATATCGGCACCACAATAGGTGTCATCACTGGACACTGTCTAATAGGCAACCATGCTGCAAGGCTAGGCCTCTTTTCGAACGATTTATGTAGAAGCTGCATGGATGAAGAAGAGCAGGAAACTATTTCTCACCTTCTTTGTTTCTGCCCAGCGCTCTCCCGTAGAGGAAGCTTCACTTAGGAGCTCCCTATTAGAACGATATAGCCTGCTAGGCTTCATAAGAAGCTCAAATTGGTTTTAACGAGTAGGTAAAGAGAAACTTTCCCCCATGATCCACGTGGTATCATAATGCACCTACCATTGATCTAAGTGTGCTGACGACTCCTAGCAGGCAGCCACTTCATCCTAACCTAACCTATGTTTTATGTGGAAGAGTCCCAAGGTACGAATACTTTCATCCGCTTTTGGTAACGTCGTTGCACAGGATTTTACTGATTTTTGAAAAAGTATAGCAGCAGTTTTTGGCCTAAGAATTGCAGTGAGAATTAGAATTTCACTGCCTGTGAATGCATGCTTTACAAACGAATTTAGGTCATGTCTTACATGTACGAGATGATTGCGTGAGATAATCAGAATAATTGTTTCCTATGCAACACTTGGATAAGAATTGTGAAAAGGTGAAAGCTAACTTCTCAAAGTTTTTCAAATAATTAGTTCCTTCTACGTAGTTACGCTTCTACAGGTAGTGTCAGCACTTACATCGAGGCAGGCGCCAAGTATGCTCATAATTGTGTAGATACGAGTATTTGAAGACGTTTTTTTCTAAAACGTGTGCTAATTTCTGTGTCATTGATTAAATTTTAGTCTAGATATACTCTATAATCAAACAATGTGTCAGCGTCTTAACTCAAAAATGCATTTTTTGTTTTTATTTGCAGGTAAAAATAATAAAATTGTTATCTGTGGAACTGAAATAAGGCTTCTTTTTCAAATGTGAGAGTAAGTTTTGCCATAAAATAAAACAATATTTTGGTCGTGTTAAAAACATGCAATGACATGAAAGGATAAATATATGGAAAGTATCGTAAGGAAAGAACAATTTTCATAAAAAAAAGTGTTATTAAAAGGTGTGTTTTTAACCATTAAAATAAATTAATTAAGAACTTAATCGTGATAAAGCCGTTGCTATAATGTTAACGTTAAACATCTATTAACTGAATTTTACTATGACTAGGCCTGAAAGTGTACTTACAACTAATTGCGATTTTTAAGTTTCAGCTTATAGCACTTAGCAAAGTATCCTTGTGTCATAAACATAAGTCGTCGTAAAAAAAATGTCTCATAACCCATGGGGGTTTGAAAAATTATGTCTATCATTCGGCTTTCTCAGATGTGTAATAAAAAATAAGTTACAATCCGCTTAAAACAGAGTCTGTGACCTTTTGCTTGACTGAACCTTGGTTTAGTGGCCCTAAAGGGATAACTATTGTTTTTTTTCTGATCTGACATTATAAACAAAATCGCAAATGCGATGTGATGTGAAACATGTCAAATGTATCGCAAACTTTCGACGAGTCACCGACATGTTATATACTACGTCGGTTAGACATATTTTAACTTAGGTATCCATTACCTGCTGTACGAAAGCCAAGGATATGCATCATCAATTAGCTTAAAGGCGTCAAAGACTAGCATGCCTTGGTGTAACAAGCCCAATGCCTGTCATACGAAAGCCATTGAGGCTATCATTGGGTTACCTACCGAGCATACACTTGATGATAAAGTGTCAATTCGCTGTGCGGTCATTCTCCGAAAGACTCTTGAGGTGCATTTTATGGAAATCTAGGAATATTCAGCACGGTTTCCGACTTTCTGTTTAAATTACTTTACTTTTGCAGGAGGTTCAAGATTGAGTTCCCTAGTCGGAATTCATAGATCACTGGCGGACAACTTCTCGATCCAAATGGAAACGGATCAGAAATGGATTCTGAGGGTATATGGACCCAATCACAAAATCTCAAAATGACTTGGGAAAAGTCCCAGTGTTTTCTAGGCCGAGCTTTATGCCATTTAAATATGCGCCGATATCAACCTGAGCTCAGTCATATACTCATAGGCCATCAAGCGGCGCTCAAAGCCCTGAGCTTCTACTTGATTATCCTTAAATCAGCTTCATGCTCCCTTAATAATCAGCAATGACTTGTCCTACGCAACAAAGTACAACTGTAGGCGTTGAAAGCAATCAAACTGCAGATCTAGTCGCCAGAAAAGGCTCCTCCCATTTGTTCACTCCTCCCATTCAGCCCTCGTGAAATCTCTGATTCTGCTTTGAATTATATCCTAACCAGTTGGGTAGGCAACATTTACCTATCCCACTGGAATAACACTCGAGGATGAAACACGCTACAAGAGCCATCTGCTACTTCCATAAAAAGGCCAGAAATATTCTTTAGTTATCATGTGACTTCTCCATTTAGGCGTCAACATAGAAGGCACTATCTTCAGCTAATCCGTCCAGTTGCTAGAAAACGCAGATAACATCGACATCATCGGACGCTTTCATCGTGCTCTCATAGAGGCTTTCACGGCATTTGAAGAACAGCCGAAACGAGTTGGTTTGAAAGCAATCGAGGACAAAACTAAGTACATGTTGTCGAGAAACAAAGCAGCATCTGGCCACGTCACTGTTCACAAGAGTTACTTCGAAGTGGTTAAGTAGTTTACCTACCTCGGAGTAAACACCAACTCCACAAACGACACCTCAATAGAGATTCGACTTGGATTTGACGAAACAACTGGGGCTAAAACTCCACCCCCCTAGGTTCGAGATGACAAGGAAGACCGAACCTTCGTTTAAAGCACCAAGCACCGTGCCCTGGATGGAAGAGGATGAAAGGCTGCCGTGTCTCAGATAGGAACCCTCCACGGGCTTGGAAGCCCGTTGAGTAAGATATCCTAAAATATAGCAGAGAAGACAAGAACAGAGGACATATGCCACCTCAAGTACCCCCTCCTTACGTGGATCTTCGGCCTCTGTTTAGTAGAGAACGAAGCCGAGAACACATACTACATTTGGGAGTGAGTGGTTCTGCGTAGTGTTAGAATAAGTATTTTCCATGAATGGATTATTTCTCAAACAGATCTAAGGAACTCCTCCGTAGCAGTAATTCTTGCCTTCATTAGGAAAATAGTAGCTCTCCCAGTGTCACCTTGGCTTATGGTACAATAGATTTCTGTGGTCGGTACGCCCATGGCTGTAAATATTAGTTCTGAACGCAGTTGTTTTATTAATAGAAGGTATCAGCGCTCTGCATCACAACTTCCCCAAATTTGTGCCCACCGAAATTAGCTTCAACATATAATCCCGGACATGAACACTTGAGAACAATCCAAATGGCATGTTCGGCTGGACTCATTGCTGCAACCCCAAAACTTTGCACGTAAAAAAAAGTTAATGAGTTAGTCTCTATCGTTACAGATGGCTCTAAAACAACATAGAGAGTTGCTGCCAGTCTTTTCGCCTAACGCCGAAATACATCTCTCCTTTCGTCTTCAGGGTCAGAGCAGTAATTTCCAATTCGAAGTAACTAGTAAACGTCAAGAGCCTGTCTGACCCAGGGTACCATGAGATCCCGTGTATCTAGCACCATCAAATCTAGAGTTATGAAGGACTGTCATGACGTGTTTTTGAATGGATGTTGATTATTTCAACACCACAAGGTATTTGTGACCACTCCTGGCTCAAAAAAGAGACAATGTCTTCAAATTCTCACGCCGATTTATATGGTAATTCGCTGTAGACAGACTCGCCCAGAGGTTAGGTATAGCATAAAATGGCGTCCGCATGAGACACTCACGCTAAATGCCCTCTGCGTGGATATGTTTTCAATGATCTCAATAAGGTCAGTATATCTAAGCAGCAACTTGGACCTAACTGTATTTGTTTTCCAAATTGTAGACAAAAGCGTGTATGTATGTAACAGGGGCGTCAGAATCACTGCTTATGCAGACGACGTTGTGATACTGGCAACAGGCGAATTCCTCCCAACACTCAGCGAACAAGTCGAAGGGGCCATCAAAACTTTTGACACCTGGACCAGGAATTGCGGGGTCACGGTAAACCCCCAGAAAACCGAGCTCGTATTATTCACAAATAAAAGAAAGTTACCACAGTTTAGTACGCCATCTGTCGGAGGTACCCTGCTTAAGATCTCTGACAGCGCAAAGTACCTAAGTCGTGTATTAGACAAGAAAGGATTAAAAAAGGAACTATAGCCTTCTACTCATGCAGCAGAATCTTTGGGAAAACTTGGGGTCCCTCTCCTAAAATAATTCTCTGGATGTATAAGGCTATAATAAGACCCATACTGACATACGGCAGTATGGTGGCCGGCGGTAAACAAGGCCGTCACGAAGACTAGCGTGCATCGGGACCACCAATGCGATGAGGACAACTTCAACCGCTGGACTTGAGGCTATTCTCAACCTGCTTCCGCTAGATATTTTCATCAAAACATCTGCAGCCATAAGCGCCATCAGAATCAGCCAGTCAGAAACATGAAAGTCAAATGCAATAGGGCATACGACTATCCTTCGGAAATATATTGGCCATGTACCCATTACGGATTACATCACGCCATACTTAGACTTTAATAGTCCTTTCTCAAGCGCCTTTCCTAGCAGGGAGGAGTGGTTAAGAGGTCAGATAACAAATGCGCAATCCATTGCCATATATACAGACGGCTCTATAATGGACACTGGCGTAGGGTCAGGCATCTTCTCCCAGTCGCTAGGAATATCGAAATCAATACGCCTCCCAGACCACAGCAGCGTCTTCCAAGCGGAGGTATTGGCAGTGACAACAGCCCCCCGTGAGTCTGCAAAAGGGCAATACCACAGGAGGGTATTACCTTCTTTATTGACAGCCAGGCAGCTATGAAAGCAATAACTGCCACAGAAATTAAATCGAAACTTGTGAAGTGCTGTCGAGAAGAGCTTAAGGTTCTTGAAAAACAGCACAAGGTATCGCTCTACTGAGTCCCTGGACATGAGGGTATACCAGGTAACGAGAAAGCTGGCGAATTAGAAAGAGAGGGTTTTGCAGCCATCTCAAGACAAGCAGAACCACTCGTGAACATCCCGCCTTGCGCACTTAAGCTTGAAGTAGGGAAAATAGCCAAACAGGAGGCGAACACTAGATGGACCTCATTGGATTCCAGTGTAATCACAAGGAAACTATGGCCGTCCTTCGATAAAGGCAGAATAGAGAGACTTATACGGGAAGACAGGAAATCCCTTTCCATCCTCGTTAGGGTTATCACGGGGCATAACTCTCTACGGTATCATTTGAAAAAACTACGTCTGACGGAAGAAGAACTCTTCAGAGGTTTCGGTGACGAGGTAGCTTTTGAGGACACAACTCACTTCCTATGCCACTGCCCTGGCCTCCAACACAGCAGGAACAAACCTAAGAAGTTACTTTTTTCAAGACCTAGATGAACTCGCCAGCACGCCATCAGACAAGATAATGAAATTCATCAAGTCCTTAGGATGGTTTGTATGCAAAGACTCGCAACAATAATGACGCAAATGGGTTAAAATGGGCAAGGGACATCCTTTCCCCCAAAGGGCATCACAATGGGTCAGTATTGACCTGAGTGTGGCGGGGAGCAATTCTCTCCTCGCCAGTCCACATACCCAACCTAACCTATGTATGCATGCACATACATATGTAGATGTAGAATACCACGTGCTTACTAAGAGTACCCATGAAAGACGGCAAGATGATAACTGGTGAAAATGCAGTTGATGTTGAAAATCTGTCGATACCATTTCTTCGAACTGTTAAACGAAGATAGAAACTAAACCTCGAAGCTTTGACCTTGAAATTCTTAATTTGAAGACTTCGTCATACATTATATTTCACAGAACAGGTCCCAACACAGAACCTTGCGGGACGCCTCCTGTGACTTTATATTGTTTTATTCATAGCGTTGAAGGCGTTTTTTACGTCCAGTGCGATAAGGAAAATATATTTCTTCCATCGATCTATAGATTTCCTTGCTGAGTTGACTACTTCTACAATGGCATTTACAGTAAAACACGCCTTCCGGAAACCATATTGGTCTTCCTTCGACAAGGCCTCCTGTCAGTCTTCAACCTATCACTTTCAGAATTTTTCTTATGCTGTCCAACATGCATAGTGGCCTACAAGATAAAGGATCTTGAGGGATTTAGTCTCCTTTTGGGAATAGAAGTAGTCTTTGAACCTTTAAGCGGTCTTGGAATACCGACTCTTCTCAGCTCATCAGTCGTCCTCTGATCTCGCCATACTTCTTAGTACAAGTTGCGGCCTCGCAGGTTCATTCTACCCTCTACGAAGTGCCTGCCTGGAACATTGTCTGCTTTGCGTCTTCCTCTTCATCTGAACATTCTGGTTAGCTTAACGAGCTATTGTGCTCAAATCTGTGGAGATTTTTTCGATAGCCGCCGTGATATTTAAAGATCCCCATGTGCTCTCTTTGTCCAAATCCCGATGTGGGGGTCAGCTTGTGGGTCCATATGCATTTTCCCACTTGGCTTACCACAAAGCCCTTTAATCTCCTTTTACAACCTTGGTTACGCTGGCCTCCTTGCCGATTGTCCTAATGCAAATCCTTCACATCTCGTTGATATCGTATCTTCATGGGTCTGCTTCGGACTAAACGGTTTTTCAGAGGCACAATTTTTGAATTTTTCCATTTTTCAAAACTAACTGTACGTTGTCTCACAAGAATGAAACTGCTTAAAGTTATCTTTGAATGCTGAGATATTATAGGAGGGAAGGTACAAATTGAAACTATTTTTATGGGAAGTCGGAAACTTTTCAATCCAGCCTCGTATTTCAGAATATCACTTCGCTCCTACGTAGCGTCTCTAATTGTCGTACCCACTTATGAGTACCTACACCGTAATTAGTTTAATTTCGGTCTTGCCTCCTTGCTTACGTCTGGCTATCCTTTTACATTCCTACGACGACATACTTTTTCCCACCCAACACCACCTTTTTGGTCATTTTATGGCAGCAAGCAACTACAAAAGGATCATAAAATTAAATATCCAAATCGAAAGTCCATTAAGGGTATTTCGTTCCAAGAATAAGGACTTGAATCATGTAATTATCCTCAAGATTGTATCGCAATTCGCAACTTCGCATTAATGGTGAACACAAACTGTCTGCCAGAGAAAATTGCTAAAGAATTTCAGTCATCCTTCGGATACCCAAATCGTTTAATTTATTCAAGGTTAAGACAATCAAAGCCTATTCGCGATATCTTTCAATATCGCATAGTCAGTCTTCAGCATTAACATTCGAACTCATTCTGATATCCATCTATTAGGCAGAGGCCATTACTTGGCATACAAACACACACAAAATTGTGGTGTCTTTCGACGTTGCGTGCTTCCATCTACTAAATGTCGTAATCTAGTATGCAAAAGGGTTGGCGCTGCCAATGTGAGTCCTAGTCTGATACTTGTTAACCTTAGAAATTAATAAGAAAACAGTTATAGATAAGTCATTTGTCATAGAAACTGTAGGTATCTTCCTGTTTCTGCAATCAGTTCTTGTCTATTTTTAGATTGTCATTGGATACCAGGGTACCAGTGGAGGTACCCTAAGGACATGTTATAGAAATGTGTATGCGCCTCTGTAAGAGAAACAATTATCCTATAATGCCGCTCAAGTTCTGTGCAAAAGGCATGTCTAGTCCAGAGTCTAACCTAATGACCTCAAAAAATTACGCGCCATTTCTTTGGAGCACAATGACGTTGTCATGATATCAGATTACCCACACCCTAGAGACTCTTTTTCCTTTTACAAGACGTACAACATATAAACCTCAACAGAGACAGTCAAAACAGTAAAAGTGTTTTGAGCTTCACACTGCGCAAGGACATTTCATAGCTTCTTGTCGAAACTTGCTACGAAATGTGGTTGAAAGTAAAAAACTCAAAGCAGTCGAGTTCTATCATCTGTGTCCTTACGACGCTTGTTAAGAGAATCGGTTTAAAAAACGATTTGAAAATACCAACATTTATCATTTCGAATAGAATAAAGCCAGGACATACGTACAAGAAAAAAAAATCAAGTAAATTAAGTGAAATTGTAAATAGTGTGCACTAATTTCTACACGTAGTGTTAATGTCCTCATTTAAGAATGCAAATCGATAAAGGACCTGCCGAAGTTTATGTGTGCTTATAAAATAATAAATTTATTTCGTTTTGGCCTAAAAGTTTTCGTTGAGTGGCAGTGGTAGTGCAATATACACTCGGTTTTATGAGACGTTACACCCTTTTATTTGGGAGCGAATGCTTGCGCGTCCTAAATTTAGAAAATGATGGCACCATTGTAAATAAATAAGGTTTCCACGATGACTGACTTGCTGCTGTGGCGTTATGGGCGAGCACATGTTTATTTTGTTTAATTTATTTGCATGAATTTATGAAATTTTATTACGGTTAAAGGATGTTTTGGATTGCAACCTTGTGTTCCCCTTCTAATCTTGGAATGTGTCTCTTTTGGTGTTAACCTCGCATCATAATTATTCTCAGAGCTGCCTTTAATAGCCATGTTTTCTGACTAAGTCTTGGGTGTCCTGAAGTACTCTTTGGAGACCAGTTTCTATAAGGAATCTGAGAACGGGTAGCGGATCTTTAGTCGGCACCAGTTGGCCAAATATTCTCTTTTTTGTTTTTTTGTTGTTCAATGCCCCAAACAAGTCCAGAAAGTGTTTTGGAATTTGCAAGGGCCCTCCTCTGTGACCCCGATGTATCCCTTGAATCGTTTCTGGTTATGGTCTCCTAAGAGTTTTTAATGTTTTCCCAATTCTTGGTCCCACACTTCTCCATTCTACTGTATTATTCTTTAAGGGTATGAGCCTCTGCCCTGCTAAATTGTTAAAGTCATACAGAGCGTCTGCTGCTTGGCTGGTTATGGAATCCGCCTCTTCGTTCCCTGTCAAGATCGATTTGGAGGCACCTGTTTATAGAACATACATATGTATTTCTGCCTCATGACCCATGGATTCGTGTAGCTTTATTCTTGGTCCCAACATCCCAGCACCAGTTCCCTCATCAGTTCTTGAATAGTCTGTGTATCACTTGCTTGTGTGGTTGACTATTCCATGTTCTGTACATTCATTGCTCCAATTTTCCTTACAAAGTTAAATTTCCTGATATTGGTCGTCTCAAGCGATTGCCAGAAGACTGGGCAGGGTGTTATACTCTCTCGATTCGATACATATCTTCCTTCCGATACCCTTTTGTCAAAAGTACGTCCATATCTGACGTTGGGCATGCCCGTATGGATCCAGTTATTCAGGGCACGCCAGTTTTTTGCACCTTCTTAAGTCTTCCTCGTTGTGACGCTTGGGAAACATTGGACTCGTAATAGCAACATACTCGTACATGCTTGGATTGTATCCCCAAGAATTACCAAGAATTAGAGTTTGTGCGATTTAACTTGAAATGTGTATTTATCAGTAGAACATACAGTTAGTCACTAGTACTTGGGGTACACATTAACTTGCTTAAAGTGCTTCCGACCCGTAAAGAAACTCCACCTTTGACACAGTAGCCTTTTATACTCTTTGGTCCCGTGTAGATTAGTTAGTTTTTAAAACCAAACCACGTAGTGCCCGTGATAGCTTGGTCTTTAAAACGGAGGTTTAGTCCTCTGAAAAGAAGTTAAATCATTCATGTCTCCCATGTGTAGATTAGATAAACAGATTGGTTATAGGTGTGTAGACGCAGTGCGACCTTTGTACATCGTTGATTCCCCGACTTGGAGCTCTAGTCAATGAGATACTCGACTCAGTCCAGGAGTACCTGGAGTGGATCTGCCAATTGAAGATCTTGTTCTTATAGTTGGGAGGCATCCAGATTTTTCTCTATTTTGTGGATCCTTAGAAGTTGCCTCCGGGGGAATCCTAACCATATCCGCAGAATCTACAGTCTCCACATTGTTCTATCCTCAGTTTCCTGAAGAGCTCCTTAAATCTGCGCAGCCGGTTCTGGCTGATGTTTATACAGACCTTACTTCTTTTCCAGTTTTCGAGAAGTTCTTTGGCCCGTCTTAGTCTAGGGAGTGTCCGCTAAAGTTTTACACTTTTGCAGGATTCTTCCTATCTTAGTGCTTCCTGTACCATATGCGGCCCTAGCCCACAAAATAGTTCCGGGCCGTTAAATACGGTTTCTGATCCTTCTCTTGCTAATATGTCAGCTACTTCATTTCCCTCTACTCCCACGTGACCTGATACCCAGTAGAGGGTGACTCTTTTATTCTCACTTAGTCGGATTATCTTGGCAAGGCACTCCCACTCCAGTCCAGACCCGATTTCATAGGAGCTTTAAGCCTTGATTGCAGGTCGGTTATCCGTCAGTATCGCGATGTCTTCCCCGCGATACTTAGATTTCCGCCTAGAAGACCGCCTTGACCATACCATTTAGGCCAATCCAGAAAGAAGACTGGTTTAAAAAGTGTTTGTCGTTGTCCGCATTATCATATACTGAACTTCTGTTTTCATCCCATAGCTTCAAATCGATAAGGCATGTACCATTACTGATTACAGAGGCCTTTTGGTCTATATAGGGAATCACAATTGGCCGAAAGGCTCCCTCTGAGGTGCACTTCCTCATATTATACCGTATCATTACTGACTCGGCGACTCTGGCTATCAGCAGTTTGCAAGTCTCTCTTGCTACTCCTATTCGAGAGCCTTTCAGTAAGTAGTGAGCCTAGATTTGAAAATTCAATTTGAAACATAGTCTCCTTTACTGGCCACCGTGGCCATAGCACCAAAACTTGTTTGACGATTCCACATTTCGCAAATCCTTTCCAAATATCCGGGAGTAATAATTGTCATGAGAAGGTCCTTAATAACGTCCTTCGGGTAGGGTAGACGTGTACTACTCCTCTCTTTCGTGCGAAATATATAACACAAGTCCTAGATCCTATATGCGATGTTTACGCCAAATATTCGAGTTGGCATCCTTTTTAGCTCGATGCACTTAGTCTAACGATGTTTCAACTCCTTTATTGTCACAGCTTATTCAAATGGCAAGGCACCAGTTGAGATATTCATGGCCTCAGCAATCTCACGCATCCGCTCTGACTTTTTTGGTCTGCCAACACGAAATCATAGAATTTTTGCGATCATTTCTAGAGGATTTACTTCTTTTGGACGTCTGGTTTTAACAAAGAAAAAGTAGTCGGTGAAATGTCACAAAATTTTGACAGTAATCGTTTGAAAGATGACAGTTGTTAAAAATCACAGTAATTTGATATAAGTGTTGCCATCTCTTGATTAGCATCATTACTCATTGAACTTCTCTCGTATTTCGCAGTATTTTTGATATGATCGCGGTCATTCGAACTGCTAAATCCCTTGTGGTTTGCACATATGTATTTCTTTTATGAAAGCCTTATGTCTGTGAGCTACAGGCATGCCTACCGGCCCTTAAAGTGAGTGTTTCTCTGTTGTTACTCAGTGTTTCAGTACCAATGTGAGTCTGAATACGAGAATATGTTAGCCTGCTATTGTAGATATTCATTCATTGAGTTTTGTAAAAAGCGAATTAATATGAAAACATCCTTCTCAGGATGTTCTTCCTATTCTCCCAGCAAACAAGGCTTCATTTTCCTGTTACAAAGTGTAACATCAAATACTTTCAAACGATTTTATATTTGGGACAAGATAAGTATCTAAAAGTATCGGGAAAACCTTCTTCCACAACCTCCACTATTGCATACTCGTACATCCGTTTGCGGTATTTGTGTTGCCGTAAAACTCCATACACCACATATCTTCTCCTTTAAGCCAACTTCAACGTCCTCAAAGCTCAAAGTCCTTACCCTAAAAACCTGCAAATGTGATACACTTAACAATTAATTAGCCAGACATGACCACGACTGCCACACCAACCGCAAACGATAAAACAAACACCAAACCAGCTAACATGCATTCAATTGCGCTTGCAAACTAGAAATGAATGAATGCCTGGATTAAGAAATCAATTTTCACACAATGCGCCAAGGAAGTGCACATGCACAGAGCACCCTTTGGAAAATTTGCATGTGAAATTGCAATGAGTTTCCCTGGTGTAAGCCTACTGAACTTGCACGAGGATAATAGTTTGACTCCGCAAAAAGGATGTGTGTTTGACCAGAAAAGTTAAACTCTCTTTGCTTCAACTAATTGTTTTCCGCCGACACGGTTTCAGACGGTGTTTCTGTGTGTAGTAGTTTTGACTTTTGTACATTTGAAGTTTTCACTTTTCATTTGGGAGTGCATTTGCTTTTTTTCTTTTTGTTTTTCAAATGCTTTGAATGGTTTTTGTTTTTACGTAGGACCAGCACAACGCTTTAGCACTTATGCAACGCTTTAAATATATTTCCCCACCTATGTATTGACCTAATAATACTGGAAGGATTAACATCCTTTTTTTAATTTGAAGGTGTATGTGAATTGTAATTTTAAAGTGAAAAGTTTGAATATTATACCATGACTGACACGGATTCTGTAAGTACTGAACAGGTAACTCAATACAAAAAGGATTCTACGAGAATTATTTTCTTTCCTAATGCGATGATACCTAACTCTTAGTATCTGCACATTAATTTCTTAATTAAGTTGGCGCTACAGTCCGGGGTGTCGTCTCCAGCCAACTTTAGCGAGCTGTGTCCAGTTTAGTACGCAAAGTTGGTTGAGGTCCCTTTCCAGTTGCGTGCGCCACCTGAGTCGCGGTCTTCCTCTCTTACTCCGTCCCACAGGGGTGGATTCGAAGATTTTCCGGGCCGGAGCCTCGGTGTCCATACGATCTGCATGACTCCTTCAGGACTTCGAAGTGAATCAAGTTTGTAAATAGTAGTTGGGTAGTCTTAAGGAAAAAAGAGTTCAAACAACAAAACTTCGGTAAATATCTAGGGGTACTTCTCTGGCACTAAGCCAAAAGATTCATTTACCTTCACTGTAACCTTGTTCCCGACCTTGTTTTGCAGCTACAGCAGTAGCCATTCTGCTCCCGAATTCCATGAATTTAGCCTCCTCGGGTATTTCTTCGTATCGTTACAATGTTTCGCAGCATTTAGCTTAAGGCCAATTCCTTTTGGACTCCTATGGTGAACGGGTACTCCTTTGTGTTCACTAGAATTCTCTACCAGTATTTCACAATCTTTCTGATATTTTCCAGCACTGGGAACTGAGTGTGCCTTTCGAAATTCATATTCATACTCCCATAGACCCTTTTTCCATCCTACAGCAATGTGCTGCAAGTGATGCCTTAGCATTGATTCGTTCCGACAGATATTTCGTTTTGATTATAGTGTGGACCATCTATTGGTTACTTTTTTAAATTGCTTCAAAACAACGCCGTTCAATATTTTTCAAAGACTGTTGCTTTATTGAAGAGAGTACACGTTTCCTGTCAAACCATTTGCAGTACATTGTCAATTTTCTGGCTCTATTTCGCGAATAGATCGAAGGATGTTTTCCTTAAGAGCATCAATTGTTTGTTGGACGTTAAAATAACAACGGCCATTGACTCTTTCCATAAAAAAAAGTTCATCAGCGTGAAATTGCACCTGCCCGTTTCCCAACGTCACCAAAATGGCGGATAACACAGTAACCGAACTTAGTGCGCAAAAGACCAATTTTTTAATGGCTGATTGGACCCATTGCGTTATCCTGCTGGCACCAAAGGTCTTTCATGTCTACATAGACCAATTTCGGCCAAAAAGAAATCAGTTATCGTGTCTCTGTAGCGCTCTCCGTTGACTTTAACGTTGTTGCCAGCTTCATTTTCAAAGAACTTGGGACCGATCATGCTACCCCTCCAAAACCCAGACCAAGCTGTCACTGTTTAAGGATGTTGTGGTCATTTTGCTTCAACTTAGTCAACTTCAAAAATGTGTTGGACCTTGTAAGTAAATAATCCGAGGATTTCCTGAAATATTCTCCTCGGAGAAGTGCGACTGTTGTTCAGTTGTTAAGCTCTACGTTGAGTTAAATTTCTTGGGTTTTAACACACACTTTGTACAAGAGAACAATTTCTTTCATCCATTCACGCGGATAGCCTTTGTTGACCGTAGACATGCCAGTTTCACAAACGTTCTTTATGAATTTCCCTACACCAGAAATATTCGTTTCAAAATTCTCACAATTTCTGCAACCCAGCATTCACTTCTGATATAATTCTTTCCAGTAAAACAATCCATTTCTTATCGCGAGGGCTTGGCACTACACATCTGTCGATATTCAAGGGCGTTAGTGTTGCCAGCTCTGAAATAACTCACACTTCAAAAAGAAACCAATAGATGGCTCACTTTTCATTAATAGAATTAATGACATTTGACACTCATTTCCCGACGGAATATATCCTTTACGCGCTCAGGTGAACCCAAGCAATCTTGACGGAAGTCCTTGGCGCAGAACCATACCTGTTTGTAATTCTGTGCCTGTAGTCGATGAATATCTGTGAAAATACTTGATATGAAAATCCGAAGTCCGCATGGAATTTTGAATATACTCGTCTATATAAAGTGTCTGGACTGTAAGGAGCGAGTCATTACTATTCATTAGAATTTCATAAATTTTCTGTAACATGTGTGTACTCTAAGGATTTAATTGATTTTAATAAATAACCAAGTTAGTCTGCTGTCATTGATGCCTCGCATGCAGCTGAGAATACCTTTTTTGTTTTTAATCCACAAATTGGTTGCAGAGTCTGTTGGAAAGGATAACGACAAAGACGTTGTTTGTGTGTGTTTGTAACATTATTGTCACATTAACATGCAAACATATAATGCGTACAAGACCTCATAAAATATTTAACAGTCGATTGAGGTAATCTCATAAATTAAAGACATATGGTAGCTAAACAGATCAATTTTTATGTGGCACGAATTCGATGAAATTTACGTAAAATCAAAGAAAAAAAAGGAAATCTCGTAATAAATTCTTTTCAAATGAATCATTTTCTTTCACATTTTGCAATTAAAAAAAAAAAACTTTGGTGGTCATGTATAGGAATCAAGTGGTTTGTCCATGGTTGACATCGGCTAGATCCTGCGTTTCATTAGAATCGTTCTTCCGCTCTTGCATACCAAAACGCAAATAAGTTTCAAAATCAGAGATAAGAGATTGATGACAATTGGTTATCGGAACTTAGAGTTTCCTGCAAAAAAGGGATAAGGATAGGATTAGGTAGGGAAGAACATAGAAGTGATCGTTCAAAGATTAGAAGAGCTCGTATTAGAGATTAAACGTCGGGCTGGCTGCATATCTCTGTTCATAAGATTAAGAGATGATAAGAGACAACTAAATCCGTCCTGTTGAGCTTAGGAATAGGATCTTTGCTGAAGTCCTTTTACAGGAAATCTCTGATTTAGCTAAGATCCAACCAAACCACTGCAAAATATGTTAAGCTTTTGAGTCTTATCTCCTTCTGAAAGCTTTGGAGAGATTCGAAGACATGTACAGTGTTGTAAAAAAAAATCGCTCATGAAGTCATCTGAAAATTTAGTAAAAATCAGTTCATTTAATCTTTAGATTAAAAAATTTTCTTTTAATTTATTGTGTGTTAATTTATAGGTGGTGCTACAGTCCAGTGTGAATCTGGGCCACAACCAACAAGCGTCTCCAGTCAGCCCTGTTCTTAGCGAACTCTTTCCAGTTTCGAACGTTAAGTTGGTTGAGGTCCCTTGCAATTGCCTGCGCCACCTGAGTTGTGGTCTTCCTCTACGGCGCCGTCTATGAATTCGAATATTTTTCGGGCCAAAGCATGGGGTCCATACGCTCTACAGGACCCAGTCACATCAATCGTTGGACCTTCAGCCTGTACAGTTTGTAGTTGCATATCCTCATCCACTTATCGTGTATGCAGACAGGACCAAAAATATTTCGAAGAATTTTGCTCTCAAAACAACTAAGAACAACCTCATTTACCATGCGCCACAGAAAAGGACTGGGATGGTTACTGTCTTATAAAGTTTCAGCTCAATTGTTCGAGAGAGGGCTTTGCTACACAATTGCCTTCTTAGCCCAAGGAAATAGCGGTTGGCAAGACTTATTCCTCTTTTGATCTCAGCGCTGGTATTGTTTTCTGTACGAATAGTGGAGCCTAGGTAGATAACGTCCCTAACATGTGTCGGTTTTGGTTTTCCTTTCTTGTTGGCAGCACAGGATTTTGAAAGCCTCTGACCAGTGATAGTTTGGTTAAATCCGTTCAAACTACTTACACAAAGCCTCCGCGCTGTCCTTTGTTCAAGGAATTGCCTTCATACAGGTATAGAAAAGTTTTGAGCAATTTTTTTTCGCACAATACTGTATATTCGTAGAAAGCTGAGCTCACACGGTATACGATTATGTATGCATCCCTTGCAGTTCGATCCTAAGCAACCTGCCTCTAGTTTCACATGCAAAGTTGAATAAGGTCCCTCTCCATTGGCTTGCGCCAGGAAAGGAGAAGTCTTCCTTTACAGTATTGTCCCTTTGGAATGGCGTCAAAGATTCACTTTACATGTTCCATACATCTTAGTAGCTTTTGAAAAATTCTGTTTCACTGCAGTGTAGAGCAGAATTCCCCGCATGTTCAAGAACGGTCTTGTACAGGAGTTTCTCAGTGGTTCATTAGATGGCCTTACTTGCATTCTGAGCGTCGGAAGCAATGGTACCAAGTCCTATTCTTCTATTTCTACACTGGAATCGTTAATCATTTTTAGAGCTAGCAATATGTAGACGAGGTCCTTGACTACTTCGAGATTATAACTGTCAACTATAATGCTCCCATTGTGTAAACAAATCTGTGAAAAATTTCCGGCCATCTGTTCGAGGAAGATTCATCCTTGCTTCTCGTTTGGGATATTCGCATTCATACCTTGGCCAAAACAAGGTAGCAACTCGAAATGATGTTGGCTGCTGGGAAGGTTCTGAAATCGAGTATATCCGTTGCCAGATGTCGTGTAATGTAGGCAATGCTTACAAACTGTTCTACCAAATATACCCCCTTTCCTTTTTCAGAGTCAAAGTCATCTGACGTCAAATAAAGAAGGGAGGAGGTCAGAGAAATTGGTCTAAAATCCTTTGCGTAATGCTATGGGATCTTGAAGTTGGAACCAGAAGTTCTCAATCGATTCATGGACGCCTTCCTACAACGCGAACGCGTATCCTAGGAGATGTGATTCAGAATTGCACATCTTCTGCTTGTCGATTTTAACCCAGGCATTACTATACTTTGCAACTATTATAGGGACTGCTATGTAATTTAAAAGTTGGGACCAGAGCTGTAGGAAAAAATGTAATCAAACTTCGTCCTTGTTACTAATGTGGGAGACAGACTGCTGGTATGGATACCATGGTATAGTGAATACTATAACCCCTGACAGACTGCACTTCGTAGTATACGTTGACTTTTGCGCTACGTGGTATACTTTGACATTTATGTTGCGCCTCCTCCAGCTCCTTACACATTTTTTGCAAAACTCCAATATTGCGTCTTGCTCCTCGTAGCTCGCCGATATAATTCCTCTAAACTTCTCTTACTTCATTGTTTCCAATGCAGATAAAATTGTACTCCTTAATCCATTTTCCAAAGATTTTTCGCTCTGATTGCTTGCTTTTGAATTGTCAAAGAAGCTATGAAGAACCACCAACAGAAAGAAATTGGCGCTGCAAGCAATAAGATGGTGGCATACCACCAAAAATTTGCGAATCTCAATACTAGGTTCTATTCATGGTATGCTAGGTTTTAACGTGGTATTGCAGTGACAGACATGTGGTATAGAACGTAGTATTGCTATACCATGGTATCAATACCAGCAGTCTGTCTCCCACATAAGTCTCAGTTTTCAATTGAAACCATCTATTAAATCCTTACAATGAACGCGACAAATACTATGGCATTGCAGCTCCCTTTACGAGAACTCGTTCTCCTCAAGCGTTATGCCTCCAGCTGAATTAAATGACTCCATGTTGCCTGAGGACGAATAGTTCCTTGGCCATTTTCTTCGACTAAAACTCATTTCTAATCCAAGGATATCCAAGGATATTCATTATTTTTTTCCACATTTTATATGGCATGTTTTTATGTTTGGAAAATAATGCCATTCATCTTGGGGACATTCGTGTATGAACTAAAAATAACTTTTATTTCTTATAACGCAAATCATACAATAAACAATTATTTATGGTAATATAAAAAATTTATTATTTACATTATTTATTGCTTCCTTTATAACCAATCAAGTGAAATCGAGGAATGCATAATCAGCTTTCCATTAAACCCTTTAAGTAGCAAAACCAAAGACGAAAACTATTGAATTAATCGGTTCCTTCAAAAAGGATATGAAACAGATATTACCATATGTGTACGTATAGTCACGTATGGGTTATGGTATTTTTAGAATACATGCCGTCGACTTAGGACCCACTATGAGTAGAATTATCAAGGTTAGCAAAGCCGGATGAAATCCACTTATTCAAGGTGGCCCGAATGTTTTCATTCGATTCTCTAAGGTTAGTTGATTGTGCTAAGGTGGCGTTACAGTTCGGGATGAACATGGACCTTAACCAACAAGCCTCTCCTGTTAGTCCGCTCCTTAGCAAATCGCCTCCGGTTGTGCACTGCAAGTTGGTTGAGGTCCTCTTCTACTTGTGCGCACCGCCTTAAGCGAGGTCGTTCTCTACTGCGTTGTCCCTTCGGGTTAGATTTGAAGACTCTGCAGGTTGGAACATTGATGTCCATTCGATCTACATACCCTAGCCGTCTATCTCATCCCTTGAGTGATGCGCAGTTTTCTGACTAGGTCGCTTAATCTTCTCCTCCAAAGCCCGTCAACGCAACGCGATTGAATATATCTTACGAAACTTTGTTCTCTCGAAACAAGCAAGGATATTTCCATCCGCTTTCGGCAGTGTCCATGATTCAGCGCCATAATGCAGGACTAGGATAATTGCCTTCCCAGCTCAAACAGCGACTGGCAATTTCTCGGGGATGTCATTACCGACCTTGATGGAGAAGCTCCATCGTCATCCTGCACAGACGGACGAGCGGGGATGTCAAAACTAGGCATAGCTCTGTATAGCTCGTGTCTATATATGCTGTCAAATGCGGCCTTAAAACCGCATTTTTTGGACTTCTTGGGTTTTCTCCAGACTGTGGACTTTCCTGGCCTGGCACAATACTGGTTGAAGCCAATCAGGACGTTGACGAAGGGCTTCAGGCGTTCAACAATAACAGTCCATGCTTTGCCTATGTGCATTCTCCAGCGGGGTTTCGCGATAGTTTCCGACGGAAGCAGTTCGAAGGGGATTGTGAGGTAACATAAAATGGTGATCATGTACTATTTCGATATCGGCCGCGCGTTTTTTTGGACATTCTAGATCTGTTCTGAAGGCGCCTACTGATCGCAGGGATGCGTGCTGACACCCCGCTGATCTTATGGCAGACTTTCCGCTCAAACAAGGTACCTCCAATGACAAGACGATTGACATTGCAGAAGTCCACAAAGCGTTCGACCTTGTCTCGCCATCATGTCCCATCATGTGTATGAGTTCTATGCTGTGGCGTTCTCTACCTTGATACGAAGATCTTTATTAGAATGGCGATGTCCCCATTAGGCCTGTATAGTTACGTGTTGCATTTTTATGAAAATGGCTTTGATTTGGTGGTTCTCTAGCTCTAAATCTAATCTCCGTGGCCATAACTTCACGTTCATAATTGTTTGATTGCCATTTTGCATCACTTCTTCTAATGTTTTGGCCGCTACTATGACTTGAATATCGTCAGCATACCTTGATGACATCTACTCCATCGGCATATGCGTTCTTTTTTTGTCGATTTAGGGAACACTCCACTGAAGCACTCCGACGTAACTGGTCAATTGTACTACCAGGAAGCACGAGACAGTTCCACCATCAGTGGAATTTTTTTGACTTTCGGAGAAAGCTGAGAAGGCACTTTAGTGATGCAGAGCTTACATTATTAGCACTCACCCCATGAGCACCCAAGATCTGCTATCTAATCCGAGCAAAGGCAGGACAATTATTTCTGCTGAGGGACAGCAAGAATGCCGCTAATTTATTACAAACGTTCGGTAGTAAGCGTTTAGTTTACCTGCATCCTGGAGAGCCGATACGCACATAATTGTGTTCATGAGAGGAACAATCGCCAATGGAGGCCCTAGCCAAGACCTCGGGAATACCCAACGCATGTTCAGGTCCTAAGAAAACATCCTCTGAACCTTGCTTAGCAATCTCATTGGAGATCTCACTTCCCGCAATCCCAGTGTGACCTGGGACCCAGACAAGAGTCAGAGGGTTCAATCTCACGTCCAAATTCAAAAAGTTCTTGCATTCACATACTATTTTAGAACAGTTGAAGGGGTTGAGTAGGTCCTTAAGCGCAGTCTGACTGTAACTACAGATGCAAACACTCTGACTCCTCCAACTATTCTTCAAAATATAGTCGGTAGCCATTAGGATAGCATAGACCTGCGCTTGAAAAACAGTAGCATGTCAACCTAACGAGAAGTAAAGTCAAGTGTTGTCAGTCTCCACAAAGACACCAGCCCTAGGCACAATTTTCGAGCCATTAGTGAAGATTCTAGTACAGTCCAGTCGAGGCTCAGACTCTGGCCGAAGCCAGTCCTGAACGCAAGGAAAGTAGACTCTAAATTTGCATAACACCCGAAGTTCCGCTGTCATTGCATCAGGCGACATTTACATGGAACCAGGGTCGTAGGATAAGTGTCACACAAGGTCATCGAAACTCCTGTGCGAATGATACCAAAAGTCACCTCATCTGAGGCGGTAGATTGCTTTGATAGTACAACCCGTGATATATGTATCAAGGGGAGGTAAAGCAATCAGAGTGCCTAGAGCAGAACCAGGTGTACTCGAAAAAACTTCCGTCCAGAAGGCAGTCATATATTTCCGCGATAGCCCCCTCTACCAAACAACCGATGCATAAGCTAAAAAAATGATAAGTCTTATCATGGCCATGTAGATCCAGAGAACCTTTTTCGGTGACAAGCTCCATTTCTTGCCAGAAGCAGTCTTACACTGCCAGAGGACTGAGAGCGCTATACACATTGTCGACTTGAAATAGGTTAGGTTAGGTTGAAGTGGCTGCCAGTTAGGATTCACCTTGAAATCCTTTGACAAAAAAGTTTCTTATTTAAGAATACTTCTATATATTTAACTTCATCGAAAATCGCGATATTGAAGCCCCTTAGCAATGGCTAAAAATGTGTTCTTAGTACGCCATCGTACATTATGTTTTCAGAACCGATCCCTGTGGGAACTCCTCCCGTGATCTGGTCGGTCCCTCTCCCATATCATAGTACAGGGTTCTGTCTTCTAAGAAGTTGGCTACTGTATGACAGTGGGTCTCTTACACGTCTGATTACACGTCAATATAGTGTCATACCGTATTCAAAAGTAGTTTTGGTGCAAAACCGTTTCTTATCGACACAGAGTACCTATCACAAACGTACTCTTTCGCCTTCATCCAACATAACCTAACCTGTTGCCTGAACACTTAGCAATCATAGTGGTGTTTAGCCATATTTCGGTTAGCTTTGGGTGCAGCCCTGTCGCAGGAGCGTCTCCTTTTTATTATGGAATTTTCTTAATTTTTAGGAGGAGAGTCCTGAGTAGCTGTAGCTTTTTAGACTACTGGCCAACTTCTGCCTTCCCAGATAGGAATTCATAATAATTTCAAGATTAGCACGTAAAGTAATCGTGCAAAAACAACCCAGCGCCGCCTCCCAACATGACAATAAGACATGCAAGTCGTATCTAATGCGAAACAAAATCTAACTTTCGCCTTAATCCAATTACAATCCCCTTCTACCTACTAGCTTCGTTCATTGCCACCTAAATTACAGCCATTTAAACGTCGTTACACTACAAAGGTATGTAAAGTCGTAAAAAAAATTCCTAGAAAGTAACAAACTAATACAATTCCGACTCCATTCCCCCAGAAGACCTTCAGCTGTCCCAGCCCAACCAGCCCAAAAATTTATGTTCGAACATCAAATATGCAATTATTTCATTTCAATACTATTCAATCCGTTGATCTTATGACAACAAGGCTTGTATAATCAATAAGTGATTTCGCAAATCTAGGTCATATTACAAAAATAAAGAACTATTTCATGACAAAAAAGAAAAGGATTCCCCCAAACAGTTGTATCGGACTGGTATTTAATGTCAGCGTCGTCTAATATACCCACAATAGAGCCCCTCCCCCCACCACCACCCGACAGACAGGAGAGTAGAAATATTCAAGGAATTTAATTTCGTAGGTTTGTTTGCATTGAGCATACCCCTGCGGTGGAATCAATGACATGAGCTGTAAAGAGTTTTTGGCATTAGAAGTCGCATTAGGAAAGACAATACCTTGTCATGGCATACTTTTAAAAACTTTACCCTCTTTAAATAGATTCGATCGATGTCGTCTGCACCAAGACCGCCTTTTCCACCGTCACAACAAATGCGACCTCAAATGGGACCACCAGCACCAGGATCACCCTCGCCACGACAGCCTACGCCTCAGGGAATGAACAACCAGCAGAGGCCAATACCGCCACCCCTGCGTAGAGTGGATAGTAAAGGAAATGCTCTGGTTAATCCTGGTCAACCACCTAGACCAGGACCGCCTGGACAGCCGAATCAACAAGTTCGGCCGCCACCAAGTGGTGGGCCTATGAGTCCACCTGGTCATGGTGGTGGTCCCAGGCCGCAGGGCGCATTTCCCTGGTCAAGCGCTCCTGGGCAACAAAATCGTCCGCCGAATTCATTTGGAAATCCACCACCCAATCAAGGAGGTGGAAGACCATTTCCTAGACCAGGCGTTGGACCTGGAGGACAGCCACAATTTCGTCCACCGCATCCACAGCAAAACCCACAGCAACAACAACATCAAGGACCACAGCATCAACTACAACAACCACAGCAACAGCAGCAGCAACAACCTCATCAACCCCAGCAGAGAACATTTGCTCCGCCGGCAACAGTGCAACCAAGTAATCCAATCGCAAAGCCAAACAGTCACGAAGATGATGATAGCGATGTAGTCTTTGGACAAGCCGTGACACCACTTAAGACACCATCAGGCATAACGTCTCCAATTAGAACCGACCAGGTGCCACATGAAATAAAAACTGCCCCGCAACACCATGTAGAGCACAATGCGCCGCCGAAGAGCACTTTCTTTGGCGAATTAAATGGAAAGGACCATCTTAAGGATATCGAAGAAGAAGTTCCATTTTCCACTGGCGAACCACCATTAGATCATGCAAACATCGAAGAGAAGTCCAAAACGAATGAACCCGTGTTCGGAACTACCGAACCTAGTTCTCATTCGGGAAAGTTCACAAACTTCCAGAAAATTAGTGCCGACGTTCCAGAGAATCCAAAGAAACCAGAAAAACCGATGAAAATAGAGAAACCAACGAAAGTCGAGAAACCAGAAAAGCCTGCACTCAGTAAGGACATAAGTTAGTATGGGAATTTTGTACACAAATATGTGTTCAGGTCTTACCTTTAACTAGAAGCCTTATTAAGTTACCTGACAATCGATATTAATACATACATATATTGCCTGTCTTGGATTGGGTGACATAACTAATTCCCGTGTTTTTTCTTTTTAATTACAGAAGGGGATAATGACAGTGGCGTTGATGAGTCTACACAGGAAAAGGTATGTACAGTAGTAGTTAAGTGGATATGTGACTACACGCACAATGGTCAATTATGTTTAAAAATGTATGAGAATGTATTCACTGAATTGGATTGTATCGATATATTTGGGTGGCAATAATGGGTATTTATAGACGGCTATCGCCCTCTGTCAGATAGCTATTTATAGCACCTGTTTTATCTCTGAGAATAGGGGTTACTTTCAGTTACTCGCGGGACATTTTTCGCGTGTTTTTGGTCTAAAATACAAATAAACACCCACCCACCCCTTAAAGGATACAACAAACATAATAACAGGTCTGTCAATCATTCTGGAACATTAACGTCTTTGTTACTGTGTAACTGGTGCATATGGTGCACGTGCGCTATTTGAAAGTTTCTACTAACTTCTCATTGGATTCGATGCACGTCGTTCATTTCTGCATTCTGGGATCGTACGCTCTTGTTGGACTGCCCTTTTTGGAAAGTCTTATCGCAGTGACTATCATGTGATTTCTTCAACCTAGTGCTGGAGCAGATAGTGCGCAGGGCAGGCGTCAACACGGAAAGCACTATCTTCAACAAGTCCCTCCAGCTGCTGGGATACGCAGACGATATTGATATCATCGGTCGCTCCCAGCGTGCCGTCGTAGAGGCTTTTACGGAAATTGAAGAACAGGCGAAGCGAGTCGGTCTTGAGATAAACGACGACAAAACAAAGTACATGTTGTCAACAAACAAAGCAGCATCTGTCCACCACCTAGGACAAAACGTCACTGTTGACAACAGTAACTTCGAAGTAGTTAAGGAGTTTACCTACCTCGGAGTAAACATCAACACCACGAACGACACCTTAGTGGAGATCCGACGAAGACTAACCCAAGCAAACCGCTGGGTTCAAAACTCCTAACTCGAAAGACCAAATGCGTGCTCTACAAAACACTTATCCTGCCAGTTCTGCTCTACGGTGCCGAGTATTGGACGATAAGCAGAAAAGCAGAACAGATTTTGAATACTTTCGAGAGAAAAATTCTTCGTCGAATTTTCGGTCCCATATGCGAGGAGGGCGAATGGAGAAGAAGATATAACCGCGAACTCTATGAGTTGTATCAAGATGTGAATGTAGTCCGGAAAGCCAAAACACGTCGACTACACTGGCTCGGCCACATCGAGCGAATGGACAATAATGCTCCAGCTAAGAGGATCTTCGAATCCCAGCCCCCAGGTTCGGGACGACAAGGAAGACCGAACCTCCGTAAAAAGGACCAAGCTATCGCGGATGCCAGAGCGCTTGGTCTGGAAAACTGGAAGCAGCGTGCCCAAGATCGAAGAGGATGGAAGGCTGCTGTGTCTCAGGCAGGGACCCTCCACGGGTTGGGAGCCCGTTAAGTAAGTAAGTAAGTTATCGCAATGACTGCCAGTCCTGTTTTTGGATTGGTAGGTGGAAATCTTCAAAAGATACTGCAACTGCGCGATGGTCCAAACAGTGCCGGGTTCCTACTAAGATAAGACCACCTTCCACGTTTATAGTTTTCTTCGGAAGACAGTATCTTCGAAAGTTTTCCTATAAAACCATAGATACTTCGATTTCTAAATCGAATGCGAGAAGAGAAATACAAAAAAAATTAACTGGACTCGTTTTAAGACAGTTCCTTTGGCCAATAGGCCATAGAACCAGAACCAGAACCAGAAAAAAAGTACGTATCTTCTCCTTGTAGTGTAGTCAAATTGATTTTGATGACAAAGTTTAGAAGGAACGGCTCGCCAAGAGTTTCAGACCCATCAGTCTCACCTCCGCATAAAAGCATTGGAAGACTGGCTGGACTGCATGTGGGCAAAGTTGCTTTTCGGAGATATCCGCTTTTTGCGATGCAACATGCTTATCAACACGAAAAGTCCAACGTGACAAGCTCCAAAACCATGCTGGAAGGTTATTTTAAGATGCGTTCGACAGAAAGGAGTCCCCAATAGGTATTTTCGTCGATATTGAGCGTACCTTAGATAAAATGTGTAATTTCGCCGGACAACATGGCGTGGACGCTAAATTACTTTTGTGGATTAAGCCAACGCTAATGAGCAGAATGTTGAGCGCTGACGCGGATTGTAACAAATGCGTCATCATGTCCAGGGGCTGTCCTCCCTGTGGCGTTTTGCGTCCTTTTTAATGGTGTTAACTCTCTGCTAACTATTTCTGGCATCTATGTATGCCCAGGCTTATGAGGTTGACGTCGCCGTACTCTTTGTGGGTTCATATCTATCAACTGTCCGCTCAAAGATGCAGATTTTCCCAGACATGATTGATGTGGAATAGGTTTTCAGTCTGTCCTATTAAACCTAAGTTTGTTCTCTTTACGAAAAGGAGAAAGCTAGTCGATCAAACTCTGCCAGTGGCTAAAGGTATCACCATTCAAATCTTCGGCTGCAAGGCTCTCCTGGATGTAGACAGACCAAGTTTATACCGCCCCACATATCTGACTTCACTTTTGCCACGCACTCCAACGTGTTGGACTTAATCAACACAACCATATATGCTGCATGTGAGGAAAGCGAAGATACAGCGGAACACTTCCTCTATTATTGTCCGGCTTCTTCTAGCACCAGGTAGGAGATCCTTGGAGCCGTCTTGGTGAGTATTGATCATCTAAGATCTTCATTGATAAAGCTCCTTATTGTCTTTGTCGGAAAAACAATCATTAAAGGACGGTGTCCACATGGCTAGTACCATGGACCAGTAATTGAGTTTGAGTGCACCAGTAGTAGTAGCAACCAGACTGGTGTTGGTTTTGGAGCCATCTTGGCACCTTTAATGTCGGTAAAAAGGCCCATCGATCTTTCCTATCTATCGCGCAATTTTTAACTGAATATGAGCCTCAACCAGTCTCTCAAGCTTATTGCTCTAAAATTCTGGACGAATAGGAGTGAGTAGTTTTATTTACCGATTCCCGATACTGTAGCCACTCTTAGTGTTCGCCAAGGTCTGGGAATGTATGCTAGTGCCAAACTAGTAATGAAAAAGTTGACGGCGACTATACGTATACTTTGCGATAAAGTAAACCAGATGTGCCATGTTTTCCGACTTTTTCAAGCTTTTATTGAAGTCCATTTAAGAAGCACTCTTCGACATCTGAAATAATGGGTTCCATCAGGGTACAGCGCCCAAATTCGCCTCCTCGACTTTGGTTTTCCTGTAAAATTTGAGGGCCTAGATTGAATCCAGAAGTGGAAAGCATTTCTTGTCTAGATAGTAGGCCCACTTTACTATGGGTCTGTGCCTTTAGGTAGGACATGATCCGAATTTCTCTTCATTTCGCTCTACAATCGATATAATCGGTATTTCGACGTCTATTTTTCTAACTTTAGTTTGCAGTGCTCTGTGCGAAAGTATGTTAGTATTCTCAGACAATTCGTTGTCAAGTTAGTGGAAGCTTTGGATCTTTTCCGATTGTTGTTCCCGAGTAGTGATTTTGCTCTTATCTTGCGAGTTCCGACCAAACTTGGGTTCCGATTCGCCTTCTTTCAAAACCTTTTTAGGCTTAGATGGCCGAATGATTGAGGTTTCGGCAACTTGTCGGTTTCACCATTGCGTTCTGCACCGAAGAGCCGAGGTACACAGTACAAGATGACGTTGTTGAATCTGCCTAGCTTATTGAGTTTGTCTATTCCTATACCATTACAGGAGCTCAGATTGGCTGCCTGACATGACCTTGTCTTCTGTAGTTTCCATCGAGGTGAAGTTACACTTCTCTTCGCTTATAAAGTGTTTGATATGTAGTTTGCCCATGGGTTCCGACAATTTATTTCTTGGCCCAAATACGCCTGTCCCAGTTCCCTCAACTGTTCCTGATCAATATGTATGCCATTGAATAGTGTTGTTCGTAATGTCATTTCTGACATTTCTAGGTTCGTCAACTCAGTATTAAGCTATTTGTTTGTATGCTCTGTCTTTCAATTACGAGGTGTAAGGGGTGAAAGATCTACTCGTATAACCACCTCCTTAACCGCTGTTAGAGACGTCCTCATTACTGCTGAGAAATGCATTTTCTTTTCCTTTGCATTTTCTCGAGGCCTATTTTTCTTGTGACAAACTTGATTCTTTGGGTCCAAGCCTGATCTACTCGTGGTGTACGTACAGAGTATTTTTTTTTTGGGTTACATATACAGATTCTACTTTGTAAGGCCAGAAGCACACCTTTGGGCTCGAGCTGTTTTGTCGATAATTAATTCTCCGCATTTTTTCAGAATCCCGGATACGGATTTACTTACTTAAGGTGGTGCCACAGTTGGCGTCAACAAAAAACGTCTCCAGCCAGCTCGATCTTTAGCCAGCTGCCTCTAGTTTCGCACACTAAGGTGACTGAGGTCCCCTTCCACTTGTGTGCGCCACCTGATTCTCGGTCTTCTTCTACTGCGCGGTTCCACAGGGGGGGACTCGAAGATCTTCCAGACCGGAGTATTGGTGTACTTACGCTCTACATGACCCAGACATTTCAGTCATTGGACCTTCACTCTTCTGGCTTAGTCGATGTCGCGATGTACAGTACGTTCAGTTTGTTGTTGTATCTCCTTCTCCACTCCCCGTCTATGCAGACGGGACCAAAAATCACTCGAAGAATTTTCCTCTCGAAACGGACCAGTGTCTAGTAATTTCGCTAGACAACTGACCTCTAGCCTTGAATCGGTGTCTAATCCTTCCATGCGCTTAAATGTGCCAAGAGTCTTTTTGGGCCCACTGAGGCTCGTCATTTCCTTGTTATCTTAAGTTCTCTGTATTTTGTCAAAGAAAGTCCCTTTGAACGTGACTCTGGCTATTGTTACGATATCATCGACAGATACTACCCAGTTAATACCACGAACTGCCACCTTATCAAGAAGTTTATCTACTACTTGGCTCCACATTAAGGGTAGTGGAACCCTCCTTAACAGACAGTCTGTTTCAGTACTAACTCAAATCGACTTTTGACTGTCGTGTGTTTTTTTAAAAATTCCCATGCTTAGTACTTCACACATCTAGAGAACGTACCGTTTATCCCACTTAACAATACTTGCTGACTTTATGTGAATTGCTGTCCTTTGCTCCTTTAATATCCAAAAACGCGCAGAAGGTTGTTTCTTTGATTTCAACAGCTCACTTTTTACACGCCGTAAGTTTAACCAGAGCAACGCCGTGGATCTGCCCCTGTAAACACGTTGGCTGGGCTGTAAAGGCTCCCTGTCTAATACATTCGTTCTGATGTAATTCTCTACGACTTTCTTCATTCTTTTATGGATGAAGGTACATAGTTGGGCTTATGAATCAGAATTTGGGATTATGAGCTCGAAAGATGGGTTCATTATTATGGGGGTAAATATTATCTTAGTCCGTTTCTATGGACTTGGTATGTACCCAAGTGTGAGGCTGCTTTTACTTATTCTAAACAAGCGCGACAAGAAGCCTCTTTTTCGTTGCTGCAATAAGGCAGAGACTTGGTGCTTGAAAGCGGTTTATAGCCCGAGTCAGCCGTTGTTCTGAATACATGGTCGTCGCTATTTTCCAACCTTCCGTGTAGGTCTCTCTTTTCCTGGTTGGTCAGCTACCTTAAAATTTGTGTCCTAGTAAACGAAAATATCCTTTTACTTCTTACTCCTTATTGCTTTCATTTATTTCTTTAAGTGATGTTGATAGCTTCAGTTTCGTCTAAGCTATGGCTTTAAATATGACTGAAAATGAAGTCCTCACAGAATTTCCTTAAGCTCTCCCTTTTGTCCTTCCTTCTTATCGGCTACTTCGCTAAGCGATACTGTATCACCACGAAGCGTTTCTTGCTTTTCATAGAATTCTTCTGCTACCTTTTACAGATCTATGTTTTGAATCTTTTCCCCACTTGCAGTTGTTCTCTATTTTCATGTAAAGGCTATGAAATGTGACGTGCTCCTCATTTCTGGCTCTTTCAGAGCTTGTTGAACTGTTGGGGCTCCGTAGAAATTTTAAATATATAATTTTGGGGGCGCCGTGGTTTAGTAGTAGCAGACTGTTAAGCTGCTGCTTCGACGTTCAAATCCCGATATTAACTATGTGAAAAGTGGAATTAAACAGTAGGTCCTTCCATTCGTTGGAAAAATTTAACACGTACCTACAGTACTACCAACTGCAAGAATCTGGGCCATGAGAAATCTCATCTTCCTTGCTAATCGATTAGGTTACGCCCTTCTCTTTGTTTCTGGATACCGGTTGGTGTTCTTTCTGCTTTTCTGATTACAAATCTATGTACATCTCTCAGGCTTCTGGCTGGCCAGTAGGATGCATAGGGCATAAAACTCTCGTCGCATCGAACGTTATTATATTGAACAGAACTGCACCACAAAAAGGCAACCATATTAGTTCTAATTGAGAGAAAGAGCATTAGCTCTACAATTGCAGTCCTTACAGGACATTGTTTGATATAATAGAAGTACAAATGATTTCTGTAGAAGCTCTAATGATGAGGAGGAGGAAGAAGAAACTACCAATTCTGTGCTCTACCTGCTCTTAAAAGAACTAAAATTCTAGACAAGTACTTCTGCAGTGGTCCATATGACATAAAATAAGATCAGAAGACTTACATATGTACATAGCTCCAAGTGAAACTAGCCCCATTAGCCAATTCTATGAGGTCAGCCGAATCCGCACATATGTCTATATCACGTCTTTTTGGGAGACATATCTAGGTTGCAGTCTACACCCTCTAAGTAGATCACATAACAGAGAATTAAGGGCTACGAGTACCGGAGGGCTTCGTCACCTCTTAAATGCTATCACGCACTTGCTTGAATAGCGCTGCGAAACTAAAAAAATAAGAATAAAAGACATTTTAAAGGATATACCACCTAGTGTGACCAAACGCAGAAAACAATAGCAGTCGCCTGCAGGCAATTCTCCTAAGGGACAGAAGAATAGCCGCGAATTTTGTGAATATGTCTGACCGCATACTCTCGATCCTTCTGTATACAACATAGCCCCGCTATCGACTACTGTGTTCACGAAAAACCCAGTCGTGGATGGAACTACTAATCACAGATGCAGGGAAATACAGGGCTGCTTCGAGTTCTGAGAAACTTCCTCTGAGCCTTTTCTTGCAAGTTTATTAGAGATCTCCTTTCCTTGGTTTCCAGAATAACCTGGCGCCCAGAGAAGATGCAATAAATTTAGTCTTTTGACCAGATTCAGAGAGATCTTGAGTTCATATACTATTTTGGAAACGCAAAGGGACTAATCAGTCAACTTGGCCATCGATGCAGATGCATATGCCATCCTATCCCATCCACCTTCTCCTCACAATAAAGAACATCGCCTTTAGAATTACGTTGAGCTCATCTTGGAAGAGAGACTATTATTGACCTTACTGAGAATGGAGTCTAGGGGGTCTCTCTCCCACGAGTTTTGGAGCCATCCGCGAAGATACGGTGGAATTCTTTCCCGGCTCAAAGTCTGGACAAAGCCATTCAAGCGGCAGGGGAAATTGAACTGTGGAACTATCTCGCAATTGAATTTTCGGAGTCACTGCATCAAAGGACATATCTACTAGACTCCGGTCCTAGGATATTTCACGCGCAAGATTTTCACATGGAAGCTTCAGTGCGAATGGTTCCAGAAACCGCCTTCATATTTAAATGAGAGATGGCTTTCCATGTGCAGTCCATGATATGAATATCGACGGGAGGAGGTTCTGCAAAAACATCTAGAGCCAAGCTAAGCGTGCAGCCAAGTCGTTCTTTGGAGTTTACCCCAAAAAAGCAGCGACAGGAAATCCAATTCCACAAAGCAACCGACGAGTGTGTAAAGGCACCCTTGCATTGCCCAAAAACCGACGGCGCTTTGATGGATTTTGACTCAATATGTTTTGAACAGGGAAGTTTGCTATTCAAGTTTACTTCCAGATAATCGGACATTTGCGTGGTGATACCTTTAAGCCCGGCTGATGTAGATTAGACTTCTCCTTCCTCCATCTCGTAAAGATTTGGATCATTTTGATAGTGGGTGGTAGCCTATCCTATCCTGGCTGAGCTCACTGGTGACTTCCATAGATAGTGGAGGCAAGTTGAAGAGTTTTTCGTTCAGCCGGTCTCTGGGTACTGCAGGTGTGCTAAAGGGTTTAGCGTTGAATTTTTTCCCTTTGGCAGCTCCCTCTTAATGCTCTTTCAGCTCTCCAGTACGGCGTTATTGGAGTATCTTTAAGTACAAAAAAAAATAAAAAAAAAATCAAATCCACAAGCCACAATCTGAATAATTAGATCTATTCATCGAATTAAGCGTCTAAATTATACCAAGTGAATGCAAGGACATTCACCCAACCCGCATATTTGTCGCATCACTATTAAGTGACATCGAATCTATTTTCATTCCGATGATACACACATCTCCAAATGAAACAAACCAACAATTATAGCACATACCACTTCGCATATATCCGTAACTACCACATTCAATCATTTTCTGTTTGTTTTTGCGCAAAACAACTGCAAAACTTTCAAAGGTAAAAATAAAATGAAGCAAAGAACACAAGACAAGCACACACCAAACGACTTGTAATCGACTTTTTGAGGAAATATCCCTAATAAATTTGCTTGGTCTGTTTTTGCTTCAACTTCCATATCGAAAAGGGGGTCGGGCTGTCATTCATGTATATACACAAGCATACCACCCATCTCCATATCGAATAACTATGCCACGGTTGATGAGCCTCATAAGTCGCATTCGATTGAACAAACAAATCAGTTTTGCCACAGGCGACCAAAAAGATACTTGTTTTGAAATTCTTAGTCGCAAAAGTAGTTTTTCGCCTCCACACAATCGTTGTTTTTCGCGAGCTCTCCCGCGCACCACTAAAAAGTCCTATTTTCCTTATCTGTATCCCAGAAATAAATCCTTTTACAAATCGATTATAAAAATATGTGCAATACAATCCATTAGAGGTGAGCTGCAATGCGCTAGGAGTTTATAGATAAACAGTGCGTGTGTAAATGGATTAACTTTTCTTTTGAAATCATTAGGAACGCAACGGTCCAACGTCACCAAGTTCTCCCGCCAAGACACCAACCAAGCCTACCTCGGGCATTTCAAGACCCCCAAGCGCTACACCATCGAATAAGTCGAATAAATCGAGGAGCACCTCTAGATCAAGGCTGGCCCTGAAGACACCAGAACCAGAGTCAACAACAAAGAAAGGTAAACCGATGTTCAAGTGTTTTTTTTTTTGGTCAAAATTTTTAACTGATAGATTCACTCTTTTGGCCCAGTTCCAATGAATAAGGTTCAAGTGGGTAACGCACCTTCACCCAATCTGAAGGCTGTACGTTCGAAAATAGGATCACTGGACAATGCCACATACAAGCCCGGCGGAGGTAAAGTTAAAATTGAAAGCAAGAAAATCGAGATAAAAGCCGCTCCAAGGATTGAGGCGAAAAATGAAAAATACACTCCGAAGGGTGGAGATAAAAAGGTAAATTATTAGGAAGCCTATGCCTTCAACTTACATAAATCATATTATCTGGCAAAGCAACATTATTTGATTTTTTTGTTGATTTTTTTGTATAACCTTCAGTTTCACTGTTGTTAAGTTAATTTTGAAATTAAAAAAAAAAAAAAAAAGTTAAATATCTTTGCAATGTATTTATCCGCACAGTTATAAAGATTAAAGGCAATTTCACGGTTCACTTGAAACAGAATTACAAAAAAGAGACTTCAACGCGTGTGTGTACATAAGTAGAGTAAAGTTACATTTTGTAGATTTATTTAGAATTTCACGTAATTGAACAAAAGATACAAAAAAAGATAAAAAAAAAATAATGATAATGAGCTAGGTTTCCCTCCAAGAGTCAATGCCATCGGAGATACTCGTAATTGACTAAATCCTCACAAAACAATACATATCCGTACTCGTACATTGAAACACTGACATACATACAATTTTTTTTTTTTTTTTATTTAATTTCGGTATAATTATTGTAGATAGTTTCAACGAAACTACAATGGAATGCTAAATCCAAAATCGGATCTCTAGAGAACGCCAATCATAAGCCTGGCGGTGGTGATAAGAAAATTGATACAATAAAGGCGGACTTTAAGGATAAGGCCAAGCCAAAAGTTGGCTCTAAGGACAATGTTAAACATGCTCCTGGGGGTGGTGATATTAAGGTAAGCGTTTGAGATTCATCTGCCCTACGTACATACATCTTAACATAGATTAATTGGCAGAAAAAAAAAATAAAAAAAAAAAATTAAATACTCGTACATAATGCTTCGGGGAAAGAGAAATTTAAAAAGGATTCTTGGGGAGCATGATCTCTTTGATTCTATGTACTCGCATCTCTGGCATGCAATGGCATGTGCATGGAAAATAGTTTTGGAATGTTTTTTTTTTTTTTTGAATGTTGCATTAGATTACCTTTTTCGTTCTAAAATGAGGATCATATGCATTCATTTATAGGGTTTAACAAAGAACATATACATACGTAAGCTTGTAGGATTGCTCTAGCAACTATCAAGGCTAACTGACCTATACGAAGACATCAACTTCATTATCCATTTCAAATATCCGATAAAATTGAAGTCATTTGTGGAAGTATAGAGGCATACTCTTCCAATCATCGCTCCGAATTTTTCCGATTGCTTTTTTACGCGCTCTTCGGGTACTTGTTTTCGGATACCGAAGAAAAGCATCCGTTTCACTTTAACTCTAAATATGGACATATTTCAGTTTCCTGGACGTTATTTCCTCTTGACTCCGTCGTATTTTTTTTCCAGGATTCTTTTCTGTAGCCAGTGCTACTAGCTAGGCTCGACATGCTTAATATACCTCTCTTATTGCTCTGTCCTTCATTGCAGGAAAAGTTTTGACATTTCGCCACTTTTTTCTCAGCTGCCAGAGCTATAAGATTCTTCATTACTCGCGTTTATTGGTGCTCATTCATCTATACACTCTCACAGCATCTTACTTGTTTACTTAGGTGGCGCTACAGTTCGGGTGCACCTGGACCTCGACCAAAAGCCTCTCCAGTTAGCCAAGCCCTTAGCAAAATACATTCTTCGTTTGTTTTCTGCTGAGATGTTGTCATAGCAGACCCAAGGTAGACAAAGTGCCTTACTACCTCGAAGTTATAGCTATCGACTGGGACGTTCTGTCCAATTCGCCGATGTTGTGCCCCTTTTTGTTGACAGCATATACTTGGCTTTGCCCTCATTAACAACTAAACCCATTTCGGCTGCTTCCATACAAGCAAACGCACCAGGAAAGCCCGTTGTGTTCTGTCAATTATGTCAATATCGTCAGCGTGCGCTAGTAGTTGCATAGACTTTTGTAAGATTTTACCTCCGGTATTGGTTTGCGAGTCTTGCACAATTCTTTCAGGTATGATGTTAAAGAAGTCACATGACAGCGCATCGCCTTGTCTAAATCCTTTTTTGACGTCAAAGCTCTCGGTGAGGTATTTACAGACCTTGATGTAGCAGCCTGCGTTCTCCATTGTCCTCCTGCACAAACGGGCGAGTTTGGCAGAGATGCCAAAACTACCTATAGATATATGTAGCTCTTTATAGCTCTTCTTAATAAATGCTGTTATATGCGACCTTGAAATCGTTGAAAAGATGGTGAGTATCGATTTGGACTTTTTGCGTTTTTTCCAAGGTCTGCCGGAGTGTGAAAATTTGATCGACTCTGGACTTTCCTGGCCTGAAACCACACTGATAGGGGCCGATCAGGTTATTGACGAAGGGTTCCACGCGTTCTAACAATATAGCTGATAAGTTCTTGAACTCGATGTTGAAGAGACTGATACCTCTGTAATTGGCGCATTTGAAGGGTCCTTCTTTCGTGTGGTTCGAGCAAACGATGCGGGTTTTCCATGCCTTGAACAACTCAGCCGGTAAGCCATCAGGTCCAGCAGTTTTGTTGGTCTTCATTGCGGTTGTTAAGTCTGCAGAAGAATTTTTCATATAATCCCAGCAGCGACCTTGGAATAGGATCCTTGGGAATCAATTTCTCTTTGTAAGAGAAGAAGACACTTCGAAGTGCTGACAGAATGGGTCAATCGCGTTCTTGTTCTTATAGATAGAAAGATAGAATTGTGTTTAGTAATAGCTTATCTTTCCGCGCTCTCTACTAATCCGTTCATCAGAGTTGGAAATCAATTTTTATGTCCATTGGCCTTTAGTTGTGATACTATACCTGTGGGTCACAGGGTCGCAGGCCTACAAAAAAAAAATGGTTGTTTTTTTGGCATTACATCTCGTACAGTCCCTTTTTCAGGGTTTTTACTACACGGCTCCAGTCGGCTAAGTTGAACCTTTTACTGAAGTCGAGTGTTGCCACAGCACAATATTGTCTTGTCTCTTAGATGCATCTTTCCCCCGCATTGCTTTACGTGCTGCTTCAGCTTATATTGCATAGTTTTTTCCTAAATCCGAGGCCGAATAAATTACACCTCGAACGACGTCTTAACTTTAGTTTTGACCTCCATTCGTTCAATGTGACGGAGCTAATGTAGCTGTCATTTCTTGGATTGTTGGACTACACATGGAATCCTTGATTCAGCTTATAAAGTTCGCGGATATACATACATACATACATATGGTCCTTCCCAGGACCGATTGTTCAACGCACTTTCTGAGTTCTTTGAAGGGAACTTAATAACTGAACTGCTAGGATCAATGATTTTTAGAGAATCAACTTCGTCCTTCGTGGTGAGAATTTTTACTGCAGTTTTGATGAGTTGAAGTAATAGCCCAGCGGTTACCAACTGTCAGATTTCTGGAATTTATGTTGACCCCGATTTATTTGATTCTTTTATTCTTAAGTATCTCAAGGTTATAGTTGCCGACTCTGATGATTTCTCCCATCCTATAGACAGATGACCTGTGTTAGTCGATCGCATGTTTTTATTCGTATCCTCATTTAACTAAGACAGGCTCTATTTGGTTGTTCTTCAAAAGTTGTGAAAGCTTAAAAACTGGCTCCGTGAGGCCACGAAAAAGTGTCGATGTAATCCGTGTATCCCAGCAGCTGGAAGGACTTATGGAAAATATGTAGCACCTTACATGTTGATATCTATCTTGCTCCAGTACGAGAATTGAGAAGTAGTCCCTTTTGGGAAGATTCTAAAAATGACTCTTTCTGCCTGACAGCATCACTTCTTCTGTTAGGCCTTTACACCCTTGGAATATTTTTTTTTAGCCTTTTGTAAAACTTCAATTCTTTTGACAATAATTCCGTCTCTATATCCCCTTTCGCGTGTTTCTCATTTTCCCTCTTTTTCCTTCTGAGAAGTCAGTTTTCGACCCTTCTATTCTGCTTATAGAGTTCGCGAATAGCTGTGATCTTTCTATGCAGCGCTCCTTGGCATTCCTCCGAACCAAAGGTTCCGATTTTGTGACTGAGAGAAATGCAGCAAATGAGAGGTCGCATCTCTGATGTCTCTTAGGCCACTGGTCTTCAGTACTTCATCTTGTTGGCATGTCACCTCGTAAGAGATTAACGAGCAGTCCATAATTCGACCTTTTTTTTTTTTTTTTTTTTTTATAATTTACCCGCACTCAAGGGGTTATGAATACCCTTTTACATGTTATTCACATGGTGCGGGCGTCGGAAATGTAGATAGAGAGAGAAAGAGATTGGTGCAGTGGTTTGAAACTCAGATGCGTTAGGTTTCACATTAGCTCCAGGGGTGGTGTCCAGAATAACTGGGGAGATTTAACGCTGTCATGTATTTTTTTGCCTTCGCTTCTGATTCACAGTATTTTTTTCCCGATCCACCTGATGTCATAAGCATATCAATTATCAACAGAACGATCAATTTCTCCAGCCATATGACACCCCTACTGCCAGTGTTATGCCTTCGCAGTAGTGTTGTCACAAACTTTCTCAATTGATCGGACTGCCTCTTATCATATAATGCTTACTGACATCAGGGATTGAACCGTGAACCATCAGCTCGACGAACGATGACGCTACCACTACTCCATTGCCACCCCAAAAACTCCCCTCAAACTCCCTCACAGTATTTCATTGTCTTTGATTATAACAACCGCGGTCATACTGTCCGTCCAATTTGAGTACTTTTTCCGAGCACATGTGGCTCTATATCACAAATAGCACGACCAATGTTGGGCGTCAATTCTTTCTGTTTTTTTAGCATAGGCCCATGACTTCACGTAGTCTTACAGGGAATAATCGGAAGGAATCGAATCGCACGTTTTAAGGGGCCAGTGGATAGGCCCATTTCTCGAAATCAACTTATCGTCAAGTTGTGATTACAACAATATGGTCGCTCTACAGCACCTAACGCCTGTTGGAACTGAGTGTCTTCGGGGTCCATTGTGTTAAAATTTGGAAATAAGCAATCAGTGAACATAGTTATGTAGTGACCTCAACGCAAGCATCGACCTCATTTTGGAAAAAATAAGACCGACTGATGCTAGTCACCGTGGGAAGCTCACCAAACGTTGAATTTTCCTGCATGTAATGGGGTCTGTGGTGTCCCTTCCGGATTAGTCCCACTTCGAAATATTTAACTAATAAAAAACAACATAAGGAAAAGTTAAGCCTCACCGCTGCCCAAAATTTTGTAATAAAACATCGAGTCAGCTTACAACTGCTACGTTAGTCTTGTAGCTTTAATTCACCCACTAATTGGATCGTATGCAGGTGTGGGCCAAGATCCCTGCGCGAAATGTGGTGACCAACGACGGATCGATAGTTTGGATCGTCATGCGCACTTTCGCTTACAGCGGTGATATTCCCTTCCCTATGCACATTCCTTTGACGTGTTGGTGTTAATGCATCATTAAGAGAGTCATTATCCCTCAGCCATCTGAGGCCACTGTTGAATACATGCCTCCTTTACATGTTTCTACTAGGGTCGGTTTTGAGGCAAATTCTTCCAACATTCAGAGAATATGTGGTTCAAATATTATCCACAGTTCAACGGATGGCTTGCTCCGGTAGATGATTATGTGGCGCCATAAAAATGGCAAAGTTTTACCATTTGACCACCGGGTTCAAAGTAAATTTGGATAATTTTCTAGCATTATTCAAGCGCGATTCTATCCACAATGGTTGGCCGGACGATGGACTATTAGTGAACGAAAATGTCAATGCGAAGAATTACAGCTCGGCTTCGCAGTTTTCCCTATCGCAACCAAAAAAAAAAAAACCTTTTTGGCTCGTCTTGACTGAAACTGTAGACGCCGCCCTTGATTCGAATTTGAAAACTTTTTCGCCACCACCAGAATCCAAGGAATGGATCTCCTTGGTTCAGACGTAGTAACCATCTTACCCTATCATTTGCTGGCGCCATGATTGGAACCCAGTAAAGATATTAGGTACCCGGAGGAGAGGTTGGCAAGCAAAGGTGTGAAAAAGATCCCTGTATCTTTTCGAAAATGAACGATATTCGCGACTACTATTTGAAAGCCCAGATTACATGAACAAAAAATACTAACAGTCTTCAAAAACACATTTTCATGAAAGGATTTTCAGAAACCCTAAACAAACTAACAACGTACATGAAGTTAAAATAGCGTTGGCATTAACAACCAAAGTATTTGCTTAAGTAGCTGAATTGAATTCTTTTGTTTATGGCTATAAGAACACCAAACACTTAGACTTTAAATTGTATTTTTTAAGCCTAAAGCATGAGCTATAACAATAAATAACACAAAAATCTAAAAAAAAAAACACAAACCTTACTATTATGTATTACTTTTCGCTTATAAAGTTTTAGGTAGAACAATATGTACTACATCACTTTATAACTGTATTGCATATTGTCGTTCTCTCTGATCATTTATTTTTGTTTTTTTTTTATAAATTTTCATTTGGCATTTCATTTATCAGAAGGACGAATCGCCAAAGGACGTAAGTAAATCATTAACAAAACAAAAACAATCAAAAGCCATCAATGCTGATAGCACTATGGTATCTCAAACTATTTTATAAAATTTTCTTTAAAAAAAAAACAAAAAAAAAACCAAAGCACAGTCAGAAAACAGTCAAAATATCTACACATTCGACCCAAAAAAAAAACTGCTTGTATCTTATTGTTTGCGTATTTTCCAAAATTTTATCTCCGTCGTCCTCTACTTAGTTCCACTAGTGATTTTCGTGTGCAATTTCTTTTTAGATTCTCTTTTTGACTTCTTTTTTTTTCTTTTTCTTTTATATCAGAATTAAGTTTTTTTGAGCGACCAAATTCATATTGTAAATATACGCATATTAATCATTTAAATGGTAATACTTTTCAGATACAAACTCATAAGATAGAAATTAAGGCACAAAGCAAAGTTGGATCTTTGGATAATGTAAAGCACAAACCAGGTGGAGGGGATAAGAAAATATTCGATGACAAGGACTATTTAAAAAATGTTGAGCACCCTGTTGCACTGACTTCACCTTCACAGGTATAATAACCCAATGAGTCCCTCTTCCCAGCAATACTAACATTTTTCACATTTATTTAAAAAAAAAAAAAAAACTTATTATTTTTACTTTTCTATAGTATTTTAACAATGCATTGTATGGTATTTAAAAAATAATATTATATTAAAGGTTAACAGTATTGGCAAAGCGCACATTTTCAGCACAATTTCAAAATTTTTTTGACACGTATGAGTAACATAATTTTGGCTTTTATATCTAAAATGTAGAAACTTTCTATACACAAAAAATACTATAAACAATGAAACAAATTAAATTAATAATAACAACAGTAGCTACACTAAATAAAATTAAATTAAAAATTTATTTTATTTTAATTTATTTAAGAGTAAGTAAGTTTAAATGGTAAAAGCGCAGTTTTATGTTTGAATACAAATTCACAATGTGAAAAGTAAACTTCAAAAATATTCTTCAAGTTCTGTTGAAAAACTGTTTTTTAAGAAACTAGTATAAGTCGGACATCTTTGATGCTTACACTCTGGAGAGATCATCGATCTCTACATTAAGGATTCAGTAGATAGTGCCTTGCTATCTAAGTTGATACACTCTTACCAGAAAGGTAAATCTGTTAAGACCGCCCTTCGTTCAATTATACACCCCATCGAAAAATCCTTAAGAAAAATCCTGTTAAGGAATTCACTCTTGTGGCATTCCTTGATGTACACGGATCTTTCAACAACGTTGAAGTCAACTCGATTATTAATGCCCTATCCATGGTTAACATATACGAATGTGTCTGCCACATTGAATAAGAATTATAACTGCTTCTTTTAGGGGTAGGATCAGACCTTAAAGAAACTAGTCAAGTGGCCGAATTTCTGCGACCTTAGTGTTAATCTGACCAAGAATGAGCTGGTCCTTTTCACTAGGAAACACAAAATTTCTTGCTTGTTATACTCTTAGTCCCTTAAACAGCGCTAGCTATTTGGGACTAAAGTTAGACCGGAAACTCCACTGGAGAAAAAACGTCAATGAACGTGTCAAAAATGCATTGGTTGCCCTGTACTCATCTAAAAGAGTGGTGGGCCCCACGTGAGGCTTACAGCATAACATAATGTACTGGCTATATTGGTAAGGCCGATTCTCCTGAACGGTGCAATGGTGTGGTGGATCGTCTTGGACAGGTATTCCAACTTGAAACAAATGGAAAAAGCTCAACAAGTGGCATGCCACAGTATCACGGGTTCGCTAAGAGCATTTCTAACAGCAGCGCTTCAAACCGGCACTTCACCTTCTCTCCTATATAAGTTGTCGGCAAGCAAAGGGCTACCGCTTTGCCCTTCGACTAAGAAACTTACTTCTATGGAAAAAAGAAGACACTGGTCATGCCAGCATATTTATAATGCGTCTTCATCTCCCCACGATTACAGACCGCTTGCCTACTGAAACTAACTTCAGCTTATGTAGACTTCAAACACTCAACTTTGACGGTAAGCCAAACTTATCGTTTAAGTCTGAGTTCTAACTTTAATACTTTTACGCAAATTGGTGGCCCGTACAGCATAATAGAGCTTACTAGATAGAATCAATCTGCAACTATACCAAAGCCTCCTATGTTCGGTATTGTTCGCGACAGTACGGCACCCACTTGCGCAGCTTATTCGGTTGAATGTCTCAAATCATGTTTGTACGATAGTCTTAAATGTATAATTCCCCAAGGTATTTGGTAAAAGGTTATTTTGCACTAGTAAAATTCGTTATCAGAACGACCACGGTTTTATATTCGGCTAAGCCTAGTCCAACTGAGGAAACCATTGCCCTATAGTTATTATTGTCTTATTGCCTCCTGTTATTTTGTGCTCATGTGTGCCATTATTGTCATAAAGGAGCAGTGACCGGTTCTTGAACTATCCAGCAACTATTTTCGTAAAATACAGGGGTACACTCAACCTCTGGAGTGAATTCTGGTTGTTTCTAAAACAAAAGAATATTTGGGCAACCCTATGGAGCCCGGGGCCTAGCATCCAGTGACCATTCGTGTTTTGTGTGTTATTTATATTTTTTCGCCCAAATGGAAGGCACCTGCAGTTTAAAAACATACCGGATAGCAAATCGAGAAGCTTTTTCACTATAATTATTACTCTTGAACTTTTGTCAGACATTCACGAGAAGTGGAAACTTGAAAAGTTCTGGGATTGCTCAGTACTCCAACGAACTATCAACTGAGCCGCAGCACCCACACATGTAGATGTGTTGGGCTTGTGGAAAAGCGTTTCTAACGACCAATTTTATTTCTGCACTGTCCGCTATAACTTTTTTGGCTATTTGGACCACAATTTGAAGAGCGTTGAGCAAGCTTTTTGAAAATTTTTCTGGTACTCTAAGGGTTGTCCTGTCTCGTCGCTGTAAATTTCATACAATTCGCCCCAAGTTTTTTTTGTACCCAATGTGCACTCATGATCCTGTTTACTGAATTAAAACAACACAGATGTGGCTCCAGGACTGTGTGTATCTCGCTAGAGTCCTGTCTATTTCATGAGAAATAGTTTGTACAGAATGCGCATAATACACATGAATGCGGTTTTACTGCAGGACACGCAGAACAATTCGAAACGTCTCTAGGAACTATGTAATTATTTGTATTTGTGTATATACATACATAACATATGTACTTTAACAGGACTCAAAAAACTGATGCATGTTCTTGCCATTAGGTTGCAAATATTCGTAGGTATACTCACTTATTTAGAAGCCAAAAAATTTAGGAAAAAAAGTTATAATTTCATGCAGATATTCATTGTAAATAATTACTTCACTTAAAATACTTACAAAGAAATAGATAAACTCAAAATGAAACTAACTCCATGATTTCCGTTTCCGTTTTTACTTATAGCCTTGCCATAGGCACTTTTGTGCCTCGATCCACATTGAATTTGGTCATTGCAATCATAAGAATGTGTGTACTAATAATTTCATAAGCCATTCCCCCCTAACAAACCTTTGTTTTTTTTTTTGTATGATTTTATAAAGTCCAATTAAAACTAATGGAAAACGAAAAAATTCAAAAAACTTTGTACAAAGCTTTTGCGAAGCATAGTATGCTTCTTTGCTACAATGCTTGGAAACCCCTAAATCTATATATTTTTTTGAAATTGGTTTTAATCACAAGGCATACATATATAATATTTATTTTAGGAATATCTTTATACATTTTACTAAGGGCGTCAAACTTCTCTCGAATCTCTTTTAAAATTCCGTAGCGTGTAAGTAAAACTGGAGGTAAAATCTAAGGATCGTGTTCCTAATTTGTGAGCCCCATTTTTCTGCTAACGTGTTATACATGTGTGAATAACAAGATGAATATTGAAAATGTGTGGTGTGCCTTGACCTTTAGTTCGAGGATACATAGGATATTGTCAGTGATAATAATATTAAGAAATTTAAAAAAAAAAATGACATTTATTGCTTGGAACTCGCAGATTTTCAATTTTTAAGGAGTGGGGATGAAAATCTCTCAGAGAGAGGCAGTAACACCAAAAGGTACGGGAACGCGTTGAACAACAAAAGTTGAAATGTCATGTTGTTTAAAAAAATCTCAGTTGGATATTTGTTGGATATTTTTCTGCTCTGTTCGCGGTTCTATGTCGTTATTCCTTCCAAAACAAAGCACTTTAAAAATTAATTAATTAAATAACGAAGATTACCTTTCATGTAAAATAAATAAATTTATGCATATGAAAAAAAAAACAAAAACGACGTTTCAACATATCTCATACATATATCTGACCAAAGAAATTTCTTGGCCTAAAATTCGCAGCCTGTGGAAATTTCTTACTCTGTCGTGAGCTCTCTCTCTTCTGCGAAAAACTACGAAAATCAAAATTTTCGTACGGGAACGGGATTTCGAAGTTTTTCGTAAGATTTCGTAGATATTCGCTGTTCTGGACAGGTACGGGAACAGACCTAATGATTCCATTTTCTTCTTCTCAGTGCGTACAAAGTCTTCTGCGATGCCTTAGATTATTATCCTCTTGGATCACCTAATTCCAATTCTTTGTCTAGTAGACTTTTTATGCAGACTTCAAGAAACGAGATTTGTACAATTTTAGCATGCAGTCTGAATTTAGAAGGAAGATCAAGCGTTCGAATTCTTGTGCCGAGATGCACAATTTAAAAATGCACATATGTATGTATGTATTTATTTAAAAAAAAAAGGTTTCCTATAATCTACTGGTACACTCAGACCCAACCACTGGTCCACTTAATAACCATGTAGACACCTTCCTTCCATTTTTTCCCCAACTTTAGGACAAAGACGAGAAGAAGTAATTCCGCGATAAAGAGCTTAGGTGATCAGCACTAATCATATCGGCCTTAAGATTCTGTCACTTGGTGCGAGCAAACGCTGGCAAAAAAAAAAAAAGTTCTTAAACCCAAGACGGCGAGGATTTTACAACGCGAAGTGGTCGCTTACAAGTAGGCTGTAGTCAATTCTCCTGGCATCAGGAGGAAAGCAGTGAATTCATTTCCACATATCCGGCCGTACACATTTGGTATGTCCATATCCAGCAGAGTCATGCTACGACTTAGTCATCATTTTAAATGCTAATCGTAGATGCAGGCAAACCCAACTTCTTCTCAATTTCTCAAGTTCATAGGGATCTCATTTCTCTGAATTCCAATGTGATCTGACACCTAGACAAGACGCAATGAATTTAGTTTTCCGACCAGATTCAGAGAGATATTGTTGAGTACGTATACTATTTTGGAATTGGAATTAGGGCTAAGACCTGCCTTAAGTGCAAGTTATAGACGTCATGCTGATTCCTATCATCACAATTAAACACGTGGCCATTGGAATACAGGCGCGTATCTACCTAACGGAGAATAGAGTCTAATATTCTCACTCTCCACGAAGACACCAACACCGGACCGCTGCTTAGTTTTGCAGCTATCGTTAAAATACAATGGCAATTTTTATGGCCCCGAGTCTGGCCAAAGGCATTCAAGCGCCAGAGGAAAGTCAACGTTGTAGTTGTATCGCAATTGAATTTCTGATGTCTTCTTATTTAATTTTCTCCTCCAAAGCCTGTCACCGTAAAGAGGGACAAGTGCCAAAGATATCTTCATCCGATTTGGATGCTCTCTCAGCCAAGCTTAAATCCAATTTTAATATTGGATAGGCCTGGACAGATCCTAGCTTTAACCCTTTCTTAAAAAGGTACTCAATCTCAGTGACTACCTTAAAACTTTTCCTCTATCGGTAAAAGCCGTCCACGATGGCCAACATCTCCAGCTCGTAGGAATGGAACTTTTCCTTATCAACTAACACTTTCTGGCTGTAAAACATCGCTGGACGCAATACCAAATCCTCCTTCCGTCTCCACCCAACCTATGGAGATTGTGCCTCACATGTTCACATTTAAGATTGAATGTGGCCAGAACCGGTAGACTGCAGAAAACTTTCTTAAGTCTCTGGAATGTGTTTTCCTGTTGAGCTGACCATCAGAACTCCCCATAGGTTTTCATTACCTCCGTGAGTGGTACCCCCATCTGTGGACAATTCCTGACAAATTTTTCAAAAACCCTGTGTGTCCCAAGAATATTCGAAAAAATTCCCTGAATTCACGATTCGCTGTGTAACCTCAAAGCATTGTTAAGTAAATCTTAAACAAATGTTAAGCGAAAGTAAAAGAAAGGGCTAACGCAACGATTACTCCGATCTGCACAGCCAAATTGCTTTTATTACCTTTACTTAACAAAAAAAAAATGACGGACCTTTTTGAGTCGGTAGAGCTCAGAGGTGATCTGTCAAAGAATCTAGTTCGTAAAGCGTAAATGTCAGCATTTTCAAAAATTCGCACAAAAATTCAAACCACGACTTTAACAAATCGCTTTGAATATCCTGTGTATTCTGGATGTTATTTACATAAAAAATATATATTTACATATATATGTATATTCAATGTCCTGTTCTACTGTTTTTATTTTTATCACTTCCTTTTGAGTTTTATTTTTTAAACATATCGCATTTTATTTATTTTGTTTTTAATTTAAAACACAGAGTCCTCCACCTTCGTCCATGACTACATCAACCACTGGTGCCGATGAAAATTTAAATCAGCAGCAGCAGCAACAGCAACAGCAGCAACCAACCTAAATTAAATATTTTTTATTTTTTTATTTATAAATTAAAGATTCTTTTTTTAATTTAAAATTCACTGAAGCACCAAGAAGCTGTTTAACATGATACTTTTTCTTTAATTTAATATTTACTCATTGTTTTCCTTTTTTTTTATTAAAATAAAACATATTTATATTCACTACATATAATTTTTTGTTTAATTTATATTTTACAACAAAAAATAAGATTTTTTTTCTATAAACAATATAAAACAAAACAAAAACACAATTGCAAGTGCAAAGATGATATTTTCTAAGCCAAACCAGAAGCAAAAAAATATAAAATTAAATAAATAAATACTTTTTATTAATTAAGATGTAATATTATATATGTATACATGTAGTACCAATGTTTATTGTAATACAAATTATAAACATATTTACACAAGAAAAACAAAAAAAAAAAAAAGAAGATATAACATACAATATACACATAATAAAACAAACATAAATATATACATACAACAAACTATATTTGAGCATATTTACCATCTTATAAACAAACATAAAAATCATAAATAATTATGCCAGAAACGTAACAAATGCTGGTAGTAATTGTTATCCTTTTAATCACAATGTCTTGTGTGATAGACATACAAACAAGCTTTTAATTAAATCATTGATGTAACCAAAAAAAAAGAATCATCCTTTGGTCTATTTGTATGTAGTTAATCGTTGCGAAATATAATTGTTTGCTAAGTTAGTAAATTTCATTAATTTTTTTTTGTTCATTTTTTTTTTTTTTTAAAGTACGGGCAGTTATAACGTATAAAGGTCATTTGAAAGGGTATGCGTCTAAAGCTGTTATTCCACTATTTGACTGATAATATTGATTCACACAGTGTGCCAGGCAATGTAATTGGCAAGTTTTTTATGTCAAACATAAACGAAAATTTGACTTTTTGTTAACAAAAACTAAGCAGCATCAAGCAAGTAGGCCAAACGATTTGGCAGCATTTGACACTGTTTGACATTTCATGAAATTTTCGGCGAAGTTTTGTTGCGAACAAATTTGTTTGTGGTTGCGTTTATTAAAAGTTAAGAAAATGGACAGAATTAAGGGTCATAGAATGACAGGCTGGACAGGCGGTTATAAGTTTTAGTTCTATTCACACTCAGAGCGCACACACTTTGACCAGGGATAGGTCCATTTTGATGCGACAAGGATCTATGTATGTATGTCTCCCCCAAGACCTGCAGGTAGTACGAACTGAAGCTTTTTATGAGGCGTTTGAGGCACTTGACTTCTATCGCCTATTTGTAAAAAAAATTATGTTTCTAAATGGCTAGGGCTAGACAAGCACATGCCTATTTTCTTAATGGACACCCCACGCGTGAAGAGCCTCTGTCTGAGACACTGCAGCTTTTCATTGTTGTCCATCGCAGTTCTCCTAACCAAGTCTCGTCAAATCCACGATACACCGTAAAAGAGGGTTTCAACCTTCCTAGATGTCTCGAAATTTGGGCATGGATGCGAAAATACCTTTCGGTGAGGTGTTTTGTTCGTACATAGTACATAAACACGCCAATATAGCCGTAGAACCAAATCAACATCTTGATGCGGCTCATAGAATTACATAGAATTTTTATATGGACGATAACTTTATATCCTCCACATACACACTCTACGCACAGGACTAAATATACAATGAAGAATTTTTCTTTCAAAAGAATTCAGGAACTGTTCTGCACTCGACACTGTATAACAGAACTGGCAGGATCAGTGCGTAGGAGATTAAATGCTGCCTCTTCTCTGTAATTACAGAAATCATTTGGGAAGAGACCATGATTTTTTATTCTTGGATCTCAGAACACGTTGTCGCATCTACGGTATTACGTAAACACATTCGCCCGTGAAACAAATTGATTCACATCCAGTTGATCGTAGCATTTTACAACTAGCAAGGCGCAAGCCAACATTCACCTTTTGTGATGTTCAATTTCCTTACCATTTCTGTCCGGAAGGAATGGTAACCTCGAACTTCCTATTGAATACATTTCTTGACAGGTTGGAGTCGGTATTCTTCAGGATGAACTCTACTTTTTTGTATTTTAGTGCCGTGATCAGTTTGCAGGCTGGACCTTTAAAAAGCTGCACATTCAAATTCATGGTGCAGGGCAGCCCCGATTGCTCCACTTATGCAGGAGCATGCTGTTCTTTGTACCTTTGTTGGTTGCTGTGCGGTTTTAGACAGAGTCATAAGCTTTGTTCAATGAGAAAAAAGGCAAGGCAGAGCAGAACAGATTTATGAAAAATGTCAGATCAAAGGTAGAACAGAAAAATACAGCCATATGTTAGTTGTCACAAATGACAACTTCATTTTCGACTGTTGGATAATTATTTGAATTTACAAGTTTAGTATAAATTGTGAAATAAAAACAATAAAATAATGGAACTTAATTTGTTGGAACAAATGGTATTAGAGGCGATGAATTCAGAAAGTAACAACTTTTCACTTCGAGGAGAAAACAATTAATTTGCAATCACAGCTGATTTTGACGTTTCTCACAAATCTGTTCTACCTCAAAAGTAAGTGCAGAAATTCTGCTCAGAGCAGAGTTCAGGCAGAGTCATTGAACAAAAAGCGAACATGAGCTGGACAGAAATTTTTCTCATTGAACACGAAAACCTGAAATTTACATGTACTGGACTGAGCTGGACAGCCTCATTGAACAAAGCTATAGCAACTTTATCTACGTAGGTGATTAGCCCGTAATCATCCCCTTCCAAGTATAGTAGCAGCTCGCATACCACCACATACCACTACCACTGACAGCCTCTGACGTCAAGCGATGGCACAATTTTTATATTGGTTTCTAAATTTCAAAAAATGCTTTCTATTCTGTTCAGACCACAGTCAAAGTAAGATTGTAATCCCATTTCATGGAAATTTAAAAACTTTCTCAAACAAAAATAAACTCGAGAATATTCCATCGAAAGTTTAAACTCATTGAGTCCGAAGTCACTATGAGATTGGGAAATCAGACAAAGCTGTGATACTTGTCAGGGCCTGAACCAATTAGGTCTTATAGGCATCGCCAGGATGCCTACAGCTTAAACAGTTTCTCCCGAACATCTCTAAGAAATCTTCGATTTTTATGATTTCTCTTAGTAGAACAAGTAACTCATTTGGCATACTTAAGGGGGCAACACACCTTTGTCAACCATCTTAACGCTTTGGGTGTAAGTAATACTGCTATCCGCGATCTCTATTTCCGATTGTTCTGCCTTTGCTCTGTTAAATTTTTGAACCTAATATCACAAGCTCCTCAGCGCTAAAGGGCCAACTCGTCATTCTATAAAAAAACGGGGACAATTCATTAACAAGAGGCTAATTCCTGGTAATACAATGGACCAGTATTGAGTCTGCGAATACATACTCCAAACAGGTTAATGTCTTTTGCAATTTCTTTACAAAGAGAAGTTATTTGAAGGCATGACCGAAAGAAAAGATGAATGGCCCCCCTAACTTCTATAGTCATCGAGACTTTAGGAGTTAAACTGCCTGTTTGACTGAAGCCTAAGGACTTTATTTTCATTGGTTTGCTCATTTTATGGGTCTTGGGGCTTCGGCTTAATGTATTCCCAGCTTCTTATTCTTCTCAACAGTCCTAAACAAAGTATTTAAAGACAACTTGGATCGACTCCCTTACACAGTCTGCGTGGCTATGTTTTCAGTCATCATTACCTTCCTTACTGTTTTTTGTTCTCGATAATTCTGCGCAAGGTTTTTAAGGGCAACTTACGCTTCTTCTGCCTTAACTTAACTTCGGCAATCCTGCTCAATGTTTTTAAGGGCAACCCAAACTTTGCATTGTAGATTCCGGATAGCTATGTGGCGTTGGATGTCTGTGACCAATCAACTGCCACATTTTGCTTCTAAGTGTAAACATCTATTCTATAAATACGGCGAAGCTTTTATCAAATCATTGGGTTTCTTAGATATCGGTGGATAAGCTCATCCTGACCTTGTGGTGAGCCTCTATTCAGAATCTGATCCCAAATGATCTTCATACGAAGCCATACAATAAAGGGATCCAATATCGTTTCAATTTCAATGTGCCTTCAGATATGATCCGTCCTCTGCTAACTCCCGACAATATTTTAAGTAAAATACACACAACTGTTAATCTATGTGAGCTTGTTTTCATGCACTTTTCAAAAAACATCCCGCAAACTATTAGGTGGTATACCATTAAGCATTGACCATACAACGATTCTGCAGTAGTTGGCCGGCCATAATTGAATT